>JAKSZU010000002.1:68307171-69680921 GCA_026018925.1 Tupaia tana
TCACTACTTTGAGCTCCTCAAGCAGCAATTCACAAGATACAGCAGGCCAGAGACCGATGTCTCTTACTAAATGTGTGTTTTCTCCATGCAACTGGTAGTTGGAACTAATTTCAGATGGTGTTGAGGACCAATAATTGGTCCTCTTTTCAATACCACATTCTATAGTAATCATGTGGTGGGGAAGACATTTGAAGATAGAGGAAGAGGAATGGCAAGAAAAAGGTCGGGGAGAGGACAAGTTTTTGTTCCCTTTTAAAGCTGCAACACATGATATGGATAAGCTTGACTCCTTCTGTTAAAATCATTAAATGTTAGAGCTGAAGGAAACTGAGATACTGTGCGATTCAACCTATACATTTTAGAGTTGATGAAACCAAGGTCTAGAAAGGTTAAGTAATTTTTGTCCAGGGTCACAAAAAATAAGTTAATGATTGAACAGGGATGAGACACCCAGGCTGCCTGAAACCTATTCCAGCGTACTCAACAGAGTATTTGTGCTGTTTATCTCTTTTGAGGTCATACCTTGAATAATTTCATCCTGGTCAGATTTTCCATGCAATGTTTAGCGAATCCAGATTTCTAGTAGTGTTCAATGAAGACATTATATAATCTTTAATACAGAAATAGCCTTCCCTGGTTATTATTTTTTCTGCTATATGGAAAAGTTAACGAAGCAGTATTATTTGTTTAGCATGTGGTTAAATTTATAACAAGGAAAAATTATGAAAAAAGCAATAATGAAAAATGAAATAATGATTTGATTATAATTATTATATATTATATATATACTTAAATACCTATATATTATATGCATAATTAAATATGCATATGTATAATATGTATGATTATAATTATGTGATCTTAAGGTATAGCTCTGAATTATATTTTCTTATTTAACAATTAGTGAATCTATGTTAAAATATATTTTGTAACATAACTCAATAAACTCACAATGCGCCTAAGTATATAATGGACTGAATGTAAAAGTGTAAGCTTAATTCTCTCTCTCTCTCACCCTAGACTATTGAAAGTTTATTCAGCTGTTTTTGATACTTAAACTACTCTTTTAGCCATCTGTTTCATTTTTTTTTTCTTTTATGAAAATAGACTGAACCTGTACACATAGCATTTGGGTAAAATAATTATTTTGACTTCTTGTTGATTATATGTGAAGAGAATTTAGGCTTCAGATTTAATAAGCATATCAGCAATATTCATTCGCAGCATCCACCAGACAGCAGTGTGAATATCATACAACTGTTTTCTTTACCCTTTCTGTGCAGACAGCATTATTCACTATAAGCACCATTAAAGAACCAAGTGTCAATGAACCCAGCAGTGAACTGACAGTTACTTAAACAGCACATGATCCAAAGCTGTTTGAGGAATGCCAAATGCTTCTTTTTTCAGCAAGTTCATTTCATCCAAGGGGGGAAAATCATTTCATTTAAAGATTTATATTTATGAACATGTTATGAATGTTCTGGATGTTCCCTGTAATGTTTTATGAAAGATACAGATGCATTTCCAAGAATCATGAAGCAAGCCGGCTGGCCACGGAGACAGTTTGGCCCTTAGTGGGCAGATCCGAGGGATGGAAGGAGTTGGCTGAGCCCTGGAGAGGGATTATACTCACTTGGCAGTGGGATCTGCAGATCCTCCACCTGACAGTATTCTGTGGTGCTCCTCTTTGTCCTGACTGCTTCCTCTCAACTCCCCCTAGATGGGTAGTGAGAAGAAACCAGCTGCTTGGGAAAATAATTAGAAAGATCATTTCTAGAGCCCCTTCCCAACAGTCCAGGTTGGAGGCCAACCACCTGAAAAGGTTGTTAGCCAAGAAGCACTTCTCTTACTCTCTGCTGACCTGCTCTCTGGAGCTGGTTGAGAGGAAAAGGCCAAGAACAGCAGAAGGCTGTCCCAGGGAGAGGGAGAGACAGGCTCCAGGGAAGGAAGCTGAAAGATAATTCAGGCATCTACAACAAATTTTCCTCCTTTCTTTGGATTTGTATAGTTATCTATCATTACAATAGAAATGATGCGCTGTCATTGGGGTTTTTCTCCATATGTGTGTGTGTGTGTGTGTGTGTGTGTATAATTAAAATATTTCCTGGATTTACTCATTTGCTTGATGAAAGTGTATACTTAAATGCATATAAATAACTGTCACTAGAAGAATCTGTTAGCATTCCCAGAGATCTTTGGATTTATATAGTTAGAGTCTGTATCTCCAAACCTAGTCAGCTATCTCTAATGCCATGTGGTTGATTAGAAGAGTGAGGAAAAAATGGTGAAAGTCATTGCCCATGCCGGAGAAAGCAACTTAGTATGTTTCTTTCTGATGGTAGGTGACTTGGCTTGGGTTCCACTGAAAGAAGAGCCTAAGACAACAACTTTTGAATAGATGGCTTCTTTTTGCAAATTATTGGAAAAGCTAAGAGTGAAAGAACTGGGAAAGGTGGTAAAAAAAGAGGGAACTATTAATACAGTTTAAGGTCTATTAATGAGATGATTGTGTCTGGGCCTCTATCTTATTAGATATCTTTTAAGGAGACTTATCAAATGGACCTCAAAATTGTCTGATGCTAAAGAGGGGCTTATTTACTAACCACCTCCATTGCCTAAGATCTAGGTTTGTGCCATGGGATTTAACTGCCTTATACTTTCAGATTCATATGCATAATGAGGGCTGATGGGTTCAGCAGGCATCTAATTGCCCTGTAGCTGCAGAGGAGCCCCAGGGTAGTGAGAAGTAGGTAGTACTGATTAGGCAGGTGTTGTTAGAATATACTCTTGTGCTTCTAGTGCTCAGCAATGTTTGTTGTAAAAGAGAGGTGTGAGGCAGGAAGTATCCCAAACAGCAAGCTTCAACCTTGCCTGATAGGACTGTCTTCCTGGCTCATTCATTCTCTCAATTCTGCTACAGTTTTTCCTCTCTTCTTGGATTGTATGTAATGCTTTTATCCTTACACTCTATTCTCACTCTCAAATTATGATCTTGCTTTTAAATTTTACTTAGACAACTGAATTAATCAGGAGAATTATTCTTCAACTTTCCATGACCACATCTAGGGTCTAATATGCATCAGGTCTCTCATACTCTGCCTTTATTTCTATTCTAATAAATTAGTTTTTGCATTCTTATCCTAAGTCAGTTACTTCAGTTATACACTAGGTCCCTTTTTCCCTATAGCCTACTAAAGGACTTTATTCTTGTACTCTCTTCCTGTCAAAATTACTAATTTCCCTTTACTACTAGATTGTTCCCATTAGTATAAAACCATGTGATAATATTTCCAGTCTTGATAATAAAACAATCCTCCCATATCCTCAGTCTCTTATCTAGCTAGTGGCCCTTTCTCTAGAGCCCTTTATGAAAATACTTCTCTAAAAATTCATTTTTACTTTCTGTTTACACTCCCTCATTTCTTGCTTTCTCTTGAACACACTTTTAGTCTGGTTTTTATTCCTAGCAATACACCAAAATTGATGTTGTCAAGGTCATCAACCTCCAGTTTACCAAATCCAGTGGTCAATTTAAAAACTTCCAGACTTCTTGATAATATTTGACACAGTGCATCGACATGACTGACCTGTCCTTTTCTGAAATGTTTCTCTGTCTTAACTTCTGGGATCATAGACATTGCAGGTTTGCTATTGGTGTACCTATGAGTCACTCCTCAAATAGCTAAGTCTCACCACTAATGCATCTAAAATAGAGCCCTTGGATTCCCACTCCAACCAATGTTAGTGCATTCAACACTTAGCCTAAATATCTAGGGAGTATTCTTGATTCTTCTCAACAATAGCCTCAAAACTGTCTCCATTCCCACTTTTACACCCTAGCAGTACATTCTCCTCTTTAGTGCTAGAACAAGCTTTCAAAAGTATAATTCAAATTATGTTACCTCCCAACTAAGCCAGCCAGTGTTTCCCAGCATATTCAGATAAAATTGGTAAATTTACAGAATTGTATATGATTTAGTCTCTGGCAGACTCTTTAATGCCATCTCTTCCACTAATCCTTACATACTTCAATTAGGCTGGGCTCCTTATCAGTCCTTAAATATGCCATGCTTGTTCTTGCCCCAGTTCTTTTGTATTTGTTGTTACCTTGTTACCTCACCTGGAATGCTTTTCTCAGACTGTTTTTTTTTTTTTTATTCAACATAGAGCATGTGCATGCACTCATGTAAGTGAGAGAGGAAGAGATAAAGAGAGAGAGAGAGAGAAGAGAGGAGCACCCTCCAAAGGATCTGGTCATACCACAAACCCCTACCTCCAGTCCATCAGTTCTTGGGCACTTGCGTGAGCACCTGGCATGTTGTAGGTAAACTGAACTGAGGTATTCAAATCATGGTTGCAATGTGGAATTGTCTTCTCTTGAGCAGCTCATTACCAATGTACCAAGGATCCATCCCTCTTTCCCACATTTTTAACCAGCTTGTTCTCTCATTCATCTAGGTCTTTCCTCAAACATCATGTTTTTCAAGAGATTTTTCCTGAACATATTCACTAGCCTCCTACACACACTCACCTCTAGTTATAGTTTACCCAACTTTTTAATGTATCTTTATTTTCTCTTTTAATGTATTACATCTATTTATTTGTTTACTCTCTATCTTGATCACTGAAAGGTATGTTGTTTAAGGCCATAAAAGTAGGGCATTGTATTAGAACTGGCATGGCTAGTGACATTTAGGATTCAGAGGAATTCAATAAATATTTATGAAATTAAGGAACAAATAAAAAAAACATTAACTGAAAATATTATTAACATGTTATCACAGATATTCTTTTCTTATTTGGTCTAGGAAACATACTCAAAAGCTTCCCTATATAAAAACTTATACAATTTGATGAAAGTATACAAATTCATATCACGTATTAAAAATGCAAATATAAAATTCCATAGAATTTAAAAGTAGTAGAAACAGTTGTGTTCTTTCATATGATATAAATGATTTTAAAACTACCACACATTTGGAGAATTACATGAATAATAGAGATAAACTAAATATGTGCTTTCTAAAATTATCCAAAGCCTCCTGTATACATTAGAACAAGATTTTCTCAAACTAGTTCTCAACCAACAACATTATTCTATCTTAGTCTACTTTCTCTTGCTATAACAGGATACTAGAGACACGGAAATTTATAAATAAATGAGATTTATTAAGTTCATATTTTGGAGGCTGGTAAGCTCAGAACTGGGTGGCTAAATCGTTTTAGTTTCTGGTGAGGGCCTTGAACTGCATCAAAATATGGTGGAGATGTGGAAGAGAACCAGGACCATATGAAAGGGGGTAAAACACAAGGTAAGGCCTCACTTTATGATAATCCACCATCACTCCTACCAGACCAAGACTCTTGTAAGAAAGGCATTAATTCTTAATGACCTAATTACATTTTTTTAAGATAGAATTTTTTGCTATGGGACATGTACAATTACCAGAGAGAGACAGAAAATCAGAAATCAAGAAATCACCTCTCAGGGTGATGGCCATGCTACAATACCTTCTCCTCCATTTTCTCTTCTTGGGATTTTGGACACACATACGTGCTAAGCATGTTTCAAGCCACTGGGTCCAGGTCTCAAATTATGGTCAGCTATGTGCGAGTATAGTGACATAATGCTAGCCCATCTGCTGGCCCCCCCTAATTACTTCTTAAAGGCCCCATATCTCAATGCTACTATAATGGAATCAAATTCTAACATGAGTTTCAGAAGGGAAAATTCATACTAAAATTGTAAGAGTTTCTTTCTCATCCCCTTCCCTTCACTCTTCTTGATGCCTGAGAACTCTTGGCTGGTCTTTTATATCACAGTAATAATAAGATCCAAGATCTAAAGGAATTAGTAGGGGAAGGAAATCAAGTCTTTTGGCTGCTTTATTTTTAGGCCACCTAAACCAGCTTAGCCTAGCTAGAAAGAGCTTGTCCCACTTATAGCCTGACTTTGGAAAGTTCTCATTGAAATCTAATGTCAAAATCCTGTTTGGCTTTATCCTCTATTCATATATTTTCCTCAAGAACTTAGTGGAGAAGGACAGCTAGCTTTGCGTGTGTGCTCTTCTTTTTCCTTAAGCATGTCATGTTACTACATTTTGATACAGATTGTACCTTAGAGTCAACCCTTACTTCACTTTGATAGGGGAAGGTTAAAACACTGGGTAAAACACTATTTCTATTAACAGAAAGATGATGAATTTCAATTTTTCCATTCATTCTTTACTCATTTCTATATTGAACAACTATCTGTTGAGTCCTTACTATTTATTGGATGCTGTGTTAAGCTCTGAAAACAGAAGATTGCACTGGACCAACAAGGCTCCTCAATTTCTGGAGCTTACATTATAGAAGAGGGGGTAGATATTATTCAAATACTTTACAATTAGAGTTTTTATACTGTCTAAAGGAAACAACTGAAGTATCAGATAAACCCGACTTAGATTAAGCAGGAGGAAATCGTCAAGAAAGGAAAGGGTACTATGAAAGGCAAAGGAGAACAAAATGAAAGGAAACAACGTAGACATTAGCCTTGTGGTAAAATGAAACACAACAACAAAAAGAATCTGGGGGAGGGAATCAGCAGTTAGCGTAATGGCTGTGTTGCTGGACTCCCACGTAGTCAACCGTGGTTCGCGTCCTGGACCCGGTGGTTTAAAACTCACGCCGGGTGCGTGTGTGTGCGTGCCCAAGATCCCGAGAGGAGAATGGAGGAGAAGGGATTGCGGCATGACCATCCCCCCTGGAAGGGAGATTTCTCGCTTTCTGTCTCTATGTCTCTCTCTGTCTGGCAAGCGCACGCGTCCTATAGCGAAAAACCTCTCCAAAAAAAAAAAAAAAAAAAAAAAGAATCTGGGGGGGACAATAGTGAAAGGGAAAAATGAGCCACGATGAGCCCGGACTAATGCAATGAGGCAAATCAGAAAATACACAAATGGAGCTATGTCAAACTAAAAAGCTTTTGCACAGCAAGGGAAACAATCAATAAAATGAAAGAGCAATCTACAAAATCGAAGGAGCTATTTGAAAACCACCTATCTGATATGTTGTAGTATCTAAAATACATAGAAAACTCCCACAATGCATTAGCAAATAAACAAACCTGTATCTAAAATTGGGCAAAGTACTTGAATAGGTACTTTCCAAAGATAAACAAATGTCCAACAGGTAGGTGCAATGGTACTCAACATCATTATCATCGGGGAAATACAAATCGAAACCAGAAAGAAATATTGCCTTATACCTGTTAGGATGGCTATTATCAATCAAGCAAGAGATACAAGCATTAGTAAAGGTTTGGAGAAAAGGGAACCCTTGTATGCTGCTGGTGGAAATATATATCGATATATTCATTATGGAAAACAGCATGGAAATTTCTCAAAAAAATAAAAATAAAACTATTTTTTGAGTCAAAAATCCCACTTCTGAGTATATACTCAAAGATATTTCTCAAATAAATACTTGCACATCCACATTCATTGCAGTATTGTTCACAATAACCAAGATATGAAAACAACCTAAGCGTCCACTGGCAGAAGATAAATAAGGAAAATGCAATATTGGCTCAGCCTCAGGGGCATAAATGATGGGACCTTGCTGCACAGAGCTGAATCATGTGGGAGACTCTGGGTTTGGATTCCTGGTTGACCTGAACACACTAGGCATGCACATGCCCATGATTCTTGTTGACTGGGAAGATTGGCATCAAGCATAGCAGCTCCCTGTCAAGGATATCTACCTCTCCTTCACACTCATGAAAGACAGAAAATTTTAAATTGTCAATGGGTGCAAGTGCTTACCAGAAAAACATAGAAAGAGAGGGAGAGAGAAAGTACCCACTAGTGGGGCATGATCACACCATAATCTTTTCCTTTTATGGGATTTGGAGCATGTTTTTTTTAAGCCAACCACAGTTGTCTATGTGGGATCTGACTCTCTTACTAAGATACAGGATTATTAACTACTTTTTTTAAAAAAGAAACATGATGCACATTCAGTGGAATATTATTTTGCCATAAAAAGGAAATTCTGCCATTCGCAACACCAAGGATGAAGCAAGAGGACAACGTGCTAAGTGAAATAAACCACACATAGATATAAAAGTACTGTGTGATCTCACTTATTTGGGGAATCTAAAGAAGTTGAACTTACAGAAGCAGAAGGGATGATGGTTGCCAGGTGCTGGAGCATGGGAGGAAAAGGAGAGACATTGGTCAAAGGATACTAATTTTCAGTTATAATTTTCAGTTATAAGATAAATAAGTTTAGGGAATCTAATGTACATTAAGTAAATATAAAATAAAAAAAAGAAGAAGAAGAAGAAAAAAAAAAACAGAACTCAGTGCCTGTTCTACATTCACAGAAGCCATTACTGTAAGATTATAAACTTTTGTCCTTTTGTCTTGATACCCTCTGGTGATCATGCTGACCTTTTCATGCTTTTGGGCCAGTTCACCACCAACCCCCCCAAAAACAAACAAACAAACAAACAAACAAACAAAACAAAACAGAAACAACCAGTCCAAGTTGAGAATAATTCATCAGATTGTTAATTACATCTCAGGTTGACTGGGACTTCTCTGAGCATAGGAATGGCCAAAATGTCTGATAGCCTTCACACGGTTAAGTCATCATGAGCTTTGTAAAAGGAAACTGAACTAGTCCCACCTAAAACAACAATCATAGCAATTTTTATTGATCAAAAGATAGTTCCAAGTAGCCTTTGGTTGAGGTAAAAAAAAAAAAAAAAAAAAAAAAAAAAAGGAAAATTTAATTTCATTTAGAAATCTTGACATTTATTTTGCCTTTACTTTGGTCTTAGCGATAGAATAGAAATGGACTCTGAATCAGAGGCTCTGTGCTCCCCTGACAGTAGTGTCTTTCTTTTTATTCCCAAGTAAAATTCTAACCAGGGGCCTAGGTACTTCTTATCTTTTTAAAATTTTTCTTACAAAGACTTTTTTACCTTGATTGTGATCTCCAGGATGCTAAAATTGTCTCACTTATTACATGTGGTGACATTGGTAAACTATACAATTTAGTTAAAATGGTTTAGCTGTCCTTTTCATAAGATTAACTTTACAATCTCCTTTCTCCTGAAGGGCTCCTGTGGACTTCTTTCTATCTGCCAGCTCATTCCCTCTTTAAAAAGTATGGGACCTAGTCATTTCATATTGCACTTCTGTCTTGGTGAAGTGTTAAGACACTTGAGTTCTGCCTTTTATGTGACACGAGACAAGCATCAAGTGATTCCTGGAGACTCTGGTGGGCCTTGTGATTTTCGGAGATCAGGATGTAGTTCGCTACAAGATCTGGGGACCATAGAATTTGATGAACTATAGTACACTAATTTTAAAACTTTCTTTTCAGTCAAACTGTGGATGGCCTCAGATTTTATTCCAAGCATTTTTTCTGTATCTCATTCTAGGAAGTTTTAGATTAGCTGAAAATATGTGTAAACAACTTTGAAGATTTTTATTTCTGTAATTAGTGTAATTTTTTGCACTCTCTGTTCCACTGGTTGAAGATAATAAGCCTGTTGAGATCTGTGAGTTGTTAGGAGATAATCTTGTCGAAAACTTGTTCTATATCAGTTTAAAAAGAAGTTTCAAGCCAAAATATGAACTATAATGACAATGCAAGTAATTTCCTGCAACTTGATTTAATGGAAAAATCATCTACACTACTCCCTTCATCATGAAATGCTTAGGTTTCTATACGCTTTTTTAAAATTTTTTGATTTGTTTCATTTCCATAAAAATAAACTAAATTAGTCTCTTTAGAACTATTTTCAGGAACATCTCTTGTTTACTGGGTGCTTCATCCCACAACATACACCTACTATTTGTATGTTTTAGGGAAATATGTTATTCTTTCTGTCCTTCATAAGTTTATGGTTAGAAAAATGGGTAAGATTCTGGAACTTTTATGTGACTATGCAGTAAGCAATAAACAGGGAGTTAGCTTAAGAAGCACCTTCTCCTTTAGGATTTAGCCAAAGCCATCAGTGCTTTGTTCTGCTGCTTCCTGGCATGTTGATTGACCCAATTAATTTCTAAAAGTGTGAGGTCCTAACAGCAGGGATTAAACCAGGCATTCTCAAATGAAATCTTTGAGTCAGGGTCTTTTATTTTATTTTATTTTTTTTTTCAGAGGGAGTAAAGAAAGGGCCTGGGAATGAAATCCACGTTGCTCTGGGGATGAGTTTTTTCCTGAAACAATTTCACATAAGCCCACTTTATTAAAATACACACACACGCACACACACACACACACACACACACACACATTCACTACTCGTTTAATTGCCACTAAAATAATCATCTAGAGGCTCAGGAGTGGGTGGTATTAAGGGTCGCCAGACCCCCAGAGATTTGCAGCCAGAATTAGCATGGCACATGACCAACCGTGACTGTGGGCTTCCCCGCTCACTCCCTGACTGCACCTTCCTTCCCTTCTCTCGCTGCTCCCTGACTGATACCAACATGCTCCCCAGCATTTCCTTCAACAGTTCATTAAGCCATCAAGTTTCCAAGTTTCCTTAGAAAAATGATTTTTTATATTCTCTCTTTCCCACCATGGATCTGACCAAAGCATTCCTTAGTTGTCTGCTTGCACTTTTTAATGGAATCACCCCAGAAAATTTCCCCGGAGATTTTACCTCTGGTTTGTTCTCACCACATTCTCCCAAATCCTCTAGTAATCTAATTTACCCTATACCTATTACTATTTTGGCATCTACCACTTTCCCAAGGTCCTTCCCCTCCTAAAGTGACTCTCTCTTCCCAGTTTGTTACATGCTATATTGACCCTGTGTAGGGGACTAGGACCGTGCAAAGTAGCAGAATACAGATTCTGAGCTAGGAATTAAGTATGAGCACCACCCAGGTGACTGGAGAGATAACAAAACATTGAGGTATATTGACATGATAAACTGGGATAAGAAATCCAGTCAGCAGTCCAGAATTGGAAGATAACAGGTATGGATGGCTTAGATAAAAGCAAACCAGGCAGAAAGACCGGTAAGTCAAAAGATTTCAATACCAAAGCAGCATGGAGACTCCAATAATTAACTACCTCAGACAGGAAATCCTGCAGAATATGAGCCAATCTCAGACTACAGTCCTACAAGGGTCTGCCAGAGTGAATAAATGAGCCATGCTAGGGAGCTGTCAAACTGGTTAACAGGACTGGAAATAGTAATGTGATTCTGTATCCTTGCTACATCCTCCCTTATAAATTTTCCTATCTCATCGAAATGGATAAAACCCACAATTCTGTTTTCACTCAACACGCTGCCAATAACAGTTGCCTTCTTGTCTATATATAATGAAAATGTGTCATATATTTAAGTTTATGTCACCATTTTCAATATTTCTATATTTCCTGTAAATTTTTCTCTAGTGGGCAAAATATTTTTTTAAGAGAACTCTTGCTAAATTATTTTTATAGCATCTAGACCGTAGATGGTCAAATGAGTAATACATGCCATACCACCTCCATGGATCCCACCTCTGGCAGCCATTATTTTAATACGGGTACAATTTCCTGCTGAGCTCTGGCTTTACCTCAGCCTTCTCAACAGTGTTCTTCAGGAAGTTACAACCACTTCAACTAAACAGGTGCTCAAGCAGACACATTCACCACCCTGGCCCATCCTTTGGCACAGCTGGCATAATTAAATATTCTTGATGATAATATTGGCCTAAAAGTTTGAGGGAAATTGTCCTACTTCTGCACTTCTGTAAGTAGAGCCAGATCAATTGGATGAAGGAAAAACAGCATGAATACAGATATTTCTTAATTGGCTTTAAAAATAGGCACTACTGCTTCTCTGAGACAGGCTCAAATAGTGAAGGTGCAAGTATTTCCAATGAATTGTACCCTTAGCAAGACATTTTTCCACTCTTTCTCTCTCCCTTGTTAAGTTGGAATATATTCAATCCTCTCTTTAAATACAGTCCTAACTTTTGACTACACAGGACTGCCTACTGTGTTGAATAATATGCATAACATTACCTGACACAGATTAACCTTCCCTAAAGACAGGATCAAGATTATTTAATATGTATGGAACTATTAGATAGGTTGAAAGCTCTATCTCTCTGGCCAAACAAAACAAAACAATGCTTTGTTCACCATGACACTCAGCTCTTTCTTTAGTCACTTTCCTTGTGTTATGTATAATTACAACACAAGTGCTCCCCTTGACATTTCAATCTAAGTGAACATGAAACTCCAATCGAAACATATGACAGACAAAAGACTATAAATTTTGACTTTCAAAAATACAAGGAGGAGAGGTTAGAGGTAGTGCAGTGGTAAAACTCAGATGCTCTGTAAACAGACTCATATGGAATGGTCCCAAGACCTCCCTGAGTATGGTGTGCCCATGTTCTAGGACTGGCTGGATCTGGAGGTGAATCGTGGATTAGGGACCCTGTTAGAGGATGCTGTTTCTCTATGTCTGTCTGTCTATCTGTCTTCCATGACTGTCTGCTCATTGAAGAAATAAATAAACAAACTTTACAAAATACAGAGACAAGGATAGGGAGAGAATAGATCATTACAAAAAAAATACTCATTTTGGTAGAGTTAAAGCACTGGAAACAATTTAGACATGAAACACCTGGTTAAAACGTTGTGGAGAGTGTGTGTTTGTGTGTATGTGTGCATACATATGCACTATTTTTTTGTGTGTATGTGTTAGGAGTAATTTAAAGAGGTTAGTGTAGGGACAGAGGAAGGAGGCTATTCAGTTACAGGGTTTCACCAAAAGCCTCATATTTTGCTATCATATCTTCCTGTAGGTGGCAGCACTAACAAAGCTGGGGTCAGAGAAAGGTTTAGCTTCAGATCTCAAAGAGGAATTTTATTAACGTCAGTGCAGTATAAAATTAAAACTTATGTTTGAATTTTTCATCGACCATGGATACAGAGAATCTTCCAAATAGCCGAACTATTGCTCAAAGGAAAACACGGACATACACGCACACACACACACAACCCAGTCATTCACGTAAAGAAAGAGACCAAAGTTGAGCAACTTGACATCATGAATCACACTAGAATGATTTAGAATGTTTCATATTCTCTGAGTTTGGAAAAATGAACATGGCCTTCTTGGCTTGAAGTATCTCTTCTCATTGATAAACATAAAGGAGAAATTTAACCCAGACATTCTACCTTAGTGAATACTCAGAAATAAGTCACAGCAGTTAGTGCTGGGGTTAGAATTTCAGGCCCCATTTTTGAGGACAGGGAGCATATAACAGTAAAACAAAACTCTGGTTGGGACCAGCAGTTAGCGTAATGGCTATGTTGCTGGACTCCCATGTAGTCGACCATGGTTCGAGTCCCGGACTCGGTGGCTTAAACTCATGCCGGGCGCGTGTGTGTGTGTGTGTGTGTGCTCAAGATCCCGAAAGGAGAACGGAGGAGAAGGGGTTGCGGCATGGCCATCCCACCGGGGGGGTGATTTCTCGCTTTCTGTCTCTCTGTCTCTCTCTGTCTGTCTGGCGAACGCACGCGCCCTATAGCAAAAACCTCTCCAAAAAAAACACTCCAGTCAATCAACCAGTGACAAATAAATGCCCAGATTTTATAATGAATGTATTATAACAGTAATTGTCTGTTGGCGTTTTAAAAAAAGGTGTTAAATGTGAACATTATAAATTTGGTCTTGCAAAATTTGATTATTAATCACAAAATTCTAAATCTATGATTCTAGCCATGAAATTTATTTAAAATTTATAATATGATTTCATATAATCCCTAATTTAAAAAATCTCGTTTTGGCTTTGTTTTGTTTCCCCACCAAGACTTTAGGCTCCTGAATAACCATATTATTTTGTCTGTGGCAATAGCAGCAAGATCATTACCAGCTTTTAAACAATCTCTACATAAAATTCACTTTATACTAATCCTCCTAATGAATGGAAGGGGTAGCATTGTTTCCTTTATCTTCCACACTGAGAAGCTAAAGATTAGAAAAGTTAAGCTATTGTCCTAAGCCCACAGAACGGTTAAGGGCCAGTGATAGAGTAGGAGTCCTAGTGTCTGAGAATGATGCTGTTCACCTACTCTGTGCTCACTGCATATTGGTATTTCCCACTGGTCCACTGGTAAGCAAACTGAAGGACACATAGTAGGAGCTCAACCAAACTGATGGATTTCATGAATTCAGGATATCATTACTTTTGGATATTCTGGTTACTTTAACAGTCACCCATTATCTGTGCTCAAATTAATGAAGTATTTTCTTATTGACAGGAAAGACTGAGTGAGATATTATTTTATTATTATTATTATTATTATTATTATTATTATTTTGGTCATACCAAGGTGCTAATGTCATTCTTTATTGAAAAAAAAAAGGGGGGGGGGAGAGAGAGACCTTCCAGAAGATAAAAAGTATAAAATCTGACACTACTCTCCACATTCAAAAATTAAAGAAATTTTCTCTGGAGACTTCATGCTTATATTTTCATTATTAAATAGTATTGCTTTATTTAAATTTTTAGGTGACTTTTTTCTCACCTTGTAAAAGGGAGTTATATAGTACTCAGAATTATTCAGAGAAATTTACTTTTCATGTTAGCTGACTAATCACCTCTACTCTCCACCAAATAAGGACATTCTTTGGATTTCCACATGTCATTCTTGATAGAACACCACCAACAAATAAAACTGGCTGTGTACTCCCCATATGAGCTATGTTGATATATATTCAATCAGTACAACTTTTAGACTGAATACCCGCAAAGAAAAGCATTTTTGTGGTATTTCTTCTGGAAGTCACTCAAGAACAAGCAATGTGGTAATATTTCTCACTGAAATACTGCATTTTTTCCCCCCAGTGGTAACAGAAGGGCAGCCATGAGAAAATCCTGCTTTTCTGAAAGGCAGTTCTCTCTCACAACTTTCTGAGCGAAGCAGTGGAATCTGCAGGTGGTCATGCTTAACAAGGGGACTTTGCCCTCACAAGTGCCTTTGACCTTAGAATCATAAAGTGCCTTAGGAGCATTAATTAATTAATCCTCCCACACTCATATGGGATAGGTAAATTATATACCAGGGTCTAGCATTCACTGCCACTTGGGGCCCTTGAGAACTGCTATAGAGCTGTCCACTGTTAAACTAGTTTTATGCCACGAAAGAAAGTTTATTTTCATTGCTCAGCTGGAGAGTAGCTAACCTATATGGCAAGGACAGTGTTAGGCACTTGAACTATGTTGACTCAACTACACAACTTGGTAAGGAATTTGTTATCTCCAGCTTACACAAGAGTCACAGACCTTGATATGCCCAAATTCAAATGCTTCACGGAGACAGGGCTGTATCTCTCCCTGTATGTCTGTATGTACAGCTCAGTGACTATGTGCTGCCTTGTATTAATACCAGAGAGCTTCTCAGACAATTTTTTACCTCTTTTTGCTAGTACTCCTCATTGCCACTTTTATTTACTTGGCCAGATGGGAAAGACTCTTCTGTTAAGATTGATGATTAAGGGACCAGCAGTTAGCGTAATGGCTATGTTGCTGGACTCCCATGTAGTCGACCGCGGTTCACGTCCCGGACCCGGTTGCTTAAAACTCACGCCGGGCGCATGTGCGTGCGTGCCCAAGACCCTGAGAGGAGAATGGAAGAGAAGGGATTGCGGCGTGGCCATCCGCCCTGGGGGGGGGTGATTTCTTGCTTTCTGTCTCTCTGTCTCTCTCTCTTTGTCTGGTGTGCTCACGCGCCCTATAGCAAAAACCTCTTTAAAAAAAAAAAAAAGATTGATGATTAAATTAGTCAGGATAAGACTAGAAAATAAACTTTATTTTTTTTTTGCATGTATTAAAAAATGTATTCTATTTTCTCAGGTTGAAATTCAATTTGTTCTACTTATCATTATTTCCATAAATCATGAGCATCTTACACAAATAATATCTTGATTATTTTTTTTAAATTTAGCCCTTTGTATAGGACACACTGGGTAGTCAAGAGAGATTTGATACAAACTAAATCAGAATGTCTTTTTACTATTTGCTATATTGACTTGAATAATCTCCTTATACAGAATGAAAATTTTAAACCACGTAACTAGGCAAATTTTGGAATTTTATTTTATTTGCTACTCGCAGGGAACTTGTGCTCCTCAGAGATGGAAAGCAAGACAGATAGTACTCCCCAGGGGAGATGGCCATGCTGCAATCCCGTCTGTATCCTCCTCTCAGGATTTTGGCCATGACGCACCTGGCATGTTTTTTAAGCCACTGGGTTAAGACTCAAACCACGATCAGGCATGTGGATCCAGCTTCCTTAACTGCTATGCTACCAACTGATCCCAAATTTTCGAATTTTTGCAATAATTATACAGCCATTTTTTAACTTGGTCTTTCATAATATTGGTAAATACTACCAAAACTTTACTACCATTTATAATATAGAATAGTGATATGCTATCTCACTATTTTATGAAAGCAGTATGTAGTTTAAAGGAAAAAAGTGCTGGGTCATCAGGAAAGTCATGATGTATTTTTCTATGATTTTCTATGCAAAAATGTGTCACGACTTTCCTGACGATCCAATAGAACAGATAATCAGGGTTGAATGATAGAACGAATGTGTCACCAAGGTCTCAATCCATTAATATCCCTTAGATTTTTATTATAATTATGAAATATTTAATAATTTAATATTATGTAATAATTACAATGATTACAAATAAAATATAACGTGCTTCTCAGGATATAATTTTGCTTTTTCTAAAAATAGCATAAATCATGGATATGTAACTTCTTTTTGAAAATAAAACTAAAGAAGAAGGTTATACTTCAAACCCACAAGTAGAATATTCTTATTAAAAGTGTAAATCAGATACTGTTAAACCCTTCATTGACTTTCTGTCACATTTAAAATAAAGTCCGACTTCTAAACATGGCCCAAGGCTTCTCAGAGGCTACCTTTCTCTTCCGTTTCTCAAGCCCGTATCTCTCCATGCTCCACTTGCTGAGCCTGCTCTTTTTCCAGACTCATTGACCTCTTTTCCTCTAAGAGGCCACAGGACCTTTGCATGTTTTTATGCCTCTTGCTGTGATTTCCCTCTCTTACCTGATTTATCCACAGCTCCCTACTTCATTTTATTTACTTCTCTGCTCCGATGTTTCCCCCTCTGCTGTGGCCCCATCCTCCCTTCACTCGTCTGCACATATGCTTGATCTCTCTCTCCCTGGGTGCTTTACTTTTCCCACTGTACTTCTCATTGTCTGTGATTATATAACACTTACAAACGTATGCTTGTCACCTCTACTATAGTGAAAGTTCTGTGATGGCAAAACGTTTTGTCGAGTTATATTCATCTCTTGTATCTCAGTGCCTAAAACCCATAGCAAGTTCTCAGGAATGAAAAAAATGAATGAGTTCTTGTGAGACTTTGTAGCATTAGAAAGTTGAAAAAGCACATGCTATTTCATGATACTTTATTTGCATAGCATTTGATTTTATTATAAGACATCAAAATCCTCATAGTATACACATGGTGCTCTTCAAAATGCAGCCCAGTGTACTGCTCCTTATAATATAATATAAATATATATCCTTCATCATAACTAAATTTTTCTTTTTTTTTTTTTTCATGTATATGCTCTCCTCAATGGTAAGCTGAGCAGAAACAAGAGGCTATGACATTTCTTTGTTTCTTAATGTGTTAAGAACTGCCACAAATACAATTTGTGATGCTCAGTATTTTTAAAATTAGGAACTTGGACACATAATGACCTGAAGGACTGCATCAGAGTAATTCAATGCTGTAAATTCACTCAAAGGAATATTGGCTTACAGTCTGTCTCTTTTATTCCTAGAGCTCGCTAACTGAGGCTATGCATACATTTTATAGAAAGCTGACTCAGAAGTTATAGTGAAAATTGTTTATACAAGGTTATATTATTAGGTGGGTTGAGATAGAAACACAAATTCCAGCTATGTTTTCCACTATATTTTTTTCTCTACATTCAATGGAGGAAATGAAAATGCTTCCACAGTCAATTCCAAAGGTCCTCAGAGAAAAAGTGTGGCTAAACTGGTCTCAGAAGAACCAGCTACAACATTAGTTTTACCACACTGCCTGCCAGCCCTTTATAAAGAAAAGTTTTCCTCCAAGGCAGAAATTTTTCCTCCAAGATATAAGAAAAAAATTTTATATATATAAGGTCATTGGAAAAGTCATGATGTATTTTTGTATGTTTTTTTCTATGAAAAAAATGCATCATGACTTTTCCAATAACCCAATATATACACATACATACATATATATGTGTGTGTGTGTGTGTATATATATATATATACACACACATATATACAAATACATATATATATGTTTTATATATATAAACATTAAGACTACGTATCTTATAAAAGATTGAATGATAAGGTTCTATTTTCTTAGCTCTTGATTTTTTTCTAATAAAAATATTTTATGAGGACAGAACATCCTAACAGATATTTTGGGGTACCTCCATTTTAAATGTTATAGAAGTAATACAATCTTGGAGATTTAACCACCTTAGTCTCCACTACAGGTGAGTGGTTCAGTGATTTGGCACTTATTTGGAAAATCTTGAGATTTTTCAGTTACTTTTCTTTATTTTACAGTAAAAAACATTCCTAGCTAAATTGGACCAAGAATTCATCTGATAAAAATGTTTCTTTCAAATGTTAAAAAGTTTTGAAATTGCTTTTAATTATCCACAATATGATAAGTATGGACATTTGATGGATATTTGAACTCATGAATAGATAAAAAGTAGATTTTAACATACTTGTCACTACAAAATTCGACACGAAGTATACTATTTTTCCTGATTAACCTTTTAACATATCCAACAAAGTAGTTATTGAATGATGGAGGAAATTTTTTCTTTAATATGACAAGTGACCACCTTTTATTTTTTTCTTAAAGGTTTTTGCCTTAGGGCACATGTGCTTACTGCTGAGAGATAGAGACAGTGATAGGGAAAGTGAGAAATCACCCTTTGCAATCTTTTTCTCCATTCTCCTCTGGGGACCTTGGGCACACACACTCATGTACCTGGCATGAGTATAAAGCCACCAAGTCTGAGACTTGAACTGCAGTCGGCCACGTGGGAGTCCAACGACATAACCATTATGCCATCTGCTGACCCTGACAGGTGACCACCTTAATTTTTAGTAATACCTTGTTCACTACATATTATCCGTAGGAAATTTTCATTTATGCAATTTTATCTGCTTGACAAAGTTAACCTAAGACAAAGTTTCTCAATTATCCTGCTGTTATATCATGAAGACAACTGAGGTTTCACATAACAGCCTATATTTCTGCATTCTCCTTTTTCAAATTTTGATTAGCAAGCTGAAAGGCAGTGCATGCAAAATAAAGTTTTAAAGAAAAAGAACTGAATTGTAGGTATGCCTAGGGAAACTATTGTCATTTCTCTATAATCAAGCCTTATGCAGATTAGGTTCATGCTGCAGAGGTAATACACTGTGCGGGAAAAGCAGGCAACCATGTTTTGAATCCCTTCTCTAGTCAGCTTGAGACACACTGGGCATACTTGCAAGCACCCACAATCTCATGGGCTGGAGGACTTGAGAAAGGGAACCACAGCATGATCAGTCTCTATGGAGGAGGGTGCCTCTCTTTCTTTCTTTCATAAGCATGCACTCTACCATGCATAAAGAAAAAAAAAAAACAAAATAAAACACCTTATGCTAAAACTACTCAAGAAGATACTAAGAGTTTAAATACAGAAACAGGTGCTACCCTCATAATCTTGACTTGTTACCAAGCATGTTGTCTTACAGAGGACAATGTAAACGAACTGGTAAATGCTAAAGCTATAGAGTATGCTAGGGAGGGGACAGTAACTCCCTTGTCTTACCTACCTGAAACATTTGCTAAGTTTACACATATTTCATGAATTGAAGCAGATGCTAATGTATGGGTTTACTTCATGGATCCTCGTTCTTATTTTTGCTCTGGACCCCAGTGGCAAAGTTATAGTAGTCTAATAACTCCCCTAACTTCAAAGGAGTGACAACCACAAATGATGTTCAAAATAACTTCAACAATCATAACAGGCCATAAAATATCACATTCATAATTAAGGAAAGCCTAAAATTTCCATCAAAAGACACGTAGAGGGAACCAGCAGTTAGCGTAATGGCTATGTCGCTGGACTCCCACGTAGTCGACCACGGTTCGCATCCCGGACCCGGTAGCTTAAAACTCATGCTGGGCGCGTGTGCGTGCGTGCCCAAGATCCCGAGAGGAGAATGGAGGAGAAGGGATTGTGGTGTGACCATCCCCCCTGGGGGGTGATTTCTCGCTTTCTGTCTCTGTGTCTCTCTCTGTCTGTCTGGCGAGCGCACGCGCCCTATAGCGAAAACCTCTCCAAAAAAAAAGACACATAGACAGATCAGCAGTTGGCATAACGGCTATGTTGCTGGACTCCCATGTAGTTGATGGCGTTTCAAGTCCCTGACCCGGGGGCTTAAACTCATGCCAGGCGCGTGTGCATGCGTGCCCAAGATCCCGAGAGGAGAGTGGAGGAGAAGGGATTGCAGCATAGCCATTCCCCCGGGGGTGATTTCTCTCTTTCTGTCTCTCTGTCTCTGTCCTTTCTGGAGAGAGCACACGCTCCCTATAGCAAGAACCTATCAAAAAAAATAAATAAATAAAAGACACATAGACAAAAATGTACCTTTTACCCCCAATTATGGACCTCCTGAATTCTGTGCACAGAACAAAGGGGTCTTGTGGAACTGATATTAAAAACGTCAGGATATAGAGGGAATGAAAAACTCTATTTACTACAAAAAGAAATGTAAACTTCCTTGTCCAGATGAGATTTACTTACTCCTATCTAGGAGATAGTGTAACTTATATCAACTCTAATAAGGTTTAATGAAATTTTAGAGTACTGTTTTACAGGAGGGAAAAGGTCAGTGTTTCAAAGTGCACATGATTGCCTTGTTGTCTTCATAACTTTAGTTTTTTTCTGAAAAAACTTAAAAAACAGATGCCTGGTTAGAGCGGTAGAGTATCCCCATGATAAACAGGACAGAGAGAGCCTGCATCAGTATTTAACTCATTTACTTATTGCTCAGAGTTCAGTAGATTCATGTTTATGTACTTAGACTTCCTTTGGCCCAATTGTTTCTTTGCTTTGGCTTTTATTATAAAGGCAACTGTCCAGATGATTTTAGCCAAAATCTGCTTTGGATACTTTCTGGGGTTTAGAGAGTTATGTATGAGTCTTGTAGTTTATTCATTGGTGTTTTATGTTAAGTTAAAATTTGCATAAAACAGAGAGATGGTTTAATAAAATAACCTTGATGAGTTAGACGTTTAGTTGTGAAATTTTTGTTGTTGTTGTTGTTGTTACTCAGGTCAAAATGAATTTACATGTTAGTGAGTTGAAATTTAAAAATACATCAAAATATGGTAGTAAATCAATTGTGTAGCATCATACTAAAGGAAATAAAATAAGCAAGCATATACTTTGCCTCTAAATTAACCAAACTGGCAATAACTGTAAAACTATAGTATGTGAGACAGAACAAAACTACAAGCACACACACTCCTGGTATCCATTTATAATGTTTACGGATCAGGCATTGCACATGTTATCTCATTCAATCTCTACAATAACTAGAACAAAGTATTACTATAATATTATTACTGAAAACCAAGAGTAAGTAATTTCCCAATGTTCCACTAATTGACATTTATGGAATTCATGCTCATGTATTTCTGCTTCCCTACGAATAGCATAGCTCTGACTGTGTAGCTAAGGGAAAACAAAACAAAACAACAAAAAAGAGCCATTACAGACATAATTTCCAAGCCATCTCATAACAGGTTGATCTCAAGCCAATAAATAGAAATGCACAGCAGCATGGAGACATTTTTTTCTTTCACAGTTTCTGATTTATCTTTTTTAACATGGAGCTGAGTTAAAATATCAATTTTTGAGGAGGGAGGAGCAAAATATTTAGCAGACACAAAAATGGAAAGTTACCCTTTGATGATAATGTACAATATATGGTAGTAACATTGACTGGATCAATATATAATGTATTCATGCAGGGAGAAATAAATAAATAATATTCTAAAAAAATCCATTTTCGAGGTATAAAACTTCCTAGTTAATTAGAAATTTTATGAGACAATAGAATCTACTATGAAGCTATTTTTAAATCCATATTTAGAGAAGGGATTTCTATTTCAAGTTGCATTTTTTTAGCTATTAAGGTACTCTATTAATAGATTCAATAACACTTGATCCTATATTTCTAAATTTATTCTTTATTTTGTTTTCTTTGGTTTGTTTGTGTTATTTTCTTCTTACTATGGGGTAGAAAATACTTAAGTAATTTCTTTTTAGAGTGATTGGGTATGTGGCAGTGGTGAACAGCCCACAGTAGAAAGCAATCTTCAGTCTGTATTCAGATAAGGGTTTTGAATCTATTTTTATACTCTTATAGCCTCTCTCTGTCTCTTTTTTTTGCTCTAGGTCTGCTATGTACTTTGGGGGTCACAAAAGAGCAGCTAACCATTTGACACAGTGTTTGGATTCTCACCCCCACAGAACAGCCCCTCATTACCAAATTGTTAATCACTGCCAAAGGAGCAAGTCCCCTGGCAGTTCTCAAGCCCCCAGCCCCCAAAGTCATCTTTCCACACATGGTATCAAATTGCATTGTAATTACAACATGGGGACTGAGTAGTTTAATTGTGCATTAGCCATGAAGAGGCCTTCTTTTCAGTTTGGATTTAAATGTTTCTTAAACTACATAATACATGTTAGTTCTTCAGTAAGAAGTAGCAAATTTGAAATTTGTTCCCACACACATAAACACATTATACACACAACACCTGAAAACCAGCTCTCTTTGAGTCCAAATTCCATTTCTATGAGTTCCAATTGGCCAGTGTGGAGTTTCATATTTTTGGTCATTGAAAATTATTCCATTTTTTATTTAGCTATTAGATTAGTGACAAAACTACCTATTCAAGCAGAAAGCTTATTCTGTCAATAGCCATTTTGTCCGTTTAATGCTAAGTAGCCAAACTGGCTGATGTTTTCAACCCACAGAGTGGACTAATTGAGTTAGGCAATGTATCCATAGTGGAAAACAGAGCCAAGATGTGAGGAGGTAGAACTTGATTTGACTTAGGCCTACTTATCCAAGATCCAATCCCTGGCTAGAGGGGAAGAGCGTTTGGTAGCCATCAACTAATAAACCAATCACTTGAGGCAAAATAAAAATTAATTACAGGATCCGTTTTATATTAAAATCTTGACCTGAATATACAGTGAAGAGTCAAATATAAAATATAAGTTGAACAGACAAGACATTGATTACCTTAGTTAGTATTCAACAACTATCTTAAAGCTATTCATATTTGTGAAATAGTGCACATATATGAGAAGAAATAAAGGTAATGTCTGGCAACGATCAATGCAATAATCTGTTTATATTTCTGTCGATACTGCAGAAGCAATGCAGAAGCATTGCTATTCCTTTTACTGGGGGTCAAACATGGTATTAATCAAGATTATGTTGGTTGTTAAGTGATAGACTCCCAAGAAAAACTGGCTTAAACTGAAAGGGACTATAGTGCTTCATGCATCAAAGTAGAAGTTGCCACTCACAGGCACTGTTCGAACCAGGAGGTCAAATGTGCCCACTAGGGCTTTGTTTCCCCTTTGTCCATCTTCCAGCTCTCTCTTCTTTGCCTGGCTTCTCTCCATAGACTGGCTCTCATAGACAGTAAGCAAGATGAACCCTGGTGGAACCAGACCTTTGTTTCTCTAGGAAGATGAGTTCTTTCTTCCAATGCCTATGCATCAATTTTAAAACAAAAACAAAAACAAACAAACAAAAAACAAAACAAAAATACTTGCCTTCCCTCTGTTTGAAATACATAACACATCATTGGAACTATATTCTGTCTAAAATACTCATACAATAATAATTAGTCCAACCTCAGTGATGCTCACCCCTACAATTATATGGTTTCAATGATCACCACCCTACCTAGCCTACCTATGGGCTAGAGGAGAACTTGTTCCTTCAAGGTAGAGATAGTCAGCATAATCAACATACCCTCTGTCTCTACTCTCTATCAGTTGCCATATACCTTAAGAAATAGAGGTTGAGTTAATATTCATTACATATAAAACCAGGAATCCAGAAGACAACTATTATTTGCACTCTCTCCCCCAATCAATCTAAACCTTTCAACATGAAAACATTGCTTGAATTAAGCCAGTTTCCTCACCATTTCTCAACCTCACCATCCTTGTCTTATCCTATAGTCTTTATTCCATTTTCATTCTTCACTCTCCTAAGGTCATCTTTGCTCTCTTCTTTTCCATTATTGAAACTACAACATATGCCTTTTTTAGGAAAGAATTTAAACCTTTATCTAATACAAATCCTTACATAATTAATAACAAATATGCTTACATATTTTTTTCTTGCTGCTTACAATATTGTATTAATCATTTGTTTTATGTCTTATTCCCAACAATTTCTACAATTACTATACTTAGCAAGTTTTGCAGTTTTGTTTTCCTCAACACAATAGTACGGCTGCCTAGTTGCCTTGGGGAAATATGTTTCTGTTCCCTTCTAGCAAGAAACAGAGAGAGGGGAAGAGGGAGGAAGAGAGAGAGGTAAAGAGGGTGAGTATTAATCTGGCTTTTCTTCAAGGATCCAAGCAAGTCTCTCTTTTAGCAGCATTACCCCAAACTCCCTTAGACTTACCTATCCAAGATCCAATCCATGATTATAGAAGTTTTGGTAACTATCAGTTAATAGACCAAACACCTGGGGCAAAATGAAATCAAGAGTAAGATCCTTGTTATCTCAAATCCTAAACTGAATGAAACGTGAAAAGTCAAATATAAATACAAGCTTCAGGGCCAGCAGGTGGCATGGTGGGTAAGGCACTGGACTCCCACCTGGCTGACCATAGTGGAGTCCTGAAGCTGGCAGCACCTGGCAGCTTGCTTTCTTACTTTCCTTCTCTCTCTCTCTCTCTCTCCCCTCAGTGCACATACAATATAGCAAATTAAAAATAATAAGAATAGGGGGACCAGCAGTTAGCGTAATGGCTATGTCGCTGGACTCCCACGTAGTCGACCGCGGTTCGAGTCCCGGACCCGGCGGCTTAAACTCACGCCGGGCGCGTGTGCGTGCGTGCCCAAGATCCCGAGAGGAGAATGGAGGAGAAGGGATTGCGGCGTGGCCATCCCCCCTGGGGGGTGATTTCCTGCTTTCTATCTCTCTGTCTCTCTCTGTCTGTCTGGCGAGCGCACGCGCCCTATAGCAAAAACCTCTCCAAAAAAAGAAAAAAAAAAAAATAATAATAATAATAAGAAGAATAATCAATAAAATGAAATAAGTATTTTTAAATTAAAAAGTTCAAGTTTCATGGGCTATAATAGAATTGAAGCATATAAAATGGGTTGAATTAAACTCAATGAAAAATAATATATAACTCCTGTTCAACTAGAATTAAAAAGGAATATTACTATAATTTATATAAATCTTGTTTTATTTACAGTGATTTTAAATAATATTCTAAAGAGTTTATCTGATGATTCTTTTTATTCTTAAGCTTAGAACAGAATTTTTTAAACTTTATTTATTATTATTATTATTATTTGTTTTAATTTGACCAGAAAAAGACAGAGAAAGACAAAGTGAGAAAGCAAGTTTCCAGGTCCAAGACTCAAACTGCAGTGGGACCAGTAGTTAGAGTAATGGCTATGTCACTGAACTACCATGTAGCTGGCTGTGGTTCCAGTCCCAGACCCGGTGGCTTAAACTCACATTGGGCATGTGTGCATGCGTGCTCAAGATCCCGAGAGGAGAATGGAGGAGAAGGGATTGCGGCATGGCCATCCCCACTGGGGGCTGATTTCTAGCTTTCTGTCTCTCTGTCTCTCTCTGTCTTTCTGGAGAGCACTGGCGCCCTATAGCAAAATCCTCTCAAAAAAAAAAAAAAGACGCAAACTACAGTCAGCCATGTGAGAGTTCAACATCTTTAAACACCATGCCACCTGCCATCCTAGAACAGCATTCTTAAAACAAGGCATGTCACAATTTTAGGGAATGATACTATTAAGTAATCTGAAGATTAGAGTAAAAGAGCCCCTTAATTCTACTAAGACAATTCAACATAGTGAGTCATCAGTTTCAAAAATAAAGAATTTGACTTCCAGTTATCATGATCAAATCATATTTTTCCTTATATCTGAATCATTAGGCAGTTGAAAGGGTGAACAGTGTATGACTTACTGCCTATTCATTGTCCATAATACCTGAACAACAGTTTTCTATACAGTGTTACAGCATAGGACTTCTTTTGTATTTTTAAATTTATTTATTTTACATTCATTCACAGTATACCATCACACATACACAATGAGATTTCCCATCCAGAATACATTGGGCTTAATCAAGGATATTACCATAAATGTTATCATCAACAAATAATTACCATTTCTTGTTTCTTATATATTTTGCTCCCCTCCTTGATTTTCTACTAATCACCTTCTGAAATAAATAAGACCTTGAAATTAATGAGTGAGTTTTGACATGGATGGATTATGGTAATATTGAGGTAAGATGCTCTTTCTAACTAATTTTTTTGTTTTTGGAGAGGTTTTCGCTATTGGGCCCGTGCACTTGCCAGAAAGACAGAGACAGAGAGACGGAAGCAAGAAATCAATCCCCAAGGGGGATGGCCATGCTGCAATCTCCTGTATTCACCCTTCGGGTTCTTGGGCACGCACACACACTTGCCCGGCAGGAGTTTAAGCCACTCGGTCCGAGACTCGAACCACAGTTGACTAATTGGGAGTCCAGTGACATAGCTCTTACGCCAACTGCTGGTCTCAGCAATACCATGTTTCTATATCAATAAGTATATAAACAACATTCACAGATTCTGAATTAAGTTTCATCTAATTATCTATGTGTCTGTTATCAAATGTACTTGCCTAGAAATTTCTATATGTATGTATTTCCTTTGTGTGTGTATGTGTGTGTGTGTGGTGTATTATTTGTCTCAAAGAAGAACTGGACAAGAAGCTACTGCTTAGTCAAGTTTTACTATTTATGTTTTCAATATTAATAATATTAATTTGCCTCCAATATGAGGCAAACCATCCCATGATATTATTTCCCAAAAACTTCATTGACCAGTGTCTGATAAATTACTACTATTTCAGTGTGGAGAAAGGGAAGGTGATTCTCCAGATTTTTCTAAGAATCTTTCCCTTGCTCTATGTCTCACATTTTTCCTGGACACTAAGATTGAAGGAAATTAGAATGCAGCAGAATAGAATGACATTCATAGATTGTTTCAGTCACTAGAATACTGTTATACTTATCTGGTAACCTGGAGAAATTCTAGAAACATAAAGAAATAATTTAATACAAAAAAGATGCAAATATGCAATATAATTTTAAGTACTGAGAATATTTCTTCAATTGTCTGGTTATAATTTATGACCATCAGATTTTTTCTTTAAGTAGAACATGTTGAGATATTAGTAGATATTCCCTGTAGGTAGGATAATAAACTTACATAGGACTAATCTCTATGTTCTAAATCATGCCTCAAACATAGTTTTCTTTCTTTCTTCTTTCTTTCTTTCTTTCTTTCTTTCTTTCTTTCTTTCTTTCTTTCTTTCTTTCTTCCTTTTCTTTCTTTCTTTCTTTCCTTCCTTCCTTCCTTCCTTCCTTCCTTCCTTCCTTCCTTCCTTCCTTCCTTCCTTTCTTTCTTTCTTTCTTTCTTTCTTTCTTTCTTTCTTCCTTTTTCTTCCTTTCTTTCCCTTCCTTCCTTCCTTCCTTCCTTCCTTCCTTCCTTCCTTCCTTCCTTCCTTCCTCCCTCCCTCCTCTCTCTCTCTCTCTCTCTCTCTCTCTCTCTCTCTCTCCTTCTTTCTTTTCTTCTTCTTCTTCTTCTTCTTCTTCTTCTTCTTCTTCTTCTTTTCTTCTTCTTCTTCTTCTCTCCCTCCTCTTCCTCCTCCTCGTTCTTCTTCTTCTTTCTTTTCATTCCAGAGAGCTCGTGCATATAAAAGAAGGAGAAGGAGTGAGAGAAAATGAGAAAGAAAACAGTCGCAACAGGGCCTGGTCCTACCACAATCCTTTGTCCTCCAATTCATTATCCCGTAAGGATCCTGAGCACATATGTTGCTGGGGCTCACTCAAACCCCAGTTAGCCACATGGTGTTTGGCTTCTTCTGCATTGCACTTGACCTTTGCACAGCAGGACCAGCCTTATTCTAGATTTCTCACCTAATGAGAAGATGAAAAGTTACAGGAAAAGTAAGATTTATTCTATATTCATGCACCATTAATACCTAATATTTTAATATAACATGTTATGAAACACTTTTTTTTTTCAAAAAGGCAAGGAGTTGAAATAAGGTACATAAGTATTAATTCCATGTTTTGGTCTTATATATTATTTATAGCCATTTTATAGTTCTGAAGCTTGAAATGTTTATCTGAACTAGGCAACAAAGGGCATCAGTGTCTTCTGTGTATTATACCTAAAGAAAGAACAGTATATTTGTTGCATCTGAAATGCTCCAATTTTAAGTAAAAGACCTGGGAGTTTGCATGTTGAATAGTGCATGACCAAGACACTTCATATATAATTATTAACTACTTCATAACATTGAACAGCACTTTATTATAAATTTATTGGAAAATTGCACCTCAATTCAATGTTATCTCCAAAAACTTATATTATCAACTATCTTTGGGATAAATTTTTAAAAAAAGGTATTGATTTAGAATTTAAATTTTAAGAATATTGAATTGCTGGAAAAGTCATGATGTATTTTTCTGTTTTTCTATACAGAAAAGTGTCATGACTTTTCTGATGACCAAATAAACAATATTTGTGGATACTTTAAAAATGTAAAACATAAAAATATTTGCTCATTTCACGGAACATTCACTAAGATCTTATTTTACAATGTTTCTAGTGAATTTATGTGTCTTAAGATTTGGAGAATTAAAATGACAAATATTCATCTTTCTATACCTTTTATAATGCCAAGAAGACATAGAATTATTTGCTGGATTTAGCCCTTTATCCATTTTCCTCTATTTCTCCCTCTTTTTAGGACTGGATATGCATTCACATGTACACATACCTACATGTTTCTCAAATCACTGGGTCTAGGACTTGAACCATGTAGTCAGCCATATGGTATCCAGCCACCTCAATCACCACAGGCTAGCCCTTCAATTGCATTTGCACATATATATTTTGAGCTCAAAGAATTGAAGTAATTTATGATACACGAACATCATAAAATAGAACATTGTTTCCAAAAGGTATAGTTAAAGTTGAACACCCTTATTTTACCTTCACTGATTCCTACTTAGAGAACCAGAATCTGCCAGAATTTCCAGAATAAGCAGGACTTCTTTGGCATCTGTGTGAGCTTTTTCTAATATGGGGCTACTATTAAACAGACATCAGTAACTTTTGGAGTAGTTTAGAAAAGTAAATTAAGCTTAAAACTAAATCATTATAGGCCTAGCAGGTAGCATGGTGGTTAAGATGTGAAGCCCCACATGGCTGATCATGGCTCAAGTACTGGACCCAGTGGCTCAAAAAATATGCGAAGTCACATGTGTGCATATCCAAATTACCAAGAGGAGAAGGGATTTCAATGTGGCCATCCCCTCTGAAGGGTGATTTCTCACTTTCCCTCTCTTGGTCTCTCTTTGGTGAGTACACATGCCCTATAGCAAAATTCTTTAAAAAAAATTTAATTAGATAGTCCTCAAATAGCAGCTGCAGCCCTTTAATTCCCAGTTACATTGCTTTGACTTTCAGCTGAACCACAGTGACCTATAAGATAATGATCAGCAAGTACTTTTACCCCCAAGTGTCCACAAACTCTTTAGAATTTAAGAATTAAAGAAAAAATATTCCAAGCAAGAAGTCCTACATACTATTTAGTCTAATTCTCTCACAGTTTAACAAAGGAGGAAAAAAAAGAAGATTCTGTGAATTTGGTATCAAAAATCCCAAGCTAGAACCCAGTTCACCTCATACCCACCACAGGGCTCTTTCTCTTGCCTCAAGCTGTCCTGAGACGGCATTCCAGGTGGCACACCTTGTTCCCATAGATTCCTCTGCATGGCCGCATCATTGGATTATTGAGCCCCTTACCATCGTAATTTTGTCAGTTACTGTGTTTTCTTAAATTATCTTTGGGAATTAGTTAAAGTAACCTAAAATTATTCTGCTACCAAAAATAGAGGAAAGAACTAAACATACTACTAAATTCCGGATGGAAGATTACGGTTTCCAAAGGAAATTGATTTGTGTGGAGAAATCATTTCAATATAAAGGAGGAAAGGTGTGAGGCCAAGTAGAGCTTCTTGAGGTCCACCTGGAGTAGAAGTTAGTCTTTGATTACCAAAAGAGCGTTTTTGAAACATAACAACAGTAATAGTATCATTAGAACCATGTTTTTATGTATGCGAGATTATTTGATCTTCAGATAACCTAATAGGTAAGTCTGTGATTAATTTCACCGTATATATGTACAAAGGGAACCTTAAATTCACTAACTGACTTGCTCATCATAACAGAACAAGTTATTTTCAAAACTTACATTTAAGCCCAAGTGTTTCAACTGCAAATCAGAATTTCAGCCTTTCTTGTTTCTTATGAAATATTCATAAACTGTACTTTGCAAAATGTACTTGAATTCACTCTTTATATGGTTAATGATTTTTTCCCCTATGTTTGCAGCTATAACGTGATTTTATGTTAATTATCTTATTGGTATCTTATTGGGTGTTAAGAGCAACCTCATGCATTAGACCCAGATAATTAGAGTAACTTCCATTTCATTAATGAGGAAGCCAAGGGTCAGGAAGTAAGATTGATGTAATGAAACTCACACAGGAACTGTGTGACAGAAACATGTTTGAACCTCCTGTTTCTGACTCTGTTTTTTTTTTTTTTTTTTTTTTTTTAGTTAAAAATAAAAAACAAACACACAAAACAAATGAACAAAAAACCTTTCCTTCATGAAAATGAAAGAGAGCGAGAGAAACACCAGAATTTTCAACAGGGTCTTGGGGTGTGATTCCTTCCTCTTCCACCAGCCACCAGCACTCCTAGCCAGCCAAGAACAAAGTCACAGCACATATAGGTTGACCGAGGAACAGAACCCACACTCTCCCATGTGGCTCCAGCATTGGCTGAGCAACTCATTACGGTTACACCACTAAATCAGCCCTATTTTTTACTTTAAATTCAGCAATTGGGGTTGCATGGAACAGCAAGCGGCCTACAGTGAAAGTCCATATGCCTCCAAGGACTTACCTGATTCTAGGTTCTTAATCATAGGTTAAACTTACTGCGTTCTGATACCAGAGGTAATTTTTCTGTTAGAAATTTTAATGAAAATTATTTTAATAAAATTATGCCCGTCATTTAAAATGCATTCCCAGAGACCCCCAGTATTCATCCAGGTTTTAGATAATCCAGACAATCACCTCAGCAGTTAAATATTTGTTCCACAATGACTTAAAAACAAATGTGAAGTAGATAGACAGATTAAACCAGCAACATTTGCTTAATCAGCACTTTAAAATTTTTCTTATACATGTTGTTCTGAGGATTAAAATCTGCTTTTCCCTTTGAGGGAAAAATAATAGAGGTGACTGGAAGCCATTAAAATAAAACAATCTGTGTATCCTTAAGGAAGAATAAAAATTTAAGTTCATTTTAAGCATGACAGTGCAATGAAGCTAGTGCCATGCTTTTCTTGATTAATTGCCATGTGTATATTCATTTTGTATAATATGTTAGATGACAGTAGTTTTTATTTAGAAAATTAATTTCTGCCCTAATTTAATGAGAATGAAAAAAATTAAAATCTTTTTTGAGACATTTCCATTTTAAAATTACCGTTTAACCCAAAAAGTATAATTTCTAACAATGTACAATAGATATTCTTATTCAAAAGTAGAATTATTTCTACTTAAACCAGATCTCTGGAAAATTGTAGGTTTATGATGACAATAATTTTATTAAAAGAATTAAGATCTGAATTTTTAAAAGTATTTAGAGGTAAAGAGAAAAAAATGACTTTAGGATTTTTTAAAAACAATGTGGAGAATTCAACAATAAGACAGAATTTTATGTATTTGCTTCGAGGTTCTGAGGTTGATGTTGAGTTGGCAGGTCGGGGGGTGGGTGCAATGGCGTGGTTGAGAGGAAAAGAGGCTATTAAATTGTATGTCCCTGGTAGTTTTATTCCCCTAAGGAATTTTCAGAAACCTTGTTTCTGGTGCTGATACAAGTGCCAGACTACAGTTTCCACATTATAAATTACCCTTGTTTTGTTAAAGCTTAAATTATTTTTATTAGCTGGTCACCTGGGATGTGAACAAGAGTCAAGTTAAAACTTTCAGATAAGCAAAACAGCTGTTACAATCAACTTGTTCTTTGTCCTTTCTACCACACAGTCTGCCTCCTGCCTCTCCCCATCCAATCCCTCTCAATCTCTCTCTCTCTCTCTCATCTCTCCTTTGCTTCAGCAGGAAATAAAAAATAAAATGGCAGAACACATACATTTTAAAATGCCCAAATATATACATTTTCCATTAGGACTAGCTTCTGTTTCTAATAGCTCTTAGTACAAGTTCATTTGAATGCATAGTGCCTTGGTTTTCATTCTCTTAATCTGAAAATTTATGTCACGAAACACAAAGTTTTCTATTAGTCTGACACAGGGAAAATATGAGTTTGTTTAGGAACAACTCAGAGAAATTTTGTCCAATATAGAAAAGCCAACTGTTACAATAATAATTTATTAGAGATCCTTTAATTTTCTAACATTTACTAAGTAAATCAAAGAAAGAAGACAGTATTCCAAATATAGATATATCAGAGCGAAACTTGAGTACTAAAATGGTTAGATAAGCAGAAAAAAGCATGGCTAGGATTTAAGTGGTTTTATCCTGAATATCTTAAGGGAAAGGGTGGTAAGGATGGCATACAGCTTTGCTTCATATTATTTTAAAAGGGTATCCAAAGCCAAGTACAACTTCAAGGAAACAGCTCTGATTGATTCAGCAAAAACTTTTATATAATCAGCTATCATCTAACCTAGAATATACTGCCTTCATAGACATGAGTCTTTTAACATATAATAGATCTGTTCTATGTATAAGGGTTTCTATCTTGTATGGAAGAGTAGGTTCAATGTTTCTTCCTTTATATAAAAGGTGGCAGTTCTATAACTTTTAAATACAGTTGAAGAGTCAGCAGTTGGAGTGGTGGTTGAGGTGCTGGACTCCCACATGGCCAACCGTGATTAGTCCTTGACCTGGAGGCTTGCTTTCTCATTTTCCCTCTCACTTTCTCTCACTCTATGTCTCTCTCTGGCCAAATTAATGATAATAATAATAATAATAATAATAACAACAACAATAATAAAATGAAATGAAATAAAACAATTCTAAAAAAGTTAAAGAACAAATAAATAAATAAAAACAACTTAAATATTCCCGAAGTCATTTTTAACTTTTCATTTGAAGCATTTAGCTTTAATAATACTTAGTAATATATTTAGTGACTAGATATAAAGAATGAATCCATATGTTAAAGAATCCCACATTTTTATTGTAGGCAATTTTGCTGACATTTGTATTTCTGTTCTAGCTGGACTCCAAGAACATAATGAAAAGAAATGGCCCAGGTCAAGACTCCTCGGCACACTACACACTGGAAACAGATGTATGAAACTTTTCCCTCTGAAAAGACTGAATGAGTACATCCCTTTACTAAGATGCTTTGGGGAACATTTTGAAGTGTCACAACATACAAGTATATCAGGTAAACAAAAGATGGAAGAGAAGCAGTTGTAAGTGAGGAAAAGATAAGAAAGCTTTGTGGGGAACCAGCAGTTAGCGCAATGGCTGTGTTTCTGGACTCCCACGTAGTCGACCGTGGTTCGCGTCCCGGACCCAGTGGCTTAGAACTCACGCCGGGTGCATGTGTGTGCATGCCCAAGATCCCGAGAGGAGAATGGAGGAGAAGGGATTGCAGCGTGACCATCCCCCCTGGGGGGTGATTTCTCACTTTCTGTCTCTCTGTCTCTCTCTGTCTGTCTGGCGAGCGCACGCACCCTATAGCAAAAAAAACTCTCTAAAAAAAAAAAAAAAAGAAAGAAAAAAAAAAAGAAAGCTTTGTGGTATCAACAAATGTCTACCTATATAATATTCATGATTTCTGGTGTAGGATATATTTGGTTGTATAAAGGATCATAATCCTAAAGACTGACCTTGCAGTTGAAATCAGAAGGTGTAATTATTACTAATTCCACTCGTTGCATTGGGGCAAATACACAAAAGAGAGCTAGCCAAACATTTTCTTCTTGCATTCCTAAAATAGTTTGAGGTAACCTCTTGAGATCCAATATCTGATTCTTCAGTCTATCCTGGGAGAAGAAAAGGAAGTCAAAACGAAGTCATACATATTCCGATAGAAAAATAAATAAACATGGTTTTAAAAGTGAAAAAAAAAAAGAAAGAAAGAAAGAAAGAAAGAAAGAAAGAAAGAAAGAAAGAAAGAAAGAAAGATGATGGACAAGAACAAACATGCCCTTAGAACTATAATATGTTTGGTCTTAAAAACTTGAAGGCAACAAGGGATTTTATATCAAGATGTGACAAATTCCTCACAGATGGGAAAAGATATAAAATGCTGCTTTGTAAGCATTCATTTTAACCAGAAAGGACTTTCTCATACAATGACAATACACACTGTGTGGCAAATGATAAAATAAATAGATACTAAAGAATATTCCACTGCATTTGTCTAGAGGCCAAAGCCACTCGCATAATTTCTATCCAGTTGAAACAAATTCTCTTCATTTCAGAATGGCCACACAGATAAATTCTATTCATCTGCTTGTATGAAGAAGCTTCTTCACTGACATATTCTAGAGATATGGCAAAAGGGAGCTGACCTCAGCAGCCTTGTCCATCTTGTTTCTTAAACTGCAACTGTCCTCAATGCTGAAGTTGACCATACTCTGCCTCCTCTTTCCAGCACCTTCACCATAGTCCACACTCATCCTCTCTGGCAAGTGTAAATGTCCAATGGGCATTGGCTTTGTTATGTTTTCTTTTGGTCCCTTACTTACATGCAATTACGGTAGCACACTATATTTTACCTTCTTGCTCATTCACTGCCATATCACCTAACATCACAGAAAGGCAGAGGATGGTACACCAAATCACAGGTAAATACATGAGAAAAAAAAATTTATCCTCAAAACCTTAAGAACAATGAGCTCCAAGAAGAGAGTAAATTACCTGCATTTTGAGGATTGTTAATTCCCATAGGTCGTTAGTGACCACTTAGCGCAGTTTGCTGTGCACTAGTTCAGAGACCAACATCAGTCAATGACTCCATTGTTATTCTTCCACAAGAAACCATATTAAAGTTTATTACTGAGTAATTATAAAATGATTGCTTTTCATCACTGATTGCATTTTATATACCCTCATTTTGTGCTGATGGGATGCCACACATGAGAGCTGTGCTCACATTTCTAAGTTTGTTTTCAGTCTTCTACCCCAGTCTTCAGAGAAGAGTTATCACTGGTGGAGTGTAGATTCCCAGGTCAGGAAGGAGATGTGATGTCATGAAACTTGGGGTGAGAGTAGGATTCAAAGGCTGGGAGAGAATATGGACCAGAAGAGTAACTGTGAGGTTTGGATAAGAGTGGGAGACAAAATTCATGCCAAAAATCTAACCATTAGAGAGAAAGAAAATTGAGTGATTAAAAAGACAAGTCTTACAAAAACATATGTTTAATTTTAGAAATATGAATCACTTAACTATTCTTTCAAAATATGTATGGGAATCCACTGCCAATTAAAATTTCTTGTTTCTTGCACATGTGAGCTTTATTTTGAAAACAGGGCAATGTACCAGTAAATCTCTTCTAGAATACAATATAAAACTTTAGTGAATTGAAATACTAAACTTACTTTACAATAAAAAAGATACATTCACTTCTTGCATACAGGAAAAGGTTATGTTTTTAAAATTCCACAAACTAGCTACGTACAAGTATGTTGAGATCAAAACTATATTCAACCTGTTTAAGATCACATTCCACTTTGTCATGAATCTTCCCTCTCCGTTTCCCACACCCAGCCCTCTGCTTTGCCAGCTGTATACCATATTGAATCAACTCATATTGAAACATTCCTTTACTCTCTGAATCTGCTCCAAAATTCCCACAGGTATTTTGACTTAGATTATGTCTATGTATGGAACGCACATATGGCTATGTGTCAGGAACATTCTGTCTAATTCCCTGTCAATGTGCTTATTTGGAGATGACCTCTAAACCTGGCTAATTGCACTTGATAAACTTACGTCTCTCACCTTTGTCCTGGTAGAAATTGACCGCCCATATTAATACAGAAACGTCCTCTTGTGCCACATGGATAATATTTGTGCAAAAATATTATCCTTCATATGAGAGAGAGCCTTTTGACTCACCTAGTTGCTTCATCAGCCCTTTACAGGAGCGTGTAGTTACTCTGGAATGGCAGCTATTATACTGCATTCTAATTGGTAGTCTCATGTCTTTGATTCACATTGGACTATAAGCGACCTGAGAGAAGGGGCTGTACATTGTCTTTGGATCCACAATATGTGGCATTTAACAGTGATGCCAACATGATATGTATTGATGCATACCTGAACAGTGAATATGTACGCTTGGAAAACACACCTTTATGTCTTCTAGAGTCACTGCTAAGATTTACTAGAAAAGGTGCATAAACAAATTAATAGTCAATGAAAGGTTAGAATGGAGTTAAAGATTATTTTTTAGTCAAACACAAATCCTTCTTGCCTATCTAAGACCATACAAATTGACAATAAATTTTATAACATTTAGTGTTATAAAAACAGTAAAATCCTTCAGTTAAGATTCCCCTCATGTACACAGCCACTTTCTAATGTTTTAGGTGTTTAACACTTTGCAGCCTCATAAAACTGTTAATGATACAGAATCAATATATATTTTATTATGGTACAATGGGGACTTCATGAGAAAATTACAACATTGGTTGCAAATTGGATATAAATTTTAAATGATTGTTTTATAGAGAAACTTATTTTATGTATTAAATATATTCCATTCCATTCTAAATTGAAATATACTGGAGACTCATTAGATCCTATTATAACAATTACTCTCCTAAGACTAGGTATTATATTTTCCAATCTAGAAGCAAATGGAGAAATAATGAATTGATAATATGGAATTGCTTAGCACTATCATCTTAGTACGTGATAGCTCCTACTACACAAGAAGGATAACAATGAAACTTTGACCTTGAAAATTGTCTTAAAACAAAACCAAAAAAATCACCCATAAGATAGAGACAAATTCCATTTGTTGGGGCTTGGAAAAAATTAAATAAATTTTAATTCTCTTTAATTATTTTTCTTTAATAAAATGGAAACAATAAATTCTTAGTTACTGTTCAAAAACTGCTTTAAAAAAAAAAAGTTATCTTAAAAGGTTTTGTATCCTCTGGTCCAGTCCTGTGGCCTACTGGTTAAGGGAGCTAGATCCAATATGGCCCACCTTGAGGTTTGAGTCCCAGACCAAAGAGCTTGAAAACCCTCCAGGATTATGTGTGTACATTCTAGAAGTCCCAACAAGATGAACAAGTGAAGGGATTGCAGTGTTACTATCTATACTCCATTGTGGGATGCTTATCACTGCTCCTTATCTCTTCATCTCTATGTCTCTCTCTGGCAAATTTTGAAAAAAAGGTTTATGCGCCCTCTCTGTGTGGGCCATTCTAAGCTACTCAGTTAACCACAGGTTACCAACTATCTGACTCAAAAGGTATTACAAAATGTCTATAATATATACTGATGTATATTTTTAAAATAATTATGTTATTTAACTTTATTTATTTTTTTTCCAGTTTGATCAGAGAGAGTTAGAGAAAGAGAGAGAAGGAAAGTGCAAAGCAAGCCTCCAGGTCTGGGACTTGAACCATGGATGGCCATGTGGGAGTCCAGCACTTTTAATCACCACGCCACCTGCGAGCCCCAATACTGATGTATATTAAAGTAACAATTCCATCCTCATAAGCCCTATGTAACTTTATCCCAAGGAACAAATAGATGCACATACTTCTTATTGCTGAAATTTTCACTTGCAGTGTGTTGATGAATTTTACTTCTTATGGATGAAAATGGGCTAATAGTTTGTTTGGTTTTTAAAATCCCATTGAAGTGGAAGAATTTCTCCTTTTCTGCTAAAGTTTAGAGGCCACTTAGAAGAATCTTTGCATTTGATTCCAAAAGAATGTTGGGGAGCTGCTATTTCTAACAAGATAAATATTTATCCAAAACTTTCCCCTACATTAAAACCACAATTTATCTGAGACTAGAAAATGACCTTGACTTCTTTTTGTATTCTATTTATATTTTAACTTCTCATGGAGCTTTGGATATCATCATGGATCCTTGCCAAATGAATTATGTCAATATTTGTAAGAGCAGCCAGTAAACAAGTATTGATGCAGTAAGACTTTAGGGCAAAGGGAAACTGTGACCCAAAAAGAATAAGAATGGCATACATCACTTTAATTTAGTCTTTTAAAAGATTATTTATTTTATTTTATTTATTTATTATTATTTTAAGTTTGGTATAAGGCCTGTGTGCTTACTAGAGAGAGGCAGAGAGAGAGAGAGAGAGAGAGAGAGAGAGAAAGTGAGAAAGTGAGAAAGCAAGCCACCAGGTCCAGGACTTCAATAATAATTGGTTATGTGGAGTCTAGCACCTTAACCACCACACCATTATTTTAGTCTTAATTGACAGGATTTGCCGTCTTAAGAATCCATAGATTTCTTGGGACCAGCAGTTAGTGTAATGGCTATGTTGCTGGACTCCCACGTAGTCGACCGTGGTTTGAGTCCTGGACCCAGTGGCTTAAACTCACGCCAGGCGCGTGTGCGTGTGTGCCCAAGAGAAGGGATTGCGGCGTGGCCATCCCTTCTTGGGGGTGATTTCTCGCTTTCAGTCTCTCTGTCTCTCTCTGTCTGTCTGGCAAGTGCACAGGCTCTATGGCAAAAACCTCTAAAACAAAACAAAAACAAAAACAAAAACAAAAACAAACAAGCAAAAAAGGATCCATAGATTTCTACCGGCTAACTAGTAGCCATGGTAGGTGCTGTTAGTGACCGTTTCAACACATGTGTATACACCTTGCTAATAGAATCCTTTTTTTTTTTTTTTTTTTTTTTTTTTGAGAGATTTTTGCTATAGGGTGCGTGCACTTGCCAGACAGACAGACAGAGAGAGACAGAGAGACAGAAAGTGAGAAATCACCCCCCAGGGGGGATGGCCATGCCATAGTCCCTTGTCCTCCATTCTCCTCTTGGGATCTTGGGCACACACGCACACGTGCCCAGCATGAGTTTAAGCCACCGGGTCCGGGACTTGAACCGTGGTCGACAAAGGTAAAAGAATGGGAAAAGACTAAGTAATTTTACTCGCTCTGCTCTGAAACTACCTATTTTCTCTGCTCTGAAACTGTCTATTTTCAGAATCTGTCTCCCGTCCAATATTTCATTACTTGCAGCTAAACCCAGCTTAACACAAAATTTGTAAGACAATAGAGAAATACACCCAATCTTCTTCTTTTGGTGGGTCGTAAAGACTAGTGGCCTTTGGAGGTCATCAGACACAAAGGTGACAAACGCCACCAGTTACTCCAATTATTAGTTGTTCTCCAACTCGGGCAATCCTGAAGCTGAGATGCAAGGTTAGAGAGTTTTGTAGCTGAAGTCCATGTGCTGTGTCATGACCTTATTGTCCTCTTGTCATCTCACTAGGTGGCAAGACTCTAAGCATTGGAGTTATGTTCTCTCCCACTAAGACAAACACCATTCTAGAATATAAGTCAGCCAAAAACGAAGGTGAGTTTACTTTACCATGTCTTTCTGCATCAAATCACTCAAGAAACAACTCCGAAAATGTAGTTACAAAGTTAACAATTATATAAATCATATCAAGGTAACTGCCTATGGGAAAATAATTTTCGCTCTTATCTTTCTTTATTGGAGTTCTTAGATTTGTTGAATTGGAGTGGAAGATACCATAGTGTCCCACATTTTCTACTTGGTAAAATGTGTGGTCCAATAAATACTGATAGGAGAACAATCATGATTGAATAAAAGAACATAATTTATTTGTTCATGTAAAGCTCCAGTTGCTCCAGCCAGTAATACAGTAGTTAAAGCAGCTGGATCCCACATGGCTCACTGTGTGGTTTGAGTCCTGGACCTGGCAGCCTGAAAACCATGCTGAGCATGGGGCTAGCCGTGGCATGGTGGTTAAGGTACTGGGACTCCTACATGGTCCCAGACATGGCAGTTTGAAGATCACTAGGCTCATGTGTGCATGTGCCCAAAATCTCTGGGGTAGAAGGAATTGTGGCATGGCCATCCAATCTATGGGGTGACTTCTCACTTTCCTTCTCTCTCTTTCTGGCAAGTGCCCATGCCTTATGGCAAAACAAAACAAAACAACAACAGAAAATGATGCTGGACAGGTATACCCGAAATCCCCAAAGAAGGGAGAAATGGAGGAAAAGGGATTGCAGTGTGACCATCACACACAGAGCATGATTTCTCACTTTCCCTCTCTCTCACTCTTTCTCTCATTGGCAAACACATGTGTCCTGTGGCAAAACAAAACAAAACACAAATTTTTAAAAACTGAAATCATTTCCAGTACTGGCAAAACCACTTATAAATAATTTTCAGTTATTGTATGTAGAATATTTAAGTTCTCATCTTCTTAAAGTTAGTTTGAAGCTATTCTTAAATATTAGTTTATTGGACTCGTTATTCAGAAGTATAGAATACCAGGGTTGTTACTAAATGATTTATCTTTGTAAATATTGTTTTTATTGTTATTGTAGGAGCATAAATATTTTGAAAATATCTATGTGTATTTTCTGGTTTTGCTTTTAATTTTGTTTGTTTTTGCCAAGAGCGCTAGGAAGGTGACTTTAAGTATCATATAAAACAAAAATACTAAATTTTGCTCTCACTATTAGATTTAAATTATATTAGGTAAACTTTGGTCTTTGGATGAACTGATAGAGAGAGCCCTTAAAACAGTCATAGAAAAATAGAACTAAAGTACAGGTATATATTGGTACAAAAATTTTTGAAATTCAGGCAAATTATTTTTATGTCCATTGTCCATAAATTTTGAAGACCCTTCTAATTGTATTAAAGGAAGAAAGACAGAGGTATTTTGAGACAGTCTTAGCACACCATGGTTCTTCTTGCACCAGCCTCGCAATTGACTAGAACTCCAGGCATGTGTCACCACGCTTGGCCTGTTCAGGTTAGACTGGGAGCTGAACCCAGGACTCTCGTGCAGCCTTAGTCATTGCACAGTAGGGCCCTCCCACTTGCATCACCCTGGCTGGCCTAGACATCATTGTTAAACACCATATTTTTGTGGGTAGTAAATCCTTACCGGAATAGTCTGTGTTATTACAAAAATGCAAATGCAAAACTAAACATGAAGATAAATAATAATAGGAAAAATGAATGGCAGGGAGCCTTCTTCCTACCGCAGATCATATTCCATGAATCCCTTTCTAGAAAAATTCTAGCGTATTGTTCAGTGTATTTCTTTATCATTCTTTTTCTTTTTCTTTTTTTTCTTTCTTCCTTTTTTTTCTTTTCTTTCTTTCTATACTTCTGAATAACTAGTTCAGTAAACTAATCTCTCTCTCTCTCCCTCTCTTTTAAGAATTTTTCACCTGAGGACACATGCACTTAATGGAGGGAGAAAGAGAGAGAGAGACACTGAGAAATCACCCTCGGGGGGGGGGGGGGGGGTGGCCATACCACAGTTCCTTCTCCATTCTCCTCCTGGGATCTTGGGCATGCAGGCACATGTCCTCTGCATGATTTTCAAGCCACCGGGTCTGGAACTTGAATCACGGTCAGTTATGCAGGGGTCCAGTGACATAACCACTACACCATCTGCTGACCCCGCCCTTTCATTCTTTAAAACCCTCATAGCTCCCTAGGTTCCACTTTAATGACATGCTAAGTTCTCCATAGGAGTAACAGTTAGAACTTCAGTCACACAGAAATAGGTTTCAAATCACTGAAAATGATAAATAGCCACAAATGTCAAGTGAGGAAAAAGAATTAAGAGCAGAGTGAAACATTTATTTCTAACTTAAGTCCAGTAAATAATCTTTCCATTGTTTATATAAATCAATTATCGATTCAAACTCAGGTCAGAAAGTAGAATGTGACAATCAGGATTTTGGATTCAGGGTAATGGCTTAAGAAATGAACTGAGCTACCATTTTGTAATACCAACATGTATTAGCTTACAGGACCAGATGGAGCTGCAGTGGTAACGCAATGAGACCCACGTGGCAGAGGTCCTGGGTTCACATTCTGGGACCTTCCTGAACATGCTGGGCTAGTGAGATGGGGTGGACCATGACACAGGGACTCCATTGGGAGTGCCTGTCTCTCTCTTTGTCTTCTCTTTCATAAATAAACTTTGATCCCAAGAGGAAAATAGAGGAGAAGGGGTTGTGTGGAGTGGACCCTCCTCCCCCCCGGGGGGTGAAATCTTGCTTTCTGTTTCTCTGTCTTTCTGGAGAGCGCAGACGTCCTATAGCAAAAACCTCTCCAAAAAAAAAAAAAAAAAAAAGAAAAAAGAAAGTAAACCATCTATATGACACCATTTCTACATTAAAGTTACATCTTTGTAGGAAACAGACAGTGTTTAACCAATGATATACCTGACTTCATTCCAAGCCAAACAACACAGTCTTTTTATTTTTGCCCAAACTGCAGGCTATCTGAAAGTATTAGAGTTAATATGCAATCAGGTAAGTAAACCCATATTACATATCTGTAATTTTCATCCAGTAGAAAGAAAATATTACATTACAAGCCTCCATAATTGCATTCAAATGTAATCAAATACAAAAGTTTAAGGTCCCAGATCCTTTGAGTTACAAGATCTCTTTTTCTATACATTTAACCAAGATTATAGCTGAAAAAAGAAGTTAAAATAATTTTCAGGGCATAAAAAAAATAATAATGAGATTGCCTCAAACTGTAATTGCCAGCCCCAGGCTCTAATTCTTTTATAGCACTGTTGGCAACAGTCATTTATGTGCTCAGGCAACAAAGGCCTGGACTTGGATGCATTTGCAAAATGTATATCTGTAGCCAGAATAATAGATCTCTGGAACTAAATAAAGTTTGTTTGGATGGGGTGTTGGGTGAAAATCATACTGTAATAAACAGAAGTTACATATACTTTTTTGATCTCTGAAGTAAGAATGCAAGACTGGAAGATTCTTATTTAGTATCAAATTAAGGGATTTTGAACTAAAAAAAAATCTTAGGAAAAGACTCATTGAAACTTTAAATAAGACTCAAGAATTAAAAATTTAAAATATGTTTTGTTAACAAAACTATTAATTTACCTTGGTCTCCTTCTTTTATTCCTTTAAAACAAGAACAAACAAACCAAAAACTTTATTTAAATCATGCCGTAACTGCAGAACCACTAGAAACATAAGAATGGAATGTGAAGGTACATGCTACTGAGCAATGTTGAGTGCATGTATTTCCCTCACTTCTAGATTAAGTAAAGGGAAACACACTCGTTGTAAAGGATGCGAAGACATTAGATATACTAAATTGCTAGGAAACTACTTGGCTAAGAAAAAGTTTTCTCTATATTTTCCAAATTCCATATATTGGTGATGATTTGAGTTAAAAAAATGCCATCTTTGGGCCAACCAGGGCGTGGTAGTTAAGGCAGTTGGATACTACACGGCCAGCAGTGGTTTGTGAGGGGATTGTGGCATGATTATGCCCCATGGTGCAGGGGGGGTGTGCTTTCTCACTTTCTCTTTTTCTCTGTCTCTCTCTGGCAAGTGCATGCTCTCTCTGGCAAATTTTTTTCCTAATGTAATGAAAAATTAAATGAAGTTAAATGCTTCATTAAAATTGTTTTATTGTTGGGATCAGCAGATGGTTACATTGTTGAACTCTCAAGTAATCGACTGTGGTTTGAATCATGGACCCAGTGGTTTAAAACTCATGCTGGGTGCGTGTGTGTTCATGCCCAAGATCCTGAGAGGAGAATGGAGGAGAAGGATTGAGGCATGGACATCCTCCCTGATTCTCCCGAGGGGGGAGGGTGATTTCTCACTTTCTGTCTCTCTGTCTCTCTCTGTCTCTCCAGCTAGTGCACATGCCATGTAGCAAAAATCACTCTAAAAGTAAATAAGTTAATAAAATTTTTATTGTTGTTTTTAAAATGCAAATAATGTACTATGAGAAGTTGTACCTGCTAATCCTCCTTTCTAAGAACAATTATAAAGACTGGACAACACACACACCAAACTCTGTTCCCTTGCCCTCCAACTGGTCTAAGACATTTAGGAAAATCTGTGGCTACTATGGGACAAGATTCTGGAGAAAAGTACACTAAGATGAGTTCTGTGGAGAGCAGCCAATCTGAAAACATGTAATAAAAACATGTGGTCTGTAGACAAATGCAGAAATGCATAAGCTACTCTAGCAGGGCTATTGAGAAGCATCTACATAGGAAAGCAGTATCTGCCTGCTGTCAATGGTTATCTTCCTACTGTTGTTGATACCCAATACCCCAACTGGGCTAAAGGAAGTCACACAGGGTTTATCAGATTGTCTCCCAATGAAGGATCAGAGAAATTATATGATGCAGTCATTTTCACATCTTCAGATGATTTACATCCAAGAACAACTGGCTTTACATTCCAATTCCTCCTCCCCTATTCTCTTTGCATTCCCCTTCCTTCTTCCCCATTCCCTTTGAATCCCATTTACCCCTTCCCCCATTTTCTACCTTTTAAAAGAGTAAACCTGAGGCTGGTTCTGGTCGTAACTTCTCCATCAGAGAAGCTGTGCCCACCCGATCCTCGTTTTTCTTCCATACGTGTGTGTCGTTGTGTGTTTGTTACTGCATCTATTTCTAATCCACAGCCTTCCCCACTCAGAAAAACGTGTTCATGCTAAGCTGGTCCCAGCAGAGTTCTATGGGGCAGCCACTGGTCTTTGAACACTTACTGATTCACATTGTAAGGCACAAAAGCTGCCTGTAGCTGGTTGGAACCTAAAAATCTCTCTTGGGCCAAACAGTGTTGTGGTAATTAAATCAGTGGGATCTCACATGGCTGATGGCACTGTTCTTCTAGACAATCTGGCAGCTTGAAAAACATCCCAGTATGTGTGTATGCCCAAAATACCAAGAGAAGAACGAAGGAGAAAAGATTTGTGACTTGGCCATCTCCCCAGAGGTGATTTCTCTTTTTCTCTTTCTCTCTCTCTTTCTGGTGAGCTCACACACTCTATAGCAAACAAACAAACAGAAGTTCCTCTTTGAAAAAAGGACAAAAACTAAAGTTTAGGGTTCACCTGAACAAGGAACGAGGAGCACATATTTTGAAAGAAGGGGAGCCACAGCAATAAACCTTTGAGGTAACCTGCAAAGATTAAATTGAGAATGAATATTGTATTTTTTTACATTTGTTTTATTTTTCTTAATTTATTTTTTTAATTTCATTTTCTTTTACACATCCAATCACATTATTTGGCTTACAAAATGGATATTTCTCCCTAGTATAGTTGATAAAACTATAAAATATCTTCAACAGATAATACCACATTTCTTCATCCCATTAGCAAATTGTATATAGGAAAAAAACAGCATTTATGAACTGTAATAACTCCATATGCTCCATATGAAATTGCCAAACTAAAACACAGAAAGGAAAAAGGGCAGGGAAATAGAACACAAGAGACACATGAGACTCTGTAAAGTGGTCTAATATAATTGGAATCACAGGGAAAAAAAGTAGAGAAAATACCTGGGTAAACACTAGCTGAAAATTTACCAAAACTGATTGTTATAATCAAGCATAGGTTTGAAAATATGAAATAAGACATTTTTTTTTTTAAAAAGAGACAGAGAGACCATATTTACGAACATCAAACATAGGAAAAACCAAAGTCCAGAGAATATTTTAAAGGCAGGTTAAAAAGGGATTAACAAAAAGATAAATAGCTAACTTTATAACAGAAAAATTGTAGAAGCCAGAAACCAGCATAATTCTTCCTTAAGTTGTTGAAATAACTTTGTTTAGCATTCCATACCCAGTTAAAAATATTCCTTTAAAAAATAAAGGTGAAATAAAGATGTATCTGACAAATAAAAGCTAAGAGAATTAGTAACTAGCTAACATTAAGAGAAGTATCAAAAGTGGTTTTTCAGTCAAAAGAAATAAGATTACAGATGAAAGCGTTGTGGGCTAGTAGGTGGCATCTTAGTTAAGGTGTTGGATTGCCACATGGCTAACTGTAGTTTATATTTTGGACCCAACAGCTGGAAAACCATGCTGGATGCATGTGTGTGTGTGTGTGTGCCCAAAGTCCCAGGAGGGGAATGAAGAAGGGATTACAGTGTGACCATCTCCATGGGGGGTGATTTCTCGCTTTCCCTCTCTTTATGTCTCTCTGTTTCTCTCTGTCTCTCCAGCAAGCACATACACCTTACGGAAAACTAAAAAAAAAAAAAAAGGTAAAGCAGAAAAAATAGAAAGCACAGTAAAGTGTAAATAAAGGGGATAAATAAACAGCATATTAACAATTTTAAATAGACAATATGTATATTTATAGCAATGATGTCATGTGTGGTACAAAACGTATGTAATACTAAAATATATGACAACAGCACAAAAGGATAAAAGATGAGTATATGGAAGGAAAGTCTACATTGTTGAAAAATTGTAAAAGTAGTAATTCAAGGCAGATTTTTTTTCAAGTTCCAATTTCTAGTTTATCTGCTAAAGGAATTATAAGAATAGATATATTTAGCAATGTGAGTGAAAAACAATTGCAATGATAGAGGATACTTTAATAATTCAAGAGAAGGTAGGAAATAAAAAGGAAGAAAATAAAGAGGTAATGGAATACAAATCCTAACATGACTGAATAAATTTCAATGCAAATATGTGAGTTGAATGCAACTGTAGTAATGTTCCAATGCAAATGGAGTAATGTTTCAATTAAGAGATAAATGCAAATGGAGTAATGTTCCAATTAAGAGATAAATATTGTTAGATTGAATAATAATAATAAACAATGCTTTTAAAAATATACTTTGAATATAAGAAGAGGGTTGAAACTAAAAAGAAAGAAATAAAACAAACCCTGGAAGCACAGACAATAATCCCCAAATAGACAAGTGGGATTACATCAAGCTAAAAAGCTTCTGCACAGCAAGGAAAAAATAATTAGAGTTAAAAGACAGTGCTCAGAATGGGAGAAAATATTTGCAAAGTATTCCTCAGACAAAGGATTGATATCTGGAATATATAGGAAAGCTAAGCAGCTGGCCCATAAAAGACGAATAATCCAATTTAAAAATGGGCAAATGTTTAATAGACAATTCTCCAAAGAAGACTTACAAATAAACAAAATGCATATAAAAAAATGTTCAAAGTCTCTTGTCATAAGGGAAATGTAAATCGAATCCCCTATCTGTTTACCCATTATAACCATGTAACCCCAGTTAGAGTGGCTAGGATCAAAAACTGAATGAAAAGTGCTAGCGAGGCTGTGGTGAAAAGGGAACCCTCTTGCACTGTTAAATGCAAGTTAGTATAACCTCTCTGGAAAACAATATGCAGATTCCTCAAAATCCAACAAACAGAATTACCATATGACCCAGTAATCGCACTTCTTGGTATTACCCAAAGGATAGGAAAACACTCAGTCAGAAAGACTCTTGCACATATATATCACGGAATATTACTCAGCTATAAGAAACAATTAGACCCTGTCATTTGATTCAATGTAGATGAATTTATAAGACTTAATGTTGAACAAAGTGAAGCAGATATTGAAAGAGAAGTATTGTATATCCCCACTCAATTTCTACGCACTATGGCAAAGGATTAGAGATCTGAAGATATGATGGGCATGGATACTAGAGATTATAAGGGAGGATAGTGGAAGGCAGAGAGTAGAGAGTGAAAAATAAAACTATGAGAATAGTAAACAAACAGAGAAAAACTTTTGTAACTGTATTAGTGTAAAAGAAAATAGACTTTAAGGCTAGAAGTATTACCAGAGATTTAGATGATGCATGCTAAGGAGTGTCAATGCTTTAGGAAAACAATCATTTTAAAGGTATATTCATCCAGTAATTAAGCTTCAAAAGCAAAATTAACAACACTGTGAGACAGATAGCAGGGAGCCAGCAGGGGGCTGGTGATTAAGGTGCTGGACTCCCACATGGTTGGCCATGGCTTGAGTCTTGGACCCAGAAGCTTATCACTCACACCAGGCATGTGTGCATGTGTGCCCCAAATCCCAAGAGCACAATGGAGGAGAAGACACTGTGGCATGGCCATCCCCCCAGGGTGGTGATTTCTCACTTTCTCTCTCCTGTTTTTCTTTTTCTCTCTGGCAAGTGCACATGGCCTATAGCAAAAAAATCTCCCTTACAAAAAAAAAAAAAAAAAAAAAAAAAGATTAACAGCACTAAAAGGAGAAATAGTGAGTCTTAATAGTAATGTTGAATTTGTAAAACTCCCTGAATTATAAAGGAGATAAATATATCTATATCTACATCTATTACACATATCATCTATATTATCAAGATGTCTATCTGTGCATCTGAGGAGATATATGTAAGATTTAATCAATGTGATGGACAACTCAACCTATTTGAACTTATGTCTCTCTTTCATTGATAATTTTTAAAAATTATCTATATTGTTAAGTGTGTTAGTAATTCATTTCTTTTAATTCTGAGTAAAATTTAATTGTCTAGAGATGACCCAATTTGTTTTTCCACTTACTGTTTTTGTTTCTTCTAGGTTTGCACTATTATGAGCAATACTTTAACAAATGTTTTGTGACCCTCTGTTTAATTTCTCTTGGGTAAATTCCTAGGAGTAGGATTGATAGACAATGTGGCCAATATATAAGAAATAGTCATAACCGTTTTCTAAAAAAGTTCTATCTTTCCATTTCCATCATAAATAAGATTTCCAACACATGATTTTTTTTCAATTATTTTAGCCAGTCTAATTCTAGATATATTGTTTGTAATTTCATTTCCATTTGGTTCATTTTTAGTTCCCATAGCTCTGTTAAAATCCTCCATCTGTTTACTCATTATATCTATCTTTTCCTTTAAGTCCTTAAGCAAATTTATAAGATCTAATATAATGTTTCTATTAATTCCAAAATATTTATCATCTCTGTATCTTCTTGTATTGATGGATTTTTATCCCCTCATTTACATATTTATCAATTTTTATATTCTCTGTGCTTTGTGGAAAATTCCAAGTAGATTATCTGGATTATACTGTCATTCTTTAAATACCTTTATATTTATTCTAGAAGTCAGTTAATTATTACAAATGTTAATCTTTTTAGGAGCAAGTTATTTTTTGTTATGATTGGACTATTTTGGTCTTTATCTCTCTGGCAAGTGCACACACCCTATAACATATATCAACAGAGACAGAGCTCTTGATTTTTCTTTAAGTGATATTAAAGGAGGAAAATGGGAAGGAAAATGAACTTATCTCCTCTCTATATAATATGCAGATATGTAATATAATATAATGTAATAATGCTTATTTAAATTTCTTATTAATATATCATAGTTGAACATACTTGTGGGTTCAGTGTGGTCTCTTAAAACATGTACACAATGTGATTAGTAAATCAAATTAGGACAAAAACATTTCCACCATCTCTAACAACTGTTATCATCCTATGCTATACACATTCAAAATCTATTCTTCTGGTTACTTTAAAGTATGTAGTGAATTCTCACCAACTTTTGCCCTATGTACCAGTATTTTACAACTTATTCCATTATTTACATGTATTCTTGTATTTGTTAAGCAAGTTCTCCTATCTCTCCCTTCCTTCTACCGTTTTCATTTTCTGGCATTCATCATTGCACTCTCTACTTCAAGTAGAGCTTAGTACATTCCCTATCAAGTGAATCTTTTAACTTCCTCCAATCAGTGAGGACATAATGATATTTTATCCATTTCTGAACCAACTTTACAAAATTGACTGGGACATAATTATTTTCTTTTTGATCACAAGTTTTGCTTGTATTTTTCAGAGAGATTTTTGCTCTAGTGTATGTGTGCTCTCAAGGGACACAGAGAGACAGAGAGAAAGTGTGAAATCATCCCCCAGAGGTGATGGCCATGCCATAGTCCCTTCCCCTCCATTCTCCTCTCTGGATTCTGGGCATACATGCACACATGCCCAGCATGAATTTCAAGCCACTGGATCCAGGACTCAAACCACAGTCAGTCAGGTTGGAGTCCAGTGCCTTAACCACTATGCCACCTCTGGTCTCATAAGTATAAGTTTTTAAAAGAATCCAATAAGTAAATAATTTTATAAAGATGTTCTCTAGGACAGTTAGAAAAAAAAGTAGCATTTCTTTCTACTACATTTAATGTACTTTTTAATGAAAACACCTGAAAATAAATTTGTCTCCTTACTTTGTTTTAACTATTAATATATAAATTAAAAGTATATGTGACAAATCATAATAATCTCTTACTCCCTGTCGCTAGAATGTTTTAATAGATACATACTGTAAGATTTCAACTATTTGATAAAACTACTCAATTCTAGAAATTAAGATTTATTATATATCATAGCCTCTGATTTTTTTTTCCCAAAGAAATGCTCAGATGATTTTCAGTCCCTAAGGCCCCAATCCAACCATCCGTTATCCATGCATGGCTCCCATTGACTTCAATGATTCCTATTGACTACCATGGAAGAAAGCCAAATTCCACAGGAGGATGTGTGCATGCAACTCTATTTGAAGTTAGAGGGGGTCACACATATATCCTGGGGCAGAAGTTGGCTCAAGGATTCTATACTAATCAATTGCTGTCCTAGCATGCAAAACAATGGAAAAAATACTGCCACTACAAAAGTAAACCAAATGTTAACAATGGCTCTCCAAGAGAAATCTAGAAAAGACTTCTTAAAGAAATATAAAAACATTGTCATGCCATTACTACTCTGCCAGAGACTGAAAACAATTAGAATTCTAGTAAGATATATGTTGCCATAAAAAATTTTCTTGGATGGTACAGCATGCTCACATAGATCTAACTCACACAACCATTTCAGGCTTTGGCTTTTTCTTCCATGATTATGTTAATCTTCTGACTCCTCCATCTGTAACTCCCACTAATTACTTTAAACAACATTTATATTTTTCAATTTAAATTAAAGCATAATACCAAAAAGTGGATAGAACTGTCTAGTTCTATTCCTTCTCTTATTTTTTCCCCAGTTAGTTCTCTAACATCAGTTATTCCCTGATGAAATGCAAAAAAGAAGCACAATGCAATTACTACAGTCAAAAGAAATAGAACAGTAACTTTTATCTATAATTTTCATCTTCTAAAATTTTTTTCTCTGTCTGGATTCAATGTTAACTAAATAGGCATTTTTTTTTTTTTGTATAAACAAAGAACATGAAATGTTCCTCTGCTACTATCTTAGTCAGATTTCATCTTTGTGTGTGCCTGCTAAGCAATGCTCATTTTCCATTTTATCAAAAGTTAATGTATGCAAATCACAACATAGTTATGAATTTTTATACAATGAACATGGTCATGTGACTATCACCAGATCAAGAGATGTATTATTGTCAGGACTCAAAAGTCTCCCTGGTTCCCCTTCCCAGTCATTATCCCCTCAAAGATAAATACTATTCTTACCACAGATTAGTGAAAGCATCAAATGTTTACCTGAGTCTCTCCTCTTTGTGCTTCTTCCCTGTTGAGAGCAGACACATTTCAGATTTGAATTTTAGACTTATTTGTTCCTTTCAACTTGTCTGTCTTGGTCTGGAATAGCCTAGAAACTATCAAATCCATCCAAAGGCGTAGGTGTGCAGAATGTGAGCCTTGTTTATCTGTGTGCCTTTATCTCTAGGATTTTGGCCTCTGAGGTCCTTAGCCACCATGGTAGTCATGAACTCCAGCTGTGCCACCCTGAACCAGTGACACAGCTAAAAAGTTTACTTGGGCTCTTGGATCACAGCTTATGAAATACAAACGCTTGAAGGGGAAAAGACATGGTGAATACTGGACTCACCTCAGTGTGTTTCCGTCTGTCCAGAATCTTAGCCCTTAAAAACTAGATTATCTTGGTTGTTCTTTAAAGTCATAAAGCTCTTCATTTAGCATTTCTTCCTTAATATATCACAATTATTCGATTTTACTTAATGATTTTATTACATTAAAGCACTGATAAAAGGATTAGTTATTCATTTTTGTAGTTATTTTCCGAGAGCAGGTTGATTTGATATAAGCTATTTTTTTTCATATCCAAAAGTGCAAGTCTCTTCTCATCTGTTTCTCTGCTAACTTTTTCAACATTTTCTCCCTTGGAATAAAAATTTGTACTGTAGACAATCAATCAATCAATAAATCAATCAGTCAAATCTCCTGACCTTCATAGTCACTCCAAAATTAGGAGAATAATAACTGTAACCATTCAGCATGTAGCCCTCCCCACCACAAGGACATGTATGTGTGAGTCCCACCTAGAAACCATCCTGAACAGGGCCCCTCTGACCTGGATAAAAACCCTTTGCCCTAGTTTCTCCTCAGCAGCCCATTTTTCCAGGACCCTTCCTTTCTTAGGAGCTCTGTTTTCTCTTCCCTCTCCTTCAATAAAATCTCCACTTCATTATATCCTCATTCCATCCCTTTCCCTCAAATAAAGCATACTGTTGTTTTTTCTGGTATCTTTATTTAGTCATTATCACATCTTTCTTTGCTCTGTATACTTTGATTGTTTTACTTGTTTTCTATGTTATTTATTATTATTTTTTTTGAGAGATTTTTGTTATAGGGTGCATGCACTCTCTAGAAAGACAGGGAGAGACAGAGAGACGGAAAATGAGAATTCACCTCGGGGGGTAGGGCAGCCATGCCATAATCCCTTCTCTTCCATCCTCCTCTTGGAATCTTGGCCATGCAAGCACATGCACCCTGCGTGAGTTTAAGCCACCAGGTACAGGACTCAAACCGTGGTCAACTACATGGGAGTCCAGCAGCATAGCTATTACGCTGCTTTCTATATTACTTCTATATTATGTTTACATTCATGTCTCCTCTACTAGTGGAAGAGATTTTACATTGACTATTATCTATATAAGAAGCATAATTAATATGTTGACCCAAGACAGATACACATGCCTATATAGAACTAAAAATCTTACCAAATGCAATTTACCTTGTAACCTGTGATGCATCTAATCTATCCTATTCCATTATAGTGTATTTTATTGCATTTTAAAAAATCCCCCTTGAATCTAACTAACTTTATTTTAATGATGATAAATTATTTGTTATGTAAAAACTATGACTTCCTGTAGCTAAGTTACCTATTTTTTTTTTTTAATTCATATCCATGTGTCCCTTGGGCTCAGTATTATGATAGGTGTATAATAGTTGATTGTTAAGTGTTTAGAAACTGAACAAACAATATGTGCATTTCTCAAAAGTCCAAGTTGCTAACTAAATAAGAACTATGAGAGTCACCATAAGATAGTTCCTATGGAAATGCACTCCTGAAATATTATATTAGTAGTATCTTTTCATTTTTACAAAGACTGCAAATTTCTGTGTGTTTTTAAATTTCACCTTTATTTACTATTAAATCATTGAGACATGTGACATACAGTGAAATGTTCATACTTGGTGAGTTTTAATACTTGTAAACTTGTAAAACCATCACCACAAAGGGGATAAAAATCAGCTCCATTACCGCTAAAAGTGTCCTTGTTCCACTCTGTAAACTATAACTCCTTTCACCACAATCCTCAGGCAATAATTTACTGAATTTTTCATTACTGATGAGTTTGCATTTTCTAACGTTTTTATGCTGAAATTATTCAGCATGATAATTTTGAGATTCATCCATGCTGTTGGGTATAGCAATAGATCAACCCTGTAATATTCTATTCTGTGGGTACACTACAATTAGTTTATCCATTCACCACTTAACAGACATTTAAGTTGTTTCCCGTTTGGGGATATTACATATAAAGCTGCTATGAACATTTGTATATAAGTATTTGAACATAATGCTTTCATTACGAAGAGAAGTAGAGTGGCTGGATATAAGTAGGTTTATGTGTAGCTTTTTAAGTAACTGCAAAATGTTTTCCAAAGTTATAATATTATTTTACCTTACTACCAACAGTATATGAGTATTTCATTGCTCAGTATTGCCATAAAAAACTGACCACTCTTCATTTTAATCACTTTACAGAGTGTGTAGTTTATAGGAAGGAAGAGAAAGCATTTCCTTCTACCATTCTAGATTCTTACTGGACAGTGCACTTACTAAAAACCTGGCTCGATAAATCCACTATGCAGTATATTCTAGATGGGAAATCACATTTTGTATGCTGTGACGATGCTTAGGGAATGAATGTAAATTAAGTTAAAAAGAAAAGTTTCAGAAAAAAAAAAAAACACAACTAAAACTGTTTTTCTTGAAATTAAAAAAAATGCATTAAAAATACCTATTCAATGCCTGCAGTAAGATATGCAGCACCAGCTAGGTGCTACTTTATAGGATGTTCATTCTACTCATTGAGGCTTATGCCTAAAGTTGGACTTGTGTTCATGGGAATGTATATATCAGCTGTGCTTGCTATAAAAATATTTACATTAATTAAGATCTTTAGTGACTCAATAAAATGTGGGGGGAAAAAAGTATAGAAAGCAAACATAGATACCAGAGACGGTGTGGGAGGAGAGTGGGAGATGGCAGAGGGTAAGAGATAGGGAATCAAGGATGGGAAAAAAAAAAGCCAAACATACAGGAAACAAGAAATAGTAAAATTATTTGTTGACAATAACATGTATGTTGATGTGTTTGATTGAGCCAATATACAGTGTACTCTGGATGGAAAAATCTCATTTTTCATGCTGTAATGATGTACAGTGAATGTATGTAAGTAAGTAAATTTTAAATAAATAAATAAATAAATAAAGTAAAAAAAAAAAACTGGCTCTACAAGTATACAGACTTGATTTTAACATGCTTCTCTCTGGTTATTTAAACATAGAGGAACTATTTAACATCTCAGAGTTTTTGTTTACCTATAGTTAAGGGAAGAATATTTATAATAACTAATTTATAGAGATACTGTAAAATATTTAAAAATAGTTTCATCATTCCTCTCATCTTTCTTGCTCTTTATTATATACATACACACTAAATTTTAACAAAATCAGAAAAATTAATTACTTTCACTCCATATGACATAAAATCTATTTTAATGCACATTGTTCATATTAGCTTTAACCACAGTTGACCTAAACCACATTTAAAAATAGGGTGACATCAAATTAAATAAATCCTTATTTTCTCTTTTCTTCTTATCAGTTCTTTCTTTTTACTTCTCTCTAAACTCAGTGATTTGTTTTTTAAGAGGTCTGGTCATGCAGTGATTAAAAGTTAAGTTCCTATGTATCAAAACTTTCTGGCATGTCATGCTTTCTTCTCTCTGAATAATGCCTTCCTGGAAATATCTTAAACAACAGTAATTTATTTCAGATTTAAAAGAAAATTCTTATAATGTGTGTTTCAAAGGATTACTAAAATTATAAAAACTTAATATAACTGAAAAAAATATGAATAGAGCAAACTTTATAACACTAAGAAAGCATTGTCATATAGCATTTCTTCCTTAACATATTGCAATTAATCTGTTTTTATTGAATTTATGGTCAAAACTTAATGAATTATTATAAACATCATGAGATGGAAGTTCATAGTAAAGAGAATGAATAGCCCTTACACTACAAATGGGAATAAATCAAAAGAACACACAGTTCCTGGAAACTACAGTTAGGCTTACAACTCTGGGAACACCACAGATTGTTACATTGTGCTCATTAATTCTATTTTGAGAAATAATAAATAATAAACAAAGATGTTTGATTACCATTAATGGTTGACTTCCACTGGTTGTCTTGCCTTTTTTCAAATAACGCCAGTTTTCAAGTTAAGAGTACACCCTTTCACCGGTTTTATTTTTCTTTTGTCACATGCATTCTATCTATGTTTTTAAATTTCTCATTTACCTTCAATAAGACCACTGTCATGTAATAGTTTGTTCTCGGTACATGATTCCCAATGAATATCTATGGGAAGACGTTTCACTGGATAAGTCTGTCTTACCTGTCTCTTATCCTCATCTTCAAAATTATAGTTTGGTAATGCTAGGTTATCAAGCAAGAAAGGACTTTCAGACTATTTTGTTTCTAACCATCATGCTTTTGACCCACTTGGCTTAAATTTAATTTATGCTCACTGTTTTGTTAATACAGTTTTGGACTATAAGTATTCACATGTAAATACAAAAGAACTATCATATTTTAGAACTTCGACCACTGAAGACCCTCCGCCCAGACTTCACCCTCCTGCTCCCCTGTCTAGCCAGGAGCCAGAATAAGCCAATCAGCAGCCATATATATTTGAGTTCTGAGTGGCCCCATTCAAGGATTTTGACCACCAAAGACCTTCTGCACAGGCTTCACCCTCTTGTTCCCCAGGTTTTATCATTTTTTGACGAAAATTATTTTTCTTCTGTTTTTCTTATTGTTTTTGCCTTTTTTTCTCTCTTCTTTGGTTTTCTCCATTTCTTTTCCTTTTCTTTTTACCTTTCTCACTTTTCTGCTCAGCCTCCACACACACTGATTTTTCTAGAAAGGTCTAGGTGCTCAGTAGCCAAATATCTGATTAGTTTTAGGGTTAGATTACTCCTCTATTTTCATTGGATCAGTTGTGAAGAGGGAGAAAAATAGTACTGTTTATAGTCTGCAGGTCAACTCCTTCTGCATTCCTCTGATTGCTCAGACTTAACTCCAAAAAATAGGAAAAAATGTATAATCCATCAGATGACCAGAAACCACCGCAGAGGCACAAGAAATATGAGAAACCAAGAAAATATGATGGAAAAGAATAACACCCCTTCCTTCACAAAGAATACAAGGGAACTTATGGAAATGTCATAAAGAATTTAAAATATTCATAGTGACAAAGCTAACAGAGATGCAGGAGAATAGAGACAATGAACTCCAAAAGATGATGGAGAAAAGAAACACTGAGTTCCACGAGGTAAGGAAGTTCTTGCACGATCTGAAAGAGGAGATACACATTATAAAAAAGAATCAAATGGAATTGTTAAAGATGAAGGCTGTAATAAAAGAAATCGAAGATTCCGTTGAAAATATCAAAAGCAGATTAGATCCTGCAGAAGATCAAACCTCAGTTGTAGAAGATAAAACCCTTGTCCTAGGGAAATTCACCAAAAAGCCTTAGAAAATAACCCCCCAAAATGAGAATAACATATGAGTAACACTAGATACCATGAAACGCCCAAACAAGTCTGAAGCTAAATGTTAACTTCCAGAGTTTAAATGGAAAGATCAGACCACAGTGTCACTGCAGATTCAATAGAAGAGAGATTAATTATGTGAGTCTGTCCTAGCAAAATAGAATTTTTTTGCTTTAGACTAAAACATTACTGATTTTCTTTGATGCTTTGATTTTCCATATTTAAGAATTTTTTTCTTCTCTTGAACTGTTGATAGGTCCATCTACCCACTATTTGAACTGAATCCTAACCTTTTTCCTGGATTTAAGTTTTAAGCAAATTTCTCTTAACATTTTTTGATTTTGATCTATTAATACTAAAACTTTTTTGAAATTCAAAAATACATTAAAATACCTATTAATACCTATTTAATGACTGCAGTAAGCTATATAGTCCCAGCGAGGTGCTACGTTTAGTATGTCCACTTTACTCACTTAGGTTTATATCGCAAGTCAGACGTGTATTCATAAATATGTACATATCAGCTGTGCTTGCTATTGAAAGTCTTTAAATTAATTAAGATGTTTAGTAAATCAATAAAATGTGAGGGAAAAAAGCATGGAAAATAACTATACATACCAGAGACAGTTGAGGGTAGGCAGAAAGTTGAGGGTTGGCAGCGGGTGAGAGGTAGGGAATCAAGAAATAGAAAATTATTTGTTGATCATAACATGTACGGTAATATCCTTGGTTGAGACAATATATAATGTATACTGGATGGAAAATCTCGTTTTGTGTTCTGTATTGATTTACAGTGAATGACTACAAATAAATAAATGAATGAATGAATAAATAAAAAATATTAAAGGAGCTATTGTGTTTTCTCAAATCTAAGATACTCTCTATCATAAGATGCCACTCAGTGATTAAGCAAAAAATACTGCAAATTAAGTTATGGCACAATCATAAAGTTCAGATGTGAAAAAATATATACAAAAATGTTCAGGTTAAAATCAATAAAATATGGGACCAACAGCTAGCATAATGGCTATGTCACTGGACCCCCGTAGTAGTCAACCATGGTTTGAGTCTTGGATCTTATGGCTTAAACTCATGCCAGGTACATATGTGTGTGTACCCAAGATCCCGAGAGATGAATAGAGGAGAAGAGATTGTGGCATGGCCATCCCCCCTGGGGGATGACTTCTCACTTTCTGTGTCTCCGTCTCTCTCTGTCTTCGTGGAGAGCACACGTGCCCTATAGCAGAAACCTCTCTGAAAAATAAATAAATAAATAAATAAATAAATAAATAAATAAATATGAAATCAATGAAATGTGGTAGCTCATGATAAAGCTTCTATGTACTTAGCATGCTGCTGTACCTCTTAGCTACCTTACTTATCTATGTAGATAATAATTGTTTTTCAGTTGAAGGAATGAAGGGAGCATGTAAAACCATCAGCATTGTGCCTGGCATATAGTAAATTAAAAATACTTTTAAGTGATACATTGATCTTCTTTCTTTAAATTGAGCTCACAGAGCCAAAAGAGAAAAGAAACAAACTTAACTTAAACTAGAATAGAAAATCAATAAATGGATCAGGATAGTTAATGGTGACATCGAGAAGTAGGGAAAGAAAGACATATAGATCAAGAAAACTTGACAGGAGGTTGACAAAAGAGTTTAAATTTACATAGCCAAAACAGAAAGAGAATGACAGTCCAGGTGGTAAAAAGAGAGTAAGCAGATGCACCAAGGTGAGCATAAGCTTATTATCTAGATTGGATTCAGTGAAAGAACTCTAAGAGCTGAATTTATCCTAGACTCTGTCATCAATAAATAGGAGTTTTTGAATAAGTAGTCCCTCGTCTTTTGTCATTCTTTTTTCTCATCTCTATAATGCTGTGTTTAGACTAAATTACCTAAGTTATTTTTGTGATTTCTTTTACCCCTAAAATTGCCTATGTCCATGCATGCAGAGAGAAAAAAGTGAAAATTCCCAAAAAGAAGGGGTTTCATTGAGGAGAAGGAAGAAGGAAGGTTGACTATTCTACAGATAGAAGACTCCTCTTAACCAAGATGAAAGGGAAGATTGATGCAGTTTACGTCATTCATACTCACTGTTCCATTGTCATTAATATTATTTGTAAGAGTATATTCACTCACATATATTCATATATGCTGTTAGGTTGATAAATTAGATAGATCCTTGGAGCAAGCAAATTGTGGAAACTATTACAACACAGGGAATTCTATTTTTAGCAGAATTTTAAAACGAGATATTCTTTTTCATATATAATCTAATAAATCTACATAAATTTTTAATTTTGAATGTGCTATAAAGAGCAGTTAACAATGATAATCTTTTTCAAAAAATTCATTTTAATAAATGAATTAGGAGCCGATTTAGCCTTTGGAATAATATACTATTATATTTTTAATAATTTGACATCATCTTCCAGAGATGTGTGCAATTGCATCTTATGACCTTGCCAATGAACCACCCATAAACAGATAAAAGCATGTAACAACCAAAATTACTTTCTGTTTTCTAATATTTCATTGACACCCATGAAAGAAGATATAACTTTTCTATCCAATTATTTAGTTTTCAATAATGTTTTAGCACCAAAAAAATGAAACTTTAACAAGAAATTGTGCATAATATAGAAAATGGTGACAAAAGGAAAATAATCTAATATAATGCCAAAAAACCACCTCATTGCAGAGAGTCAGATATGAAAATTATGAGACATAGAAAAAATTGTTTTCTCCCTTTTCAGTTTAACTCTAATTTTCAGGCGGATGAATGTTTGTTGTATTAGACAAGATTCTCCAGAAAGATAGAACCAGTAGGATAGGTTTAGTTATATAAGTGGGAATTTATGGGCAGAACCAGTTCACACAATTGTGGTGGCTGAGAAGTCCCACAACACACCATCTACAAGCTGGAGATCCTGGGAAGCTAGTGGTGTGGCTCTGTCCAAGACTGAAGGCCTCAGAGGCAAAGAAGCTGATGATGTAACTCATAATCTGAGGCTGAGAGTCTAAGAGCCCTGGGGAATGGGAATGCTGGTGTGGTCACGGAGTCTGCTCAAAAGCAGGTGGTCTTTGAGGTCCAATTCCCACAGCCTGGATAGCAAAAAAAAGATACTAGGAATATATACAATTAAGAAACTGTAAAATAAGCAATAGTTACATTGAAAGGGAAAAGAAGTCATATACATTAAGACAGAAAACTTGTTTTTTTCTATTCCACTCTCCAAAGAACCCAGTCTCTCATTTGCAATGATTCTTTCTGGGTCACTTGTTGACTGGATGATACCTTCCCACATTAATGGCTGATCTTCTCCACCTATACTCCATATTAATGCCCTCTTGAAACACACCTCAGACAAACCCAGAATATTGTTCTTTCAGGTTTCTAGGTATCTTTTAGTCCAGTTAAGTTAACACCAAAAACTAACCATCACATTTCTCTTTGAGAATATGCATGTGTGTATGTGAGTATGTGTGTGTGTGTGTGTGTGTGTGAGAGAGAGAGAGAGAGAGAGAGAGGGAGAGGGAGAGAGAGAGAGAGAGAGAGAGAGAGAGAGAGAGAGAGAGAGAAGGAGATTTGTTTGACAGCTTTCCTAATGGCCACTATAAAGCATAAAGAAGTACATTTCACACACTAATGGAGAAGGCTGGAAGAGGTACCTTGCCTAGAGATCTTCACAGCAAATGTGGCTCAGATTGAAGAGGCTATCCCTTTCTGTACGGACTGGATTGTATTCCCCCAAATTAATACATTGAAGCTGTAATCCCCATGGTGACTTTATTTGGAGATAGAAAATTTCAGAGTTTATTAGGGTTAAATAAAGTCATCAGGGTGAGGCCCTAATCCTGTAAGATTGGCAGCCTTATAAAGCTGCGGATATGTAAGCCAAGAGATCCCTCACCAGAAAACTTAAGCATAGTGGCACCCTGATATTTAACTTCCAGCTTCCTGAACTGTGAGAAAATGAATTACTGTTGTTTAAGCCATCCAGTTTATGGTATTTTGTTATGGCAACCCAAGCAAACTAAGACACTCTCCTTCTAAATTTATCTGCTACTACAACCTGTCTTCCTAAAGCTCTCTGGAGCTCTGGAGCAATTCGGCCATTCTCAATATTTTCATTTTAGCAAAAAAATATAAAATCATTTTCAAGGCTTAAGCAAACCTATGAAAATTTTATTGTATCTACAACTCATGGTACATTAGCATTATCAACTAGATATAATAATCGAGAAGTATTCATCAATGCTCTCTCACATAGAGAATAACGGTTTTCTTCATAAGTTTATTTAGGCCATATTTCTTTATTAAACTGTGTATTTCTTTTAAAGTCTATCCATATTTCTTCCATGAGAGAAAGAGAAAGGAGATAGGTAGACAACCCCCTACCTCCCAACAGCATCTCAGGTGGCCTGGGTCACAGGTATGTATGCCTGGAACTCAGGGAGGTTCCAGGAAGCAAACCCAAGACTTTTCTCATATGAATCTAGTTGTACTACCACTATTCTGCAACCTGGTCCCATTTTGGCCATCTTCTTAGCTTGCTCCTTCTATATGGCTGCACTTCCCCACAAAGGATATATACTGGAATACAGTTCAATAGTGCAGGTAGGGACCAGCAGTTAGTGTAATGGCTATGTCACTGTACTCCCACGTAGTTGTCCACGGTTCAAGTCCCGGACCCGGTGGCTTGAACTCACACCAGGCGCATATGCGTGCATGCCCAATATCCTGAGAGGAGAATGGAAGAGAAGGGATTGTTGCAAGGCCATACCCCTGGGGGATGATTTCTCGCTTTCTGTCTCTCTGTCTTTCCCTGTCTTTCTGGCAAGTGCATGCGCCCTATAGCAAAAACCTCTCCAAAAAAAAAGAAAAAAAAAATAGTGCAGGTATTGGAAACTTCTAGTTTATTTTTAAAAATTTTCAATTGATTTTGTTACTCTATTCAAGTAGTTCTAAAAGTTGTATCACAAATTTCCATTCTGTAAGATGCTTACAAATTATGTTCCATGATACATAGTATATGTGGAAGTACTTTTTCTTCCATATTAAAAGCAAAAATTACTGTAGAGCCAAATCTTCTTGTAGGAAAGAAAAAAAAAGTTGTTAATAGTTTTTCTTGCTTGAAATAATCCTTTCCTTTTTTTCCTATAAGTTAGGCAAACATAGTATATTTCAGTTACATAATTGGTTAAGGCCAAAGTGGGATATTTTTCTAAAGTAGGCTCAAAGATTTAAATAAATAGTGTACATTGATTTTAGTTAGTGTTAATTACAATGTAAAAATTATTAGCAATATTGACTAGTAAGGATATTAAATACTTAAATCAAAGAAATATAAATAAAAACATAGCTGACACAATTTTATAGACCTATACATGTTGCCTTACTGTGGAGATTATGCTACACATAACACTTGATTCTTGATGGAATATGAAATAAACACATGAAAGTCCATTTTCAACTGAAATAAGGTTTTCATCTTTGCTCATCTTTAAGCACAATTTCCTTTGACTTTTAAATGAAACACAGTGATTAGGAAAATATAGACCATCATAACTAAAGGAGAAAGGCATAAACAAAAGTTAAATGGGGGGACAGCAGGTGGAGTGGTGGTTAAGGTGCTGGACTCTCACATGACCGACTGTATTTTGAGTCCTTGACCTGGCAGCTTTCTCTCTCTGTGTCTCTCTCTGAACAAATTGAATAATAATCATTAATTAATTAAATTAAATAAACAGTTTATTAAAAAGTTAAATGACAAAATTGTAAAAGTACAAAATCTTCACAGTACAATTCCTCTAACCTACAAACTCTGCATTTTGTAACATTAACAATGACGTGAAGTGCCAGGGAAGCAGTCGTGTCACCCAATAAATTTTTTCTGTTTTTTTTAAAGGCATTTTCCATAGGGCATGTGCATTTTACAAAGACAGATAGTGAAAGGGAAAGTGAGAAATCTCCCCGTGGAGGTGAGGCGGAATCACTGTACACCAATCCCTTCTTCATTCTCCTCCTGGCTTTTGGGCATGCACGCACATGTGCCTGGTGTGATTTTTCAAGCCAAGTGTCTGGGACTCTAACTGTGGTGGGCCACATAAGAGTCCAGCACCTTAACCACTAGGCCAACTGCTGGACCACCCCCCCCACCACCAAAGTTGTCTTCTTTAGAATTAAAGCTAATTTTGAAAGCATACTGGAAGAATTTGCTTGCTTCTTAATGTCCATTGATAGCAAAGAAGAGGATGAGGTAATACATGAGGGAGGAGTTAACATTATCCACCCCCTACTTCCCCTCCATGACATTCAGTGCCCGTCAATTATGAGTGGTCTTTTCCATGTCACAGCAAAAGTTGAAAAAGAACTTAACCATCTGAACATAATCCTACTGTGTACTGCCAGATAGGGTTGATGATTGCTAATGAGGCTCTCATTACATGCCTATCACTTTGAGTCCCCCTATCACATGGCAAAAAAAAAAAAAAAAAAAAAACTTTTTTTTTCCCCTTCAGTCACAATCTTTCATGGAATCCCAATGGACATTTCCTGGATCTCAAGTTTTGCAGAATTCCTGTTGAGAATCTGACTATATGTCAGACATGGGTAATTGTTTATGATGGAAGGTGGAATTTCAGAAGAAGTCCAGCATTCTAAATCAGGAGATGAGATTTTGTGAGATCTGATGGAAAGTTACATAAAAGAGATTTAAAGAATGTGTCTGTTAGGGGCCAGCAGGTGGTGTAGGGGCTAAAGCACTGGACTCCCACATGGCTTACCATGGTTGGAGTCCCAATCTGCAGTTTGAAACTCATTGTCAGGTGCATGAGTCCAAAATCCCAAGAGGAGAATGGAGGGAAAAGTATTGTAGCGTGATGACTCCCCCCAGGGGAGTGATTTCTTACTGTCTCTCTCTCTCTCTGTCTTTCCAGTGAGCACACTTGCCCTATTAGCAGAAACCTCTTTTCCTTTTTTTTTTTTTTAAGTGTCTTTTATTACTATTATTATTGTTGCCAGGGGGAGATGCTGTCACTGGAAAGAAGGAAGGAAAGAGAGAGAGAAAGCACCCTCTCAACGGCAGTAGTCAGGTCACAATTCTTTTCCCTTAATTTCTCTAACCCATCAGGATTTGTGACGTGTATATACATGTGTCAGGAATGTTTTTTTTTTTATTTTTTTTGGAGAGGTTTTCGCTATAGGGCGCGTGCGCTCGCCAGACAGACAGACAGAGATAGAGAGACAAAAAGCAAGAAATCACCCCACAGGGGGGGATGGTCACGCCACAATCCCTTCTCCTCCATTCTCCTCTCGGGATCTTGGGCACGCTCGCACACGCGCCCAGCGTGAGTTTTAAGCCACCGGGTCCGGGACGCGAACCGCGGTCGACTACATGGGAGTCCAGCGACATAGCCATTACGTTAACTGCTGGTTAAGCTGCCAGGGCCAGAATTTGAACTCCCATGAGACACTCAAAAGGCATGTGACTTCTCCTATTCTCATATTCATGAAGACTTATGAGTAACCCTCCACATTTATTTATTTTTTTAAGTTTTTGCCACAGGTTGCCTATACTCATTGGAGAGAGACAAAGAGAGGGAAAGTAAAAAAAAAAAATAAAATAAAATAAAAAAGCACCCCCTAGGGTGTTGGTCATGCCAAAATTCCTTCTCTTCCTTTTTCCTCTTGAAATTTTTGGCATCCACACACATGTGCCTGGTGTGTTTTTTAAGCTGTAAGGTACAGGACTCGAACTGCACAGTAGGCAATGTGGGATCCAGCCACATTGGTCACCATGCAGCTGGTTGGCTCTGCATTCCACTTTTTAAACCTGAGCTTAGGATGAAGGCCACAGCTCTTAGAATGGTGTCCAGGGCTATTTTTTTCCCTGTCCACTTTGCGAACCTCATGTCCTGCCTGTCCTTACCTCAGACTTTTGGCACTTTGCCTTTTCTAACTGCTCATTTCCCACTTCTCCCTTCTTTCCAAGCTCTTCCTCGTTCTATCCCTTCTGTCCTCATTTTCTATTCCTTATCCTTAAATCATCTAAATGACTTCTCTTAACCAGACCTCCCACCCAAGACAACTCTACGTGTTCTCATGAGAATTCTGGCATGCACTCAAAATATCTCTATTATTGTACCAACCACACTGAATTATATTTATTTGTGTATCTGTGTGATCCTTAAAAGAAATTACTGTTTTATTCATTACTATGGCTCCAGGATTTAGTAGAAAACCAGTAGAAAGAATGCAGTCAATAAATATTTTTTATACAAATGAACTAACTTAAAATCAGAAACCTGGGTTTCAGTTCTGGATCTGCTTTTTATTATCAACTTGAATTTTGGCAGGTTGCTTATCTTATATAAGTCTTGTTTTTATGAACTTCTAAAGAGAGAGAGATCATAGTATCTACCCAACTGACAGGTTGTTAAGGTCAAATGAGATGATGCAATCTCACAACTCCTTATAAAGGCATATATGTATCTAAAACTACATTAGCTATTAGAAAAATGAGGTTTGTGTCTTGTTTTTTTTGTCTTTGTTTTGTTTCAAAATTTTTAAAGTTATTTATGTATTTATTTATTTTTGCCATAGGGCATGTATAGTTGTGGAAGAGAGATGGGGAGAGAGGAAAATGAGAGATCACTCCCAGGGGGATGGCCATGCTGCAATCCCTTTTCCTCTCTTCTTCTTTAGAATTTTGGGCATGTACACGCATGTGCCTAGCATGTTTTTCAAGCCACTGGCTCCAGGACTCAAACTTCTCAGTCAGCCACTTGGAATCCAGCTGCATTAACCTCCATGCTACCTACTGGCCTGGTGTTTGTTTGTTTGTTTGTTTGTCTTATTTCGTTGTACGTGTAAATTTTTTTTCCTTTAATGTTTCAGTTGGGTTGCATCTGCTTTAAAAATCTTAAAGCCCCACATTATGAAAAATCACATATAGTATTAGAAATGAAGTTAAGAGAATCATGTTGTCAAGTAGTCCATCAACCAGCTGAATTTAAGTAAAGGTCATTTTAACTTAAAATATATAGATTTGTTTCAGCTGATGTTACTTATCCAGTCCAAGCCCCTAGCTTTCATGTGTGTGGCAAGTGGTAATATATCTTGGAAAAAATTGGGATTCATGCAATATGATACTTCTGAAAAGGTTCACACTGTGTAAAAAGTCCATTTGCGTCCATACACTACCTGATATGTAATACCAGCCCCTTTTTGCATTCTCAATACAGGCAAAATACCCATTAAAATAAATACATTTATAACGTAAAAGCTATTTATGATTTACTCTACTGGCTGAGTTGATCTTTAAACATGAAAAGTTCTATTTTACCAGAAAGACCCTGACAAAAACAGGATAAAGTCATCATGGACAAATGCAAAGCAGTAAACTGAAGAATGAAAAAGATGGGGAAAAACATCCAGATAAAACTAGAGAAATTTATTCTAGGATTATAAACGAAAATGCCTCACAGAGCCAGGCAGTTATTTTTCCAAGCTGAGTGAAGCTCACAGGGCACAAGGTCCAGGATTTGCAGCTTCTAGTTTAGTGATTGTGGCAAACTGGATCCAACCCAGTCTAGAGAGGGCAAGACTACATCAGCTCTGGCTGATAACCACCGGAAATGCAAAGCTGGCATTACCAGTACTTTTGATTTTGCACAAGAAATTTCAAATCCCTCTTTTATGTGTATTTTCTAGATTTAAAAAGTTATTTTCACTTGTTTAAGCATTTCAGAACAAAAAAACACAGCTCTGCCTGAAATCGGGTTTCTTGGCTATCCATTTGTAAGATTTAGACCCACAAACAACAGAACAAATAAGGATACAATTGAATATAAATTGGATGTTTATTAGTAATGAAGTAACTTTTAAATCAAGAGAATTCTTATTGTAATGCTTAATAAATATGGTATAATAGTCAGTATTAGTCACCTTATTAGGTTATTGGATATACTTTTTTATTTGTTCATTGTCAGAGGAATTCGTAGCAACTAGAAGAAAGCCATGAAAAGTTATTTAAAATAACACTGTGAAATGGTTAGAAAAGAGTTATTTCAATGTCTACCAAGAGAGTTAACAGTTGTGTACCCAAATTCACATGAAAATTAAATATGATGCCTCTCTACCTCATCTGTAGGCTTTTGCACTGCATGCTTTTTTTTGCATGAAATTTCTTTCTCTCTAGTCTACCTTGTTAATTGTCCCAAAATATAATTTCCAGAAAGCCTTCTGTGCATGCCACGAACTCAGTTAGTTGTCTCACTTAGGTTTTCTCATGACATTTTCATTTGTGAAAAAACATAGCACATCCCCTTTTATGGATTTTTTATTTCTCTTCCTCCTCTGGATCATGCAGTCATTGGTGACTATGTCTTATTCATTTCTACATTCTGGGACATAGTTTAATCATCACATATAGTAGAAACATATTAAATATTAATGAATGCATAAATAAAGCAATGCATAAGTCAAACAGTGAATAGATGACTCCCTCATCTGCCATACCTATACGCAGGCTAATTATGACTTTTTATTCTTCACAAGTTTCTGTTCTACCTAAAAAACAAATATACTTGGTCTTGCAGACATTTATCACATATTGACAAACTACTTGCAGATATAATAGGAGTATTAAGGATACTAACATTGATTACCAATTATGTGCCATATTTCATTATGTAATCCCCTGAATGACTCAAAAAAAAGTGCATTATTCTTACTTCACAAATAAAGTAAAGGGTTCATAAAGATTGAGTTAACTTGCTTAAAATCACGCACGGATTACGGGAGGAAGCACAAGTCTAAACAAGGTTATTCTTGACTCCAGAGTCTTTTGCCCATAGCAAGCTGTTTTCTGTAGGGTCTGATGAAAAGAGCAGTGTCTCAGTCTGTTTTCTGTTGCTGCAACAGAATATCACAGACTGGGTAATTTACAAAGGAAACACATTACTTTCTTTCTTTTTTTAGAGAGAGAGAAATTTTTTATCAGAGGGTATATGTGTTTGCCAGAGAGAGAGAAAGTGAGAAATCAAACTTCAAGGGGGATGGCCACACCACAGTCCCCTCTCCTCCATTCTCCTCCCTGGATTTTGGGCATGTAAGCACATGCATCTGGCGTGAGTGTTAAGCCACCGGGTCCAGACTCAAACTGCAGTCAGCATGTGGGAGTCCAGTCCCCCAACCACTATGCCACCTTCTGACTCCAAAACATTAATTTCTTACAGTGATATACGTTGAGCAGTTCAATGTCAAGGTGCTGGTATCTGGTGAGGATCTTCTTGTTGCATCATCCCATGGCAGAAAGTGAAAGGGCAACAGAGCACATAGGAGAGAGAAGAAAGAGACAGAACTCATACTTCTGTCAGAGACCAACTCTAGCAGTAACAAACTCACTTCCATGATAATGGCCTTAATCGGTTCTTGAGGACAGAGTCCTCATAATCTAATTACCTATTAAAGGTTCAACCTCTCAACATAGCTGCATTGGTGATTAAGTTTCCCACACATAAACTTGGGGAGACATATTCAAACTTTGTTATTTCATCCCTGGCCCCCAAATTTCACGTTATCATAAGTAAAATATATTTATTTCATCACAATGACCACAAAATTTTTAACTTGTTCCAGCATCAACTTAAGAGTCCAAAGATCAGAGTCATGTCTAAATCAGATATGAGTGAGATTTCATGGCACAACTCATTTTGAAACATTTTTCCAGCAGTGAGCCTGTGAAATTAAATAAATGATCTATTTATAAAGTATGATGGTAGGATAGCATCAGATAGATATTCCCATTCCAAAAGGAAGAAATAAGGGGGCCACACAGAGGCTCAGTGGTAAAATGCAAACTCTGACTGGCAACCCCACTTGGGAAGGTTCCCGACTCAAATCTGGAGACCTGACTGAGTATTCAGGGCCTGTTTGCCAATGTCTGGGGCTGGCTAAAGGCTAAGTGAAGACTGGGAGTGGATTGCAGTAAGATCCTGCTAGCAGTGATTTCCCCCACCCCCTTTTTTTCTCTCTTGCTCATGGAAGAAATATATATAAATATATATATATATATATATATATATATTTTTTTTTTTTTTTTTTAAAGGAGAAATAGGCAAGTAATGAGTAACTGATCCAAATAAGTCCAAAAATCCATGAGGAAAACAATAGTATCCCTTAAGATTCCAGAGTAATGTCCTTTGACTCCTTGTCCCACACTGAGGGCACACTAAGGTTGAGGCTGGTCCGCCAAGGCCTCAGGCAGCCCCAGCCCTGTGGTGTGTGTGGACTCAGCCTCTACACCATCTCTCACAGATTGGAGTCTCCTGCCGACAGCTTTTCCAGGCGGAAGTTGTATCCTGGTGTTTCTATAGTTCTGGATCTCAGGGCTGCCCACTGTCACAATGGTTAAGCACTGTAAATTGGCAACTGGATCCATCATGGCAGAGTCACAATTCACATCCCAAACTTAATGGCTTCGAAAACATGTGGGGCACATGTGTATGAGTATCCAAAATCCTGATGGGAAGAGGAATGGAGAAAAAGGGATGGCAATGTGACCGTACTCCACTGGGACACACTTCCTCTCTCTCTCTCTGGTAAGTGTGTACACCTGCTAGCAAATAATAATAGTTATTATACCAAGATTTCTTCTACGTATGTTTTCTAAGCTTACATGATGACTGTTAATATTATGCTCTTGAATATGCGAAATAAAGAAAGTGCTATTTTTGTTTTTAACTTGCTTTACTGATTAAACTTTAGAATGTTTGCTTTCTAAGTTTAATATAAGTAAAAGAGTGGCTTCTGGTCAAGTTAATGATGGGGATTTGGTATAAAATACCCCCCTAAACTGGAGAGAAATCAAAAGACTAAAATTAAAAAAAAATGTCCAGAGCCAACACCTCAAATAAAATGGTGATAACATATCCATAAAAATCCAAAGGGATAGCCAGTGGCATGGTGGCTCACATGGCTGGACTCCACATGCTTGACTACACTGTTCAAGTTTCAGACTGGCAGCTTTAAAAACATGCCAAGTATGAGACCAGCTAATGGTGCAATGGCTGTCACTGGACTCCCACATAGTCAACTGCAGTTCAAGTCTTGGACTTAGAGGCTTAAAATTCAGGCTGGGTGCCTGTGTGTGCATGCCCAAAATTCCAAGAGGAAATAGGAGGAAAAGGGATTGTGGCCATCCCCTCTGAGGGAGTGATTTCTTGCTTTCTGTCTCTCTGTCTCTCTGCATCTCTGATGGACACACACACCCTACAGCAAAAATCTCTCTCTAAAAAGAAAGAAAGAAAGAAGGAAAACATGCCGGGCACAATTTATGCAACCCCAAAATCCTGAAAGGAGAAGTGAATGAAAGGGGATTGCAGTGTGACCATCCTCCATGGGGGATGCAGTCCCTCTCCCAAACCCCCCCCAACCCCAGTGAACGTATGTACTCTCTGGCAATTTTTTTTTAAAAAATCCAGAATATGGGCACATAGGGATAAATCATAAATAATAGTAAATGTAAATGCTACAGATATTTTGATCAATAATTGGGCAAATTCTAATGAAGTCAAATATATATATATATATATATATATATATATATATATCTCCTGAAACACAGCAATCCTATTCCTAGACATACACATGAGAAACCTAGAAAAATCACATATATTTATAGAAAGATTATTTGTAAAAATAATTTGGCAACAACCCAAACAACTCTCAATTAAAAAAATGGGCATATAATCTACTGAATGAAATACACTAGCTAGGGCCAGCATCTGACATGGTGGTGAAGGTGCTGGATTCTGACATGGCCAAAGACAGTTAAAGTCCTGGACCCAGGGGCCTGAAAAATCACACTAGGTGGGACCAGCAGTTAGCGTAATGGCTATGTCACGGGATTCCCACGTAGTCGACCGTGGTTTGAGTCCTGGACCCAGTGGCTTAAACTCACGCCGGGCACGTGTGCGTGCATGCCCAAGATCCCAAGGGGAGAATGGAGGAGAAGGGATTGCGGCGTGACCATTCCCCCTGGGGGGTGATTTCTCGCTTTCTGTCTCTCTGTCTCTCTCTGTCTGTCTGGCGAGCGCACGTGCCCTATAGCAAAAACCTCTCCAAAAAAAAAAAAAAAAAGAAAGAAAGAAAAATCACACCAGGCATGTGTGCCCAAAATACCAAAAAGAGACTGGAGGAGAAGAGATTGCAGTGTGGCCATCCTCCCTGGGGGTGGCGGGATGTGATTTCTCACTTTTCTTCTCTCTCTGTCTCTGTATCTCTCTATCTTTCTCTCCAACAAGCCCATGCACACCCTATGGCCAAAAAAAAAAAAAAAAATCTTAAGAAATACACTATCTAAAAAAAAATGTAATAACATAAATTAATATGAAAAAAATTTATAAACAATATTGAGTAAAGTGTTTATTTAAAAAGTAGATTACAGTACAATATTAAAGAATTATAGGAGCTGGACATTGGCACAGTGGTAAAACACAGCACTTTGCTAGGCAGACTTGCCTGGGAGAAGGGGTTGGCTCATGTCCAGAGACCTCCATGACTACCTACAGTGAGCATACATTTAGCCATGATCCACCACCTGACGCTGAAGGTGAATGAGGATGTCAAGACCCTGCCAGGGGTGCAGTATCTCTATTTCATTCTGTCTCTCTCACACAGGGGATAAACTAATAAACTTGTTTTTAAAAAGAAAGTTAATAACCCACAGGTGGCATGGTGGTTAAGGAGGCTGTGTCCCACAAAGGCAACTGTGTGGTTTGAATCCTGGACATGGCAACCTGAAAAATATGCCAGACGGGTGTGTGTGTGTGTGTGTGTGTGTGTGTGTGTGTGTGCCTGAAATTTTGAGAGACGAATGGAGAAGAAGGGATTGCAACATAGTTATTCCCTCTAGGGAGTGATTTCTCATGTTCTGTTTCTCTCTCCATCTCACTGTCTCTGGTCAATACATGCACCCTGTAGTAAAACATTTTTTTAAAAAAAGCAAGATTTTTAAAAAGGAATTGTAACTTTATGTATAGTTTAAAAACTTGCAAAAAGTATTATGATTTAAGAATATGCCCTTAATAATTAATATACATATATGCATATATATGCAATATACGTGCACACATATAATATATGCATGCATATTTACATAAAATTCATGGAAAAATAATCAACAAATGTAGGATATTGGTACTGGGGGTACGGAGGAGATCTGTTGGGAAGGCTTACACATCAATTTTAACTTCATTAATAACATCTCATTTCTGAACTAGGTAGTAGCTCCATGGGAAATCATTGTATTATTCATTTTTTATTAAAGTTTTACTTATTTATTTATTTATTGCATGAGATAAAGTAAGAGAGAGAGAGACATCATGCACAGGGTCTTCTGTGATGATTCACCCCAGCCTCAGTCAGCCGGAATCACAGGCATAAGTATGTACCCATCACATATGGGTTGACCATGGGACCTGAACCCAAGACTTTCCCATATGGCCTCAGCATCACGGAGTGTGGCACTTCTGCTCCACCATCACTAGCCTATATTATTCTTTATGGTTTTTCGTGCCTTAGATACTTTTTTTTTTTTTTAGAGGTTTTTGTTATAGGGCGCGTGCACTCGCCAGACAGAGAGAGAGAGACAGAAAATGAGAAATCACCCCCAGAGGGGATGGTCATGCCACAATCCCTTCTCCTCCATTCTCCTCTCGGGATCTTGGGCACGCATGCACACATGCCCGGCGTGAGTTTTAAGCCACCAGGTGCAGGATGCGAACCGCAGTCAACTACATGGGAGTCTAGCGACATAGCCATTACGCTAACTGCTGGTCCCCATGCCTTAGATACTTTATAATAAATTCAAAAATCAAGCCAAACCATATTTTCCCCTGAGTCTATTACATAAAATTGTTCAGTTACACCTATAGTTTGGAGAAGATCTCTCTACATTTTCTCTGGGTACCAATCCCCAGGACATTTATTCCTCTGTGCCACACACACATAGACATTCTTCCTTTCTCTTTTATCCTTGGTAGAAGTTCATCATTATTATTTAATAGCATGTGCCAAGTAAGTATAAATAACATGCTACTTGGAGCCATCTGCCAGGAAGGCTCATTTCTACCCTGAATAGTAGCCTGGCCCACAGCCGTTTATGACAAAGAAAGCTTTTTCTATTCAGGAGTACAGAAAAATAATTAAGAAATGGCCACCTAGTTCCCAGGTTTTTTACCCTATATCCTTCCCTCTGATGCCAGTGTATCAATGTTTCCCCAAACATCATCACTTCACAATGAGATTTCACAATTGCATCATCTTTGGATTTAAAACAGAAAACCTAAAATGCAGGTCAATTTTCACATGTGATTGCTTCATACCATTCTTAGACTTTCAGTGGCTATCATCATATTCCCCAAAACACTGTCTCTGATTTCAAACTGAATCTGCCCGTTTCCCTTTAGTGCAATGAAAACCCATCTCACACAGCATGACCCTGGCCTCTTTGTTATTTCCAGCATGCATAGATTTTTTTTCATTCCGACATGTTTGCAATTCTGAGAGACAGTGTATACTGACATGGAGATTTATCACTAGAAGCTCCCCAGTGGAGTCAGTGACAGGAGATAAAATTTGGTCACAATTCACGTGTGTTTGAAATGAGCATTCCAAGAGAAAATGATTAATTTCTCTTTAAAACCCAAAGGATAAAATACCATATCCATAAACATTCCTGCCTTTACATTTGCTCTGTCTCCCCTTTGTTCATTGCTTCACATAGTTACATTTTTCTCATTTTTTTTGCTTTGTTTTCAGGAAACAAACTATCAAGTTATTGTTATTAAGGAGAAGGAGAAAACTTACAAACATGTTAAGGATTTATTCTATCAACGGATGCCTTCAGGAAATGCTAAAATAGAATCAAAATGATAAAAATGAATTACAGAATGCTAGCTCCAAAAAGACATACAGAATCACTCAGTTCAATAACCTCATTTTGTAAGTGTGGAAACTGAAGCCAAGATAGGTTAAGCACCTTCTCCAGAGTCACTTCACCCATGCAGAGGGTAGAGGACTTGGAGGGCTCCAGATTTTTCATTTCTGAAAATCACAAATCTTCACACTTGCAGGATGATGACAGTAGTTTCACTATCAGGCCTCTATGTGTTTAGTTTAAAAGGTTGATAAATATTGAACAGCCTATGGTTAAGGCAGCTGGATCCCACATAACCAGTCACAAAGTTTGGGTCTTGGACTCATAGCTTGAGAAACATGCCAGGTGCATGTGCATACATGTCCAAAATCCCCAAAGGAGGGAAAAATAGAGTAGAGATTGTGTCTTGACCATGCCCCATGGGAGGTGCTAATTAGCTTCCCCCCCTCCCTCTCCGTTGGTCTCTCCAGTAAGCACATGCACTGTCTGGCAAATTAAAAAAGAGCACTTTTGATAAGTATTAAAATATTTGCTCTTTTCTTCCCTCACTCTGAAAGGTTCCTGGAAAAGTTAATATTTTAAGTCTGTCCACTATACCACGTCACAAAGGATCTACAGATAAAGAAAAAAAAAACAATTTTTGTAATAAATTATATTGACTGTCAGACTATCTTATGGAGCTGATTTATAAACATCAGATTGCAAAAATATTTGAACTACGTTATAAATATATATAGATGGCCTTATCCCATATGGGTAATTAATGTATTGGGTCATCAGAAAATTATGATGCATTTTTTTCCATAGAAAAACATAGAAAAATATGTCATGGCTTTTCTAATAACCCAATATGAAGGTTAGTTAAGATATATTTTGTCATTTTTTTATTATTTCAATATTTGAAGACATAAGTTTTTATTGATATAATAATTGCCAAGTAACATTCATGTATTCCTTTTGTGCCTATTAAAAAAAAGTCTGAGTCTACTGAAATGGAGCATCTCTAAAAAAAAAAAAAAGCCATTAAATCAAGATCAAATATGTGTTTATTAGAATCAAGAGCTCCTATTCAACTCAATGTCTCCAAGTCAGTCATGGTCTTGATGGTCTAAAGATACAAAGGTAAATGAGATCTGGTTCCTATCACCAGCATCTTATAGCCTAATGGGCCAGTATACTACAAGCAAATTCTGTAGATAAAATTGATAAAACATTCATCAGATTGTCTGCAAAAAAAAAAAAAAAAAAAGCAGAAAGAGCTAAAGTCAAAGAATTCTAAAGTTAGAAAGATTTCTAAGAGATCATTTATTTCTATGCTTTAAACTAGTCCTCTTATCTAATGTGTCTCTACTAAGTGGTTCTTCAGACTCTACTTGACCAATCTGGAACCTCTTCAGTCACTAAAGTCTGAAAATAAACTGAGTTACCCCAGACCATAACAGTCTGCGGCTTCAAATGAGGTCTCGTTTAAAGCAGTATCTGTATTGCACAAGCTCTTGCCCCATGCTGGCTCATGGAGGAAACTGACTCTACAAAATGCTTTTTCCAAGTCATTGCATTTCTGAGTGTCCCAGAAAGTGACTCATAAGCACTGATGAACAGGTAGTTCTTCTGTTTAGGAAACTGTCATGTTGAACCTGGTATTTTTGCTAGGCATGGTTGTCTCAGACCGGGATCTCTCCATCTTCCATCCTACTCATTGGAATTGCTGTAGTGGAGACAGGCCTGAGCTGTGCAGCAGTCTGTGGAGTAGCAGGAGACATTTTGGTCTCTCCTGTTTTTGTGGTGTACTCTGTTACTGCAGACCTGTGCCATGTCATCTCCCCATCTCTATAAATCCCAGAAATTTTAACTTACTGCCCAATCTCATCTCCATTTACAGGACAGATGTGACCCCAAAGTTAGCTAAGTGCCAAGATTAGTTCAAATGACAGATACAACACTGCACTCAGAAAGCCTCCTTCTCTGAAATTTCTAACACTTTGATACTATAAGCTTCTAACATCTTCCTGAACACGGATTGTTGGGAAGATTACACCACCAATTGATCAGTACGGTCTAAATTCTGGTTTTAGGCACGGCTTAGACTTGAGCTTGATGAACTTGAATTGAATAAGAACATACCTAACACATTCTAATACACCCTAGAGCTAACACATTACCTCACAGATAGAAAACCAGCCATAGTAATAATAAATATTCACTGCACTATTACAGCCTTCGAGGGCATAATTTATTTAATCTTCACAGAAGTTCCTTGAAATAGATGCTCTTATTATTACCATTTTTTTTTTTTTTTGGAGAGGTTTTTGCTATAGGGCGCATGCGCTCGCCAGACAGACAGAGAGAGACAGAGAGACAGAAAGCAAGAAATCACCCCCCAGGGGGGATGACCACGCTGCAATCCCTTCTCCTCCTTTCTCCTCTCGGGATCTTGGGCACACATGCACACGCGCCTGGCATGAGTTTAAGCCACCGGGTCCGGGACGCGAACCGTGGTCGACTACGTGGGAGTCCAGTGACATAGCCATTACGCTAACTGCTGGTCCCTTATTATTACTATTTTATAATTGAGTAAACTGAGTTATGAAAGGGTTAAGTGCTCTCTTATGGATCATAAGGATAATAAGCGATGGGGCTGGAATATGAATTCAGGCAGTGGAATTGTGATTCTGTAGGGTTAATCACCATATCTATTGCCGTCCTACTGACTATACAGAAAGGGCTTGCAAATGTTTTGAGGAAATGACTGTAACTGCTTCTTGTAAAGTAAATACATTAATTCTTTACTTTGCTCTGGAGATACAGATGAAATATAGTGGGCCGTCACAAGAAAGATGGCCATATATTTAAAGACAGTTCTTATGCTTCATAGCCATCATAGCACTTTGCTACTTCAGGATCAAAGAAAGTTTATGTATCAAGTATCCAGGTACTTCTTAGGGATGTGCTGAAGTTCAGAATAGTTGTAATATTCCAGAAATACAGAAATTTCTCCCTTTCTTTTGTAGTAGTATTTTGTTCAAGTATTTATCCAAGGTTTATTAGAAAATAGTTTTCTTTTTTTGATTGTCAGAGGGTGCTTTGGCTCACCAGAGAGAGAGAGAGAGAAAGAGAGAATCACCCTATGGGGTATGGTCATATCGCAATCCCTTGTCCTTTATTTCTCCATCCTGTCAGGATTCAAGGCACACACTCACATGCATGTGACATGTTTTTCAATCCCAAGGCTGGGATTATAACCACAGTCAGTTATGTGGAATCCAGTTCTCTTAACCCCTTGGCTATGGGGGTTGCCTTGGGAAATCATTTTCAACATTTTCGTTTTTCCTTCATTCCATTTCTATTTCCCACTAGAGACTTAACCCCCCCTATTGACCAATACCTAGAGATACCCTCTTGTATAGCTATCCATGCGCTTCACCTTTCCTGTCCTCCCCACACTGCATCTTCCATGGCTCACCATGGGTTCCAAATTCTATGCAGTTCCAGGTCCTCTCATCTTGGAAATATTTAAAGTAGACACATTTACATGAAAGTTGTTATTTATTAGAACTTTATGTTTGAAATTTTAATGTAATTTATTAGCCCTTGATTAAGTCATCAAGAGACTTTGTTTTAAAAAATGTAGATAACTAGAGAAGACAATACTCAATCCAAAAGAATGACAGTTTAACAATGAAGTTTTAGGCATTTTGAGACCCAGATAGGACTATGATAGTTTTAAGACAAAAGATCTTTTTGAATCCCAAAAAACAACCAACACCTTGAAATGTGTTATTATCTTCATTCATAGTTAATAAGATTTAGCAATTTGCATGACTAATAAGCATAAATGAGACTTGAACTCTAATCTATTTGATTCATTGTCATTGCTTTATTAACTAGTAAGTCTCTTATAAATTCAGTTTTTTGGTGAATTCTTAGGATAAAATCTAGTTAATCTAGAAAACTATTTTAAATTAAGGTACAAACAAACAAAATAACTTAAAGGAACCTAGCATATCCTCACCTTAGCTATAATCTTTAATCAATTAACCTCAGAGAAGTGATTTGATAGTCTGGAAGAAGGGCTTACGGTGGGCATGTTTTGGAATAAATGGTCTTCCTCTCAAAGCACACTGTGTAGGCAAAGAGCTCTTTGACTATGAATTAACTCAGCTCTGCTTCAGGAAGTTGATCTCCACTTAAATGTGGAAATAGACATTAGAAACTTGGCTGTATCAAAACCGTTCTCTGTCATTAACATGCTTGTGACTTTGTTTAACTTGTCTGTCCTTTTATTTCCTCAGGTGGAAGTGGGTCAGGCTGGATCAGAATGCTTCAGTTCTGAGCTCATCACAACCAAGTTGGGGTCATCTTGCATGCTACCCATCCATGTTTCTCTTGCTCTCTTACGGAACTCTCATGTGAAGACTCAGTGTACCCTTATGAAAAGTTCTATATAATTATTGACTTTAGCTTGTTCTGCTTAAACTTTTTGAAGGTACATCATTCTGGATATAACAGGAAAAAGAAAGTGAAACTTGGCATGTCAAAATAAGTTTATATTATTAAGACTTTCTTTGTACTATAATTATTTTGACTAGGCACCAGAACGACTAGATGAAAACTGACACACACACACACACACACACACACACACATGCATGCAATTTCAAGAGTTTTGCTTGACTATTTTTTCATTTTACTTATTAAACAAGAGGCCTTTTTTTTTTTTTTCTTTAGAGGTTTGCCTTAGTGTACATGTGTTCACTGGCAAGAAAGAGAGAGACAGAAACAGGAGAAGGTAAAATGAGAAATCAGCCCCTGGGGGGATGGCCATTCTCCTCTGTTCTCCTCCCAAGATCTTGGGCATGCATGCACATGTGCCTGGCATGATTTTGAAGCCACCAGTCTACTTGGACTGTGGTCAGCCACGTGGAAGTCCAGCAACGTAACTGCTATGCCATCTACTGGCCCCGCAAAAGGTGTATGAGTATGAGCCTGATGCACTGCTGTGGCTTAAGTCATCTCAAGTTAATTTTATCTTCTTTTCTCTTCTTTTTGTGGAAGGATGTGATCATACAACTATCAGTGTTCTCTTAAAAATTGGATTTAATATAAATGTTTTTAAATCCAGACAGTAATTTTTTATATTGTACATGTAATGTCAAATAATATGCTTGATTAACATTTCTGTATTTTAAACAGTTGCTTTAGCAATATTTCTTTTCCATATTTATTCTGTCTATATTTTAAATTTCTTAATTATGATATTGTTTTATTGTCCTTAAAACATTTCCCTCATGAGGGAAAATTCCCACCTGATCTGACCTCTCATCAGTTTTACGCATCTAAAGAAAAATATAACAAATGGTGGAGATGAGCAACAAAAAGGCATTCAAATGGTACTGTGGATTGAGAATGCAATGGACAGTGCCAAACTGTTTACAGATGTTACACTCGGCCTCTTTCCCAATGCCGAATATTTGCATGCGAGATAAAGAGCATAATCTATTCACATATAATGATTTTACTCTCTCAATACTTTTCAGGTTAGTTACACTTTAATAACCATTTGCTCCCCAAAATAGGTTTTTATTTTTTTGAAGACCATCTGCCTCTATCTAGTCAGGCACCTATTTTTCCCTTTCCTTCAATGCTGAGTGTTGGCTTCTTTCCACACACAATTGCATCCTGCTCATGTTGCCAGCAACCCAGTAGTTGCTGTTTTTGCTACAGTGAAGGAAAAGAAAACTCTGAAGTATGCAGTGTAGTGTTTTATTTGTTCTTTGGGATAGTGTATAACCATGGGGATCCGTAGATAGGAGGATACGTTTTGAAGTTAAATGGTCTGTATGTTTACTCTGGCTTCACTGGCTGTGCTATCTTAAATATATTACTTACTTCTCTAGACCACTTTAAACTCATCTTTAAATGAAGATAAAGCTACACATCCCCTTAGAGCAGTCAGGATGAACAAATGAAAGAATATATCTATAAGAGGCAAATGCTGAATAAAGGTACCTATTGTATGGCTGTAGTTTTCACTCTTTAAACTCAAGTAACACAAGAAGTGCTAATGTGGAGGAAAAAGTGACTGTCGAGGTGACAGCTAACTTATTTTCTGGAAGTAAAGCACATACATGTTTAGTTTTGAAGAGAGTTTGGGTGGGTGGAAACATATTTTGCATTAAAACCTGAGGTATGTGTGTGTGTGGCGGGGGGGGCTACAGGTGGCATGGCCATTAAGGCACTGGTTTCCCACATGCGTACCACAGTTCAAGTCCCAGATCCAACAGCTGGAAAACTGCACTGGGCACATGTGCATCTGTGCTCATAATCCCAAGAGAAGAATAAAGAAAAAGGGATTGTGATGTGGTCATACCTCCGGGGATGTGGGTGTAATTTTTCCCTTTCCCTCTTTCTGTCTCTTTCCAGCGAGTGTACGTGCTCTATGGCAAAACCCTGAAGTACATAAAATCTCCATTGAAACTGAAGGGTTACACACAGGACCAAGATTAGAATATGTAGTTTTCAAGCACATTTCTTCTATGAAGAGCTTAATATTCTTTGGTACAGTGGTTCTCAATCCTAAATAGTTATAATTATCATTTATGAAGCTATAAAAGCAAAGACACAATTAAAAATACGATTGGTTTGACCATAAGCCCATTCCATCAGAAGATCGACGGGTAAGAGCACAGAAACTATATTTTCAAAGAGTTATACATTTAATCCTAATACATAACCCCCCAAAATGCGTGAATTTACAAATTTTCCTCCTCATATTCACAGAACCAGGTGCTAATCATTACCCAGAGAGCTCTTAGGGAGGTCATATTCTTAAGGTCATTTCCCTATGGAAATAGAACAAAACATAAATGGTTTGCTTTAAATTTTTAATAAAACAGTGTTTCTGTAAAGATAAAAAAAAAAAACCTGGGGGGCAGCAGGAAGTGTGACGGAAGTGCTAGACTCCCACATGGCTGACCACAGTTTGAGTCCCAGTACCAGTGGTTTGATAATCATGCTGGGTGCATGTGTGCCCAAGATCCTGGGAGGAGAATGGGAGGGGAAGAGACTGCAATATCAACATACTCCCCTGAAAATGAGTTCTCACTTTCCCTCTCTTTGTCTCTCTCTGTCTCTCTCTAGTGAGCACACATGCCCTATGGCAAAAATAAATAAATAAATAAAAATTAAAAAAAAAAAACTAAGGAAATATGCCAGGAAGTAATTAATTAACTTTTATCTAGTTGGCATGCAACTTGAAATGAAATAGAAAATTAACAGAAGAAAAACTTAAGGAATTTAATAATAATTATTTTTTTATTATTTATTTATTTATTTATTTTGCAGAAGGGTTATTTACGGCCCATTCTTGAATTTGAATTTAGTCTGGGAAAAGCTGAAGCTGTGGGTTACATCTATGTCATTGGCCCCATAACACAATGTATCTTGATGTACCTAGACATGGGGTAGAAAAATTTTGTTACCTAATATCTGCTACTACGGTATGATAAAGCTGGGAATACATGGTTGAGTGAGCTATCTTCCAAAATCTAGTGAGAGTTTTGGACATAGCATTGTTGCGATGAGTGTGACAGAGATTGTGTTTCCTACAGAAACATGACAAGTTGGGTAGGAAATAAAGCAGTATATGCCCTGCTTTGGTTTGCCAGGGACAGCGAAGAGCTACGATTAGCTCTTTAGTCCTATATGCAGATATCAAAGCCTGTACTTGCTCTTTATTGTAGAGAATAATCTGCCTCACTCCTTCCTTTGAAATATAAAATAAGGATCAAGTTATCCTCTGTTATTACAAACAGTTGTACAGATGGAAAGTTTGTCTTATTCTGCAACCCTACCATCCCACCAAGGAATAAATAGTCTTTAAATCCTATGAAGTGATTTGTAATCTGATACAGTAAGAGAAAAATCTCGGACTTTGATTCAATACCACCACATTAACGACTCTATCACTGCCCAATATCATCATTGTTTTCTGTCCCTTAAAACTACACTGCCGTTGGTCTCAGAAAGGCAGAAGCGAGGGCACTGATGACCTACCCTTAAAAGAAAAGAAGAAAGGAAAGAATTAAACAGGAAGTGAAGAAATACCACCTCATAAATTTCACCCAACCGCATTTAACAGCCACCTGGAGCTTATACCAATGGACTGCTGCATTTCTTATGTTGGCTATACCTCTGTAACAATGTCGAAGCCACCGACTTTCTCATGGACTAAAACTTGGCCTAATGTGATTATCTTTTCTCTTTGGGAGTTTTAAGAACTCATAAAGTTCTCTTAAGTAAGGATGATTAATCTGAATGTTAGAGTCACATTAAGTGCTAGCATCTCTAGAAGTAAAGTTACAGTGTTTGCTCAGACTTCAGAAGCTGACCTGGATGTCCAAAAGGATGACCAAACATGTATTATCCAGAAGAAGATATTTGAGAATGAAAGAGAACACTAAACATAATTCGATTTACATAATTTTTTGGAAAATCTGTCTATTGTTTCAAAAGTTTTACTGTCAGAAATTTTCTGTACATATATCATGAATGCATAAAGCAATGCTTTACAAAAATAACTTTCAAAACTCAAGTTGTTTCTTAAAGATAAAAATAATATGCTCTTGTTTATATTAAAGCAACTTGAAAGTGCACTGATTATAAACAGTATTACAAAGTAACATAAACAGAAAGAATATTATTGGCACATAGTCACTTTATTATTTATTAATTCATTTATTTTTCAAATGCATTTTTTTTCCATGAGAATAAGGGACAGAGAGAGAGGGATGTGAGAAACCACCCCCAAGAGGGATAGCCATGCTGCAATCCCTTCTCCTTCACTTTCCTCTTGGGATTTGGGGCACACATGCACACATGCCCAGTATGTTTATCAAGCTACCAGGTCCAGGACTCAAACCACGCAATCAACCATGTGGATGGAATCCAGCCACCTTAAACACCCCACCATCTGCTGGCCCCCCTCAGGTACTTTACTTAGCTCTTTAGTCTCTGATTTATAAAATATGGTTTCACTATCTTTATTTTATCATAGAGTTGTCTGCAATATGCTTAAATTACAATTATTTGCTTACAAATTTGAAATCATTGATATCTTCATTAGAAATTTCTTTATAAAAAAAGTAAAATAAAATATTCTCTTCAAATGAATTGAGAGAACTGGTTATTTACAGATAAATTGTACTAAATGAGATACATTTTCCATTTCAATTTATTTTGTACAGAAATGTATATATATTTCAGTCCAAATATTTTCATAGACACTGCCCCTTTTGATTCCATTTAGATTAACTTCCCTTAGTAAATATTTTTATAACATGACATTGTCAAATAAGTTGTCTCTATGATTTCTCTAAAATTTTCATCCAATTTTGATTCTCAAAAATTGTTTTCTCAATTTTGTTTCATTCTGATGCAAAATGTAGATGTAGTCAATTAAAAATAGGAAATCTATCAAAAAAAAAATCAAATGTTTCAAATCCGTTGCATTGTTTTATTTATTTATTTATTTATTTATTTATCTACTTATTTATTCTTAAGTTTGCCAAAAGAAGTCTGCCCCTTCTCTCTGTCTTACCAGAATGGGGGTGGGGAAGTGAAACAATCCTTTCTCCTTTCTCTCTCCCTCTCTTGGGGATTTTGTACATGCCCACACATGTGCATGGCATGTCTCTTAAGCCAATGAGCTCTGACCTCTAAACAGTGCAATCAGCCATGTCAGATCCAGCCACCTTCACCGCTATGCCACACACTGGGCCTGTTATGTAATTTTAAAACAAAATTTATATTAGCTGTGATTTCATTCTGCAGTGTAGCTCCCCTTTGCTTTTGTAGAATAAATGTCTTTCTGTTTACAAGATATTGTCTGATAGTTTAAATTTGCTAAAAGTTTCAACCAGAAGCTGATGTTTTTCTAGCCACACCACTTGATGAATACTTTGTTTAAAAATTTCCTGCTGATTTAAACAAAATGTAACCAAAATTTAGGGAACTCATTTCCCAAAATGTGAATATCATTGTAAAACATTAAGAATGATTTATAAAGTGATTATTCAAAGGATCAAACATTAAACTCTTCCTGATAAACTCTTACAGATAAATTGAGTCAATTCTTGCCAGATTTTGTTTTACATTTAGTATTAGCTTTGTCACAGAAGTTAGTTATTCCAATTGTGTGCTATAAAAATATTTATAGATCTTGACAAATGATAGCTTCTATTTCAATTGGGAAAGTATTACAGAATGTTTCTATAAAATTATATACATATGAAATATATATATATATATATATATATATATATAATTATTAACCAATTTCAAATGCATTTTCTCATCATCAATTTCTTAATTTAGTGAGAATGTTTTGTTACCATGATGTTGTGCTCAACCGAAATTTCTATTTATTTTATCATCACCAAAACAAATACCTTAACTTCAGTGTTGCAATTTTAACATTCACAATGATCTCAGATAGTTCACCTTTGAGAGTGAACTCCAAAAGCTTTGCTTTGAGTGGCATATATACTCTATGGAATAATATTCAGCCATTAAAAAAAAAATACCAAGAAGATCCTGGCTTTTGACAGAAAGCATGAATATGGAATTTTTACTGTTGAGTGAAGCAAGCCAGGCTATGAAGGAGAGACACTGTAGGACTCCACTTAATACATACCTAATGTCTGCATTCTATGAGTGAAACTGAATGATTAGAGGATATAGAAACATAGAAAATGGTCGTAGATACCAGATACAGTGAAGGAAGAGGGTGGAATAAAGAGAAGAGTCTGAGGAAAGACATTAAGGAGAAAGAGAGGAAAGGCATTTATGGCACAAAAAATGAGTTATTATCTGTTGAAGATAACATGTAGAGTATTCATACTGGAGTGGGAAGAAATGCATTAATGTTGAAATATTCACTTTACAAGCTAAGTGACATATGTCATTGAATGTATAAAAGAAATTGAAATAAAAATCTTAGAATTTTTTAAAATGAAAGAATCCATAAATCACATGGAAATAAATTATTGGAATTAATTGATTTTCTTTTTTTAGAGACAGATTTTTGCTCTAGGGTGTATGCCCTTGCCAAAGAGACAGAGAGAGACAGAAAGAAAATGAGAGCTCATCCCCCAGAGGGGTGGCCATGCTGCAATCTCTTCTCCTTCATTCTCTTGGGATTTAGGACACAAACACATGACCAGCGTGTTTTAAGCCACCAGCTCCGTGACTTGAACTGAGGTCAACTACATGGTAGTCCAGCAACATAACCATTATGCCATCTGTTGGCCACCAGAAATCATCGGTCTTCAATGAGAAGCATCTATTGATACAAAATGAGCTCCTTTGAGCTTGAGAATTTCTGCTGCTAATGGAGACACATACTCTGCTGTTGGTTCCTCCACACACACTCGGAATGAAGATAAGCAAAATTATCTTAAACCAACAGTAAATTGATTTAAACATAAACTCATGCTTCAGAGAGTGCTGTGCAGACATATCTTTTACGGTTGCATATGTAAAATTGTCTTTTCAGGTACAATCTTTCTTTAAAAATAACTTTTGAGATTTATGCTGCTGATTTCAAAGCAGATTTTTTTGTCTCCTTTTCACCTAAGTCTGTGATGTAACTGTAGACTATAAGATAAGTGGAAAATCTAGTACCATTTATTTAAATTAAGTATAAACTTACACGTTTTGTTTTGTTTTTTACTTTTTTTTTTTTTTTGAGAGGTTTTGGTTATAGGGCGCATGCGCTCGCCAGACAGACAGAGAGAGACAGTGAGACAGAAAGCGAGAAATCACCCCCCAGGGGGGAGTCCACACCACAACCCCTTCTCCTCCATTCTCCTCTCGGGATCTTGGACATGCACGCACAAGCGCCCGGCATGAATTTTAAGACACCGGGTCCGGGACGCGAACCGCAGTCAACTATGTGGGAGTCCAGCGACATAGTCATTACGTTAATGGCTAGTCCCAACTTACATGTTTTGAAGTCATGGAACAGTCACCATAAAATTCAAAAGATATTACTGAACCAACTGATGGTGTGGTGGTGAAAACTGCTGTATCCACATTGCTGTTTATGTGGTTCGGGTCCTGGACCACATGTCCATTCATGTCCAAAATCTTGAAAGGAGAAATGGAGTAGGAGGGATTGTGTGTGACCATCCCCATGCGGGGAGAACTCTCTCACTTTCCCTTTCTCCTTCTGTCTGTCTCTCTCTGGCAAGTCCACATGCCTTCTAGCAAAATAAAAACAAGACAAAACAGGCATTACAAAGTAATTTGATAAAAAACTACAGACATATAATTGGTAGAGTACATCACTATGGCAAAAGGATTCAAATGAATTTGCTGTGTATTTTATGATGACAATTCTCAGTCTCTATTTATTATATTTTAGTGATACACATAGCTATAATAGATATATTTGAATGGGCACAATATTAGCTACAATTTCCCATGTTTTCCAATGTCCCTCTCTTCTGGTGGCTTTGTGCAGCTTTCAAAATTTTACAGGTTTACAGGTATGTACACACATGCCAAGCATGAACAGAGAAACCTCAGGATGAAAACTCAAGACCTTTCCATGTGGTCTTAGCATCTTGGAATATCGTGTTACTGCAGTACCACTGAGGCCAACCATTTTGTGTATCTTGTAAGCCCCACAGGCAGCAACACAACTGGAAGTGGCCAGTGGGAGAACAGCATTTAATAATTTTTACACCACCAAAACAAAAAATATTTAGCTATTCACATTTGAATGCTTTGCCCATTCTCCTTAAATCTGGAAATGGCAAAAAGAAATAAGGGAAGAGAGAAATAAGCTATTACTTTTTCCATGTATATGTGTCTCATACTTGCCATTTATTAAAAAAAAATAAAAACAGGAACTAGAAATAGAGAAGTCCACCAGACCTATTCTGACTTATTTTTATGTAACTATGAATAATAATACTTGGATAACAAATTAAAATACTTGGCAAATGACACCTTAACAGGACCCAGAGACCATAAAATAAACCAAGACCATCCAATGAAAACTGGATGGATGATCAACTTTCATAGAAGCAAGCTTCTAATGGCATCATACGTTTTAAAGCCATTTACCAAGAGCCAGGCCTAATGGTATTTTGGAGAGAAAATGGTGACCAGGATATAATCCCTACTCCTCGGGTATGCCCAGTTTGAATAGGTCATCTTTGTAAAGACTACAGTTCGCAAAGATAATTCTCACAATTAACTCCTTTGTCAAACATGAGATCATGAGTCAGGAAATATACCACTCCTCTGCCACCGCTGGCCCCCAAAGCAGTAACAGTATGGCCCACAATGTGCAGCATCTCTGCTTGTGTTGTTTTGAGGCTAATACTCTTTCTCAGCACTGACAGGATGATGGGCCATTGCTGTTCCCAGGCTTTCTCGCTCAGCCTCTTCTCTTGGTGCTATTCAGCAGCTTCAAGAGCAGCCAAAGCCACAGGAATGTCAGGGTGATTATTGGCCAATGTCAAACTTACTTTGGAGTAGAGGCCCTTTAAGTTCAGGAGACAGATTTACCTTCTTACAGGCTTAATAGAATTAAGCAAATCAGCACTTCCTGCCGAAGGCAGGCTGCACAGCCACCAAGCTAGCAGTGTCATTAAGAAAGCACATGTGTTTAAAATAAAATAGTGACTAACAGTGAGTCTCAGATACCTGCTATTCTCTTAAACTTCTTGACTTTTAAGATTGCTGTCAAGCTGTGATGACTTGAACCTTATTCTTTGAAACACTTTCCTTTCTCCTTCTGCCTATTCATTTATCAAATTAAATTTCTTCTAATGCAAAGAGAAATAGAATATATTCGAAATATACTTGAGGGTCAAGCTAATGTCATTTTTTTTTCCTTCCTCATAAGACATGTGCACTCCATTCCAGGCCAGTGGTCTCATTATTCTTTCTGTTTCCAAACAAGAAGCGCTGCCTTCCTCACTGCTTTCAGTTCCTGTAAGTAGTCGGTCTCTAGGTCTTGTTTCCAAGAACCAATCTAGGATTTTCTGTTTACTCAACCCTCATGCTACTGCTCCAATAAGAGCCTTAATAACCTCTTTTCTGAAAGAATGAACCATAACTTCCACTTTTACCACCTTAATGTTTGCAAGCTGGTGGAGCCAGAATCACTTGTTTTCTACTCCAGTTCTTTTATCTAGTAAGTAAAATGGGACAGATCATTCAACCTCTCTGTGCCTCCTCTTTCATCTGTAAAATGGAGTTAATAAATAGTACTTGTCCTTTTAGGGGTGTCATGAGAATGAAATGAGTTACTTTAAGGCAGTCAGAGAGGTATGAGTATCCCAGTCAGGGATACTTTTTAGGGAATCAACTAGAGAAGAGACACGACTCATTGATAGCCAATGTAAGTTAGTTCTGCAAAGTACTTAAGGCAACTCTTATCTTAACAAGACCAATGTTATTTGTTTGCTTGATACGGGATCAAAGTTAATTGTAAGTTTCTATTGTAGAAGGACTATGAAGTCCTCATGTAGAGAATAGTGGTCTTTGGAAGGAAGTTGATCCACAGGAATTGTTTTCAGATACGTCAGAAAAAAATGGACCCCTGTCTGTCTAGAATGCAAACTTGGCACAAAAGCCAGAGCTTTTCCACCATCATTTATTCAAGTAAATTGATCCACAATGATCAGTCCTCTTTTCTCTATACTTCAACCATAGATGGTTAATTTTTTTTCTAAGAAGGTATCACCAAACACAGCTAGCAGTTATTTTTCCTCTTAATATTTCACACATACATAACAGATGGAAGAAACTATCCTTTACGTATATATTGAGAGACACACATAACCAAGTCTTAGGTATATTCTTAATACATTGCTCTTTTAAAAAATAATTTCAATGATAGAAATTAATTGATTAATTCATCCTTCAGTGTTATTAAATCTTAAATGTCTTTAGAAAATTTACATGAGCTTTTTAAACCAAAATCTTTAATAATAAATTTAGGATAATTACACCACATCTGAAATTAATTTTGAGGTGAAACAATGTGATAAAAGTACCTTGTAATAAGTTTAAGTAGGATATATTACTATATCACATAACTAGTCACATAACTGGTTTTTACGTCTAGGAGTGTGTGTCTGTGTATGTGTACATGTACACATTTTTGTGTCTGTGTCCATGGGCAAGGGAATTAATCCATGAAAAGTCAAACTACAGTGGTTAGCCCATTTCTCTATGCCAATTCTTTGAGTTATACTCTGCCATCATCACCTCAACCTCCTCTGTAATGGGTAATAACAATCATTAACAATTATTAAGCCCCAGTTATTACTTGTTTTCTTGACAAATGTTCAGATACTTTATACGTAATGCTCCTAGACTCATAACTTTGGCCCTATTTGTCTGTGTTTTTCTTCTTCTGGTGGGTAACTAGGCTCACTCTGTTCTTAGGTTTTATTAACCTGCATTGTACCTCCTGCCTCTGCAACACTCACAGCAAAGATGTTGTAAGGTTTCTGACAAAGAATAGACATAAACACACCTCGGAAGAAATTTTTTTTTTTTCTTTAGAGGTTTTTACTGTAGGGCACGTGCACTCACCAGAAAGACAGAGAGAGACAGAAAGTGAGAAATTACCCTCTAGGGGGGATGACCATGCCACAATCACTTCTCCTTCATTCTCCTCTCAGGATCTTGGGCACACATGCACATGAGCCCAGAGTGAGTTTAAGCCACTGAGTCCAGGACTTGAACCAAGGTCAACTATATGGGAGTCCAGTGACATAGCCATTACACCAACTGCTGTCCCCTAAAGAAACTTTAATTCATTCTTTACTCCATGTTACCAAGAATCAAACATAATTTCAAACAATTCAGATGAGAAATGGAGGCCTGATAATGCTGTGTCCCTAGTCAAACTCAACCAGACTGTATCATTTCTTGAGCATGGAGTCTCACCACCTGGACTTTCAATGTGGTTTCTAATGGGCATTCCTCAAATGGGAAATCCTCCAGGGAACTCCCTCCATATATATCCACTTGGCTTCCTACTTGACCTCCAAACCAGTGCCCCAGTTAACTCATTCTTTTATTTGTCTTCCTTCTGGGTTCCCATCCTTCCCCAGGAGGAGCACCTCTATTCTCCTCTGGTACCTCATGTGTCTTTATGGTCCCCTGGGATAGGCACTAGCATTTTTACTTTCTATCTCTTTCTTCCTCCAGGTCATTGGAAAGGGACATTAGAGCTTTGAGAACACGACAAGATAGGGAAAGAACCAGGATGAGTTTCTACTTTGGTTTGGTACATGTTTTTATATTTATTGTTTTTCTTTGCATATTTGTCTATTGCTCTTTGTCTTAAAAAGGAAAGAGGGAGTCATTTCTTGCCAATAGAAAGAATTAGTTCTTCATAGAAATTCACACCACCCTGAGAGCATAACTTTTGGATCTTATTAAACAATAAGAGAAACTGTTTATTTCTCAAACTTGAGCTACATTAAAATTACTCTTCAATTCCACTAAGGTGGCAGATCACTATTCTGGAATTGGATCACTTCTTCTCCACTTCTCTTAGTCTGTCTGCCCTTTTATTATAGGAAGAATGAATGAATCCTGTTACATAAAAATGAATTTCTAATTTCCACATTAACATTCCAAATTTGGCACCAGGTCTTGCCATACACGGATCTGCTAAGTTTATTAGAATTGCATACTAAATCATTGGCAGAAATAGATATAATTTTTGATACAGAGTTTACTGAAAGATTTGGGGAAAGAAATAGCACCAAAATATATTCAGAAGAAAACTTTAAGTACCTGAAATTCTAACAATATTCAGAAAAACAATAGCCGGTAGTACTAGTACTGTTACTGTTACATATAACATACACCTTAGCCATTGTGTGTCTTAAGGGCTTCTTAAAGACACAAGGCAGTATCTTTATACTTGCACAATCAACCCTCCCCATGCCTGCCATGCTCAGATCTATTGACTCTCTCATGGACTACTGCCTTACTGTTCTTTTATCTTCAGCTTCATTAGTTGGTACCTGCTTCCTGTTAATTGAAAAAGGACAATTTTCTTCTGGAAATTGCCTGCTGGAAAATCACAGAAAATTATTATTACAGAATATTGTTCATAAATGATGTTTAAAACTATGAAGAGCTAATTAGTTTTACATTATTTCTACAAATGGACAAGTCGAACCTGGGAATTTCATTGAGCTCATTTGGTGCTATCAGGGATGTGGCTAGAGAGAGAGACACTTGAGATCATACAGCTTATAATGTTTTTCTGGGCAGGGCTTCTACTGTAAGTTTCATGCAAATATCTAACATGTGAGGTAATCAAATGTCTAACACTTTCGGTTTGCATCTGTCAAGATATTCTGTCTTTGGGTTCTGAACAACAGAAAGCTACCAAATCATTTTAAGTCATTTTATTTGTTATATATTCTTTAGCAATTTAATATGAATTTAAATAATGTAAGATATAAGATCAGACTATAAGACTGTTCTTGACCTTCATTATGCATGATCTCACAGTATATTTCTTCTGTGTGAATTCTATAAGGGACATCACACTCCTGCAATGAGCCAGTTATGTTTACCTTTGTTCTATTTTTAAGCTAATGCTTGGTGAGTCTGCTTCTGTCTTACAGAAAGAGCAGAGACTTGTTGAAGCAGTAGGCATCTTGCCAGGTAGATCCAGAAGTGCCAGACCCTGGCCTGGCAGAAGTATGTCTGCACCCTACCCCTGGATTGCCAAGATTTCATATGACACCAGATGTTTCTCAAATCAAGAAGTGTTTCCCTTGTTATGCATAACTATCAAAAAAATTTAATGTGTATTTTACTGCAGTCTAAAACAGCAACAAAGATTTGTAGGAAAGCCAAGACAGTCTGATCCAGCAATCTTCATTCCTTATTTAAATAGATGTTCCCAAGCATTCTGAAATCACGGCAGATTTTTTTGTCTTGAATACAATGCTATATTCTAGTTAAACAAGAAAACATTTAAACATTATTTTAACAAAGTCTTCTTATCACCCAACTCTGGTAGAATGAGGTATAAGAAATTCAGTAGAGGCATTAAGTATTTCTCAATGATTAGGTTCAAGTGAGTTACTATGGAAGCTGTGTGGGTTTGTGTTTTTGTTTTTGTTTTTTTTTTTGTTATTTTTTTTGTCTTTTTTTTTTGTTTTTTTTTTTTTTTTTTTTTAACTTTTACTTGTCTGAGTTTAAAGATCCTGAAGATAAATAGAGACTGGAAGGATGAGAGGTGATCCTGGAGGTTAAAGTTTACGCTAAGGTAAGAGTTGCTAAAGTTCAATAGGCAGATAAAAGACTATTCCACCACAGAAGGAGGAGAAAACTTGACCAGAGAAAGGAGTGCCACCAGCAGGGATGTTTCGGTAATAGAATTAATACTGATCTCTTTTTATATGGAGGAACTTGTGAAATCACAATAAATTCCCTGAAAGAACATGGAGGAAAAAGTTAGGTCCACATGACGGAATTTCTAAGTACCATTAGCTGACTCATTGGTTGCAAGAGCGATTACCTGCTCCCGCTTCTCTTATAGTCACCACCTTAACAAAATGCTGAATCTATAAATGATGTAAAACATGGCAAATTTCAAAGGAAGTCTAATCTAAACAAATGGATTTATCTTTTTTATTCATGGAAATTATAATCTCTAATTGTTGTAAAATGGATAGCCATTAGCTCAGACCTCAGAAACAAAGCAACTGAGCTAGACAGATGAAAGTGAAATAGCTGAACCTATCTGTCCTAGAATACCAGAACCTCCAGCCCTGTACCACTGACCAGAAAGCCTTGAAGCCCCTCTTCTCTTATGAAATGTCCTTAGTGATTCCTCCTCTCTTCACTCATATATCTATTCATGTTTTTAAACTTTCATACACTGACTTTAATACAATTCACTTTTTAAATATGGACCTGATTAAATCATCTCTCATTCATGAAATGTCATTTTCCTCAACTGCTTGATGAGTGACAAGTTTTGAATCATTTTTTGATAATTCTGCCGGTTGCCAAGGAGAAAGGGTCATAATTCTGCAGAGCAGTAGTGGGTAATCTGGAGGGACCTGAAGTATAGCAGTCCCTTGCTAGGGAGAAGTTTATACTTGACTTTCTCCAGCAATGCTAAGGAAAAATAGAAGTGATTTTTTAAAAAGTGACATTATTGATCTATAGTTAACACCCATCTGTTATAATGCGGATATAGCCCCCACCTGGCTCCCAAAAGTTCATGTTTTGGAATGTAGTCTTAGTAAAGTGATGATTAAATCATGGTGATCAAATTATGTAGGTGCCAGTCTTGTGGCTAGATTAGTGCTGTCTTGTGAGTTCTAGTTCTTGTGAAAAGTGATTAATTCTCGGAAGAATGGCTCGTTTAAAAAGAAAGAGCTTCTTGAAAGCTCTCTCTCTCTCTCTCTCTCTCTCTCTGCACATTCCTGCCATTCTCTGCCTCTTCATTTGTGTTGTGATGTAAGCTTAATCAATGCCTTGAACTGTTCAGTCACCAGAATTATGAGTTAAATTAACCTCTATATCCTATAAATGACCCAGTCTCACATATTCTTGCAATCATGGACTAACACATCACCCATTTAAAATGTAAAGTTTAATCAGTGGTTTAATTAATTTATTTATTTTGAAGAGGTTTTTGCTATAGGGCATGTGCTTGCCAGAAAGACAGAGAGAGACAGAGAGATGGGAAGTGAGAAATAACCCTCAAGGGGGAATGGCCACGCCGCAATCCCTTCTCCTCCATTCTCCTCTTGAGATCTTGGGCACGCACGCACACACGCCTGGCATGAGTATAAGCCACTGGGTCTGGGACTCAAACCACAGTCGACTACATGGGAGTCCAGCAACATAGCCATTATACCAACTGCTGGTCCATAATCAGTGGTTTTAATACATCTACTGAATTTTACAGAGAAAGGGATTCAAAGGCGTAGGGAGATGGGAATCTTAGAGTGAATTTGTTTACTGTGTCACACTGAGACAGTTCAGATGACATAACCTTTCATCAGTACTTTAAGAAATAAATTTCTGAGGGAAGCCCCAGCATCCTCGAAAGGCTTCATGATCACTCTATAGTCCACATCTTAGAAGATGACTCTCTGTCATGTAATTAGAAAATCTAAATACAATACTCTATATCCATGGAATGGGTAATCCCAGACACTTGATTATTAAAATACTCTTTCTCTTAAGCCACTTTTTTGTGTGCATTCACATAGGATATGAATACAGTCATAGTTTTTACCCACTCTGAGAGGTCTACCCACATAACTTTTCCCCAAATTTAGTAGTCACCAATTTCCCAATCACGTTCATTCCAAGCTCTTGGCCATTTTACTGACTCCAGCCCATGAGTCAGTATATAAACACATCTGGCCATTTCTCTTTCCAAGAAAAGTGCATTGTGGGTATGCTACTTAGAATTCTTCCAACTGGAACGATTTCCATTCACCACTGTTCTTCAGGGATGTCCCAGAGAAGAACTATAGTGCTACAGTTGTCCACTTTTGGGTGGTGCTTGCATATTGTGCAGACCACTTGTAGATGAGGCCTGAGTCATCCTCTGTAAACTGATTAGGAATTTCCCTTGAGGACATGGGTGCAAGTTGAGAGAGAAAAGACAGTCTAGCAGGAATAGGAACCATGCACATTTGAGCCTCACCTTCAAAAAACTTACTTGTACCTTGAGGATGCAAATAATTTTAAAATTCTATAGGAAGGCAAAAGAAAAATATAATCAACTAAGCAAGGGAGCAGGAAGAATACCACTCATGTTTCTCTCCTTACAAACATATTCAGAATCACTCAGTGACATAAACTAATTACTAATTTGAACATAAGAGTGTAAAAAATCAGGTTTATAAGGACTATCATTAGTGTTGCATTCCAATAAAATGCATTAACTTCAGTTTACTTGATTTATAGAGTACTATTAAATTCAAAGGCAATTATTCTTAAAAAAAAATATGTATCATAGGCTAGCAGGTGGCATGGAGGTTAAGCCCATGGGATCCTACATGGCCAACTCCACGGTTCAAGTCTCAATGCAGTGGATTGAAAATAACACCAGGCACATGTGTATGCATGCCCAAAATCCCGAGAGCAGAATGTAGAAGGGATTGTGGTGTCGCCAGCCTCTCAAGGGGTGATTTCTCATTTTCTCTGTCTCTCTTGGTGAGTGCTTGCACCCTATAGAAAAAAAAAATTATGTATAACAGAAAAACAGAATTCAGCAATGAAAAGAACCCAGGTATATAGTCCTAGATTTCATCTTCAAGGTTACCATGGGGTAATAATGATTATAATAAAATAAGTTTTTAATTTTATATAAAAACTAAGTATATTGTTCTTTTTCTTCTTTTTCTCATATTATACCATCTCTTTATAACAAAATTATAAAGCTAATATATGTTTGATAAAACAAGTTAAAAGAAAAAGCCATGTGGAAAGATAGTTTACTTTTCTCACACTCCCAAATAAACTTCTACTAACATTTTCCTCTTGACTGTGTTTAATAATTGTTTTGGTTTTTAATTTCATAAGAGAAATATAGCTTTAATTACTTGCAATTAAAACTATTAGAGCTTAAAAAGAATTTAAAACAATTAGAATTAAACAACAATGTTCATGAACTTTTAAATATTTTAATGAGCTTTTAATTACATAGACAAAATAAAAACAAATATGACAATTCACACGGCAATGAGAAAAAAATAAATGTTAAAAAGTATGAAAAGTAATAAAGAAAAATGCCAAATTCTTATATGCAAAGCTTTTCAGAGTAGAGTAGGACAGTTCATCTCTATGCTACTTACAATAGCTGTGTGCCATAAAATAAAAATTAAAATAAAAGAATGATCAAAGACTTATCTGGCAAAAACAAAATAATAGAAAGCAGTCTTGGGAGAGTGACTAAAAAGATCTACATTTAGAGGAAACTTCACGACTTTAAACTTACACATTAATAAGCAAACAGTAGCAGAACAATAAAATAAAATGGCACAAGGAAAAATAATACTTGAAAAGAAAAATTTACTAAATTAAAATTAGGTAAAAACAATTAATGAACACATTTTGACAATTAAATCAAAGTAGATAAATAGAATTTGAAGGAGAAAGGTACACAAAGCAAATAGAATAAAACATATAGAAGATTTAAGTAGAAGTCTCTATATAGTACTAATAAATACGTAAAACTCTGAAATGTAAGATGCTCATGAAAGATTAAAAACTAGCAATAAAAATCTGTAAAAACTAGAAAAATCTAAACAGTATAATAATCATAGGCATAATGAAAAACATTTCAAAAATTACTTCAAATTCTCCAGGGATTGTTTTACTGGGGAATTATTTGAAACTTTAAAGAAACTAGTAAACTCAATTCTATATAATTTGTTCCAGAACACAGGAAAAAAATAAAGCAAGCAATCAAACTTATTTTATGAATTCAGGATAATCCTGACATCAAAATCTGACAAACATTATACAAAAATAAAGCTAAAGAGAGATCTCTTATTGATAGAGAGTCACAAATGAATCGAATGTACAAAATGTACATTCCTGGCATTTACAAGTCACCAAATAAATGACTCCTACATCAATAAAGAAAGTAAGGATATCAGAATAAACTCCCTGGCTCCATATATACAACATTTAATTCACAAAAGAACTCATCCTCACCTCATTTCCTTCCCTTTTTTGGGGGGTGGGGGGGATGGCTTTTCCTTGTCCAAAAAATAAAATCATCCATCTATGCTCTAGATCCCATTCTCCAGAAAAATCCTGACCCCTACTATGTAGATTACTTAATCTTTACCTCTCATCTCTTTCTCTCTGTAACTACTGTAACTATTTCCTTTTACCTCTTAGAAAACGTTTCCCCTGTCTATCCTCTTCTCCATAATTCATCACATTTATGGAAACAACTATCAGGTGCCAGATGTCTATTGGACTGGAGAGTCATGAGCAGATAAAATGCAGTCATTGCCTTCAAAGAGCTTTCCATCAAGTTAGAAACAAGCTAATTCAGCAATTGCAGGGTGCTGTGTCCAGTGTAGCCAAAATGTAGGACCCACGGATCTTTGATGAGCAGGCCAGGGGGCTTGAGGTTGCAGAGGAGCGTGGAGCAGACTGGCTGATTCTCCCTATATCTATTGAGGAAGAGGGTGTCAGAGGCGGTAAGCATTTGTAAAAGATTTTGCAGCTGTTGAGATAGCACTAGGACTGAGAGATATGTTTAGGGAACACATTCAACTTTTGATCCAACCAATGTGGTCAAGTATTTCTGTTTTCAGGATAGAGTGAACACAGTGTTCTGCCTTTTTTCACCCTAATAAGAAACATTAGCCATCTCAATATTCGACCACTCTACAACAACACGGCAATGTGATAAATGCTAAAATGTGACCACGCACAGGTACTGCTAGAGCTCATCAAGGGGTGTCTGGCAATGTCTCCTCTCCAGTGGGTACCATGTCTTCATCACTTTCTTCATTGATTGCCTCTCTCTTTTATTTTCTTTTGCTATAAGACACATAAACTCACTAGAAACTAGTTAGAGATAAAGAGAGAGAAAAGGAAAGTGATAAATTGATTTCCCCAGGATGTGGCTACTCTGCAATTCCTTCTCCTTCGTTCTCCTCTCAGGGTCTTAGGTACACATACACATGCACCCATGTGGTTTTCGAGTTGCCCGGTACTAAACTAAAACCATGCAGTTGGCTATGTAGGATCCAATTCCTTAGCCTCCATGTCCCCAGGTGGCCCTTCACTGACTGCCTTCCAAAACTAGTTGCTTCCAACTAGTCATCCCAGCTCTTCATCTCCTATTAACCTCTCCTTCCAGTACTCTCAGAAACTTTTCAAACTCTTGTCAGAATCAAAAGTAATTTTTCTGCTGCAAAATCCAATGGAGCTATTTTATTCCATGTAATATTTCTACCTCTTTGTAGCATTTGATACCACAGATCACACCCTCCTCAGAAAGCTCTTCTGCTTTTACCTTTTCCTTCTTGGTCTTTCTTACCCTTTTTTGTAGGCTCCTATTCTTCCATTCAATTTTGCTATGGATGAGCTGTGTTTCCCAGGCATACTTGCTGATTTTATCTTCTCAGTCTGCACACTCTTTCAATAAAATTTTTTTTCTCATCTAGTTCTATGGTTTCAACCACAGTCTGAATGCAGATTCTTCACTGTCCACTACAAATATTTCTATTTTGAAGCTGAGATTCAAAACTCTAGTTCATATTAAATCCCTCCAAATAAATACTTAAATGGTGTCTTAAACATACATCCGAAATGAACTCAGTATCTTTTCAAATCTATCTACTCTACACATTCTACAACAATGAAAAGCAATGTTGTATACCCCATTGCCCAAATAACTTCCATTTCCTTCTCTGATCCTCCCTAATCAACCTTGGAAATCAGGTCCTAGTCACCAGACTTCTTTAAAAATCTTTGAATTGTGTCCTCTCTTCCATGACCATAGACTCAAATTCAGGTCATCATTTATTACTGGGGTTACTACAGAAGCTTTTTAAATGGTCTCCTTGCCTTCTTTCTTGTACCCCACTCATATGCTTAATATTTTCAAAAAGACTGCCACTAGAAATATCTTCACTCTTATTGCACCCGCCATGGAGAGAGAGAGAGAGACAGATAGAACAAGCACCCCTCAGTGAGGCATGGTCATGCTGTAATCCTACTCCTTCCACTTCTCCATTCCACCAGAATTTGGGACACACAAAAGCAAGGCCTAAACATATTTTTCTAGACACTGGTGTGGTATTCAGGGCACTAGACTCTCACATGGTCAACTGCAGTTTGAGTCTCAGACCTGGTGGCTTGCTTTCTCACTCTCTCTCTCTTTCTCTCTGTCTTTTTCTCACTGGTGAGCACATATGCCCTATAAGCATTTTTTTTAAAAAAATAATAATAATAGATAACATTTAAGGGGCCAGTGTGTAGCATGGTATATGAAGGCACTGGACTCCCACATGGTCAACCGCAGTTCAAGTCCATGACCTGGCAGCTTGCCTTCTCACTTTCTCTCTCTCTCTCTCTCTCTCTCTCTCTCTCTCTCTCTCTCTCTCTCTCTCTCTCTCTCTCTCTCCCTCCTATCTATCTCTGTATCTTTCTGGTGAGTGCACATGTCCTCCAGCAAATTAAAATATAATAATAATAATAATAATAATAATAAATAAAATGAAATAAATAACTTTAAAAAAATAATAAATAAAATTGTTTTAAAAAGACACTGTGGCCAGGATTTAAAGAAGGGCCAGCCATGTGGGATCTGGCTTTTCATGCACAGCCCTTAACTACTGTGCTACAGAGCTGAAGCATTAAATAAGTTTTAAAAGGCAAATCTGCCAAGGTTACTCCCATGTGTAAGTTCCTTCAATACTATCTCATGTTTTTTAGCACACCATATAAAGTCCTCATGAAATAATTCCTATCTATTCCTCTTGCCTCATCTCCTTACAGTTGATAGTTTTTTTTTTTTTTTTTTTTTTTCTTTTTTTGGAGAGGTTTTTGCTATAGGGCGCGTGCGCTCGCCAGACAGACAGAGAGAGACAGAGAGATAGAAAGCGAGAAATCACCCCCCAGGGGGGATGGCCACGCCGCAATCCCTTCTCCTCCATTCTCCTCCTGGGATCTTGGGCACGCACGCACACGTGCCCGGCGTGAGTTTAAGCCACCGGGTCCGGGACTCGAACCACGGTCGACTACGTGGGAGTCCAGCGACATAGCCATTACACTAACTGCTGGTCCCCAGTTGATAGTTTTATGACTGTGGCTGTTTCTATAGGCCACAGTAGGTGTATATTTTGACCAGAGTCCAAAATTAATGGTCACATGCACATGAATGATTTTGATTAATGCCTATCTGCTCTCTTTACCCTTCCAGTGACTATGTCAATTATATTTATTCATAAACCACTTCCAATTCCCCAATTACTTATAGATTATGACCTATCTTAGTAACAAGACATAAATAACCCCTTTAAAAATTATTTATATTTTTACATTTAATCATTGTATATCTTAACAGCATACAATAGTTTTTTTCAAGGCATACGTATTTTTTGCTATAGGGCATGTGCACTCACCAGAGAGAGAGACAGAGACAGAGGGAAAGTAAGAAACCACACACCCCATGGGATAGTGGCCACATACAATCCCTTCTCCTTCACTCTCCTCTTGGGCACACATACACATCTACCTAGCATGTTTTTCAAGCTGCCAGATCCAGGATTTGAACTATAAAGTCAGCCATGGGGGATCTAGTCACCTTAACTACCACACCACCAGCTGACAACCAGAAATGACCATCAGCTAGTTCTAACTCTACATCTTTAAAAACATCATTCCCCTCTAAGTATACAATAATCCAAGTATACTGAACTTTCCTAATAAAACATGACAAGGCTGACAGATGTTCTATAAAACCTTGAAAATTAGTTCCCATTAAGCAATACAAAATAGATTACAAAGACACGCAAAATCAACACAAAACTAGAAATCACCCTAGAACCAGGTATGGTAACTCCATGGAAGGAGTGAATATTTCTAAATAGGCAGTCAGAAGCTACAGTGAGATGACAATAGGGAACTATTTGGAAAAGGGAAAACAAAAGGAGAACTTGGCCATAACCACTCAGGCACCCTTTGTGCCAGGACAGGGTGTCCCATCCAGGATATATTGACACCAAGAGGCCCAGATGGAGTCATCGAGATGTCAAAATGAATGGCTCTTACACATTCTGAATTTAAAGCAAATATCCTTGTTCTGATCCATATTTCACTAAGCAATATTCAATCACTCTGATCTTCTAGATGAGGGCAGACTTCTCTGTCAAATATGGCACAAGCATCTTCTCTGATCAGATTGCATTTATCATAGTATATAAATTGGCATTTGGGTTCTTTGCATCATGTTTTGTAAATGAAGTTGGTTTGTATTTGTGTTCCGCATTCTTTCAAGTCTGGAACACGAAAGAAAACTGAATGATAAAGTCTGCAGGACTGAGTCTAGACTCTGAAATGTAAGGTATGCACCAGGAGAAAAATGATAAAATATGATGAGGGATTAGGACAACTTTTCCAGGTGACACTTCCTTTGTCTCACTTTGAACCTGTTTACACATTGCCCTATGTTTGCAGAAATGCTGTCTTCTCTGTGCAGCCTTCTTCTAGTACCCTATGCACGGTTTAGTCCCCATCTGATGTACTCTCAAAAACATTTTATTGCTGCTGCTTCTCATTTTTTTTCTTGCAGTTCCCGTTTAAGTGTCTATGAGCTCCTGTCCCTGGCACACACTCTGTACTCTTACTTAAATGTTTATTTAATCAACTAATTCAGTTCCTGGCATTTCATCCAATTCTTTTCCCTCATTTTCTTTTAGTTATTAGACTGAACACAAAATGAGACACTTTCTCAGGAGCCAAGGTTGATGCTGTTATCAACAAAACTTATGATTTCCTCAGGAAGTTATTCTAATTTCATCCAGAGCTATTGCTTTAGAAATGTTTTACTACATCCATTCATTTATCTTCCAGCTATTTTACGTTTCAGTTAAACATGCCAATCTCCATAGTATGCAACTCTTTTTGCCAGAGGATCTATATATAACTTTTATTTGTTGTTTTGTTTTGGTTTGCTTTGTAGACATTTGTGTCTTTGGGCTCAACACCATGGACTATTTTGTCTCTCAGCAAAATAGCCATTTCATATATAATAGAGGAAGGCTTTGAGTTCTAAAAATCTTGACTGTGTAAAATACTCTTGTAACTTGCAGCTTATAGAATCAATGCATATCCTAATGGTTGTTCAGTAGTTTAAGAGGTGTTTGAATTATTAGGTGAGGGAAGTCACTGTAACAGTTAAGCAAAATAACTAAATACATCTGAAGCCATATAATTTAATGCATTAGGAGCAGATCTTTTGAAAATTTCCAGAAAGTTATCCAATATCCTATTGACCAGCGTTTTAAGACACATTTTATAGCTCAAACCCTCAACTTAAGTGCTTATGTCGTCCTCTGAGGGAGAAAAAAATGGCATAATGGTAACACTAGACATGGAAAAATTCTGTTTCTTTAGTGCACCATTATTTCCAAGTAAGTATTGTAATTGAGAAGAAACTTCCCTTAAATGTGCTAAATCGATTAATTACCCCCACACACTTGCTTTAACATCCTGCCCTATTGAAACAACTTCCAGATGTCACATTTGCCAATAATTCTTTGTTCATCATGTTTTAGTGAGTCTACTGCATCACTCCAACTAGGAACATGGAATGTATAGAGTCATGGTTATCCCATAAGAGAATTGCCCTGGAGATGAGCTGAATCTTGGCATGGGCAAACTCATTTGTTATCTCGTGTAAATAATGTAATTCCTTTCTACCTTGACTCCATCATCTGTAAGAATGGGAATAGTGATTGGTGTGGCTGAGGAAGCATTAACAAAAACAAATATAAGGAATACTGTGTTTTGCAGGGAACTAGATGTGAGTTTAGTAGCAATCGTACTTTGATGTTGCTCATGTTCTTGCATAAAAAGGACCTCATTAACTCGTTTTCCCATTGAGAAAGTGCCACATTATACTGTTTGCTATTCAGCACAGCCTTTTTTTCATTTAGAGTCTAATGCTTGTTTTATTTTAGCACATTTTTTAAAAATGTTATTCTAACTTATCCAACGAATTAGATTTCTAAAGTTCATTGTTGTGGAGAATCTAAATAGCATCGCGTATACTCTAATAGTAAATTTTATTCCCTAAATGTTATTTTGCAAGATGAAGAGATACATTTGGAATTGCTTTGCTGCCTTTAGATTTTCTAGACTCTTTAAAACCACATCACCATTAATTTAACTTATTCTCAAATTTTGTGCATTCTACGAACATGAAACATGAAGCAAATTTGCTTTTAATAATTTTCTTCAAGCTTTGTGCTTTATTAGAAATAATTCATTTACAGAATACTTTTTATTTGGATTGGTGGTGAGAATAAACACATACTTTTCAGTGACATTTATTATTTATTATAATTTGGCAGAGTGTTGTGTAGGCAACTAAACTAAATAAAAGATTAATCAGAACTACCAATCTTTTTCTGATTTGCAGAGTAACAGAAAACAGCAGCCCAGCCCTGTTTTACTCCCCGAAGGTTTAGTTCAGTATGTGCCAGTGATGGAAAACATCGTCCACCTATAAAGCAACAATTAGGGCTGGTTTCCATTGACTCAATCAGTCAAATGTAAAAATACAAAAGACCAATATAAAATAAGCCCTTTTCTGTGGGGCTTCACATGCCAGAAACGTGAACACTCGCAGATATGTGTTGCTCCCGCTCCTTACCAGTGCTCCACTGGAATTTTTAGGTTTAAAAGTTCATATTATAATTGCAGAATTGGATACAGAAGGGTAAAAATCAGCAGTTTTGCCTTGGGTTATAGAAGAGCTTAGGGGGAAAGACATAACTGGAAGAGACCTAAATGTACTTTTTTGGATAAGGTTGTAGCCAAAGTGAGACTAGAGAGATGAATTATTTAGTGTCTTGATTTATTCATTCTCTTATATGTGCCTTTATGTTGACATAAAATATTAGAAATATGCAACCTACTTTACATTGTCAGCATTCTTAGAAGTAAGCACATTATTCAGAATTACTTTTAAAAGGCGTCTTATTAGCATTTACATTGTTCTCTAAATATTTTGGTGACAAAACAGCAGCATGCTATAACACCAATCAAAGCAGAACCTTAACATCAGCTGTGAGGAATGATTGAAAAGCTAACAATAGGAGTTTGGAGGAAAGATATGAAATTAAAGTGTTTTCCTGAAGGAAAAAATAAAAAGCTAAGGTGATAACAGTTCTAGGTCATGAAATGCTATTATAAATTAACTAACCATCAAGGATTTCTTATTATACAGAGACAAAAATGTGTTTGAGTTAAGTACAGTTGAATAAATAAAGTGTAAATACACAAAAGATCTGCTTGGCAGTAAGGGGAGAAAACTGAGAGTCATCACTGACTTTGCTGTCTTCAGTTATAGCAAGTACTGTTCTTTTGTGATGGGTTAGCTATGTCTCTGCTTGAGAGGAACGTAGGTAAAAAGGTGACACTTAAAGGCCTTTTCCAATTTAATCCTTCCGTAAGAGTGTACCTAGAAGCCCTTGTATTAATAATATATTATTGCTTTTGATATTGTTATCTTTGTTAAGCTTTCAGTCAGCTTGAAATTTTACCAAAAAATCAAGCAATGTAATTATTGCCTCAGAAGATGTGAAAAGCATCCCATCTCTGTAACTCTTTCTTCCTTCTAACATTTTGCAAAGGTAGTATTTATTCTTGTTTATATACTCCTAAATGGGCACAATTTAGCATCAGTTGCTGCTTTAGAACAAGAATATTTGCTTTAGTTTGGTAGAAAAATGTAGTTTTTTTCTTCCGTGAATAAAATGTTTCATGTCTCTGCTACTAGGTCTGATTTGATGAACATTTATCTATAGTTCTGCTCCAAAACCAGAAATTAAAAGTGAAAGAGAGGAAATTCCTATTCTGGTCAAAATGATATGTCAGGAACTACCAGGTTTCCTGGTAAACCTCTGTAATTACAATATAGAGTTAACACTTCTTAATGAGCAGATAATTCACAGGCCTTCTGCCTTCTGGCTCTGCTTGTTTCACTCATCTCATCTTCAGTCCCTTTTCCTGGTGTTTCCACCCTCTCTTCACACCCTAATACTTCCACTCTTCTGAATGTGACATCCTCTTTCATCTCTAAACCTTTTAAGTAGGGATTCTTCTGCCTGGAACATACTTTTCCCCCATTCATTCAGAAGGCGGGAGCGGTCTAATTTTAATATTTTCTATTAAGGATCCCGAATTAGCTGGCTTTTCCCTTGTATTCTCATCACGGTATGTGCTATAGATTGGTGGGTTCAAATACTAACTCAGTCTGTGATTTGCATTCTTACAATGCAACATCTTTTTCTAGAGTTCCTTGCACCTAAAATTTTTGGATAAGAATTCAATCCCTCATTAGATGCATCTGTGTAAAATCTAAAAGAGGAAGTGAGATGGGGCCATCTGTTCATACTTTTCAGCTGTTTCTACTGACTTGCAAGATAATGGAGACATAAAGTTTTTCTGCAGTAGCATTTCAGTTGCAAAGACAACAATGATTTATATTGGATCATAGCTATGCCAGTTGTATTCTTGTGTTCAGTAATTAAAATGGCAGCTCAGAGGAAAAAAAATCAAGATAATTATTTAATTTTATGTAAAGGAAAGAATAACTAATTTTTTTCATTATTCCCTATCGTTTCTATCAACCATACTTACCACTATAATAGCAATCCTTTAACCAAACTCTAGAAATCTTGTGTTGAAAAATCAAGGACAATATGTGAAAGGTATATTGATGATATATAAATTAGTATAAGGTTGAGATGTTACCTAGGGATCATCTTTGTCATTGCATCTCCAGGTAAGCCTCAATAGCAGGTTATCAATGACACTTCTATATAAGTGCTGCTTTGGCATTTGAAGAAGGAACTCTACAATTCCACTTCATATGATATTATTCAGTTTCTCAACCACATAGGAATAATAGGTTATCAGGAGGCATGGTGGTAAAGGTGTTGGATTCCCACATGGCCAACTGAAGTTAAGAGTCCCAGACATGGTTACTTAAAAGTCACGCTGGGCACATGTGCATGTATGCCCAAAAATCCCGAAAAGAGAATGGAGGAGAAAGGATTGTGGCATGGCCATGCCCCCTGGAGAGTGACTTCTTGCTTTTTGTCTTCCTGTCTCTCTTTAGTGACCCCAGGCACCTAGTGGCAAAATCCCAAAAGTAAAAGAAAACGAATAAATGGTGGTCAAATACTCTTTTGCGTTTTTGTCTGTGTAAAGAAAAAGAATAAAAATTATTTACATCACCAAAGTCATTTCAAAATAACTCTCAACACTTGGAGTACCAGACAAGATAGTAAGTATCATAATTTTTACCATTTTTGGGGGACCAAAGTCTATAACAACCTACACAAAGATTAATTGTACAGTATGAATTCAAACAAATTAATAGATGATGCCCAGGAGATATTAGGAGTGCATTACCATAAAAAGTAGAAGCAAAACAAAAGGGAAATTTATAAAATAAGGGACAGAAACAGATTGTAGGATAAGCCATTGAACAACCATCAGGTGATTTAGGGGTGGTTACAACAGTAGAAGTAAGCAGATGATCTAACTTTTAAAGTCATAATTTACCAACTTCGAAGTGATATTTGAAAAGGATTGTTGGGGGACCAGCAGTTAGCGTAATGGCTATGTCACTGGACTCCCATGTAGTCTACCACAGTTAGCATCCCGGACCCGGTGGCTTAAAACTCACGCCAGGCGCGTCTGCATGCATGCCCAAAATCCTGAGAGGAGAACGGAGGAGAAGGTATTGCGGCATGGTCAACCCCCCTGGGGGGTGATTTCTCGCTTTCTGTCTCTCTGTCTCTCTCTCTCTGTCTGTCTGGCAAGCGCATGTGCCCTATAGCGAAAACCTCTCAAAAAAAAAAAGTAAAAAAAAAGGATGTTGGCATTACACATTTGAAAATAGTCACACGGTTTCATTCAATTAAATATTAAGATTCATCACTCTGTCAAGCTTTAACATTTTTCTAATTGCTGTCATGTTGTGCTCTTATTTTGAGGAACTATTGAATTATCAGAAAGTCATGATGTATATGTTTCTGTTTTTCTATGCAAAATGGTATCACGACTTCTCCTTCAGGCCAACAACTTCTTCATGATGCTTTAGGTCCTAATTAAAGCCTCCCTTCTGCGTATCTCCTAAATGCCTGAAGGTGAAAGTACTGTCTCCCTTCTTTTCATCAATATGTTGTCACTCATTTTGATGATGTCAATATTACTGACATGTTATCTTACATCATCACATAACTTCATAATCAGAATAAAGATCATGCTTTATAATTTAGTGGTAGCCCTCTGCCCTAGTGCTAATGATAACATTATGCATTCAGATAATTTCCGGGGAGCCTTTATTAAATGAATGACCTGTTGTGGTTTGCTAGTACAGAGGAAGGTATCTGGACTCGAAAACAAGGCCCTGTGATAGGAGTGAGAGGAATAAGTTTTTCTTCTGCCAGTAGCTGACTTAAACCTGAAGCAGCCAGTCCTTTGGGGCCTGGATCTCCTCATCTGTAAAGGGATCCCGAAGGCCCCTTCCTACTGAAGTCCTATTGTAATACCTACCTAATTGGCATCACTAATTGCACAAGAAGATACAAGAAATGAACAAGAATAGGATAGCTAAAAGAAACCACAGAATTAGAGCTCTAGTTCTTTAGTTTGTACATACAGAAACTGCTGTAAAACATTCCTTTGTATGACACTTGTCTTTGATAACAACTTGCCATTAATAATGCCACATGAGCTGTACAACTCCTTTAACTAAAAATGTCTTGTGAACCTTAAAGAGATGAAAAACAAAAAGGAAGGATTAGATGGATAGTATATAAGCTGATGCTAGGAAAGAATGATATGAAATCTTCTTTAATGAATATGCTGTAGCACGTAATACAGTGTCATTTCACTAAAGAAAGAAAAAAAAATTGGAACAGAATTTTTCTGTTAATGTAGCTGGTTCTGATTTTTATACAAAAATGGACACCTGTCTCAGAATACATTATTTTTAAGAATTACTTTATTTAATATTTTTATCTATTTATTTTTCTTTTTATAAGATTTTATTAAAGGTCTTTACAGAGTAACATTCAGACTCTGGATACAGCTGCCAAGACCCTGTTAATGCCAGGGGAACTGGTTGGGGGCTTAGCAGGAAGCTCTGGCTTTCCACCCTTCTGCTCTGAGATAGGGGTGGTGGCGATATCTCATCTTTGGGTTCCATGATGCTCACACGATCCAACAAGGGCTTCTTAGGGCCAGTTTTACGAATTGGGTCCCAGGGCGGCATGATCTTCACTTCACTCTGTCTGAGCAGCACATGATGCACAGCAGTGTCAGTGTAGTAGCTGACAGCGTCCATACCGTGAATCCTCGGGCCATCTAGAAATTTCTCTGATTTACCCTCTGTCCCAGAGCTTCCCAGACACCACAACCCCACAGCTCTTGGCCCCAGTCTCTATGATGAATCACAGCACACTCCAAGGAGTTTGAAATGTAGAGACTCTGCCTGGGCAATAACACACAGACCTCTGGTGGCCACCTTTTCAGCATAAAGCTCTACACTGCCCTCAGGGAAGCCAAACCTCTTCTGAACAACAGCAGTCAATTCTCAGATGCAACGGCCCTTCTCACCAAGAACTTTCTGTGTCATGGTGGCTAAGATAATGATTTTCTGTCCTGGTTGGAATAACCCCAACCTCAACTCCAGAGTAACCATCTTCAGCCAGCTGCTGAATGAGGAACTAGCTCATTTTGACCTTGAGGGTGACATCAGCAACAAACTTTCTCTTCTTGGAAATTTGTACCAACATTTTGCAGCCTCAAACTGCCAAAAAGAAAGCTACTGTTAGTTTTTAATTCACCAGTGAGAGAGAGGGAAAGTGAAAAAGCAAGACGCCAGGTCCAGGACTTGAGCCCCAGTCAGTCATGTGGGAGTCCAGCATCTTCACTACGATGCCACCTGCCAGCCCCAACATTTTTATTTTAATAATATTCAAAACTCAATGTGTAAATTACCAGGATCTCAATAATTCCTACCCAAAAGTGGAATTGAATTAGTTTTCCAGCATCACAGCTAGTAAAGTCAGATTCTTCTTAAACTCCAGAATAGACGTCAGATACTGGAAAGACTGAAGGCTACGTGTGTGTGTGCACACGTGTGTGTGCATGTGTGTGCACTGGCAGTAAGATAATATTGACTTCTCTCTTTGATTAGAACTCAAGTGATTTTGTTAAATGATCATTTGTGGTGTTTAAAATGTATGTTTAACTTTAGGAAAAATGCTATGAGTGAACTACTGAAAATTGTAGTGTGGCTTTGAACTTTTGGGAAGTCTTTAGATGTAAAGATGACATCTTAGACTTCCTTCTACCTCTAGCACCAAGTTCAGTGTCTGGAACATACTAGATGTCCAGTACATGTTTATTGAAGTGGATTTCCATTTGTGAGACTCATCGATCATGGATATTTCATGCTCAGGGCAATAATTATATGACTGATCAAAGACAATTAAAAGGCATATGGAATATTAATTCGAAAACAAAATTTTGACATTTATTTTGAACTTTAACCTATGTGTTACCTTTCTTATAAGTACCTACATTCAAGTTCTGACCATGAAGCTTAGGAAATCCTTCTTTCTCCTCACCAGATTTTGGGATTCATCAGCACCACATTGGTTGTTAGGACATTCTCTGTTTTTTCCATAATACATAGTCATTTGTGACATAGATGAATGTCCTTAGTACATAGATGAATGTACTTAGCTCAGACAATATCCAATTAAGTGACTCATTCCCACGTACAGTGCTAATTTTCACATCTAGTACTTGTGAACACAGAAAGGTAAACCAGTCTCTTTTCTGTTTAATTTCAACTTTCATTTTTATTAATTCCCTGAATTGCCACATTTTTTTTCCCTGTATTTCCCCCAACAGAATCTAAGGAGATCTATGAGCCTCATGTACCAAATAATAATAATACTCTGTCAGCCTCCCCACTCCAAAACAATTATCTTGAACTTTTAAACATTTTTATTTATGGGACCAGCAGTTAGTGTAATGGCTATGTCACTGGACTCCCATGTAGTTGATCGCCGTTTGAGTGTCGGGCCCAGTGGCTTAAACTCACGCTGGGCACTTGTGCATGCATGCCCAAGATCTCAAGAGGAGAATGGAGGAGAAGGGATTGCAGTGCAGCCATCCCCCCTGGGGGGTGTTTTCTCACTTTCTGTCTCTATTTATAGGTCTCTAAGGAATTTCTATATTGTTCTCCCAAAACCAGTGGTTGTACTAGTTTTCATTCCCACCAACACTGTAGGAGAGTTCCCTGTTCTCCATAGCATCACCAGCACTTATCATTATTTATTTTTTTAATTTTAGCCATTCTGACTGGAGTTAGGTGGTATGTCATTGTGATTTTAATTTGTATCTCCATTATGATAAGGGATGTTGAACATTTTTTTATATGCTTTTGGCTGTTTGTCTTCCTTAGAGAGATGTCTGTTCAACTCATTTGTTCATCTTTTAATTGGGTTCGTCCTTTCTTTGGGTAAAGTGTTTGAAATCCCTGTAAATTCTAGTTATAAGTCCCTTACCTGAAGCACAGTTTGTAAATATATTCTCCCATTCCAAAGGTTGTTGATTCACTTTAACTATTGTTTCTTTTACTGTGCAGAAATTTTCTTGAACTTTTAAGTACATGATAACAGCAAAGATCTCCCACCTTTTGATCTCCCATCAACTCTTAGGGATATCTGCCCTAGATTTAGAAATCAGCTGTGAATGAGTAACGCAGAGTATAATCTGAAAAATGGCATTTTTACGTTTGAATTTTGCTTAAAAGTAAAAATGGAGATGGAGAAAGAAATAAAAGGGAGGAGGAAAAGAAAGAGCAGGGCAGAGAAGGCAGGAGAGAGAGATTCTACATCAAGTCCACTGAAAAATTTGGTTGTGATTTAAGCAACAGTAAAAGCCGATAGACTTCATTGAAAGTTACCTCATTGAAGTTACTAGACACTACCATGTTTACCAACATATGTTCAAGTACACAAGTGTACTGTTCAATTAAGAAGACAAAAAACTGTCTGATTTTTCTGACATATCTTCAGAAGGAATAAAAATTAAAATTCTTTATGACATGTATTGTTCTGATTTTTGTCTGTTACTGAATAATAATGATGACAAAAATGATAATGATTCATCATGAGAATATTGAAAATATCTTCTGCCAGCAAGAAAGAAATAAAATTTTAAAAGCTGCAAGTCTTCCTATCCCTTCCAGAAAATGAAATAATAGGGATTTTTGCCTACATAACATGGATGTCCACATATATGTTCTTGATATACCATGCATTGCAAGTGGTTTTTCACTTTATTGAGGGCACCTCATAAGTCTGGAGAATAAGTTAGAGCCATTGGTACAACCAACTGATCTAGTGAATTTATTCCAACTGCTAATCAAGTCCAATAAAATTAAAACAAACAAATAAAAAAAATGAGCCAACGGAAATAGTTGATTGATTGAGGTAATAATACACCCAACAGCACCAGTCAGAGTAAGAACTCAGCTTCACATAAACCAATTAAAAAAAGGCAGCCTCCAGTGATTGAATAAGTAATGGAGCTCTCTTCAGCTGCTCAGTCTATGTTGGGATAGACTCTAAGCAAATCTTGAGTTGGAAGGTTTATACTTTTTGAAAGAACCTGAAACAAAATATTACACTTTTCTTAGATTTAGGCCAGTGTCAAATCTTATCATTCTTCTCACCACTATCTGTCACTTGTGAGTTTTATCTGACTGTTAACATCAACAACTCAAATTTTCATTTGAGTTCATTGCAACCAAAGGTATCATGATATTAGAGCATTCAAGTTATAAATTAAATTGCATAGCAATGGCTGCCTGCCATCCTAACAGTACAGAGATTCAGGGCTTTTGCCATTGGTTGTTTTGTGTACAAGTAGGAAATAATGGCAAAATTTGTACTGTGAATGACAAGAGTAGGAATAAAAAAGTATCATTGAATGATTTTCTATACTGATGAGGAATGAAATTTTTATCACTTTCGGCTTTACTCTTACATCTGTTTCCTGGAAAGAAGGAATTCAGTGCCAATAACAAGTATGCTAATTATAATTTGGGCCATAGCTTAAAAATCTTTAAGTAAATGCTGAATACTTTAGTTCAGTTAGGAAATTTGCTAAGACACATTTATTCTGACAGCTGCCAAAGAGAATGTCTGTTTTTAATACATGAAAGATATAACAGATTTGCACTTTTAAATAATCACAGTTTTATAGCTCCTATTGGAGTCTTACTGAGCTCTCCACTACATTTTCAGCATTGCATGTCAGAAGGTAGTTCACTACAAATTGGATTTCTGGTGCAACCACACAAGTACTGTGGACAGCATTTAGTTCTAAATCAAAAAAGTTCATTGTTTTGCTTTTTTATCCCATGTGAACTCAGCATCTTTGAACAATGACAAAGATGTGCCTGTGGGTACCCAGAGTTCCTGGGTTTTCTGAAGCCAGTGGAAATAGAGCCTAGCCACCTTCATTCTTCTTGGCTATACTCACAGCAATATGAATCTTCATACTCAGATCAGTTATGTAGAGTGATCCTAATCATTTTCAGGTAGGCAGAAAAATAAGCAATTACTATGCCATGGTCTACTCATTTCTCTCCCTTACAACTGGCATCATATTCCAAATGAGACAATCAAATTAGTGACAAATATTGTCTGAAAAGCCATGAAGCACTTTTACATAAAAAAACACATCATGACTTTTCCAACAACCTAGCTGAAGAGGTTTTGCAAGTATAATATTCCTACTCACTGTTTATAAAGAAAATAAGGCAAAAGTAAACTTCATTTCAAAGGACCTAATTCATTCACATATTGAAGAAATAAATATTTTATATAAACTTCTTTTTATAGCTTCTATGTCATCTTCCCTATTGTGATAAAGAAATCTAACTACTGTCCATTGAAAAAAGTCCAAAATTATTTGCAACTGGTTGGACCTGGGCCAAGCTATGTTTTTCTTAGCAAGATAATGAATATCCTTTCACTATGGACTTGCTGAGCATATGATTTCAATATGGTTGAAATGAATGCTGGGTCAGTTCATAATGCAGAGGTTAAGCATTGTGTCTAGAGAGCCAAATCCACATGGCCTACCACAGTTTGAATCTAGACCCTAGCAGCTTAAAAAACATGCTGAACATTTGTGTGTGCATTCATGTCCAAAATCCTGATGGGATGGAGAAATACAGAAGGGATTGACCATGCCCCATTGGGGAATGCTTTCTCTTTTCTGGTTAACAAATACATCCTCTGGTAATTAAAAAGAAAGAGAGAGAGAGAAACAAAGAAACAAAGAAAGAAGAAAGAACTTATTTTTGTGCTCATTTAAATTTACTTAATAAAATGTCATGAGAAAATGCCTTGAGATTGCTTTTTTACATTTATAATACCATTTTATATTGACATTCTCCAGAACAAGCAAAGCAGCAAACAAATACTTAAGCATCCTTATCAGCATCACCAACATTGCTTTCATCATTTCTAGAGCCTACTATTTTTTTCATTTTAATTTATTTTATACATTCATTTACTATATATCACTTAGCTTGTGAAGTGAATTTACCCATCATGAAATACACTTCATACCAGTGCAGTTAAGGGTACTAAACATGTTATCATCAACAGGTAATAAACCATTTCCTATGTACCACAAAACTCTTGCCTATTTTTCTCCCTAATTTCTTTCCCTATACTCTTCCCCTCTCCCACTCCCCTTCCACAGTGTCTCCAGTGTCTATAACTATTTCCAATGTTTTTATGTCCTCCAATCTTTCAGTCTCTACCATGGAGTGTGAAGAGTCAGTATATGTTAAGTGGAGACATACAATGTCTCTCTTTCATAGCCTGGCTTACTCCACTCAGCAATAAATCTTCCATATTCTCCCACTTTCTATCAAATGCCAGGGTCTTCTTTTCTATGACTGAATGGTATTCCATAGAGTATATGTGCCACACTTTTTCAATCGATTCATCTGTTCATGGACATTAGGGTTTATTCCATGCCTTAACAATTGTGAATAATGTTGTAATAAGCATAGATGTCCAAGCACTTTTACAACTGAGCATTCTCCTGTCCTTTGGGTAGAACCCAGGAGTAGGACTCTTGGATCGCATGATAGTTATATTTGTAGGTCTTTGAGGAACCTCCATATTGTTTTCACAGTGGCAGGACCAGTTTACATTCCCACCAACAGTGTAGGAGAGTTCCCCTTTCACTCCGGCCCCACCAACACTTACCATTTTTGTATTTTTAATCTTCTCCATTTTGACAGGAGTTAGGAGGTATCTCCTTGTGGTTTTAAACTGCATCTTCCTTATGAGGAATGTTGAGCTTTTTTTTCATATGTTTTTGGCTGTTCCTATGTCTCACTTAGATTTTGTTCAGCTAATTTTACCATCTTTTAATTAGGTTAATCTTTTTTTTTTTCAGGTAAACTGTGTATTCTGGTTATCAGTCACTTATCTGAGGCATAGTTTACAAAAATATTCTCCCATTCCAAGGATTGTCAACTCACACTAATTACTGTGTCTTTTGCTGTGTAGAAATGTCTTAATCTGATGTAAACACACTTGTCGAGAGCCTACTATTTGCCAGGGATTCTACTAGATGCTTCCAGTACAGTATCTTATTTAGTATTCATAAAACAATGATGTAAGGAAAATCAAATGATCCAATTTCATAGATGAAAAAACTATGTTTCAGAAAATTAAAGTGGGCTTCCCTAATGTTATAGTTTGACTGTAAGAGATTATGGTAAAGGGCATCCTTGATGTATTTAGTATTGTCTTGAAGTTAAGAAGTAGGCAAATATTCAAAGAAAATAGAAAACGTGTGGTTAAGATCATTCTTTCCTACATCTCCTGAGGATCTAGGAGAGCCACATGGGTGGCTAGATGGAGTAAAATATGGTAAAGGAGAGACTACCTTACATGCATTTCCTCGCACGATGTAACCTTCAGCTCTATACCTCTCCTAAGAACTATTATCTGAACTTGTTCTAGTTTATCTGTATCTGTTATAAAATATGACACCTTGAACTTAACTCATTATTGTATTTTTAATGTGGATAGTGGAATTAAAGTAGAACAAAATGATTGTTTTGTTCTAAATATTTTACTTTTAACTAAAATAACCATGTCTTGTGTTGGCTTTTATTTTATGTCCTACCACTTACCCTAAGATAGCTTATTTTTTCTAGAATTCCATATTTTTTATAATATATATTATCATATTAAATTTCTTTTTTTTTTTTTTTTTGGAGAGGTTTTTGCTATAGGGCACGTGCGCTTGCCAGACAGACAGAGAGAGACAGAGAGATAGAAAGTGAGAAATCACCCCCCCAGGGGGGATGGCCACACCTCAATCCCCTCTCCTCCATTCTCCTCTCAGGATCTTGGGCACGCACGCACACGCACCCGGCGTGAGTTTAAGCCACCGGGTCCGGTACTCGAACCGCAGTCGACTATGTGGGAGTCCAATGTCATAGCCATTACGCTAACTGCTGGTCCCTCATATTAAATTTCTATCATCTTCTACATATGTAATTGTATTCAAACCTAATTTTATTAGAATAAGTCTTTCAATGCAAAGTTTCAGCCTTAACATTATTATCCAGAGTAACTTATAGCCATGATTTATTCTCAATACATTTGATAAACATATCACATATATTTTTCTCCACATCTTGTCTAAGAATGGAAACTAGAGCCAAAAACAAAGATATGACTATCTATTAACCACTTACCTCAAGAAGAATATACATCTTATAATCAATTAGATTGGCCATCTAATTCACACATATAGCTGGTGCCTTTATTATACTTACAATAAGAGATAAAAAATAAGAAGAGCCAAGATCAGGCATTGTGGCGTGTGCCTATAATCTCAGCAATTTGGGAGGATTGTGAGTTCGTTAATCTGAGCAACATAGTGAGACCCTGTATAAAAGGCTGGCAGGGTGACATATGCCTGTCTCGCCCCGCTCCCCCGCCCCAAGACTGAGGTTAGAAGATTGCCACACAGTGAGACAATGGGAAAAAATTAAATGCTTAAATTTACTTTTACTTTCTTACATGCTTCCTATGTCACAGTATAGAAGCTCACTTTAACAAGGAAACAAGATACCTTGTTTAGGAAAGATGTGGTGGAGTCAATGGATTTCATTTGTTTTTCTTATGATACCCATAAACTGTTACTAATAAATAATCATAACAATATATATGAATGACCCCAAACTAAGGACATTGTGCTAATGTAGATAGAAATCTCTGTCTCTCTCTCTCTTCCTCCCTTTATCACTCTGCCTCTGCCTCTTCCTCCATTCTTTCTGTCTCTGGAGAGTCAGAACTTAGGCTACTTCCTATTTCCCACTCATCCCACTCACTGCCATTCTTTAGAGTCCACTATGTTCATCCATTCAATATTTTGTTTTGTCAGTGTTCTAAAATAAACATCCCAGATCAGGAGAATCATGCAAATATGTTGACTCCCTCCTTTCATTTCTCAGATGCTTGGAATAGCAAATCTAAGTGATTTTAAGGTGCATTTATGAATTAAATACAAAACCTGAATCAACGTTACTCTTTGTTCAGACCCAATCCATTATTTTTATTTTGCTTCCCATTTGCCTGTTCTGAGTAGTCCAGTGAAATTGTTTACTTTTACTAACCATCAGAATGCACCAGTAGCCAGGTCCAGTAACATACCTTTGAAAGAATTCACTCCCTAATATCTTTTTTGCTACAACATCTTGCCAAGTGCTTATTCTCCACTATAAAATCAGATGGTGATTCACTGTTTACTGAAAATTCGATTGAGCCAAACCAGGGATATACTTTAGGAGACCGCAAAGTACAATAAAAGTGTGTCAGTTTTAGAACCAGACTGATCTGAGTGTGGCTCATGGGTCTATCACTTGCTAGCTGTGTAATCTTTAACAGTTTACTTAATCTTTCTGGATTTCAACTTCTTTGTCCATGGGATTTGTTTTGGGATAATTATGACTTATTTCTTATTTCTCTGCCTATTTATACGTACCTATCTCACTACAAAGAGCTGATAAGGTCACCAATGAGTTATATACAAAGCAACTAACTCTTTGCCTGGAGCCTAGGAAATATTTAATAGAAGTTATTTTTTTGTTTGTGTGTTTTCTTCTTCTTCTTTTTTTTTTTTTTTTATTTCTTCTGCTGCTAAGAATTTTTTCACAAAGAAGCCAAAGCATTTATCTGTGTCATTGACCAATGGTGTGTATTAAAAGGAATCAAGAGAGGGGACCAGCAGTTGGCTTAATGGCTATGTTGCTGGACTCCCATGTAGTCAACTACAGTTCAAGTCCCAGACCCGGTGGCTTAAACTCATGCCAGGAGCATGTGCATGCCCAAGATCCCAAGAGGAAAATGGAGGAGAAGGAATTGTGGCATAGCCATATCCCCTAGGGGGTGGTTTCTCACTTTCTGTCTGTCTTTCTCTGTCTTTCTGGCAAGTGCACACACCCTATAACAAAAACCTCTCAAAATAAATAAATAAATAAGGAATCAAGGGAGAAAAAAGGCAAAAACATTTACCCGACACAAAAATGAAAAATTGTCTGATGATAATGTTGTGTATGACAACATCTTTGACTGGACCAATATGCAGTGCATTCAAGATAGAAAAATTCATTTTGTATGCTCTAAACATGTATAGTGATTAAGTGAAAAGTTAATTTATTAATTAATTGAAAGAAGAAAATAAGACAACCTAAATATTACAACCCAAACACAAAATTGCAAAAATGTGAGACTTACTCTAACCTTGTACTATTCAACATGGTGATGTCCCATGACTCTTGAAGGCTTAAAATGTTCCTAGTCATGGGGCCGCAGATGGCATGGTGTTAGGCTCTGATGCCCACATGGCTGACCGTGGTCTGAGTCCCAGACTTGGTGGCTTACTTTTGCTTTCTCACTTTCCTTCTCTCTCTCTCATTCTCTCTTTCTTTCTCTCTCTCTTTTTCTGTCTGTCTCTCTCTGGTGAATGCATTGCACTATAGGAAAAGAAAGTAATAATAACAATAATAAATGAAATAAAATAAATGAATAAGTTTCTAATTGTAATTGGGATGTGCTATATGTATAACATATGTGCTGAATATCCTGGTATGAAAACAATGTAAAATATCTCGCTAATACATTTTTATGTTGATTATGGGATAAATGATAATATTTCAGACATATTAATAAACATATTATTAATTGCACCTGCTTTCTTTTATTTTTGAAATGTGCCTACTAAAAATTTTTCAATTATATATACAGTTCATATTGTGCCTCTTTTTATATTTCAATTGAACTCCACTGTCCTAAGTCATTGGTCTTCAGGCCACATTTTCCCATAAGTAATTGGTTTTGTTTTTTAACTCTGTTTGGGTACTTTATACCTAGCAATGTCCGTGACCTTACATGTATACATTTTGCAGATCTTTTTACATAACTACAGAGGAAACAGCAGATCCTCAGTGGCCTTGTTTGCATATGACTCTTTAAGAAATCAGACTCCTAGGCCTGGCAGAGCCTATCAATACACAGCAACCTCACTCATCTGATTTTTCATAGGAGAATCGACATGCCAGGACTAGCATGGTAAATTTTGTACATAAGTGAAAGACAGTGAAGTCAAAAATTGAAATTATGTACCTGTACAGATGTATACTAGTAGCTGTCATTTTATTTTATTTTTAAATTTGCCAGACGGTATGTCCACATGCCAGAGAAAGAGAGGGAGAAAGAGGGAAAGCAAGAAAGCACACCTGACAGATCCCTGCCACAATCTCTTCTCCTCCATCTCTCCCTTCTTTCATGATTGTTGGTATACATGTACATAGGCCCAGTGTGTTTTTCAAGCCACCAGGTCAGATACCGGAACCACCTTAATGGCCATTTGAGATCCAGCTGTGTTAACCAACAGACCATGCTCTGGCCCAAGAAGCTGTCATTTTTTAAACAGTAAACATGATGGTCAAGTATTTGCTGAGGTAGTATCATTTTCAAAGTACACATTGCATTAAACATATGGATAAAATGACCTGTTTTTCCTTCACTTCTGTCCCCAAATTAGAAATGTCTTTCTTCAGCATCTGCCCCTGTCTATATTTTATCCTGACCAATGTCAAGTTCTACTTTGTATTTGAAGCCTTCCCTAGTGCAATTCAATTGCTCAACTATTTGACATCCCATAGTGTTATTTATAACATATTTATTAGCCCTTTCACAAACCATTATTCTTTTTTAAATCTAATTGTTTTAGTGTAGGTTTTATCTATTCACTCCCTGACTTCCCAAGATATATCTATATGAATTTGTGTCCCTCACATCCTTTGTTTAAGCAGGGTAGATATTTTTCATTATAACGATAATAATGAAGGAATAAAGCATAATATAAAAATGAACCGGTATGAAAACGTGCAATATGATGACAAACTCATTTTGAACAAGAAATGTCTGTTGGGTGTTTAGGCTGAAATAACTTTTCAGCATCTGAAATTCAACAAGGCTAAAATGAATTTATGAGCTTCCTTCTAACTAGATTACTATTTCAGCGAGTGGTGCTACATACACAAGTCAAATATACTCACCCTTGACTCACTTTCCCCCACCCCTGCGTTTAAAAAGACTCCAGTTCTACTACTATCTTTCAATCCATTCAGCTATTTCAACCCTGACTGTGGACATTCTGTCACCTTGCTTCCCATTTACCCAGAGCCCCAGCCCAGTCAGTCTTGAGCTGCTGAAAACACAACTTTCAGCATGCCTTTTTTCTGTTTAAAGTTCTCCATTCTTTTGTAACTTTGGGATAGTCTCAGCTCTTTTGTAATAATGTTATCTATTTATATGGTAACATCAACTCTCATCCCTCTTGCTCCTAATCCAACTTCATATTAACATTATTTTAGATATACTTTGTTGTTTTGTTTTGTTTTGTTTTTTTGAGAAAAAGATTTCTACTATAGGGCACATGCACTTCCCAGAGAGACAGAGACAGAAATCACCCCCTAGGGGGGATGGCCATGCTGCAATCTCTTCTACATTCTCCTCTTGGGATTTTGGGCATGCATGTACACGCCCCCAGCATGAGTTAAGTCACTGGGTCCAGGACTTGAACTGCAGTAGACTACATGGGAATCCAGTGACATAACCATTATGTATCTGTTGATCCCATTTTGGATCTTCTATTCAATCTTTTTTTTTTTCCTGGACTTTGGCACATTCTATTCCCTCTGTAGGAAGTACTCATTCTCTTACTTGGTTAACTCCCCCTACCACTTCTAATCAGCTAACCTTGAGTTGTATATTCCTACAATATTATGTATTGACCTGATTTTAGCACCGCTTCTTGGACCGCTCCATTGACATTTGAGTACCCTACAGCACTATGCCTGGCCCATGAAGGAACTAGATTAAAATTTTTTTGAAGAAAAAACAAAAGATTTTGTGTGGTTAAATGAAGTAGAGAGATATAAAGATAAGAAATAAAAACACTGGGACCAGCAGATGGTGTAATGGTTACGTTGCTGGACTCCCACATAGTTGACTGCAGTTCTAGTCCCAAACCTGGTGGTTTAAAAATAACACCAGGAGCGTGTGCATGCATGCTCAGAATCCTAACAAAAGAATGGAGTAGAAGGGATTGCAGTGTGGCCATCTCCGTGGGAGGTGATTTCTTACTTTCTGTCTCTCTTCCTCTCTGGTGAACACATGTGCCCTATATCAAAAATCTCTCAAAAAAAAAAAAAAAGAAAAAAAGACATTCATTGTATTGTTCTACTTGCTTTCTTTTTCCTTTTTAAAAGACTTATTTTGTCTAACTTTATTTTTTAGTATTATTTTACATTTGTTCAGAGAGAGACAGTGAAAGAGAGAGAAGGAAAGAGAAAACAAGCCACTAAGTCCAGGACCTGAACCGTGATTGGCCATGTGGGAGTCCAGTACCTTTTACCACCACGCCACCTACTGGCTCCTCTACTTGCTTTCAAATATTTGAATTTTAAAGGTTATTACTGAAGCACCACTTAAGGCATAACCTTAGGTGTTGCTTTCTGCTATTGATTGGATTACAGGCTCTCTCTTGCAATTAGCCTCACACTTTTGTGAGGATATTGGTTGAACACAACGGCCAACGTCGATAAGTCAAATTTTTCCATATAGGGACCACACCCATCCACTTCCATTGGGAGATATTACCAGGCTCTGACAAACTGAGTTTATCAGCCCAGTGAAAATAAACATATGTTCAGCACTTCCACAGAGTCAGTCAATAGCAACTGAACTCAGCTGATATTTAGCTTATTGGAAGGTCATGACATTTTTTTCTTTATTATTCTATGCAAAATGCATCATGACTTTCCTGACAAACCAACATATGAATTAAAAAGTCAGTAAGTGGAACCAGAAGTTGGTGTAATGGTTATGTCGCTGAACTCCCACATAGTCGACTGTGGTTCGAGTCCCAGACCCAATGGCTTAAACTCACGCCAGGCGCGTGTGCGTGCATGCCCAAGATCCTGAGAGGAGAATGGAGGAGAAGGGATTGCGGCGTGGCCATCCCCCCGGGGGGTGATTTCTCACTTTCTGTCTCTCTGTCTGTCTGGCGAGTGCATGCGCCCTATAGCAAAAAACCTCTCCAAAAATAAATAAATTTTAAAAAAGTCAGTAAGTATTCTATCCTTAACACTATGCTAAGCACTCTACAAATACAAAATGAATAAAGCCTCAGGAATCTCGAGCATATGCTTAAGAAATTTTTGTCTATCAAGGAAAACAAAGAAAAATAAAATAAAAGAAGTAATCACAAGAAGTAACCACTGTATGAAAGGGATGCTATGAATTCACACTTCAGATTAATTCAGAAAGAAATGTCAATATGATCTTTGTTTGACAAAGAAATACCAACATCAACTAGAATGTCAAAATCCACTAGGTGGTCTCCTGCAAGCCTCTGGCCAGCAAGGGATACTGAGGGAGGGTCACCTCTGACCCCCACCCCACTTCCAGACCCCCAGGCCCCAGACTCCACCTTCTAGACTTTCCTGGACTGCCAGCAGGCAATAGCGTCTCCTGCAAGCCTCTGGCCAGCAAGGGATACTGAGGGAGGGTCACCTCTGACCCCCACCCCACTTCCAGACCCCCAGGCCCCAGACTCCACCTTCTAGACTTTCCTGGACTGCCAGCAGGCAATAGCGTCTCCTGCAAGCCTCTGGCCAGCAAGGGATACTGAGGGAGGGTCACCTTTGACCCCCACCCCACTTCCAGACCCCCAGGCCCCAGACTCCACCTTCTAGGTAGGTAGCCAGGATCTCCTTGAGGCGGTCTGTTTTTCTTTCTTTTCTTTTCTCTTGAACTCCCTGCATTCTCTTCTTAACACCTAGCTCTCCTTCTCCCCCCAGACTTTCCTGGACTGCCAGCAGGCAATAGCGTCTCCTGCAAGCCTCTGGCCAGCAAGGGATACTGAGGGAGGGTCACCTCTGACCCCCACCCCACTTCCAGACCCCCAGGCCCCAGACTCCACCTTCTAGGTAGGTAGCCAGGATCTCCTTGAGGCGGTTTTTTTTTCTTTCTTTTCTTTTCTCTTGAACTACCTGCATTCTCTTCTTAACACCTAGCTCTCCTTCTCCCCCCAGACTTTCCTGGACTGCCAGCAGGCAATAGCGTCTCCTGCAAGCCTCTGGCGAAATCGCGCGCCGCGCTAATGCGTGGCGCGTGACTTTTCCTTTATTTTTCTGTGTTGTCTTTCCTTTCGTTGCATATTGTCCTCTCCTCCTTATTTTTTACTGTGCCAGACAGACTAGACAGGTCTAGAATCATATATCTGAAATTTCCTAGGAAGGTAAGTGTCTCTGGGATCCTTCCTAGTACTGATCCTCTTTGAAAAAGGAGATACTGCTTGTTAGACACTTCTGTAGAGTTCCCTTCCTGAAAACACATTGGTAAAAACAACAGAAGAGAGACTTCAACAAACAGCTATTCCCATCAAAAAGGAAAGACTCTTACTTCTCGTGGGACAAAAGTTCTCCCAAGAAGTCTTTAAAAGGCAAGTAATCTCCCAATGGCTAAAAGTAGAAAAAGAGCCTCAGGTCTGAATAAACAAGAAAATATGTCTCCAACAAAGGAAAATGCCCCTCCATGTCTCGTAAATATGGAGGACGTTACCAAAATGACAGACACAGAATTTCGAACATTCATGGTGACCAAATTCTGTGAATTGGAAAAAAAAAGAGACAACGAACTACAGGAAATTAGGAAGTCCTTCCAGGATATGAAAGAAGAAATGGATACTCTGAGAAAGAATCAGGTGGAACTATTAGAGATAAAGTCTGTAATACAAGAAATCAAAAACTTTCTGGAAAGTATTAAGAGCCGATTAGACCATGCTGAAGATCGAATCTCTGATGTAGAAGATAAAACCTCTGATCTAGAAAAAAACTACAAAAAGATCGAGAAAATAACTAAAAAACATGAGGATAATGTACGGGAAATACTAGACTCTATTAGACGCCCAAACATCAGAATAATCGGCATCCCAGAAGGTGAAGAAACTAATAGCGGAATGGAAAATCTATTCCATGACATCTTGGAAGAAAATTTCCCAAGCCTAGAGAGGCACCGAACCATCCGGACCCAAGAAATACAAAGGACCCCAAATAGAATCAACCCCAGAAGATCTTCCCCAAGGCACATCTTAGCCAGGCTGTCCAACGTCACAGAAAAAGACATGATACTAAAACTGGCAAGAAAGAAACGAGAAATAACTTACAAAGGCCATCCCATAAGACTAACACCAGACCTCTCATCAGAAACAATGCAAGCAAGAAAAGAATGGGAAGACATACTGAACGTGTTAAGAGAGAAACAATTTCAGCCAAGACTATTATACCCTGCAAGATTATCCTTCATTTGGGAAAAAAAGATTAAAATCTTCTCAGACAAACAAAACCTGAAAGAATTTGCCAACACCAGACCAGCTCTTCAAGAAATCCTGAAGAAAGTACTGTTCCAGGAAAACTAAAGACGCAACAGCCAGAAACAAAGAAATAACAGGCAACTAAGACAATGACTAACTTAAATGTCGGTACAGATCCTATAACATCAATAATAACATTGAATGTTAATGGGTTAAATTCTCCAATCAAGAGACACAGACTGGCTGAATGGATAAAAAAAACAGAAACCCTCTATCTGTTGCCTACAAGAAACCTACCTCATGGAAAAAGACATACATAGACTGAAAGTGAAGGGTTGGAAAAAGGTTTTCCATGCAGTTGGGAACCAAAAAAGAGCTGGAGTTGCGATACTAATTTCTGACAAAATAGGCTTTAAAACAAAAAGTGTCCGAAGAGACAAAGAAGGGCACTATATCATAGTAAAAGGCTCTATAGATCGAGAAGATATAACGCTTATTAATATCTATGCTCCTAACACAGGAGCACCCAAATATGTGAAGGAAAGATTGTTAGATCTGAAAGGGGAGATAGACTGCAACACACTAATTGTTGGAGATCTCAACACCGCATTATCCTCTCTGGACAGATCATCTAGGCAAAAAATAGGTAGAGAGATCAAGGACCTAAATGATACCATAAATCAATTGGACTTAACAGACATCTATAGAACTTTCCACCCAAAAACCACAAGATATAGTTTTTTCTCAACCCGACATGGAACTTTCTCGAAGATTGACCACATCATAGGACACAAAGCAAGCCTCTGCAGATTCAGAGGCATAGAAACTATTTCCAGCATCTTCTCTGACCATGATGGAATTAAACTCGAGTTTAATTTCAAGAGAAATCCTCAAAAACACCTAAAAACATGGAAACTAAATAACCTACTCCTGAATGACTCCACTATTACTGAAGAAATAAAGTCCGAAATCAAAAGATTCATGGAAGCCAATGACAATGAAGATACAAGTTTCCATAATCTTTGGGACACTGCCAAAGCAGTCATAAGAGGGAAGTTCATAGCAATTAGTGCACATAAGAGGAAGACAGAGAAAAGGCTAATGGATCACCTAACATCAAGCCTTAAAGAATTGGAAAAGCAACAGCAAAAAAATCCAAAAAATTACAGGAGAAAGGAAATAATAAAGATCCGAGCAGAAATAAATGAAATAGAAAATAAACGTACTATACAGAAAGTAAGTGAAAGCAAAAGCTGGTTCTTTGAAAGGATAAACAAAATTGATACCCCACTAGCGAGACTTATTAAGAAGAAGAGAGAAAGGAACCAGGTGAATCAAATCTGCAATGAGGCTGGTAACATAACAACAGACATAGTAGAAATTCAAAACATCATTAGAGGATACTTTGAACATCTATACGCTAAGAAACAAGATAATCTGGATGAGATGGACAAATTCCTGGACAAATATAATCTACCAAGAATGAGCCAGGAAGAAATAGAAAGTCTGAATAGGCCCATAACAAGCCAGGAGATTGAATCAGTAATAAGTAACCTCCCAACAAAGAAAAGCCCTGGCCCCGATGGATTCACCTCTGAATTCTACAAAACTTTCAAAGAAGAGTTAACTCCCATTCTGCTCAAATTATTTCTAAAGATCCAAAAGGGTGAATCTCTCCCTAATTCATTCTATGAAGCCTCTGTCACCCTCATCCTCAAAACAGATAAGGACAGGACAAGGAAGGAAAACTATAGACCAATATCTCTGATGAACATAGACTCAAAGATTCTCAACAAGATACTAGCAAATCGTATTCAACAACTTATACAGAAGATCATACACCATGATCAGGTAGGCTTTATTCCAGGAATGCAAGGTTGGTTCAACATACGCAAAACCATAAATGTAATACACCATATTAATAGGAAGAAAGACAAAAACCATATGGTCATATCGATTGACGCAGAAAAAGCATTTGATAAGATACAACATCCCTTCATGATCAAGACTCTTAGCAAAATTGGCATAGAAGGGCCATTTCTCAATACAATAAAAGCCATCTATGAAAAACCCATAGCGAACATCATCCGGAATGGAGAAAAGCTGAAAGCTTTCCCACTAAACACAGGAACAAGACAAGGATGCCCACTTTCTCCTCTCCTTTTCAATATAGTACTGGAAGTCCTCGCCAACGCAATCAGAAAAGAGGAAAAAATAAAGGGCATTCGAATAGGAAAAGAAGAGGTGAAACTCTCTCTATTTGCAGATGACATGATTGTATACATAGAAGACCCAATGGTCTCCATGGAAAAACTACTGGAAGTAATACATGAATTCAGTAAAGTTGCAGGATATAAAATCAATATACAGAAATCAATAGCATTTCTATATACGAATAACAGGCAGACTGAGATAGAACTGAAAAAACTTATTCCGTTTACCATAGCCACTAAAAGTATAAGATATTTAGGAATAAATCTAACCAAAGAAGTTAAAGACCTCCACAAGGAAAACTACGAGAAAGTAAAAAAAGAAATTGAAAATGACACAAAAAAATGGAAGGACATCCCATGTTCATGGATTGGAAGAGTTAATATAATCAAAATGGCAATTCTACCCAAATTAATCTACCTATTTAATGCAATGCCAATCAAAGTACCAGACACATTCTTCACAGATCTAGAAAAGACAATCTTAAAATTTGTCTGGAATCATAAAAGACCCCGTATTGCCAAAGCACTTCTACACAAGAAGAATGGAGTGGGTGGCATCTCAATCCCCGATCCAAAAATATATTACAAAGCTGTGGTAATAAAGACAGCATGGTATTGGCACAGAAACAGACATGTGGACCAATGGAACAGAATAGAGTCCCCAGAAATAAGTGCCCAAACATACAGTCAACTGATCTTTGACAAGGGGTACCAGTCAATCCAGTGGGAAAATGAAAGCCTCTTCAGCAAGTGGTGCTGGAGAAACTGGACTTCCACTTGCAGAAAGATGAATCTGAACCCCTACCTCTCTCCTTTGACAAGAATCAAGTCAAGGTGGATCAAGGATCTAAATCTAAGACCTCAAACTATAAAGCTGCTCCTGGAGAATGCTGGGGAAACTCTGGGAGACATTGGTGTAGGGAAAGACTTCCTAAAGAAGACCCTCAAAGCAGAGTCCAGCATCCACAAAATAGACAAGTGGGATTACATCAGACTAAGAAGTTTCTGCATGGCCAAAGACACAGTAGTTAGTGTGAATCGACAGCCCTCAGAATGGGAAAATATTTTTGTAAATGTTGCATCAGATAAGGGACTGATAACCAGAATACACAAGGAACTAAAAAAGGTGTTTGGAAAAAAGATGAGCAACCCTATTAAAAGATGGGAGAAGGAGATGAAGAAAACACTCTCTAAGGATGACATACGAATGGCCAAAAGGCATATGAAAAAATGTTCAACCTCCCTCATCGTAAGGGAAATGCAGATAAAAACAACAATGAGATACCACCTAACCCCAGTCAGATTGTCTAATATTAAAAAAACAAAAAATGATAAGTGTTGGCGGGGGTGTGGTGAAAGGGGAACTCTTACACTGCTGGTGGGAATGTAGATTGGTCCAACCACTGTGGAGAATAATTTGGAGATTCCTCAAAAATCTACAGATAGATCTGCCATATGATCCAGAGATCCCACTCCTCGGTATCTACCCAAAGGACAGAAGAATTCTTCATTGGAAAAGTGCTTGCACATCGATGTTTATTGCGGCACTATTCACAATTGCTAAGTCATGGAACCAACCCAGATGCCCCCGTATGGAGGAATGGATTGAAAAACTGTGGCACATATACTCTATGGAATACTACTCAGCCATAAAAACCAACAGAGCCCTGGCTTTTGACAGAAAGTGGAAGAATATGAAAGATGTACTGCTGAGTGAGGCAAGCCAGGCTATGAAGGAGAGACATTGTATGTCCCCACTTAACATATACCGTTTGTCTGCATTCTATGTCTGAAACTGATTGACTAACAGTTGAACAAACACAAGAGATGGGTGTGAATGTCAGATGAGGTGTATGTGGAGGAGTGGGGCCCAACGAAAGACATTTGGAGAAGGGATACAGAGGTAGAGCATTGACGGGATGGGGAGGTGTGGTGTTATCTGTTGAAGATATTTCGATCAACGGGTCTGGGGAGAAATGTTCACATATCGAAATGGTCTCATTGTAAGCCAAACAATATGATTGAAAGTATATACAAAAATAAATAAATTAATTAAAAAAAAGAAATATAGCATATATTAAACTAACTGCTGGTCCTTAGAATGCACTTTTAAAATTAAGCTAATTTTATTTTTTAAAGATGTTTTTACTTGTATTCATTACATTAAATCACTGTGTATCTTCACAGCATAAAAAAGTAATCTTTCCAGCATGAATACACTACATATTAGTTCAGTCAAAGATATTGCTGTACACATCATCATTAACACACATAATTTTATACTTTTGTTTCTGTTAAATGTTTTGCTTTTCTTTTACTGAATGTATTTCTATCCTTTGGGTAGATACTGAGGAGTGGAGTTGCTCGATCATATGGTAGTTCTATTTGTAGATTTTTGAGAAATCTCCAACTTGTTCTCCACACTGGTTGTACTAATTTATATTCCCACCAAGAGTGTAAGAGGGATCTCTTTTCACTGCAGCCTCACCAACGCTTATCATTATTTTTTTAATCATAGTCATTCTGACTGGGGTTAAGTGGTACTCATTGTGGTTTTGATTTACGTTTCCCTTATGATAAGGGATATTGACCAGACAACTCTCTAAGGAAGATATATGAGCAGTCAAAAAGCATGGAGTATACTTTTTAAATAAATTTTAAAAATTCACTTTAAAATATTATATTGTATTATACTGGTAGCCTTATTCATCATTCATCTCTTTATTACATTTCTTGATCTCATCATTTTATATTGTTCTTGATTTAATCTTATGTTGTTTTATTCAACATAGTCCCTAAGCATACAAAATCTACTGTTAATGTTGCTAGTAAGAGGCTATGTTGATTGGTTGCCCTAGAAACAAAATTAAAACTAAGGACTATGAAAGTGGAAAAAAAAAAATCCACTAGGTAAAATACATTAATCTAAAAAAAAAAAAAAAAAAGCCCAACTGAATAAATGAACCAGATATTTACTCACCAAAATCATTCAGTCAGTAAAGGTCTATCATAAAGGCCTGCTCTGTTCTCCTGTTTACATGAAGTTGAATGCCAAATAGAGGGCATTCAGCAATCACTGACTCAAGCCACCATTCACAGCCAAAAGCGTTTCTCTGTGAGTAAGCAACAACCAAGGCGTTTTGGTCAGGCACTGGGAAATTGCATGGCTGGTGAGTTGTATAACACCCTTTTCTGTTGCTCCACCTTATGTGCCCTGGGGGGAGAACCCATATCAAGAACACTGTAGTGTCTTTCGCAGTTTATACTCAAATTTCAAACATACAAGCTAAGAGGTATAAATGATTTATCCACTTCCTTTTTCCAACCAGTAAGAGACAATACTTGTTACACTGTTGAAAAAAAACATGGTATTGTATGTAATAGGTTTAGGTAAGTGAAACTATAGGGGAGGTCTGAGCAAATCTCTACTTCACTTAGACTAGGGGACCATTTCACTCTGTGAAGCCTGGGTTTATTTAGAAATAGGTGTTCCTCCTATTCATGTAAATAGATTGTTAATGGTGCAGTTGTAGTATGGTGAAGTAATACCATGATGAAAAAGATAGAAAGAAAAGGGCAAGATCTGGGAATGTTTTTTCTTTACACATTGTGTTGGTTTAGTTATCAAGATCAATTTTTGCCTCTTTTTTTTAGAAGTACTTATTTTATTTTATTTATTATTATTTTTTTTAATTCACCAGAGAGAGAGAGAGAGAGAGAGTGACAAAGTAAGCAAACAAGTCCTGGACTCAAACCATGGTGGGCCATGTAAGAGTTCAATGCCTTAACCACCATGCCATCTGCTGGCCCTTAATTCTTGATGGAGATGAAACATCTCAAATACCTTATTTTCTTTTTTGATTAGTGTACATAAAATATACTATTTGAAGAAAAACAAGTATCTAAATAACAAGGAAGCATATTTCATGATCCTTCTTTGCAAATGATACAGGTAAGTATGGCAGAACAATAAAGAGTAAATCTAGAGTTTGTTTTGCATCTCGGCTCTGCCAGGATTTAATGTGGAACAATTTATTGAACTTCTTCACACCTTAGTTTCCGCATTATTAAAATGAACTGATAGTAATGTCTACTTCACATGGTCACCAGGAGAATTAAATGCAACTGGTATAGTGCCTAATATATGTTAAAGTTTATTGCACATTAACTATTTATTAATACATTATAGTTAAAGCTTTCCTTATTCCTACTTCTTTGCTATTCTTTATAATCTGAAGGGTGAATTGACTGCAAGGCCTTGGAACCTTGGTGCTTCCTTCAGAAAACAAAAGGAATGCCTCAGTATCTCTTCTTGAGTGTGGAGGGTCTCTCTTTCAAATGAGCACTTCTCTGAAGCCTCTAAGATCTCATATCATATCAAGAACATACAAATGTGCCAATATTTAAGAATGATATTATTCATTGCTAAATATTTCTTCGGTAAACTTAGACTTCTTAAAAATGATTCCCAGTCTGCTTACTTCAGCTTCATGATATTTTTAATACAAATAAATGGGGAAAAAAATGGTGTGAGTTTTTTTTGGGAGAAAAGAGAGAATTTGAGAGGCCAGCCCTGGTGATTGTGGTGGTAAAGAAAGAAACAAAATAAAATTTATATTGTATCTCCAAATGCTGAAAATAAGAATTTATAAGTTTTTAGAGCTGAGATGGGTGCTAGAAATCATTTACCCAATTCAATTCCCATTACCAACCTCATACTCCAGAAAAGAGACTAAGCAAAGTAGAGACCTGCTCAGGTTTACACGAGAAGGTCAGGGCCAAAATCGAAGGCATTCTAGCAATTTTAGTTCACATTCTTTGACAGTCTCTCTAACAGCCAGAACTGTTTTGCTAAATGGCTCAAACTGGTCCTTTACAATAAAACTATGATTTATTTTAAGCAGATTTAAAAAGCATAGTAAATATCCATTGCCATGATTTTTAATTACGTTTTTTCTCCTGAACATTATAATTTTGAGTGGTTGACAAATTTAAAACCTGGTGCTCCTTTTTGTCTTTGGAATTTTAGTGAGGATGTGTGAAATGCCTTGTTGTGTTTTTACATGTTCTCTCTTCTTTTCTTTCTCTATGCATTTTGTCTATTAATAATATGCTTGCTACCTGACATACCCTTTCCTTCCTCCCCATGCTTTCTTTTACAAATCAGTTCACACCTATTTGAACCAAACACAATTCTTCTCAACTTTTCAGAAAGAAACTCTTTTGAACTCTTATTTCTCTCTATTGCTGTTTCTCTCAAGGTACTTTTCACCAGTAACATATCCAAAATTTTTACATTACCAAATATGTAGTTAGTGTTCTATATAAATAACGAAAAGCAGCCATGTCTATATTTTAGTTTAGAATCTCTGGCCTAACTGGTAATGGCCATGCTAATAACACAGGTTCTTTGATCTGCAATGGAAAATCCTGATTCAAAGTACTAAAACACGTCTATTTAAAAAAAAAAAAGTGTTTATGCAAATCAAGTAGTATTTTAAAATTTTATCTCATTTTCTTATTGTTTGATTAAAAACCAGTGATTATGTCATTTAGTATCAAGAAGTCCCTAGAAAAATACCAGTATTATAGTCTGGGATAACAGTGTCACCTATTAGTCACTGTTGCTGTAATTTAATTATACATCTTAACTTTAATGTAGTATTTATGAAAACCCAATTAAGCCTGTGTAGTAATTTGGCTCAAGATTGTGAACTCTCTTCTTGGATTGCCAAGAGTGAGAACAGAGGGCCGTAGAGAAGTGTACCCAAGAGAGTCAGAGGGCACAAAGCCCCATTGCAAGAGGCTTACTTTCAACACATACCTTGTCTTATGGATTTTCAAGGAAAGAAAAAAAAAATATGTAGCTACATATATATATATATATATATATATATACACATATATAGATGAGGTCTTCAAAAGTTCATAGAAAATATATATTATAAAAATTATGCATAGATTTAAAATTTGTGTACCAAAATAAACTAATGCTATTAGATTGTCAGAAAAATCTAATGATTTTGCATCATGCCTTTTCCGACAATCCAATATTTGAAGTCCTCTTGCATATAGGCATATGTTTTAAAAATAATATTTTACATATTAACACATTCTTTCATTTGCCAGGATTTTCACCATTGCTCTTATTTCCCTTCCTAATAACTCTTCAAGAGAGAATGAATATTATTACTTACAATTTGAAAAAGACTAGGACACAGAAAGCTTAATTTCTTTACTTATACAGCCAATGAATGCCTTTATATTCAAAACTATACCACCTGACTTAAAATATTTAAAAATAGTTTAAATCCCAGGTTGGCCCTATAGCCCAATGGTTAAGGGAGCCAAATATCACATGACCAACCAGATAATTTGGATCTCAGTCCCAGCAGCTTGAAAAACACACCAGGTGCATATGTGTATATGCGTAAAATCCAACAGGATGGAGAAATGGAGGAGAAAATATTACGGCATGACTGCACCCCACTGGGAATTGCTTTCTCCCTCTCCCTCTTTCTCTGTCTCTCTCTGGCCCGTGCATGTGCCCTATGGCAAAATTTAAGAAGAAAAAAGTTTTAAGTACCTCATTAGATTTTGTGTGAATTGACTTTTTTAAGAGTACCAGTGTTTTCCTTAATACAGTTTTAGGGGATTTTTTTTTTTTTCAAATCCATAGAACATGTCTTCTTGCTTTAGAAGAGTTAAAAAATGTTTAGGATGTAAATTCTGACCAGAGTAGACAGATATAAATGGGTTTTCAAAGCAAACACACAACATGCCTTTCAAGTAACATGTGCTTAATGCATTCTGCTTTCATAAATGAAGTCACTAAAAAATTTATTTCTACCATTAGCTGGTATTGTAGGCAAATCATTGTTTCTTGCCTACTTAAAATTTTGTTACAAAAACAGCTTTCCTGAAATTAAACCATTGAGCAGATTTCCATGATCATCTCTGCCAGTAGTAGCTGACACTTTCTTATTCACTTCTCTAGAGTTTACGGTCTATACTATTGTTTTGCATAGGTACCTTGGAATAGGTTTTTCTCTATCTCCTAATAAAATGTTACCTTTTGAGGGTAGGTTGGCACATTTAACTAAGTTATAGACAAGTATGAATAATCTAAGGTACAATCTATATATTCCTTTTGACATATGAGAGTCAAGTGAAGCATTTTTTTTTAGCTGAAGCTTTTCAAAAGTCACATGCACCTGGGGTACTTACTGAAAATGTAACCTCTGAGATCTCGAACCAGACTTGCAAAGTGGAATCTCTCTCTGGGGGCTAGATGGTGGCACAATGGTGACACAAAATTCTGTGAGGCTGACCTACATGGAAAGATTCTGAATTTGCTTCTGGAGATCTCCCTAATGAGACCAGGCACATGTGAGCTTGCTGAGGCTGGGGGTGAAACATGGTATGAAGATCCTGTGGGGATGCTGTCTTTCACTCTCTCACTATTGGAAGAAATTAGCTAACTGTGGATTTGGCCCAGGAATCTAAGCCCACTTAAGTTTGGGAACCAGTGAACTAGAGAATAAGTGTGAGGTGGGAGAAGTTTCAAATATAGACACGGAAAACGGCTTCAGGTTAGGGTAGGCTGAGTAAAAGCAATGCACCAAACCCAAAAGGCTCATCTCTAAACTTTGCCTGAATGTTTCTCAATGTCCTGCCCTGCAGGTTCACAGCACAAGTTATTTCTCAACAAAGATGATTAACTTTCCTATGGGATGATATTTCACTGGAAATGTGAAATTGTTCTGCCAGAAACATCACCAGTGGGTACTAAGGAAACTGGCTCCAGACAGCCTGCCGGCTGAAAGACCACGCTGACAATTTTAACTTAGTTCCCCAGTAGACTCAAGGAAGTACAGGCGGTTGGGTGGTCTCTGTGAACAGTAGTTCAAGGAGTAGAACAGAAAACACTGAATGTAATTCAATATAGCACATAGTCTCAGCCCTGACAAGGCCCAGGTCTGATCCCGTGTGGAGATTGAATTACCTCTCTGTCCACAGAGGGAACACCCGTTCCCCCCACCACCATTGGCAGCCTCTGTGGGAAAACTTACCAAGCAGCTGTGCTACCTTATCTAGTCAAAGAAAAGAAAGAGGCCATCAGATTCCAGGGCTGCCAGTTAAACCTTTATACGAAGGGGGGGGGGGGGGGGCGGGTAGGGGGCATGTAAGGGTAGCCAAGAGGGTTTTAAGGAAAAGATACACAAAAATAATTCTAATTCCTTTGAGAACATAATCCAGGATTTATTTTCTGAAATAAAAACCTGGAAGGAAAAAATAAACACACATTAAACTATTAATGGCCAAATATCACTTAGGGATTTGACTATATTTTCCTTCCTAAACTAATGTTATGGAGCCAAAGCCAGAATACTCAAAAAGACTAATTGCAAATGAAATTGAGACTACGAAGCATTTGATTAACTCCTGTCAGATTTATTTAGTGTATTATACTGGGCTACATTAGCAAAAAGATAAATAAATAAGCAAAAATATAAATCTCTTACTCTCCTCCTTCTCTTCCTGCTGAAAGCAGTCATTAAATGGACCAATGAAAAAGTCTGGGCATCACAAAACCAATTCACCCAGTAAAATCTTCAAAACCAAATTAACAATAAACCTAGTTGAGGCAGTGATAAATCTCACCTCTATAATGTGAACTGAAGCTAAAGTAAGCCACACTTTGAACTGAGTCATTTTTCTACTTTCCCTACAAAAGCCTAAAACTAAAACCTCAAGTTCTTAACTATTCTTGGATCCCAAAGTGACTAGAGTTTTCCATATGTTAGTTTGTTTTGTGAGGCATTAGAGGTGAATAACGCCACTCTGCTTCCCCACCACCTCTGGAGCTGATTGCTCTCCAGTCTTGAGATTGACTGTTTTACCGTTATCTTACATTTGTTTACCCCTATCTTAAAGTCTAAGCTTCTTAGGTCAAGGACCCTGTCTTTGGTGGTTTATACTCTCTGAAGCAATATACTCCTCTGTAAATAATCCTGTTTGGTCATCACAAGACACTTCGACTGGATTTTCCCATAAAAGAGAAAGTTATTTAAAGGGTACTTCACAGCAAAAGCACAACAGCACACTCATTGAGCCATTTTCTATGAGCTCCATCAACACACACACAAGTTGGAAAACTGGAGGCAGAGCAAAACTAAATTCACAATCAAGGAAGGTTTAAAAGTGTTTCTTTTTTTCAGGATTTTTTTCTCTGGAGCTTATGTTGTGCTTGTTGGAGAGAGACAAAGAGAGAGAGGGAAAATGAGAAATCACCCCTCCAGGGGGATGGCCATGCTGCAATCCCTTTTTCTCTGTTCTCCACTTGAGATCGTGGGTACACATGCACATGTGACTGACATGATTTTTCAAGCCTCCAGGTCTGAAACTCGAACTTCAAAGTCAGCTGTGTGGGATCCAGCCATTTTAATCTCCATGCCACCTGTTGGCCCTAAAAGTATTTCATAGAGATCCTTAATTATGGTTAAAGTATGGCTGTTAGAACCCTCCAAGTCAGGCAAAAGGTGCTAAATATGTTAATTAGTATTATTTTGAGAAGATTAGAGACCAAATAGCTTCTTTCAATGAAGGGACTACTTTGGGGGATATTAAAAATACATCTAAGCCTTCCTTTACTAGTTCATATTTAATTGTACATATTTGATGAATTTTACTCTTAGCATATATGTATGTTGTAGTTTCAAACTTGGTGGAGCATTAGAATCACTCAGAAACATTGAAAAGAATTAAAACAAAAGCAACCAGTTTTCGGCTTTGCTTACCTACTACTGCTGGGGTCTGGAAATCAGTATGTATCCAAAACTTCAGAAGTCAGTGTAATTTCTGATGATCTACTAAGATGGAGACCCCTACATATGCCCAAATATTCCCACAAGAATTCCACTCTACCCTCCGTCTATGTACCTAGTGTCCCTCTGGTGAGTGATCCGAGAGGAGAGCCTGGAGCCACAGACTCAGAATTCAGGTGTACTTCAATACATCACTACATAGTCTCCATCTAGTATAAAAGGCCTTTTTTTGGAGAGGTTTTTGATATAGGGCACGTGCGCTCACCAGAAAGACAGAGAGAGACAGAGACAGAAAGCGAGAAATCACCCCCCAGGGGGGATGGCCACGCCGCAATCCCTTCTCCTCCATTCTCCTCTTGGGATCTTGGGCACGCATGCACACACACCCAGAGTGAGTTTAAGCCACTGGGTCCGGGACTCAAACCGCAGTCGACTACGTGGGAGTCCAGCGACACAGCCATTACTCTAACTGCTGGTCCCTAAAAGAGGCCATTTGAGAAGATTCATAAAAATACTCATGCCTTGTCTCTTTCCCAAGAGAGTCTGTTCTTTATTGGTCTGAATGCTACCCTGACATGAATATGTTTTAAATTTTCCCCAGATGATTTTAAGGTAAAGGCAAGTTTGAGACCCATTGGAAAGGACCAAAAGATAATTATACAAAGAACATCAATGCAGTGCTGTTCTAACCAAGTACATTGCCTGAGTTTTTGATATTTAAGGCTCACAATAATGCTTTGAGGTAAATCAACAAAATCCTATTATGCAGAAGAAGAAAATATGGTAGAGCCTTCCTGTACAAGTGTGGCCCAATTACTGGCAGTGTCAACAGCCCCTGAGAACTTGTTAGAAATGCAGAATACAGGAACCAAGCCAAGTTTTCTGCCAGGAATGTACTATATTAAGAAAGATTCCTTAGGACCAGTAGATGGCATAATGGTTATGTTCCTGGACTCCCACGGAGTCTATTGTGGTTTGAGTCCCAGACAAGGCAGCTTAAAACTCACACTGGGCACGTGTACACGTGTGCCTAAAGTCCCAAGAGGACAATGGAGAAGAAGGGATTGCACCTGGCTATAACCCCTGGGGGATGATCTCTCATTTTCTTCCTCTCTGTTACTCTCTATCTCTCTGGCAAGTACATGTGCCCTATAGCAAAAATCTCTCTAAAAAAAAGAAAGAAAGAAAAAGAAAAATGATTTCTCAGTGATACAAATATTTCAATTAGAAAGGCACACTGCTAGAGAAAGAATTTATACCCATGAGACTCCTTGTTTGCCTTGCATATGAAATTATTTGTAGCAGTGGGTTCCAATAGGTAGACTTTCTTCATATGAGCATAACTAAGTGAGTACGAATTGTTGCGATCTTACCACAAGCAATTTGGTAATATATATTAAAACTCATAACATGTTCTTGAATTTGAATAGTTTATACATGACATATTGAAGAGCCATTATATAGGGTTTAGCAGGGAGGACACGACCAGATTTATATTTTGCAAAGTTTACTTTGGCTTAATGTAGGGAATAAATTGGAGGGGCATAAGACTAGAAGCAGGGAGATTAATTAATAGGCTGTTTAGCAATCCCACATTTTTCTAATCTAACAAAAATGAGATCCTGGAATAGGGCCACAATTATGTCTGGCTTCTTTGAGCCTAGTATGCTTCTAGTCTTACCTCAAGAGTGCCTCTTCTGGCTTTTTGGCCAGAACTGCCATCTTCCAGTAATTAACCAAAATGACAAACACAAAGAGAAAGAGGAGAGGCACCCGGTATGTGTTCTCTAGGCCTTTTAGAAAACATGGAATTGTTCCTTTGGCGACATATATGTGAACCTACAAGAAAGGTGATATTGTAGACATTAAGGGAATGGGTCCTGTTCAAAAAGAAATGCCCCACAAATGTTACCATGGCAAAACAGGAAGAGTCTACAATGTTACCCAGCATGCCGTTGGCATTGTTGTGAACAAACAAGTTAAGGGCAAGATTCTTGCCAAGAGAATCAATGTGCGTATTGAGCATATTAAGCATTCTAAGAGCAGAGATAGCTTCCTAAAACGTGTGAAGGAAAATGACTAGAAAAAGAAGGAAGCCAAAGAGAAAGGTACCTGGGTTCAACTAAAGCGCCAGCCTGCTCCACCCAGAGAAGTACACTTAGTGAGAACCAATGGAAAGGAGCCTGAGCTACTGGAACCTATTCCCTATGAATTCATGGCATGATGGGTGTTAAAAATAAATTAATCTGGGGACCAGCAGTTAGCGTAATGGCTATGTCGCTGGACTCCCATGTAGTCGACTGCGGTTTGCGTCCCAGACCCGGTGGCTTAAAACTCACGCCGGGCGCGTGTGCGTGCGTGCCCAAGATCCCGAGAGGAGAATGGAGGAGAAGGGATTGCAGCGTGAACATCCTCCCTGGGGGGTGATTTCTCGCTTTCTGTCTCTCTGTCTCTCTCTGTATGTCTGGCGAGTGCACGCACCCTGTAGCAAAAATCTCTCCAAAATAAAAAATAGAAAAATAAATAAATAAAATAAATTAATCTGTGGTCTATTAAAAAAAAAAAAAAGAGTGCTTTTTCTAGAAAACGCTAAGAGATGGAGTATAACAGCCGAAGATTTAGAAAGGTGTTTACCTCTGTGACATTTACAATGGTAAAATAATTACAAACAACTTAAATGCCCCACACCCAAGTTATCCTCCAACAAATCATAGCATATTGATTTGATAAAATTTGTATAATCATTCAAATATTGGGTTTTTCTATGTAAAAATGCATCATGACTTCCCCAACAACCTAATAGTATTTATTAAGAATTTTTAACAAAGCAAAGCTAGGCATATGATACAATATAAGATTAGGCAACATTTTTTGGTCAAAATTATCCAGATATGTTAGTTTGGTCTACAAATTTAGTCAGGTACTAATTTGAACTTTAATATCTTTCCTGTGTTCATGACACTTCAGTCGAACCGAAATGACAGTCTCTAAACACACAGGTTCTCTCATTTTTCCATGCTATTTAACAGAAGTTAGTTTGGATTTTTTTTTTTACTTAATTTTTTTTAAATAAAAAAAATATGTGTGGTTGCCCCCTCACTTAAAGACAGCAGAGGTCTCTGTAGTCATGTTTTAATCAGTTTACTATTGATTTCGTCAACCGCTATTATTTTATGAGAACTAACTCCTCTTTCTTAACCTCATCAGGTTCTTCTAGGCACATATCCTCCATTTCTCATTCAGAGCTTCTTCCTCACAGTGATTAAGTACCTCACTGTCGGTACCAGCAGATGGTTAAATGATTACATAGCTGGACTTTCATGTAATCAACCGGGTTTGGAGTCCTGGACCCGGCAGCTTAAAGCTAAAGTTGGGTGAGTGTGTGTGTGTGTGTGTGTGTGTGTGTGTGTGTGTGCCCAAGATCCTAAGGGGAGAATGAAGGAGAAGGGATTGTGGCATGACAATCCCCCCACCAGGGGTAGGGGTGGTAATTTCTCACTTTTTGTCTCTCTGTCTCTCTAGTGAGCACATGTGCCCTATAGCAAAAATCTCTCTTAAAAAAAAAAAAAAATTACCTTACTGCGATAAAAGAGTTCTTAAAGGAGCCACCCCCCTTCCTGAATATATGAAAGCCACCAAACAGTGCGGAATATAGCTTAAATATGTTATTCTGATTTCTTCAGAGATTTACTGGAAATGTGTATAAATAAGTTGATAACTAAATATGTTGCTTAAATAGGGGAACGGTTTGTTTCACAAACATCTCTTCATAGTTGTTAAATTATTAGATTGGCTTTATGACCTGGCAGCTGGGTCCCACATGGCCAACCACATGGCTCAGTGGTTCAAATCACAAACCTAGTGGCTTGAGAAACACACTAGGCATGCATGAATGTGCATCCAAATTCCCAAAAGGATAGAGAAGTGGAGGAGAAGGGATTGCAGTGTGCCCTATGAGTGTGTGTGTGTGCGTGTGTGTGTGTGTGCTTTTTTCCTCTCTATCTCTGTCTCTCTCTGGTAAGCACATTCCCTCTAGCAAAAAAAAAAAAAAAAAAAAAAAAAAAACAAACAAAAAAAAAAAAAAACAAAAAAACTTACATTATTAAAAATGCAATATAGAGAAAAATTCCTGGGCTTTTTTGTATGGAGAAGAAAAAAATGGAAAAGTTAAATAAAACATAATAGTAGCCATTGACTTTAACAGGAGTGAAGAAAATAAAATGTAGTGGTTAAAACAATGCTTTATTTATAATACAAATTAGAGACACATATGTTTTTTGAGTAAGGATTATTATTGATTGGGTCATTGGAAAGTCATGACATATTTTTTTCTGGTTTTCTATGCAAAAATACATCATGACTTTTCCAATGATCCAAGAGTAAAATTTAAGAGCATAAAAATTGTGGAACTTCTCCCTAAGATCCTATCCATCTGGTGAAGGGAGAGAAATGTGCCTAAATAATCTTAACCAATATAAAAATAAGACAAAAAAAAAACCCAAACTGTATTAGGGGAGAAATTCACCTGGGAAAATCAGAAAAAAACTTGTTGGGAGTAAGAAATATTTTGACTTAAATTACTTTGAAGGGGTCTTGATAGAGAGATTGGACTTTAGCAGTTTGATATTTAGGGAAAATGCAATCTAGTCCAAGAGAACAGCTTCAGCAAAGGTCCAGAGAAAATTGCTAAACCTGTTTACAGTAAAATGAACATACAGGCTGTGTATCATGGTTCTTTGAAAGTCAGTGGTGGGGAAAATAGTTGGAAAAAAATAGGCCATACTTTGGAATTTGGGTGCTCACGTAGAAGTATCTAAACTTTATTTTTCATATCCTGGGAATTCATTGAAGAGTTTTATCTATAGAAACTAACATGATCATATCTGCCTTTAGGTAAAATTACTAAAAATATGAGGAAGGTCTTCAAGAAATTCATGAAAATGCACATTATGAAAAAGCTATGCACACATTTCAAAATTTTTTTTTAATAAAATAGGAGATCAGCAGATGGTGTAATGGCTATGTTGCTGGACTCCCATGTGGTCGACCACAGTTTGAGTCCTGGACCTGGTGGCTTAAACTTATGCCAGACATGTGTGTGTGCATGCCCAAGATCCAAGAGGAGAAGGGATTGTAGCATGGCCATCCCCCCTGCGGGATTTCTCACTTTCTGTCTCTCTGGCAACTGCATGTGCCCTATAGCAAAAAAACCTCTCCAAAAAAAATAAATAAATAAATAATAACTTCAATTCTGTTTTCAATTTTTTAGAGAGACTTTTGCTATAGGGTGTGTGTACTCGCCAGAGAGAGAAAGAGAAAGAAAGCACGAAATTACTCCCTAGGAGGGATGGCCATGCCACAATTCCTTCTCCTCCATTCTCCTCTTGGGATCTTGATCATGCACATACACATGCCTGACATGAGTTTTTTTAAGCTTTTGGGTCCAGCACTCAAACCCAGATCGACTATGTGGGAGTTCAGCAACATAACCATTATGTCATCTGCTGGTCCCTCCACAAACTTTTTGAAGTCTGCTCATAATGTGAGAAGGATGCCTAAAAAGACAACCTAAAGACTGGTAGCTCCTAATTTGATTTCTTAAGCCATCTATCTGTACATTTCTCTGCGTGTTTCACTGTAAACATTTTTGAAATCGTCTGATGGCTAAAATTCACAGGATGACCTCCCAGACTTACGTGGTCCAAATAACTATGAGTTTTCTAGGCCCTAAGCCAATATGGATATGAGGTAGTACTCTAGCCATGTGCTAGAATTAAAGTCTTGCCCTGAACTTTGTCTTCTTAGCTGGAGCCAGTCATCTGTTGAGCCTTTCCCAGACTGTCTCCTGAGCAAGGCTCCTTCACTATCAGGAGTTGCCTGGATAGCCCTACAAATCATTGACCATGAAGAATTTCAAACTGAATGTGCAGAATAATCCTACTACTCCACCACTCATTGCCAAGTATTGCACTAAACAATAGTGTCACAAAGTAAGACTTTTAGACTCTTTCAGAAGTATAAAATGGGGGAAGACACTATAATTCAATACAAGGAGACTTTAAAAAGTTCATGAGAAGATGGAATTTAAGTATGAGTTTATTTTGGTGCAAAAGATGTGAAATCCATGCATAATTTTTCGTAATGTGCTTTTTTTTTTTTTTTTGGAGAGGTTTTTGCTATAGGGCGTGTGTGCTCGCCAGAAAGACAGAGACAGAGAGACAGAAAGCGAGAAATCACTCCCAAGGGGGGATGGCCATGCCGCAATCCCTTCTCCTCCATTCTCCTCTCAGGCTCTTGGGCACATATGCACATGCACCTGGAGTGAGTTTAAGCTACAGGGTCCAGGACTTGAACCACAGTCAACTACATGGGAGTACAGTGACATAGCCATTACTCTAACTGCTGGTCCCCATAATATGCATTTTTAATGAACTTTTTGAAAATCTTCCCTTGTATTATGTAGTATTTAATAGATACACTGTATAAACATACTGCATTAATTTTTCTAGAAGTTCCATCATGAATTGAGCTCTCACTCTTGCAGCCCAATAGTCACTTCCTCCTTGGGTAGCTATACTTGATTCCTATCTGGAACAAAGCAGTACTCAGTGACTACTTATATCCATACTTACACATCAGTGATGACCTAACTTATGTTTGATTTTAGTATTTTCATCTGGTGAGTAAATTAGAACTCTGTTACACTGGTAAGAAATGCATAAGTTGGACTAATCCATTTTACATAGTAAATATCATTGAATAACAAACTTAGCTTCTAATATGTTATTAGATGATCACACCAGCCCGTAAAGTGAGTAAAGATTTTTTTATATATTCATTTTGTTTGTAAGAAAGTGACTAGCTCAAGGCCACCCAACTGGTAAAATCCATATCTGGGATTTTAACACAGGTACATTAATATCCATATTTGGAAGTTTGAGAGTTCTTGTATTGCTCAAGGATATTCTTCCCATATAAAACACATGGGTCTTCTCCAAATTCCAACAAGTCTTTTATTTCCTAAGTTTGTTAATGTAAAAATAACCTATATGGCAAGGTTTTCTTAGAGACGAAATATTGGGTTGTTGGAAAAGTCATGCAAAAGCTTTCCTACGCAAAAATGCATCATGACTTTTCCGACAACCCAGTATTATTTCAGTGCATGGTTCTAAAGAGTCCTATTCTGATTCTTAGAGAAATAAAACATGCTTTTTTTCTTTATTAACAAATTACAAGCTTGTGAAACAAGCTTTTTGAGTTTTAATAACTTTATCTGTACTGCGGGGATATTCAAAGAGACTAAAAGAAGTGGTGTTGACTGAACAGAGACTTGAGCTGTTTGTAGCACAGTCATTATCGTGCCAGACTGCAGTGCTGACAGTCGCATGGCTGACTGCAGTTCAGAGCCCCAGTTTTTTTAACCTGAAACATGTTGGGCATAGACGTGTCAGGGATCCCTTTGAGCTGGAGGCCTGGGGGAAGGGGATCACAGTGTGACTAGACTCTGTCAGAGGGTGTCTCTGTCTTTCTCTCTCTCTTTCTCATGTGCATGCATTTGCTATCATAAATAAAATAAAATAAAATAAATAAAATAAAATAAAATAAATTTTCTTTTGTTATTATTACATGTGGGGGGAATTTTGCACATAACTATTAAATGTGATTTCTGCTTTTTTCGTTATTATCTAAAAAGCACTCAGGCTATTATAGCTATAATGAGAAGACTTAACACAGGAGAGGATAGATTTTGTTTGTTTTTAAGTTTCTCTTTCATCTATGAAAGAAACTAATGGAAAGAGTCCAGATGATTATGAACTGAGGCATAATTTTAGTTATTTATGACTTTTGTTTATGAAAAAGACATATAAAGAATATTAGAGATATTAAGACAATCTTATTCACAGATAAAAGTTCTACTCCTGAATTAAAACAGGTAATTATTCAACTAATCAAAATGTCTATTAATATGTTAAATGTGTGTGTGTGTGTGTGTGTGTGTGTGTGTGTATACACTGAAATTGATTATTTGATTCAAACAAAGTTTGGATCTCACCATTTATTATTCAAGGAAAGTTAATTTTTTTTTCTGACCCTATGAGATTCAAACTTACTGTAAAGTTTACATAACAATTTTCAGTGTCAGGGCCAGTAGATGGCATGGTGGTTGAGGTGCTGGATTCGGACTTCCATATGAACAACTACAATTCCAGTCCCAGACCTGGTGTATTGATTTCTCACTTTCTCTCTCTGTGTGTCTCTTGTGAATGCACATGTACTAGAGCACACTTAAAAAGGAAAAAAAAGAATTAATTAAATTAAATAAATAATTTAAAAAGTTTTCGGTGCTTATAAAACTTTAGTTTAGGGACCAGCAGATGATGCAATAGTTGCTGGATTCCCATGTAGTCAACTGCGTTTTGAGTCCTGAACCTGGTGGTTTAAAACTCAGACAAGGCGCATATGCATGTGTGCCCAAGATCCCTAGAGGAGAATGGAGGAGATGGGATTGCAGTGTGGCCATATACCTGGGAGTGAATTCTTATTTTCTGTCTGGCAAGAGCATGTGCCCTATAACAAAAAAATCTCTTTCTCAAAAACAAAATAAAACCAAACAAAATTTAAATCAGCAGAACTTATCAAATAGAGGTCATATGCAAGGTATACAAAAATACAAAGAAAAATAATATGTAATCTATACTTATAAGAGCTTAGACTCAGACAAGAGTAAACATAAAAACTATTACTATAACATAAAAAAAAACTAAGAGAAGATTAAATAAGAGTATAAGGAAAGCACATTCTTATGTCTATCTATGAATACACTAGGAGAAGAAACATAATTTTTATTTTTATCTTATTTTATTTCAAGTTTTCATATGCATTCAATCACTTCATTTAGTTTGCAAAGTGAATATTCCAACAGGTTTACATTTCTCCACAGTCTAGTTGATAATACTATAAAGTTACCTTCCACAGATAATAATCCATTTTTTTATTTTAATAATTTTAAAATATAAAAAGAGAATTAATATTGGGACCAGCAGCTGGCGTAATGGCTATGTTGTTGGACTCCCATGTAGTCGACCATGGTTCAAGTCCCAGACCCAGCGGCTTAAAGTCACGCTAGGTGGGTATGCATGCATGCCCAAGATCTTGAGAAAAGAATGGAGGAGAAGGAATTGCAGTGTGGCCACCCCCCTGGGGGGGCTGATTTCTCACTTTCTGTCTCTCTGTCTCTCTCTGTCTTTCTGGAGAGCGCACACTCCCTATAGCAAAAACCTCTCAAAAAAAAAAAAAAAAAAAAGGATTAGCACAGTGAAAAGAGGAAACATATATCACCAGCTGTTTTTCTGTCTAAAATACCATGATATTAAAAATACATTTATATTTAAAATAAAAAGTCTGTAGCTCTCAAAAAGCAAGAAAGAGACCTGTAAGCAATCCACATAATTTGAAGTATTTTTATCTTTCACCCAAAATCACTAACATGTGAAACATGATACACAGAACTCGGTGGGCAGGGATACTAACAATTAAAGAAAGTCAACACAAAGAAACTTCATGCAAACAACTGTAAGAAAGAAAACAACAAACAAAACTTCTAGAATTATCTTCAACTCTTTAAGAATTCTGTTTCCATAGAAAAAGTAAGTAAAGAAGTAAAGATTGTGAAAATAAAAAACTAGAGTAGTTAAAATGGAGGAAGAAAGAAAGAACCTCCACAGATGAACTGTAAAGGGAATCGCACAACTAGACAGTTAATCCATGAGCTAGAGGGTGGAGCCAAGATTCCCCAGAATACAGCACAAAAGAACAAAGAAATGGAAAGAATGAGGGAGAAGTTAATGGACAAGGAAAATAAATTCCATTATTCATTCACTAGAATTTTCAGGAAAAAAAAAAAAAAAAAAAAAAAAAAAAAAACAGAGAATAGGTGGAGAGAAAAGACAAAGCAATCATATTAATTACAAAAAAATGTGGGATCTATTGACATAGCTGAAAAGGTTTATTGAGTACCAAGCAAGACAAATATAACAGCTATCCATCTAGGTCACCATACTGAAGTTTTAGAATGGCAAAGATGAGAAGAAAACAATACAAGATTTTAGAGTAAAAACAAAAAAGGTTAACTATAAAAGAGAATCGCAATTCAGATGGATGGAATTATCTTCTTGGTCACACTGATACCCAGAAGTTAATGTTATCACTAAAAAAACTGATTTTGAACTAAAATACTTTACTTAACTAAATCAATATTCAAATCGGAAGGCAAATTTGATGTGTAATGATTCTAAAACTTTTCCACTCATAGTTGTTCTCTGAAAAAATTACTCAAAAATAACACAGGAAAGAGAGCTTAAGAAGTGGGCTATCAGAAAAAGTGGTAAGAAAAAAAAAATCAACAAAAACCAGGTAAGATGAAATTTTATTTGTGTCATTTTATTTAAAAGTCAAACAGCAATTAAATTCTGGAACTAAATTTTCAGATGATTTTTCCTTAGGAAGCTGAATGATGACCCAAAAGTTGCTCTGGGGAGGGTGACAAAGTAAAGGTTCTTACATTTTCACAAAGAGCACATAAATAATAAATTAAAATAAATGACTATTTATGTATATACATTTATAATGATGATAAATTTATAAAGTAGATCTGAGCAAAATCAACTGCAAATAATTTCAATATTATTTAAACTTTTATAATTAGTAGCATATACAATTAGATGTATAAAATACCAAAACCACTAGGGAAGAAAGAAGGATGTGACAAGACACTCGACCTATTTAACAAATGAAAGAGAAAACGTAGTAACTAGATAAAGTAAGTGCAAACATATTATTAATCACAAAGAGAAATGATCTAGTAGACTGTTTCCAAGTCAAACTATATGCTATTTACAATGGGATGGTAAAAAACATACAACAGACAAAAACAAAGGAAAGTTAAGCAGTATGATAAAATGAATGTAAGACAAACTTCATACTAAAACATATTTAAATATCAGAGTAATATCTCATATTCCTAAAAGCTATGATCTATAAAAATACATGATAATAAACTTTTACGTATATTTTATAATAGCTTTGACTACATATTTAACAACCTAATAGTAATGTAAGAAGTTAAAAAATCCAGTATTATATTTTAATGGTATAATATACCTATAATAAATCAATTAATTAATTTTAGACAAAAAATAAAAATATAGAGACTTTAAACAACACAACTTACAATTCTTATTTAATAGCTAATGGAAGAGTTTGTAAAAATAAAAATAGAACTCATATTTTTAAAGATAAAAGAAATTCAATAATCACAATTTGTAAAGGCCTAAAGAAAAAACAGGTAGCAATTAATTCTGACTGAAAAAGGAGGAGATACAGAACATATCAGATAGACCAGAATGTTCTAGGCAGAGTATGTGTAAATCTTACCCTTCAGCTTCTGTCCAGCCTCAGGTCTCTAAGAATTCTGTATCCACTCTACTTGCATTTACAGGTTTTTTTTTTTTTTTTTTTTTTTTTTTTTTTCCAATTTGCTATAGAACACACACAGTCACTAGAGAGAGACAGAGATGGAGAGAGAGAAGAGAGAAACTAAGAGAATGAACACAGCACAATCTCTTCTACACTTGCCTCTTGGGATTTGGGGCACACATGCACACACACTTGGCATATTCTTCAAGCTACTGGGTCTGGGACTGGAACCATGCAGTCAGCCATGTGGCATCCAGTTTCTGTAACCACCATGCCTCCTGGCCAGTCTCTCTTTATAGCTCTTTAATTTCCTCTAGAAAATGTATTAATGTTTGTAAAACTAAGTTGATAATATTAAATTATACCAATAGAAGAATGGAGGAAAGGGATGCATTCATATTTCTCAACTATTATTGGTACCTTGAAGTACATAATAAAGCAAACTACTTCATTTTGAGGTTTTTAAACACTAGACATAGATATAGGTATAACTATGTGCACAGGAATGTATGTCATATATGCACATACATGTATAATGTACATGTATGTGTATATAGGTTTTATGCATACATGAGCATATTTACATTTACATATATACAGAGTGCTTTTTGTATGTATGTGTACACACATACTGTATATATTCATACACACACACACACACACACATATATATATATATACATATACATATATATATATATATATATATATATATATATACCTGCAGATATAGATATGTATATATCTGGATATGTACATTGGTTTAATATATAAAGAGAGAACATACTAATAAATACTCAAGAAAGATTGTGGAATGCAAAAGATAAAGAGTAATAAGCAATTACTGAATTTAACTAATCAGCTTCAATTACTTTATAGGTTGCATTATTCTTTACACTGCAGAACGGTCTGTTATCCCACATAAGCGCTGTGTTTGCCACCATGCCTGTAATACGGTAAAAAGTTGTAAAAAGTAATTTAGTGCTTTTAGGTAAAACTGCTCTGGTATAAAAAAATGAAATTAAAACTTTAGTAATGGTAATGAGCAAGATGTAGTCCATAAAATCAAACTCATTTTAACAGAAACTGAATTCATTTATTGGTTTATAGTATATTCCTATCTATGACTATATAACTGTCTTCAAAGATTTATTAACAATGTTGCATTGTAAACCTCCAAATAAAATGAGAGAAAATTCAATCCTGTGTGAAAACTATGGCAACTAAACATAGACCAAGAGGAAAAAACTTGGACCAACCCATGGCACGGTCGTTAAGGCTGCCAGATCCCACATTATCCTACTGCCTGGTTGAAGGACCCTGGTAGCTTGAGAAATTCAAGACACATGTGGGTGTGTGTGTCCTCAAATCCTGAAAGGAGGGAGAAATGGAGGAGAAGGAGTTGCAGTATGGCCATTCCCTATGGATGGTGATTTCTCATTTTCCCTCTTTCTGCCTCTCTCTCTCTCTCTCTTGCAAGTATATACATTCTCTGGCAAATTAAAAGAGAAAAAAATGAGAGAAATTGGAAGGTGGATATATTGATATTGTTTGGACCCTGACCAATATGGTGCAACACACTTTTCAAGGACACAACTGTACTCTTTATTATATATATATATATACATTATATGAGTGTGTGTATGTGTATGTGTGTGTGTGTGTGTGTGTGTGTGTATGGCATTGTCTTGGTGTCTGTATTTAGTAGTCTTTTCAAACAGTGTAATAGAGAAGAACTACCACATCATCTGTCAGTACATTTTATGGATATGTAGGGGAGGAAGACAACACTCCTAAGAGTAGTGCTATGGACAGAATTGTGTTCTAAGAAAACTTCTGTGTGGAACCCCTAACTGCCGATACCACAGGATTTGGAGATAGTTAAAGCCACAAGGGCGGGCCTTTCACGATGGGATTAGTGCCATTATGAGAGAAACCTCATGGAAATGGCACCCATCTATAAGCCAGGAAGAAGCCCTCACCAGAACTGGACCATGCTGGAAACCTGGTCTCAGACATTCAGCCCCTGGAACTGTGAGAAAACACATTTCTGTTGTTTAAGCCACCCAGTTTTCAGTATTTTGTTATGGTAGCTCAAGCTAACTAAGAAAAGTAAAAACAGAAACCAATCAATGGCAAGAAACATGTTTGTGGTTAGCTGACCTTACTTACATGATAATGAATTTATCTAGATATAAATTCGTATACCAAATATACTTTATAACTCTTCAGATACAAATAAAAACCCTGATAGGATGGTGTCAAGTAACACCAATAGAGGTCTTTAAATGGTAAGTTCTTTGGTAACCTCCTGGATTGCTCTAATCAACTGGAATAGCATAGATCCTGTGTCATACACTGTAACCTCATAAACCCTGCTCTTGGCCCAATTCCCGGTAGTTCCCTCACCCAGGTTTCTGTGTGAGACCCTAGAGACAGCCCTCTTAACCTACACAAACCCACAGTAAGCATGTAACTCTAAGAAGTTGTTGCCAACATCTTTTCTTTTTCTAGCTTTTGCACAAATATAAATGAGACAAAGTGTATCCCGGAGGTGCAGCAAGCCCATTAATTCTGCTTTTGAGACCAACTAAATAGAATAGGAATCTTTCTAACAGAGGGTGTCTTACATACCACTCAGGCCCCAGTCTTCTAGCCCTCTTGTACCCACAGAAAGGAATGTTTAAACACTAGATGCCTATGACTGAAAAAAAAGTCTTTTTTAAAAAACCTTTTGTACTGTACTTCTCATTATTTTAAACATCTCTTCTCATTTTTCTATAGTTTTAGATTTCATTTTTCCTCCTGTAATATTTCTCCTATTTTCATGATCTTGTCTGTTTATTTTTTTCTCATCCATTTTAACTAGCGCACTTCGTTTGACTTAAAAAAGTAATTTCTGGGTAGCTATGGTCATATAGTGGTATCACAAGCTTCACAATGCTGAGACAATAGAAAGGGATCAGATCTGGGGAGCAGCAGATGGTGTAGCAGTTACAGAGCTGGACTCCCACATGGCCAACTGTGGTTTGAGTCCTGGACCGAGTGGCTTCAAACTCATGCTAGGTGTGTGTGCATGCCCAAGTTCCCATGAAGAGAACGAAGAGTAGATTGTAGCATGGCCATCTCCCTAGGGAATGATTTCTCTCTTTTTCAATCTCTCTGTCTTTTTGGCGAGTGTATGCTCTCTATAGCAAAATCTCTCTCTTAAAAAGAAAAGAATAAAAGGGCTGGTAAGTGGCATGGTGTTTAAGGGAGCTGGACTCCCTCATGGCTGATTGTGATTCAAGTCCTGGACATGGTAGTTTGCTTTCTCACTTTCCTTCTCTCTCTCTTGCTCTCATTCTGTCCCTCTCTGGTCAAATTAAAATAAATAAATAAAATAATTCTTAAGAAAGAAAAGACAAGAAAAGCACTCAGATCTGCATCCCAGGGTCTTCCTGTGTGTGCTGGGTAAGAAATGTCCCAGCTGGATGAAACGAGGGGTAGGATCATGGAATGAAGACTTCATTGTGAATACCTGTCTGTATCTCTTTCTTCTCTCTCTCTCTCTCTCTCTCTCTCTCTCTTTCTCTCTCTCTCTCCCTCCCTCCCTCTCTTTCTCTTATGGAAGAAATAAATAAAAATAATAAATAAACTGGAGATCATTTTCCTTATCTCTACTCACTTTAAAACATAAAGAATTTTTGATTGAGAAATTGAAATGGTTGCATCCCACAATACTAAAAATGACCTACTTCTTTTTCCATCTCTCCATGAATGCCTACTTTTTTCTGTTGCATATAAAGCTCCAATTCCTTTCTGACTTTCTACTAAAAAAAAAAAAATGACTAGCCCCACCCTGTAAGAATAAGATTAAGGACCTGGAGTTGAGTAGGATAAATAATAGGAAGAAGTTGAAAGAGGGATGAAATAGAAGGGAGGACCTGTCCATTTACTGAAAGGATGGGTACCAAGGATGGAATATTGATGGGTCGTGTTGGTCCATTCCCACTGTAGCCCACCGAAGTCCACATCTCTTATTATTGAAATTAAAGATTAGTGCTTGTGAATATTTTTCACAGGAATGATATTTGGTTTAAAGACATTTCCTGAATCTGGACACTTTACCAGGTACTGCTTAGTTGTAGTCATATTGGTGAAAAAAAAATCAGAATATCTGTAATATTTCAATCTGTGATTCACTATAAGAGAAATAAAAAAATAATTTGATATTTAAAAGTTTTATTCTTTCCAAATTCAAAACTCCATGTTTTAATACTCAGGATCTCCTGGAGAATTGTATAAAACCCTGCTTGTTTGCCAATATGTAATACTGGGAAGCTGAAAGGTATGGTCATTTATTTATATGTCTTGAACCAATTACTGCACTTCACAATGGCTAAATTTTTCTGACTACAAAAAGTTGTTAATCTGGGAGTTGTAGATGGTGTCATAGTTGACCATAGTTTGGGCTCCAGACCCAGTAACTTAAAACTCATGCTGGGCACATGTGAATGCATGCCCAAAATCCTGAGAGGAGAATGGAGGAGAGGGGGTTGCAACACGGCTATCTCTCCTGAAGGTGGTGATTTCTCACTCTCTGTCTCTCTGCTGAGTACACATACCCTATAGCAAACACTCTTTCTCTAAAAAAAAAAGAAAAGAAAAGAAAAAAAAGCTGTAAACCTAATGTAATGAAGCAGTATGCATAGTGGATGAGTGAAGTACTGTGTATTGCAATGCTGGTTCTGATTTTTCCATTCAACTCTTATGTGACATTGGGCAAATGACTTCTCTTAGCCTTGATTTCCACATCTGTAAAACGGGAATAGCACTTGTACCTACTTCTTATTTTAGAGAATTTAAAGAGTTAATGCATACATAAAACTTAGAACAGTTCCTAGTATATAAGAAACATTCAATGTAATTTTTTTCTCAGACTACCTCATTTCTCTCCCTTAACACAATACTGAGTTTCTAAGGTTTTATGCTATAATCTGCTCAGTCATTTGAAGTTGCAAATTCTTTAATTCTTACAGTAAAGGTTTTAGCCCTTTGTAAAAGCTGAACAATGACATAATAAGTAAATTTCCTGCAGCACAGTTTTGTGACCATGATGAAGAAAAGAAATCTGGTCAGAAATTCTGGATTTGTATTTATTTATTCACTGGGTCATCAGAAAGTCATGATGTATTTTTCTATGCAAAAATGTGTCATGACTTTTCCAATGACCCAATAGTTAGTTCATGAATTTTGGCTTTAGGATACATACACTTGCCAGAGAGAGACAGAGAAAAGTGAGATCACTCCCCCCCAAGTGGATAACCGCAACATAATCCCGTCTCCTGCATTCTCCTCTCGGGATTTTGGGCCTGTATGCACATGCACCATGCATGTTTTCAAGCCACTGGGTCCAGGACTTAAACTGTGCAGTTGATCATGTGCAGTTCAGGCATCGTAACCTCCACACCACCTACTGGTCCCAATTTTTTAAACATTTATTTATTATTTATGTTGAGAGGGAGAAAGAGAGAAAGAAGCACCCCTACTAGAGTCTCATACATGATCCCTCACCAGCATTTCCCAGCCAGCCGGGACTAGGCAAGCACACATCCCCAGGATGTACAAGTCACCCTGGGAACTAAGCCCAGGTCTTTCCTACAGTCTACAGCTTTGCAAAGCATTGGGCTACCACTGCACCACCACGGCTGGGCCTGGAAGTTTACTTTAACTTTTTCCCCATCAGATTGTGGTGATTAATGAAGAACTTTTATTTATTAATTTTAGCATTTGTAAAATGTGAAGCAGAGAGGCTGGCCGAGCTAATAAATTATGTAGCATAAACTTTAAATTATGAGCATTGGCTGTATATACCTAGGTTCTGTTATTCAATAAAATGCTGCCATGTAGCTATGCATAAAGAAGAAATTAACCTATTAGCATCATTTTCAAAATACCATATCAAAATTTAGCTTTTTATTAATATTTAGAGTGGCTGCCAGGATTGAAGGTGGCAGATAGGAACTGAACTGCTAGCATTTGAGAAACATCACCACCTACCGGCTACATGAGCTCTGTGAACTTATCAGAATTGAGTACTTCCTGCAACCTCAGTTCTCCCAGTGTAGAATAGGGAAATAACTAAATCCTCTCACTAGACTATGGTGAGAACTAAATTATATAATATATGCAAAGCACCTAAGACTAGTATTGGACACTTAACAAAGGCTCCAAAGTTGTTAGCTTGTGTGATTATTTTTTGCTTACTTATTTTTTTTTTTCTGGTCAACATTTAATATCAATGGCTTCCATCCTAAAATTCGAAGTCATTTTAATGCTCATTTAAATTTAATCAATTTGAATAGATCATTTAATGATAACCCTTTGCATTACCATTACATACACCCACACAGAAAATGGGATTGGAGCATAATAGCTGGGAACTTACGTGAAAATAAAATGGGCTTCCTTTGGTCACATTCATCATCCATGGCTGCCTCTCCCAGGTACTGCTTGTTTCAATTTCTGTCTACTCTCTCAACGGCATTCACTGACTGTGTGACCAGTGCCCACTATTTTGGAGTCAAGATTTTGGGAGGAAAAAAGGGTTGAGATGATAGAGTCTAAGATTTCCTTAACCTTGAGTTTACCAATTACCTTCCTTGGATTGTATATAAATTTATACATGTAGGAAAGACAGATGGATCCATAGACCTAAGTCAGGAAAAACAAAAATGAGGAGAGATTACAGGAGAAATGAGCTTAGAGTTAGGGTCACACTAACTAAAGTTAAGGTTAAGCAGAAAAGGAAAAAATGAAAGAAAAAAAGGGCCTTATTAGTTCTCTCATCTATTCTTAATTCTTATCAACCACCTTCCAGGATTCTCAGGCTAAACGGATTTAGGTTTGTGGCTGACTACTGAAAGACAGGTAAAATCTTTCTGCTACTTTAGTGCTTCATTTTATTATTCATGCATTCATTCATTATGCCACTAAGAACCACTTTCTGTGGGTTAAACAATTAGCACCAGGACCTGAAGAATGGTGGGGAGTGTGTGTGTGTGTGTGTGTGTGTGTGTGTGTGTGGTGGGAGGGGGGGTGATTACTAAGATTAGGAAAAAAAAAAAAAAAACATGGAGGCCAGCAGGAGACATAGTGGTTAAGACACTGGACTTCTGCATAGTCAACCACAGCGCAAATCTCAGACCTAGAGCTTGAAACTTACACTGGGCAGGGATGCATGTGTGCCAAAATCGGAAGAGGAGAATGAAAAAGAAGGGATTGCAGCCTAGCTATCACCCCTTGTGGGTGGTTTCTCACTTTCTCTCTCTGTCTCTCTCTCTGTGTCTCCAGCAAGCACATGTACCCTATAGCAACAATGTATATATATATATATATATATATATATATATATATATATATATATATATTTAAAGGCATGAATTCTGACTTCGAAGTTGTATAGTCTGATAGAAGAAACTAGTAAGGGCACAGAAACATTGTAAAGGAGCACCGAGTTAATGAATGTAAGTACATAAGGTGTACAGAGGGAGAAAGGACAAGTTCTGCTTGGAGAACATGGGACATTTTCATGGAGGATTTCATACTTGAGTAAATTGTGAGGGACAGCTAGGCACTAGCCAGCCTGAAATAAACCGTATTTTGCAGGGCATGAGGCATGAGAAGCATGATGTGTCCTGGAAGCAGCAGTAGTTCACCAGGACTGTAATAGAGAATGTGGGTGGAGGCAGAAAATGTAGAGGAAGAGGTGGAGTGAGTTGAGAAATCGTGCACCCAAATAGGTTTAATATGTCTCTTTCATCTTTCTTTTCCTCCCACCATCCTCCCTAGTGTGACTAAACAAGAAGTTCTTGGAAGTTCCTGTTTCTGGTTCTGTGGAAGGCAGTGAATCTATGTGACTCTAAAAAGCATGGCCCAATGTGACCTAAGCATCTGGAAGGGCCATTTTCAGTCTTCAAGCTGAGGTTGCTGAGTGGTTAATGGTGTCACCAAGTGACTCAGAAGGATTTGGGTCTGTTATGAGATTTTCTCATGTCATAGCTAATAGTGTCAGTAAAACATAAAGCATTACTTAGAAATTATTGTCAGGTGGACTTTTTAAAGTTGCTTTGTTGAAAATTACACATATGTTGCATTGGTATACATATCCAGTCCTACATACACACATGTGTGCATTTGTCAACTTTTGTAACATATAGGTCTCAGGAACCCCAAAGAACAAGCACTCTTCAAATACTCTTTGCACAAATATTTGTGCATTCAAGGCAAGAATATAGTGTGGGGCTATTTGTGCTCATGGAAGTCTTAAAACAGGTAAGAGGGGCTAGGACATACTGAGAACTGAATAAATATGTGACCAGTTATTTCTTCTCTGTGACACATTGTGATAGGACTCAGCTTTTTTCTAGCCAATCCTCTTCCTTGCTCTGGTCTTTCCAGTAGGATTGAAATAAATACTCCTTTCTCTTGTATGTTCTTGTCCAGACTGTGCAAAATCCTTCTATACTGCAGAAAGAGACAGTTTAACCCAGAGAATTATTTGCCAACGTTTTCCTGGGACTCACTGCAGTAACTTTCTAGAAACTCTGCTTACCAGGCTATTGAGAACACCAAATAGCTTAATAGAGGACACTGATATGAAAAGTGAATAGGAAGTTACCAAAGTAGTCTTATTTGGATATTAACACAAAATGGCACAATTAACTAACTGGTTTTCAAAACATATTAGGTAGCAACCCAAATCTTTGTCTAACTGAAATTGTGTTAAGCTGGAAAAAAAATCAACACATTCATTTTCATAATGTGAGGCTCTTCTTAAGTCTACTGAATGGTGATGCAAAATTAAATTTCTATATTTCTACATTATCTGCTTTTCAGGTATTACTTATCCATATTCTGTGGGCATCTTATAAAAAAGTTCCCGCAGAATCTTAGTCTAATAGTGCAGCACCAGCAGCACCAATCGTGCACAGTTCCCCTGAATGCTTTCAGCAGTAAATCTCTAAAAATGTCCACTTAAGCAGTAGAGGTCATAAATACTTCGTGAGAGCAATAAAATTGAACAGAATTTTGGAAGTTATAATTTTAGTGGATATAACTGCACTATATAAAAGGGAGGCCTCTGGGACCCAGAATAAATGCAAAACTGTCTAAGTGAACTGCAATGCTAACCCATCTGCAAGTGGTAAATTATCCCCAGTCCCAGGTGTGGTGCATTATCCTAAGGGTGTCCAGTGATTAAAGGTAAGAACGTGGCTAAAATCCAAGGGAACGCTGAACATTAATGACAGCTGGAAATTGTCAACAATTTCTCTGGAAGTTTGATTCGTTTCCATTTGCTCACATTAGTCAGGCCCAAAGTTCAGCATATTGTCTATGATCAGTTCCTGGCATGCACAGATACTCCTGTGAGACAGGCCCAGAGGATGAAAAGAAAACTTCAGCTCTTCATTTGCCCCGGAAGGAGTTCATAAAGGATGAAAGTGGTGTGATAATCCTATTATCTATAATCCCTTCAGGTTTCTACAGAGGATAGACACTCAAGGAAACCCTTATCCTAAAATTCAGCAGCTTACAAAGCAACATCATAAACATTTCATTACATTTGTACCTTGACTGAAACATCACTTGTTCTATTTAGAACACATTTGCATAAATATTATTTTACATTTAAGTCTGTGTCTGAATCTTAGAAACTCTCAAAGGTCAAAGATATGTTTAATTAATTTCCTAAGTTCTCCTGATCACCCTCCCGACACATACACACACACACACACACACACACACACACACACACACTTCCTGATATCCTTATAAAGAATGCTGTGCATTTCAAAGGCACAAGTGACTGTTGTTTTATGGTAACATCCATAATAATTCGTAACCCTTGGGGTCAAAATGTCCACATCCATTATTTTTTCTACCAAGTTATCGAGTTATCCCCTAAACCCCAACATAATTTTGATTGGTGTAGTCTAGAAAACTGATGATTACAATATTAAATGAGGGGGGCAGGGATAAAAAGTTACATCTGAAGAGCAGATGAAGAAAATTTTCATGCAAGGAGGCCCAAGCTTCCAATTTTTAATCAGCATTTGATTGTGGCCTATTAAAATGCCAAATCGCTTTGCAAGATTGTGCTATGTCTTCACAGCTTAAAATAGTCACTATGAAAGAGTCACTCCACCCCAGTTTTCCCATCTGAAAATAATAACACATTGTACCTTTTGTTGTTGCTTCTTATTTTTTGGTTTTATTATTGTGTAACTGAAATGTCAGTCGCCTGCATTTAAGGGTTACCTTCTAGTTTATTTGGAAAATTAAAGAATAAGAGGGTTTGTCTCACGTCAGCCCCGTGAGTCACTGACTTGGCAAGTGCTGCCTGTATCATGTGTTTCTCTCAGCCTTGCTTTCTGCATGGCTCTTGTCAGTGCTCTATTACCACCTGGAACGTGGGTCTTTGGTGGCATCGTACCAGTTGCAAAAGGGCCACACTTTCCATCACTAACCTGTCACTTTTATCCCATTAATTCCCAACCACAAAGTTTATGTGTGCTATGGATTCCACTGCAGTTTTGGGGACCTTTCCAAGTAAAACTTTCTAGTTCTCTGTCACAAAACAAACAAAAAACTGGCATGATACACACATAGGCTGGGTTTAACCATGGCTTTCTTTCAATGTGGGTATCCCTGAGATGGAATAATCATCACACAGGACATCTCCCAAAGACTGAAAGAATCTAAAGTAAGATTATGACAGTAGAGGGTGGAAGTTGGGTATGAGAGGAGGAGAGCCTGCAAAAGATAGTCTGTAATACAGTCTACAGCTTAAAATCTGGCTACTGTTGAGACCTCTCAGCCAGTATGAAGTGAAGCCAACCTAGGATCCTGGGTAGACATGTGTTGTTTTGTATACCCAGAATCATTTCTCTTAGACTTGTAATAGTACCTTGGATTTCCCGGGGTAATTGACCCTATCCACTTTCACTCCATATACTTTGGGTGGGCCTAGCCCAAACCCCTGGAATCAGAGATAAGCTCATGACCCAAATCCAAATAATTGACATTGTCACAGATCCATGGTGATAGGTTAATCATTTTTTGCTCTAATCAGTGAAATCCCAGACATTTTTCTGGAGCTACTAGGAAAGTCAAGTGTGTGCATGTGTGCATGTGTGTGTGTGTTTCCTGAAACAGATAGCAGAGACAATGAGGTAAGTCTGAGCTGTCATCAGAGGGCATAAAAGCATAAAAATAAGGCTAATTGAGAGGAAATTATGCCTGGAAAGTGATGGCTTTTTTGATATTGTTCTTTCTATAGGATATATGGACTTGCTAGAGAGAGACAGAGAAAGAGAGAGAGGGAAAGTGAGGAGTCAGTCCCCAGGAAGCATGGCCATGCCACAATCCTTTCTACTCTAGTCTTCTTTGGGGATTTTGGGCACACAAAAACACACTCTCAGAATGATTTTTCAAGCTACCTGGTCCTGAACTCAAACCATGCAGCTGGCCATGTGGGATCCAGAGCCTTAACCTCCTTTCCACCTGTTGGCCCTCTAATGATGGCTTCTGAGACTCTGAATCTAGCTATGAGTAAAGCTGGTACTTCCCTAATGCTGATACTGGAATTTTAATATGAAAGTCAACATTTGAGTTGATTTCCTGCCATTTACAATCTAAAACCTCCTGAATAATATATAATATATTCTTGAATTTTCCCTATTTATACAAAGCGTGCCATGAATAAAAGAATAAATGTACATACATACACCCCCAAGGACAAAGTACAATTTCAAAAAAATATAATCTAATTTCATATTAAGAGAAAGAGAAGTACTTTTTAATGAATATAATAGAATACGTATAGTTATCTGTGAAAAAAATGTCTGCAGTACTTTATATTATTATGTACAATTTTCTAATTTCCATGTGTTGTTTTCAGATAATAATTCTAGACCTCAGCAATGCAAAAAAAACAGAAAACTCTATTAGAATTCTATGACAAATTACAAAACCCACCAATTTCTTTAGTTATACAAAAAGTGAACTGGAATTTAAAGTCTTAAAATCCAATGTCAATTATGAGCCAGGCATCTATCCCCTTACTTCACTATATCTCCATAAGCAGATTACAGTACAGGATTTATTTCCCTGTTCAAATTCCTGAGGTAAAGGAATGAGGGAGAGGCAGGGCAGAAGGCTATTTTTTTCAGTAACATTTTGAATTTAGGCAACTTTAACCAATGTTTATAAAGAACACAAAATCTATTTACATTTTTCCAAATTCTTTATGACCTTTCTCAATGCACATCTATTCATCTCCAACTATGAGAGGAACGTGGTTTATATTAGATAGAAGTAGACCAACAGAGGGAGGAAAAGTTGAGAAATTACTATACTACTCTAGTACAGATGGCTTATGTTGGGAAATCTTTATCATTGAATTGAAGGCATGATTTCATTAATTAGGCTGAACTAAAAAGGATTTCCAAATTTTTTTTGCCTATGAGGGGAATATTTGTCCAAATGCTAAATATTTTAATAAGTCAGAGATTGGTTAACTATTTTTCTATTCATTTGTTTCTGGTGTGATTTATTTGCATGTGTGCATGTGTGCATGTTAAAGAGAGTCACAAAGGCAGAGAGGAGAGATAAGAGTGTTCATTATCCTATCTCCACCTTGAAGGAGAATGATGATGGTGAACAAGATAGCATCCACTTAGGGTGTCATAAATTACTCCTGTTTCAAAAGACCCCTGGTCTAAGTTCTATGTTTACATGAAACCATGTAACTTAGAGTTCTTTTCAGGGTCATTGATGGTCAAGTACAATTCCTGCCTCCAAGATCCTGCCATCACTATGGAATTTGCTTATCTCATCAGTAGTTATTTGGTTCTCAGCCCAGTGACATTCTGATCATATACATGTAAATATATATTTTTATATATTTAGTGCTTTTTCAAAAATATATATCAAGGTGTCAGCAGGTGACATGGAGATTAAGGTGGCTGAATCTCACATGGCTGACTATGAAGTCCGACTCTCAGACCTGACAACTTGAAAATCAAGTTGGGCAGTCTCATGTGTGTTTATGCCCAAAATCCCAAGAGAAAAATGGAGGAGAAGGAATTGTGGTGTGGCTGTCTCTCCTGTAGGGTGATTTCTCACTTTCCCTCTCTCTCTCTCAAAGTGTCAAGATATGAGTAACAAAGCATTTGTGCCCTCTTGAATACTTCTTTACTTTCTGGAACTTCTTTTCAGAGACTCTTTTCAGCCAGTCCAAAGTACAATAGATACAGGACTTTTCATTTGATCAAAGTAGAATATAGGCACTCACTTAAGGACTAAGTTCTGTTTCTACAATTAGGTCATTAAATGAACTGGTCAATAAGCGATTAGCTTAGAGGTAGATGTCTTGTTATGTGTCATGTTAGACGACATGTTTTTCATTTTTGTTCTTTTTTTAATTTTTCTGCCATAGATCACAAGTACTTGCCAAAGAGAGAAAGACAGAGACAGAGAGAGGGAAAGTGAGAAATCACCCCCCCCCCCAGGGGGAATGGTTACACTTAATCTCCTTTCTTCCATTCTCCTCTCAGGATTTTGGGCACACACACACACATACACACCTGACATGATTTTCAAGCCACTGGGTCTGGGACTAGAATTGCAATCAACCATGTGGTAATCCAGTGCCTTAACCACCATCAGCTGCTGGCTCCAGGTCATGTATTTTTTAATAGGAATCTCAAAAATAATGTAATTCTAGCCATATAGAAAGCATATGTTAGATAAGTGCCAGAAAGTGACAAGACACACTAAAACACTATAATATAAATCTGGCATAAGTGTTTTTGTTTATTCTGAATACTACTATGGGTGCACAATAAAGTACAAATTTATAAACAAAATGTGTAGTCTTACATGATTGCAAATTCTTTGTGTAGTGAATACTAACCAACTAAGTGAGTGAAACAAAGACTGAAAAGGAGGCTTACCAGCACTAGGATACTGGTCGTTAAGTCCAAGTGGTGGTTAAACAGGTGGGTTGTTAAGTGAGGAGTGGCTGGCTGTACAAGAATTTTTTACTTTTCGTAGGTATTTTTTAAACTGCCTGGATCTCTAAAAGATTAACCTGATCTATAGTAACTTTCTTTGGGATCAAACCCTTCCCCTGCCTGCAAAGCAGGTCTGTTCCAGTCCTGTGAATTGCTGTTTGGTTTGACTGCTCACTGAGGACTAGTCTTTCTCTAGTCCTTCCCACTTATGATAGAGCCCATCATAGGCTCAGCTTTACCTCCCAGATAAAATCCAAGGTCTTTAGCAGAGTATGTGAGAACCTCTAAGCTCTCGAGTCCTCTCTTTTTCTTAGACTGAACCATTCACATTCTCTACCCACGCAGACATCACTGTTCCTGGTTTTAAATATTGAAGAAATTCTCTAGTTACATAATATTATATACAAAAATATGATCATGTTAGTTTTTTAATCGATGATTATTGTCTAATAACGTTTTTACTATTTTTCATTATAATGCATTGGATTCTACTAATAGTTTTCTTCATGCTATACAAGTTGCTTCTTAGAATAAATCACATATGGGGACCAGCAGTTGGCGTAATGGCTATGTCACTGGACTCCCAAGTAGTCAACCACGGTTTGAGTACCGGACCCAGTGGCTTAAACTCATGCCAGGCACGTGTGCGTGCCTGCCCAAGATCCCGAGAGGAGAATGAAGGAGAAGGGATTGCAGCATGGCCATACCCCCTGGGGGGTGATTTCTCACTCTCTGTCTCTCTGTCTCTTTCTGTCTTTCTGGCGAGTGCATGCACCCTATAGCAAAAAACTCTCCAAAAAAAAAAGAAATCCCATATGAATAATTATTTCAATGTGACATGTTCTGTTTTAAACTTTAAGAATTTCATATAATATTCACAAATAAGATTGAATTATATATATTTTTTGGCCTTTTTGTGTTTTGTACTAACATTAAGTGTACTTCCTTAAACAAATGAGATAGCAATTTCATGAGTTTTTGAACAAAATTCCTTAGGAAATTAGGTTCAGATAATAGTATCAGGAATAATTTTTGCCATTTTTTCTTCATGCACCACTTTGACAATTTTTTGAAGTTTATTTATTTTGTTTCTTACATGAGCAACAGAGATAGCATTTTTAACAGGTCTTCACACTACAACCCACCCTGGCTTCAGCCAACCCCAGATCATAGGCATACATGCATCCAGTATGTTTAAGTCAGTCTTGAACTTAGACCCCTCCTGTATGACTCGGCCTCACAGCACCACCTTACTGCTGCACCATCATCTGGCCCCACATTTTGGCAATTCTTTTTATATAGTTGTCACAATTATTAGCCTATTTTCCAGTACAAAGAATAACATTTCTTTTGCCTCAGTGCTTAGTTAAAACATCCATTTAAAAGGCAATATGTTACAGTGGTTAAGGGCATAGAGTCACAAAGTCAAACCTCTTGCCACTAACCAGTGTCTTCCTAGGTAACATTTAAACTGCTCTGTGTCTCCCTTTCCTCATCTTCAAAAAGGAGACGATGACAGCAATAGTTGCTGTGAAGGAGTGGGTTTGGAAGTTTGGTGATACATGGGATACAGCCTTCTCCTGGGAAGGCTCTAGTCCTTTTCTGTCTTGAGACATTCACCTGATTTAAATGCTTTGCAGGCCAGAATTATTCAGCACTTTTTTTTTTTTTTTTTTTTTTTTTTTGGAGAGGTTTTTGCTATAGGGCACGTGCGCTCGCCAGACAGAGAGAGACAGAAAGCGAGAAATCACCCCCCAGGGGGGATGGCCACACTGCAATCCCTTCTCCCCCATTCTCCTCTCGGGATCTTGGGCATGCATGCACACGCACCCGGCATGAGTTTTAAGCCACCGGGTCCGGGACACAAACCGCGGTCGACTACTCGACTACGTGGGAATCCAGTGACATAGCCATTACGCTAATTGCTGGTCCCAGCACTTTCAAGCTTGAGTTAAATACAAACCCAGACCACCAGACTGTCAAAGTCCGGCACGTCACATCATCCCCATTAAAGAAAAGAAAGGACTTGAAGCGAGACCTTATCCTTATTAATCTCCTTACTAGATAGCAAAAGATGCAGGGGAAAAAATATAGTAAGAATTATATTTGAAAACAATGAGCCAGACTGTAGAAACAAGAGTTGGGTTGCAGATAATTTACCCAAACATTCTTAAAAGATCTGGACCTGAGAATTAGGAAGACTTCTTGGTGCATAGTTCAATGGGTACAACATTTTAAATATCATGCTAGGTTCATATTTGCAATGATTGAAGAAAGTATCCCTCGTGTCACACTGCAACATCAAAAGGACCACATGAATAAAATTCATTAACTATCCTTTTTAAAAATCTTAGCTGAAGGTAATCAAAAAAAATCAGAATATGGTTTATATCAGGTTGCTTTTAGTTCATGGCTAGGTACCCAAGTTTCTCTCCCATTCTTTTCCTTCTTTCCTTTCTTATTCTCACTCTTACTTCCAGCGTCTTTCCTTTGTTCTTTGTGCTCTGGGAAAAATCTAAATTCAAATAAATAAATTTATCCTTTCTCCCTTTCTCTACTTTTTCTTTTTCTTTTCTTTTTTTTTTTTCTTTTTTTTTTTTTTTGGAGAGGTTTTTGCTATAGGGCGCGTGCGCTCGCTAGACAGACAGAGAGAGACAGAGAGACAGAAAGCAAGAAATCATCCCCCAGGGGGGATGGTCACGCCGCAATCCCTTCTCCTCCATTTCTCCTCTCGGGATCTTGGGCACGCACGCACATGCACCTGGAGTGAGTTTTAAGCCACCGGGTCCGGGACGCGAACCGCAGTCGACTACGTGGGAGTCCAGCAACATAGCCATTACACTAACTGCTGGTTCCCATCTTTACTTTTTCTTTTGAATGGAACATCTTTTTTTTTTTTTTCTTTTGAGAAGTTTTTGCTGTAGGGCGCATGCGCTCGCCAGACAGACACAGAGAGACAGAGAGATAGAAAGCGAGAAATCACCCCCCAGGGGGATGGCCACGCCGCAATCCCTTCTCCTCCATTCTCCTCTCGGGATCTTGGGCACGCACACACACGCACATGGCGTGAGTTTAAGCCTCCGGGTCTGGGACTTGAACCGCTGTCGACTACATGGGAGTCCAGCGACATAGCCATTACGCTAACTGCTGGTCCCTTGAATGAAACATCTTGAAAACCAATCCCAACTCCTGCACCCTTTGAAAAACTTCCCATATTGTTAAGGTCATCCTCTATTATACCATAATTTTGATGCATTTATAGTTAGCCTGAAATATTAAATCGTCATAAATTAGATGCCTAGCATTTAATTCTCTTTAAGTTTTTCTATAATTTAATTAATTTTCTTATTGAATTTTTAGTTCATCATATATTAAAAAACTAATTCAACATTATTCCAGGCAAACGTGACAGACAATTTGGAGTTTAAATTCATGAATATATCACAAGTACTAAATTTAGAAATATGCTGAAAAACTGGGGCTGGCAGGTGGTGTGGTGTTTAAAGATGCCGGACTCCAACATGGCTGACCACAGTTCAAGTATCAAACCTGGTGGCTTACTTTTTCACTTTCTCTCTCTCCCTCTCTCTCTCTCTCTCTTTCTCTCTGATCAATCAATAAATAAAGTTAATAAAATAATTCTTACAAAAAGAAACCTGTTTCAAAACTATTTGTAGAACAAAAGGCTACTTAAATTTTGCCACATAAAGAAGAGTTTAGAAGAAATGCTTAAAGACAAACTATTCATTTTAAGTTTTCCTGACTTACTCAGTTTACATTGTACGTCATCACACTGTAGGTTATATGATAAGGAGGGAAATGAAATTAAAAATGGATCATAGGCAGTCTCATCAGTGTTAAACTGCATGTTTTATGCCATGTAGCCATCAGCACAAAATCGTGGCGTAGATCTGTGATGTAGACATGAAGATGTTCAAGTTCAGGAAAGTTGAATAGTTGGTCCAAAGTACAGAACTTATAAATAGCAGCCCAAGGACTCTCCTCCTGTCCTGTTAGCAGAGCATATGGCACCTGCTCCTTGGGTGTTTTTGTGTGTGGCTTTTCCCAAATCTGAATTTCTCTGTTCAATTTATGAAGTTGGCAAAAGAGTTATGGTAAAAAAAAAAAACTGTTATTAATCATTGAAAATAAATAAAAATATTCAAAAGATTGAACTGGATTGGTATTTAACTCCAGCTGTAGAAATACTGGGCACACAGAGAGTCTTCTAAAGAAGCTGGAAGTTCTGTAATAATATTTATAAGCAGCAGTTCAAAATATTCTAATTGATATTTATATAGCACTATCACCAGTCTAAGTGAGAGATTTAGTGAACATAAACATTGGCTATTTGTTATCACCATAATTTAGATGAGGAAAGCCGGCATGGAAAAATTTAGTAAATTCCTAAGATCACCCTCCTATACCTGCTACATACTAAAATATATTTGAAAGCCTAAATATTAATATTTTGTCTTTTCTATGGAAATGGGCTTAGAAATATGACTCTCTTGATTGTCTCCCCACAGAATTTATCTCCTACTGACAAGCGCTCAATAAGTTAGGAAGCATGGAGATAAAATTAAGTATCTTCCACCTCAGGCGTATTTCTTACATATTTCTAGGTTTATAAACACAACCTGCATTGGGCTAAAGCTAAGATTTATCAACATATTCATTCAGTGGATATAAAAAAAAAGCTGAATAAATGGCTAAGTTTTATAATGAAAGATAAATCATTTTAATTATTTAATAGAAGGTAATTGGAATGAATAAACATATGTGCATGTCTATGTCTACCCATATCCACGTTTTAATATGGCATTAAAATTGTTCCTTAATAAGGGGAAATATCCAAAGCATGTTGAGTGTCTGGCAATCTACCTATCAAGTTGCTACTGAGAAAATACTTCATAAGTACTATTTAAAACTGGTATATAAAAAAAAATGAGTACACACAACGGAGCCTCCTTTTGTTGCCAAGTATCTTATTTAACTCACTCCTCCTGCCATGAAAATATTAGGTTGTAAGGAAAGTCATGGCATATTTTTCTATGTTTTGCTATGCAAAAATTGTGTCATGACTTTTCTGACAACCCAGTAGAATCAGCTGAGTTGACCTAAGGCTTAGTCATAGGTTAACTCAGCTGATTACAGAAGTCAGATCCCATATTGCTGATGACAGTTTCAGTTCCAGCCACTGCACCTTCAAAAACATGAAGGCCTGGGAACCAGCAGTTAGCGCAATGGCTATGTCCTAGTCGACCGCGGTTCGCGTCCCAGACCCGGTGGCTTAAAACTCATGCCAGGCGTGTGCGTGTGCGTGCCCAAGATCCCAAGAGGAGAATGGAGGAGAAGGGATTGCGGCGTGACCATCCCCCCGGGGGGTGATTTCTCGCTTTCTGTCTCTATGTCTCTGTCTGTCTGGCAAGCACACGTGCCCTATAGTGAAAACCTCTCCAAAAAAAAAAAAAACATGAGGGCCTGTGTGCACATGTGCATGTGCCCTAAATCTTGAAAAGATGGAGAAATGGAGGAGAAGGGATTGTGGTGTGACCACATCCCATTGTGGTGTGACCACATCCCATTAAGGGGGGCTTTCTCCTTTTCTCTCTCTCTCTCTCTCTCTCTCTCTCTGTCCCTCTGTCCCTCTCTGGTGAGTGCAAACAACTGCTGGCGACAAGAAATAAAAAGAAAAAAATATAAGAAAATATAATTAGTTCACAAAAAAGATTTAAAAAGTGTTGAGAATCAATCCTTTTCTCTATTGCCAAAATAATAAAGTCAACTCTGGTTCAAATATGATTCCTTACTCAGCAATACTTGGTTATATAACCACTAGTCTCCAATGGCTGATATCACACTGACAGTGATGCTGAAAATAATGTGGGGTCCACTGGTGCCATGGTGGTTAAGGTGACTGGATCCCACATTGTCAATTTCGCAGTTCAAGTTCTATACCTCGAGGCTTGAAAAACATGCCAGGTGCTTATGTGTGCATGCCCAAAATCTTGAGAGGAAAATGGAGAATGGAAAAGGAATTGCTATGTAACCATGCCCCCTGAGGGTTTGTTTTTTCCCCTCACTTTCCCTCTCCCCCTCTCTCTTTCTCTTTCCCTCTGCCCCTCTGCATTAAGTGCTCAAGAAGAAAAGAACATGGAAGAAAACCAACAGACCTAGATGTTGTAGTAGAAAGACAAGTTTATAGCACTAAAATTATAGTTTCATGTAAAAATATCTGGCTTTGAAGGACTGACATAACTTTAAAACACATAGTATTTTAGAACATTCATTTTCCTTTTTATCCATTTCATTTGCATCAATGTGCATGTCTTTAAATGGGCATTTTTAATGGCTTAGATCATGAGTATTTATCTTTGACCCTTTAATCTTCAACAAATTGCTTGCCACCATATTTGTAATTATGGAAATGTTCTGAGTAACTACAAAAATGTACTAAATGAGTAAATGAATGAACACTTGCATTTGTAAATCCAATACAAATTTTTGTTCTTCTTTCTCTGATCAAAATAATTGGGCATTTATGAATAGTTTTTTTAATTCTTTTTCTCTTATCAAACGCATAGAAGGGTTGCTATCAATATGAAAGGAATATCATAAGTAATTGATAAAATAAAACAAGGGTTTAAAGTCATTTTAAATTAATATACTGTGATAGAAAGAATGTAATGGTATTATGAAAAGGAAAATTAATCTTGTTTTTTTTTTTTGTTTTTGTTTTTGTTTTTCAAGAGAGGTTTTTTGCTATAGTGTGCATGTGCTTGCTGGAGAGACAGAGTGACAGAAAATGAGAAATCACCCCCAAGGGGGGATGGCCACACTGCAATCCCTTCTCCTTCATTCTCCTCTCAGGATTTTGGACACACTCACACACACACACACACACTCAGCGTGAGTTGTTTTTTTTTTTTTTTTTTTTTTTTTTTTTTGAGAGGTTTTTGCTATAGGGCGCGTATATACAGAGAGAGACAGAGAAATCACCCCCCAGAGGGGATAGCTACGCCTCAATCCCTTCTCCTCCATTCTCCTCTCCGGATCTTGGGCAGGCACGCACATGTGCCCGGCGTGAGTTTTAAGCCACCGGGTCCAGGACGTGAACCGCGGTCGATTACATGGGAGTCCAGTGACATAGCCATTACGCTAACTGCTGGTCCCAGCCCTGTGTGAGTTTTAAGCTGCCAGATCCGGGACTCAAACTGTAGTAACTATGTGAAAGTCCAGCAATGTAACCATTACACCATCTGCTGGTCCCAGGAAAAAATAATTGTTAAGGTATGTTATTGACAAGGACTGACAGGTGGCGTGGTGGTTAAAGGAACTGGACTCCCACATGACTAACTGTGGTTCAAGTCTTAGACCTGGTGGCTTCCTGTCTAACTTTCTCTCTCTCTCTCCCTCTCTCTCTCTCTCTCTCTCTCTCTCTCCCTTTCTCCCTCTTCAAATTGGAAAATAATAAATAAAGTTAAAATGAAGTAATTATTTAAAAAAAGTTGGTCCCCTCAACCTCCCAAACTCAACTACATAAATCCATAAGGAAACACAAATTAGTTAAAGATAATAAAACCAACACTCAGGTTCATGTTTGTGGGTAAAATTGCTACATGGAATTAGAATATATTTTCTGTGGCATAATATTTTTATAGTGAAGCAGCCAAAATACCACAAATGTATAACATAAGCTGAAAGCATTCTGGCCCTTCCAGGCATTTCTGTGGCTTGGCACTGACAAATTCAGGTAAGATATATGTTGCAGTTAGGATCAGGTTACATCAAACATTGCCTTTTCCAAAAATATATGAGTTGCTAAAATAGCTTCCCTATTACCTTGGGAGAGGATGCCTAGCTATCAACAACAAGAACTTTAGAGCAAATTCTCACAAATGTGTCTTCTCAGTGAGCACAAAATCAAGTCCTCGCAAAATAAAAACAGTAATAAAAGACCTTACCACAGATATCCACAACAACCTTGAGTGGCAAACACCAATGCACATTGTAACTCTCTTCTTGTCATTCTTTTTTTTTTTTCCTTTTCTTTTTAGGTTTTTGCCATAAGAGGCGTGTATTCACCAGAGAGAGAGAGAGAGAGAGAGAGAGAGAGAGAGAGAACACAAGAGAGAGAGAGTGAGAGAGAAATCACTTCCTGGGTGAATGGCCATGCCACAATCCCCTCTCTTCCATTCTCCTTCCAGGATTTTGGGCACGCGTGCACACATGCCTGGCATGCACATGTGGCTGACATGCACATGTAGCTGGCATGATCCTTAATCCACTGGTTCTGGGACTCAAACTATAGTTGGCCATGAGGGAATCGAGTGCCCCAACGAGCATGCCATCTGCTAGCCCTTCCTTGTCATTCTTTTTTTTTTTTTTTTTTTTTGGAGAGGTTTTTGCTATAGGGTGCGTGCGCTCGCCAGACAGACAGAGAGAGACAGAGAGATAGAAAGCGAGAAATCACCCCCCAGGGGGGATGGCCACGCCGCAATCCCTTCTCCTCCATTCTCCTCTGGGGATCTTGGGCACGCACGCACACGCGCCCGGCGTGAGTTTAAGCCGCCGGGTCCGGGACTCGAACTGCGGTCGACTACGTGGGAGTCCAGCGACATAGCCATTATGCTAACTGCTGGTCCCCTTCCTTGTCATTCTTAAGGTACATTTTTGCCTGGTATTGTATTTAGGTGTAAGATGATTTCTTGATTTTAGAAATGACCAAAAAGGGGCCCAGCAGATGGTGTAATGGTTACATTGCTGGACTCCCACATAGTCGACTGCAATTCAAGTCTTGGACCCAGCGGCTTAAAACCTGTGCTGGGCATGTGTCTGTGTGTGTGCATGCCCAAAATCCCAATAGGAGAGTGGAAGAGAAGGGATTGTGATGTGGCCATCCCCCCTGGGGGAGGGAGCATTGATTTCTTGAATTCTGTCTCTCTGGCAAGTCCATGTGCCCTATAGCAACGATCTCTCTCTAAAAAAAAGAAATCACTAACAAGGAGCAAGCCTGGTGTGCATATGTATCCTCTAGTATCAGTCTCATTAATTTCTAGGACCACTTAACAATGACTTATCATTTATATGACTAATATATATACAATTATAAATAGGCCACCATTTATGAGCAAAAAATTTATTCATTGACTTGTGTGTTTTGTGTATTTTTCCCCACGAATTTCTTCCTAGTTTGGTGATAATCAGATAACAACAGAATGTAGTTAGGAAAACATAGTGTGACATATATGATTGCTCAGTATCTTGTAATTATTAATAGGTCACTTAATATAAGCTACTTCTTAAATTGTTTTGAAAAAACTGCTTTTCTTTTATACTCACATAATTTTAATTTGATTTTCTAGTATAATAACATGAAATATCCTGTAGCTCTCTGTATCTTGTAGTTACTATGAGATATTTCTTAATACAAAAATAGCAAAATTTCATTCTTATATACTCACGTGATTTTAATTTGTTTTTCTAGTATAATACATGAAACATTTTATAGTTTTCAATGCTGTCAACTGTATTTATATTGCATTTTCAATTGTTCTGTGACTAAGATAAAATTTGTGTTTTGAAATGTGATTTTTCTGAAGTCGATAGGTATTTACACTCACCTCTTCTCATACAAGTCAATTTCTACGTATTTCAAAGTTGTTTCTAAATATTTGTGTGGCTCTTGTCAGAAACTGAGACCATTGTTGCAATTTAAGAAAAATAAATAAAATAGTGTTTGGTCCATACATTTAGATCCACGTCAAGTCAAGCTATATTGCACATAGTTCTACTATATAAGAGAAACATTTTAAAACATTGCAGAAAATAATACTAAAGTTTTAGATTATTCTCAAGGAAGGAAGTCCTCATGCATCATCCATCATTTTCCTTTGTTTTCACCTCTCTGTGATGTCGCTTCTTACCACTTTCAACGAACTCCCTGTGGATATTTTGACCTTAAGACAACTGCCACCATTCTTATAGCTAAACAAAAAGACATTTATTACAGTCAGATCAATGCAACACTCATGCAGTTAAACCATTTTCTAATTAGCTCCCTTTCTGATTAATCTCTGATGCATGCTTTCCACTAACTCAAACGTTCCAACCAAATGATGTTTTGTTCTTTTGTTTTTATTTTGACAAGGACAAATTGAATTTCTCACTGCCCAGAAATAAATTTGCAATGATCACAATTACTTGTATTTGCATTGGTAAAAATTTCAGCTCTCCAAAACATTTAGTAATAGAGAACTGCTCATGTTGGACACAGTAGAAAGACAATTACCCCACAGTCTAAATTCAGTCTTTGTATTCAATAGTTCCATTAATGATGTAGAGGATGGTGGTAAGTTGCTAGTAATCAAGTTGAAAATGTGAATCTAATGAAGAAGGGTAGGTATTAAGCAATAAAACAGCTTTCTAACTTCCACATCATTTATGTGGCCCTGTGAAGTCTGATGGAACCCTAAGGATTCCTTGCCTCCTGGTGTTAGAACCAAGCACATGAGTTCTGAAGTTAGAAAGAGTCTGGGTAGCTCAGACCATGTGTTGATGATGTCTAAACAAGCTTAGAAAGAGAAACAGTCAGTCTTAACTAATGATGTGGCTGCATAAAAACCCAATTGTTAATTGATGTTTGGTTTAATATTGACAATAGTCAAATTCTTTTTATGTAAAACCAACCGATGAAAGAAGAAATCCTCTGAAAGAGCACAGTTGAGCAACAAGGGTCAAAGTGTCAACTGAATCCTTCTTCCTAAAAGGTAACAAAAAGAAGTTGACACCTTATTTTTTCTTAAGGTTTTGGCATAGAGCATGTGTGCTTGCTGGAGAGAAACTGAGAGCAAATGAGAGGGAAAGTGAGAAATTTCTTCCCAGGAAGGATGGCCACACCACAATTCCTTCTCCTCCTGTGATTTTGGGCATGCACACACATATGTGTCCCCCAGGTCCAGGATTCAAATCATGGTTGGCTGTATGAGAGTCCAGTGTTATAACCTCTATGCCACTTGCTGGCCCCAAAGTTGACACTTTTGATGAGGTTCAAATAAAGTGAAAAACACCCAATCCTTTAAACTGTATATGTCAGCATTAATAAACATTTGTAAAGAAAACCATTTCTCACTAAATGTTAGTGCTCAAAGGCAGTAAAATGTGAATATGACTGTTCAATATTTGCAAAAGACCTCTGAAATATAAAATATTAACATTTAAATTCAACACTGAGAGTCTCTACAGATGTGAGAAGTCATGCACTGATTCTAATCATTGGCCTTGGGAATTTGTCTTTTCTTAAGTAAGAAATCACCTCCCAGAGGGAATGACTACACCAAAATTCTTTCTATTCCATTCTCCTCTCTGAATTTGGGGCACACACATGTACCCCGTGTGTTTTTCAAGCCTCCATTTTCGAAACTTGAACTATACAGTCAGCCATGTGGGGTCCAGCAGCTTAACCATCACACTACCTATTGGACCCAGTATTTGTCTCAATTAATATATATTTTGAGGACTCATCATTGAGGAAGCTGGATTCCATATGGCTGTCTGTGGTTTGAAGTCTGGCCTTGGCAGCTTGAAAAACACACAGGACGTGTACACATGCACTCCCAAAATCCCCACAGAAGAGAAAAATGGAAAAGAAGGGATTTTCTTGTGACCACACCCTATTGGGGAGTGTTTTCTCCTTCTCTCTCTTTCTCTCTCTGTGTCTCTTTCTGGCAAGCACATGAACCTTCTGGCAATTAAATTATATATATATATATATATATATATATATATATATATATACACACACACACACACACACACACACACACACACACATATATACATAATATATATTACATTATATATGTGTGTATACATATATACACACAATAAAATTATGTGTGTATACATATATACACACATATATATATATATATATATACACATATACAAATATATAACTTCCTTTTCTCTTAAAACTTTCTTTTGCTTTACTTCTACTACCTTACTAACATAATGCAAAATGTGTAAATCCAGTACATAAGATAATAACTGGTATAGGCACCTGCTCATTCCTGAGAATTTCTATATTCAAAACCAGAAAATCGCCTTACAATTGATACATGACTGGTTACAGCTCATTCCACTCTGAGTCTTGTGGATCCATGCCCCCTGGTAAAGCAAGGTAAGAGTCTCATTCTAGCAAACAGAGATTTAAGACTAATAATCCTTTCATTTAACTAGAGATATAATAATAATAATAGTAATAATAGCTAGCAAGAACTCACTGAATATCTGACTCAAAATATGAAAATTCAGATGTTCTCTTATTTATCAATAAACAAATCTTAAAGTCAGTATTACCATTCATATTTTATAAATAAGGAAACTTATTAAGTAGGTTGTCCAAAACAAATCACCTAGTTAATGTTGAAGCTGGAACTCTTACTCAAATCTGACTGCTCAAAGCTATGCTTTTTTCACTTATCAATCCTTCTGAACAAACAAAAAACCCTGAAACTCCAGTGCTAAAGAGAGTAATGTGAAGGCCAACAGGTGGCATGGAGGTTAAAGGAGCTGGATCCCACATGGTCAATGGAGAGGTTTGAATCCTGGACTCAGAAGCTTGTGTGTATCTGTGCCCAAAATCCCAAGAGAAGAATGGAGGAGAAGGGATTGTGGAGTGTCCAACTGACACCTGAGGGGGAGAAGGGAGGATTTCTTACTTTCCCTCTCTCTATCTTTCTCTCTCCAACAAGCATACCCATCCTATAGCAAAAACATAAAACTTTTAGAAGTTAAAAAACAAAGGAGAGAAAATGTGGTATCTTTTAGTCAAGCCTATGTTGTGATTTTATGCTTTGAAAGCATGCTCCCCCATCCCTAGCCCACTAAAAACACAGTAGTTATTAAAAAAGAAATATATATATATATATATATATATATATATATATATATGTTATTTGGAGAACAAATTGATAAAAAGTGAAACAGTCCTCTGTGAACCTAAGTAAAACAAAAACAACTAGGGAGTATTGTGTGTGTGCATGTGTGTATGTATGTCTGTGTGCACACATATGTGTGTTGGGGTGGGCATGATGGTCATTTGCCTGTTTGCACTAAAATCCATTCTCTGCCTTTGTCTTGTCTATATTTCATATAGCCACGTTTGCTAGGGTTCGACTTCCTCTAGCCTGGGCTGATGACAAGCAATGGTAACACTTAGACTGCAGGTGGAAGGAAAGTTAGGCTAAACTGCCCCTCTCTCTATCTCTCCAGCACCTGGCAGGGACTATGCCTTCTAGTGCCCCCAGCTCTCACCAGTACCATTTCCTCTGTGGTCCTAGTCTACCTATTTAGCCAAACCAAATGTGGGAATACATGTTTTAGATTTTAAGTGGACATGGATGACATATCATGGATTCTGCTTTAAAAAAATATGTGGCTGAAATCAACTCAGTTGTATTTTAAGTTGCTCTCTGAGGATTTGTCACTTATGTTTTCATATACTACAGAGGATGATAGATTGATTTCTATTTTCACTCATTTATTTATGCCTTAGAGAAATTTTGGCACTGCCTAAGGATACTAGTATGTTTAGTCTCTGTGCAGAAAGACTTGGCTGTCTATTTATGGAAGAGCCCTGGTTTGGAGACAAAATTTTCACCATAAACTTAACAGTTCTATCATTTACTTCATTTTGGTGAATAAATATAATTTCCATTTAGTATTATAATAAAGTTTCTATTGATAAGTAACAGAATTCCAAGCTTATGTCAAGGAATAAATCTTCAACTATTTCTTGTTGTGTATCAAAAATCTAATTGATAGAAATGTGTGTGTGTGTGTGTGTGTGTAAGAAACTATCAGAGACAGATAATTCTCTAGTCTAACTAGTTCCTTCATTCTACCTTAACCATCAGAAAGCCATAAGTAGCAAAGGATATTACCGTAGCTCTTTAAAGTCATGTTTTCACTGAATTGTGCCTTAGTGCTATATCTTAATTTGTACTGAGGGGTGCAATTAGGAAAACAAAACAAAAAACCTCTTTGATTAAGGCAAATTAAGCTGCTTTAACAAATAAACCCAAACATCTATTAATGTCTCAAACATAGCAGAATCTTATTTCTCACTCACGTAACAGTCTGAAAAGGATGCTCCTAGTAGATGTACAACTCTCATGTAGGTAATAATTTGGGACTATTTTATGGCTCTGCAATGCCCCATGGCTTCATAATCACGTGCATCCAATCAGTAAAAGATGAAGAAGAGTTCAGAGAGTCACAACCCTTTTTAAGCCCTTGGTTAGTCAGCAAATGGCACTCCTATCTTATGCTCACTTTCTATTGGTAGGAATTAGAGGAACGGTCACACCTCATTGCAAAGAATCCTGGGATCTGTGAGTCCTGGCTGAGCCGACAATTCCCACTTACATTCTGTACTGGGGATAAATTTTTGTAGGCAAGGACACAATCTCTGCCACATTGTTATTTGATTTAAGTGTAGGCATGTGTAGGGGACAGTAATTATAACTTTGCAAAGATAAATTTGTAAAATTTCTTTCAACTCTAAGTCAGAGTAAGCTTTGCTTCTCTAAAGAGACTCATGTACCCTTCTTTCTGAAAAATGCAAACTATGCAAATAATCATTATTTTGCTGTTTGTTTTGCTTAATTACTATTTTTCTTAAAGAATTTTTCTGTTTTTCTTTGACCAAAGGGAAGTTTAAAATCAAGTTATGATGGAAATGTAATAATTGTGTATGATCTTAAGACCTACAAAGAAATGAAAAGAGAATTTATATATTTATTCCATAGTAATATATGAATGCGGTAAAGCATTCAATAGGACAAAATGGTCTCAAGCACTAGTCCCTCTAAGTTTCTTAAGATTCTTTAGTATAGAGAAAGATAGCAAGAGAACAATAGAGAGGCAAGACGTTAGTGAGAAACAGATATGGCTTATTACCTGTTGGTGATGACATGTATAGTATTTTCAACTGGATTGGTCTGAGAAGTATTTCATGATGGGTAAAGTCTTTTTACAAGCAAAATGAGAAATAGTGATTGACTGTTTCAAAAATAATTAGAATAATAATAATGATGGGAAAAACATAGAAAAGATATTGAATGATGAAGTGGGGAGTTTAATGTCTCTGTATTGACTGACATGCATGGCATTCCCTTTTGAAAAAGCAATGTAATACACTGTAAAATTATATGTAATCCAATGTAATATAAAGAAGATTATGATGATAATAAAAAAATGAAAAAAAATTCTTTAGTACATTTACAGAGCTGTTCCTGGCATACACAACATACGTGCTTCTTTTCCATTATTTAAATGTGTAGTTTCCGGGACCAGCAGTTGGTGTAATGGCTATGTCGCTGGACTCCCATGTAGTTTGAGTCCCGGACCCGGTGGATTGAACTCACGCCAGGGGCGTGTGCATGCGTGCCCAAGATCCCCAGAGGAGAATGAAGGAGAGGGGACTACAGCATGGCCATCCCCCCTGGGGGGTGATTTCTCGCTTTCTGTCTCTCTGTCTCTGTTTTTCTGGCAAGTGCACAGATCCTGTAACAAAAACCTCCAAAAAAAAAAGAAAAAGAAAAAGAAAAAAAGCATGTAGTTCCCTTTCTATTTATACAGGTACACATCTATTGTTAACTTTATTTCTAATGATTTATCTTTTCGTTGCTATTGCAAATGGTGTCATGGGATCTTTCTTCTGTTTTTCACTCTGTTTATTATATGACTTGCGAATGTTGCTAGTCTTCTGGCTAATCTTCTTAGGTTTTATAATTATTCTGTACTATCAAGTCTTCTATAAGAATTGTAATTGTATTCTAATCAAAAATATTAGTGTGCTTGTGCTTGCCAGAGAGAGACAGAGAGTGAGAGAGAAGGAGAGAGAAATAATCCCTGGCAGTTTGACCATGCCTCAATCCCTTCTCCTTCAATTTCTTCTTGGGATTTTGGGCATGCGTGCATATGTGCCTGGTACGTCCAGTCACTATGTGGAAGTCCAGCACCTTCACCTTGCCACCCGCTGGCCCTCATAACTATTTTTATACTATTTATTTCTTTTATTTGAGTTAAGTAATACTTCAAAAACTATCTTAATAGCTATGATAGCATATTTGTCTCATATCAGGATTATTGAGCATGTTTCTAAGATTTGTTTCTCCTTTCATATTTCTTGGAAGAAATGATATTTTCCTTTTTTAGAATAAGAACATATTGAAATTATAAATAATATCTCAATTTATGGTTAGTGACATTTGTTGTCTGACTTGGTTATAAAAATTAAACAATTCTGAAATTTGTTTTCTTTATATTATGAAACAGTTCAATAAATAGACTGAAATTTTCTGCTCTATACACTTGAAATATTCTTAGCCTAATGTTTTGAAGTGAAGAAAGAAGTTAACACAATACAAATCCTTTCCTTGCTTTTATGACACATAAACTGTTTTCTTTTTTATTTTTAGTTGCCAAAGGGTCAGTGTGCTTGTCAGAGAGAGGAGAGAGTGGGAGAAATGCCCTTCCCCTAATGGGGCATGGTCATGTTACAATACATTCTTCATTTCTCCCATCCTGTTGGGATTTGGGGCACACATGCACACGTGCCCATGGGTCCAGGATTCGAACCACTGTCAGCCACATGGGAGCCAACTCCCTTAACAAGTAGGCTACTGGTCTAATTGAACTGTTTATACTTAATCTTCAGGGAATTGTTTTGGAAATTTATCTATTCCTAGAGGTCTCTGATTTCCTTAAGATATACAACGATATTTGGTTAGGGTCAAGTAACATCATGTGATCCTTTCCGTTTCTTTCCAATATATAGTTACTTTCCCCTTGTCAATTTTTGTGTATTTGTGCTTTCTCCTCTTGTTTTTGTCCTTGATTGGTATATAGCTTTTTAAACAACCTACTCCTAGACTTATTTCAGTAGTTGTATAGCTGTATTTCATAGGTTCTGCTATGAGTGTTTTCAAGTCACATTCTAGACGTTCTTTCATTTTGGTTTTAATTTTTTGTTTTAAAAAATGTTATTTTGTTTTGTTTTGTTTTCTTATTTCCCACTGTCAGCATTTCTTACTTTCCAATTTAGTTATTATTTCCGCTTGTATTTCAGAATGTTATCTATATCATTTCTATTCTTTCATGAATGTTGTTTGCATGTCCTACATACAGTGAAATCATATGAATAGTTATTATATTTATAAAAGGGCACATTCTTTGTTTCCAAGGCATACAGTTTGTTATGTCAGTTAGAACAGTTTTATCATTTGCTTGTCTTATTTAGGTCTTCAAGAATCTTTAGGTCTTAAAAATCTTTCTTCACTAAATCTATTAAGGGCTAAGAGAAGTGAGTAAAAATCAGTTACTAATGTACTGGGGTTTTTGTTTGTTTTTTTGTTTGTTTGTTTTTAGTGTGTTTGAATTTATTTTGTTTCAAGAATGTTGATGCTATGTTTTTGGTGAATAGATGTTTACAGGTGTCATAGTTTTACTGCAGAATATACTATTTATTAGAAAGATTGTCACATTTAATGTCTGCGCCCTATCTTTTTTTTTAAGAGGTTTTTGCTATAGGGCGCGTGCGCTTGCCAGACAGACAGAGAGAGACAGAGAGACAGAAAGCAAGAAATCACCCCCCATGGGAGATGACCATGCCGCAATCCCTTCTCCTCCAGTCTCCTCTCGGGATCTTGGGCATGCACGCACACGCGCCCGACGTGAGTTTTAAAGCCACTGGGTCCGGGACACGAACCGCGGTTGACTACGTGGGAATCCAGCAACATAGCCATTACACTAACTGCTGGTCCCAAGATTGTCACATTTAATGTCTGTGCCCTATTTTTAACCATTTCTAATATGATGGCCTATGTGTTGTCTAGCCTTTAATTTTAAGTATTTCTGATTCACATTTTGTTAAATAAATGTCCTGTTATTGCAGCTCTTGCTTGTGATCCAATATGAATATACTTCACTCTTTTTTTTTTTTGGAGAGATGTTTGTTATAGGGCACATGCGCTCGCCAGACAGACAGAGAGAGACATAGAGACAGAAAGTGAGAAATCACCCCCCAGGGGAGATGGTCACACCACAATCCCTTCTCCTCCATTCTCCTCTCGGGATCTTGGGCACGCACGCACACGCGCCCGGCATGAGTTTTAAGCCACCAGGTCCGGGCGCAAACCGCAGTCGACTACGTGGGAATCCAGCGACATAGCCATTACGCTAACTGCTGGTTCCCTATACTTCACTCTTAATATCAAGGTGAGCTTAGTTCATTTGCATTTATTGCTAAGGTACATATGTTTATTACTAATTGTATCATTATACTACATATTATGCTTTATGTTTTGTAGTATATTTTAACTTTCTCTTATTCTTTATCATTCTGTTCAAACTGAATTTTTCCAAGTGCTGGAATTTTATTTATTTGTACTTTTTTGGGCTGTATTGGCAAATACTGATTGAACTATATTGAGGAATAAGCATGGCAATAAATAGATATTTATGTAGGCAAGTGCATGAATAGTAAATACACACACATACACACACACCCCTTCATACACATGTACTTAGGTTTTAAATTTTCTGTCAAACTAATAATTTTACATTGACCATATTGAAAATACCTAAAGAGGAAATTTTGTCATTAATAAAACACTGGAGGAAAACTTGAAAGACTAGATTCTTATTCTGATTCTAAATTGTACTAGCTAGAATACTTTGGAGGACATTATTAAGCTTTTCTGTAATATATTGTCTCAGTAATATATATTCTCTGTTTTTTTTTATAGTAAGAATATAGAGACACCAATATTATGAAAGTTTTTTTTTCAAAAGGGTAACATGTTTGAGTATTTTAAATGTAGAGTATTTTTAGAAATAGCACCTCTATAATTTTTAAACTTTGCAAATATTCAAAGTAACATTATGCGATCCTTTCAACAAACAAAAGTCAAAACCTTAACCTTAACACAACAAATGAATCTGATGTGAAAATTTTCACATACACAAGTTCCGAAAAATGAGAAGCATATAACCACGTTAGGTTTTTATCAGTTCATTAACTCTCTGCAGTGATTTTAAGATTTTTCCATTTAGAGGTTATCCTGCCTATGTATGTATTCTACATCACGCTTCTGGTGACTTCCAAGTCCTAGCAAGAAAAGGCACCTGTGATGGCCACAATGAGAACACATCACTGTGTCTGTTACACAACAACAGCAGGTGGCTTTGGACCTGAAAAGTAATAAGATGGGAGGTCTTCAGTCCTGTAGAGCCAGCCACAAGGCTGCATGAAGAGACTACATATATCATAACATGAAAATAAACTGGTGCACATTCCTCACACAAAAAAGAAATCAGAAGATGGGCCAGAGTGCAAAATGTAATGTGAGCTTAGCTGGTGTCTGGGCTAGCACGTCATGCCTCTGTCCTTTGTTGTGCCTCAAAATAGAAAACAAAGGCCACCCGCACCTCCTGTGTAACCATCTAAATCTACATTAATTTACAATCTCAGTTCCTCTGTCACCTAGGAACCTCCTGGGCATAAATCATTGCTGTAATGTTACTGTAAATAACAGCTCACTGGGCTGTTGATTCATTAACTCTTCACTGTTTCTAACAACACTCCATTTCATGGCACACAGGCTCTCCACAGGCCGAAAGAAAAAGCCAACCTGTCTTCAACAGCATACGTTACTGTATATCACTGAAAGGCAAGGCCGTTAAGGCAGTTCTTTTAGGTAAGAATAACACTCTGGTTTTTGAAGATAAATTAAACAAATTGGCTATAAAGACTAGAAAAGCTACTGCATTTTGTAAATTAGCACATACACCAGAAAAGCACGGACACATGAAGGCACAAGATGATTCCCTTGAAATAAAATTGACCATATCCACTAAAGACTAGAAAGAAACTAGCAATTATTTACTTACAAATATGCCTCTTTACATCTTCACAGCAAAAGTGTCCAGCATCTGTTAGTGATTTCATTTCACCAAGGAAATGAAAACACTAAGAAACAGAGGTTAAGTATGTTTCCTAAAGTCACCCAGGTAGAGAATTGCAAATGCAAGATTTAAATTCAGAATGTTCTTCTAGAATATCACACTAGTTCCCCTGAAAATCTATTATCTAAGATGTATCTATCTATGTTATGGGGGGGATGTTTAAGACAAATAATGCAGAACCTATAACAATAATTGCTCTAAAAGTTAGCAGATTAGAGTTCACAAACAGGTATAAGACAAAATATGAGATAGTGGTAAGAAATTGAAATAAGGTAGATATCAAATCTGATTTGCAAAATTCAGAAAAAATATGTAGGTGGTGACATTTTAATTAATTTTTAAAAGATTGAAAGAATTATATAAAGAGAAAATACATTTTTAAACATACCTTTTAAATTGTTTTAAATGGAATTTGCTTCCTCATTTATGGATTGAAAAAAAAGCTAATCTTTCATGTTGTTTTGTGAATAAAGTTAAGTCTTTGGCAGATGAGAGATTGTTGCAGGTAAGCTTTAGTAAGTGTACACTAACAACATACCTCAGAGAAATTGTGTAGGCATTTTGCTAAAAATCTAGGTTACCATATTTGTATCTTAGCCAAATTTTAAGCAATGAATCTGCTCTTATTTATAAATAAGCACACACACACACAAGGCTCAACAAACCTACCACAAAGGAGATTGCAGCTTAAAGTTATGCCAGTTATAGTTCTGAGTATAAATTACAGTACATGTATATCTAACAGCTGGATAATTAGTTCACATATGTTCTCCAAAAATTGTTCCAATAGTTTATAATCTAGCTAATTCAAAGTTTTAGGGTTAAGATTGGACTTGAAAGACCTCAACAAAGTGGGTGATCTTTAGGACAGTGGGCCAAATGCTTACACACAACTGCTACTGATATCCCAGACAGGGATCAGACTTCAGAGAAAGGTGACCTTGAATGAGTTAGAGCTGCACTTGTCTTCCAATCTACTATTAAATCCATTAAAGCTAAGTTAGCCCATGTAAGAATGCAGAAGTTGTATTTAGGTTATTTTATGGCATCATGAATGAATAATATTCTCCTGCATCTAGAATATTCTCTCTGCAACAACAAGGATAAGTAGAGTTATGGCCAGTTGGATTCTGTACTATGATTGGGCTATTTCTACTCACTGGAGAACGGTTTCTTCTATTCAATTATTTAGCAATTCAGGCATAGGTGGAATTTCCTGTATAGCTAGGATTAAGAAAACTAGCTTTCTTGATATTTCTGAGTTTATCCAATTATTCTACTTTCTATCTGGTCTGGTCTTTCTTAAATCATTGCAGGTGGAGTAGTGGTTAAGGGCACTAGACTCCCACATGGTTAACCATGGTTCAAGTTCCAGACCTGGAGACCTGCTTTCACATTTTCTTCCTCTCTCTCTGAAAATGTTAAAATAATAATAAAGTTAAATAAAATAATTATTTTTTTTAATTCCAGAGCAATGTCCCAGGAGATTAAGTCTACTGAGCATTTATGCTAACTCCTTACCCTGGACTTCAGTGCCAGATAAAAGAAAAGTGATGATTTCAGGACCACACCTGAGATGGTATTGTTTTTCAATACTCACCTTTAACTATACCTAGCCAGATGTGTGTGACTGCTTCTCACTGATAGAGTTATGTCAGGCATCCAGCCATATAGATGATTTTAAAAGCTCCAGTGCACTCCTGGCTAAATATTGATGGATTGGATGAGACATCTTTAACCTTTACTGTGCTTTCTGTTTTCTGACATCTGTGAATGACACATTCACAAAGTTAATGCAATTTCAACTCTATGATAGACTGGAATGTAGAATATTTTGTGATCTTGGGGCTAGGGAAGGGAAAAAAACAAGACGTTGAAATAATAATAATTTTGAAAAAAAAAGACTGTGAATGGAAAGGGATCAGGAAGGCAAGGGAGTAAGGTTGTCAGGTATAATGAAGATTTAGTGCTTTAGCAATAAATCTAATTCAGCTAAAAGAACACACTGCCAAAACACTGTGTAAGAAATACCCCCAAGGTATCCAAAGGGGTCTTTTTAAACCCTGTTCACTTTATGTTGCATATTTGAACACAGACAGTTGGAGTTCAGAGAGCACACATCTGGGTCATTGTGCAAATCCCCACTCTCCTTTTAAAAAAATAAAATACACGCACTCCACCTACTCTAGACTTACTCTACTGCTGAGTCTGCCAAGGAAAACGATTCCATTTTGGAATACAAAAGCCAAAACACAAAGTGGAACCAACCCACACAGAGTCATGCTCTACTACTTTATGTATCCAAAGAAAGAAAAATAATCAAAGCACAAATTCTCAGATTACTACTCCAACAGGCAATTGTACCCAAGGTTATTATTTCTTTTATTACCATGGTCTTCTCCAATGAGGACCTGAAATCTCCAGGAAATCATGAGCTTTACCAAAGCAGTACTTCTCTACTTCTCTTGCACTTAATGCAGGATTAAGCTATATAATCACAGTTTGACGTGCCACACTATCTGCACCTTAGTTTTAGGTTCATCATGATAATGGAAGGAGAAGAGCTTTGAAAACTATAAATATTATACACAAAATAGATAATATAATTATAAATTTCTTTCATCTCATATTAATTTTAATCCTTGAAAAAATATTTTTTAAATTTGCTCTAGGGCATGTGTATTTGCTAAAGAGTGACACAGAGAGAAGGAAAGTGAGAAAGAACTCCCCGCATGGGGATGGCCATGCCACAATCCCTTCTCTTCGTTTTCTTCTCAGAGCTTTGGGCACACACGTATGTCTAGCATGTTTGTCAAGCCACTGGTCTGGAACACGAAACACACAGTCAGCCACATGTGACCCAGCAGCTTTAACCACCATGTCACTGACTGGCTCTGAAATTTTAATACTAGAAAGCAAATATGGGAACCATACAGTGGTACAGCAGTAAAACACATGCTATGTGAAACAATCCCATATGAGAAGACTACTGGTTCAAGTCGGGAGATCGCCTTGAGTACACTGGGTAAACACATGCTCGACCCAGGTAACTGGGGTAGATTGAGGCTTGAGGACCTTGCGGAAGTGCTGTCTCTCCATCCTTCTCTTTCTCTGTCTCTCTTGCATGTGGAAGAAATAAACTTTAAAAAGATAGAAATTAAAGTAAATATGTGTAACTATTTATTAGGATCTTCCAGCCCAATTCTTTGTGTAGAAGTTACTGTATAAAGGTAGATCTTCTGTCTTTAGATAAAAGATACTTCATGTGAGGGATGCTGATAAACAAAGACAAAATTACAGATAGATAAGAGAAACAATGTCTAGTGTTATAAAATATAGCAAGGTGAATATAATTTAAAATGATGTGTTCGTCGGAGTTTCTATGAGGGGAAGATTTTAAATGTTCCCAGTGTAAAGTAATGACAGGAGTGCTGAGATGATGGTTATGCTAATTGTCCTGATTTGACCACATTGTATATTGTGCTCATGGGCCGAATAAACATATTGCAACCCACAAATAGTTTCAATCTCTATATGTCAACAAAACATTTTATTTAATCCACAAAAAGAAAAAAAAAAAAGGCCTTCTTGTCATTAGTTAGAAAATAACCTCTTTTCCAAAATCAGTTAGAGAGAAAACTGTATATAAGCAGGTGATCACTAAGAGAGTTCCATAATATTCAATAGAGTGAAAGAAGGAACCAGGCTAAACCAACTCAACTGTAGTTCTAATAAGGATAATTCAGGGCATGGATTTGTTTAGTGTCTACACCAACAATTCTACATATTATATCTCAGAATGTTTTCTCTTATAGGTGATTATTAGTATAACAGATAATCAGAGATCTTATATCTCCTAGAGAACTAAGTCTAACCAAACTTCAATAAACTATCCCTCACCTTTCAACCTTTATCACAGAGGACCAACATAAATACCAAAGCACTAGGCCAGAAAAGATTAGTCTCCAATCCCTTTTTGTGTATCTTATTTTTTATTTTAGTCAAGATCATATTTTCTTTTGGTGAGTGAAGGGGATAATCAAGTATTTTTATTTTAAATACATTTTACCTTCAGACCTATGTAGCTTTACTTATGGAGAACTGAGCTGAAAAAAAAAATAAGAAAGTAAATCTAAATTATAATGTCCATGAGTTGAATTTCCCTTTCTAAAGTTAGGAGACACTAAGCATAAAAACTGATTTAACATAGCACATCATAGATAGAACAACAATGCAGAGATATCAGAAAAGAAGTTTAGACAATGATGGTTGGAAGGGCAGCTCTCTGTAAACTACAGTGGACTGAATTTCTCTATAAATCATTGAAGACTTTACTATTAACATAGAGCTATCAAACTGTCATTTGAAATGATTGATAGAGTTGATGTAAAAAAGACCTAAGCTATTCTAGAATAACTGGTCAAAATTTACAGATGTTACAAAAACTTGAGTCTACAGAAATGTTTTTGATAGTAATAGTTCCTTATCTTTAAAAACAATGGAGTTTATAGACCAGTTTTTACCTACTTTATTACATTTCATCTTTGTAAAATATCACATCTCTAGAGCTTATCCTTATTTGAGGGATGAAAGCTAAATTCTGGAGAAGTGGAAGGAATTGACTAAATTTACATTTGTTCACTGCACTTTTTGCCCAGTCTTTATCTGTTTATTTCTACTATAATGTCAATTCTGCTGTAGAATTATAGAAACTGTCATAAACATCCCAGGGCAGGCAGGTGGCATGGTGGTTAAAGGCACTGGATTCCCACACAGCCGACCGCAGTTTGAGTCTGGGACCTGGCAGCCTGCTTTCTCTCTCTCTCTCTCTCTCTCTCTCTCTCTCTCTCTCTCTCTCTCTCTCCTTCCCCAGTGTTAAATTAATATAAATAAATAACTTTTAATTCAGTAGTTTGGAGTGGCACTGAAGTATGAATAATTTTATAAAACTCTCAGCTTTATTCTTTGGTGACAATCCAGCATCAACAAGGTATCCTACATCCAGAAACTCCAGAGATAGAAAATTTCATGCCCTGACCATGCTGATGTACTAGCTGTTATATTTAAATCTCACATGAACAGTTTACTCAAGAGGTATTTCTAGAGAATAAATTGGAGGGGAAAAGATTAAACAGCAAAGATAACTGTTAAGAAGACATAAGTGAGGAGAGTTGAAAGTCAAAGCAATGGGGAGATAAAGGCCAAGAATAATAATAACTAACATTGGAATTCTGCATTCTGTATGCCAGAAAAATGTTCTAAGCAATTAACTCATATTAACTTATTTAATCTTCACTACCACCCTATGAAGTTGTATTATCAGTTGCCTTTTTCTGGTTAATAATCCTAAACCTCTACCTTAACACAACCACCATTAATATAGCATGTAATTCTGTAGTTTGGCAGTTTTGTTTTGGCTAAAATCTCACACAATCTTTGGTCAGTTGCCAGGATGCTAGGGGTTGGCTAGTCTATAATATCTGCAGCTGGGAAGGCCTACCTCAGCCCCATATGGTCTCTCATCACCCAGAAAACTGACTCATGCTTATTCCTATGGTAGTTGGGCAAATTTTGAGAGTAGACTCACTCAAGGCCTCTGAAGACCTAGGTTTAGAAAAGGAACTTTGTTAACATCTTCCTCATTTTATTGGCTGAAGTTGGTCATGGTCCTGCCCAGATTCTAAGGTAGGGAAATCAATTTCATCTCTTGACAATAGAAGCAGCAAAGTCACATGGCAAAGGTGAAGAGGAGCGAGAGTACGAAAAGGTTGTGGGGATGATTGCAGTCTACTTTAGGTAGAAATTGTTATAATTCCTATTTTGCAGATGGAGAAACGGAAGCATAGAGTTACTAAATAATTTACCTTGGATCATTCAGCTAGTAGTTTACCAGCTTTGGTGTCTACCATCAAAGGAAATTTTTTATAGGTCTTAAGTTTAACGAGAGAGAGAGAATAGTTTCAAAATTATCAACGAAAAGCAGCATTATTATTTAATGATTAACTAGATTTGGAGCAAGCAAAGAATCAGAGAAGAAATGAGAGGATCAAAATTTGAAAAACTAGAACACTGTGAAGAAATTATAGCATTTATAGATGACACTATCAGAAATTAAGAAATATAAGATCATGCTTAAGTCCTGACCAGAGGTAAAAATGGGACTAATGAAAATGCAGATCTGATCATTCAAGATTGCTGTCTTTGAGCTCTTTGGGTAATAATATTATTGGACTTTCTGAAAATAGAGTTTTCACTCAAAACAAAAGACTACAGAGTTGGCTCTGGCAAATGAAAACATTGACTAGAAGACTCAGAGAGGGTTTAAGAAAGAAAGACAAAGATAACATCAAGAAAAGTGTAAAAGTAATGCAGAGAGGGACCAGCAGTTAGCGTAATGACTATGTCGCTGGACTCCCACGTAGTCGACCGTGGTTCGAGTCCCCGACCCGGTGGCTTAAACTCACGCCAGGCGCATGTGTGTGCATGCCCAAGACCCTGAGAGAAGAATGGAGGAGAAGGGATTGTGGCGTGGCCATCCCCCCTGGGGGGTGATTTCTCGCTTTCTGTCTCTATGTCTCTCCCTGTCTGTCTGGCGAGCGCACGCGCCCTATAGCAAAAACCTCTCAAAAAAAAAAAAAAAAAGAAATTTGTGGGACACAGAAATGGTTTATTACCTGTTTGTGAAAATATGTATACTATTCTCAACTGGACTAGTCTGAGGTGTTTTTCATGTTGGGTAAATTCTCTTTACAAGCCAAGTGATGTATGACAATAAATGTAAAAATAAGAATAATTTTAAAAAGAAAAAAAAACACATATATTAAAAGTTAAATTAATTAAAAAACTATAGATCCACTTGGAGAGAATTGAGAATTGAATTGTTTTACTAGTGAGTGTTCCATTTCATAACATTATGTTTTACATTTTTATTTGGATCTTTAATATTTTCTAATACAGTTTTATGCTTTTCTCAATAGATCTTGCAAATCTTTTATTAGATTGATTCCTAAGTCCCCTATATTTGATGATGTTATAATTAATAATAATAAATCTGTTGTTAGTGTATAGAAATATAATTTATTTTTCAGTATTGATTCAGCAAATTTACAATGTTTCTTATTCTAAGAAGTTGAAAGTTCTTTTGTAGCTTCTATGTGAGCAATCTTACTAATTATGAATAAATTTTGTTTCTTCTATTCAAAAAGATAAAGAAAAAAGAAACATGAGGTACCACCATGTTTGGCAAGTGACTAAAATTTTAAAAGTCTACAAATGCCAAATTTTGTCAAAGATGTGAAGTAATGGCAATTCATATACACTTGCACCTATATAGGGAAAAGAGAAAGCCATTCATGATTAAGATGTAGGAATGAGGGCCAGCAGATGGCACAGTGGTTAAGGCAATGGACTCCCACATGGCTGACCACAGTTTGAGTTCTGGACCTGGAGGCTTAAAACTCACACTGAGAATGTGTGCATGTGTGCCCAAAATCAAGCGGGGAGAATGGAGGAGAAGGGATTGGAGCATGGCCATCTCCCCTAGAGATGATTTCTCACTTTCTCTCTCTGACTCTCTAGCAAGCACATGAACTATATAGCAAAAAATCTCTCTTCAAAAAGAAAAAAGAAGGGAACCAGCAGTTAGCGTAATGGCTGTGTCACTGGACTCCCACGTAGTCGACCGCAGTTCGCGTCCTGGACCCGGTGGCTTAAAACTCACGCCGGGCACGTGTGCGTGAGTGCCCAAGATCCCGAGAGGAGAATGGAGGAGAAGGGATTGTGGCATGACCATCCCCCCTGGGGGGTGATTTCTCGCTTTCTGTCTCTATGTCTCTCTATCTCTGTCTGGCAAGCGCACGCACCCTATAGCGAAAAAACCTCTCCAAAAAAAAAAAAAAAAAAAAAAGAAAAGAGATGTCAAAATGAGAAGATTGTAAGCATACAAGTGGAAGTTTAACTTTGGAGAGGTGAACGTTGCCTTTTCATTGAGAAGTAGGACTATTGGAGATAAAGATTGGTTTGGGGCAAAATGTCAAAGAATTTTTTTCTGAGGAGGTTAAGAATGAGCTGTCTGTTCTTTGTCAATGAGCAAGACCATAGTGAAGGGAAGGAGAGCAGAAATAGACAGGGAATTTGTGAATGTTGAGGTAAATCTTGGAATAGCTAATAAGCAGAAGTGGGAATTGGTTGGGTGTATACAGAGAGCAGCTTAGAATTCTGAGTGGCAGGCTGATGGAAAAACATTGAAATTTAGGAATCTGACAAAGGTTCAACAGTAAAATACAACCTTCTGCAAGGCCAACTCAAATGGGAAAGTTACAGGTTCACATCCAGAGACCTCCCTGAGAATGCTAAGGAGGTATATGCCCATGACCCTAAGGATGAAGCTGGAGATGGATCATGGCACCAAGATTCTGCTGGGATTCCCTCTCTACTTTACATTCTCAGTCTCTATCTTTCTCACTCTTGTAAGAATAAATGAATAACTTTAAAAAGAAAGAAGAAAGAAAAACAATCCAATCTCAATGTTTTAATAATTTCTCTGGTTTCAGTGACGTATTAACCATCTTTGTTTATGAAATACGTCAAAGCTATCTCTCCAGTTGTCTCTACCACTCAATTCTTTCATAAAGTGAGAAATGTTTCAACACTGTACTTAAAGTAAAAGGACACTATATATCTGTTAGGAAACTATTATACTTAGTTTTACAGAAAACCATGCAAAGTAAGTGAAGACAAGAGTACTTAAAACTGAATCTGGAGTAGAGTGGTAAACTTGACCACGGAAAGCTGCTTAATCCACACACTTGCCTAGAGACAGGCATTTAAACCATCTTAGGCACTCTGGCATCTATGTCACTTAAGCCATCTCAAGCAAACTGTTGCGAGCCCTCAAATGTCACTAAAGCGTTCCAACAAGGGCGATCCAGCCAACATCCTTTGTAGACCATTCTAGTTTCTCCCAATTCTCATGACTTGGGCATACTTTCTTATATATTTCGTACTCTATTTAACTTTCCCTGAAGTCTGGAAAGTCTCAAAAGCCTGTTGACAGCAAGGATTTTTAAAAGTCTTTCCTAAGACAGCCAAAACTATAGCTCATAGCTTGCATTGAAACCCTGATTTTTACAAGCAGACCAGTGATATAGGTTTCCCTCCTACACTCAATTATATTCCCTCATTTTAGCTCAGCTTTGCATATGAGTTTCACAAAGCTGAGTTTGACGAGATGAAATGTTGTTAGGAACTAAAAGTCAGGATCATGGAAACACCTCACCAGAGATACATTTAATTAAAATGACTCACCCTCACAGCAAAAGAATAGGTAACTTTGTAGGTTATGGTTGTCCCCTAAACTTTCTCTTCTCCTTACCACCAAACCTCATGTGGTTTTTAAAAATAAAATAAAAGTCCTGAATGAGAGTACATAGAATCTGGAAAGGCATGCAGGAGTGCTTAGTGCCCTTTTGCATTTTGTTATCCCTCTAAACCCCAGAACAGGCAGGACAATATTTGCAAGGCCAGGAGAGACTCTCAACAGCAACCTTATCTTGTTTGAAAATTTGCTCCAAGGTCACATGGGGCAAAGTCAGAGCATAGCTGACAGTGTGTCAAAAGGCTTCGAGCTGTAGAAAGAAAGCACTGTGGACTGCAGAAGTGTCGAGCATCTTTGGACATGGTAAATTGGAACAATATGATATACCTTGTCTAGGAACATATTCCATTGTCTAACTTTGCAAGAGCAGTTCATGGCCAGGATGCTTAGCCGTAGAGAAAATGAAACCTAACAAAGGTAAATGAACATCAGAAGTGCTGAACTCCTTTTCAGTGGCAAGGGTGTTAAAAATAAAAATAACACTAACATGCCTAAATACACAGACAGCAATTCCTTGAAAAACCTGGAAACTTTGGCGTAGTGCAAACAGCATGTACCTACTGTCCAATTCAAGGGAATCAGGACAGTATTGGATTCCATGGATAGCACCACAGACAGCTATTAAAGTCTAATCCAGTGTCACATTTCTGCACAGCATTTGCTAACTACCTGCCCAATTTGCTGGCTTCACTTGCTCTGTGTTTCTTCACTGTTTCAAGCCAGCCAGAGACTTATCTTAATAATGGGTCAATCCTTAGCCAAATGTGTTCAATTGAAGGCCACCATGGGAGAATGGCAGGATATTGTCTTTCTAGCAGCAAGTGAATTGCAGGCAGCTTAAGGCAATATCCATTTCACTATAATGCTGGTTTATGTTACAACCCTTTTCAAACTTCTAATTGCCCTGTATTGCTGACATTTATAGACATGCCCTATTTTAAATGAAAACACAACACTGAGGTCAGGAGAAGGTTCTGGGACAGCACAGATCCCAGGTGAAGCCAAGGGGGGAAATTACTTTAAAACTTCTAAATGCCAAGCATGTTTGAGAAAACGAAGAAGAAAAAATAAGGTCTTGGGCAGAAAAAACATTAATCATGGCCCCATGGTATAAATTAATAATAGCTATATTTAATACTCCTATGTAAACATTCTATGGTTAGATTATATAATTTTTAGATGAAAGTAAATATTATTCATTTGGCTTGGTAAGTCTGGTAAGTCTCAGCTTATATGGAATAGCATTGAATATGATTTTTTCTTCCAATTTTACTTTTATTTGTTAAAAGCAAATACACCAAACTAACCAGGGTTGTCAGCTGCTTTTTTGGCAATCACTAGATGTTATGAGTCTTTCAGATCATTCTAAAATTCACAATGAATAAAATAATATTTCACATTTACATAGGGCTTTTCACCTAGTATCTCGTATCATTTTATAAGCAATAAATCATTCATTCCAGAATAGGAGCTGAGGAGTCTCAAGTACAGTTCTAATAATTCCTCCCAGGTAGCTCTAGAAGAAGCAAGTATATATAGGCTACAGTTGTTTTCATTTGTTTATTTCATACATTCACTCACTGAGTTACTGAGTCATGATTCATAGACTGAAAAAATATGTATTGCATGTGAATGAATGTTTTAAACTGTGTAGATTTCAAGCTATATAAATAGGTGTTAAAGAGCTTATACTCTAGTTAGGTTCTGGTTAAGAAATCAATTATTTAAGGTTGTGCTCTGAATTGACAGAATCAATTCTTTTCAACATTACGTTTTCTTAATCTCCTTATAAAATCTTATTGAGAAATTAGAAATTAAAGAACAGTTAACATCAACATTTTCCATACACACACACACACACACACACTATATATATACACATTTTATATATATATATATATATATATATATATATTCTATGTATACATATATATATAGAATATATATAATCTTAGAAAATAATTAAAACTAAAATAATTTTAATTACTGAATCCAGCAGGTGGCATGATGGATAAGATGCTGGATCTCACAGGGTCAACTCAGTGGTTTGAGGCCTCCCGTGGCTTGAGCCATGGTTGGGCCACAGAGAATGGAGAAGAGACTGACATGTGGCCATTCCCTTGTGGGATGATTTCTCATTTTTTCCTCTCTTTCTGTCTTTGTCTCTCTCCAGTGAGCACACTCATTCTATGGCAAAAATCGAAAAATAGAAAAAAAAGTTAAATTATTATATATTTACTACACAGAGAGAAACATTAATTTGGCATACAGAGTCCGGTTTTGCTTTAAAACTGTCTGTGTGTATGCAAAATATATCTTCTTTTGGGACCAGCAGTTAGCATAATGGCCATGTCGCTGGACTCCCATGTAGTCGACCGTGGTTCGCGTCCCAGATGTGGTGGCTTAAACTCATCCCAGGCACGTGTGCGTGCGTGCCCAAGATCCCGAGAGGAGAATAGAAGAGAAGGGATTGCAGCGTGGTGGCCATCCCCCCTGGGGAGTGATTTCTCGCTTTCTAACTCTCTGTCTCTGTTTGGTGAGCGCACGCGCCCTATAGCAAAAATCTCTCTCAAAAAAAATGTATATATCTTCTTTTTACATAAATAAGATCATCATATACATACTTACAACTATTTTTTTAATTTATCGATATATTATAATTTTCCCATTGTTATGAGGCTATATACAATTACTACATAATTTTTGTAATTAATTCCACTTCTAGTTGTTACAGGATACTAACCCATAACTCAAATTTACTCAAAAAAGTAAAAAGCACAAGTAAAAACTACAAGACAAATAAATTCACACACACAAAAAAGCACACAAGTAAACTACAAGACAAATATAAAATACAGTGTAAATGTACTTTTTTGCTTGTAACTCCTATTTATCCCTGATTTAAAAACAACTGCAGAGGCCAGCAGGTGGCCTGGTAGTTGAGGCACTGTACTCCCACATGGCTAACCACAGTTCAAGTCCCTGACCTGTCTGCTTGAAAATCATGTCAGGAGAAGAATAGAGGGAAAAGGATTGTGGTGTGGCCATCCCCCAAGGGGGTTGATTTCTCCTTTTCCTCTCACTTTTGCTTTCTGCCTTTCTGGAGAGAAAAAAAAAAAAAAAAACCTGCAAAATTGAATAATTATAAACCTAAGTCAATGGATACATAAATTATAAATATGTAGCTGTGACATAAGAGCATAAAAGACCAGGAAAATAGCCACATAGGAGTAAGTATTATGTATGCTATCAAAATTCAGTTGATAATCTGTACTAAATTGTAATAAATTGAATTGTATGGTAAGTTCCAAGGTAACCATTAAGAAAATAACTTAAAAACATACTGTAAAAGTCCAGCAGGTGGTACAGTTGTTAAGGCACTGGACTAACACATGGCTGACATTTGAGTCCCAGAGCTGGCAGCTTGAAACTCAGGCTGGGCGCATGTGTGTGCATGCCCAGAATCTAGAGAGGAAAGTGGAGGAGAAGGGATTGTGGCATGCCAGCTCCCTGAGTGGGTGATTTCTCACCTTCCCTCTCACTGCCTGTCTCTGTCTCTGTCTAGTGAGTATATTTGCCTTATGACAAAAACCTTAAAGAAAATTATAAAAGAAATTTAAACAGTATACTGGAAAATATGTACATACTAGAAAAAATGGAAATGAGACAGGAGGGATCTGAGGTCAGGGATGCTCCAAACTAAATGGAGGGACATCTAAACATCTAAGACCTGCCAGACAAGAATCGGCTGAGAGACTGGATCTGAATCAGTGGTAACCAAGATGGTGCCTGGAACACCTGCTGCCTAAACTTCAGATTTGTTATACCCTCATCATACAATATTAGCATGCTAGATACATTTCTGTTGCAATTGTATGGAATAATTCCATGCACAGCAGTATCACAGTACATATTAAATGTAAGTAAGTGAAAGGAAGAAGGGAAGGAAAGAAAGGGAAGGAATAAAAGTGTAGAGGAGGGAACAGAGAAGGGACCTATCAGATCCATTTAAAGGGTATTAATAATGTCCTTTTCATCCTAAAAAGTAGCTCAAGGATAATATACCTCATTTAAATATATCTTCTCAGAAAATGTAATATAAAATCTTTAATATAAAAGAGAAATAGAATAAATAATTTTAACAAAGGAATATACAAGTGAATATGCAAATACTCAGAGGTGATACTGCTATAAGACATGAGATCACAAGATAGCTCACTTAATTATAAATAAATTATAAATTATAAATTATAAATAAATTATAAATTATAAATAAATAAATTATAAATAAATTTGTAAAGTAATTAGGAATATCAGAAGTCACTCTATAAAGGAAGTAAAGTAAAATGAAATAATGATATCGGTGACAATAGACTATTAGGAAAGTATTAACAAGCTAAACTAATTTATAATAAGAGAAAAGAAGAAATATTAAATAAATAAAACCAAGTTATTAACATAGCCTATCAAAATGGAGGAAAGGGTATTATATATATTTGTTAGCTTATTACTTGTCTGTTTTTGTGCAATCATTCACTCAGCTTTGTCGGTTTCACTACTTGTTCATTAACTAAAAGAAGAAGAAGAAAGAAACGTCATGGGACATTTTTAACTTTTTGTATACGGGCAGAATTATAAATATTCAATTTTAGGAACCAGCATATTACATAATGGTTACATCACTGGACTCCTACATTGTTGACCACAGTCCTGGACTGGGCAGCTTAAAACTCATACTGGGTGCATATGCATGCATGCCCAAAATCCCTAGAGGAGAATGGAGAAGGGATTGTGATGTGGCTGTTCTTTCTGGGGGTGAATTCTTTTTTTTTTTTTTTTTTTTTTTGGAGAGGTTTTTGCTATAGGGTGCATGCGCTCACCAGATAGACAGAGAGAGACAGAGAGAAAGAAAGCGAGAAATCACCCCCCATGGGGGATGGCCACGCCGCAATCCTTTCTCCTCCATTCTCCTCTCAGGAACTTGGGCACGCATGCACACACGCCCGGCATGAGTTTAAGCCACCGAGTCTGGGACGTGAACCACGTTCGACTATATGGGAGTCCAGCAACATATCCATTATGCTAACTGCTGGTCCCAGGGGAGTGAGTTCTTGCTTTGTGTCTCTCTGTCTTTCCAGGGAGCACACACGCCCTATAGCAAAAATCTCTTTTAAAAAATTCATTTTTAAATATGCCAAAGAATGCTACTAGCACTGTTTAAATTAGTGTTTATCATTAAAAACAAAACAAAACATAAAACAGCTAGTAACATACATGGGTGCTAGGGTTCCATTGTGTGATGCTGGAGCAACATGGAAGTCCTGGGGTTTGGATCCCAGTCGACCCGGGTACTTTGGTCATGCCACCAACCCCGACTGGCACAAGGGCAGGAGGAAAGAATGCAGAATGGTGAGATCCTGTTAGTGGTTCCCTGCCTCTCTATCTCAAGAAAGAAAGAAACTGAGAAAAACAAAAGTAATTGTGTGTGTGTGTGTGTGTGTGTGTGTATTAAAATTATCATGAATTTAACAGGAACAAAAATAGACCAGCAAGGACATTTATTGGCATCTCAAATACCAAAATGGCATTATCATTGGTGACATGATTGTCCCAAATATTTTTAAGCATATAATATTATTTCAACTTTAATCATGATTCCTGGAAAGTACAATGAATACAAAAATGTTGAAAAATACTTGTATTTGTGTATTAAATGGGTTGTATTAAACTCATTTCTTTATAAATAGTTTTTTCACTTGTGTTTTTGTCTGATAGAATGTTCAAAAGCCTTGTGGGACATGAGACAATCCTCTATTGTATGTGATTGCCTCACTCACTGCAGGACACCAAACACTCCTTGCCTGCCAAATAAATATAAACAACAATGAATTTAAAGATGTGGTTTGCCTATGTTTGTCTATTTCTTGAGAAGATCAGCTCAATTAACTACGACTCTAGAGACACAGTTTCTAGCATAAATTGATTTGGAACATTTCAAAGGCTGCAAATGTCTCACATTACAATCTCTTTAATTTAAGATAAAAGGGCTTAAATACAGAATTTATAAAATAATAGTTAACTATTATTAAGAAGGAGTAAGTAAAAAATAACAATTGCTTACCAATATTAGCTTAATTGCAATTTAGAGTATCAGTTCTGGCATTAGCAGCTTATAAATCTTTCTAATGACAACTTCTTTTGAGAACAATGGAAATCCCAAAGGGCTGTGTATCTAATCAAATCTAATAGTCTTGGGTACAAAATTAACAAAGATAAAATTTTCTTTAAATGTAAATGTCTTACCTGCCACTATTGCCCTTTTTTAACAAAAGTATTTGAAAGAGAAATAAAATCTGTATCCTACATTATGGTCTCCTGGTATACATTAAATTTTAAAGGGAGCTAATGTTGATCTAGAGGAGATAGGAATCCACAATAATGCAGTTTACCATACTTTGATTTTAGAAAATAATTTATCTTAGTATCTGGAAAATATAATATTAATAGTTTTGTTCTTAACATTGAAAAATATCTATTAAAAACAAATGAGGGAGGGGCTGGCAAGCGGTGTTGTGCTTAAGGCACTGGATTCCCTCATGGCCGACCATGTGTCAACTGCCAGACCTGGTGGCCTGCTTTCTCTCTCTCTGTCTCTCTCTGGTCAAATGTAAGAATAATAATAAATAAATAAATTTAAATTAATAATTATTTTTAAAATAAATGATACAAAAAATACCAGAAGAACTTATGTTTCATTGATTTATACTCAAACTATGACACCCTAAGGGGAACAAGACTATAAAGAGAACCTAAATATTGGGACAAAATGTGGTTCAGTTCTGGGATTGAAATTGAGCAGAATAGATGGTTCAGAAAACTTTTTGAGATGATGAAAATACTCTTTTTAAAAATTATTTTATTTACTTTTATTTATTCATCATTTATTTTCATTTGACTAGAGGGAGATGTAGAGAGAGGGAGAAAGAGAGAGAGATAAAGTGAGAAATCAAGTCACCAAGTCCAGGATTCAAATCGTGGCTGGCCATGTGGCAGTGCCCAGCGCCTTAACCACCATGCCACCTGCTGGTCCTGAGATGATGAAAATATTCTAAATCTTTATTGGAATAATGCTTACAAGACTCATGCATTTGGAAAAAGTCATAGAACTATATCTAGCAAAAGTGATACTTTTTTTTTTAAGAGATTTTGGCTATCAGGCACATGTGCTTGCCAGAGAGACACAGAAGTCAGTAAGCAAGAAATCACCTTCTAGGGAGGTTGGTCATACTGCAATCCCTTCTCCATTCTCCTCTCAGGATTTTGGGCATGCATGCACATGAGCCCAGCATGAGTTTCAAGCTGCCGGTACAGGGCTGAACCACGGTCAATCTTGTGGAAGTGCAGTGCCTTAACCACTACACCACCTGCTGGCCCCCAAGGTGATATCCTAAATCTAAATTAAAACCTTCTCACAAAGAGAATTCTGCAATCAAATGGCTTTATTTACAAAATTTTACCAAAGAATAATCACTATCAACATTCAAAAATTTTTGTAGAAGTGAATGAAAGTGGGAATACTATTTGTCGATCAGAATACACTAATTTATGACAACAAATAACCTCATAATTCTCAAAAGGATATGTAGCATTCTCCTATGCATGGTATTTACATACAACAGACACATATAACAATGTTATATGTATAAACATTTTATATACATGCCAGCTATACAATATACAGATTATAAATACATATACAAGAGAACTTCAAAAAGTTCATGAAAATTTTAATTAAAATTAGTTTATTTTGTTGCCAAAAAATGAGATCCATGCATAGTTTTTCATAAAATGCATTTCCATGATCCTTCTGAAAACCTCTAACATAGTATACTATAGTATAATAAAAATACAACTACCTACATAAATCTCAATATAATATAGAATAGAATATATAGAATAGAATATTATTAATTCTATATACTATATATATTCTATGAATACTATGGAAATAGTATTATAGCATAATAATATATTGCATACTAAGTATTCATGTAGATCTTAATAGTGTTATATTTAGGTAATACAAGTGAATTGGACATTACACTACAGTTTGGATAATGGATTGTACCCCTCACAGATTCATGTTTGGAAATTTGGTCCTGAGTGTAATACCACTGGGAAGTGGTAAGACTCTAATGAGGTGAGCCTAATGGGTAACTATTGGATCACAGAGGCATCACCCTTATGAATGGATTAATGTGTCTCACAAAATGGAGCAACTCCTAATTCTCTTGAGAAGAAATTAGTTCCCATGAGAACAGGTTGTTCCAAAGGGAAGATGGCTATCCCTAGCTCTCTCAGCAACTCTCCACTGACCTCACTACTTTGCTACTTTTCTCCACGGTGCTGTCGTGCTGATCTTATACCTTTGGGCTTTCCAGCCACCAAAATTGTAAGCCAAAACAGCTCTCTCTATATAAGCCACTCAGTCTCAGATATTTCTGTTAGCAACAAAATAGCAGACTAAGATAAAAGATAACTGGGATGTACAGTAATATGCATCCAAAATTCCTTCCATAAAAATAACCTAAAACTATGGCAAGTGGATAATACAAATATGTTGTAATATATATATATATATATATATATATATATATATATATATATATACTGAGTTAAAGGACATATTCTAAATTATTACAGTCTTTTGAAACTTGTGAGACTTTCATTAAGGCCTGTATGTCATGTTTACAAAGATTCCATATATGTTTATTGAACTAAGATGAATATCTATTCTGCATGATCTGTAATTCCTAACATCTCTAAGGGGCCATATGACACAATTTGTAAATGGACAGAAGTCAACTTTCAATGGGGAAAAATTCCTAAGGAAGTGGAGGTGGGGTAGAGGGAGAGCTTAAAGCAAATCACTCTCTCTTCCTTCCTGATACAAGGCATGTAGGGACTTTCTGGAGAAGCTTCTCTTATCAAGCAACCATGGCTTGCTTTATGTTCACAAAGCAGCTTAGCAGCATCTCACCGTACACTCACTCCTCATTCTTCCTTAAATCCTTTTTTCTCACATTGCTGACCTTGAAATTACCTTCCAATAGAACACTGGTTTTCTAGTATGCCTCAGATTTTTATTTTAAGGAATCCCACTAAGACAAAAGAACTAAATGGGATGTATTTAAGTAAGCAATATATCACAACTGGTTAATAAGATTTGTGAGTAAATCTAATAAGAACAGCATTTAAAAGGGAAAGAAATGGTTATAACGTCTGTTAATCAAAAATGAAGAGCTACAAAGCAAGGAAATGGAAAAAATTCTTCAAGTAAGAAAAATAACAAGATAAAGGTAGGAGTCATAGATTAGATATAGATTTTCTTAAAGGGGATGGTTCTAGGTATCGCAGACGCAAGTTATATAACTCATGTTTGAGGGAATGTTTTAGGGTTTTAAAAATTGAGTCATTCAAGGGACCAGCAGTTGGAGTAATGGTTATGTCGCTGGACTGCCATGTAGTCGACTGCGGTTCGAGTTCCAGACCTGGTGGCTTAAACTCACTCCGGGCGCATGTGCGTGCGTGCCCAAGATCCCGAGAGGAGAATGAAGGAGAAGGGATTGCAGCATGGCCATCCTGCTGGGGGGTGATTTCTCGCTTTCTGTGTCTCTGTCTCTCTCTGTCTTTCTGGCAAGTGCACATGCCCTATAGCAAAAACCTCTCAAAAAAAAAAAAAATCGAATCATTCAAAATCTGATATTTTGTAGTCAAAAGAGTTCTGATTGGAGAATAAAAGTCAGAATGAAATAAAAGTTTTCTGATAATTAAAATATGAGGAGGTATATTCTCTACTGAATCAAATCCATGTTTATCCATTTGTTCCCGCCTCGTTGCCCGATGATTTGGGTAGTTTGCCTCTCCTTGTCCACATTCTGATCCACTCAGAACAAGCTAAGCAATGCTGTAATAGCAACCACAGTTAATGAGGTAGAGCATTAAAGGTTCATTCCTTATTCACGTTACTTGTCCATTGTAGATTGCACTCTCATCATCCTCACTCTAGAACTCAAGCTGATGAAGTAGCCCTTCTCTAAAGCGTTCCTTGTCAAGTGGCAGAGAGAATGGAGTAAGGAAAAAAGCCCAGGAGGAATAGCTTCTTAATGTTTCAGTTAGTAAGTGACAGAGAATATTGTAAATCATTTTATGGACCACCACAAACCACTTGGTAAAATCTGACCTCAGGTAAACAGAAAAAGATAAGCCCTCACCAGGGAGGGGCATATGATACCAATGATCAATAACAGACTAACACAAAAGGCACTCAACAGAATTTCCCTCTCTTCCTTGACTTAAAATCCACTCAGCTGCAACTCCGATGAGCATAATTTGCCTTACAGTATTATAATGACTATTTTTAGAGCAGTAAATAGGAGAGTTCAGTGATTTCCAATATGCCTTCTGCTCCCATACATGTAGAGCTTCCCTACTATCAATACTCCTCACCAAAGGGGAACCTTCCTACACTGTTAGTGGGAATGTAAACTGATTCTACCACTGTGGAGAACAATATGGAGGTTCCTCAAAGATCTACAAGTAGAACTACCAATTTATCCAGCAATCCCACTTCTGGGTATCTACCCAAAGAACAGAACACTCATTCGGAAAAGTGCTTGCACAACAATGTTTATTGCAGCATTATTCACAATTTCCAAGACATAGAACCAACCTAAATGTCCACAAACTGATGAATGGATAAAATTGATTCTTCTAGGTGGAAATAATTATGCAAATATCTAGTAATCTCCTCAAGGATAAAATTGATTCTTCTAGGTAGGAACTTTTGAGGAGCAACCCATGACACTTGTTGGAAGCTAAGAGCATACAAATCAAAGCTATCAGACCTCACTCACTAGCTCAGTCATTCATCTACATTTGATCTTTTATGTGTGAGGGAAATAAACTACTTTTTTAGGGCATTGGTATTGGTGTGTGTTTGTTGTCAAAGGTTGGCCTATACACTACATTATACTCATTCATTAAATGTCATTCTACCCATCATCAAGCTCAATATCTTTACTTACTGTTTCCAAGTTTGAACCCCAGCTCACTGCTGGGCTAGTGGGGTAGCCTCTGAGGTGCTTGCCAGTTCTTTCCAACCACCAAACAAAACTTTCCACTCTTGGACTTCTCATGAATGACCTACTGCCAGTCTAAGAATAGGCTCTAGTTCTAAATTCATTTGCAAAGCAGGTTGAAACACCAAATTGAATTAAAGTTAAACTTTATGCTTAAATAACTAATTCTTCCTATTTTGCTGAGTGAATTTTTTTCTCTTCACTTAAATACAATACCGTCAATCCTCATCAAAGGAAGTGATATGCCAGAATTCTATTGGCATAGCATTATTAGATCAAAAGATCTCAAACGTAAAATTTAAAAAGCAGGTGCAATGTCTCTGGGTAAGTGAAAGCCATTTTCTTTTTTTTTATTTCCTTTTCTTTTATACATTCAATCACATTATTATTTGGCTTACAAAATGGATATTTCAACAGGTGAACATTTCTCCCTAGTACAGTTGATAAAACTACAAAATATTTTCAACAGATGATACAACATTGCTTTGTGTCATTAATGCTTTGCTTCCCTATTTTTCTTCTAAATGTCCTCTTCTAAGAATATTTTACTTTGTAGTAGTTGTCCTATATATTCTGCTACCTGATTGGGGATGGGGGGGCAATCGAATTTGCAACAGAAAAGTAATGTTTTTGCTTATAGTATTTGGAATCAGAGAAACTCTATGAATAATAACCTATTATATTTTTTCCTGTAAAATATTATCCCAAACATTCTTTAACTGTTTATTTCAAAGTGCTAATGAAAACCTGCCCTTGGCTAGTATTGTCTTATAAAATGTCTATTGTTCATATGACACAAAAGAACTCTTTTAAATCACCAAGAATTCATTATCTGTCATAAATTTTGTTGAAGTCTTATATTTGCTTAAAGCATCTCTATGTGCCTCATGTAACTGCTCTTTTCTTTCATACATTTTACGTTCAAAATAGACTTCTAGCAAAGAAGTTTTACTTCGAATCTCATATTGGCCTCTGTAATTTGGTCATAAACTTCCTAAGGTCAGAAATTCTTTCTGTTCTCTCTCCATATCCCTAGTGTCAATTACCTGGCAAGTCTTCAACTATCAGGTACTGAACAGTTTTGCATTAATGATGAGTTGATGGTTAGATGGGTGGATAAATGGAGAAAAAATTATTCAAGTGCAAGTTTCTCTTTTGTCAGTAAATATACATCACCCAAAATTACTTCTTTTATTACTGACACAATATACTAACTAAAGCTTCATTTCAAAAGGAGTGATTATTTCTACTAACCTCAAAGTGTAGGTAAAGATAGCATTAAAGTAAATACAAATGGAAAACAGAGACTGCCACATTAATCTACGCTTCCCCTGAAAGGAGAAGCTGGGGTGAGAATAAAGACTGCTGGGTGGAGAAATCCATGGAAAACATCTGCCAGTAGTGTTTCAAAGAGTGAAGAGGACACTTATTGTGAATGCTGTTGCCAAAGCCCCCCAAAACACAACATCAATGAAGTGCTGTTTGTTTTTTCTATAGTCAATAGATCAAAAGCCTGAGCAGCCAAGGGATCTGTTCTTTGTAAGGAGAAAAGGTCTATCCAGAGAAATGCGGGGAACACATCTGGAAATATCTGTCTATGAAGCAGCTTGAAAAATCACCATGTAGCAGCAATAGGAGAAACATCTGTGCAGTTCACAGCAGACCAGCCAGGAAGGGAGCTGTTGAGAAGAGAACCACATAATCAAGACAAAGACTAGGATGGAGACAGGCATCCCTTGAATGACAAAGCTTCCCAGGGCCCATTTTTAACCACATGTAATCAATAAGACAATTTTCCCTTCCAAAGTATTTAGATTAGCAGCACCTGCTCCAGGCATAACAGGGCAAAGGCAGAACACAATATGTTAAGGTAATTACTCAAAGAGATCTCCAAATGTCAGGGAGAAGCAAAATCTGCATGTTATCCATTCACTGTGAAGCTCTAAATACTAATTAATTATTTTAAAATCATGCATGAGAGCATTTCATAAACATAGATTTTAACTCAAAAATACCTTAAACATGGTTTTCTTACACAACTTGTGTCATGAGTTTTTAATCAAAAGTAGTTTCAAACATTATTTTTCATAAAAACAAATACAAATTCAGCAACATTCTGGGGACAGGTTTTTGTTTGTTATATTTGAATAAATACCATCATATTAACTTTTTAAAATAAATGCCCAAGTGGATATTCAGTTGCATATTCTTTAAAATCCAATTCACGAAATAATTTCCCACATCCCTAATATGGATGTTGTATCTTTTTGGTAACTAACTAACTCTGATAGTCAACTAAATTATTGAAGACAGTCTTCATATGATCTACAATTATAAGATACTGCACTGCTATGAAACTAGATTGATTCAATGTTTTGCTGACTATGGAATTTGGCCTGTGAACATGGTGTTCCCAATATTGATGTTAATTAACAAGTTGTCACTTTACATTATTCTGGAGTTGTCTAATGCTTTCATTGCATCTTGAAGATGTGTTTAAATTAGAAAGTGCAAACATGGAGGAAATCATGTAGATATTTCAGACCAAAAGTATATATACTATTGAGGAAAACACTGGGAATTTTTTTGTCACAAGCAACAAACTTGGCTTTTGCCATTGAATCATTTCATTAGAAAATTGCTCAATTTCTGAAACTTTTCTCAGTCCATGTTACCAGAATTTAAAAAGAAAAAATATCACTTTAACTATTAAGATATTCTCCAAATAGGACATTTTTACATCTATAATTCACAAATACATTTTATACTTTGGCTCATACATTTAATCCTTTGTGTACCCATAGACTAAGAGTCATTATCCTTACATCTGAATGAAAAAAATTCTGAGGAATAATTTAACTTCCTTCAAGATTTATAACTTATAAGTGGAAGAACAAATCTTTGATTCCAAGTCTTTTAGTTACAAACCCAATTCTGTTTTCTAAATATGTTTTAAGACTAAAAACTATTAATGACTGGGGGGGTTAGGTGGTTAGCTTACGATGATAGAGTCTTCATGTGTAATCTCTACAGTAAATAACTTAAATTAATCCTTCTCAAAATCTTGTTGAGGAGGTATTATTTTCTCTATTTTAGGAGAGTCTTAGGATGATAACTTGCCTAACATGACACAACTGATGGGTAGCAGAGCTTGCTTTCAAACGTTGGCCTGGCAGTGACTGAGTCTCTCACCAGGCCTCGGTGCTGCTTGGGAACCTGGTAGACACAGAATTTAACACTTCACTCTCAAGCAAATGGGTATTTGTAACAAAATTCCCAGGAGACTTGTAGACATGTAAATGTTTGAAAAGCACTTCTATATGCACATTAGTCTAATATTAAGGTTTATTCTATTAAAGTTCATAGCAGAACATAGAGTCTCCATTATTCACATCTGGCCAACTCTACTAGACTATGAGCTCCTCAAGGGCAGTATAAAACTTTTCCTACCATGTGACACAAGACCTGGTGCTTAGTGACTACCTAACATATGTTTATGTCCAGGTAATTGCATATATAAAACAAGAATTTGGTCTATATGTGTATGAATAACATGTTCCTGAAATGTGGCGATGTCTCAAAGGATGTTAGGTAAGGAGTAGGTTATTTAACTTCTGCTTTTTCTGTGAGTAAATGCAATAGAAAGCCACTTAAATAAAATGTGATTTTTTTTTTGTCCAAAATGATATAAATGATTCACTTAGGATTTTTAAGTTTTTTTTTTTTTTCAGTTTTTTGTCATAAGACATGTGCACTCATCAGAGAGATAGAGATAAAATGAGAAATCATCCTCTAGTGGGCAATTTCTATCCTTTCTCCTTGTCCTCTTCTCAAGATTTTGGGCTTTCATGTACATGCGCCTGGTATGATTTTCAAGACACCAGATCTAGGACTTAAACTGCAGTCAACCATGTGGGAGTCCAGAACTTAACCAGCATGCTACTGCTGGTGTATTTTTAAATCAGGGTTACTTCTTAATTTTTTTTTTAATCAAGGTTGTTTCTTATTTATGGTGGAGAAAGAAGAGCTGCTGAAATGCATGGCTTTGATGATATTTATATGCTGCTATCCCACCCCAAGAGCTTATGTAAAGAGAGAATATATTCAAGCAGTCTGAGAATCTCTTTGGAAAAACAAAGAGCCATAAAGTTGGAGAAAAGTCAGACTGACAAAGCAATGGTGACAATGATGCAGATCAATTCAGAGACTGGGCGTCAAAGACTGCATGACATGGTAGTCAGGAGAAAAGAAGAGAAACAGACACTAAGACTAAGGAAATCTCTGGAAGATACCTTATGAAAAGGAAGAAACAAGGTGGTCAGAAGTGGGCAGATCCCTGATTATGCGATTCATTTCAAACTAAGAAGCATTCATAGAAGAATTACAATTTGAGGGGTTAAAATATGGGGAACAATTAATGTGTATTAAATGCTTAACACATGATAGAAATAATAGGGACATTTTCATGTAATAATTTATTTAAATTTTCCAGTGATGAAAAGAGATTTCAATTCTTCAGGAGAGGTAATAGAAACAAAAAGGTGAACTAATTTGCTTAAACTAAAATTAAGTTCTGGTTATTTTCACTGTTCCAATCCTTGTCAAGAATCAGAATTGCCCACTAGACTCTTAAAAATATAAATATAGGGACCAGCAGTTAGCGTAATGGCTGTGTTGCTGGACTCCCACGTAGTTGACCGCGGTTCAAGTCCCAGACCCAGTGGCTTAAACTCATGCCAGGCCCGTGTGCATGCGTTCCCAAGATCCTGAGAAGAGAATGGAGGAGAAGGGATTGCGGCATGGCCATCCCCCCTGGGGAGTGATTTCTTGCTTTCTATCTCTGTGTCTCTCTCTCTCTGTCTGGCAAGCGCACATGCCCTATAGCAAAAACCTCTCCAAAAAAAAAAAGTATATATATATATATATATATATATATATATATATACATATATATATATATATATATAGGAGCTCTTCTATAAATTTCAGCAGTATGTATATTATGTGTTTAAAGTTCCACAAATGTTTGTGAAATACAAAGTAGAGAAATGTTGCTTTAAACAGTACTCTCTTTGACCTATGGCCTACAAAGAACTGTACTGAAGAAGTAAGAAATGATAATGATTGGGAAAAACATTGAAAAGATATTGAATGATGAAGTGAGGAGATTAATGTCTCTGTATTGACTGACATGCATGGCATTCCCTTTTGAAAAAGCAATGTAATACACTGTAAAGTTATATGTAATCCAATGTAATATAAAGAAGATTATGATGATAATAAATAAATTAATTAAAAAAAGAAGTAAGAAATAAATGAGAAATCAGATAGACATTCTGTCATCAAAGAGTATCTAGTCTATTTGGTCATAAACATTGGGTAAAAATGTGATGGTATCCAAATAACAAGAGGATTTCAAAAAGTTTGTGAAAAAATGGAATTAAAAGACAAAAATTTAAAAATATAAACTGTTTTTCAATAAAAGCTCCATCAAATTCACAGACACTTTTATAAGTTGTGATATCAGTAATTTAGTCTATTCCTAAAGGACTGAAGGTCTTGGGAATTTACCATGTCAATGCAGTCTTTTTACATACTGACTAAAGAAAGATGGATGCTCTTTAAAGGTTTTTTTTTTAAGATTAGTAAATGAAAATGTCAGAAGGAGCCAAATCAGAACTGCAAGGTGAATGACTAATGATTTCCCATGGAAACTCTTACAAAATTGCCCATGTTTTATGAGAGGAATGAGTAGGAGCATTGTCATGGCAGAGAATGACTCTCTGGGGATATTTTCCTGGGTGTTTATTTGAGAAAGCTTAGGTTAACTTTCTTAAGACACTCTCATAACAAGCAGATGCTATCTTTTTGTGGTTCTCAAAAAAGTTAACAAGCAAAATATTTAAGCATCCCCACAAAAAATCTAAAGATCGGAACTGTAGGAACCAGTAGATGGCATAATGGTTACATTGCTGGACTCCCATGTAGTAGACCACAGTTTGAGTCCCGAACCTGGCACTGGGCCGTGCACATGCATGCCCAATATCCCCAGAGAATGGAGGGGTAGGGGTTGTGGCACGGTCATCCCCCCAGGGGGTGATTTCTTGCTTTCTGTCTCTCTGGTGAGTGCACATGCCCTATAGCAAAAATGTCTCTCAAAAAAAAAAAAAAAAAAATCATGGAATTAAGACCTTTGTTCTTGACTGGTCACATTTGCTTTGACTGGACCACTTCCACTTCTTGATAGTTGTTGTTTTGTTGTGCTTTATCTTCAGGACCACACTGGCAAAGCCATGTGTCATCTCCTGTTGAAATTCTTCAAAGAAGGGGCTAGCAGGTGGCATAGTGATAAAGGCACTGGACTCCCACAGGGTTGACCATGGTTTGAGTCCTGGATCCAGTGGCTTGAAACTCATACCAGATGCATGTGTATGCAGGCCAAACATCCTGAGAAGAGAATGAAGGATAGAGGATTGCAGTGTGGCCATCTCCGCTTGTGGGTGATTTCTCACTTTCTCTCTTCTCTGTCTCCCTGGAGACCACATGCAACCTACTGCAAAAACCTCTCAAAAAAAAAAAAAAAATTCAAAGAAATTCTTGAGACTCTTGATCCCACTTGTTTAACATTTCCATCTAAACCTCTGCTCTTGTTGCAACAGATCTGGGACAATAGTTTTGGCACCCGTCAAGCAGAAAGTTTGGTCAACCTTAAATTTTCAGTCAGAATTGTGTAAACTGAACCATTTGCGATGTCTGTGGCGCTGGTTCTTATTTGTGCCGTTAATTGTTGGTACTCTTCAACTGAGGCACAAAAAAGCTTTTTTTCCCCCCATAAATTAATGTGGATGATCTGCTGCTATATGCATCATCTTCAAAACTGTCTCATCCCGTCTTTCTTATTTTAATAATTATTTTACTAAATTTTATTCATCATTATTATTTTTTAATTTAGCCAGAGAGACAGAGAGAGAAGGAAATTGAGGAAGCAAACCACTAGGTCTGGGACTCAAACTACTGTTAGCTACGTGGAAGTCCAGTGCCCTGAAACAAGTTATTCATTTGTAAACTGCTGATTTCTTTGGGCCATTGTCCTCATAAACTTTTCAAAAAGCATCAGTGATTTCAACATTCTTTCACTCAAGCTTCACTATAGATTTTATTTATTTATTTATTTAATTTATTTATTTTTGCTTCAATTCTAGCAGAATTCATGTTGTTCTGGTAAGGGTTTTTGTTTTGTTTTGTTTTAATTTGCCAGAGGGTGTGTGCACTCACCAGAGAGGGACAGGGATGAGATGAGAGGGAGAAAGTACCACATCCCCGCTTTGGAATGGTCATGTCACAACCCCTTCTCCTCCGTTTCTCCCTTTTTTGGAGAGTTTGAGCATGCACACACATGGACCCAGCATGGTTTTCAGCCTGGCAGGTCTAAGAGTTGAATTTCACACTCAGCCTTGTGGGATCTAACTCCTTTAATCACCAGGCATGGGCTGGCCTGGGGCTTGTTTTAAACTGATATCTTATCCTTCTTAGTGCCTCAAGTGAGATTCTATTCATACATGTTATAACAAATGAACAAATGTGTGTGAATTAAATTTGGTGCAAAAAAATTGAAATCAGTGAATAGTTTTTTTTTTTTTTTCATAATATCCATTTTCTGTGAACTTTTGAAGGGTCCTCATATGTGGGGAAACTCCTAAGTAACATACTTAAAATGCTATTGGAATCAAAACAATGTGTAGTATTGGTGAAAGATTAGACAAATTGATAAACGGAATAGAGGTCTCAGAAATTGGCATCCACAAATATAGTCAACTGAATTGCAAAGGCAATTCAGTGGAGAAAATACAGTCTTTTTAACAAATGGTGTTGAGACAACTAGATATCAAAAAAAATTAATCTAACCTGGGGCTAGCAGGTTACGTGGTAGTTAAGGCACTGTTTCCACATGGCCAACCATAGAGTCCTAGACCCAGTGTCTTGAAAATAATGCCCAGTGTGCATGCATGTCCAAAATGCCAAGAGAATGGAGGAGAAAGGATTGTTGCATGGCCATCTCCCTTGGTGGGGGGAGGAGGGGAGGATGATTTCTCAATTTCCTTTTCTCTGTCTCTCTCTGTCTCTCTGGTGAGTACACACACCCTGTGGCAAAAATCTTTTAAAAATGTCCAGACGGACTCAGGCTGCAGGCCCGACTCTTCTGAATCTCCACACATCCCCACCGTTTCTCCTCCTTGGACCCCAGGTTGGTTGTCTGGGACTTTAAGGCGAACTCCCACTCCACCCCACCCACAATCCGGATCGAGCCGGCCAGCAGTTCCGGGCCCCAGACGGACTCAGGCTGCCGGCCCGACTCTTCTGAATCTCCACGCATCCCCACCGTTTCTCCTCCTTGGACCCCAGGTTGGTTGTCTGGGACTTTAAGGCGAACTCCCACCCCACCCCACCCGCAATCCGGATCGAGCTGGCCAGCAGTTCCGGGCCCCAGACAGACTCAGGCTGCAGGCCCGACCAACCTGGTCCTGTCACTCATCTTCTGACCCTTTCCCACTAGCCTTTGGACTCTTTGAATTCTGGTGATTTGAATAGCGCGCGGTGCGCAACACGCGCCGCGCGATTTCCTTTTTTCATTCTGTGTTTCTTTGCTCTTGGGGTGTTGCTTATTCAGTCAATTGAAGGCTCACCTCTCCTTAGAGACAGTGAGGACTTTGGGCCTTCCAGGGCAGTGGCAACAGTTAATGGTAATTGTGAGCAACAGGTAGGCCAACCATAAGGGAAATCATCAATTTTCTAAGCCTGTACAACTTCTAACAATCAGTTAGGAAGAACCATATAGATTACCTGATGACTAGGAACAATCGCAGAGGCTCAAGAAATATGAGCAACCAAGAAAAGGCCTCTCCCCCAAGGGAAATCATCAAGCCTATGTCACCCACAGTCACTACAATGGACGTCGTGGACATGTCTGATAAGGAATTCAGATTATTTGTAGTGACCAAACTAACTGAGATGGAAGAGAAAAGAGACAAGGAGCTACAGGAGATGAGGAAGTCCTTCAATGACTTGAAAGAAGAAATGGATACCTTAAACAAGAACCAGATGGAACTTTTAGGATTGAAGAATGTGATACAGGAAATCAAAACCTCCCTTGAAAGTATTAAAAGTAGGTTAGACCAGGCAGAAGATTGAATCTCTAACGTAGAAGACAAAACATCTGACCTAGAAAAAAGTATCAAGAAGATTGAGAAAACAACCATGAAAAATGAGGATAATATACGAGGAATACTGGATACTATCAAGTGCCCCAACATCCAGATAATTGGTATTCCAGAAAAGGAAGAAAATAATAAGGGCCTAGATAATTTATTCCACGAGATCCTGGAAGAAAACTTCCCAAATCTAGAAAGGCATTCAAGTATCCAGACCCAGGAAATACATAGGACCCCGGGTAGAATCAACCCAAGAAGATCTTCTCCAAGGCACATCATAGCCAGACTGGCAAAAACAACAGACAAAGACAAGATACTAAAGTTGGCAAGAGGGAAAGGCCAGGTTACTTACAAAGGTCACCCCATCAGGCTAACATCGGATCTCTCGGCGGAAACAATGCAGGAAAGGAAAGAATGGGGAAGCATAGTAAAAGTGTTGAGTGAAAAACAATTTCAACCAAGAATACTATACCCAGCAAAATTATCTTATATATGGGAAAAAAAAGATAAAAACATTCTCGAATAAACAAAATTTGAAGGAATTTAACAACTCCAGACCTGCTCTTCAAGAGGTTCTGAAGGGAGTATATTATACCAGGAAAACTAAAAAATCAGAGACAGTTATACGAGAACAAAAAACAACCAAGAAAATGGCTCACTTAATGATAGGATCAGGTACGGAAATATCGATAATTACATTGAATGTCAATGGATTAAATTCTCCAGTTAAGAGACATAGACTGGCTGAATGGATAAGAAAACAGAAACCCTCTATCTGTTGCCTACAAGAAACTCACCTTATGGATAAAGACATACATAGACTAAAAGTCAAGGGCTGGAAAAAAATACTCCATGCAAATGGAAATCAAAAAAAAGCTGGAGTAGCAATATTGATCTCAGACAAAATAGATTTCAAGACAAAGACTGTAAGAAGAGACAAAGAAGGGCATTATATAATAGTAAATGGGGTAATCCAGAAAGAAGACATAACCCTTATAAATATCTACGCACCCAACTCAGGTGCACCTAAATATGTGAAGGAAAGACTGCTGGAGCTAAAAGGAGAGATAGGGAGAAATACTATAATTGTTGGAGATCTCAACACCCCATTATCTCCTATAGACAGATCTTCTAGACAGAAAATAAATAGAGAGATACAGGACTTAAATGATACTATAAATGGAATGGGCTTGACAGATATCTATAGAACTTTCCACCCTACATCCACAACATATACATTTTTCTCACCCCGACATGGAACCTTTTCAAAGATAGATAATATATTAGGACACAAATCAAGTCTTTATAGATTCAAAGGCATAGAAACTGTACCCAGCATCTTCTCTGACCATGATGGAATTAAACTCAAGATTAATTTAAAGACACAACCCCGAAAATACACGAACACATGGAAACTGAACAACCTACTTCTGAATGACTTCTTCACTACTGAAGAAATTAAGGCTGAAATAAAAAAATTTATGGAAACTAATGATAATGAGTACACCAGTGTCCAGAATCTATGGGACACAGCAAAAGCAGTCATAAGAGGGAAATTCATAGCAATTAGTGTGCATAAGAAAAGGATAGAAAGATGGCAAGTAGATATCTTATCATCATGCCTCAGAGAATTGGAAAAACAACAACAAACAAACCCCCAAAATGCCAGGCAAAAAGAAATAATAAAGGTTCGAGCAGAAATAAATGAAATAGAAAATAAACGAACCATACAGAAAATAAATGAAAGCAAATGCTGGTTCTTTGAAAAGATTAACAAAATTGACACACCATTGGCTAGACTGATCAAGAAGAAGAAAGAAAGAAACCAGATTAATCAAATATGTGATGAAACAGGCAATATTACCACAGACATAGCAGAAATACAAAATATCATTAGAGGATACTATGAGCAACTTTACACCAACGAACAAGATAACCTGGAGGAGATGGACAAATTCCTGGATGCATATAATCTACCAAGATTGGATCAGGAAGACATAGAGAACCTGAATAGACCCATAACAAGCCAGGAGATTGAATCAGTAATAAATAACCTCCCAACAAAGAAAAGCCCAGGCCCAGATGGCTTCACTTGTGAATTCTACAAAACTTTTAAGGAAGAGTGAACCCCTATCCCACTAAAATTATTTCTAAAGATTCAAAAGGAAGGAGACCTTCCAAATTCATTTTATGAAGCTTCCATCATCCTCATCCCCAAAACAGATAAAGATATGACAAAAAAGGAAAACTACAGACCAATATCATTGATGAATATAGACGCGAAAATTCTCAACAAGATACTCGCAAATCGTTTCCAACAACATATAACAAAGATCATTCATCACGATCAGGTAGGCTTTATACCAGGGATGCAAGGGTGGTTTAATATACGCAAGACCATAAATGTAATACACCACATTAACAGAAAGAAAGATAAAAACCATATGATCATCTCAATTGATGCGGAGAAAGCATTTGATAAAATACAACATCCTTTTATGATTAAGACTCTCAGTAAGATTGGTATAGAAGGGTCATTTCTGAACACAATAAAAGCAATCTATGAAAAACCTACAGCTAACATTATACTGAATGGGGAAAAGCTGAAAGCTTTTCCTCTGAAAACAGGTACTAGGCAAGGCTGCCCACTTTCTCCACTGCTCTTTAATATAGTACTGGAAGTCTTAGCTATTGCAATCAGAGAAGAGAATAATATTAAAGGCATTCGAATAGGCAAAGAAGAATTGAAAATATCTTTATTTGCAGATGACATGATGGTATACTTAGAAGACCCAAAGATATCCATGAAAAAACGGCTTGAAGTAATAAGTGAATACAGTAAGGTGGCAGGATACAAAATTAATATCCAAAAATCTATAGCATTTCTATTTATGAACAACAAGTTGAACGAAGCAGAGCTGAAGAAAGTAATCCCTTTCACTGTAGCCACAAGGTGTATAAGATACCTAGGGATAAAACTAACTAAGAAAGTCAAAGACCTTTATAAAGAAAACTACGAAAATCTTAAAAGAGACTGAAAGTGACATAAAAATGTGGAAGGACATCCCATGCTCCTGGATTGGAAGAATTAACATAATCAAAATGGCAATTCTACCCAAATTAATCTACATGTTTAATGCAATTCCAATCAAAATACCAGAGATATTCTTCAGAGATCTAGAAAAGGCAATCATAGAATTTGTCTGGAACCATAAAAGACCTCGTATTGCAAAAGCAATCCTGTGCAAGAAGAATGGAGTAGGAGGCATATCACTCCCTGATCCCAAGATATACTATAAAGCTGTGGTCATCAAAACAGCATGGTATTGGCATAAAAATAGACAAGTGGACCAATGGAAGAGAATAGAGACCCCAGAAATAACCCCCAAAGCTTACAGCCAACTGATCTTTGATAAAGGATATCAGTCAATCCATTGGGAAAAGGAAAACATCTTTAGTAAATGGTGCTGGAAAAACTGGGTATCCACCTGCAGAAAGATGAAACTGAACCCCCATCTTTCACCATTAACAACAGTCAACTCAAAATGGATCAAAGATCTGAACCTAAGACCTCAAACAATAAAACTACTGGTGGAAAATGCTGGGGAAACTCTGGGGGACATTGGAGTAGGCAAAGACTTCTTAAATAAGACTCCCAAAGCACAGGCAATAATCCCTAAAATAGACAAGTGGGACTATATTAGACTAAGAAGTTTCTGCACACAAAGGACACAGTAACAAGTGTGAACCGACAACCTTCAGAATGGGAAAATATTTTTGTTAAATATGCCTCAGACAAGGGACTGATAACCAGAATACATAGGGAACTCAAGTGCCTTATGCAAAAAAAAAATGATGAACCCAATTAAAAGATGGGAAAATGAGCTGAACAAAAGTCTCTCTAAGGAAGACATACGAACAGCCAAAAAGCATATGAGGAAATGCTCAACATCCCTCATCATAAGGGAGATACAGATAAAAACTACAATGAGATACCACCTAACCCCTGTCAGAATGGCAAAGATTAAGAATATAAAAAGTGATAAGTGTTGGTGGGGATGTGGTGAAAAAGGAACCCTCCTACACTGTTGGTGGGAATGTAAACTAGTTCAACCACTGTGGAGAACAATATGGAGGTTCCTCAAAGATCTACAAATAGAACTACCATTTGATCCAACAATCCCACTTTTGGGTATTTTCCCAAAAGACAGGAGAACGCTCAGTCAGAAAAATGCTTGCACATCAATGTTTATTGCAGCATTATTCACAATTGCCAAGACATGGAACCAACCTAAATGTCCACAAACTGATGAATGGATTGGAAAAGTGTGGTATATATACTCTATGGAATACTACTCAGCCATAAAAAATAACAAGACCCTGGAATTTGATAGAAAGTGGTCAGATACGGAGGATATATTGCTGAGTGAAGTAAGCCAGGCTATGAAAGAAAGATATTGTATGTATCCACTCAATATATACCGACTATCAGCATTCTATGATAGAGAGCAAAAAATTGGAGGACATAAAAGCAGTGAAGGTACTTAATGAGAATAGGACAGTGTGGAATGGGGGAAGTGAAGAGAAGAGGATAGAGAAAGATAACAAGTGACACAACAATAGAGAGGCAGGACATTAGTGAGAAATAGATATGGCTTAATAACTGTTGATGTTGACATGTATAGTATTCTCAACTGGATTTGTCTGAAAAGTATTTCATGATGGGTAAAGTATTTGTACAAGCAAAATGAGAAATAGCGATTGACTGTTTTAAGAAATAATTAGAATAATAATAATAATGATTGGGGAAAACATAGAAAAGATATGAATGTTGAAGTGGGGAGATTGATGTCTCTGTACTGACTGACATGCATGGCATTCCCTTTTGAAAAAGCAATGTAATACACTGTAAAGTTATATGTAATTCAATGTAATATAAAGAAGAATATGATGATAATAAAAACTTTTAAAAAAATGTAATAATAATTTAAGCACAGATTATGCCATTAACAAAAATTAACTCAAAACATACCATACACCTAAATGTAAAAACTCAATATTATAAAAATTTTTAGACTATAACATAAGAGATTAACTGACCTGGGGTTTAGAAATGACTTACATACAACACCAAAAACATAAGCCATGGAAGAAAAAAATGATAAGTTGATTTCATTAGAATTAAAAAGGTCTTGAAAGATACTGTTAAAATAATAAAAAGATAAGCACTGATGAAAAGAAAACATTGACAAAGCACCTATTTAGTTAGGAATTTGTATTCAAACTGCATGAATACCACTCAAAACTCAACAATAAAACAAGAAAGTTTATTTTAAAATGGGTAAAAGGTATTAATATATAGTTCATAAAAGAAGAAAAACAAATGGAAAGACTATATAGAAACCTTCATTACATGTCATTAGGCAAATGCACATTAAAACAACCACAAAATACCATTATGAACCTATTAGAATGGCTTAAGTACAAATACAACTATAATTGTTCACAAGACAAGGAGTAGCAGGAACCCTCATTCACTGTTGGTAGGAATGCAAAACAGCACTTTCACTTCAGAAGACAGTTTGGTAGTTCCTTACAAAACTAAACATACTCTTACCACATGTTCTGACAATTAATGTTCTAGGTATTTACCCAACTGAATTGTAAATTTATGACCACAGTAACCCTCACTCAAATCTCTAGGGCAGCACTAATTACAATTGCCCAAAACTGGAAGCAACCCAGATATTCTTCAATAGTTAAGTGGATAAACAACTGTGGTATATCCATATAAGAGAATATTATGCAGTGATAAATCTAAATGAGTTATCAAACCAGGAAAACACATGAAAGAAGCTTAAAAGTCCATTGCAAACTAAGTGAAAGAAGCCAGTCTAAAGCAATTACGCATTGTATGATTCCAACTATATGACATCCTGCTGAAGACAAAACTAAAGACTATAAAAAGATCGGTCATTGCTACCAGTCTGTGACGAGGGAGGGAGAGAAAGGAAAGTAGGTAAAGCACAAGGAGTTTTTAGGATGGCAAAAACATTCTGTCTGATTTTTTTTTCCTATAGAAAGATTTTTGTTATAGGGTGTGTGCGCTCGCCAGAGAGACAGAGAGCGAGAAATCACCCCCTCCAGGGGATGGCCATGCCACACTCCCTTCTCCTCTATTCTCCTTTTGGAACTTGGGCACACACGCACATGTGCCTGGCGTGAGTTTAAGCCACTGGGTCCAGGACTCAAACTGCAGTATACTATGTAGGAGTCCAGTGATGTAACCATTACGCTGTCTGCTGGTCCCACATTCTGTCTGATTCTTAATTGTACATATATGATATTATGCATTTATCAAAACCCACGTAACTGTATAATACAAAGAATAAATCCTAATGTATTTTAGTAAATGATGTGTCAAGACTAGTTCGTCAGTTCTAACAAGTATATTACACTAATGGAAGATGTTATTAATAGAGAAAACTATGTAGGGAGAAGGATGTATATGTGGGAACTGCACTTTCTCCTCAAGTTTTCTATAAACTTTAAATTGCTCTAAAAATAATTTATTAATAATAATTTTATAAAATGCAATTGGAGTTCAGAGGGAAAACAATTGTTTCTGGTCGGGAAAATAAAATTACTCAGAAGAGATGCCATTCCAACTATACTTTGACAGATGATTAGGATTTGGATAATATGATATTCTAACGAGGGGAAAGAGGTACAAGCAGAAGAAATAGAATGAGTGAAGACAGAGGTACCATTCTCAATGTAAGAGTTAAGCAAATGTACAAATCAGATCACCTGTAGCTCCTCTATATTATATCCAGGAATCCTTTATTTAACCTATGTGAGCCTCAGTTTCCTTATAAATAAAGTATAGATAATTATATATCACGAAGTTATTCTTAGAATTAAATTACATATTGGTTCGTCAGTAAGTCATGATGTATTTTTCTATGCAAACATATGTAATGAATTTTCTGACAACCCAGTAATATGCATAAACCTACAATATAGCATGAACTTACAGCAGCCCTAGAAAAATGGTCTCATCAACTGTTTTTCTTATTGGTAGGAACACATGCAGTGGATATGACACTGGCAGAGTGGATTTAGAAGGATTGAAAAGACACTAGGAGAAATAATTCATTCACATTTGGAGAGAACAACTCCCAGAACATTAGAATGCAAGCCAAAGACTTTGAACAATATCCTGTCTTGAAGGAAAAGACTTGAGAAAATCAATAATTTGTTCAAATGTGATAACATTTGTAATGTGTCTAGCACTGTGTTACTTAGTGGATGTCAGGATGGTACAATATTAAGGAAGCCTACAAAGAGAATTTCAGTGAGGTGAGGATTGTCAACACTGTTAAATATTGCAGGTGTTGAGGAATGGGAAGAAAGAGTCAAAAACCGCTGGACATGTCAGCTAGTCAATGCTAGGTGACAACTGAGAGGGACTATTTTTTTTCTTTTTGAGAGTACGCTTTCATGCAGCACAGTTGGAACAATAGACAAAGGCATAGTTTTTTAAGGCGTACCTAGTAAGAAACTGGAAAGGGCAGCTCTTTCTGGAAGTTTGCTTGTGTTAAGAAGGAGAGAACTAGGAGGATAAGTCAGAGGGGTAGCAAAGTTAAGAAAATGTTATAGAGTAAGAGAAGACTCAAACATGTATGTAAGTATCAAATTTTTGATAGATACTAAAGAAGCAAAAGAAAAGAATACATAGAGGATATAGAATTGAAACGAGTGGGAAAAAAAAAAAAAAGAAATGAAACAAGGAAGGGGGTAGACCATGAGGAGTAGGAGAGATTAATTTGGGGGAAAGAAAGGACTCTAAGGAAGAAATAATTAAAAAACAGGGAAATTTTGAAGTAGAAAAAAAATGAAAGCATCTCATTCATTGAGCAAAATAAGTTTTATGCGTCTAAAGTATTGGACCATAAGGAGCAGTGCCACAAGAACAGAAGCATGAACTCGGCAACATCAGGACCGCACAGTAAATCCTGTGATAAAGGTGCATGTGATGTGGAGAGAGGTTGTAAAAATCAACATTTATGGCCATATTTCATCTATGTCTTCTAAGTTAATAAAATCGGGTGGAACAGTCAAGGAAAAGCATTTAAGACAGAAGAGATAGAATGTGTAAGTTCTAGAGCACTGTGAATAAAACAGTTCAAGTTAGATGATCTGTTGATCTTTGCCTAATAACTCTAATGCTATCCCTTCAAACTCCCAATCAAGATGTCTATTTTACTGCTCTGTGCATACATTTAACCAATAACCAGATAGCCATCAAACCACAATCATCTCTTTGTCTGTCTGTACTAAAGGAAACATCAGTTACACTACAGCCACTTCAGAATTTTTTATTTCTTCTCTTACCCCTCCATGTATTAGCACCAAAAAGTTCAAATCACTTCATGAAGTTTTTTACTTGCTCTGATTTTCTGCGTCCATTGCCTTGGATGCTAATACAGATCATCATTATATTATACCCAAAATATTACAACAACCGTTCAGATTCTCTGTAGTTCCTTATTTATTATTACTTTTTAATTTGCCAGAAGGCATATGCACTCACTGGAGAGTAGGTGGGGGTAGCTCCCTCCTTGGTCATGCTGCAATCCTATCTCCTCCATTTCTCCCTCTTTTCAAGATTTTGACCAAGCACACAAGTGCCCCCAGAGTGTCTTTCAAGTTACCAGGTCAAGGACTGGAACTAGAAAGTGGGCCATGTAGGATCCAGCTACCTTAACCACCAAGCCATGGACCAGCTGTTTCTTACTTTCATAACCATCTCATAGCCCACTGCCAGATTAAGTTTATCAAACACATCATTCCCTAGACAGTCTTCCGGCTCAAACCCTTCAGTGACTGCCAGTTACTTAAGACAGAGCCTCTAACAACAAAGCTTGGTTTCTTCACAATCATCTTTTACCGCTTACCTTCTGACCGACACAGTAAATGTTGGCAAGAACATGAAGTAACCAGAACTCATACATTTTTCATGGAAATTAGAAAAAGAGATGAAATTTTCTCATAAAGCTAAATAAACATCTACCTTATGACCCTGCAATTCTAGTGTTAGGTACTTTGCTAAGGAAAAGAAAATGTATACAGAAATATTCATAGCATCTATTATTTATGGTAGCTTCAAACTCAACAGCCCAGGTGTTCATTTAGACAAACAAACTGTAGTATAGTCATATAGTGGGATATTACTAAGTCCTAAAAAGGAATGAACAACTGATACCACAAATAAATAAATGCATCCCCAAAAGAGTAAGTAAATTAAAAAAAAAAAAAAAACACCCACACAAAAGAGGATTCTCATTTTGTAAGGTCCTAGAAATGGGAAATTAGTCTGCATTTGGAAATAATCAGAACATTGGTTGCCTTTGAGGTGGCAGTTAAAAAAATTGACTAGAGGGTTGAGAAAAATTTGGAGTGTATTGGTAATGTACCATATTTTGATAAATGTATATTCAGTTGTCCAACTTATTAAATGGTACACTTAAGATTTCTTATATATAACATTTACTTTCAAATACATAATTAAACAAATATTGAGCTCACTGAACAATACATATGGTGAATTATTTAGAAGTGAAGTATACTGATGTCTTCCAATTACTTTAAAATGAATTAATAAATGTGACAAATTGGCTTTTATAAAGAGGGTTATATAAATAGATGTGTGATACAGTAAATATACTAAAATGTTGGTATTGTTTAGGTAGTAGTATAGGAATATTCACTGCATAATTCTTTCCATTTTTCTGAAGAGTCAAACAGTTTTATAATAAAATATTGAGAGAGGGGACCTGACTTCTCATTGGTTTCCCACATATGCTCTTAGCTTTATCCAACGTCATTTACTCTCACTGAACATCTGCATTCTTTGCCTGGTCTGTACCTTGTCTGTCTTGCAAACACCACCTTATTTTCTTTCATATACAAACCCAATTTATCTATCAGCTATCAGCTAATTTTTTTTTTTTCAAAAAAACCACAAATAATTTCATCTAGGCCCAGCTGTGGTGGCATAAGAGGCAAGGTTTTGCTCTCCCATGGTAGTGCCACCCATCGAAGACAAGTTTAGGTTCTGGATCAACCTGATACGTGCTGTGCTCATATGTCTTCTCATGACCCTGGTTGGTTAGAAAAGTTGGCAGTGGAGATCACAGCTGGATGAGAATCAGTCAGGAGTATTGGAGTGTCCATTTCTCTCTCTCTCTCTGTCTTTCATAGAGGAAATGAAATAAGTAAACTTAACAAATTCAATTTAAGTCAATGTCTCTCTTAGAATAAAACGTAACTTACTTAGTACTCTTCGCTAGTACTTAATTACATATTGTAGGCCATACTTGGAGGTTACGAAATCCAAATTTTCATCTCAGTTCCACAATTGACTCATCACAGAGCCTCAGGCTTAAATATCTTACCTATAAAACCAGAAAACCATTACTTCCCTTAGATGATTACCAGGGGTAGTAGGTGCACTAATTTTGTTAGTATCTATGTCTGATACAGAGCCCCCAAAATGTAATTTTTTTTTTATCATGGTGATACTTAACTAGTATTTTAGTCTTCATCTTAAATCCTGTAAGTTTCTCAATGACAGAGGTTGACACAGGCATATTGTCTTTTTGTAGGCTTCTGCAAATGTGTGCCATATTGCCAATTGTAAAGTAGTCACTAGCGAATATTTCCTCAATGGCAAATGAATGAAGAAATAAAAAACAAAACTTTAGAATGTTTTACTGGTGTGCTATGGCCTTTCTGTGTGACCCTTTTTTCCAAAAATATTGTTTTGGTTTTTTTTTTGAGAGGTTTTCACTAGAGGGCGTGTGCGCTCGCCAGAAAGACAGAGAGAGACAGAGAGACAGAAAGCGAGAAATCACCCCCCAGGGGGGATGGCCACACTGCAATCCCTTCTCCTCCATTCTCCTCTTGGGATCTTGGGCACGCACGCACATGCGCCCAGCGTGAGTTTAAGCCGCTGGGTCCAGGACTTGAACCGTGGTCGACTACCTGGAAGTCTTGTGACATAGCCATTACGCTAACTGCTGGTCCCCAAAAATATAGTTTTAATGCAGCACTTGACAAAATTACTTAAAAATGAAAGACTATGCTTCTTAATTTAACACATTTTTTTCATTGTTGTTTTGGAAGTACATTTATGTTTTGACTGCCTTTACAATCATAAAAAGAAATATATGGTACTGCTATTTTGCCAGGAGTTCCTTGTGTACTAGGATCCAATTAGTCATTCATTTATATAGTGGGGAGTTTTGAAGTTCCAGGAGTATTGAACTTTGAATGCCTATAATACACAACAGCATCAAACAAACAAATAAGACTTGCATGTCTTTGCTTTTTCTTTAGAGATATATTAAAGCATTGCTGGGAGCTGTAATTTTATCAGCTTCCAAAGCTAGAAAAAAGCAAACATCCTACAGAATTGTGGTATACTTAGAATTGTGGTAGACTAAGCCCCTCATTAACACCACAGTGACAACGCAATCATTTTACTGGCCTATCGAAATAAATAGAGCTTATGTTCAACTGAGTGAGAAAATTAGCAAGTAGCACACCAAATAGAAGGGTCCTACCTTACCACGGGCACAGAGGGGCTGCAAAGAAATCATAAATAAGTGTAAAGTTTTTATTTGGCAAGCTTATCATAACGATGAATTTTAGTCTCAAAAACTTACACACCTTTTTTTTAAGAATTCCAGAACCATGAAGTAGTTAGAAATCAGTGTCTATGTGTGAACAATGTCCTTTTTACTTAACATAATGAGAATTTAAATCTCATGCACAGATGGCATTAAAATGTCAAGATAGTTATTCTACACTTTCCACTACCCCAAGTTTTTGGAGGAACTTTGACATCTATAATTTACACAGATGGCCTGACTGGAACACAATTCTGAAAAAGCCCTATGTTTTTGTTTTCCTTTGTGGCCAATGCCTGATTCTTTATTCTTATCTGTAGTCTAGAAAAGAAGGTTCCCATTCATGAAAAAGTAGATGTATGCACAGACGCACTACTGGAATGACTCAAGAGAAAAAAATAATAACTGAAAAAAAAAAAGTCACAAAGATCTGTGGACCAGAAAAATGGTGCATTTGGTGAGTGGTGAGGAGTGACTGTCTTCTGCCCACAAATTAACTGGGCACATATAGCAAGGAGTTGAAATTGCTTATACTTTCATCAGAAGACAAACCTGGCCTGAGTTCAGCTGAGGTCTTAAAGAGCTATTGCCATAAGGTTCACCAACAGAGCTAGAGGAGCTATCTGACTGGGGGTGTCAACATTTGGGGCCACCTAGTTGCAACCTTTTATTAACAACTGCCTCCTGCTCTGAGTCTTTTGTTTTTGTTTTTGTTTTTTTGGAGAGGTTTTTGCTATAGGGCACGTGTGCTTGCCAGACAGACAGAGAGACAGAGAGATAGAAAGCAAGAAATCACCCCCCAGAGGGGATGGCCACGCTGCAATCCCTTCTCCTCCATTCTCCTCTCGGGATCTTGGGCACACACGCACACGCACCCGGCGTGAGTTTAAGCCACCGGGTCCAGGACTCGAACCGCGGTCGACTACATGGGAGTCCAGGGACATAGCCATTATGCTAACTGCTGGTCCCCTGCTCTGAGTCTTGATCCTCATAGGTTTCACCAGGAATTTACCTGCATGGAAGTACTCAATACTCACTGCATATGAAAGCTAGAGCATTACATAGCAAGGTAACACAGAATCTACATTTACTTACAAATGGTGAATTTCATTTATGGTATAAATCTTTTGGTCTATGTCTCCTGACACCTCACTAACACCTAATTGCTTATCCCATCGAGAAATCCCTTTCATATGTCCTCTTGATAATCTCACTGTAAAAAAATTATTTGCCTTCAGAGTCATCTAAAGTGCACCCCCATCCTTTCTTTTCTCAACTTTATAGATTACAGTTGCTTTTTGTGGTAGGGTAGCCTCTCAAAAATTTCCCTCTCATCCTCCACATTTTAGAAAATGCCTACATATTTTCCACTACAAGGAAATAGCTGACAATACTGATATTCTGCCTATGTGTGAGGAGCTCTCAAAACGTTCATGAAAAATGCATATTATAGAAAACTATGCATAGGTTTTATTTTTTACACAAAAATAAACTTGAACTTGATTTTTTCATGAACTTTTTGAAGTTTCCTAATATATAGACACACACAAGCATGTAAATATACTAAGAATACACACTCAGGCACAGTAGATGTTCCTAAACCTAGTGACACTTACCAATGAGCAGCTTCAAGACACAGAACACTAAATCTTTGAAAGGTGCATTTCCCTCTATATTGGTTTATTGTGGCTACTCTAACAAATACCACAAACTCGGTGACATTAAACCACAGAAATTGATTCTCTCAGAGTTCCAGGGAACAAAAGCTTAACATAAGTATCTCTGAGACAAAATTATCAGTAGGACCGTACTCCCTTCCAAGGCTTTAGGGGGTAATTTGTTCTCTGCCTTGTCTGGGCTATCATGGTGGCTGGCATTCCTTGGGTTGTGGCCTCACCTCTCCAGTCTCTGCGTTTGTCCTCACATCGTCTTTTCTGTGGGTATCTTCTCTGCACCTGGGTCAAATAGTCCTCTGCCTCACACAGGTGATTGCATTTAGGTCCATCCTGAGCATCCAGTATAATTTCCCTAATAGAAAATCCGTAACTCAATCACATTTACAAAGACCTTTCTTTTTTCTTTTAAGGGAACATTTTCAGGTTCTAGGATTAGCACCTGATATCCTTGGGGAACCATTATTCAGCTTATTCGATCTTCTGACCACCCTTCCTCATTCTGAGTGCTTTTTATGGGTATCAGGGAATCACTTTGCACTTATTACTTTTATGTACCATCCTTACTATGTGGATTGTCTTTGGATGTGGCTACTATTAAAGACTGAAAGAGTAAATCTCATTGACCAAGTATACTACAAGGGACTAATATGACCAACTGATATGTCTAATTCTTAGACAAAAGAAGCAAACAAGTACCCAGAAACTAAAGGATAGCTCGCCATTAGCTGAGGAAAAGTATGATGCTCTCTTTGCCTTAAACACACGCATGCTAAGGCACGTCATAGAGGGGAGGATATAAAATTGACCCAGAAGGGTAGTTCCTAAATGGCCAAAGTTAAAATAGGCTAGGAGATATATCATAAGAGCCCAGGGAAAGTTGTGAGTGTCTTTTGGGCCCATCTAACTCAAAATAGAGAATACGATGAGACAAGTCCATGAGCAAGACTACTATCACAGCTTTAGAAAACCAGCCATTTTATTGCCTCCTTTTCAGAGTCCTCAGACTCTGCGATTTGTCCTCCTGGTCATTCATTCACTCCCTCATTCACTCAGTCCACATGCACTTATTGAATGCCCTGTGTGCGCCAGGCAGAGTATTATGCTTGTGAGACTGCAACCCTGAATAAAATAGGCACAGTCTCTGTGCTCCTGGAGCTTACAGTTGGGGGTATGATTCCTTGGCTTTTTGTAGCAGAAAACCAAAATCTGTTTCAGTGGTGAGGTTTCCAGTGCTCATTACTAACAGGGGTACATCAAGAGAAAGCAAGTGGGTCCTGAGTGTGCAAGGCTTACGATGAATGGGAAGCTGAAGGGAGCAGAGATAGAGCCATTTGATCAGCTGCACCTCTCCACGTCGAGACTTTCCTTTCCAGAACAAACCTACGGCATTCCTAAATTTTGTCTCAATGAAGAATTTAGAATCACTGCGGAGCAGGCGGTCTTCAAAGTCCTGAGAGAAGCTAAAGAGCAGCACTATAAGCCCCCTCATGGGCCTGTTTCCTCCAACAGAGCAGCTCTGTTTTCATCTGTTTTTCATCTTGGGGTTTTAAACAAAGGGTTCTGCAACAAGAACAATGAAGATTGAAAACTCCTGCTGTAGAAGAGCAGACCCCACGGTGACCAAGAAACTTCTCCTGCAATGTGGCCTGTGTGAGAAACAACTCAGTATGCGAGCACAGTGGATGGGGGTCAGGTACCATCCTACATGAAGGATGGACGACTAAACTAATACTTCACCCACGACAGTGACTGGTGTAGATGATGATAACCTGATCCGTTCTGGTGTTTCATTTCTTCCTCATGTGTTAAAAAAGATAACCAGGAAGGGAACAAAGAAAGACAAATTTGTTTCTCACAAAGCTTGTCACTGATTGAGTGAAAATTTCCTTGCTCATGTTCTGAATATTCTCCGTTTTTGAAGCACTTCACATCTTTATGAGTTTCTGAGAAACTGTTCATGGAGATTGAAAACACAAGGATCAGGGAAAATTGCATAAGTCACAGTTAAAAAAGAAAGAATTAAATTGAGATCTGGAAATCTGATAAAAATGTCCTTACTCATTGTGTATGTATCATTTTTATTATCTTATAAATGTTTGGAAAGATGACTGCATCTCTTATTTCCCAGCCCACACTAGCCTCTGGGTAGGATAAGGTAATAACCGTATAACAATCAATATATTCTGCCCAATCTAGCCTTCGGAGCATTTTTTCCAAGTGGTTCTGAGTGTTTCTAGGTGCTCCCTTGTGCTTTGGCATCTATACTCTCAGGCCCTTTTATTCTTGTTCATGGTCACAATTTCTTTAGAAACTTTAGATATCAAAAGTGGCCCCCATACCGTTAGGATTGCTAAGTCATTGGTAGTGAACTGACTACACGTTCCAGCCCATTAGTCTTGCTCAGATTTCAACAGTGCCAGGATCTACAGGGGCCCCGCAGACAAAAATGAGGATGGCTCAGAGATGTCAGCAAGCACTGAGGACCAGATAGCACAACGGCTCCATCCTTGTCCAGACAACAGGAAGGACCCTACTGTGGGCCTGTCCCCTACCACAACCCTTCTCTGTGCCTTGACTCTCCCTGGCCAAATGCTTCAGAATACAAATACAACTCTGGGGACAGGTACAGACGATATTTATACATATTTCTGCAATATTTACAGGAGAAATGCTCATGTAGATCATGAGCATGTGTTACTTTGTTCATTGGCTGATACCTTGTTCCCTTTATACAAAAAATTAATTAACAAAATAATTAATTATAGAAAATTAAATATAAATATATACTAATGGGACCAACAGGTTGCATAGCAGTTAAGGAACTGGACTACATGGCCAACCACAGTTCAAGTCCTAGACCCGACAGCCTGAAACTCATGCCAGGCATACGTGCATGCGTGCCCAAAATTCCAAGAGGAGAATAGTGGAGAAAATATTGCAGCATAGCTATCCTCCCCACCGGGTGGGGGAGGGTGTGATTTATCTCTCTCTCTCTCTCGGTCTCTCTTTGTCTCTCCAGAGTGTGTACATACAAAAATCTCTCTCTGAAAAAAAGAATACGTATTTATAAAGCAGCACAGAATATCATAAAGTGATATTTATAATAATAAATTTTAACATTATGCATAATTACGTTTATAAATAATCATGCTTTATATTACATATAAAATCTTTGCATATGTATAAATTTTGTATTTTCATACTACATTTTCTGTACTACTTTATCTTTTCAGAAATTTCACTTAATCAACTAATAATCTCCAAAGAATTTTTTTTAATTTTTCAGCCTTTCATTGCTTTATAAATGGCTTACTAAAAAAAACTGCGCTCCTGTACTACACATGAATGGAGGAAAGAGCACTTGCCATATTCCTACAAATCAAGAACAAAAGGTATGAATGGAGCAAGTGACCCGACTCCCATGTCCAAGATCACAGTGAGAATAGCCACTTGAAGGATGTTATTAAGAATTGACAACTGTAGATATTAGAAATAGTAAAGATATGAGTAATGGGAGGGGTTGGTTAAAGGCAGAGGGAGGGAGGGAGGGAAACAGGGAAAATATATGCTTAATTGATACAAAAATGAAAAGTTATTTGCTGATGATAATGTGTATGGTAATGTCTTTGCCTTGACTGATAGGCATTGTATTCAGGCTGGGAAAAGCCATGTTGTACACTGCAAAGATGTAAAGCAATTAAATATAAATTGAATATATAGAGTTATATAGAGAGAGTTATATATATTCAATTATATATATAGAATTTCTCTTGTGCATTCCCCTTATTTATTTATAGTTTCTTTCTTTCTTTCATGACAGAGAGAATCAGAGAGAGAAAGAGAGTCACCCCTAAAGTTTAGGTGTAACTTAAAACTAATTTCCATTAGAGAGATTACTATTATATTACCAGTTAAAGGGGATAAAGCAACTCCTCAGTACTATATCCAGCTAACACACCAATCACTGCACCTGAAAAATTTCAGCTGGGCAGTGGAGATTGAGTAACAGAGTATTGTTTTAAGAGAACAATAGATCTTGTAGATTCACTAGAGACATGAACAAAAAAGCAACTACTGAAAAGTCTGGTAAATCTTTGCATGCATCTGGAATTGATAGGAAGAAATGACATAGGACCATTATTTGTCTTATATGAATTCAGAAAGTCATTTTGTTGAGCACTTAATTTTTTTTCCTAAGGATATTTGTACTTCAACATAGGATAGCTCTTTCTTGTACACAGATGTACATGGCCTATGGTTTCAATGTTCTCACCCTCCAAAACTAAATTATACCAAGATGCTGCCAATTACACAATAGTTCTTCTAAATGAAAATTCACAGCCACAAAACTCACACTAGGGGGGTTTAATGGATGATATTAGAATATTGAGTAATTAAATCTTTAGAGTTTTCAGCTTTAAATGTAGAGGTTTTCAGGTTTTAATGTTAAAGGCTACCAAACCTGGCATAGGAAGGAGCCATACAATTTATTAGGAGAAGAATTAGTATCAGAAAATACATGATTTCAGGGCCAGGAGTTAGCGAAATGGTTATGTCGCTGAACTCCCACGTAGCCGACCGCGGTTTGAGTCCCGGACCTGGTGACTTAAACTCACACCGGGCGCGTGTGCGTGCTTGCCCAAGATCCTGAGAGGAGGATAGAGGAGAAGGGATTGCGGCGTGGCCATCCTTCTCCCACCCGGGAGGTGATTTCTCGCTTTCTGTCTCTCTGTCTCTCTCTGTTTGTCTGGTGAGCACAGACGCCCTATAGCAAAAACTTCTCCCCGCCCAAAAAAAAAGAAAACATATGATTTCTTGTTTGCCACATTTCCTCCTCCACAGAAGTTTTGTGCACTTATTACCAAAGAGTATTATCCTGTTAACCATCCTATCAAGACTTGTGAATTGTATTTACTTTACATGAGAATGTTTTATATTGCATTGGATGAAATGTAAGTTGGACCCAAGATAATAGACCTCATTGTTTCTTATTCTGAATAATTATGCTACTGTTAATTATTATTATTATTATTATTATCATTATTACTATTAGCTACCTTTTTTTCTAGCTCCAAGACATTGTGGTAGGACTTTAAAATTAAACTACTTTTCTCAGAAATTTATTTTAAACTGTAGCACTTCTTCTACAAATAAGAAAATGGAGCAAGTTACTTGGCCAGGGTTACACAGGACGCAAGTACTAAGTGGGAGTTCTAAAAGAGGTTTTTTTCTGGTTATATTACACAAGAGGTTTTTACTAAATAGTCATTACTTTTCTTTAAGGTGTTTGCCATAGGGTGTGTGCACTCTCTGGAGAAAGACAGAGAGAGGGAAAATGAGAAATCACCTTCCAGGGGTGATGGCTACATCTCAATCCCTTCTCCTCCATTCTCCTCTCGGGGTTTTGAGCACACATGTACATGTACCTGGCATGATTTTCAAGCCACCCAGTCTGGGTCTCACACTGTAGTCTGCCCTGTGGGAGTTCGCTGTCCCCCTTACCTCTTAGATATACATTTTTCACCTACTAAATTGCAATGGTAGAAATACTTAAAGCCTTACATAGACTGGTTTGGGTGCCTCATTTGAATCTCCATTTCCCTAGATTGAATAAACAGTCACTTTTTATGAGAAGGGTCTGGTACTTAAAGAAAATAATATGTAACTAGCTTTTTTTCACATGAAATCTCTTTGGCAATAAGTCAACAGGACTTTAGGTTGCTACTTGGCTATTCAGGGCAGTATTGGGACAATTCTACATCTCAACCTGCTTCTCAGGAACAACACTACTGATATGTGAGCTGAAACAAATTTTTATAGTGCAGGTCTGTCCCAATCATTGCACGACATTTGCCTCCCTGGCCACCACTCATAAAATAGCAATGGTGCCAAAATGTCCCCACACAAATAGATACTGCCCCTAGTTAAGAACCACTGAGTGGGACCAGCAGGTGGTATGGTGATGAAGGGCACTAGACTTCCACATGGCTGACTTTGGTTCGAGTCCTGGACCTGGTGGCTTGCTTTCTCTCTTTTTTTCTTTTTCTCTCTTTCTCTCTATCTCACTCTATCGCTCTCTGGTCAAATTGAAATCAATAAATAAATGAATAAATAAATTTAAATAAAATAATTCTAAAAAAAAAAAAAACGACTGAGCTTAGTCTTGCAATGTTTCAGTCAGCAAGAAGCTGCTATATAGATGCATAAAGCAATCTTGGACTTCCTGTGCAGCATTATGTCGTTTTGGTTATAAGCCAAGAATGTTAGGAGCAGATAACATGCCGCCATAGGCAGACTTGCACTAAGCCACCTGTAAGGAGCTAAAGCTATATCAGATCGTGGGAGACGGTTAGGAAGACTTCAGAATGTGTGGAAGTGGAAAGAAAGATGGTCAGTCTCCATATGGAGTCACAGTCATCAGTAGAAAGGAGAAAAAAAAAACACAGTAGGTAGTGTATGTTTCCAGTTCCCTGGAAGAAAGAGGTCAGTTCAGGCTCCTTCTGGATGGCTACCACCTCCCCACAAGCTATGGCTCATCGTATTGGCTCATGACATGGTCATTCTCTGTCTGAAACCCAATAGTCCTTCAGCCTCTACAATTGCTCCTTAGTCATCTACTAACTACTCTTAGGTCCCATGGAAGACAGTCCAACTGTCTACATTCATGTGTAACTTATTCTTGAAATATGTCACTATGAAGCCTAAAATGCTTGATGCCCCCTTCAACACATTTTGAGTTATATTTTTGAAAGAGAATGTTTGGGCAATGACACACAAATTGCATGCACAAAGCAAATTAATTATTTTCAGATATGTAGTATAATTATAAGGGTTTATGCTATCCATCTGTGAACCTTAGTCTCCCCTGGTACAAGCACTGCTCATAGTAAAAAGGGTTCAATAGCTTTAAGAAAAATATATTATGCTTACAATTGCATGAGAGTAAACTCCTTATTATTCGGTGGCATTTGTGGGCTCATATGGGGATCGGGGACCTGGAAGGGCCCATGGCTCTATTCACTAGCATTCAAAAGAAAATCTTTTAAACAAACCATGAAAGATGGTGTTGAAGAAGACACTTTTCAGTTTCATATCTTTCACCTCTGGAACATTTTGTAACTGAATCTACATTTTTTGCTGCAGTTTAAACTATTCACAATTATCTGTGGTTCCCTGATACTGGATAGCGGCTGGTGGTCTCCTCTAAGTTAAAATGCATATGACTGAGAGATTTTCAATATTTTCTACCTCCTTTTTGGACTAAGTAATATCAGTATATTTAGCTTTTTCTTATAGGTCTTGCTTTCCAAAACTTAATCACTTTCAGTAAATCCCGTGCAAATTTAAAAACAACAACAACGACAACAACAACAAAAAACATTACCTTTGTCCTGGCTAATAAGGAGCATTGCCAGAAGACATGACCTTCAGTTTCATCTTCAAGAATGAGAAAAATAGTTGGGGACTAACGGATAGCATAATGGTTACATCGCTGGACTCCCACATAGTCAACCGTGGTTCAAGTCCTGGACCCAGCAGCTTAAACTCATGCTGGGTACATCTCAGTGTGTGCTCAAGATCTCAAGAGGAGAGTAGAGAAGAGATTGTGACATGGCCATCCCCTCTGGGGGGTGAATTTTCACTTTTTGTCTCTCTCTGTGTCTCTCTGGTGAGCACCCACACCCTATAGAAAGACCTCTGTAAAAAAATAATAATAATAAAATAAAAACTTTTCAGCAAGAAAGAGGAAACATGAAAAGGCATAGATGGAGTGGAAAGAGATTCACAATACTTCATAAAGTTAGCATGCTATACTCATTTTATACTATTGATAAATAGTATAAAACGAGAACAGGAATGTAAAAGTATTGAGCATTCTCTGTGTGTTTGGTGCATCATATACATATACATAGTTTAATTTAATCATTCCCATCGTAATATTTCATACACTAACCCACATTTTACCCAGAAAGGACCCTACATTCAGAGGGATGAGTGTATTACCCACAGTTAGACAGATTATGAGTAGTAAATCCAGAATGTTTAGAACCCAGGACTGGCTGATGGTAAAACACATGTTCTGTGTTCATCATATCATTCTCTCATTCCAAAAGAGGTAGACAGACAGCAGTGGATCATGAGGACCTTGATTGCATGGCTAAGGAATTTTAACTCTCTTTTACAGACCCAAGAGGTTTGGAATCACTTTTTAATTTTATTTAGAAAATAATGTAGTAGTATGGGTCAGAAATTTAAAATACCAGAAAAGGTGTCACGGGAATACCGAAGAAGGCTATGGCAATATCTTAGGTCAGAGCCAATGAAGATGTAACCAAGGCAGTAGCAGGGAGGATAACGTGGAACAGATTCATGAGCTCTTTCAAAGGTTTTATCCCCAGGGCTGGGTATCTGCTTTGATGTGAGAATGAAGGCCGTGAAGAGTCTGAGATGTCTCCCAGGTTACTGATTCGGAGAGAGGATTGGGTGGTGTACTATAAATCAAGGAAGTAAATGCCAGGAGAAGCGGGCAGTTTGGAAGTAAAAGTTAAAGGGTTCAGCTTCTAGGCATGTTAAATTTGAATTAGAGATGTCGCATAGGTAAGGATTCTCTGGGATTGGATTTCGAAATGACTCAGGTTGGCAGAAAAGAGAAAAATCATACTGGGGAAACACATAGAGGCAAGAAAGTATGAGTGGAAGAGTGAACCCCCAGGGTCATTAACTTTTTTAAGGCAGAGAGTGGATACAGAAGTAAGGAGATTCAAAGGACTGATTCAAGAGGTGGAAAGTGAGCCAGGAGGCGTATCTCAGAATCTGGAATAGGAGTGTAGTAAAAAATAAATAACAGTGAACCCAGACAAAAGCTACACAGAAGAAATATGATATCAAGACTTACAGTGTCCAACAGTTTGAGCAATTGTAATATTAAGGATAACATTAGCCAGAACATCTCAAATGAAGTGATTTGGGCTAAAGAATAATGATGGTCAGTTGAAGAATTAACAGGAGGGGAAGATGTAGAGATAATGTACTAAAGTGGATTTTAAGAGCTTTGAGCATAATGAATAAATTGAATATGTGGAAAGTTAAAAGTACATTCATGAAAGTAATTTTACTATGTCCTTAAACATCTTCAATGGACAAGTCTTTCTCTGCCTCTGGATAAAATTGCAGGCAGATACATAACTCTTCACCTATTAATGAAGATGTCTCAGATACTTCAAATCACAAGTCCATTTCATTTCATTATTAAAATTAACCAGAACAATATAATAAAGAAGTTTTGATGTTCAATCAGAGATACACATTTGTTCCTCCTTGCTCGGTGTGGAAGGAGATTTCAGGCAAGGCACCTCATTATCTCTCCTACCTTCCAAACCTCACCACTTACTCAAGGACAAGCCTCAGCCCCCATCTTGGTAACCTCATCTTCTGACACTATGTACAATACTCTTTTAGCCTCTGCATATCGGCTTTGGTGGAATCATAGCAGCTCTGCTCCTATTTTGGTCTAAGGGAATCTGAGGAAGCTCTGGCTCTCTAGCCACCTCCACATTCACAAAGAAGCCGTGCACTGCATGGCAAAGAGTCTGACTTTCCTGGTAGACTGGGAACACAATCTAGAAGGGTCAAAAGTAGGGACCTTTGTTCTTCAAGAGTTGAATTTGAACCAAACAAGGACAAGATATAGGGAAATGCCTCTCCATTACTTCCACTGAGGGAATATTCCAAGGCATGGTGGTTCTGCAAGGTTTATCTAGAAGATATGCTCTGGGAATAAGCACTTACCTGTATTCGTGTGAAACTGTGGCATGCTCAGTAATAAATTTATCAATATGATTTCTTTCTTTGCCTGCCTTTCCCTTTTCCTTGATCCTGGTATCTTTAGATTGTCCTTCCCAATAAGGTCTTTTTTTGAGAGGTTTTGCCTTAGAGTGCTTGCACTCACCAGAGAGAGAGAGATAGTAAAAGGGAAAGTGAGAAATCATCCCTGAGGAGGGATGACCATCCCACACTCCTTTCTACTCCATTCTCCTTTCAGGATCTTCAGCATGCATGCATATGTGCCCAGAGTGATTTTGAAGCCACTGGGTCTGAGACTTGAACCGTGATCAGCCATGTGTGAGTCAGTGACATAACTGCTACATCGTCTGCTGGTCCCCTCAATAAAGTCTTAATACCTAAGCTTTTGATGATTTTTTTTTTTTTTGAAAAGAACCCAGACAGAGGTGAAGATGATTTACCCCTTCTCTCTTTCTCACCACTGCATAGCAGCTTTTTCTCTAATCCCTGGAGGGCAGGATTGATTGGCCTTGAGGTCCTATGGCTTCGCGCTCTAACATGGACTCTTTCTTTCACTGGAGACTCCAGGGTGGACCCTCTGATTACAAGTCCCCTGAGGTAAGTGGGATTTCTCATTTGGCTGTTTGTTCCAAACCCCTTACACTATCTCCAGGGGTATAGCCCATAGCCCATGCTGAGCATCCCAATATCACATTCTTTATTCATTTCCCTTGGCATCCCTCTTATAAGACTTAGAGTTAAGAAACTGAACTGCTCGAATGGACATGCCCATAGCCCTGTGGATGGAGGATGGAGAGGTACATGTACTATATTTTACCATACCCTACCTGTTCTTCCCAAACATTTCTCTCAAAAAAACTTATTTTATTTCTATTCTGGATACATTTATATTCTTAATATGCAAAGGGTTCAAAATTCAAATAACAGTGACCAGCAGTTGATGTAATGGCTATGTCACTGGACTCCAATGTAGTCGACCGCAGTTCGAGTCTCCAACCTGGTGGCTTAAACTCATGTCAGGTGTATGTGCATGTGTGCCCAAGATCCCGATAGGAGCATGGAGGAGAAGGGACTGCGGTATGGCCATTCCCCCTGGGGGTGGAGGATGATTCTTTGCTTTCTGTCTCTCCGTCTCTCTCTTTCTGGCGAGGGCACGCACCCTATAGCAAAAACCTCTCAAAAAAAAAAAAAAAAAAGTCAAATAACATATTCTAGATTATCTACCATGAATTTTCTTTTTTTTCTTTTTGTAGAGGTTTTTGCCTTAGGGTCTGTGTGCTTTCCAGAGAGAGAGAGAGAGAGAGAGAGAGAGAGAGAGTGAGAAGAGAATGGAGAAGGGACTGCAGCCTGGCCATTCCCTCTGGGGGATAATTTCTTTTCTTCCTCTCTCTTTTTCTGGCAAGTGTACATTCCTTTAAAGAAAAACTGAAAAGAAAGAAGAAGAATATATATCAGGCATTGAGTGTTTACCTCAAGTGTAATGTACTGTGCTAAGGAGGTTAGTTGCATCATCTCATTTAATACACGCAATGAACATATGAAGGAGGTATTTTCACTATCCTCATTTCATAGGTAAAAAAAACAAGGCTTAGAAAGGGTGGGTTTTCAGAATGATTCTTGCCACAAAGTTGCTAATATTTCAAAAGCAACAAATTTCCAGGAAGGGCAGTATCTTTATAAGCAGAGCAAGAAGAGAGAAATGATCACACTCGCCCTGCTGTGGGCTGTATCCTTTGCCCAGATGCAATGGCTTCCCATGAAGCACTGTCACATTTATAACACGTTAGTATGAAAGGAGAGTTTATTGAAGAATCTGTGGCATAATACAGAAGAATATTTGGCAGAACTGTGTAAAATTCTCTTCAGGCTTCTCTTTCTCAAAAAATTCCTGTTCTGAAACCACGTTTTCCTTCTCATCTCTTTTCTCCCTTTTCCTCTGTAGGAAGGGAATCACCTCAGTTGAGTAACTCATGGGACAAACAAAAACTAGGCAAAAAGAAGGCAGTTCAAGGAGCATCAAGTGTTTTCAAAGCAAGCTCCTTGAGTTGGGGAAAGGTGACTCACTCACTCATTTGGTAGCCTACCATTATGTATTTGAGGTGTAGTAAGGGTGAAGCGTGACACGGTGGATTTTGATGCTAAGAAGAGATTTTTCCTCAATGTTCTGTTAGATTGAGATCTGGACCAATTTTCTATCAACAAAAACTTAAAATAATACAGAACAGGATGCTTATCTCCTCTTATACACTCAGAATAGTAGACACTAAGCTCTTCTGTGAGTTCTATGTATTGACTGTTAAGGGTTTTTCTTTTAGCTTATTTATTCATTAATCCCATGAGAGTCAAAGAGGTACAGCACCCCCAACAGGGACTGACAGTGATTCACCCCCAGCCTTTAAACAGCTCTGGATTGTGGGTAAGCGTATGGCCAGTACACTCAGGGAGGTCCTCGGATTCGCGCTGAGAAGCTTCACATGTGAGATTGCCTTGCAAACACCATATTTTGTCATTGCTCCACCCATGAGTGCTAATTATTTGAATAGATCCTTGTGAACTATTACAAAGAATTTTTCATTTTTAAAACAATTTCCCAGAGGGTACATGCACTCACAGGAGAAAGAAAGCCAGAGAGAGAAAAAGTGATAAAGTAATGCCGATGGGGCATGTTCATTTCTCAATCCCTTCTCCATCTCTCCCTTCTTTCTGGATTTTGAGCATGCACAGGTGTCTGGTGTCTTTTTCAAGCTACCAAGTCCTTGAACTGCTTGGTCAGCCATGTGGGATCCAGCCACCTTAACCATCAAGCCTCAAGCTGACTCCAGAATTTTAAAGTTGAATTAGTCTTTTTTGCATCAACCATCCATGGCATATTTAGATGTGGGTCACTACAATAGGGCAGAGGCAAAAAGAAAAGACGAAAGTGATGATGACCATCTGTGCGATATTTTCTTCAAAGAGAAACTCAACTGCTTCCTATTCACCATAAAACTAAGAAAATAAAGGGCACGAAGAAGAATTATTAAAACATTTTAGAAATGTAAAATTTTCTTTACTAGCCTGTCTTTTCTGAGACATGTTCACAAGTTGTTTTGGTATCTGATTTAGACAGACATTTTCTTTAAAACAAAGATATTTCAGAGTGAGTGTGAAACTAACCACAGTTTTTTGCAAGTCCCACTTGGGTATAAAATTTTGAAAATATAAGTTTTTTCGCCTAACCAAATAGATATTGCTAATAATGGCATAATCCCCAACTTCTTCTCAGTTTTCAGATAAAAACTCTTACCCATGAAAGAATATTTTCCCTTACAATGTGAAACAAGAAATCCTCACTTTGAAAATGTAGTCAACATTTATAAACCTGAAAAAAAAAAGGAATTTTCACTAGGAAAAGGTAGCTTCAAAACAATAGATTGTTTGTATGTTTGTAAATGGAATCTTGATCTTCCTTATGGAGAAAGGAATATTTTGTCATAACTGCTGTTGTCTTGTAAGTTTGGATTCATGTGGAATGCTAACAGTCAATCAATAACTTCATTTTCCTACAAATACAATAGCTACATCTATGCAATTACAAATAATTCAGAAGAAAAGAATTAATCAGTGATGTTCACAAAAAATATAGATGAAAACATGTTGAATGACTTTTCATTGAAATATCACAGCACAATGTAACCCAAGTCAAGAATTGTATTGGAAACTATTTATGACTTTGAAGATATAAAATACTATTTTACTAAATGGATACTTTCTAGTTATTTCCTCTCAGTTTAAAATAAATTTCTCTCACAATTAAACTCTTATAAGACTATTTTTTATCAGTTTTGCAAAATGATGTCCCTTTTGTGTCAAGAAATACACATTTTTTGGAAAGCCCACATAACTCTATACATATCTAAACCACAGCTACTCCATATATATTTCACTCTAAGGACAAATTACTCCTCTAGCTCAATATTCTTCAGTAAGTCAAAATTCACTAGTGAAAACTAGCACAATACTTCCTTGTTAATCCCAACTTTAATATATTCTTCAGATTCTGAGTTAATTAGATGATTTAAAAAATAAATTCAGATGTTTACAGTAGGAATTCATACCAATTCCACCCAATCCTGCCACCCTCCCACCTACCCGTCTACCCCATCCCTTCTCCCCACACACATAGAGTCTACCATAGCTCTCTGAGGTAGGTCTGTAACATCTTCTGAATAGTCAGAGTATGATAGCCAGATCTTGTGATGACAAGGGATACTTCTGATGTGAAGGTCTATGAGAGTACTCAGAGTCTGAAAGATTCAGGACCAGCACATTCAATGTGGAACAGGATCCTTAGTGGCATCAAGATTTACTTTTAAGTAACTTTCAATTTATAAAGCATTAAGAACCATGGGGCCAGTGGGAACCAGCAGTTAGTGTAATGGCTATGCCGCTGGACTCCCACGTAGTCGACCGCGGTTCGCGTCCTGGACCCGGTGGCTTAAAACTCACGCCGGGCGTGTGTGCGTGCGTGCCCAAGATCCCGAGAGGAGAATGGAGGAGAAGGGATTGCGGCGTGACCATCCCCCTGGGGGGTGATTTCTCGCTTTTTGTCTCTATGTCTCTCTCTGTCTGTCTGGCGAGCGCACGCGCCCTGTAGCAAAAACCTCTCCAAAAAAAAAAGAGTAAAAAGAACCATGGGGCCAGCAGGTGGCCTAGTGGTTGGGGCACTGGACTTGCACATGGGCAAAGACAGTTCAAGTTCTGGATTTGGTGGCTTGCTTTCTCACTTTCCCTCTCTCCCTCTTTCTGACTCCCTCTGGTGAACACACATACCCTATGGCAACTTTTAAAAATATAATAGTGTTCACACATTGATGTTTATTGCAGCACTTTTCACGATTGCTAAGACATGGAACCAACCCAAATGCCCCTGTACGGATGAATGGATTGAAAAACTGTGGCACACATACTCTATGGAATACTATTCAACCATGAAAACAACAAAACCCTGGCTTTTGACAGAAAGTGGGAGAATATGCAAGATTTACTTCTGAGTGAAACAAGCCAGGCTATGAAGGAGAGACATTGTATGTCCCCACTTAATATATACCGAGTGTCCACACTCTATGACTGAAACTGTTGGACTAAAGGATGTACAAACACAAGAGATGAGTGTGAATGCCAGATGTGGTGTGTGTGGAGGAGTGGGGCCTAGGGAAGGACATTTGGAGGAGGGATACAGAGGCAGAGCATTGACGGGATGGGGAAGTGTGATGTTATCTATTGAAGACATTTTGATCAACTGGACTTGGGAGAAATGTTCATATATTGAAATGTTCACTTTGTAAGCTAAATAATGTGATTGAACGCATAAAAAAAATTTAAAAAAGAGCAAATTGGGAAAAATTTTAAAGTGAAAAAAACCCCACATAACATAAAAACATAGCTAAAATGACTTTAGTGTGTATCATATATAAAAAGTCAATGAGCACTTTAAACACACACAAAAAAATATAATAGTAAATAAAATTAAATAAGTAATTATTATAAAAAAATAAAGAAGAGAAATCCCTCAAGCAAATCATTTCCTGATTTTTCTTAAAAAACACAAAATTTTAACTGAGAATATAGTTAATAATTAAGATACAGTAGTCCCCCTTATCTGAGACTTTGCTTTTCGTGCTTTCAATTACCAGAAGTAACCACAATCCAAAAATATTAAATGAAAAATTACAGAAGTAAGCAGATTATAAATTTTAAATTGTGTCTTATTCTAAGCAGCATCATGAAATCTCGTGTGGTCCTATTCTTGTCCTTCAAGGCATACCTCATCCCTTAGTCCAGGATGTGTGTGCCATCTACACCACCTGACCATCAGTCACTTAAGTAGCCATCACAGTTATGAGAAAAACTGTCCTAGTCTAGCAGTGCTTGTGTTCAAGCAACCCTTATTTTAGTTAATAGTGTCCCAAAGCCCAAGAGGACTGATTCTAACATATCATTATATCTATTCTATTTTATTACTTGTTATTGTTGTATCTTTTTGTTATTCTGCATAGTGACAACTAAAATTAAGAGACATTACTCATTGTCTTCGAAGAGCTTACAGATAAATAGAGGAAACAAAGCCTCCTGCATCAAGTTATTAGGGATTCATTAGAGAATAAATATCTTGAGATAACAATGCAAGATGATAAATATGCGGTTAGGTGTGAACAACTGCACTTAATAACAGAACCAGACAATGGTGTTACATTTCATAAACTGTAGCATTAGAACAGTTTTCTTCCTCTTGTATCCAAAACAGAGGTGTCCATATTCCACAGCTATTTGCAGGGTTAGGGCAATTCCAACCTTGAATAGAGACGACCGAGCCTCTGCTCATGCCCCAACATGCTTCTTTGCTAATGATACTCAGTCTTGACTGAGAGTAACAGGTGTCACAGTACTTATTTAGTTGCTGTCTGCCTCATCTATGAGGCTAAAATGCTTTCTGATATCTTTAATACTGACATAATAGCTAATAATACAAGCAAACTGAAAGACTATCCCATTGTCCTTGCATGGTATTGAGCAGAACTTAGAGAGCCATACCTCTGGCCATCAAGATCTCTTTCTAAAAAAGGACAAAAAATTCTAGAAAGCAGATAACGCAGAAAGAAATTACCTAATGCTCATGAAAAGTGAAAAAGAAAAAAGAAAAAAAAGACAACTACTATTTGAAATTTGGTAGAACCAAAAATACTTAAAGATAAAATAAGCACAGATTAGAACATAAAGAGCATAATTTTTATAACCAAATGAAATTGCCTTATATCCAGACTGTTTTGTTAAATGTAAACGTTGACTATTTTCGTTTATTTCATCTAAATCAGTAGTTTCTCAACAGTTCCCTTTAGAGAAGCTTCCAGAGTCACATAAATGTTCAATAGATATATATTTTCTAAATATATTTGACTATTTTAAAAACTATAAAAATGTATAATATAATATATTGTATATTTTAACATACTGGAGAACCTGTTACATTTCTCTTTTTTCCAGGCTAATTTCATGCAGATTTCAGAATAAACTTTCTTGTGCCATTTCTACAAGTGTTTTAAAATTCTCACAAATGTGCTATTCACTAGGAGGCTTGAAACTGTACACTGGTCTTTGTGAGTGTTAAGAGGTGTGTATGTTTTCTTCCATAACATTCAATAAATGAAAAGAGCATAACAGAGAATCTCAGTTTTACACCACCAAATAAACAGGAAGCTGAGACTCTCTATCAGACATATATAAGTAATCATTATTTGTGGGTTCAAATTTCTAAGTTTAATTTTTGTTAGAACAGCCTCCTTATTTTTGTGTGTGTTCTTTATAATTTCTATCATTTGAAAATTTGTAAAATAAAAGTTTACACGTATTTACACTTACAAAATAAATAGATGTGGGCAATTTATTTATAAACATTTTCATCCACAAATAAAAATTTTGGTAGCTAAAAAATGCATTAGGTTTCAATTTCTGTCACTTTTAAAAAGAACTTGCTTACAGTTGTTAATAGTTAAAGCACCATTATATTATAAAGCATTTTCCAAAACCAAACCTCATTCTTTCTCAATCTCATTTTTATTATTCACGCTAATAAATTTGCTCTATATGAGATCTATCTCAATCTTAACAAAACTAACCATCTTCATGGATCCCCTATTATCTCTGTTTCATATATATATTTTTTCCTCAATCTCTTCAATATTTTGGACTTCAGTGGCAACAGGTTTCCTAATTTAATTCTTATCTCTCTGATCATCTGTTTACTTCATTAACAAGTGGAGTATTTTCCCTCACCATTAATACGTTAACTGGATGGTAGAAGTGCCAGGAATTTACCACTGCATTAACAAACTACTCTAAATGTGTAATACACTATATGGTATATTTTTTAACATACTGGAGAACCCGTTTTATTCTCCTTGACTTCCAGGTTAATTTTTCATGTGGATTTTGGAATAAAATTTAGGAGCATTAAACAAACTATTTTTTTTCTTTTAATTTGGAACTAAGATATCCGAGAAGAGCTCAGCTTAATGATTCTTTTTTAAAAAATGTATTTTTAAATTCACAATAACACATGTGCATGGGAAAGAAAGAAGCACCTTCCATAAGGGTTCAGTCATGTGATCCCTTCCTCCAGTCCTTCCGCATGCCAGGATCCTGGGTTTTCAAACATATATCCAGGCATATTTTCTGGTTGACCAAGCCAGAGATTCTAAACTCAGTCAGAGTTAATCTTTTTGATATCAGCTTGGATTGCTAGGATAGCTGGAGGAAATACTTTCTAAAAATCTAGGAGCTTCTCAGATCTCTTTCTCTCTTCCTCTGTCTAGGACCTCTCACTGTGGTTTGAACTTCTGGCAATGTCTTTTCAGGATAGGTACAATTCTTATATGGCAATTGGCAAAAAGCAGAAGCTTCTGGGCTATTTAAATGCCTGGTATAATCTGATTTCCAACCTATGCTCTTGTATCACTGCCTCTGTGACAAATCATGAGTCCATTTTTATTCTGTCAGCTTAGAGTACCTTCTTCCATCCTCCACTCCAGTTTGTATTTCTCTCTGTCTTTAGAAAACATTCTTCTGTGACTTATTTCCAGATTTGTATCATATGTTTAATGACTCCTTGACTCTCAGAAACTTAGACGTTATCTCTTTATATTAGTATCTGTACTGGACATCTCTTGCTTTATTACTTTTATCCTTGAAACCCTTTCTAACTATAAAGGTACTTCAAAAAGTCCACGGAAAAATGGAAGTATGATATATTCTATTGCAAAAAAAAAATGGAAATCTATTCATAGTTTTTCATAATACACATCTTCCATGAACTTTCTGAAGACTCCTTGTGTTAGTCATTCATACTTACTTGAGACATCAATCATTTTGTAGGGATCTTTGGATATACTACCTATCATCTACCAAAAAAAAAAAAAGCTATCATTTTAGTTTCTCCAGAGAAACAGAATGAATATTATGTAAATATATAAAGAAAAAGTTTCATTTTAAGTAATTAGTTCATATGATTGTAGAAGCTTGATAATTCCAAAAACTATTTGTATAGGCCAGCAGGCTAGAGATTTAGTGAAGAATTTGGTCAGGTCCAAAAGCAGTTCTACAAATCTTTTTGCTAAGGAAAGTTATTGTTATTATTGTTATTGTTATTGTTCAATGAGGTCTAGGTAGTCAGGAAAGTATGAAGTATTTTTCTGTTTTTCTATATAAAAATGTATTATGCCTTTCCCAACTACCAATGTTAAGGCCTTTAGCTGATAGGATGAGACCCGTCCACATCATGGAGAGTAATTTAATCCTCTTTACTTAAAGTCCACTGATTTCAATGTTAATCTCAACCAAAACACACCTTCACAGAATTATCTGAATTATGTTTCACCAAATACCTGGGTACTGTGGCCCAGCCGAGTCGATACATGAAACTGACCATCACAGAAGCCAAACAGACTTGTTGCTCCCTTGCTCAGCCACAGAGAGGACACTTCTTATGAGTTCAGTGAATCACATGGCCATTTATTTATTGTTAAATTTAAGTCAATCAATGTACTGGTGTGAGGACAACAGTAGGTAATAGTCATTAGGGAAGCAGTAGCAGCCCTGGTGTGGCCTTCAGGTTATTTTGAGCATGACCACTGTTAAAGTTTCTGCTACCTAGTCCCCTGTAGCTTCTCTGCTTTTACCTCTGACCTTTTACTGAGTCTAATCTTTAGACATATGTCAGGTCTTCAAAAAGTTTATGAAAAATATGTATTATGAAATTATGCATGGATTTCAGGGTTTTTTGGGGGGTTTTTGGCACTGAAACAAACTCATACTTTAATTACATTTTTCCACAAATGTTTTGAAGGCCCATTACACTTCCAATAAACTCATTGTCTTTCTGGAAATGAGTAGAATTGGTTTCTGCTGTTTAGACCCAAGCCATATTTAATACCGTTGTTGTGCTAATTACGTACATGTCTTGTACTGAGGATAATAAACAAGTTAGAAAATGAGAAGCATATCAACAATAAATTATACTAATATTCTTTCTTTATCTTTATATTTTTCTTCCTATTATTCCTTATTATTATTTTAAGTGGCATTATTGAACTTTATGTTTGGACAAGAAACATGATTCCTGTTGTAATATTCAAGACCACATAGCACCCAGAAGTAGCGTACTTGGCTCATACACAATGTCAAAGTTTTAAGACTCTAAGAAACTTAGGTAGTTCACACAATAAGCTATCCAGTTTAGTGCTGAATTATTTAAGCCATGATATATTTCACTTCATATTTGAAATATTTCAGTTATCTACAAAAAAAACCTAATAACATAGAAATTGCAGATGAAATACATTTCAAAGTTGATTTTTCAGAACCACAATTGAACCTTTATTTAAATTAGAAGCTAGAAAGAATGTATCAATTCCCTAAATTTCTATCAATAAATTCCACAAAACATTGCTAGTGGATATGGCATGTCATTTGGGGGTGAAGAAAAGGTTTCAGAATTAAATAGAGGTGATTCTTGCACAACTTTGTGAATATACTAAAAAAAATTGAATTATACTTGTTAAAAACATAAATTTAATGGCAATGAATTATATCTCAATAAAAAACTATTTTTTTAAAGAAAAGCAATGAACCATGATATAAACATTTAATTAGAGATAAGATCTCTCTGTTTCTGGAGGAATCTTTGAAATCCCCATTATTTATTTCTAGGGCAGTTTCTAAACCTGTCAACTTATGTATTCACTTTAAATGAGAACTTCATCATTCAAATTTCAGGTGAAATCCAGTTGTGGAATTCGGTCACTCCTAATGGACACATATTTTATCATATCTGGAGGTTTATCTGGCAGCTACTTAGTAAAGTAAGGAGATGGATTGATTCCAACAATATTTGAAGTTTGCGGTGGGCCAAAGCATCTAAAGCCCATGAATAAATCAATGACACCTTTCCATTTCTTCATCATAGCTGAGACACTCATCTGTGCTCCGGAGTGGCCACACCTAAACATGTTTAAGACGGAGCAATCCAGTCCTTTTGTTCTGCTTCTCAGCACATACACGGAAAGGTTACCTGGTGGCAATGCTGATGGCTACAAATAGAAACACGTCATTCCCATATTACATGACTCTTGGAGAAACAGAGAGGGAAATAATTCAGTTCTCAAATGCAAACTTAAGAGACATTTCACAATAATTCACCTGCTTCTATTTAAGGAGCTTGATGTAACTCCCCAGACAATGTTTAAACAGGGATTATGTCCATCGTCTTTCTGCAACATGAACAGAAGAAGAGGAGGAAAAGGAAGACTAGGAGAGGGAGAGGAAGAAGAGGGGAAGAAGAAGAGGAAGGAAGAGGAAAAGAAGAAACAGTTGTTAAAACTGGCAACCTACCAAGATTCATGTTCAGTATCCACAGTGTAAAATGAGAATGGGCCATTTTAACTTGTAAATTCTCTCTCCCCCTCTCTCTGTCTTTCTCACAATCTCTTTCCCATATAAGCAATCTACTTATCATTGTGCCCAGACTTGATTAGATTTATAGTTTGTTTATCTGAGAGCTCAATGCTTTATTGCATCCAGAAGCCAAAATACGTGCACCTCCACAACCCAGCTGAATAAAACAAACTCATTTTGATCTTTGTGTACAAAGCCATCAGCACTGGTTCAAAGTGTAGCGCAGTCTGTTCTGGACGGCAGATGCAGAGTTCAGCTCTTCTCCCGGGCCCTTGGTTTCAATTAGGCAGTCTGCCAAGTGGCCCATGTGCCTCTGTGTGCTGAAACGTTTCTTTGAGGCAGCTTTTTTAAATTAGGAAATAAAGACTTCCCATGTGATTTGCTATATATACAATTTATGACAATTGATTTTTATAGTTAAAATACATACATTTTTTACATATCTCTCTTTCTGCAAAATAGCAGCTTTCTAACAAGAGAAAAAAAATAGCAAAATATAAAATACTGCATTTTATTTATTCTTCTTTCTCTAAAATTTACTCAAATACACATTAAAACTGGGTTTCTGAAATAAATTATTTCTTTGTCTTAAAAGAAAAAAAAAGAAGGCTCAGTGGGATACAGCTAAGTATATTCTAACTTCTAGGAACTGTAAATAGGGGAAGAAATAAATAGAAGCTTTAAAAAAAAACTGTAATTATTTGAGCCTGGCCCATGCCTCACCCTGAGTAAGATGATGTTTTCCTTACTTTCACTACCATTTGGACTTTTACCTCCTGAACTTTCAAGCACCACTTTGTGACCTGGCAGTAGATAACAATAAATTCCAAAAGCCAGCTTCTAATATGTAGCTGATTCCTGGTAGCAAACGTGAGCTAAATGCACAGCAAATGTCTGCTTCACACTTCCCAATGTACTCATTGTATGTAAATGTAACTCTTACCAAAGGCAGCCTCACTTGGCAAAATGCTAGAAATTATTGAAGGCAGTTATTTATTGATAAATTCTCAAGCTATTAATAATATCCCTCCTTGGTAAGATGACTGAATTCTATGTAGTCCTGGCAACCTGAAAAACATGCCAGGTGCATGTGCATGTGTGCCCTAGATCCCAAAAGAAAAAAATGGTTGAGTAGGAATGGCAGTGTGACCATCTCCCTTTCCTACTCTCTCACTCTCTCTCTCCCTCTTTTTCTCTGCATGAATGCATGTGCCCTCTAGCAAAAAAAAAATAATAATGATAGTCCCCTTATTGCTAATTAGACAAGGAAGTAGCCAAATCCTGAGGCTAGGGTGGGCAACCATACCATAGGACACCCAGTCTGTGTAAAATACAGAACACCATGATTGCTTGCAGCATTTGGGATCAGCAAACATTCAGGTCCACTTTGAAGACATTCTCATACAGGCTTAGATCCTCCCCCTTAAAGTGAGTTCAGGGGCATCTCAGCTCTAAAGACCTGAAACCACAAATCGGGCCATCGCTTAGCAGATATTAGCCACTACCCAAGCTAAGCCAAGATGAAAATAACTGGGCACAAGCACTAACCACAGAATGGTAACCAGCTGTCAGTGGTGGCTTTGAGCAAGCCCCGTATCATGCTAGGCCACTCACACATCAGAGACACATAATTGTGGTATACACTTTTTTTTTTTTTTTAGTTGAGAAGACATAATAATTTAAATAGCCATGTCTTAATCCTCACACCAGTCCAAGGTATTACTCTCTCATTATAAAGAATAAGTGAATAAATCTATATACAAAAATCAATCATCAGTTTTTTGATAAATAATTTCAATAAGATAAAATGCCTGCTTGATGTGAGTAAATATTCATAGAGATTCTTAAACAATTTTCTCTAACTTTTTGTTAGGAATGTTTTCTAGTGAACTACATCTTGCAAGTATTTTTGGAAACTGCAACACATCATTAAATACAATAAAGTGAATTTACTAAATGGGAGTGGTCAAGTAAACTGGAAGGATTAATGCAAATATCAAGTTTTCTCTTCTTGCCCCCAAGAACTTGTGTTTTATCTTGTGCGTGAAAACACCACTCACACAGATACACACACACAAACACTTACATACTAATGTCCATGAGATTGGAAGAACTCCTCAAGGAATTAAAGAATAATGTTGCCTAAAATGGTTTGAGTATATTCTCTCCAAAACTCACATTAAAATATTTAATTGCCAGGGCCAGCAGGTGGCATAGTGGTTAAGTGGTTAAGTGCTGGACTCCCACATGGTCAATAGGAATTTGAGTCCCAGACCCTGTGGCTTGAAATTCACACCCAGCATGTGTGTATGCATGTGCCCAAAATCCTGAAAAGAGAATGGAGGAGAAGTGATTGCAGTGTGACCATCTCTCTTGGGGGAGGAGGGGCTTTCTCACTCTCTCTCTCTCTCTCTCTCTCTCTGTCTTTCCAGTGAGCACACAACCCTTACAGCAAAAATAAATACATAAATAAATACATAAATAAATAAAGTAAAATGTAATTGCCATTGTAACAGTACTAAAAAGAGGTAAATATGTTAATGCTGTTATCGTTGGTGTGAGTCAATTATCATTGGTGTGAGTCAGTGACCCAAAAGCTGGATTTGTTATAAATGCAGGTTCGAGAGCCAACGGGTGGCATAGTAGTTAAGGCACTGGACTCCCATGTGGTTGATAGCAGTTTGAGTCCTGAACCTGGCAGCTTGCTTTCTCACTTTCTCTGTCTCTCTCTCTGTTTCTCTCTTTGGTGAGTGCGTGTGCCATATAACAAAATAAAATTAAATAGATCTTTTAAAAAAATAAGTAAATAAATGCAAGTTCAAGTTAGTTTCTTTCATCTGTGTCACTTGCCCTTCCACCAAGGGATGACCCTTGCAAGGTGCTGGTATCATGCTCTTTGACTTCCCAGCCTCCAGAACTATGAAAAATAAATTTATTTTCTTTATAAATTACCCATCTACAATATTCTGTTACAGCAACAAAAAATGGACAAAGTTCCTCATTTCTCCTTGGCCCTATAAACACTTGGAGGACTTGCTCAGCTGTGCGCCATGCTTCAGTAGGCATTAAAACCTAGCTAATAAGAAGCTCTGTTTCAAGTAAATGACCCACTTTCCAGAATTTAACCTGTGGCATACTTTGGCCAGTTTTATCCCTGGATTGGGGCCTCAAATCTATTTAAATTTTGGTGGCACATTCAGAATCATATGATATGGTAAACTGGCTTTTTATTAGGCACTTGGCTTTATTGATTTCTTTGATTTTAAAAACCTACCATAGCTTTAGGTGAAAAGTCTTCCTCAAGGCACAGTCTACAGAACCCTGGTGGCTTCAGGTAAGCATCGGCACCATGGAGCAGGAACTGGGCACCTGTGAACAAGCAAACGAACAGATAAAAGAAATATTGACCTCATATTGCCAGTATTGTGATGATATCATTATTGAACTTGATCCTCATAATCGATACCATTAATCTTCCAAAAGATGTTCCTACATAATTATAAGTAATAGCAACTGCAAGGTCATTCATAGAAACCAGACATTAGCCTGTTTTCTCTGGTTCAGATCATAACTGAGCATCTTCTATCACCCCAAACTAAGTGTAACTTGGATTCAGTTTTCATTGGTACAAAGGTGGAAAAATACCAGGTGCTATGAATCTCTAAAATCTTCCCCGTAAGCTGAGTGGTTTTAACACTGAGAAGTGGACCCTGAAGGCCTCAATGCTTTCCTGGAAAAGTCAATTCCAAGTGAAGTATAAATGTAAGAATATCAGTTAAAGGAAAGACATACTTTAACCTGCTATATCTTTGACCCCAAATATTATACCAACATGGACTCCCTAACTTAGCTGTTGAACTGAACTACGTAGAGCTGTAAATCAAGTTGCAGGCCTATAATCAGTGCTCCAGCTTTCCAAATCTTTCTGCCCTTGCCAATGTCATACCTCTGTCTTTGACAGGAAATACAATCCAAGGAATAGCAGCAAAGAAAAGATCTTTCTACTTCACCTACCTCCAACTTGCTCAGGACAGAGCAGGAAAGGACAAGAGCCTGTTTTCCCCACAACTATACCAGAAGGTAGTATTCTAGTAATAGAAAGGCACCAAAAATACGACTTCTGGCCATGAAGTAAGCATCCTTGTCTTGGACTCAGTCATTCCAGTGGTTCACATCCTTTGCCTGGAGTAGATTAAAAGTATCTTAAGCACCTGATGGAGGCTAATATAGTATTGCTGGTGAGATGTTAATGCTAGAGATAATTAACGTTAGTTACGGTGATTTGTTTGGGTATAAAGACTATCATTAATGTGAAATTTCCTGGCAGCTTCAATGGTTACAGGGGAACCTCTGTCCTCATAGACTGCATTGGCATAAAAAAAAAATATCGCGCTATGGGACCAGCAGATGGTGTAATGGTTACATTACTGGACTCCCACTTAATCAACCACGGTTCGAGTCCCAGATCTGGCAGCTTCAAACTCACACTGGGTGCATGTGTGTGTATGCCCAAGATCCCAAGAAGAGAATAAAGGCAAAAAGATTGTGGCATGGGCATTCCCTCGGGGGAAGGGTGATTTCTCACCTTCCGTCTCTCTGTCTCTCTCTCTCTCCAGCATCTTGTAGCAAAAATCCCTATTAAAAAATAATCCTGTAATGAACCCATAAGAATTTTGGGATTCCTGGAAAGTTTCCTCTGGAAGTATCTTAAAGGAAGTGCTCAAAAGGAAGATCAAGAATTTGAAGAAATGACAAAAGATTGGAAAGAACAAATGAGTCACCAAAGAAGTATAAGGATGTGCAAAGGGAAAACCAAGTTTTGACATACAAAAATCACTTCATGTGGAAAAGAAAATCTCAAAGTCCAATGAGACCCAATTGTTTATCACTATTTGTGTAAAGAAAACATTATATAAAATAATATTAGCCAATACAAAATAAATATACAATTTGGCTATGAAGGTTAAACAAACATGATGAGCTAACAAAAATAGACAATAGTGTGGTAGCAATTTATAAAAAAGAATGAAGTAACTAAAAATAAAAAAATCTGGACTATCCAGATGTTTTAGAAAATTATCTATTAGTTGAATATTCCAGATTGTTGGGTTATAATCCTTTCTCCTAAAGTATTTCATTTTAAGCATAATTCTTTTAAAAAATCCAAATTATTTATCAATACATAGACTTTTTAAGTAGAGTTTATTCACATAATGCAATCTTTTAATTTACTTTACCTGGAAACAACATAATTCTCCTTTATTTTTACCAATATAAAATGACTACTTTAAATTATTTTTAACATATATATTAACACAGATTGAATATCCCTTTTCCAAATTATTGGGACAAGAAATATTTTAGATTTCATATATTTTTCTGATTTAAAGAAAAATTTACTACAGATATGTGTACTCACTGAAGAGAGAGAGAGCAAGAAAAAGTGAAAATGCACTCCCCAGGGGAAATGGCAGTGCCACAATCTCGTCTCATCCATACTTCTCTTGGGATTTTCAGCGTGCACACATACAAACACACCTAGCTTATTCTGGGTACACTGTACAAACTGTACAGTGGGCCATTGTAGGATCAGCAGCCTTCATCACCATGCCACCAGCTGCTCCGAATTTGTTCTGATATATTTTCATATACATAGTGAGTCTTGTTGATGCAATCCAAGTGTAAACACAAAATTTATTTTTTATATACACCTTAAACACATAGACTGAGGAACACGTTATACATTTTTGTGTGTATTATAGCATTTTGACTGTAACGTGTTATATAAGGTGTGTGGACTTTTCCACTTATAGCATAGTGCCAGAGCTTCAAAAGTTTCAAATTTTTTATTTTTGTTTTAGGCATCTTCAATCTCTACTAAGTACTAGGCATTGCTTTCAGTAGTTTATATATATATATATATATATACATATATATATATATATATATGAACAATCTTAGTATTTTATATATATATATTATTAGTATATATATAAGTGTATAAATATATTAGTATTTATATATAGTATATCTAGTATATTAGTGTATATATATTCTTATTTATATACATAGTATGTTAGTATATATATATATTAGTATTTCATATATATATAGTATTAGGTATCTTCAATCTATACTAAGTACTAGGCATTGTTCTTAGTATTTCATATATATATACCTATATGTATATGTGTGTGTGTGTATATATATATATACACACACACACATATACATATATTCCTGAAAACAGCCATATGGGGAATCTATACCCATTTAACCCTGAAAATAGCCATATGGGGAATCTATACCAATTTCATTTATCAGATGAGTAAACTGAGGTGCATAGACTTTATAATTTCCTCAAGATAAGGCAATTCAAAATTGGCAAACCTGGCAACCAAATTCAGGAGATGGGGTTCCAAATTTATCCTCCTGACTGCTACACTCTCCAGGGCTATTTCACACCTGTGGTTTCCTCCTAATCTTTATTGACAAATTTCTTTTACATAGTGGTAAGCACTGTATGTGAGTCCATTCATCATTTTTTTCACTTAACACTGTTAATATTATCACGTATTTTTAGATAGTCCATAATTATCATGTACATTATTATATGATTTTTCTATTGAGTTGATGGACCATTTTTCTGGATATCTTTTCCCATGCGAAACACTTCAATTTCTTAGTTGTTTTGATATTATTTATATTTGTTTTAAACATTGTGTCAAATATCATGAATTTATTGAATAATTTATTATTATTTAGCTAATTCTTGAAGACTCTAAGCTATTATTACAAATTTTAATTATTTAACTGTGATGCACCACAGCGGTGTCTTGGAAACTAGCTGAAAGGTACAGGCTGTTTATAACCATACCAAAGGAACAAAGACCACATTGCTTTTTGAGTTATGTGTTTCAGATGGATTCATTTTTCATCTCTTCTTTTGCTACAAACCAGACAGGCCTCACTTCTGTTTTCAGAGTACACTTCCCATTGAGTGAATTTATTGGAGCTATATTTTTGTTATATTGTGTAAACAATAAATAAGATCTGAGTGAGGTTAACAATGCTCTTTTATGAATGAAACGTTTGGATTTTGTCACACCTGTTTCACAACATACATGCCTTCTTTGTTTTACAAGGGCAGGAATATTAGCAAAGAGCCACCCAAAATTGAGCTACTGCAGCCTTTTAGTAGTGAGAGAATAAAGAAAGGTAGGTAGGCCAGCCAGGGGCATAGTAGGTGAGGTGTCTGGATGCTACATGACCGACTACATGATTCTAGTCCCAACCTGAAGGCTTGCAAAACACTCCAGGTATGTGGGTGTGTGCCCAAAATCTTGAAAGGAGGAGAAATGGAGGAGAAGGGATAGCACTATGACCATTCCCCATGGCTGGTGCTTTCTCTCGCTCTTTCGTTTCTGTCTATTCAGTGAGTGTACACGCTCTCTGCCAATTTTTTTTTTTAAAGGAAGAGTCATTAGAAATTTATCATTTAACCTTTGTTTAATACCTACCATTACCTCCATAAGCTAATAAATAAGAATATCATATTAATTCATAATAACCACATTTAAGAAGTGTGTTTAATATTATTGGCTTCTATTGTATGCCAGGACTACACAATGTGGTGATGTAGACATAGAAAAGTGGTATATAACATGAGCTTTGATTTTAAAACTTAAATTCATTTCAGGATAGTCACATGAAACCATTAGAAGCAATACAGAAGAGCCCACAAATGCTAATAGGTAACGTTGCCCTGGGTCTCCAGTGAAAAGGGTTGGTGTTATCAGATGTGCTTGTTAGTCATATATTTCCATTAAAATGTCTTTTTGTACATTTTTTCAGCTACAGTAGATCTTGACTTTATGATTAAACAGACAGACAAAAACAGTGGAGCGTTTCTCAACTGTGCAGAAATGAGAAAAATCTCAGGAAAGAAAAAAATGCTCATAATTCTCTGGAACCCAGCAGATTGGTAAAGTCTTGGCTGTGATGGATTACATTAGAATGTGGGAAGAAAAATACCATGCATTGTTCTGTAGCATTTTTCTTTTAACTGCCCGTTTGCCATTTCTTTAACGTTTACCTTATAGCAATAGTGACTGATATGAAATAATTGACATACTTGTGCTATAAACCCAAAGAGAAAACTGCAAAGAATTTAAGGATTTGGCTTCATATATAATTCTGCCAGATTAATGGAAGAGAGCCAAAGAAATGGGATAAAATTAAAGAAATACTGTAGTTACATTTTAGGCATTATGTCTTTATGTAGAATTTTTTGCTGAAAGAAATGTAAAAATGCATACAAAAAACACACACAACTTTTCTGTCAGCAAGTGTAAATTACTAGTAAGTGCCACTGAGAAGCAAAAGAGAAACAACATAAATTATTATAATCACCGTTATTGTCAAGATTCATGTGTTAAGTGCACATATTTTCATTGCATTGGGTTGAATGTGTTATAAGTAAATTAAATAGGCATGGTCCCTGTCCTATAGAAACTTATGATTTAAGACAGACTACATAACCAAGACAAATGTGAAAAAAGCATAGACAAGTACATACACCTCAAAGGAAGACATAAATTGAGTGGATGAAAGAATAAATAAACTAAATCTTTTCTATTGTTTATAAGTTGTAAGTTGAGAAAAGGGGGAATGGCATATCCTTGGCATGTTCTGAATTTGGAGTTTAACCACTCGTTGGTCTCAAAGGAATGATTTGGGGTAGATATTATTCCAATAATGGTAGAAAATGATCTGAGGAAATTAAAAGATCAGAAAGCTAGAGCATTTGAGATTCTGAACCAAGAATTAGGAAACATTGCTTTGCCCATAAACAGATACTGGAATAAGGATTCCATACATCATGGTCCCGTTACTTAGCTTGATGTGACAACGCTAGGCTATTTCAGATAAAGAAATAATGCAATGAAAATGATGGATAGAAAAAAAACATAACTCTGTTTTTAAAATAACCTATGAAATGCTACCTATATTTTTTCTGAATTTGGTGACAATTTTTTAATTTTAAATTTATTTGTATATTTATTTTGGAGAGGTTTTTGCTATAGGGCACGTGCACTCGCCAAAAAGACAGAGAGAGACAGAGACAGAAAGTGAGCAATCACACACAGTCCCACCCCCCCCTCCCCCCAGGGAGGATGGCCACACCGCAATCCCTTCTTTTCCATTCTCCTCTTGGGATCTTGGGCACACATGCATATGTTCCCAGCACAAGTTTAAGCCACTGGGTCCAGGACTCGAACCACGGTTGACTATATGGGAGTCCAGTGATGTAGCCATTACACTATCTACTGGTTCCTAATTTACATTTATTTTAGAGATCCTTTATGTAATTATGTTTTTTTTTCTTTAGACTTGTAATGATCTTTGTCCAAAATCTATAATATTCTGATTTGACCAAAACAAAATTTCAAAAAATGCAGTTTTTAATCACTAAATCAAAATTTCTATACTTCTGAAATTAGCTCCTTATATATTTAAAGTTTTGTCACAAGAAATAGAAGACTGTATTTGTAAGATACTAGCTTTTTTGATTCAATATCCATAATCCGATTATTAAAAACATAGAAGCAGCACACATAATATGGTTCTATTTTTGCAATGTAAAAATGTAGTTGTAGTAGTTGTATAATTTTATAATTTTTAAAAGCACCCTTGGTGTTATTCAGTGTTTCTTAGTGAAACCCACTTCTGTGCTATTTATTTTTTAATTTGTTCTTCATTGCTTGCTTTGCAATAGAACATGTGTTTGCAATTGTATTTAGCAAAATTCATGATCTTAACATTGTACACCAAAGTCAATGTGCCTTCCTGGCACAAAACAGCCAGTATTCAAACACTTTTCTAATGTTTGGGGTTTCTGTCTCAATTGACAAAATTGAAAAATATGTATTAGCCAAGCAAAACCACTATCTCAAAGCCATGTTGAAAATTACTCCAACCTGTCAAAGTCAATTGAAATTCCCTTCCCAGCCCAATTCCCAACTTCATTTTGCATGTGAAATAGGAAAAGTTGGATTTGATTATAACCACATGCACAAGAAATAAAAAAATCACATATATCTTATATTTTTAATACTACACACAATTTTCAAGTAATTTTCTCTATTTATTTTCTAGCATTTATTTCACCTCACCTGTTCTGAAAAAGTCACTTATTTGTAGTATCTGCATATGAACAGTTTAGCAATGAGTTGTGTAACACATTTCGAAAGCTCCAGCTGGACCTCATCATTTTCACCTTGGAGATGGAACAATGCTGAAGGAAGGGACCTTAGATCTATCCCTAATGCAGATCCAGTAATTCAGAATGTTGCTCAATTCAACGTATCTTCTATTATTTACTGTATTTGCATTCCCACTGCAGTAATATTCCAAATATGGTACCTGGCTACTATTAATCCAGTTCTAACAAAAGATCATGTTGGATTTAAAGTTTGCTATAGAAATAAGTCCCTTCTTTTAGATAAAAGTCATCTTTATTTCACATCAGAATATACCATGATCCAGAATGTAGAAGGAATACCAACATCCGGTTGATACAAGATGAGGAGCATGACTAAAACGTTACCCTCCTCCACTGGATGTTGGGCAATACAAGCTGTTCAAAAGTTAGAGCCCATAAAATCCCTGGCCAAACTTATGAGAACAACAACAACAAAAAAAAGATGGCAGCCACTGAGGAAAATAAAGGCAGGTCACTTGGAATTAATAATATGATTTCTCTCTATAAAATTTCTCAGAATCCATTATTTTAAACCTTTACGAACATTTTCTAAAGGTGAAACCAAAAGATATTCAAAAAAGTCTGAGACAAATATAAGCTCTGTATCACATCTAATTTTACTGTTACTTATTAATAACATATTCTAGAATATTCATCAAGGGTTTCCCCACCCCCAGAGTAAACTGTGCATGCACCAGAGAGAGAGAGAGAGATTGGAAACACTACCAACAGGGCTTGGTCATACCATGATACCTTCTTCCAACCCTTTTTTCTGCCAAGATCCTGGGCATGCACTTCTAGCATGTTTTCTGGCCAACGGAACCAGGGACTAGAATCACAGTAAGCAGTGTGCCTTTCAGGTCTGTAGCCCAGTATGTTACTGATAATGCCAAAAAGACTGAGTCTCATCAAGGCTTTAATATAAATACTTCTTATTTTAGATAGGGTAATTGATACTCTAGTGGAGTATATGACACATTAATGATTTTAGCCACATTATTGTCAAAGAATGAAGAGAACCTAAATCTAACTTCAAACACTAGAATGATTTGAGATCACCCTATCTGGGGGAGGAGGTAGAGTGAAGTTTTAGATTCTACTTTGCAATACTTAGGGTTTTTATTATTTATACTTGCTTATAGATGAAATGCACATTGAAGAGAGAGAGCTACCTGTACAATTTTATAGGTTCTCTTCCCTGTCACAGCAAATATGGGCGCACTTGTTGTGAAAGTGCTGCATGATCAAATTAGCCTGGGGTTCTGAACTCCCACATGGAAGACATTTGCCCTGGAAAGTTGCCTGTACCCTCAACAGACCTTGAGAGAGCAAATAAATAAACTGTCGTGTATTAAGCCACTGGGATTTTGGCATTGTTTCCAAATCATAATGTAACCTATCTTGACTAGTAGTATCAAGCACTATAAAATACTACTAATGTATTTGTATATAGCTTTTCAGCATTATTTTCTATGTCTAAATATATAGAAAATTTGGATCACATTAAACATGTTGTTTTGTAAACTTTTCTTTACAAAATAACATATTATGAACATTTTTCTGTCATTGAGCATTTTTTCAAAACGTTATTTTTAATAGTTATGCAGTGTTGAGTTAAAGGTGTATCATATTTTATCTAATCTTCTAGCATTGGACAGGTTTCCTAAGTAGTGCTATACTGTCTAGCTTATTCCACATCTTTGTGTATACTTCTGATTACTCTCCTAGAATAAGTCTCCAAAATGGAAATTCTGCATTGAATAAAATATAAACTTTATTTATATTTTAAAAGCTTGTGATATATACTACCAATTGTCCTTCAAAGATTTAAAACTTCTCTGGGATTATATATCACTTTCACTACACCCTTCATGGTCCTGAAAATGATAATTCTTTCAAACTAAAAATGTGGTATGTAAAACCTGCATACCAAAGTCATTTCTTATTTTAATTTGTAGACAAAATTACTAGGTTCAGGTGGTTTCAGGAAGAAGATCATGAATTCAGGTCTTTTCTGTAAGAGTGGAAGCATTTAGTGCTATGTATTGGACTCCATATGCCTTTGGCTTCATCTTGAAAACGTTTTGCAGTATTTCACTGTCAATATTTTATAAGGTTCTGCAGAGTCAATTTCATATTCAGGATAATTTTTAATGCCAATCCTGGACTTTGTTTTTGTTTGCTCATATAATCTATTATTAATTATCAGTCTTAGTAATTCATAGGCTAAGACTTTGATTTGCATAATTTAGGTTTTTAGCATTTAAATCAATATCCCTTGTATCTAAATATATACCCATTGTTTAAAATTTTCAATTTCAGGCTCATGAGTGAGATGGGCATGATGAATTTGGCTCTTGGTGTCCATTACTGCAGAGACTGGAAAACAAAGCACACATTTCCAAGAGAAACCTATAATTTGGGAGCTAGATGGGAATTAGATTGCACTGCAAATGCCCTACTCCACTCTTAGAGATTGGGAAGGTGAAATGAGGCAGGGGGTGACTTGTTTTTCCTCTTACTGCTAACAAGTGAGGACAGAGAAATGGCAGCACTCCAGTGTCTAGTCCCCCACTTCCAGAGCACTTGAATGAGCCACCAGTGGCAGCTCCCTCACCCTGGGACCACAGCTCCACCGAACCTGACAATTGTAGTCGTAGTCACTTGATTACCCACTTTGCTAATTATAGCAAACATAACAGCAACCACAGCAGTCCTGCTAGGCAGTAGGATTTTGACAATCATGCCTGGAGATTTTGCCCAAAGTATATTCCTCTTGCCTTTCCAGCTTGCTGTCTTACTTTCTCTCTCATCAAATTAAAAAAATAGTAATGATGATGATGAATAAAATTAAATTAAATAGTTCTTTAAAAAAAGAAAACTTCGTTGTGTATGGTATTCTTCACCTACTAAAGAGCAGTCATTTTGTCATGCTTTCAGGTTTCCCTTTTGTCTGATACAAATAATTAAGAACTGGGGCATAGTTGTGTTTGCATATATTTGATAAAAATTTGTTCATTTTATTTTTAAACTTCGTGACCTGCTTTGGATTTATACATGCAGAAATTCATTTACAATTAAGAACTGGTTCATTATCTATGGTAAGGTGATAATGTGTTCGAACAGTTAAAGTAAAAAGCATGATTAAAGTAGGACTAGAAAACAGAAATGTAGAGTTCAACTTCACAGCTATTCAACTATTACTCATCTTAGTGACATCAAATCTGATCCAACATGCATTCCTTTAAGTAATTCTTCAAAGGTAACATTATCAACATGTAACTTTTGCCTTATGCCACAACTTAACTTTGCAGGACACAATTTCACCATTTAGAGTAGACCTGATTCTAGATACTGACCATATAGAGTGAGCAAAAATAACCATAGCTCAGCCAGATAACTGTTCACAGAGCCAGCAACTTTGCCTATCGATGTTGCTTCATAATAATAACCTTAGAAAGCTGTTTTAAGCAACAATTAAGTATATAAATTTCATTTAGAAGGCAATGGATTGAGTGATTTTGACATGAATGAACTAACACTTGTACGAACATAACAGACGTAGAAGGCTAAGTTTGCGCACATACAGGCAATGATAACTACAGAACAACTCGGCCCTCTGCCTTCAGGAAAACAAGTTTCTTTTGACACCATTTTAAGGCATCGATCTTCAGGAAAAAAAAAAACATGATAAAACATATTATGGCTGAGACAATATGTAAATACATTGGGTAGAGGTTTAATTGATGGCCAAGGGTTCACTTCATAAAATCAGTTATTTTCAAGGAATACTTTGTTTTCATTAGGAATTCTTGAATAAAAAGAATACTTTAAGGAATGTTTAAGACACTTACCTGAACTGAGATAACACACAGGTATAAATGTAGAAGTGTAGGCTAGCTCCATGGAGCAGGGGACATGTGCGGCTCAAGAGAAGCCGGATCCCACTTGGCTACCAGGGTTCTAATCGTCAGCACAGACTGCTTGAGACACTCCTGGTTTGTATGTATTTGCACAAGATCTCATGAGCTGGAAGACTGGAGGAAGAGGAGTGCAATGTGATGAGACTCCGTGGAGGGTCCTCAGCCAGCTAACTCTCTTTCTCTCTCGCTTTCCTGTGCACACACAGGTGTTCTATCATAAACAAAGAAAAGAAAAATTAAATGTCGAAGTGACCGAGGTGAGCAACACACAGAACGCTGCTTTCCCTTACCTGGCGTCCGCTTTAGTTTGCCAGCTTTCCATGACACTTGTTCCTTGTGGCTCGTTTGGAGATTAGTGTGTAAGGTCTACGATTGTTATAGCATCTGTGGTAGAAGAGGTCGTAGTAGTCTTCTGTTGCTGTATAACAAATGACCACAAACGTAGTGCCTTAAAACAACATCTATTATCTCACAGTATCTGTAGTATCTGTAGGTCAGAAGTCCAGGCACATTGTATCTGTATCTGCTTAGTGTCTGACACAGAAACAGCCAAGATACTGGCCAAAAGTCCTTCCTCATCTGGAGCACTGGTCCTCTTCCAAGCTCATTCAGCATTCGGTCTCTTGAAAGTATGAGGTTAAGGTCCCTATTTTCTCACTGGTTGTTTCACAGGGACCACTGTCAGCTCCTAAAGGCCATCCTCAGGCCTTAGTCTTGTGGCCCTGTTACAACACAGCAGCTTGCTTTCAAAACCAGTAGGAGACTCTCCCGGAGCTTGGGCACATCTTAAAATCCTGTCTACACAAAGTCTTTGGAAATAGATTTAATATAGTACTAAAAGTAAGGATTATTGCCCTCTGCATGTCATGTGGCTACACAGAAGCCAAGGTTTCTGCTCTAAAAAACAGGAATTGAGTCTTTAGCAAAAATAAAAAATAGGTACAAAATAATACAATGAAAATAAACTAAAGCATCAAGTGCTTTAAATTAAAATTTGACTGGCATGTAACATGAAGAAAAATTTCTTTTCCTGGAAGTCAGGACTTAGTATTTGAATCATTGAGATTTAATATTTTTGAAGCAAATTTTTATACAGTTCATTTTAAATATGTTGCATAGTAATACAATTAAGTGATCAATGTAGTATGCTTTGTGACAGGCTGGATGTGTAATTCAATCCAGACCATGTTCCCAGACTTAGTTTCTCATCTTTCTAACATCTCGTCTCTTCTCACATCGAGTGAAATGACCTGCAGCCGTGTAGTTTCAACCTATGCTGAAAAGTGCAAAATTAACACCTAATCCAACAATAGCACAACTTAGTGATCAGCAAATATGTTGGTTAAATAATGTACAAAGTAAAATCATGTTAAATGATGGTTCTATGAATCTAATGTGCTTGCTCTAGCCTTCCTGCTTCTTATTTGAAAGTGAAACATCAAAGGCTATTATCCTCATTTCTATATCACTGTACTACTTTCAGTAAAAACCTAAAAGTTAAAAATCACTCTTCTCTGTTTTGTGTTTTTAAATAATTATTATTTTAGTTTATTACTTTTATAATTAATTTTTAACTTGCTATAGTTATCAGAGAGAAATAGACAGACAGAGAGAAAGCAAGAAAGCAAGTCTCCAGGTCTCGGACTGTAATAGTGTTTGGCCATGTGGAAGTCCAGCACGATAACCACCATGCCACCTGCTGGCCCACACCCTAACCATCACGCCACCTGCTGACCCTCACCCTTTCCTGTTAAACTACATTGTAATCACTTTTTGTATTGTACATTTTATTAATCATCCAGGTATTTTTTGAGAAATCATGGATTTTTCAATCTCAACCATTCTTTTTCTAAAGTCCACACGTGTGAAATTATAGTCAACAATATAATTTGCTTTAGTTGTCTCTTTTTATATACTCTATTTTCTAAAATTATATTTTCAAAGTATTTTTATCACTTAAATTCTCCCTGTATGATAGTATAGTGTTAGTATATTAATCAACTTCTGCTTTTTATTGAAAAGAAAATTAAAACATTAAAATAGAGAGTAATATAAAAATTGAACTTGTGCACACATCTTCACTAAAAAGGATGTAAAGCAAAGTGTTAAATCTCTAAGTATAATGTGTGTTATATTTTAGTTTCCTTGGCAACCTTCTTGACAGATGTTAACAAAAATATTACTGTGAAATATAAAATTGCATAAAACAAAGTTGTACATAGTGTCAGTCTGTGATTAACTTACTTACATAGAACCATAGAAGCTAATCCAGGGACCAGCAGTTAGCATAATGGCTGTGTCGCTGGACTCTCATGTAGTCGACCACGGTTTGCGTCCCAGACCCGGTGGCTTAAACTCACACTGGGCACGTGTGCGTGCGTGCCCAAGATCCCAAGAGGAGAGTGGAGAAGAAAGGATTGCGGCATAGTCATCCCCTCTGGGAGGTGACTTCTAGCTTTCTGTCTCTCTGTCTCTCTCTGTCTTTCTGGCAAGCGCACACGCCCTATAGCAAAATCCTCTCCAAAAAAAGAAAAAAGAAAAAAACTAATCCATATATATTACTGAATTTAGCCAAATCTTAGATTTGTCACAAATCTAAGTTTTCAGTATCTATGTTTTCAGTATAGTATTAACAAGCTCTGTATCAGGCACAAATTTTTCACCTATCCAATTGCATAGCTCTTATTCATAGTAAAAATACTCAGGACTAAGTAATTCTCTCTGTGAGTAGACTTTTCTGTATGTTATATTCCTGCAAAGGTTTTTTGGTTTTTTTTTGTTTTGTTTTGTTTTGTTTTTTTCTGAGCACCAGCATATCATTGTTCGTAACTATGACATTGAAAATCAGCCTGATGCCTTGATTAAAAAATTATTAGGCCTCATTTGCTATCACAAGTCAGATACCCAGCACAAGAAAATCTTTCTTTATTCTTATAAATTTATTTTTATATACATTCAATGACATCGCTTAGCTTATGAAGTGAACATTTCAATACGTGAACAATTCTAGCCAGTCCTGTTGATTATACCATACCTCTCCATCCCATAAATGCTCTGCCTCTGTATCCCTTTCTTTAACTAGAAAATCTAGAGATGGGATGATAATCAGGCTCTTTTGAGGATTCATCTCTACTGCTTCACTTATATTACTTTTGTGAAGGTCACAGATGACCTTTATATTCAAACCAATGATCAAATGTTGGACTTTGTATCATATTGTCTATAGACATCATTTATCATGGTTCATCAATCGTTATAGCTTGAAAGTCTTTGTCTTTCTAGATATTGGTACAGTAGGTTGTCTTATTTTCTTTTTTTTTCCAAAATATTCAGATTATTTAACATTTCTTATAAATTCTCTAAATGCTACCCATAACATTCAGAATAAAATAATGAGACTACAAGTCCTCCATATTCTTCCCTCCCCTCTTTGTCATCTACCACCTTCTCCCCTTACTCACTCTTCTTCAGCCACACTGAACCTTGTGTTTCACCTTAAGATGTTTGTATTTGCTGTTCCCTCTAAGACCTCTTCCTGTAGATATTTAAATGACTTTCATTCTCACTTTAATAAAGTTTCTGCTCTAATTTCTTCTTTCCAATATTGCTTTTCTTGGTCATCCTCTGTAAAAATGAATAAATAAACAAATAATAAAACAAAAAATTTTCACCTTTTTAAAAATTATTTTATTTATTTATTTATTTTTACATTAGTTTTGCCAGAGAAAAAGAGAGAGAGAAAGAGAGAGAGAGCAAGCTGCCAAGTCCGGGACACGAACCATGGTCAGCCATGTGGGAATTCCAGTGCCTTAAACACCACACCACCTGATTGCCCCACATTTTTAAAATTTCAGATTAATTTCACATCTTATGTAAAGTCCCCATGATTGTATATAATATAAATATATATATATATATATATATACATATATATATATATATATATATATATATATTTTTTTTTTTTAAAGGAAAGTTTACTTTTTTTTTTTTTCCTACCATTTTGCCATAGGGCATTTTCACATACTGGAGAGAGAGAACGTGAGAAAGGTGGCCATGCTGCAATCTCTTTTCTTCCATTCTCATCCTGGGATTTTGGGTATGCACACACACACATGTCCAGTGTGATTTTCAATTTGTTGGGTCCAGCACTTGAACCGCAGTGGACTGTGTGGGAGTCCAGCACCTTTACCACCACACTGCCTGCTGGCCCCAAATTTTACATTATTTTATCCATTAAATGTTTCTTCCCTTTTTACTTCACACCCACCCTCTACCACACTCTCTACCATCCATTTTCCTCCTTTACAGTCTCTGGTATCCACACTTACCCTCTCTATCACATCTTCAGATCTTTCCATTTCTGCCATAGAGTGCGGATATTTGGTACAAACTGAATGTGGATATTACAGTGTGTATCTTTCAAAGTCTGGTTCACTTCATTTAACACTAAGTCTTCTATATTCGCCCACTTTGAATCAGATGACTGGGTCTCATTGTTCTTAATGGCTGAGTAGTATTCCATTGTATATATGTGCCACAGTTTTTCAACCAGTCATCAATTCATTTACCCATTTTTAATTTGGATTATTCATTTTTTTAATGAGTAAGCTGCTTGAGTTTCCTATATACTCTGGATATCAATCCCCTGTATCAGGAATAATTCATCTGTCCCATTCTTTTCCTTACCTTGTCTTATTTCATTTGTGTTCTTAGAACCAACTGATTTGTAATATTTTGTATGTATGTATATATTTATTTGTGACATAATTTAGAACTCAGAATAGTCTACAGCAATGTAGGTACTCAGTAAATGTTTTTGCAGTGAATGAGTATTCATTCCAGGGGTTTAAACTGTGACATAGAGCCTCTGTTTCTCCCCTCATTTCTCAGCTATTTTCGTTTCCACTTGACTTTATTTTGCATTCACATCAACCCAAGTGTCCAACAAGATCTTCACCAGCAGCCCAAGACTCACATCTTCCTGGATAATCCATCTCAAAGAGACTCTCAGGAGGCAGGTATTGGTAGCATAATAGAAACAAGATCTGCTTAGATAGCCTTCTTTGGATTACATCCCTCTTCTGTGTCTGAGAAAGAGGTACTCCTACTGGCTCAACCGGAGTCATAGGACTCTATGGATAAAGTTAGAGCACTAATAACGATGGTCCCTGTAGGATCACGAGTATAGGCTAAAGAAAGTTTCTTCAGGGAAAAAATGCTGGTGGTACAATTATGTTTCCTTTACTCTTGTTTATTAAACAAACATTTAATGGTGCATACCAATGTGGAGGGGAGGGTGATGCAAAATTATTGGTATTAATGGAAGGGAAATCGCAACTCTTCTGTTACCTAAGAGTAGCACGCCTTAGGACATTCTTGTCTTGGCATTGACTGTGTCCCTCTAAGTATTGTAATGTCTCCGAGACTCATATTTTGTCTCTGTATTCCCATTTCACAAGACATTGTCAGACAAAATATAATAAAGATTATGGTATTATGCTATAAATTACTTTGATAAGCGTATAATGAATCTGAGAACATGTCCTCAGCTCAGATTTTCCATTTCTGAAGCATATCTCCAAACATGTAGAAAAGGTGCAGTATAATAAAGAAAGAGTGCTGACTCCAAACTTAAGCAAAACTGAGTTTAATTTAAACCCCACCACTAACTAGCTGTGTGACATTAGGGCTATTGCTTCCTCATCAGCAAATGAAAGTTAGCAGTGGGTTGAAATGAGGGTTAAATATGATTATGCCCTCAAAACACATTCTTGGCAACCAGTAGGTATTAAAAATATAAATCACTATCATGTCCCAAATGATACACTATCCATTCAAAAACTTGCCTGTACTTTTTGGTTACCTTGATAAATTTTCTCTTATGTATTCTTCCTTTTTGTTTTAGTTTTTTACTGAAATAACATTTATTCCAATATGTACAACTTGAAATTCTATTAATGTTTTTTTTTTTTCCCTGAGGTAGAAAGTGCATGTGCACACATACATATGCATGAGGTGGGAGTGAGGCAGAAGAAGGAAAGCAACCTCCCTTTTTCACGAGTAATTGAAATAAGTGCTTTGGCATGGTAAGTCACCAAATAAAGATCAGACAAGGTTTATCTGTATTCAAAGGCTCTATTATATTAAGTTCATATAATGTAAAGATTTTGTATTGAGAGAAAAATTTTTCAGTATGTATGGACACCAATAAATGATCTGAAGTAGCTTTCTCACCATCCTCAAGCTCTCCTGTTTAAACTGAAGCTGGGTGTTCCATAATTCACAATTCCCTCCTACTCTCCTTAGACATTCCATGTCAAAGGCGATCGCGTAGTGTCTCATAAGAAGAGAAAGAGGCCCATACATTGAAAATCCTGGTTTGTTTGTTTCTTTCTTCTTTCTCTTTATTTTTTCTTCCTTTCATTCTTTCTTACTTTCTTCCTTCTTTTTTCTTTCTTCCTTTCTTTCTCTTTCTTTCTTTTCCCTTCCATTCTTCTTTTCTTTCTTTCTTTCATTTTTCTTCCTTTCTAATTCTTTTTCTCTTTCTCTTTCTTTCTTTTTCTTTTAAAATTTTACCAAAAGGTACATGCACTTGCCAAAAAGAGACTCAGAGAGAGAAGAAAAGTAAGAGCACCCCACCCATGGAAAGGTTCTTCTCTTCTATTTCTCCCTCCTTAGGGGATTTTGAGCCACATGCCTGGAGTGTTTTCCGAGCTACTGACTGGGCTTAGGACTTGAACTGCATAGTCAGCCACATGCAATTCAGCACCTTAACCACCATGCCACCAACTGGCCTGAAAATTCTTCTTCTTGAAGAATAAAAATCTCATATTCTGTCAGACAGCTCATTTCTTACATGGATCATGATAGTTCTGTTCTTTGGTCAACTCTAAGAATAATATCAGTAGAACTAAGCTCAAAAGATTGAAACTTTATTATTTTACCAATTACTAATTACTTATCCAGCATTTTTTTATGTTAGAAAGCTATTAAAAGTGAAGAAGAGAAAAGAAGCATTTCAGTTTCCAAATCAGATGTATTCAACTCTTTAAAGGGACTACAGTCCTTACTTAAAAGAAATGTGACTTAGTCATTATTTTTGGAAAAAAAACTATCAAGTTGAGTTGTACAGTTACTGCTTTCTAGAAAATATACCAAATCAGGTAAGTATTAGAGAATAAAACAGTAAAACTATACAATGTTGTATAAGAACCCTAAAGTGTCCTAGGGCCAGCAAGCAGGTGGAATGGTGATTAAGGCTCTGGATACACATGGCCAACCATGGTTTGAATCCTGGACCTGGTGGCTTGCTTTCTCACTTTCTCTCTCTCTCTTTCCTGCTCTGGCCAAATTAAAAAAAATAATAATAAAATAAAATAAATAGATTTAAGAAAAAGAGAGCCCTAAAACAAATATTCTTCAAGGATTTTAAAGAAAAACAATGTATCACACTAGTTGATATTTATAAAAGGGATCCTGTAACATCAAAGAATATTAAATTGACCTCAATACACTATTTCAGAATATGGGAAACTATATGCTTAAGTAAAATTTAAATAAAATTATTTCACTTAGGAAAAAAATATTTGTTTCATCTTAAAAGGGCAAAAATTAGAATTTTTTTAAAAGTCTTCTCTGAAATACCTCAATTCCTAGTGATTAAATATACCTGTGTTGGGACCAGCAGGTGGCATGTTTGGATAAGGCACTGGGTTTCCACATGATCAACTGTGGTTCGCATCCCAGACCTGGTGGCTTGAAAATCACATGAGGCATGTATGCGTATGTGCCCAAAATCCCAAGAGGAGAAAGAAGGAAAAGGGACGGGGGCATAACCACAACTCTTGGGGGATGATTTCTCACTTTCCCTCTCACTCTCTCTCTCTGGCAAATGCACCTGCCCTATGCCAAAAACCTAAAACAAACAAACAAATAGCTGAATAGGCTCAGAACAGTGGAGAGAGGCCCAGGTTTGAATTCTGTTTTTGCCCTGTCTTAATTAAGAGTTTGTGGTTATACTGTCTAGAATTTTTCTCCCCCCTCCCTTAGTTTTTGCTATAGGGTATGTGCACTTGCCAGAGAGAGAGAGAGAAAGAGATTACTCCCCAGGGGGGATGGCCATGCTGTAATTCCTTCTCCAATCTCCTCTCAGGATTTTGAACACACATGCACACACACTCAGCATGATCCTAAAGCCTCTGGGTCTGTGACTTGAACCATGCAGCCTGTCATGTGAGAGCCAGGGCCTTAAACTCCTTGCCTCCTGCAGATTTATATTCTCTCTCTCTCTCTCTCTCTCTCTCTCTCTCTCTCTCTCTCTCTCTCTTCGAGTTTTTTTTGTTTTGTTCTGTTCTGTTTAGAAACCAGAGATCTTGTGTGCTTGCCAAAGAGAGACAGAAAGAAAGAGAGGAAGAAGGAGAAAGAATCCTTCAATGAGGCATGGCTACCTGCAATCCCTTCTCCTAAATTTCTCCATTTTGTTGGGATTTGTGGCATGTCACCAAGGCTGGGTTTTTAGCCCTGGTCAGCCACGTAGGATCTGGCTCCCTTAACCATTTATGCCACAGGACTGACCGTTTTCTTTGTTTTTCCCTGATGAACAAAGTTTATCATTTTAATGTAGCCAAAGTTACCAATTTTTCATGCAATCGATACTTTATATATCTTATTTAAATATTTCCTTATTATAGGTTTTTCAAGGCATAACTTGTATGTCCTGGTATAAGTTTGATTGTTTTGCTTTTGACATTTAAGTAGTTACATGATATGTTTTCTAACCTTTTAAAAGTGCTTCCACACAGGGAAAATTTTTAATTTGGGTAAATTCTAACCTATAAAATTTCCTTCAATGGATTGTGTTTTCTGATGTCAAGTTCCAGAACTCATTTCTATTTCAAGATCCCAAAGGTGTTTCTCTTAGTTTTTTTTTTTTTTTTTCCCAAAATGTTTATATGTGTGTCTTACATGTAAGTATATGATCAGTTTTGAATTAATTTCTAAAAGAGGGAGTTTTTTGTTTTGTTTTGCTTTGCTTTACTCCAGAACCATTTGTTAAAGTCTAGCGTTCTTCCACTGGAGTGTTTTTTGCAACTTTCTCAAAAAATCATGGAGATCTTTGGACTTAATTTGGGATTTTCTATTCTGTTCTACTGATTTATGTAAATATATATCATACTGTATTGGTTATTCTAGCTTTATAATTAGCCTTAATATTGAATATAATAATTTCTCCCACTTTTGTTGTTTGTCAAGGTAGTTATAGCTATTCTAGGACCTTGCCTTTCTATAGAAATTTCGGAATACGTTTGTCTATGCAAAGAAACAAAAACAAAACAAAACTTACAAAACTTGCTAGGGTTATGTTAGTTAGCAATTACATTAAGCTTATAGGTCTATCTGGGAAGAATTCACTTCTTATTTTTAAAAAATAATTATTTATTTATTTATTTATTTTAATTTGACCTGAGAGAGAGAAGGTAGAGAAAGTGAAAAAACAAGCTGCCTGGTCCAGGACTCAAACCATGGTCAGACTGTGGGAGTCTAACGCCCCAAGAATTCACCTCTTTAAGATAACAATATTACAATCTATAACTACAGTTAAAACCAGCAGATGCCCTAATGATTAAGCCACTGGACTCCCACTTAGTTGACTATGAATCAAGTCCCAAACCCGGTGGCTTAAAATTTACACTGGGCAAGAATGTGTGTGCCCAAAATCCCAAGAGGAGAAGGGGTTGTGGGTGTCCATGTCCCCTGAGTAGTGATTTCTCAGTTTCTCTCTCTCTGTGTCTCTCCAGATGTCTCTCCAGAGAGCACATGCAACCTATAGCAAAAATCTCTCTTAAAAAAAAAATAAAAGAATTAGCTTTCATTTGATTGATTTCTCTCTATTGTTTTCTTGTTTGCAAGGTAGATATTTTCTGCTTTTTATTATTTCCGTCCTGCTTAATTACAGTTTCCTTTCTTTTTCTTTATTAGTCTCTTCAGGTATTAGGTTAGATTACTGAGTTGATGCCTCTCTCATTTTCAGTTGTAATTGTTTAGTACTATAAATTTTACTTCCCATGCAGTTTTAATTCTATTTCACATATTTTTATTGTATTTCATTTTTATTCAGTTCTATTTTTTTAACCTCCATGAGACGTTTTCTTGACCCATTAGATATTTGGAAACATGAGGTTTAATTTCCAACTATTTAGAAATTTTCCTAGTCAGAATTCTGCTATTTATTTTAACTGGAAGAGAACAAAAATCAGCAACTACAGTCTTGCAACTATAGGGAACTCTATTTTGCAAATAACGATGAGCTTGAAAGCAGATATGTCCTTAGAGCCCCAGAAAACTCAGCCCAGCAACATGTTTATTTTGGTGATTTATATCAACACCTTTTATCATCCTAAGAAAACTTAACAATGCCATGCCAGACTCTTGACCTGCAGAACTGAGAACTAATAAATGGATATTGTTTTTAGTCACTGTGTTTGTAGTCATTTAGAATTCAGCAATAAAAAACTAATGCAAAGCTCCTTTACATTTCCATGTGAATTTTTCAATCAGCTGGTCAATTTCTACCAAATAATAATTATAAGTCTGCTGAATTTTTGCATAAATTGTAGGAAATCAAAAGATAAGTCTGGGGAAGAAATTATATCTTAGCAATATTGAATTTTCTAACTCATCAACAAGATACAGCCCTTAATTTATGTCCATTTTCTTTCATTTCTCTCAATATATTGTAGTTTTAAGTGTACTTCCTAGTCCATCTCAGTTGTCAGATTTATCCCAGAGTACTTCATTTTTAAATGTAACTGTTTTTGTTTTAGAATTATTTGTTTAGTTTTACTTCTTATTATTTTTAAAAATTTTCTATAGAACAATGCACTCACTAGAGAGAGAGAGAAAAAAAGAAAGTGAGAAAGCAAGCCACCAGTTTCGGGACTTGAACCATGACTGGCCATGTGGGAGTCCAGTGCCTTAACATCATGCCACCTGCTGGCCCTAGATGTGATTTTAAGTGGTATTTGTATGTTCAATCTCTAATTACCTATCGCTAGACTACAGAAATACAATTTATTCTGTGTATCGATCTTATATTCTGTTGCCTCTATAAATTCACTTAATTCATAGACTGAGAATATGACAGGTTTCATTTGTTTTTTCCGAGAATGCATTTTTTTCTTGCCTGAACCCACTGGCTGTAACCTCTAATACAATTGAATAGGAGTGGTAAGAAGAGACATCCTTTTCTACTTCCTTACCTTAAGCAGAAAGGATTCAATATTTCACCATTACATATAATAATGTTAGCTGTAGATTTTTGTATATAATACCAGGTTAATGAAGTTCACATCAATACCAACTTAGTGTTTTATGAGGAATTAATGTTGAATTTTGCAAAATGCTTGTTCTGCATCTCTTGACATGATCATTGGGGTGAGTATGTTTATTCTTTTTTTCTCTTTTAGCTTGTTAATGAATCTGTGTGACTTTAAACAAATCAGTAGAGTATTTTTTAAGATATTCAAAACTGAAAGTGGTATACATTTAGTTTAGAATCTGTTTTTCCAGTATCATTTATATATGGTGTTTATAGACATTCTCATAAGCTGTTCTTTGTTTTGTTTTGTTTGTTTTCTCTAATTGAGCCCTTCTGAGAGTTTGAAACCCTGGCAAGGTGACACTGGGTGTAGGGGCAAGTACAGATAAAAGAAAATATTGATAGTTCTACTTTGAGTGTCATCTTTAAGATTTAAAGCACTGTTACTTAATAAAACCAAAGACATAATGCCAGTGAGTATAACAATAAAGTTTATTAAATATACAAAATAAGTGAAGTAGTACCACATATGATATGCTTAATATCATCAACATGGTGGGGAATCATGTGTTGAGGCTTGGTTGCTCTGAAATGGGTAAATGTTTTTGATGCTGAATGTAAGAGGTTTTTAAAAGGAATGATCACAGAATACAAGCTGCTTTATGAGTGAGTTAGTTTTTCTGATGTGGTCTTTAGCAGTAAACTAATTATATATTGAAAATGTGAAACAAATCATCTTCCAGCCTGGAAAATCTCACCCAGAAGTTATTTTTGGTAGAGAAATGAATAAAAGATAAAATTAATTCAGTGATGCATTTTAACTCCCTCTTTAAATCATCAAATATAATGTGGTTAAAAAAAAGACACTAATAAGTTGCCATTGTGGAATTTAGGTAATTTCTATTCTACTATCCTAATGATTACTTTTCATTAAACAATATACATCCAAGTCTACCTTAGAATAATGATTATTTTCATTAAACAATATACATCCAAGTCTACCTTAGAATAAAGGTTACTTTTTATTAGACAATACACCCAGGTCTACCTTAGAATTCATTTGATTAAGTTTTAAGTTCACCTCTGTTTCAAAAGTTTGGGATGTTCCAATGAAGTCTTAGCACAATGTGGATACCTCACCTGTTCTCTTTAGTAATAACAGACTGAACTTTTGTTTCACATGCAGTTGCCAGTCTAGCCAGTCTATCGATCTGAAATGTATTATTATTACCGTTCTCTACATATATTTTTTCCAATAAATTCCTATTGGCCACACAATGAAGGCCAAAATAATTAGTTTTACATTCAAGGCTTTTGGAATCTGTTACAAACCTGCCTTTTCTATCTTACTTTCCAAGACTTTTTTTAGTTAATAACTCAACAGTCTAGCCAAATTGGATATAATGCATCTTTTGAGAACGTCACATTTTTCACAGCTTGGTGCTATTGATCCTACTTCTCATTCTTTCTAGATTTCATCTATTTCCCATTATTTTATGCCAAAAGTCTATCTAGATTACAGACTTTAGCAAAAAATGACATATCCTACAAACCCTTCTGAATCTTTAAGAGAATTACCAAACTATTCATTTGAATCACCTGGGCTTGTGATACACACACAATATATATATATAATCTACTTTATATTTGTGTGTGTGTGTGTGTGTGTATAATCTAGTTTCCTTTTAGTTCATTGGGACCAGATATCAGTATATATACATTACATAAATATATTTTTTTCTTTTAGTTCATAAGGGCCAGAGACCATTTTTGATTCATCTTCACATTCAGGAGACCATTCAGAATAACACTTGCAGGTATTTAATCCAATCAGTGCTTCTGGGTGATACATGGTTGAATATCTAATAGAAGAGTTTTAAGAAGGAGGAAGTCTTGCCATAACAGATAGGCTTGGCCTGGAGAAAATTATGCTAAACAAAATAAGCCAGACACAGAAATAAAAATATTTCATGATATCACATGTGGAATGAAAAAAAAAAGCTTTTAATGCTCAAATACACAGACATAAAGTATGAAACAGTAGCTACCAAGGGAGTGGAGGATGGTATAGAAAGAAATGAGAAGGTGGTCAAAGGGTACAAAATAGTAGATTAGCAGGAGCCAGCAGGTTGCCTGGTAGTTAAGGTGCTGGACTACCACACGGCCAACAGCGATTCAGGTCTTGGACCAGGCAGCTTGAAAATCACACTGGATGAGTATGCATGCATGTTCAAAATCCTGAGAAGAGAATGAGAAGGGACTGTGGTGTGACCATCCCCCTAGGGGGTGATTTCTCACTTTCCCTCTCTCTGGTGAGCATACACATCCTATGGTAAAAATAAAAATAAATTAAATTAAAATTAAAATAGTAGATTAGCAGGTATGTATGGGGAACAAGTTTAGAGATTGTATTGGTCAGGGTTCTCAAGAGAAACAAAACAAGATAAATATATATGTAAAAGAAGGGATTCATTATATGAATTATCTCACATAATCACAAGGCAGAGAAGTTCCACAAAGGGTGTCTGCAACTGGTGAAACAGTTAAAAGATTCCAAAGCAGGGAAGCTGGTGCACTTTCAGTTCAAGGTCTGAAGGGGACTTTTAGAAACCCTAGACCAGAGTACCCTTGGGCTGCCACTGGCATGAGTCCAAAGATAGAATACAGAGTGTGGCTGGCTGGAGGGACAGAAAGGACAAGAAGATGGCAGGAACAAATACAGCCGTGGATGAGTAAAGAAACACAGATGGAGCAGGGTTGTGTATAAATGGAACACACAGCTCACTGGAAGGAAGAGTTGAGAGAAAGGGAGGAGGAAAGGAAACAGAACCCCTGCTTTCTCTGCTTGGTCTTCCTATGCTCCCAGACAGTTGTATGACTCGGGCCCACACTGAAGGCTCATCTTCTCTCAATCCACTGACTCACATGTTAAATATTGTCTGGCAACACTTTCATAAACACAACTAGAAATAATATTTCACAAGTCATCCAGGCATCCTGCAATCCAGTCAAGTTGACACCCAAAATTAACTATTATAGCAATCTAATTAATAACATGAGAACTAAAGTTAATAAATTTATATTGCTTCAGATGAGCCTGTGACCTGCTGGTTAAAGCAGCCAGATTCCACATCATTGACCATGCAGTTTGAGTCCCAGACCTGGCAGCTTGAAAAACATGCCAGGCTCGTATGTGTGTGTGCCCAATTCTAAAAAAGACGGGAAAAAAGGAAGAGAAGGGATTGTGGCATGACTGCACCCCATGATGGTAGGGTTGCATTCTCACTTTCTCCATCTCTTTCTGTCTCTCACTCTGGCCAGAACATGAATGCTTTGGCAAATTTTGGTTTAAGTGTATTATATCAGCTATTTTTGCTAAGCAGATTTTTAACACCTCTTGTCACACACAAAAAAGTAATTATATGAAATGATAGATATGTTAACATGTTTTACTATAGTAACCATTGTGCTATATGTGTATACAGTATATATGTATGTACTATATATAGTGTACAATATACTGTATATAGTATATGTACATATTATATATTATTTATAGTATACATTATATACATGTATACATGTATTTGAGGTGTTGTAAATCACATATATACAAAATGAAGTTTATTTTTTAGAGTTTATAGGTGGTTATATCAATCAATTTATTTTCTAGAAAAAAAATTTATAAAGTCCATGTAAGACTTATACAGAAAAGTTATGAAGCTTGAGGCCAGCAGATGGTGTGGTGGTTAAAGGTGTTGGATTCCCACATGGCCAAGTAGAGTTAGAGCCCTGAATGTGGTGGCTTTCTCTCTCTCTCTCTCTCACTCTCTCTCTCTCTCTCTCTCCCCCCCCTTTGGTCAAATTAAAATTTAAAAATGTATAAATAAATAAAGTTAAATAAAATAATTCTTTTTATAAAAGGAAAGTTATGAAGCTATATTAAAAGAAAAAAAGAGGTTTCTAATTTTGTCCAAAAAAGCATAATAGTGATGAGTCAGGTTTAACCCCACAACTGAAATAACCAAAAATTCTGGCAAAATATATGAAACAATGATTTAAAAAATAAGCATTAACCCAAGAAAGATAAAAAGTGTCAGACTTTCTTTTTATATAAATATTCCAGCTAGTAAAAATGGTCATATTTTTTAAAAATCACAATTTTGTAACCTCTCATGAATTAATGGAGTAAAAAGGTCATATGAACCTCTATCTGGTCTTGTCCTCTCACAAAATAATTCAATAAATTGAATCTAAAACTAATTCAGCTTCTAAATCCAAGAGAATTATATTAGAATACACATTTTTCTCTCACCATACCACTTAACTGCATTATAAAAAGAGTTCTATTACTTCATTTTGGAATAAGATATACTTACGGAAAAAAGATACTTCCACTTAGGACTTATGATGGTTGGGAATAAAACTCTAGGACAAGAATGTTACTATTATAGTAACCTCAAATACTATCACTAACGTTTTTATATTATCTAGTTAAAATACAATATTTTTAAAAATCATAACATATAAATCATTTACTTATAAAGGTAATGTATTTATAAAATATTGTCTTGAAAAATGCTTTAATATAAGTAAGAAATCAGTCTCTTAAGTATACCGTATTTTCAGTGTTAATGAGCAATAACTCAAATTTTCTGTGAAGAGAATGAAAGTCAAGCATTTCTCAATGTGTTTCAATAAGTCAAATTTAATTTCAATTTAGAAGGATACTTAATGAAGAGGCTCACTGCTATTTCCAGGAAGTGATGGTTGTGGAATTCCGGTCCCTGGGGAAGGGGATCCTCAGGTTCCACTAACCTCAGTAACCCTAAAATGTAGCCAATGTACATGAATGTGCAACCTGGCAGCTCAGGGGGCCTGACTGGATGATTTACTGCTAAGTGAAGAAGCCAGACAATGAAAAAGAGGCATTGTATGTCCCCACTTGGTATGTACTGAATACAGGCACTCTGGCAGAAACAGAATTATTGAAAGTATAAAAGAACGGAGAGCAATGGTGATACTGGAGACAGTGGGGGAGGAGGATGGGAAATGGGGGAGGGTGAAAGGGAGGGAATCAAGGGGAAAAAGAAAGGAGCAAAACATTTAAGGCACCCAAAATGGAAAGAAATATTTTGATTATAATGTTTATACTAATGTCTTTGGACTGATATGCAGTGTGTTCAAGATAGAAAATTAACTTGGGACGTTGTAATGATGCACAGTGATTAAATGTACAATAATTAATTAATTAAATAATAAAATAAAGGAGAGATGAGCACTGGTTTAAGACCCAGTTATACTCCTAAAATAAAACCAGCAAGGCTGTGTCCTTTACCTCCTCACAGTTTTGCAAAAGCTTCTTGTGATGTGATTTTCACATTGTCTAGGTACTGGAACAATTTTAGCCTCTCCACTATCTTCTCTTTTCATTGTGAACATTTATTTGAATTTCTCCTTCTTCAGTTCTCAAACCAAGGAACTTAATCCCTCCCTCAGCATCAAGTTAATCTTTACTGACTCTCTGTAAACTTCAGTAAGTCTGGGGATATTTAAAGACTTTCTTGTGGTTGCACAGAAATTTTATGATTGTTCTATTTGTGTAAAGAATGTTACAGATATTTTGATATGAATTGCATGGACTCTTTATATTGCTTTGGGTAATATTTATATTTTAGCAATATTAGTTCCTCCAATCCATAAACATGAGATACTTTTCCATTTTATTTTGCCTTGAATTTTTCATAAATGTTTTGTAGTTTGAATTACAGAAATCTTTTTCCTCCTTGGATAAATTTGTTACTAGTTTCTTTTTGTTTATTTTGTAGCTATTGTAAATGGGATTGTTTTTCTGGTGTCTTTTTTTTTGTTGTTGTTATTGTTCAGTTTTGCCATAGGTACATGTGCTCACTAGAGACTGATGGAGGGCGGAGGTGGAGAGGGAGTAAGAAAGCACTCCCTGGGGCAAGACATGCCCAGTGTGTTCTCCAAACCACCAGATCCAGTACTAGAACTGTTCATCAGTCACATAGGATCTAGCCACCTTAAACATCACACCACCAGCTGATCCCTTCTGATATCTTTTTTGTTCAAATAGTTCATTTTTAGTGCATAGAAATGCTATTGATTTTGTATGTTGATTTTGTACTCAGCCAGTTTACTGAATTTATTAATATGTTCAAAACTGATTTTCTCAATGTTGTTATTTCCTCCACACAGGAAGCTTCTGGGATTAGTTATATTCTATTTCTTGCCCTGGAAATAGTTATTTGGGTATAATCATTTCAAGATAAGTCACACCTTTTAAATTTAAGATACGTGCATTTTCCCCATTGGTTTCAAATACTGAATTAAAAAATCTACTTGTCTATCTCTAACCCCACCAGTACTCTCACTCTCTGGCCTGTCTTAGAGTCTTTTAAATGATAACTCTTCCTTAAGCTTTTCATACTTTGGCACTATCGACATTTTGGGCCAAATGATTCTTTGCTGTGGAAGCTGTCCAGTGTATTGTAGGATGGTTAGCATCTCAAACACCCACTCCCAGGTGTGACACTAAAAATGTCTTCAGAAACTGTCAAATGTCTCCTAGAGGGCAAAAATCCCCTGAGTGAGACCCACTAGTTTAGTAAGAAAGATGTCAACTGTGTGTGTGTGTGTGTGTGTGTGTGTGTGTGTGAAATTTTAGCTGTCCATACATCGCAACTGAAGATGAAAGCCAGAATTGGAACAAAACTACAATAAAGGAAAAGAAGAAAAAAAAATAACATCCCCCCCATGCCAATTGCTTTTCCTGGTTTGACTCTCTCCCACAGACTGCCCACTTTTCTTTATTTTTCAGGAACGGTAAGTATTGGGAGAGGGGTTCATTTATTATGTGTGTTTTTATACTGAGTTTATACTTCCTATAAACTGTAGGGGTGAGGTAAGCAGGAGACCTAAACTGCCACAGTGCAATTAGAACAAGGAACAGCCTCCATTTGCCACCACCACAGCACACATATACACAATGTTTTTATCTCTATATTTAAATTTTAAAATTTACAAGAATATGTCAGTATTAATCTTTTGAATCTATTTTTTTTCTGGCAAATAAGGTGGCCCTTCAAAATGTGAATTTAAGTGACTTTTTTTAAAGATAAATTATACATGTATATATAATATATACTATAAAGAATATTTGGCCAGCTCATAGCCTAGAGATTAAAAGAACTAGATTTCACTTGATGTACCACATAGTTCAAACCCTGGCCCTGGCAGCTCAAAAAACATTCCAGACATATGTGTGTATGCCCCAAATCCTGACAAGAGGAAGAAATAGAAGTGAAGAGATTGTGGTATGACCATGCCCAATTGGGTATGCTTTCTGCCTTTTCCCATTGCTCTTTCTCTCTCTGGTGAGCACACTTTCTAGCAAATTCAAAGAATATTCATATATTATTATAATAGTATTGATATTAAATACATATTAATATATAATGCATTATATACTTATATAAATGTGTTTGTTGCATATATTTAATACTTATATTGATATTCTTAGATTTAATGTAAATTAATATATATTGTTTTTCTTCTTCAGAGTCTCCAATTATGCATATGTTGGATTTCTTTGCATCTGTATTTAGTGTTTATCATGATGTCTTATTTTATAATATTTCAATAATTTTCACCTAATTGTCTTTGGTTTCTTATTTTTATTATTCTCTGTTCTCTCCAGTGTCTCTCATACCTATATGTAATATAGTGGAATAAACAAGTTTAAATTACTATTCTGTAGCTTTCTAGCTTTGTAACCCAGGGGTAGTTTTTTTTTTTAACATCTATGGCTACTGTTCTCATTTTTAAAATATAATTACAGTTAGCTCTCTGTGTACATGGGTTCTGCAGATCAAAAAATATCCAAAAAATAAAAATATGACAAAAAAATAATACAAATAAAAAATTTAGTATAACAACTATTTACAAAATGCTTACATTGTATTATAAGTAATCTAGAGATGATTTAAAGTGTATGGGAATGGACCAGCTAGGTGGTGTGATAGTTAAGATGGCTGGATTCCAGATGGTCAATTGTGCAGTTCAAGTACCAGAAGCAGTGTTTAGAAAGACACTCCAAGTGAATGTGCACATAAGCTCAAAATCCACAGAAGAGAACGGATGAGGAATGATTGTAGAGTGGTCTTCCCCTTAGGAGGGACTTTCTCAGTCTCTCTCTCTCTCTTTCTCTGGTAAACACATGCATCCTATAGCAAATTAAAGAAAAAAAAAGTAAATAAAGTATGTGGGAAGATGTGTGTAGGATATAAGCTGTTTTATATAAGGGATTTGGGCATCCACAGGGTTCTTGGCACCAATTCCATCAAATACTTAGAGATAACTGTATTAACATACCCTTAGGGGTAACTGCCTTAATTATATATTAATTATTTCAAAAGTGTTCATTTGCTGATAGTATTTAAAAAGTTTATAATCACAGAATAGCTTTATTACGGTCAAAGGATACAGTACAGCAAAAACAAAACAATGGTATTTATTGAACAAGATCTATAAAACTCAAGTGCAGGTTTCTTTGTCTTCTTACTAGTGGGTAGCATAGAATGGTCTTTATCTCTTAGACTTGATTCATCACTGAAATGTATGCAAAATGCTGTTGTAGCAAGAAACCCAGAGTCTGCTCATGATGGGGGTCTCTTATTGTGAAGTGTTCACATAGGTACATTCCAGCCATATGATCAGCCTTTACCATAAAAATCTCTCAGGGCCCACAAAAAAATAAATGCAGGAACCAAGAGGTGGCATAGTGGTTAAGGTGCAGGACTCCCACATGGCCGACCATGGTTCAAGTCCTGGACCCAGTGGCTTGAAGCTCACATTGGGCGCTTGTACATGCATGCCCAAAACCCCAAGAGAAGAATGGAAGAGAAGGGATTGTAGTGTGGCCACCCCCCAAAAGGATATCTCTCTGTTTCTCTGGAGAGTACACATGCTCTAATAACAAAAATTTCTCCCCCCAAAAAAAACACAAAACACAAATTATAAAATATATTGACAGTCTGATACATTGTGCCTACAACTCATGAACTCATGGTTACAGAACATCATCTGTCACTAATTAATATATTCCATAGCACTGATCGAGAGTCTTTTCTGAGAAACCTCTTTAAAGAAGTTTTTATGGGAATATCAGAATGAAAAAATTATTATTTTGTTTAGATTTTCTTTGCTATAGGTACATGTGCTCACCAGAGTGAGATAGACAGTCAAGAAAAGAGAGAGGGAAAGAGAAATCACCCCAAGGGAATGGCCACACCACAATCTCTTCTCCTCCATTCTCCTCTTAGGGTCTGAGGCATGCATGCACATGTGCCTGGTATGTTTCTCAAGCTGCCGGGTCCAGGACTTGAACAGCAGAGTCAGCTATGTGGGATCCAGCGCCTTAACCACCAGGCCATCTGCTGGTCCAGAAAAAGTTATTCTTACTGATTTGAAAGTTATCTTAATGTTTCATCAGATGTAAATGATAGTTGAGCACATAGTTTTATGTCACAAGTTATTTTTTCTCAGTATTCTACAACTGTGTTATCATTTTTGTCAACTGTATGAGTTAGCTAATACAAACTATATGGCTACTGTAACAGACTGAGTGAATTAAACAATAGAAATAGAGTGTCACGTGATTCTGAGAGCTGGAAGTCCACACTAAGATGTTGGAGGGCTTGGTTCTTGCTGGCATATATGAAGGAAGGATCCCTTTTGGGCTTCTAAAGGAAAACTGTCTTGTAGAAGGTCATTTTCTCCCTGTCTCTTCACATTCTTACCTTTTTGCCTTTGTCTCCAAATTTCCCCTTCTGTTAGGACACTAATTGTATTGGGTGAGGGGACCACACTACACAAGGATGACTTCATCTTAACTAACTATATTTTTTAGACTTAATTTCAGATGAGGTCGCATTCTTTTTAAAAATTATTTATTTCAGTCTATTCATTAAATTTTTTTTTTTGGAGAGATTTTCGCTATAGGGCGCGTGTGCTCGCCAGACAGACAGAGAGAGACATAGAGACAGAAAGCGAGAAATCACCCCCCAGGGGGGATGGTCACGCTGCAATCCCTTCTCCTCCATTCTCCTCTCAGGATCTTGGGCACGCACGCACATGCGCCCGGCATGAGTTTTAAGCCACCGGGTCCGGGACGCGAACCGCGGTCGACTACGTGGAAGTCCAGCGACATAGCCATTAAGCTAACTGCTGGTTCCCTCATTAAATAATTTTTTAAGTTTGCTACAGAGCAAACTCTCTCACCAGAGAGAAACAAAGAGAGGGAAAGTGACAAAGTAAGTCACCAGGTTCAGGACTCAAACCATATAGCCATGTGAGAGTTCAACATCCCACCACCATGCCACCTGCTGGCCTGCAGTCACATTCTTAAGTACTGAAAGTAAGGATTTCAACATATAAGTTCTAGGACAATACAAGTAAATCTATATCATCTGGTCTTTTTCTTTCTTGAAAATTCCTGTAAATGTTCTATAGATAATATACTTTTTGTCCTCAGCTGTTTTTTAAGATTATTTTAATCTTTGAGATATTGCAGTTCATTACAGTATTTACAGGTATGAATGTGTTCTTATACATCTTCTGCCAGGTGATTTGGGAATGCCACAAGAACAAGATAGTTTATTTCATTAATTCCTTAGATAAAAGCACTCTTAAAACTCACAAGTAATGCAAATTAGCATCATAAATCAATGCAAGTTTCGGGACCAGTGGTTGGGGTAATGGCTATGTCACTAGACTCCCACGTAGTCAATAGCGGTTCGAGTCCCGGACCCGGTGGCTTAAACTCACACCAGGCGTGTGTGCATGCATGCCCAAGATCCCAAGAAAAGAATGGAGGAGAAGGGATTGCAGTGTGGCCATCCCCCCCAGGGGGTGATTTCTCGCTTTCTATCTCTCTGTCTCTCTCTGTCTGGCAAGCACACACGCCCTACAGCAAAAGCCTCTAAAAAAAAATAAATAAAAAATAATCAATGCAAGTTTCTTTTTTCCCTAGAGTCTAAACTGAAAAAAAATCCTTTACTTCTCATTAAGCAAAGACATAATTTTTAGCCTATCTTTTTTGCTTAGATTTGTTTATAATTTTATTTAGGAATTCTCTTTCTTGTTTTATTTCTGCCACTATTGGTCCAGTGATTTCTTTGAAATGCCATACAGACAAGATTATAGTATTATAGTTTTTCATGATAATTTGGCAGTAACATAACAATGATAATGTAACAGCACAGCAGATAACAGAAAATTTAACTGGACAACACTTAATTTATTTCAGTCTCCACCTCTGGCAGAGAGGTTGGGGCCAGCAGGTGGTGGGGTGGTTATGCACTGGACTCCCACATAGCCGGCTACATGTGGATCAAGTCCTGGACCTGGTGGCTTGCTTTGTTACCTTCTCTCTCTCTCTCTCTCTCTCTCTCTCTCTCTCTCTCTCTCTCTCTCTTTTTCTCTCTCCCTCACTCTCTGATGAGTGTACATCACCTGAAACAAGTTAAAAAATAATAATAATGGGATACCAGCAGGTGGCATGGTGGTTAAGGGCACTGGACTCCCATATGGTCTACTATGGATCGAGTCCCGGACCAAGCGGCTTGCTTTCTCACTTTCTCTCTCTCTCTCTCTTTCTCTCTCTGTCCCTCTCTGGTCAAATTAAAAAATCAATAAAGCGAAACAAAATAATTCTTTAAAAATAATAATAATAATGATAAATAAGATTAAATAAATAATTATTTTAAAAGAAAATATAAAAGTCTACTTTATTTGGACTCTTTTTCACTCATTCTACTGACAGAAACATAAAATTATTGTATTTTATTTTGCAAATAACTTATATCTTTCTATCTTCTTTACTAATCACCTATCTTTACAAAAGCAATGCCTCATGGAGTTGCTCTATCAGCTATTTAAGTTTGAAGCTATAGGTTTTTTTTAAACATCAGAAACACATTCAACTTATAGAATTAAATAAAACCTAATTTTTAAAATAAATTCTGAGTAACCTTTGGAATGGTAGTTTAATCGTCATGTATATAACTAGGCATTTGATCATTTGTGCATTTTCTTAAAATTCTTTTTTCTTGGGAACCAGCAGTTAGCGTAATGGCTATGTCGCTGGACTCCCACGTAGTCGACCGCGGTTCGCGTCTCGGACCCGGTGGCTTACAACTCACGCCGGGCACGTGTGCGTGCGTGCCCAAGATCCCGAGAGGAGAATGGAGGAGAAGGGATTGCGGCGTGACCCTCCCCCCTGGGGGGTGATTTCTCGCTTTCTGTCTCTATGTCTCTCTCTGTCTGTCTGGCGAGCGCACGCACCCTATAGCGAAAAACCTCTCCAAAAAAAAAAAAAAAAAAAAATTTTTTTTTCTTTTATTACCAATGAGTATGAGATAGAGAGAGAGAGAAAGCACCTCTCACTGGGGCATAAACAGATTGTAATCTCTTTTCCATTTCTCCATCCTGTCAGGTGTTTGGGCATATATCCACATGCACCCAGAATGTTTTTCATGCAACTGAGACTAGATTTTGAAACACACTGTTGGCTATGTGAGATCAGGCTCCCTTAACCACCAAGCCATGGGGCAGCCTAGCATTTGAGCATTCTATATATTAGGTTGGTGCAAAAGCAATTGCAGTTTTGGATCATGATATTTAAATCATTATAAGTAGGCGCAAACACATCTTCATTCATCAAAATAGGAACCATTACAATCCACACATTTTTGACAATGATAAATAAGTTTAATTATTCCTATAGTATAAAACTCCATGCTTTGGGATTTGACAAATTCTTGGAAAGCATCTTCTGCATCTTCCTGGTTATGAAAGAGTTTCGTCTGCAAAAGGTTGTCAGGATGCTTGAAGAAGTGGTAGTCAGTTGGCAAGAGATCAGGTGAATATTCAGGTAAGGCAAAATCTCATAGGCAAATTCTTTCAGCCTTTGAAGCACTGATTGTTCGACACATGGGCAGAAGTCATGGAGAAGAATTGGGTCCTTTCTATGTATCAATGCCAGCTGCAAGCGCTACAGTTTTCTTTGTAACTCATCAATTTGCTGAGCATACTTTTCAGATGTAATGGTTTCACTGGGATTCAGAAAGCTGTGGTGGATCAGATCCCACCAAACAGTGACCATGACCTTCTTTGGGGTGCAAGTTTGGCTGTGGGAAGTGCTTTGGAGCTTCTTTTCAGTTCAGCCACTGAGATCATTGTTGACAGTTGTACAAAATTCACTTTTCATCACAACACAATCCAATCAAGAAATGGTTCATTATTGTTGCATAGAATTAGGGAAGATGACACTTAGAAACAATTTTTTCTAATTTTCGGTCAGCTCATGAGGTACCCACACATAGAACTTTTCCTCCTTTCCAATTTGCTTCAAAAGCCACATGACTGTAGAATGGTCAATGTTGAACTTTTGGCAGTTTCTCATGTAGTTATAAGAGAACCAGCCTTGATGATTACTCTCAATTGGTCATTGTCAACTTCCAATGGCCAGCGACTACAGTCCTCATTCTCAAGGCTCTCATCTCCTTTGCAAAACTTCTTGACCCACCACTGCACTGTATGTTCATCAGCAGTTCCTGGGCCAATGCATTGTGGATGTTGTAAGTCGTCGCTCCTGCTTTATGATCCATTTTGAACTCAAATACGAAAGCTGCTTATATTTGCTTTTTGTCTAATATCATTTCCATAGTTTAAAATACATATAAAATAAATAGCAAGTAATAAGTCAACAGCAAAAGAACATAAAGCAAGAAATCGACATTAAAATGATGGGTAACATAAGCATATTTATTTTGAAATGTTTTCAACATCAAATGACAAATTTCAACACTGCAAAACGCACAATCCCTTGTGCACCAACCTAATAGTTATGATTATCCTTTATGGCCTAAATTGATGAAACTACTTTTGCTAGAGCATGTGTTTCTGTCTGTGTTGTATTGCTATAAGAGAATACTGAGGCTGGTTAATTTACAGGTAAAGGGGTTTCTTTAGTTCACCCTTCTGCAGACTAGGAAATTTAAGATTGCTAGTCACATCCAAAGACTTAGGATCAGGGCCTCGTGTTGTATCAAAACATGGCAAAGAAGAGGAAAGGGGGGTAAGTGCATGTGAAACAGAAAAAGCAGGAGAAGCAACTTCACTTTATAGCAACCTGTTCTTGCAGTGACTAATCCTATCTCTATGAGAGCAAGAAGTCAGTACTGTGAGAGTGGAACCAATTCACCATAAGATTGGCGCCTGCATAATCCAAACAGCTCCCATTAGTCTCCTCTTGCCAACGTTGCCACATTGGGACCAAGCTTCAACCTGACCATATTCAAACCGTGATATTTTCTCATGCTCTTTCAGGAAGATTGCAGACATACTTTCTAATACATTGATAGAAGTAGAATGAATTGTAAGTTTTACTTTAAGAATTTGAAGTTCAATCACTATTTCTCATTTTGCTTGTAAAAAGACTTTACCCATCATGAAATACTTCTCAGACCAATCCAGTTGAGAATACTATACATGTCATCATTAACAGGTAATAAGCCATATCTGTTTCCCACTAACATCCATTAGAATAATAATAATAATGATTGGGAAAAACATTGAAAACATATTGAATGATGAAGTGAGGAGATTAATGTCTCTGTATCGGCTGACATGCATGGCATTCCCTTTTGAAAAAGCATTGTAATACACTGTAAAGTTACATGCAATCCAATGTAATATAAACAAGATTGTGATGATAATAAATAAAAAGAAAGAAAAAAGAATTTGAAGTTCATAATTAAGATAAATTTCTAATCCCCTTGTACTTCATGGTTTTATATGCTAACCAATAATCTATCTTTAAAAATAAAATAGGTTTTGGGACCAGCGGTTAGCGTAATGGCTATGTCGCTGGACTCCCATGTAGTCGACCGCTGTTTGAGTCCTAGACCCAGTGGCTTAAACTCACGCCGGGCGTGTGTGAGTGCGTGCCCAAGATCCCAAGAGGAGAATAGAGGAGAAGGGATTGCGGTATGGCCATCCCCGTTGAGGAGTGATTTCTCGCTTTCTGTCTCTCTGTCTCTCTCTGTCTTTCTGGTGAGCGCACGTACCCTATAGAAAAAAACCTCTCCAAAAAAAAAAAAAAGAAAGAAAGAAAAGAAATAAATAATAGGTTTTAATGTCATTCTTTTAGAGTATCTAGGCAGGAAGGCCAATGTCTAGTTTTTTTAGTGTAAAATTGTCTTACTGTCATGTGGATAGGTGACTTGTCTAGATATTCTGGAACTCAGAATTAGGGCTTCCAAGAATCAGAAGAGTCTCACTTGGACTATCAGTGGGCCCCTGGCAAGTGATCTAACCACACTGGGGGAATTCTGATGCTATTGGGCCTAGAGCCATCACAGCTTTGTCCAATATGGGTGATAATACTGAATTTGATATTTTCTTAAACCACAGAAATGACACCAATGTTAAGACTAACTGACATAACAAGAACAAATATTGTATCTGACTTCATAAAATTCAGCTTTCCAAATGTAGGCTTTCTAAAACACAAAAATGACAAGATTAGAAAAAATCAAGTCCTTTTAGGCTTGATTCAAAATTATTTTCCTTATTGATGTCTTTGTATGTGTGTGTGCATACATGTGTGTGTATGTGTGTGTGTGTGTGTGTGTGGGTGTGTGTGTATATATATATATATATATATATATATATATATATATATATATATATTATCTACTACTAAAATGTTATATTAATGCTGGTTACATCATCAGACCAGAACCTTTAATTAAAAGTTAGATGTTATTTCATATAAAGTGAAGAATTAATCATTATTTAAATAAGAATTAGTGGACAGAATCTTCAAATACATTCAGTTCTAGAGTGATGAAGTGGTCAAACATAACCAAGTGTAATTTGAGTCACTGTCATTAAAACTAAAGAAACCAGGACAGAAGGTGATGTGGGGGTTAAGGTGCTAGATCTCGTATGTAGACTACGTGGTTTGAGTCTCAGCTCAGCAGCTTGAAAATCACACTGGGTGAATGTGCGTGCATGCCCAAAATCCCAAGAGGAGAATAGAGAAGAAGGGAATGGGTATGGCTGTCTCCCACGGGAGATGATTTCTCACTTTCCCTGTCTCTCTCTGACAAGCATGCATGCCCTATAGCAAAATATTAAAAACAAACTAACTAAAATAAAGAAACCATACATAATTCAAACTCTGTAATAGTCTACTTTGTTCTATAAATGCTACCATATCCTGAAATATAGTTAGAAAAATCTTTATCTAGGTCTTTGTCTCTTCATAACTAAACATTTTGTAATCTTTCTTTGACATTGCACGTACGGATGCATATGCATATGTACCCACTTCGCTTTGGAGTATTTCTTTTCAATAGCACAACTGGCATATATCTTTATCTAGCCAATTACCATTATATGTCACCCAGATTAGATATTTATATTTCTCATCCTACTCTATGCTGCTTATCTTTGTGTTCCCAGTGTCTACTCCAATGCCTGGTACACAATAGATACTCAATAAATATTTAGAGAATAAGAGAATCTGTCCCTTCAATATTTTCTTTTTAATTTTTAAAGTAATAGCCAATCTCACCGCTATACAAAAAGAACACCTAGCCTGACTACTAAAAACTATCAACATTTTGTCCTTTCCTGTTTGTATACAGATACACTCTTAAGTTGATAGCATTAATCACCACCTAGTGGCTAGGACGGGAACTATCTGATTTGACATGTTACCTGGCACCTCTAAAGAATTTGAGAGATTCAAACAGTTGTAAATAGAGAGTATCAATGATGGAAAACACAGGAAGTTAAGCCTAATGGAATCTATCCTTGGCCCTGAATAGTCACTTACCTGGACTCTCTCATCCTGGATTTGAACCATTTAATGCTCCTTTGGGATATTTGCATATAGTAATAAAATTCCCAATACCAGGCTTCTTAAGTCCAAATTTCAGACCTCTCACTTATGTGCATGACTAGAGAAATGATTTAAACTCCCTGCCATAGTTTCTTCCTTTATAAAATCGAGTTGTTTTACATGGGCCTTCATATTCATAATCTCTACGTTGAGGTTCTTATGAATAATAAATAAAATAGCTGTATGAAGATTAGCACAATATCTGGCCCTTAATAAGGACTCAATAATGTAGTATTATTTCAGTATTGAGCTGGTCTGTCTTCCTGGGCTTGGTTAGGAAAAAAAAATCCTAATTTTACTGCTCACTCAGGCAGTTTTACTCCTACAGTGCAGTTTTTCTCCCAAAATGCACTTTTCCATTTTCTTCCTTTACTTGAACTGGTATCTACCTTCTGGTTCACTCTGTCCCTGTACCCTTCATAACACCAATGCCTGTCTCAGCATCGCCTCCCCTAATATTCTTTGCCTTATAAGACTTAAGTCTGTAGTGATGTTGATATTGTCACATTTTAATTTCTATCACAACAGAAATCATCTATCTTGGGTACTATTCCAACTCTATAAATATGCCACTTTAGTAACCTACCACTTTTCACATATCTCCCATTGCATGCTCACTGTCTTTAGAAGAAGTTATCATTTCCTTACTCTTCATCCTCTTGTATAGACATGGCTGCTAGCAAGTCTGGATCAATGGAATGTTACCTGTATAAGGAAAGAAAAAGGTTCAACATTTTATAATAAAATTAGTCAAAATTATATGAATGTTATTAGTCTTTAAAGTCTTGAAAATACTCCTGAATCTACTTAAAAACGTGCACAAACTTTCCATTTTCTAACTTGCTGTCCAATTAAAGTATACAATTCTTTAAGCATCAATCTATGGAGAAATATTTTTAAACCTCTCGTACAATCTTACTATGAAAAACTCATTGTTGGAACTCAACACCTCTCCTCTGGACAGATTATCTAGACAAAATATAAGTAAAGAGATAAAAGATCTAAATTATATCATAAATCAAATGGATTTAACAGACATCTATAGAACTTTCCATCCAAAACCCACAAGAAACAATTTTTTCTCACCCACACATAGAACCTTTTCAAAGATTGACCATATGATAGGACACAAAGCAAGCCTCTACAGATTCAAAGGCATAGAAACTATATCCAGCATCTTCTCTGACCTTGATGGAATTAAACTTGATTTTAATTTCAAGAGAAACCCTCAAAAATATACAAATACATGGATTATTTCACAACCACTGAAGAAATAAAGACTGAAATAAAAAGATTCTTGGAAGTCAATGACAATGAGGACACTAGTTTTTATCATCTTTGGGACACTGCAAAAGCAGTTGTAAGAGGGAAGTTCATAGCAATTAGTGCACATGTGAAGAAGATGGAAAGAAAGCAAACAGATCAACTAACATCATGCCTCAGAGAACTGAAAAAACAATAGCAAAAAAAAAAAAAAAAATCCAAAACACTCTAGGAGAAAGGAAATAATAAGATTCAAGCAGAAGTAAATGAAATAGAAAATAAACAAAACTATACAGAAAATAAGTGAAAGTAAAAGCTGGTTCTTTGAAAAGATGAACAAAATTGATACATCACTAGTGAGACTTATTAAGAAGAGAGAAAGGAACCAAGTAAATCAAATTTGCAATGAAGCAGGCAATATAACAGCAGACATAGTAGAAATACAAAACATAATTAGAGGATACTATGAACAACTATAAGCCAACAAACAAGAAAATCTGGATGAGATGGACACATTTCTGGACATATATAATCTATCAAGATTGAGCAGGGAGAATATAAAAAGTCTGAATAGGCCCATAACAAGCCAGGAGATTGAATCAGTAATAAATAACCTTCCAACAAAGAAAAGCCCTGGTCCTGATTGCTTCACTTCTGAATTTTACAAAACTTTTAAAGAAGAGTTAACCCCTATTCTGCTCAAGTTATTTCTAAAGATCTAAAAGGGTGAAACTCTCCCAAATTCATACTATGAAGCCTACATCACCTTTATCCTTAAAACAGATAAGGACAGGACAAGAAAGGAAAACTATAGACCGATATCCCTGATGAATATAGATGCAAAAACTCTCAACAAGATGCTAGCAAATAATATCCAACAACATATAAGAAAGATTATACATCACAACTGAGGCTTTATCCCAGGGATGCAAGGTTGGTTCAACATACATAAAACCATAAAGGTAATACACCGTATTAACAGAAAGAAAGAGAAAAACCATATGATCATATCAATTGATGCAAAAAACCCATTTGATAAGATACAACATCCCTTCATGATCAAGACTCAGCAAAATTGGCATAGATGAGTTGTTTCTCAACACAATAAAAGCTATCTATGAGACAACCATAGGTAACATCATCCTGAATGCAGAAAAGCTGAAAGCGTTTCCACTAAAAACTGGTACAAGACAAGGATGTCCACTTTTTCCACTCCTTTTCAGGATAGTACTGGAAGTCATTGCTAATACAATCAGAAAAGAGAATAAAATAAAAGGCATTCAAATAGGAAAAGAAAAGGTGAAACTATCTCTATTTGCAGATGACATGATTGTATACATAGAACACCAATTGTATCCCTGAAAAAATTTCTGGAAGTAATACAGTAAAGTTGCAGGATATAAAATCAACATACAGAAATCTATAGCATTTCTATATATATATCTACAGCAGGCAGACTGAGATATAACTGAAAATAGTGACCCATTTACCATAGCCACAAAAAGTATAAGATAACTAGGAATAAATCTAACCAAAGAAATTAAAGACCTCCACAAGGAAAACTATGAGAAACTAAAAAAAGAAATTGAAAATGGCCCAAAAAAGTGGAAGGACACCCCATGTTCCTAGATTGGAAGAATTTATATAATCAAAATGGCAATTCTACCAAAATTAATCTACACTACCCAAATTAATCTACACATTTAACACAATGGCAATCAAAGTACCAGAGACATTCTTCACAGATCTAGAAAAGACAATCACACAATTTGTCTGAAAACATAAAAGACCTCATATTGCCAAAGCAATCCTGCACAAGACGAGTGGAGTGGCTGGCATCTCACTCCCTAACCCAAAAATATACTACAAAGCTGTGGTAATCAAAACAGCATGATATTGGCACAGAAACAGACAGGTGAGGTGGACCAATGAAACAGAACAGAGTCCCCAGAAATAAACTCCCAAACAGCCAGCCAACTGATTTTTGACAAAGGGTACCAGTCAATCCAGTGGGAAAAGGAAAAGCTCTTTAGCAAATGGTGCTGGAAAAACTGGGTATCTACCTGCAGAAAGATGAATCTGAACCCCTACCTCTCACTATTGACAAAAAATCAACTCAAAGTGAATCAAAGACCTAAACTGAAGACCTCAAACTATAAAACTGCTACTGGAACACACTGATGAAACTCTGAGACATTGGGGTAGGCAAAGACTTCCTAAATAAGACCCCTAAAGCACAGTCAATAATCCCAAAAATAGACAAGTGGGATTACATCAGATTGAGAGGTTTTGCATGGCAAAAGACACAGTAATTAGTGTGAATCAATAGCCCTCAGAATGGGAAAATATATTTTTAAACTATGTATCAGATAAGGGACTGATAACCAGAATATACAAGGAACTCAAGCAGCTGTCCTGAAAAAAGATCATCAACCCTATTAGAAGGTGGGAGAATGAGTTAAAAAAACACTCTCTAAGGAAGACATATGAATAGCCCAAAGGCATATGAAAAACTGCTCAACATCTCATTGTAAGGGATATGCAGATCAAAACCATAAAGAGATACCACTTAATTCAAGTCATAATGACTAAGATTTAAAAAAAAAAAAGATAAGTTCTGGGGGGATATGGTGAAAGCAGAACTCTCCCACACTAATGGTGGGAATGTAAATTGGTCCAGCCACTGTGGAGAACAATTTGGAGATTTCTCAAAGATCTATAAATAGAATTGCCATATGATCTAGCAATTCCACTCCTTGGTATCTACCCAAAGGACAGAAGAATTCTTAATAGGAAAAGTACTTACACATTGATGTTTATTGCAGTATTATTAACAATTGCTAAGACGTGTAACCAACCCAAATGCCCACAAACAGATGAATGGATTGAAAAAGTGTGGCACATATAGTCTATGAAATACTACTCAGCCATAAAAAACAGCAAGACCTTGGCCTTTGACAAAAAGTGGATGAACATAGATTTACTGCTGAGTGAAACAAGCCAGGCTATGAAAGAGAGACATTGTATGTCCTCACTTAATATATACTGAGTGTCTACACTCTATGGCCAAAACTGAATGACTAAAGGATATAGACGCATAGTAAATGGTCATGAATACCAGATACAGTGCGGGAAGAGGGTGGGCAAAGGAGTAGAATCTGAGGAAGGACATTAAGGGGAAAAATAGAGAGGCAGGTCATTTATGGGACAAAGAAATGGGTTATTATCTATTGAAGATAACTTCATAGTATTGTTAACTGGACTGGTGAGAAATGTACACATGTTGGAATATTCACTTTGCAAGCTAAGTAACATGTGGTTGAATGTATAAAAGAAATCAAAATTTAAAAAATCAAAGAAAAAAAGAAAAACTAATATTTTCTTTACACATTTATACTTTCAGTATATACTTTATTTCATAAAGTGGGCATTTGTTTCTTTTTTTTTTTTTTTTAGTTTGCCAGAGGGTGCATGTGCTCACCAGAGAGAAATAGAAAGAGAGAAAGGAAGAAAACACCAGCCATGGAGCATGGTCATTCTTCAATCCCTTCTTCATCTCTTTCTCTTTTTTAAGATTTTCTGACATGCACTGGCATGCATCTGTCATGTGTTTTAAAGCCACAGTGTATAGGACTCCAATCATGCAGATGGCCGTGTGGGATCCAGCCACCTTAAGCACTGAGCCATGGGCTGGCCCTAAAATGGGCACTAGTGCCAATCCTAGAAAAGTAACACCACCTAAAACATTGTTGTTATAGGATAATATAGGGTAAGTGAATTTATGGTATATTACTCACTTCTAAGTTAGGAACCAGACATAAGAAGAAGGAATATGATGTCTATGCTGAATTATTCGAGTCTGCTTCTACCTGGTGTGATCTCCTGTTATCTATGTTAGTGAGTAATTCAACCTTAGTTTAATTGTTTTGTTTTCTCCTCCCTGGTGAAACAAATATGCTTTGAAATTTAGAATGATTAGGACATCACAGATTTTTTTTTGCTCAGATCACACTGAACATATGCTAAGTATATTATTTAATTATGATGGACTCTTGGTCACTAGGATATTCACAGCATGTTGAACACTGGAAACATGACTTATGGAGGTATTAGATGTCACAGTCACAGGTCAGTCTATAAAGATCCCCAGGTCTGCTGCCTTCACTCAGGTAAGATCATTTGTTCTCAGACACTCTTTTATTGACAACTGCAGCTGCACCAACATAAGATTTCATTCACTTGGCTACATTCTCAAGCTGGATATTCTTTTGCACATCACAGACAAAAATGTGAGAAAATAGAGGCCAGTCCCAGTTTCCTCCAATTTTGTTCTGCCATGGTTTGCTAGTCTTCCCTGGGTCCTCCCAGAGTTTTCCCGGAAAGTGCTGGTGGTGGCTCTGGAAGCAGGCACAGGCCACCCAGCCAGAGGTCCACTCAGATCATAACAGAGGAGACCCTGGAACTTACCGTCTGGTCTTCTTGGTTTGTAACTCCTGCTATGAGAATGTAGGTTTACTTTGTGATTCTAGATAAGTTAATAAAATAATAATTTTAAAAAATCCTCAATACTGGAATTAGAATCCTTATGTTGTATATGAAACTATCAGAAATTAATTTAATCAATCAAAAGTTTTAGTGTTGAATTTTTTTTTTTTTTTTTTTTTTTTTTTTTTTTTTGCCATAGGACACATGCTCTTGCTGGAGAGAGAGAGAGAGAGGAAAAGTGAGAAATCAGTGGGGTGTGGTCACACCATAATCTCGTACTTTCCCATCTTCTCGGGATTTGAGGCAGGCATGCACACACACCTGGAGTGATTTTCAAGTCACTAGGTCTGGGGCTCAAACCACAGGCAGACATGTGGAAGTCCAGCACCTTAACTACCATTGTACCTGCTGGCCTCTGATTTTTTTTTAAGTATTAAAATTTTGTAGTCAGGATTTCATCCTGCAGACATAAAGAGGAAATTTTTTAAAAGCTTCAATGACTTTTCTGTTAAATATTTATGGCTAGGAGCATTTTCCGAGGCACGTGTACTCAGTCCTTTACGTTCTACCAAGTCCTGTTAGTTCACTGTCTACAATTTGAAGACTTTTGAAAAACTTGTTCTACTGTTTAAAATTACAGGAGGAAATGGCACATGTATCTGGAGATTTCTCTTCCTTTGTGGGAATCAATTTCGTTTATATTAAGCTTGTTTTAGAAATATTCAGATTCATACACCCATGACACACCTGCACTCACTCACAGCATTTTTGTCTAAATGTCTGACAAATTATGAAGTTTAAAATGTAACCAGAAGTGGGGCCAGCAGATGGTGTAGTGGTTATGTCGCTGGATTTCTACATAGTCTACCATAGTTTGAGTCCCAGACCAGCAGCATAAAACACATCAGGCATGTGTGTGTGCATGCCAAAAATCCTGAGAGGAGAATGGAGAAGCAGAGGTTACAGCATGGCCATCCCCTCTGGGTGGTGATTTCTCTCTTTCTGTTTCTCTGTTTCTCTCAGTCTCTCTGGCAAGCGCATGGGTCTTATATCAAAAATCTTTCCCCCTTGGGAACCAGCAGTTAGCGTAATGGCTATGTCGCTGGACTCCCACGTAGTCGACCGCAGTTCACGTCCCGGACCTGGTGGCTTAAAACTCACACCGGGCGCATGTGCGTGCGTGCCCAAGATCCCGAGAGGAGAATGGAGGAGAAGGGATTGCAGCATGACCATCCCCTCTGGGAGGTGATTTCTCGTTTTCTGTCTCTATGTCTCTCTCTGTATGTCTGGCCAGCGCACGCGCCCTATAGCGAAAACCTCTCCAAAAAAAAAAAAAAAAATCTTTCCCCCTCCAAAAAAAAATAACCAGAGGCCAGTCACAATGACACACTGATGGCACAACCCTGTGATGCCAACGGCACACGGGAGGGTCCCAAGTTCAGGTCCTGAGGTCTCTCTCTGCACACGAAGTGAATGCACAAGTGCCACGATCCTAGCTGGCTGCAGCTGGGGGTAGTAAATCAAGAGAGAAAATTCCCCCCTTGGAATGTTGTTGGCCATCTGATACTTAAAGAAACTTTGATCTCGGCGTTCTGAAAATTTGAGGTAGGAAAATATTCTTTGTTTGGTTAAAATCTAATAACTACAAAAATCTTAGAAATGAATATTTAATCCTGAGAATTACATACTAAAAGACACAAAACTGGGCTGGCTGCTGGCATGGTGGCTAAGGCAGATAGATTCCACATGGCCAACTGTGTAGTTCAAGTCCAGGATCCGGCAGTTCGAAAAATGCCATGGGCGTGTGTGTGTGCATACACAGAATCCAAAAGGGGAAGATGGAGGAGAAGGGATTGTAGTGACCATTCCCAATAGGGAGTGCTTTTTCAGTTTCATTCTCTCTCTCTCTTTCACCAATCAGCAGGGTACACACCCTCTAGCAAATTCTTTTTAAATAAGATGTAAAACTAAATGTAAAAGAAATATGACAGGACCTTGTGAAAGTTAGGCAAGAAAATGAAGCTTTCAGTCAATAATGAGCAATTTCAGTCAAATAAGCATAACCCCTACTAAAGTAAAGCAAAACTGCTTCCAATTTTGTGAGCATAGCACCATTAGCTGATTAACCCAGCAATGGAGTTCTTCTAAATAGCAGAGAAGATATTGACTGATGGAAAAATTATTTGTTGTTTTCTAGGACAAGAAGTAATAAAAACCATTTCAACAGGAAGGAGATATTCTCATTAGAGTCCAGAGAAAAACAACATATGATAGAAAAGTTCACTAGTACTGGTTTTGGCTCATTTAACTTAAGGCACTGCCGTTTGAAATATTTCTTAAATCCTACAAAAATTATTGCTCTTACATTCCTCCTAGTAGAAGGTTTTTTCCCAGGGCTGCGCACCTAGTCCCTATCACCCCTGTCATCCTGCACCCAGATAATGATTACTGCCTCTCTCTTCCACCTCGAATCCACCTCTGACAAGACAGTATTGCACATTATTGCACATTAGCAAAAAGCACTATACACTTTATTCTATTGGGAGCTCACTGGGGCCATTGTTCATTACATCCCTGTTGCCTTCAACAGTGCTGGCATCTGCTAGGGCCATAACATTTCTTAATAAATGACAGAAGAAATCTAAAATTGTTTTTGAACCAATATTGGCACTTTGCATGTAACTTATTATATTCCTCCATAGCATCTTGGAATTTCCCTTCTTATCCCTTAGCACATTTGTCATTAAATAACTACCAATGTAAATATCTGTTAAATGAGTGCCTTCCCCACATATTAAGATGCATGAGTGCAGCGGTACTCTCTGTCTTGTTCACTGGTGTGAATCTCTCGTTTCTAAGACAACTTAAAAGCTCAGAAAATAATTATGTAAACAAGTGAATAAAGGGATGAATAGATGCATTCACATAACTCTTTTCAATTGTCTGCTATTTCGTCCTAATCGCCTCACAATATATATTATATATAGAATACAAGGTAAATGGTGTGTCTTGAGCTAATGAAATATTTTTAAATTATTTTTATTGTTTAGCTTTGCTCTAGGATGAATGACCTCTCCAGAGACAGAGACAGAGACAGAGACAGGGAGAATGAAATATCACCCCCTGGCAGCATAGCTACACACAATCATTTCTCCTCTATCCTCCTCTGGAGATTTTGGGCACACATGCACATGCATCTGGCATATTTCTCAAGCTTCTGGGTTCTGCACTTGAACTACTCAGTTGACCACGTGGAACCCAGCTGCCTTAACCTCCTCGCCACCTGTTGAACCCCAGCTATCAATTGATTATTTGTAGAGATTAATGTAAAATAAAAATGTGAAGTCCCTTTTCATAAACCAGATAAAGTACCATTAAAGTTACTAAAATATAATAGTTTTTCCTTTATTTTTGTGGGATTTTTTTAATTGTCATGGTGCTTTTATTTACTATATAAGGTCATTTTAAGTAAATCAAAATTTAAAAATTTAAGTTACAGCATAATTTTTTTGGGAGGAGAGGTTTTTGCTATAGGGCGCATGCGAGCGCCAGAAAGACAGAGAGAGACAGAGAGATAGAAAGCGAGAAATCACCCCTCAGGGAGGATGGCCACACTGTAATCCCTTCTCCTCCATTCTCCTCTTGGGATCTTGGGCACGCACGCACACGCACCCGGCATGAGTTTACATCACCGGGTCTGGGACTCGAACCGCAGTCAGCTACATGGGAGGTCAGCAACATAGCCATTATGCTAACTGCTGGTCCCACAGCATATATTTTACTGTTCATTTTTTGCGTACAGTGCAATGGCACTTTAAAATGTAAATATAAAAACATCGGCCCTGTATGCAGCATCATTGAAACTACACAATTCCTTTGAGTAGCTTGTTCTCATATATATATTTTGTTATTACTAGCACAAAGTCAACTGTTTTCAGTTCATTCCTGATATACACACATTGCACCAACACTCCTTACCATCAGCTTATCCATGAGTAAGGAAAGAATGAAAGGAACAGAAACTCTGGGCTGCCCTCTTTCTCTCTTTCCATCTGTAACACAACCGCTTTCATAGCTCCCTTACTTGGGACTTGCTTTGAGTGTTACAGAACTTCATGCGGCTTGAATCCACTGCAATTCAGTGTTAATGGGACGCAGAACAGGCTACATGCAGATGGGATTGCAAGAGAGTGTGGATGCGCATATTGCTCATACCTTCTCTGCTTATGTACATGCTCTATTATCCCATCAAACTTCACTGACAAAAAGTTCTCCAAATTACTGAAGATTTCCAGACAGCAACAACAGTTTTGTGTTTTGTTTTGTTTTGTTTTGTTTTGTGATGAAAGAAAGTAGAGCGTTACTGCAAAGTGCAAAGGAGAGCAGGCAACTCATGCTGAAGAGACCCAGTCTCCCCAAGGTGTTTCCCACATACTTTTTTTGGTTTTGTTTGTTTTTTAAGAGAGATATTTTTGCTATAGTGTGTGCACACTCACTGGAGAGACAGAGAGAGACAGGGAGATAGAATGTGAGAAATCACCCTCCAGGAGAGATAGCTACACCGCAATCCCTTCTCCATTCTCCTCTCACGATTTTGGGCATGCACGCACATGCAACGTGGTATGAGTTGAAGCGACTAGGTCCAGGACTCGAAACACAATCAACTAATTGGGAGTCCAGTAATGTAACCATTAAGCCATCTGCTGGTCTCCCCTGTACACACACACACACACACACACACACACACACACACATGCATGCATTTTTAAGGGAAAAATTAGGGGCAGAGGTCCCAGGCACAGATCAGTTCAATGGTTGGTTCAAGAGGGCATGATCATCCTGTGGGTATTCCTGATTGACGAGGCCTTAGATAGCCAAGTTTATGTTCAGGTTTCTGGAGCCCAAGCACAGTGCCTTTCTAAGCACAGAATCTGCATGGCATGCACAGGTAGTACAAGCATGCCTTTTAGAGAACCTCATCAGTCTAACCCAGCTAAGTGACCAAACACAATTGTCTTGTAAATGTCACTAGCATCAGGGCGGAAAATTAAAGTTATACATCTATGTGTATATATAAAAGTATACCATGTGTCACAATGTAAGATGTATTTCTATCACAAATAATCATTTTAAAATTCGGTGTCACAAAAATCTATATCCTCAGATGAAGCCTATAGTTTTAAACTCTGGAAATATCTTTCCACAATAGCAAAAGTTAATTGATTCAAGTCATACTGAAAAGAAGATCACATTCACATAAGTCATCCTGAAATTTTTTTTCTACAAAATGTTGCCATTATGAGCTTAGCTTCTTGAGGATGATTATGTTTCAGGATTTGTAGAAAATATATCCAGCAATTCTAATATTTTCAATGTCCATGAAAGACAGAGCATTTAGAAGCAAGGAAAAGGGAAAACACATTTATTCATTTCTATTATCTGATATAATCCTCACAGTAATTTCTGAGATGGATAATATCAGTTCTCTTTTTCAGGTGAGGAACCGAAACTCAAAAGAATTTCAGTAAGGTGCCAAAAGTCCCATATCATCTTAGTGGCTAAAAGGGACTCGGAACCTAAGTAGTCTGTATCAAAGACCTGAATTTAAGTCTCCTGAGGTGTTATAATCTTATAAAAAATGCTGAAAGATTAAAATTAAAAGGGAAATAACATAACTGATGCACAAAAATCAAGGTTTGATTGTGTTACAGTCTAGTGAAATATAATTTAATTTTGGACTCCATTTTCCCACTGAACCATACCGTAACTAATAGGCAATATTCTTCTATGAATCAGAGCCTCAACATTTGCGTTTTCTTGTGGTTACATTATAAGAAATAATGTGCAATGTTTTGATTTCTTTGTACCCACAATCTAAGCCATTCAAAAACAACAAAATTCCACAAAGGAGGAGGAAAAAATAAATCTTGGAGAATTTTGGAAAGAACAGTATCAACTTTTTATAGCAATCATAAGAAAATCATCTACATTCGTATCAAATATCAGGTTTCCAGCACAGGAAAAGAAAACTGCAGTACCTGCCATTTTAAATTACTCCCTGTCATGTTTTTATTCCTCCTCCTCCCCTGGGATGTTAACGTCCTGAAGAAATATGTGTGTGCTCTGAAAATATTTCCTGAAGTCAGTGGATTCCATATGTTCCTAGGGAAACAAATTATTCACTCCGTGGGTCATTCCTGGCGACATTGAGATCTTCTAATCAGTACATTTAGGCTCTATGTACTTTGTATTTTCAAGACTTCCTTATGTAGACCTAGATAGAACTCATGAAGTATTTTTATTGACTCAAATCTTCCTTTTTCATTAAAGAGCACATACATACACACTTTCAGACATTCATATACATAGAAGCACACGTGCACGCACATATATACATAGACACGAAAAATATATTCTTTATAGTTTACATTGGACAGTGGGATAAGACAACTAAGACAGCTAATTTTTTTAAGAGAGATTTTTGCTATAGGGTTCATATGCTTGCCAGAGAGATGGAGAGAGACAGAGACAGAAAGCAAGAAATCATCCCTCAGGGGAGGTGGCCATGCCAAAATCCCTTCTCTTCCATTCTCCTCTCGGAATTTTGAGTAGGCACTCACATGCGCTGGTGTGTTTTAAGCCACGGGGTCCAGAACTCAAACTGCTGTCAACTATGTAAGAGTCTAGCGACATAACTGCTATGTCATTTGCTGGTCCCAAGACAGCTATTCTTAACCAAGTAAAAAATAGTTCAAAATCCAAAAGAAAAATTAGGAGTATATAGGAAAATGCACTCAATAGCTTTAATTCATAGAGTTATTTAGAAGGAAAAGAGCAAAAATAATAAAGGATTAAAGACTTTTGTTTGTTTTTCTTGTTATTCTATAAAAAGAAATTGTTACTTTTACTTTACCTTTGAACTAAATTTAAAAAGAAATTGTATTTCTTACAATGCTCTTCTCCTTTGATTCAGGGCATTGCTGTTTCTGTTTTTTGAAATCCTCTTTAGTGATTTTTTCTGTTTCCTTATTCTGATGTACAAGTGTCTCCAGATTATTTCATTGGTCCTTTTCTTTGTTATCCTTAGAAATTACATTAATATTCTGGACTTTGATTGCCTGTTATGTGCTATAAACTTCCAAATATATATCTCACTAATTTACTGTATTCAGATACGTTGGTCACAACTATGTCCCAGAAATTTGCATTATTTAGTGGGAACAAAACAATCTTCACCACCATCTTGTAACTTAAAGTCCAGTACTCCAACAGATGGCATGGTGGTTAAGGCACTGGATGGCTGTTCAGGTCCTGGAGCGTGCAGCTTGAAAATCACACCAGGCACACGTGTGCACATTTCCCAAGTCCCAAGAGGAGAAGGGAGGACAAACAATCGTTGCATGCCCTTCCCCCTTCGGAGGTGTTTTCTCACTTTCCCTCTCTCGGTATCTCTCCTCTCTAGAAAGCATATGTGCTCTGTGGAAAAAAAAAAAAAAAAAAAAAAAAGTATAGTACCAGAACCAGATACTAAATATGGAAATATTCCAAATATGTAAGCAAATAACTAAATAAACAAACAAACAAGAATCAAGTGAAAATAAGCTGGGGGAGGGGAGGAGCAGAGCACAAAATAAGAGAATAGGTAGGAAATAGACAGTGACTGAGAACGTGACATTTTGTTTTTAATTTTGCCAGAAGTCATTTGCGCTCACCAGAGAGAGAAAGGCAGAGAAGGAAATGAGAAAGCACCCCCAATGGAGATCTTTACTAATTTTCCTTCCTTTGGGGATTTTGCACATAGAGCCCGTCTAGTGCATTTTCCAAACTGCAGAGTCCAGTCTTGAACTCCACTGTTGGCCATTAGAAATTCAGCCACTTTAACCACTAGGTCATTGGCTGGACTGGAAGTGACATGTGACTTGAGATTTAAAGGAAAAAGAAAGATTCAAACAGCAAAGATTTGAAAGAAAACTGTTCTAAGCTTCTGGCATTGAATCCCTCACATCCTAACTCCTTCCTGAGTTCCAAACCTACGCCAAGTGCCAGCTGGCCAATCCAGGTAGTCTATGATTTCCCTGATTTTAAGTGGAATAAATGGAGCTTTCTAATTTCCCACACAAACTCAATTACCTTGCTACTCCTCATTGCTAGTTCTGCTTGGTTTAAAGGCATCGCTATTCACCCAAGTTAAACATCTTAGAAGACTTGGCAAGAATATTCCTTCTCCCCCACATCTTACATTATCTCTCACCAAATCCTGTGTATTATACTCCATCCAGAAGGTACTTCATACTTTTGTTGCTGTTGTTCTTATTACTGTTAATGAATAAATAATTCAATCAATAAACCAATGAGTGAAAATATCTCTGGAATTCTGACTACTAATAAGAAATGTTTTGAAATGCCACCAACAAATCCATAACCATAATACATGCTTCTTCTTCATTTATAATGCATACTCTCTTTTCAAAGAAACTTAAGATACTTTTCGATGGGTGCCAGCATGTGGCATGATGGTCAAGGCCTGGACTTACTGTTTGAGTCTTGTACCTGGTGGCTTGCTTTCTCATTTTCCATCTCTCTCTTTCTATCTATCAATCTTTGTCTCTCTCTGGTGAGCACATGTGCCCTATAGCAAACTAAAATAATAATAAATAAATAAAATTAAATAAATAACTTTTTTTTTTTAAAAAAAAAAAGGGGGGGGATACCTTTTGATTAAGTCATCACACTATTGAACTGGAAAAAGAAGCTAGTTCCTATCTTGCCACACAATCTCACTCAATCTGGAATCAGTTTGTGATAACGGGACTTGATAAGGCCTACGTTTTTATTTTAGAAAGTATTGTTCCTGGAGAACAGCATCAAAAAAAGAGAAAATAGCTTTTTTGGCCAGAACATCCATCTTCCAGTAATTAACCAAAATGATGAACACAAAGGGAAAGAGGAGAGGCACCCAGTATATGTTCTCTAAGCCTTTTAGAAAACATGGAATTGTTCCTTTGGCAACATATATGTGAATCTACAAGAAAGGTGATATTGTAGACATTAAGGGAATGGGTCCTGTTCAAAAAGGAATGCCCCACAAATGTTACCATGGCAAAACTGGAAGAGTCTACAATGTTACCCAGAATGCTGTTGGCATTGTTGTGAACAAACAAGTTAAGGGTAAGATTCTTGCCAAGAGAATCAATGTGAGCATTGAGCATATTAAACATTCTAAGAGCAGAGATAGCTTCCTAAAACGTGTGAAGGAAAATGACCAGAAAAAGAAAGAAGCCAAAGAGAAAGGTACCTGGGTTCAACTAAAGTGTCAGCCTGCTCCACTCAGAGAAGCACACTTTGTGAGAACCAATGGAAAGGAGCCTGAGCTACTGGAACCTACTCCCTATGAATTCATGGCATGATGGGTGTTAAAAATAAACTGATCTATGGTCTATAAAAAGAGAGAGAGAGAAAAAATAATGTTCATTTTTTACTGTGTATACACAGACAACTCTCAGCCTTATACTCCCACTCCTGGCCCTTTCGTGAAATGCTTATCCACAGACTTGTATATATCCAGCTACATACTCAGCATATCTACCTAGATGTCTAATTCACTTCTTAAGTATAACTATGCAAAATGGATTCCTGATGGTTTACCCCAGACCTTGTGTCTCCAAAAATCTTTCTCACTGGGACTGGCTACGTCACTGGACTCCCACATAGTCCACCGCATTTCGAGTCCCAGACCCGATGGCTTAGACTCATGCTGGGCGCATGTGCATGCATGCCCAAGATCTCAAGAAGAGAATGGAGGAGAAAGGATTGCAGAGTGGCCATCCTCCCTGGTGAGGGATGATTTCTCACTTTCTGTCTCTCTGTCTCTCTCCTCTCTCTGCCTTTCTGGCAAGTGCACGCGCCCTATAGCAAAAACCTCAAAAAAAAAAAAAAAAAAAAAAAAAAAAAAAAAAAAAAAAAAAAACCTTTCTCACCTATATTAATAATAAGTTCAACCTTCTAGTTATTCTGGACAAAAACTTTACAGTCATGCTTAATTCTTCTCCTTTCCCTATATTCCCTATTAATCCTTCAAAAAGCCTTGTTGGCTCTATCTTCTGAATGTTTCCTGAATTTGACCAGTTATCAACATTTCCACCCCTACCACCTTATCTTAAATAAACATTGTCAGGGCAGCAGATGGTGTAGCAGTTATGTTGCTGGACTCCCACATGGCTGGCTATGGTTTGAGTCCTGGACCCAGTGTCTTGAAACTCACTCTAGGCACACGTGCTTGTGTGCCCAAGATCTCAGCAGGAGAGTGGGGAAAAAAGGACTATACCATGGCCATCCCCCTGGGGGTGATTTCTCACTTTTCTTCTCACTGTTTCTGTCTCTTTTTCTCTCTCTCTCTCTCCCTCTCTCTCTCTCTGGTGAGTGCATAAACCCTAAGGCAAAAACGTCTTTAAAAAGAAAAGTCTCTCTCATGGATTACTGCAAAAACTTCTTAAATGGTCTTTGTTTTCACACTTGTTCCCTCACAGTCCTTTCTCAAAAGAAACCAGAATTAAGCTTTATCTCAAAACTCCCCAATGATCCATCCTACATGGTATACTCTACAGTATAACAGGCCCTCCCTGACCTGTCCAATTGCTATCTGGTTACTCTTCACTTAACAACTGGACTTGCACCCAGTTTGGATCTGCATATCCCTTGGTGTAACACAAACCTCCATGCCCTGTCAATATTCTCGACTCTCACTGTTCTTTGGAATACATGTTTTGTCATCTCCATAAACCCAACATTCTCAACCTCTTCTCTACTGGTCCTCTCACCATCAAATCCAGCGCACCTTGCATGCCCTTCAGCCGATAGTTTTTCTTTCACAGAGGTGAAAGATATTTTCTCTGCCTTTATTGCCATTTCTATCCTTCAGAAAACAACACAAAGCAAAACAAAAATTCCAGATACTTTTAAGTACCTTCTATCAGACTCTGATATGTGAGATCCTTACATCAGATGTCTATCTCCCTTCAGGTTATTTCTTCTCAGTGAATATCTTATGGTCTGGAGATCATCTTTCTCTATTCCACGAGGCCTATGCTATGTCCAGTAGTTTCAATGCCATTCAACACTTGACCACATGGTTTATTGACCTCCCATCATTCTATGCTCTTCCTGGGCCATAAACTGAAGCTAAAATGAACTCTGTAGTGGTTCTCAAATATGTCCTATGTTTTCCAGTCTTAGCATTTTTGCTTAATGTTTTTTTCTTTTCTTTTCTATTGTAGAACATTGTCCTTTTTCATCCCTGTCAAGCAAATTTCTACTCATCATACATTATCTGCCCAAATGTCATTTTCTTCATGAAGCCTTTTCTCCAAATCTCTTTTCTGCAAGCTCTCTCTAAATTAAAGAATAATCATTCCTTCCTGTTTGCTAGTTTTTAAGATATTTTGAATCTCTATAGACTGCTCTAGTAAAGAGTATAGAGTTAGGCAAAAATAATAGAGTAGCAACTTTTTTAAACTCTGAGTATCTACTACAGTGCTTTGGTATTCAAATAACTTTTGTTGAATGAATAAATTGTATTCAGTCTTTGTATGTCAGAGCTTGCTACAAAGGAAGGCATGCTTTAGCAAGAGACAAACAACCTATAAAAATCATTTAAGAGATAAGTAATCTAGAGTAAAGGTGGTTTGCTAACACTGTAATTCAAAAACTCTACCCAATTATAAAAACCAATGGCAAACTATCATAAAAATCAGAAAGAAAGAGATTTCTAGGCCTCATCCCAGACACACTAATTAGAATATCTGGAAGTAGAAACAATCAGGTAAATAATTAAAAATCTCAAATGAGACAATTTTGAAAGTGCCTTTTATAAGAAATAAGGCTGAGAACTGGTTTCATTTCTAGTGATAGATATGATCTGTATATTTTATCCATAGTAATATATATTATATTAAAATATACAACATATATTACATACACACATGCACATATATATACACATAGATATATACACATGTGTGTGTATATATAATATATATATATAATATATACATATATATATATATATATATATATATAATATACAATATATAATCTTCTCCTGAGATAAGCATTTAGGAAATATGATTCAGGCAGTAGAATTGGACAAATCTGCAAGTCAGAAAAAAGATGAATTCTGGAAACCAGCAGTTAGTGTAATGACTATGTCGTTGGACTCCCACATAGTCGACCGCGGTTCGCGTCCCAGACCCGGTGGCTTAAAAAACTCACCCCGGGTGCATGTGCGTGCGTGCTCAAGATCCCAGGAGGAGAATGGAGGAGAAGGGATTGCGGCGTGACCATCACCCCTGCAAGGTGATTTCTCGCTTTCTGTCTCTATGTCTCTCTCTGTCTGTCTGGTGAGCGCACACGCCCTATAGCAAAAACCTCTCCAAAAAAAAAAAAAAAGATGAATTCATGGTGTAACAGAGAAGGCAGGACTATTAAGAGATAACATTGGATATATTTATAAAACATATACTGTATAGACATTTAATATGAAATGAGTTCTCTGTGGGTATTTCTAGCCATTTAATATGAGTTCTCTGATATGTAAGTATTTTAGAGATGTATAATTTAATATGTATCTACTTTATTTAAAATAGATTTACATAATATAGTTACATAATAAAGTAGTTTGGTATATGAAAAAAGAAATTTCAACCTAGTATTTTTCCTAAGATTGTTCAATACAAAAAAAACAAAGACTAGGAAGTGTTAGTATGTATTTGATATTGTTTTGTTCTTGGCTTGCCATGTATAATTGTGTCATAGGAATAGATCCAAGCCAAGCAGAGATAATTTAGCAATGTAAAATTAGCATGACAGCTAAGAAAGATTATTTAAGGTCACATAAGATGGCCAATTGGAATTTTTCTTTGTCAATATTAGGGTTAATCACAGTAGAATAACAATGATTTTACTTAGCTAATCCACATCTTTTCCATTTTCAGAGAAAACTGAGCAACCACACCTTGTTCTCAGAAAATATTTAATAACTGAGAACAGAAGTGATATTGAACTGTCAAGTAATATTTCTCATACTAAAAATGAAAAGCACTGGACAAGAGGCAAAAACACTGGGTATTGTCGAGTCAACTTAATTTCTCATACTAATGCTACCACTGGACAGCTATGGGGAATATAAAAGCTGGTCTTTTAGATAGGCTTCACACAGTCAACAAAAAAAAATCGAATATCAATGTATCATTGTAGGCATTCAAAACTGCCAAATCCCCACTCTCCCACCAAAAAAAAAAAAAAAAAAACAAGATGAATTCAAGGTGTAACAGAGAAGGCAGGACTATTAAGAGATAATATTGGCTATATTTATCAAACATATATTGTATAGACATTTAATATAAAATGAGTTCTCTGTGGGTATTTCTAGCCATTTAATATGAGATGAGTTCTCAGTGAGTATTTCTAACCATAAGAACATTTAATGAAAAAAAAATTTAGTTGGGCTTGAATAATAAACAGAAAGATAATGAGATACACAGATGCATTCTAAGAAATGTTCTGAAATGGGTAACATAACTTAGCACAATCACAAGACTTGGGATCCACTGAAAATCATACGATCTTTGCAAATTAGCTGACCTTTCTAAATTTCTGACATGAAAAAAGATGGAGAGACAAATAGTACCTATTTCTTACAATTATAAGAGAGATAAAATGAAATAATACCTGCAAAGTGACTTCAAAACTGCTACTAGCCATCTGCACTCTAGGTTCTTTAGGTGAGAAAAATTATGTGAGTCAAAGCCCAGAGGCCCACATAAACCCAGCACCTGGAAAGGGGGTTCTATGAGAAAGCTAAATTGGTTAGAGTGGAAGGCTTTCTGAGAATGATATGAAATTGAGTTAGATAGATTTAGTTAGGGTTTAATGATTTTGTTTTTTAATCTTGAATAGATGTTTGGAGTTATTTCAGTAGACAATGTAAAAGCAATCTAAGCTCTTGCAGTTCAGAAAATAGGGGCAAGGCAAACCGAAATATTTTTATGCAAACTATGCAGATTATTCAAGAAAAGGAATAGACCAAATAGTAAATACCTGTAACATTTCAGAAATGATTCGATAACAATCTGTGCTGGAATATGGTCTGTGCTGATGAGAAGGAAGGGTTCGGTCTAAAGGCCTTGTGACGACAGGATAAACTTGACAGAGTAGCTGACTTGTTGGTAAACTTCCGTATTCTAAGAGGATAGCCAAGATTTTATACTGCTGTCATGCATATACATAGAAATGGAAGGTAGGAAAATAAAATCATTTAAAATGTTAAAGAGAGTAGAACGCCCGAGAGAGAAGATTTATCACATTGAGATATTTATTTGGAAAACTGAATATTAAATTTGGGTAAAATGGAAATATTGAAGTTGAGTGTGAAATTGGTAATGAAAATGTTAAGAAATTGACTTGTTTGCATGAGAAAGAGAGCCATGGGTCAGAATGCAAGTACTTAGAACTGAACAAAGAATGAGAAAGAAGACAGTAAGTAAAACTACTGCTACTACTCTTTCAATTATTTTCATAATTTAAGCTCTTCAAGCTAGTAAAAATATTTAAGCATTAATCATTAAAAAGAAATCTTTGAAATTATCTTTAGAAATACTGGGATAAAAATTGCAATATTATCGCTTAATGTGTTTGTAAGCAAGGAGAAGACAGCGAAAACAGAAAATTAAAGGAAAAGGTTTCCAAGAGGGACTGATTTTTCAAAAATATTTATTTCAGTACAACAGTTTTCTATCTTCTCACTTTCCTACTAAATAATGCCTTTTATTTTCCCACAGTGACACTTTGAGATCAAAGGAAAAAAATGGGGGGGGGGGGGGACAGAAAACAAAACAAAACAAACAAAAACAAGAAAACTCTAGACATTGCAGTTCTCCGCAGAGAGGTACGAATTGTCAAAGGGCAAAAGGACATCGCTGATAGTGGAAACTGGAGGACCCTGGGGAGATTAGAAGGTGAAATTTGGAATTATTTCACAAAGGATCAGGTATGAAAGCTAGAGGAAAACTAATTTTTACTGAATGCTTAGTAGAACTAACATCCTTCCAGCTGATTTACATGTGTGTTAGTGAGGTAGGTAGTACTATTCTCATTCATTAAAGAGCTTCACAGGAGTTAATAATTGTTCTTTCTCTGTCTCTATTGCTGATAGAAAAAATAAATAAATAGAAAAACGTGTTTTAAGTGAACAAAAAAATGAGTGTCAGGAACCAGTAGTTGGCGTAATGGCTGTGTCTCTGGACTCCCATGTAGTCAACCGCAGTTCTGGCAAGCACATACACCCTATAGCAAAAACTCTCCAAAAAAAGGAGTGTCAGATGGTGATGCAGTGGTAAAACATGACACTTTAAGAGTCTGACCTACATGGGAAGGTTCCAGGGTTGACAACTAGACCTCACTGTGGACTCCAGACCTGAATGCTCATCTCATGATCTAAGGTGGTAAGTTTAAACGACTGTGGCATCAAGACTCTGTTAGGAGTGTTCTCTCTTTCATAAATACACATCTTAATTTTTTTTTCTTTTTTTTGGAGAGGTTTTTGCTATAGGACGCATGCGCTCGTCAGACAGAGAGAAACAGACAGAAAGAGAGAAATCACCCCCCAGGGTGGATGGCCACACCACAATCCCTTCTCCTCCATTCTCCTCTCAGGATCTTGGGCACGCACGCACATGCGCCCAGCGTGAGTTTAAGCCACCAGGTCTGGGACTCGAACCGCAGTCGACTACATGGGAGTCCAGCGACATAGCCATTATGCTAACTGCTGGTCCCTTAATTTTTTTAAAATAAGTTAGTAGAAACCAGCAAGAGACATGGTGGTTGAGGTGCTGAACTCCCACATGGCCTACCACAGTTCAAGTCCTGGACCTGCTGTCTTGAAAATCAGGCTGAGCACGTGTGTGTGTGCGCACACACGTGTGTGTGTGTGCCCAAAATCCCAGGAGAAGAATAGAGGAGAAGGGTTGTGGTGTGGCCATTCCTCCGAGGGGTGATTTATCACTTTCCCTCTCACTGTTTCTTTGTCTCTCTCCAGAAAGTGCATGCACCCCATGACAAAATGAATAATAATAATAATTGGCCAACAGTTACTACTACTAGCTATTTAGTACAGGGATTTAATTGTGGACATATCTAACTCTAATGCCTTTGACCTTTTTCTATTATACTCTCCTTATCTGTAAAATGAAGATGTGGGACTAGGTTTTTCTAAGATTCCTTTCAACTATAACATTCTCTCCATCTCCATTGTGTTTGTATACAGCTCACCTTATATTCATTGTCTGAAAAACAGGGTTTATAATGAGCCCCTTTTTTGTTATTGTAATTTCTGATTTACATATAATCTCTATACGTCTTAGGGGGAATAATATAGTTTTTCAAGGTATGCATACAGTGCCTAAAAATCAAAACAAGGATGTAAAGATAGTCATCATCTTCAACATTAAACATTACATTATGTTATACACATTCAATATTCATTCCACTTGCTTTGGTTTTTGTTTTAGAGGCATATGTTAGATAGGAAACAACATTTTTGCTCTGTTGTGGTACATTGTCCATAGCCTATTCTTCTTTATTCCAGCATTATTCACAAGAGCTAAGATATGGAATCAGCCTAAGTGCCCACCAACCAGTGAATGAATTTTGATAATGTGGCATATATACATAATGGAATACTATTCAGCCATAAAGAATGATATCCTGTCATTTTTGACACAAAGGGGACAAACCTAGAAGATACCATGAGAAGTGAAATAAACTGGGCTATGAGAGACAAAAACTGAATGTCCTAACTTAACATAACCAAACATTCATACTCTAGGGTGGAAATTGAAGGATTTAACAACACAGATGTAGAGATACTAATGTAAAACTGGAGATTGCATAGGAAAGGGAGGATTCCAAAGAAAAAGATGAATAGAACCAAGAATTCATAAAAATAAGCCCTTTAATTAATTCTGACAATATCTGCTCTTCCCCAACTTTCTCTGCTTTTAATTTTAAAGAGCATCTGTAATTTAGTAAATATGTCATATTGAAAATTTTATATATATATATACATATATATATATATATATGTGTGTGTGTGTGTGTGTGTGTGTGTATATATATATATATATATATATATATATATATATATATATATATCCTATCTGAATCTTTGCCTAATTTCAGAAAAGTACTAGTGGACATAAGACATTAATTAAAAATGACCCAGATAGCAATGAATACGTGTTATGGAATTCTGGTGATACTGATTATTTCTTCTGCTACTCCAGAGGTATAGTATGCCCAAAGTATAAGTTTAGGAGTTCTGTATCATTCAATAAAACTTTTTAAATGCATCATATCTAAAAAAATGATAAGGTGCTGGGATGAGCAGTTAGCATAATGGCTATGTCGCTGGACTCCCAACTGCGTTCCAAGTCCCGGACCCGGTGGCTTAAACTCATGCTGGGTGTGTGTGCGTTCGTGCCCGAGATCCCGAGAGGAGAATGGATGAGAAGAGATTGCGGCATGGCCATCCCCCCGGGGGGTGATTTCTCACTTTCTGTCTCTCTGTCTCTCTACCGAGTGCACGTGCCCTATAGGGAAAAAAAAATGATAAGGTGCTAAAAGCATGTCGATGAGACTCCACTAACCCTTGTATTTTACAAGTAACTAAGACACAGAAACATTAAGGTAAAAATATATTCTGCAAATTCTTGGGTGTGGTATGAGACTGTCACCTAAATCTTGGCTCTTCGTAGCAATAATTTTTAGGTCCGATTGTCAGTTACCTCATCTGTAAAATAGAGTTAAGTACAGTACAGAGTTACTAAGAGGATTCAGTAAGTTAATGCATGTAAAACACTTAGCGTAATACTTAAGACACAGTATCTGGTCAGTAAAAGTTATTGTTATTATTGCCATCATCTTTTCATTATCAACAATATTCAATCATCATTACCATCCTTGTTACTCAGACCTAATCAGAGGCAATGCTGGAAATGAGGCCTCATGACTCTTCTCTCAGTAGTCTTTCATTTCAGTTTCAAGGCATTCCACAGATTTCAGGTGTACAAAACCAATGGGGACCAGCACTTAGCCTAATGGCTATGTCGCTGGACTCCCACGAAGTCGACCGCGGTTCGAGTCCCGGACCCGGTGGCTTAAACTCACACCAGGTGCGTGTGCGTGCATGCCCAAGATCCCGAGAGGAGAATGGAGGAGAAGGGATTGCGGCGTGGCCATCCCCCCTGGGGGGTGATTTCTCACTTTCTGTCTCTCTGTCTCTCTCTCTGTCTCTCTGGCGAGCACACATGCCCTATAGCAAAAACCTCTCAAAAAAAAAAAAAAGACAAAACTGACGAGAATCATAGCTTTAAAATACCCTCTTCCCGGAGGCTTCTTTCAACACTGGAAATTCTATTTCAATAAACATCACTGTATGTGTTCTCTATAATTTTACTCTTCTCATTGTCCATTAGGATTAATGCCCTGGTTTTTAAAAAATGTATATATAGCAATTATAGAGCCCATTACATGGCACAATGGTAATATGCTGCTCTAGAGAAACCTATCCCTCATGGTGATCGCAGTTCGAATCCCTGCCTTGGTCATCCTGAAATAGGCAGGGCATGCATTCAAGTGCCCAAGACATGATGGGCTAGAGGACTGGAAGAAGGAGAGTGTGGCTTAACTAGAACCCTGTGTAAGATGCTCTCTCTCTCTCTCTCCCCTCTCTCTCTCGCTCATACAAATACTCTCACATGTGCATGTGTGCTCTCTATCATGAATCATAATTTTTAAAAGTAAACCACTATAATTCTTATGCAAAATATAAATATCAATTTTGAGTTGAAACAATGAAATACATGATCATTTGGAGAGAGAAATACTAAGAGGCAAATTGAAGTCAGTATTTCTTTGTGGCACTAGTCTTTAATTCTCCCACAGTCTGCAGATAGTAGTAATGATAACTCCATTTGAATAGCACGTTATGGTTTAGAGAAAACCTTACACTTACATTTTTCTACCTGATTTTCAACCAACGCATGAGAAAAAAGTTCTGAGGGCAATGCATGAGAATCACCTACACAAGGAATGGGTAGTGATATTATCCTCATTTTAGGTGAGGACATTTAAAATAAAAGGTGATTTACTTGGGTCAGCAGATGGCGTAATGGTTATGTTGCTGGACTCCCATGAAGTCAACTGCAGTTCAAATCCCAGACCCAGTGACTTAAAACATGCCTGGTGTGTGGGCGTGCATACACAAAATTCTGAGAGGAGAATAGAAGAAATGTGGCCATTCCCCCTGGAGGGTGATTTCTTGCTTTCTGCCTCTGTCTTTCCTGTGAACACATGTCCCTATAGCAAAAATCTCTCTAAAAAATTAAAAATTAATTTTTTAAAGTGACTTCCTGAAAGCAGCCAGGCTGGTAAGCAGCTGTGACTACACTCAAACTCCCAAATTCTTATTCCAAGCATGTATGTGCTCTTTCGACCACACGAAGCACACTTCCTTGAGTTTGATTTCTTACATATATAGAAAGAGACACTTATGTACAAGATAGTCAAATACTGATTCTGTTTTGTTTTCAGATCGGGTTCAAGAATGAGAGAACTGAAGAAAGTGAATGCTTAGAGAGATGGGAATACACTGGACTTTGCCAACCACATTAGCAGACCTTCATAAATAGCCTATCTTTTCGAGGGTCAGTAGTCGCAGTCCTGTGAGAAAATGAGATACCTGCGAAAACAGAATGGAGATTTTTCCCTTTAAGTCCCAGGAGCACGTACAGTAAACTTTCTAGTAAAAAAAGAAACCTGATGGAGCAAGCAAGTAAGGATCATCTTTCTAAGTTGTTATCAAGACTTCTGTGCAACATCTGATTCTGCAATCTGTCATTGCCCAAAGCCAAGAAATGAAGAGACGAGGGGAGTCAAGTCCCTTGCAGCAGGCAGGAAAGTTGTTGGGGGCTTTGTTCCCTTCTTTGTGCCAAATGGGATGGGACTCTGGCAGCAGCACTTTGCATAAATTGTGAAAACAGTTCTGAGAGCCAAGAAATTACTTCATAAGGGAGAGGGAGGGAGAGCAAGGAGGCGCTGGATCCCTGGGGCAATCAATTTATGTGCTGTGGTATGAGATTTGATTATCTTTATCTAATTTGTATCACTTCAAATACTGTTGGTCACAAAATACCCTGAGTTTTTAAGATCCCTGACTCACTTTTTAACCTGGTGACCTGTCTCTACATATTAGTTATGAGTTCAATTTCCTCAAGCAATTCAGTGTGAATTAGCTCCACATTCCGTAAGAGTAATATCTTGTCTTTTGTTAAATAGTTTGGGTTTTCATTGTTTAATTCTGATGTTCTAATTCATTTTTCAATATCAAGGTAAAATCATCACTAGAGGTTATAGAGGGAAAATGTTAAATTTGATAGAAGGAGATTTTAATTGAATCCTGGTTTTGCCAATAACTGACCGTGTGGTAGACAATGTTATTCTCACTCTCCTGGAGCTAAGTTTTCTCCTTTGTCCAGAAAAAAAGCTTTTTCTCAGTTTCCAAGGTTTTAATGTATTCTAAAATTCTATGAATTTAAGACTTCCAAACAACACACAGGAATTCCATGGTGCCAAGCACTGAAATAGTAGTTTAAAATAAAACACCCTCTCCTTGCACTCTGTGGAAGAATCTTCAGGAAATACAACTAAAGTCATGTTTTATTCCAAAGCTTTGGAAGAATTATATGAACGGGGGAAAAAAAATCAGTGAAGATTTTATGTAATTGTTTACACCTTACTTTAATTTACAATTAATAAAAATATATAACATAATATGAAAAAAATAAAACAATTTAAAAGATATAGAAGTATAGTAATACCGTAAGGGATGACAGAACAGAGACATGTATAGATTGAAAGGTCTTACATATTTGTTAACATTGGCCTTCATGTCTTCAGTTTATGTTTTCCCCATGCTCAAATATCAAAAACTGTTGGGCCAGCAGGTGGTGTGGTGTGGTTAAGTCACTGGATTCCCACATGGCTGACCACAGTTCGGGTCCCTGACCAGTGGTTTGAAAACCAAGCCAGTCATGTGTGTGCCATCCTGCTACCTTGAAAATCACACTGGGCATGTATGCACACCCAAAAATCCTGAGAGGAGAATGGTGAAGACGGGGTTAGAGCCATTCTCTCTAAGGGTGATTTCTCATTTTTCTTTTCTCTTTCTCTCTCTGTCTCTCTCTGGTAAGTGCATACATCCTAGGGCAAAAACCTTTAAAAAAAATCACACCACAAATTACATGGAGTAGCAAGATTATATTTATTATTTCCAAGGTCATATATTTTCAAATATTTGTGGCCTTTTCTTGAAAAATATCTGTCTCATTCAGAAAACATCTTGTCTGCCACTTACCTTCATATTTCCTAAGACCCAGATAATATTTGAAATGTGGGGAATTGGAAAATTCTACATATTTTATGAAAATAATATATTCTCCATACTTTTTAATGCATGTATCTGATCCATACTAAAACAGGTTCCGAATGAAGGGCCTATATCATTATTGAAATAGCTTTCAAAATATACCTCTCAAGTTGTATCACTGATTCCTGTGACTATACTGTCAACTTAGAAGATGCACATCAAGTGAAAATTGGATGGCCATCTGGCAAAGAGCTTACAGAGACTGTTCATTCTTTGGGCAGACACTGGCTTCTTTTTACAAAAGCTAGGGAAAGCTGGGTGTGTACTTCAACCCTGTAGATCAGTTCTCAGTCAAGAGATAAAATCCAGGAGACTGACTGAATCAGACTTGTTTTGCAGCACACAAGGCAGGAGATGTGAGCCAAGAAGCAAGCGCTAGCGTAATCCCGGGGATTACTGATCACTATCAGAGGAGCATTACTGAACAGAAGATGCAAGAAACAAACGTAAAGACATCAACAGGAAATGAGACAAAAGGTTAGAAGCTGGTAACACTGTGAACAGGTCAGAAATCACAGTGGGAGGTGCCATGTAATGCAATGTTTAGGATAGTGATATATTGGCTGCAAATAAATGAAGCAAAGTTTCTAGCACTTTCTTTTTTTTAATGGTCATTAGGCTGGTCAGATACAGAGTATTAGACTGAATATATTCCATCACAGCTATCCAGTAGAGCGATACCTACTTAGAAGTTTGGACCAAGAGAAAAATGTCACGTCTAAAAATGTCCTAGGCCCTCTTGAGGTCACCTTAGCACCACTGCTCTGGCAGAATATAGGCTATCTGGGGCCAGCAGGTGGCATGGTGGTTAAGGTGTTGAATCCTATGTGGCCAACTCCAGGGTTTGAGTCTCAGACTCAGCAGTTTACAAAATATGCCAGGTCCATGTATGTGTGTGCCCCAAATCCAGAGAGGAGAGTGGAGGAGAGGAGATTGGGGCATGGCTGTCCCCCCCGGGGATGTAGGTGATTTCTCAGTTTCTCTCTGTCTTCTATCTCTGTCTCTGTCTCCAGCAAGCACACACACCCAATAGAAAAAAAAAAAAAAAAAAAAAAAAAACAACTTTCTCATACCACTCAATAAACAACCTAAGTACGGGATATTTATAGGAGAAAAATTTATTTTATAGGTGCTATTTTTTCCCCTCATTAAACTCATGGATTCAGTGATGTTCTGCATCCAAGTTACACTGTGTCGTGACAATTCATTGTGTGCATCTTATCCAACTGTACACTCCATGGCATCACATTGGTACCTTGATCTTGGCTATGCTGGGAGTATTTAGACCGGTAGAATTAACAAATGCTGGAAAAAAAGCTGTTTATTTTTGGAATTGAAAGTTTTTCTTATGCTTTTGATTTTGGCAAAGCAGTTATTAATCATTTGTCAGCAAACCACACTGAAGGTAAAGTGATTTCTTTAACCTTTTTAACCCATAAATGCAGGTCTAGAAATGGAAGAAATGCAGCTTCCAGTTAGGTATATAGATATGTGCATAGAAAATGTGTTTATATTTCCTCCTTTATGAAATATCTCTCTCTTTCTCTCTCTCTCTCTCTCTCTCTCTCTCTCTGTCTCCTCTCTGTCTCCCTCCCTCTCCCCCCCCCACAGTAAAGAAATAAAAAAATAAAAAAAGGGGATTAATTAAAATCAGAGAGAAGATGTCGAAAACTTTTCATAAACACAAAGCAGATGGATAGTAGTCTTTCCTGGCTAAAAGAAAATGGCAAACTCAACCTTCCTCAACTTTTCAGGTTGATCTCATTCTGCTTCCTGGAATCCTGTTGATAGTAAACTTAATTAAATGCTCGATGAACCAAATTGAACAGATTTGGTCCTAGCTTCTGTTGGTCAAATTAATCAGAATCGCCTGTAGAGTTCCCTACTCATGATAATTTGGATAAAAACCAAGTGGTGTTAAAAAAAAAATGAAAAAAAGATAGGGAGATAGATATTATTGAAAGAAGCTTTTATAGGTCTCTCATTTTTCCACATCTGTGAGTAGAGGTACTTCTTATAATTTTTCCAGACTATAATTTCAAGGATGTTTGTAATTCAAAGAGTCTTTGAAGATAGAGATGGTCTTTCCTATGAAAGGGAAGGGCAGGTTTCCTTACTGAGCTATAATGAAAATCATGCTTATTTTCAGAGTAAATGGCAGAAATGTTTACTGCCCATTATAAAACAGTCAGGTTTCTTAACCTTAGGACCACTTTCTAATTTTTTTTATTTTATTTAACTTTACTTACTTAATTATTTTTTAATTTGATCACAGAGGAACAGAGAGAGGAAGAGAGAGAGGAAAAGTGAGAAACCAAGCCACCAAGTCCAGGACTCGAACAGCTGTAGGCCATGTGGGAGTCCAGCACCCTTAAACACCACACCACCTGCCGGCCCCAAGACCTCTTTCTTTTAAAGTCATACATGAGCAGCAATACCTAAATCTTCTATGCACTGAATGATTTGGAATTTCTGCATGGAAAATCAGCATCAAAAAAATGCTGATCCTGGGACCAGCAGATGGCATAATGGCTACGTCGCTAGACTCCCATGTAGTCGACAGCGGCTCAAGTCTTGGACCCAGTGGCTTGAACTCATGCTGGGTGCATGTTTGTGTATGCCTAAAATCCCGAAAGGAGAATGGAGGAGAAGGGATTGCAGAGTAGCCCTCTCCCCATGGGGAGGGTGATTTCTCACTTTCTGTCTCTCTATCTTTCTTTGTCTTTCTGGCAAGACCACACGCCCTATAGCAAAAACCTAAAAAAAAAAAAAAAAAAAAAAAAAAAAAAAAAAGCTGATCCTCTGAATATTGCTATTGCTAATAGTAAGGTCCTCTGTCACTAATATGGGCATTTTGTTTCTTCTGCCAGTATCCAAGAAACTGTAGCTGACTAACTTGTTAGCTTGCAACTCATGTAAAATCTCAAAATCAATTTTAAAAAATAATTTTAAATAGGTTTGTTTTTGCTTTTGTAAAAGAACTGTCTTAAGAGACTCATCTCTGTTAATTGCCTACAGGTGATAAGTAATATTGAGTGTATCACGGACGGGGAGAACCTGAAAGAGTGAACTAACAAATGTGTGTGTTTCATGTGGTGTTTGTCTATTGTGTTTGACACACCAAACGCATTGAGTTTACATAACCTTATTTTCAAAAGCCTGAGCATACCTATGCAAAATAAACTGACACATACCCAAACACACACTGAGTGCCTCATCTCTATCCTACACTAGATTTCTTCTTAGTGATTACAACCTGAGTTTAGAAATCCCGTGAACTGTCCAGGTTCACCTCAGCACCCTGGATGTGTGCTCCAGGTTACACTTACTTTTTATTTATGCCTTCGATACATTCAATACAGTTGAAGGTAACAAATGATAATAATTTATAATGAGATTACACTGGCATACTGTTTTTCAGTTTTCGTACCTATCACACTTAATGTAAGTGTCCAGTCCAACACCATAAGCTTTCTTTTCAAAAACTCTAGAGGACATTATCCAAGTCAATATATTACTCTTTATTGAGGTTCCCTGAAAAATGTTTTAAAAAATCATTTGGGCCAGCCCTTGGCTTGGGGGATACATGATCTGGATCTCACATGGTGCAGTCCGGGTCCTGAACCAGGCACAAGCATGTGTGTGCTCAAAGTCCCCAAAGGAAGGAGAGATGGAGGAGGAGGAATTGCTACATGACCATGCTCCATTTGGGGGGTGGAAGGGAGGTTGCTTCCCTCTCTTTTAAAATGCTATTAGTACTACATGTAGATTGAGAAAATTACACTGGACTATAGCTTGGGAAAGACACAGATGGAGATGATAAAGAATCACAATATATATTAAAGGAGAAGCAAAATGTTAGAACTCGAGTTAAATATCATACAGAGAAGAAAAGAGATCAAAAACTTCCAGAAAAGTTGGGATGAGAGGAGACAGAAGAAGCAGTCAGAGGTGACAGGGCAGATAGTAACCTTAGACAGATATGTCAATATACACAAGCTTAGATTATTCTCTTTTATCAATTTAATATTCTGAGCAACTTGATCAATAAAAATGCATCACCCTATTCACTTCACCAAATCTTTGCCAACACTCAGTAAGTTTCAGTTTAAACACATCACACAGATGTTTACATTCAGTAGAGAAATTTGAGAATTTTCGTCAGGATGTACAAAAATTGAGTCTGGAAGTTTGTGGTCTAACAAGTCCTCCTACTCAGAAGAAAAAAAAAAGAAAAAAGCCTGTTCAAGAGAGGACGAAAGGAATGAGAGATAATAGAATGGGAAACAGCAGACCCACCCAAGCTAATCTACATTATGAATCAAACTCTTTCTGACTGTACCACATTGGCCAAGACCAGATTTATGTGCTTATTTGACTTGTGTCACACTAAAGAGGAATTGTTTATTTTAATAACTACACACTGGAATTCACGGTTTGAGTATTTTTCAAGACTCCCAAAATAAGGCCCTGGATAAGCAGAGTTTTCATTTCTATCAATGGAATTTTAAGCAGCAATTTTTCCTTTAGTTTATCAATTTTTTGCTCTCTGTTATTTATACATTAAAAGTCATTGATCATCTACTACATATAAAGTGTTGTGCTCAGCACAAGGTACAAAGATATGAATAAAGTGAAATTCCTTCCCTAAAGGAACTGAACGTGGGCAGTTATGTTTGGAAACAGACCATCACAGAAGTAAACAAATACTGCCACACCAAAAAAAAAATATTTAGGTTGTTAGTTGGTTCAACTTGCCACATTTTATTAAGTTATTTGACCTATCAGAATACAAAACATTTTGAAAGTATTACATTTACATTTATGTATAGTGAGCCTGTGTGTGAGTACAAATACTTGTTACTACACATTTGCAAAGGTAAAAGTGAAACAAAATAAATGATGAGGCTTATTCTTGTCATTAATTTTTTTACCACATTGTAAGATACTAGCAATATAAAAACTAGACTGGATTAAAAATTAGTAACAATAATAATCTCTAGGTTTTCTATAACTACCATAGCTCCATTCTCCAGTCATGCAGCTGCAACTTTGACATGGTCGCTCTTGTCAAGAAGCTGCTAAGTCAATCTATTGTGACTGCTAAATCTCTTGTTGTGACTTCACTCCCATCATGAGATTCACATTAAAAACAAACAAACAAAAAATCAATTAAAAGAAAGTTTCAGACAGCATGGCCAAGATAGAAAGATAATGTAGGAATTGAAGGCCCATCCTGCAATCATCAATCTCCATCTGTGTCTCCTGATTAATTTATTGTTGGGATTCATCCTGATGGTAGCTACCTCTGTTATCCCACAGGATAAGCATTGCATTGAAATATCAGGTCACAGACAAACTGCAACTAAGAATCTAACTCGGATCTACTTAAATGATCTTAGACCACGTGGGAGGAAATGGAAAGACCATGTTCCGGAATGTATTATCCTTTGGTCAGACGCAAAGCTACTTTATGTTCATTCATATATGAGCCATACTTAGTGTCTGGAATCACCCAAGATGGGAAGAGAATAAATAAAGGAAATCGCAATATAAGCATCCATTTTTCACCAGTTATGGCAATATTTACCTCCTCTCCTCCTCTGAACTTATTTTACATAAGCTAAGACACCCAATCTTCGACCAAATCAACATCTCTGGTCCCTTTTGCCATCTTTCCTCTCTTAGAATATGAACTACCTACCCTACACGCATTGCTTAATTGCTTCTTTCCTAACCTATCCCATCATAGCCCAACACTTTCATTATCTTTTTGTCAGTTCTCTGTCCCCAGTTCTATTACCGTGCCCATTTAAAACATCCCCAGGAGCTGGCAGGTGGTGTGGTGGTTAAGGGCTCTGGACTCACACATGGCCAACCACAGTTTGAGTACCAAACATGGCGGCTTCCTTTTTCACTTTCTCTCTCTCTCTCTGGTCAAATTAAAATTAATAAATAAAGTGAATTGAAATAATTCTTTAAAAAATAATTTAAAAAAAAAGAAAGAAAAACTCCCAAACTCATTTTAAAACAATAGGTCTAACTTTGTACTTCTCACACTCAGGAAATGAGAAATCCACTTGAGAAAATCAGCATCCCTACAGAATTATAGTTTCCAGCCTCAGCTAGGCCTACAGTGTCTCACTCAGGCCAGTCTTTGTCCTTCCCTCCAGTTTGCTCATGTTAGCTCTTTCAATTTTTCACACCTTTTCTCAGGCTCTATGCTTCCTCTCACTTGTCACAGTTCTAGCAGGGTATTTCTTCCAAACTACCTCCCCATCTAGTTTTTGACTGCATTTTCACAGCAAACTTCTTGAAATGTGATCCTTCCCTCCATTTGCTTTGTTCCTGTTTTGAAGCTAGTGATCATCTCTTCCCTGGATTATTGCCGTTTTCTAACCGATCTTCCTCCCGGCGGTCTTGCCTTTCCCTGGCATCTGTCTCTTTAGATGCTGCATCTGCATTTGCGCGAATCCTACTTCTGCATGCTGGCAATTCTCAGACCCCTATCTCTTGCTCTCTTGATCTCCTACACCAGTGGTTAATAGGTACAGCTACCCTCGGAATGCCTGCGAATGTACATGCTACAGATTCTACATGTCTAATATGCTAAAACTGAATTTTTGAATTTCCTCTTTTGCAACCTATTTCTCTGCACTAGGTTATTGAATGATTAATACATATTAGAATCTGTTAGTCACTTCAGACTTCATCATTTTATTCACCATTCTCCCCTAGGCATCATGTATTGTTAAGTTACTTTCAGAGTATCTCTTGAATACCCTATCCTCTTCTCTTTAAGCTTCTCTTATCAATCTTCAGGTCTTCATGATTTGGGGTAAGATCATGAATATAGCCCACTAACTGTTCTTGCTTCCTCATCCTCAAACCCTATGGATTGTGTCTCTCTTCTCTAGAGTCACCAGAGCAACATTTCTAGAACACGTATGCACTATTCAGAATAAAAAGACTAAAATGGGAGGAGTCCATAGTGTAGTGGTTAAGTGCTGTGTGGAAAGAGCCAGATCCCACGTAGCCTGCTTAGGTTTGAATCCTGGCCCTGGCAGTTTTAGAACACACCAGGCATGTGTGCCCAAGATCCTGATAAGAAGAAGGAATGGAGGAAAAAGGATTACAGAGTGACCACATCTATGAAGATCTGGGGGCGGGGGGGTGTCCTTTATCGCTTTCAGACTCTGGTGAGTGCATGTACATTCTAGCAATTAAAGAGAAAAAAATATATAAGACATCTCTGATAAAGTTTCTCACTATTCACTATGTATTAAAAAGGTAAAAAGGTAATGTAATATTGGTAATTGAGACTGACGGTAGACTCAGCCTTAATGGTGAATGCGGTAGGGCACCACTGTGCAACGCCAGCGGCACTTCCTAGGGAAGTCCCAGGATTTGGATCCTGGATCAATCTGAATATTTTAAGTACACCTGAGGGTTTCCATGATCTTGGCTGGCTAGAACGCTGGAGGAAGGACTGTGGCATGGCAAGACCCCACCAGGGGTCCCTGTCTCTTTGTTTCTCTCTCATGAAAGAAAGAAATTGATACACTTTAAAAAGTAAAATGGCTAGCCCCATAGCCTAATGGTTAAAGGAGCCAGATCCCACATGGCCAATTATGGTTCTAATCCCAGCCTTGGTAGCTTCAAAAACACACTGAGCACATGTACACACACGTCTCAAATCCCAACAGGATGGAGAAAAATGAAAGATAAGGGATTACAGTGCAACCATGCCTATTGGGGGATGGGGGTCTTTCTCTGTCTCTGTCTCTCTTTTTTTTCTCTTTGGCAAGTGCATGTACCCTCTTGCAATAAAGAAAAAAAAAAGGCTCACAGAAGACTAATACCTGAATTTAGGAAACCTTTAGAAATTATCCTCACTGGGAGCAGCAGATGATGTAATGGCTATGTCGCTGGACTCCCATGTAGTGGACCCCGATTTGAATCTTGGACCTGGTGGCTTAAACTCATGCCAGGCACAGATATGTGCGTGCCCAAGATCCCAAGAAGATAATGGAGGGGAAGGGATTGCGGCATGGCCATCCCTCCTGGGAGGGTGATTTCTCGCTTTCTGTCTCGGTCTCTCTGTCTTTCCAGTGAGTGCACACACCCTATAGCAAAAATAAATAAATAAATAAATAAATAAATAAATAAATAAATAAAAAAAATAAAAAAACTCTCTTCAAAAAAGAAAAGAAATTATCCTCACTAATGAAAAGTCAGTGATACTGCCAGAGTCTGAATATACCTGCCCACCAGGAAAAAGAAGAGGACGGCATACATTGTACATTTGTTGAGTACTTACTTGTATCATGAAATACAGAAGATATTTTGGATAGGAAACATTTATCACAACTCACTAGGTCAGAAATGTCTTATCCTGGAGCCAGCAAGTGGCATGGTGGTTAAGGCGGCTGGACTGTGACCAGCAGTTGGTATTAAGGCTATGTTGCTGGACTCCCATGAAGTTGACCACAGTTTGAGTCCCAGACCCTGTGGCTTAAACTCACACAGGGCGCATGTGTGTGTGTGCCCAAGATCCCAAGAAAAGGATGGAGGAGAAGGAATTGCTGCGTGGCCATCCCCCTCAGTGGATGATTTCTCGCTTTCTGTCTCTCTGTCTTTCTGGCGAGTGCATGCACTCTATAGCAAAAACCTCTCAAAAAAAAAGGCAGCTTGACTCCTACATGGTTGACCATGGTTTGAGTCCTGGACTTGGCAACTTTCTTTCTCGCTTTTCCTCTCTCTCTGTCTCTCTGGTCAACTTTTAAAAAGTAAAATAAAATAATGACAATGAATAAAATTAAATATTTTTTTAAATAAATAAGTAACAGGATTTTTTTAAAAAAGAAGAAATGTCTTATCCAGAGTGGAGTACATTATATCCCTAGTGGGAGTTGTTGGTTTGGGTAGCAGCTAGAGTGTTTCTTCACACTTCCTCTTTCCAATCCCACTGTTAGAAACTCCCCATAGACCTATGGTCTATGTCTGCAAACTCTGGGAAACTGGATAGGAAATAGAATGTGGCCATGATAGTTACAGTATATTTAATTCTAGAAGCTATATCTCTTACAAATGAATTATTACAATATAGGAAGAGACAAGTTTGTAGAAGGGCATATAGAAGATTGCAGTGTTCAGTGTACTTAGGTGTTCAAAGTGACAGACTGCAGGAAGTGGAAAGGAAAAGCAGAGCACATCTTAGAGACATTAGAGAAACAGTTGTAGATAGTGAAAACTGGGAGAGAACTCTGCTGGGCATTCATGTGCCCAGTGTGTTTCAGTCTGACTAACCCAGGAAGTAAAACCATTGTTACCATATGGGATCTGGCTTCTCTTGATTAGCACATTACCCTTGTACCGCAGGACGAGCCCTTTGAACAACTCTTAAAGGTCCTACCTCTGAACACTATTGCATTGGGAACTAAGTTTCAATACATGAACTATGGGAACATAGGCAAAACATAGCATTCCCCCCAAAAAATATTGTATTACATAGTTAAGTGGAAAAAATAAGTTACATAGGAATTACAGTATTACATAGTATCTCATAAGTACATAAAATTATTTGTCCATTAAGAATTAACATAAAATAAAAAATGAAATACAATTAAAAATAAATATTTAAGTGACTTAAATATATATGCATACATCTTTACAAATATGGGCCTAGAAAATATCTAAAAAGTTATATACCAAAATGTATGTGTGAAAAGTTTTGTCTTTACTTTTGTTTTGTTTTGCTCCATTTGTTTGTTTGTCAAAGAAAGAACAAGCTCAGAAATAGAAAGAAAAGAAATATCAGCCATGTCATAGAGCAAGACAACCAAGTATCTCATAGTGGAGTAACAATGGCTTTAATGCTAGAAGATTTCTCTATGATGTAAAGGCACACCTCGAGATGTGAAAGAAATTGTCAAAGAAGATATAGGTGCTAAGACTCTAAAAACATAGATGATGCCTATTATTTTTATTATAAAATTCTATAAAGTGCTAGAGATTTCTAGCATTCACACATGAAGCCACATATGTTTATGACATGGTACTATCTATGAACGACATGTTGCTGTACAAGGCTCTCCTGTCTAAAAGCTTCAATCCTACCACTTGACATTTATCATCAGGGATTTAAGCTTTTGCAATTACCAAGCAAGGGAATCCCACAGTGTAAACTGATATCCAAGAAGAATGAAATGGCAGCCATTTGAAGAAAGAAATATGAAACGGCTAAAGAGAGGAAAAAGACTTTGAATGGAAAAGGCTACTGAGAAGGTATGTAACTGGAAGTTAACAAAAAATACAAACTTTACATGACTCTTCTCTGGATAAAATTTTATACATTGATTAACACTAAAGAGCTATGAGAATCAAACCAAATAAAATTCATACTGTACACCTATTGTATAAATCCTTTATATTACTATGGGTTGTAAGGAAGGAAAAACAAAGTAAAAATGGAAGTGGAAAGACAGGAAGAAAACACAATAACACAAATAAAAGCTATAGCAACAACTAAGAGACCATTGAGTAAAATCCTAATACATACATTGTACTAAATGGGAGAATTTCTAATTCCACATCTGACTCGATTTGGAGATTTGGTTCTTTTATGACACAGGAATAAATTGGTCATTGATGAGAAAAATATTGGTTACTCTTCATCACCAAAGGCTGTAGGAGATTAACAGGCTGAATAGTTTATGCAAATTTTAGAAAACATTCTCTGGAAATCTGCTTTCAGTAGATCCCAACTTAAAGTTGCCAGAGAAAAATTTGAAGTTGTATGATTTCTTAGAAATAAGCATATAAAGTACAAACAAAGAAGAAATATCAAATATATTCATCTTTTTCAATACCTAAAAAGAAAATTTTCTACAAATCATCTCTTCACAAAATTAGAAGCTATGAAGCCAGAAGAACTGTAACTGGTAGTAGAACAAAAACAGACTTCATAATTGTTCTTTTGTTCAAAAGCATTCTTTATTTATGATATTGGTCATTTCTTCTTTTCTTTCTTTCTTTCTTTCTTTCTTTCTTTCTTTCTTTCTTTCTTTCTTTCGGAGAGGTTTTTGATACAGGGCGAGTGTGCTCGCCAGAAAGACAGATAGAGACAGAGAGATAGAAAGTGAGACCACCACCCCCCCAGGGGGGATGACCACGCCACAATCCCTTTTCCTCCATTCTCCTCTCGGGATCTTGGGCACGCACGTACATGCGCCTGGCGTGAGTTTAAGCCACTGGGTCTGGGACTAGAACCGTAGTCAGCTACATGGGAGTTCAGCGACATAGCCATTACGCTAACCGCTGGTCCCAGTATTGGTCATTTCTTTGTTGAACACCTACTATTTGCAAGTCATGTAGCTTAAAATAGAGAATGTAAAATTTAGACTACTTGATCCCTACACTTATGTAATTTGAAGATTCATTGAAGAGTATGACTTGCCTGCCCTAAAAAACAACTGGAATGCAAAGAAGAAAGTGCTAGTATCAAAAGAAAAATAAAATTAAAATGTGAGTAAAGTTCAGAGGAAGAAGAGATAATTCCTAGGGTTTAGAAGGGATAAGACTTACTTCATGGCACATATTAAATTTGAATTGGACCTTAAAGTACATGTAGAAGTTTTACATCGTTGATAGAAGCTAGAAGAATTCTAAGTGAAAGAAATAGTGGAATAAAAGGAGCAAACATTGATAAACCACAGGACATATTTGGAGGAAGTACATGTCGTCCAGGTGTGCATGTTTAGTGATGGTACAAGTATTTTAAGAACAAAATACTAGACTTCCAGGATTTTTCTAGGTGTTACTATTAGTAGCTCATGCCCAGATGTTCAAGATACAGTTTTATACAACCTATAAACTATCTTCTGTAGAAATGATATCATAAAATTTAAACCTCAACCCTTCTAGCTCAACTCTCTGTTTTAACAGAATTAAAAAACTGATTTTCAAAGAGGTGAAGTGGTGTTTCCAAGATCACACAAGTAATTAATGGCATTATTAAGACTCATACTGTATTTTATTATTCCAATCTGGGATAAAGAAGTTTCCCTGCCTCATAAATACTCTTCTTTTCCACACCTACTTCCCACTGTCCCCATTCATCTCAAAGTACCCATTGGTTCACATGCTGACCCAAGCAGTCTGTGACCAAGGGAGAGGGTATTTTCTCCTTAAGATGCTAATTTGTTCCCACATAGAGTCAGTTTCTACCTTGGTCTCATTAGCTCCAGGTTCTAATCAACTCCTGGAATGGTCCTTATTAACTAAGAGAGTATAAGCATATTGTCACAAAAAAAGGAATTTATAAGAAGAACCAATAGCACTTGAAATGTACTAAACATAACTTTCTTAGATTTGACTCCCTCTAGAGTATGTTGAAGGAAAAGACTGGATTGAGTAAACTTTTTTCAATACACAATTTAAAACGTGGAACGTTCATGCTACAAAATTACCCTTCTTCTAAAAATCTACACATTTTCTTTTTTAAATAAGCGAAAATAATTTAATCTTTTTAATGAATAGGACTAATGTTTCTGTTGTGTTAACAATTAATCTGTACCTTCAACTTATTCATCTACTGGTGCCAAGATTAGAGATTTCTAAAGTAAGGTCATTGAATCCTGGCCTTGTAATTTAAAGAATTAAAATTCCAAATTCATGTAAAAATTTTGGTGTGTGATAGTCATTTTCAAATCTAACAAACCTATCAAGACTTGTATAAATTAAACTTCATTAACAAAATTAAAATTCAGTTTTCACATCTCTAGTTATAAGTGTGCAAATGTTACATTCTTCCTTTATGAAAAGATATATGTATGTGTGTGTGTGTGTGTATATGTGTGTGTGTTAGTTTCACATTGCAAAAAAAAAAAAAAGAATGCAAAATCAGACTTCCTTCATTCTCCTACAGTTTTAATGTTGGAATACATTTAAGTGTTTGTTCATGTGTTTTTCATTTTTAATCTCAGGCAGGCTTATTGAACATAACAAAAATTTTCCCAAGATTGTCAAAGCATTATGTACCTTACATCAATTATAAAAGAAGTAATTATAAAATCTTTCATAGAAATTATACTCATGCCAGGACAATCACAGTGCATCGAATCTTTTTTGTCCTTTAATATAATACAATACACAGGGGCCTTCAAAACTTTACAGAAAATACACAATATAAAAAAAAAACTATGCATGATTTTCAAAATTTTTTCATCAAAATATAGTTATACTTTAATTCCACTTTTCTACAAGCTTTTGAAGTTCCCTTGAATATATAATAGATATCAAGTCATATACATAATGATTATATCTATATTGTTTATTTATAGATATAGTTATGGATATAGATATACATTTGTATTTACCTCTCCAAAATTCACAGTTAGATAACAAAACATGAAAATAATGTGGAAGAAGAAATCATAGTCTTAATCTGAATAATGCCTTAAAATTCATCGGAATTTATACAGGGATTCTATTTTGTAGAAAAACACATTTTATTTTAGGTAAAATAGTTTCTTATGTCATTCTCTTTTCCTAATTTTACTCTCAGTAAAGAAAATTCTTGTTAGGCCTTGAATCCTCAGCTATTAGTTGATTAGTAAAATAACTTGGCTCATCTACTAATATTAATAATTAACTCGATTAATTAATATATATTAAAGAGATTTTTTAAAAGCCATGCTGGGAACAATATGTAACAGATTGGTTATTTATTTAAATACTGTGGTGCAGTAAATGTTCATTTTTACTTTTTTGAATACTACAAGGCAGATAATTACCTTCTCCAGCGCTGAGAGAAAAACTCCAGTTTTTCACAAGTTGCAAAATAAAGTGACTAATCCTTATAATATTGTATTACACATTTTGTATGATTACTCCTGATGTCAATAAACCATTTCCCACTCCACAGATTGGACTCACTTGACTTTCTGTTTATTTAAGTGACACTTGTTTGAAATGGTGGGTGCTTCTTATCCCTTTGAGTCACACACTGTGTCTGGGAGCCTCTGCTCTGGCACTTTTAGCACCTCATTAATTACTAACTGTAGCAAAGTCCTGCTGTTTTGCAACTCCCCTGCCTTTGTTGGGAAATCACAACCCCTTGCTAGAATGAGAAGGCAGGACAATAGTTATGGCCAAATGTCCAGTTTGGGTGCATATTACAAAGGCTGATTATCTTAGGCTCTTCTAATTTCTCTAGATATTCAAACTAGATAACTCATTGTGTCTCTGAAATTCCTTAAAATTCCTTTTACCAGAGGAAACCAGGAGGCTCTATTTTCCCTACTGCATTTGCATTAAGCTAATATTCCGAGCTTAAATAAACATTAAAGTTATACAGTGAGAATCAGTGATAAAATAGAAATAGGCATATTTTCAAGGGACAGCCCAAACACAACATTCTTAGACATAACAGCACTCTTAATTTCTTTAGCTTTTACTGTCTGAATCTTCCATTTGACTTTCAATATACATTCTGGTCTATTGTTGTTTATTTTGGGGGCACAGAAGTTCTGACACACATACCCTGCTCCCAGTAATTTTTTTAATTTTATTTCTTTAATTCCATTTGTTGTTATTATTATTTCTTTAATTTGACCAGAGAGAGACAGAGAGAGAGAGAGAAAAGGAAAGTGAGAAAGCAAGCCACCAGGTCTGGGATTCAAACCGCGGTTGGCTATGTGGGAATCCAGGGCCTTTAATCACCATGCCACCTGCTATATCCTCTAATTTTTCTATCCTGAACACCTAGCAGAGTGTTACACTTTTGTACACAGATGCTTAAAATACATGGCATTCCTCTTAATGCAAAATTATAAATAATATATGTATAATTTAACATATAAATATAAATAATTATAATATTATTAATAATAATAATATAACTATTTGTGAATCAATGCATGTTCTCAAAAAGAACAGATTCTTGAATGACAACACCATAATTTATAAAGAATTGATTTGTAAAACCAACCTGATGTTATGTCTCAAGACAGCTGATACATTCTAGTATTAGAAATGTGTTGCTGCCCTTTGTGTCACATTTACCAATAAGAACACAACTGATGTCTCATTTATCAATAAGGAGATTCTACATTCTTCAATTCAGTATTTCTTAATCTATAGATTGTAGAATGGGAGAAAGAAGAGAGTATAGTTTCTTTCCACAGTTCTGAAGAATTCCCATTCTACCCCTTCATACTGAACCATAAGACTCTCAGTCAAGTTAACCATTCTGACTTGCTCTCTCTCACTCTATTCCCCCAAAGCTATGGTTATCTCTCTGAAATGTATCCTTTCAGCACCAGTGCTTTTCCAAACAAAGGGATTTAGAGTTATTGAGAATCATTCACTGATCTAGGAGCAGCAGCAACAACTCGATAATGATAAAGGGATGCAGGCTGGTTTGAGTCCCACCTCCACCTCAAGCCCATGCTATTGGATATTTTGGAACCATTATCTTATCCCACATTCTCTCCTTTGCATATTGTCTCCTTCCTTTGTGAATCCACTGCCTCTTGTCAACAGTGAAGGAGGTAAGGACACAGAAACAAAAATGAGCTCCCACAAGTTAACTGGATGAAAAGTTTAGAAGTAAGTTGCTTGTTATATATGTAGTGAAAAACTTTCTCCAATGGAAATTCTGATTTCTGATTCAGTAAGACTTGAACCTAGAGCCTGAAATCCACTTATTTTTAACCGTAAGTCCATTTGGAAAAGAGTTAATCAATATATCTTGACCAGGAAAATCAACTTAAATCTCCTGAGGAGTGTTTAAATCAAGAGATGCCACAGTCATCAGAGGTTCTGATTTTGTTGTGTTGAAATAGAGCCCATTCAGTCTTCTTAAAGGCTTTTGCAGATAGTTATATCTCAGCTTCTCAAACTTCATTGTGCGTGCAAATCACATGGGAAAATGTTCAAAATGATTGAGTAGATTGTATTTAGCTGATCTGGGATGGAGCTTGAGATTCTGCATTTCTAACAAGTTCCCAGATGACGTTGGTGTTGCTGCTCTGTGGGCCACCGATTAGTAGCAAGGGTTGTTTTAGGGAATTTGGAGAGAATAGAGCCAAACTAAAGTTAATGCTTGCTCACTCTCCCCCCCACCTACCATGAATGCATACACGTGTGCATGCACACACACATTTTTATATAATTTAGATTCTAGTGGTGCGTAAGATGCACAGCAAGGAACAGAAGGTTGAGAATAATCTGCCAGGCTACCTAGATGAAAGAATTATTAGGTAAATGAATGAGATAATATTCCATAGTTCCCTGAACAGGGACTGCAACATGAGCTCTCAGGAATCACTGTAGAATGCAGTCTGAACTTTCTTAAAGGGCAGAGGCAAAAAGTGGTTTGTTCAATTGGTCTCAAACGGAGAGGAAGACTTCCTACCTAAGCCTTCCCTTAAACTGTAATACCTTCAACACCTGAACTGCCTTTTCCCTATACCTCCATCAGATTTAGATTTAGAGTGCTTCAGAGCCTGGTATAGCATTCAAAACTTGTACCTCAGCTGAACTAACACCATTGTGCTCCTTTCTATGTAGTATAAGAATAAATGTGATTTTTTTTCCCAGTGATAACAAAAGTTCATACAGTAAACTCATATAAAATTCTCTAGCATCAAAACATACATGGGTTTCAGTTACCAAAGTGTATGAAGAAATATTAGGCCATCTTTCTGTTATTTCAGAACTCACCTGACCCTGGACTATGCAAATAAGACGTATATGAAAATCAATGAAGAATTATTGAAAGAACTAATATTAAAGTGTTTAACCCTAGGAAATTAATAAACTTATATTTGTTTTAAACTTCATGAAAGATTCTTAGCTTGAAATGGTAATAAGGCTGGAGAAAAATACCCAAAGAAAATACATACTAAAAAATGTTAAATAAATTTGAGTGAATGGATGAATTGGTGAATGAATAAGCTGTTCTCAGGCTCCATTGATAGTAAACAGAGTATGGATTCCTTTTTCTTTGTTTATTTCTTCCATGAGCAAGCGAGAGACACAGAGAAAGAAAGACAGAGACAGAAAGACAGCAACCCCAACAGGGTCATGATACCACAATCCACTCTCAACCTTCACCCAGCCCCAAAGCATGGCAAATGTGTGGCTAGCATACTCAGGGAGGTCTCCAGACTAGAACTGAGAACATCCTGTGTGGAATTGCCTTATAGAGCATCATATTTTCCTGAGGGCTCATTGTTTGGGTCCAACAGTATGGATTTCCAAAGCAGAATGAGTGGGCCCAGTCACAGAAATGGTGATGCTGATTGATTGACGCTGCTACTGGGCATACTACAGTCACATGAGTGGCACAAGTTTGAATCCCAGCCCAGCCCAAGAGTATGAACTACAGGGTTCATACTCTTGTAGTTTTAGCCACTCCGAAGGGTAAAGCAGGAAGATCACAATACTATGAGATCTTATCTAATTAAACAAACAAAAAATGTAGAATGAGTTATGAAAGACTGAATTTTGATAAAATTACATATACTGGATGATATCCATGAGTATTCCTAGTTCTATAGAATGCTGTGAGTTTTTAAATTTTATCATTATTATTTTATTTATTTGTTATAGGACACATGCGCTCACCAGAGAGAGACAGAGAGGGAAAAGGTAAGAAATCACCCCCCCCGGGGGGGATGTCCATGCTGCAATCCCCTCTTTTTCATTCACTTCTCCAGATTTTGGGAACATACTCACATGTACCTGGTGTGTTTTTCAGGCCAGTGGATCCATAAAGTTTAAAACAACTATAAATTTATTAATTCCCTTGTGTTAAACACTTTAATATTAGTTTCAGACCATGTGGGATCCCGTGTCTTAATCTCCATGGCCCCTACTGACCCCAGTCAAATTAAACTAGAATTTTTCTTTAAGAATCATAAGTTTTTACCAGTGTCCAAGTAAAGATTCCAGTTTTCTCTTGAAATTTCAGTTTAGTTTGGAAACCTTAGGCTGACATATCTTGCCACTTGTGAAAGCAAATTTTTCTTACATTTTAAAAAGCTACTAAAGTGTCCGGACCCGGGGGACAGTTGAATAGGTTCCTGAGGGAAGGAGTGAGATCCGGGACAAGTGGTGCAGTGTTACAACACAGAGACGACACAGTGTCTTCAGAGTCGTCCGTTTATTATGGGCAGCATGGTACAGCACGGAGACGACGCAGTGTTACAACTCTTTAGGGTCTTCTGGAGACGATGCAGTGTTACAACTCTTCAGGGTCTTCCAGAGATGATGCAGTGTTCTTCAGGGTCTTCCAGGTTGTCTGGCGATTGTGGGCCAGGCATCGTGGTTATATACATGTTGCTGGGCCATTATTGGTTGTAAAAGGTGGGTTATGATTGGTTGCTTTTGGACCAATCATGAGGTGCCAGATATGCAAATCTGAGGGATTCTAGTGGCCAATCAGAGCAAGGTTTTGAAGGTGAGGATTTTGAAGGGGAGCCAATCATGGCAATTGTTTGCTCTCTGAGAAACCTGCGCAGACTCGATGGTGCGCAGCCTCCCACAGTAAAGAAGACTCAAAATTTCCTCTCCAAAAAGTCTTTAAAAACACTAACCAGTGCTCTAAATGTTCTTGGCCCTCAGGTTCAGGGGGAGACAGTTTTCTCTGCTGTGTTCCATTGGCACTGTATGCATAGAGCACTGTTCTAAATGATTCTGAAGCCCCTTCAGGTTTGCTGATGCCAAGTGCCAAGACCATATGAGTACTGTGCACTTCAACCGGCGGGAGCTTGGGTACTAGATTGAAATATTTCCTAAGTGTGAAAGATTAGATTAGTTGCTCTGTTACCAAACCTTCAAGTTCTCAAAGATACAGGTATCCCAACTTAGTATTAAAGATAAGCATTTTTAAACAATGAATTTAAAAAAATAAAAAAGAACCATTTCTGTATTTAACTTTTTTTTTTTTTTTTAATTTGTTACAGGGCATATGTGCTCATTGGAGAAAGAGGGAGAGAGAGAGAGAGAGAAAGTGAGAAAGTACTCCAAATAGGGAATGGTCTTATTATAATCCCTTCTCTCCCGTTTCTCCTTTTGGGATTTTTGGGCATACATGCACGCACACCTGGTGTGTTTTCCAAACCACTGGATCTGGGACTCAAACTGTGGACTTAATCGTGCCCTTGTGTGGCCAACTTAACCACCAAATTACTAGCTAGCTCTGTATTTAACTTTTAAATACTATTAATTAAACAACAACAAACGTATCTTATTTCAATTAACTCAGCTGCTCCATTTTTCAATCATTCTCGCCCATTATCAATAAGGACCTATTGAATTTTCTCTGTAAATTATCTACTACTTCTTGTTTTATATTTTGACAGAAATTATTTTTGTTCTCTAATTTATTCCTCTTCTGAACACATATCTTGATTTATATACTGACAGAAAGTCTCAGGGGCCCAGAAACTATAAAGTTCTAGTTCTTGCTCATGCCATGTGTCCAGTATTGGCCAGCAGAAGCTAGGGAGTGAGGGAACTCTTTACTCGAGTCATGCAAGTACTGAATCTAATGAAGGCGTCATTCCGTCACGTGTTTCCATGATCACAACAGCACTGGAAAGAGAATGGGGAATTCAACCCTGGCTCTTCAAACTTTTATCTTGAAGTGACGAGTGTCATTACTGCTTTCATTTCTCTCCATCTACACATTCCATACCAAAATTTAAAGGAGGCAGAAGAAGAGCAGGGAATATGATGTCTACACAAGTCGGGAAAGCAGAGTGAGGAGAGACAGAACTATGTACTAAACATCCCGATGGCTAATACACAATCCCATACCAGGCCAAGCATTTCAGGGGAAATTCCTTGAGTCATTTTTCACTCATATTTGAGTGCTGCACAAGATGTCTCTACCGCCCCCCAAGGAGATCTGCTCTGAATAATCAAATTAATCCTCACTAGAACAGGAATGAATATTAACTCGTCTTTGATTGTCAATTATTATCACCATTAATTTTTGTTTGTTTGCTATAGGGCACATGCACTAACGAGAGAGAGAGAGAGAGAGAGAGAGAGAGAAATCACCCCCCACACACACAGGGATGGTCACTCCTCAATCCCTTCATCATTCTCCTCTCAGGATTTTGGGCACATATGCACACAAGCTGGCATATTTTTCAAGGTACTAGGTCTAGAATTCAAACAAACTGTGGTTGGCTACATAAGAATCCAGCACCTTAACTACCACACCACCTGCTGACCTCAGTAACAATTTTTAAAACAAAATAATGCATAAAGAGTACACATTGTAGAGGGTACTGTGCTTTCTCACTCTCTCTCTCTCTCTCTCTCTCTCTCATCTCTCATTTGTCTCATTTTCCTGTTCGAAGAGTATATATTTGTCTATTTTCACTCTTTGGTGCATATTCTGTGTCATTTTTCTTTTTCTCCAATCTGATAGGACATACCAACTCTCAGGTGAATCAATGTCAAGACACTTTCAATTATTTTCAGAACAATCCATTGTATAATATTTTGTACAAACTCTTCCTCTATTTAGAATAGTGCAATGGATGTCAAGTTTAAATTTTTATTAATGCGGGACCAGCAGTTAGAGTAATGGCTATGTCACTGGACTCTCACATAGTTGACTGCGGTTCGTGTCCCAGACCTGGTGACTTAAAACTCACGCTGGGCGCGTGTGCATGCGTGCCCAAGATCCCGAGAGGAGAATGGAGGAGAAGGAATTGCAGCGTGGCCATCCCCCCTGCGGGGTGATTTCTTGCTTTCTGTCTGTCTCTCTCTGTCTGGTGAGCACACGCGCCCTATGGCAAAAACCACTCCAAAAAATAAATAAATAAATAAAAATAATTTTAAAAAAGAAAAATAAATAAATAAATAAATTTTTATTAATGCTCTATAAGGCTATCTCTACAAAACCAAGTTATCCCTTAGAACACTCATACCTCCCCTTCTGCTACTATTTTTTCCTGCACCTTCTGTTTCTGCCTCACCTTTCCACCTCCCATAGTCATTCACCTCACATAGTTATTCACCATATCCTTATCAGACGCAGGTCTTCCACATATTCATATTTTATATTGCCTTGCCCAAGTCAGACCTTTTCCCCTTGCCTAATGTCAGACTTTGTGCTAAGAAAATATTCTATTAAAATAATTCACTCAGGGCTAGCACTTTGCCTAATGGCTATGTTGCTGGACTCCCATGTAGTCAACCACGATTCAAGTTCCGGACCCGGTGGCTTAAACTCACACCAGGCACATGTGCGTGCGTGCCCAAGATCCTGAGAGGAGAATGGAGGAGAAGGAATTGTGGCATGGCCACCCCCTCTGGGGGGTGATTTCTCGCTTTCTGTCTCTCGGTCTTTCTCTGTCTTTCTGGTGAGCGCATGCGCCCTATAGCAAAAACAAAAAAACAAACAAAAAAACCTATCCAATAAAAATAAATGAATAATAATAACAACTCACTTATTTTTAACTTTTTTATAGGTTTATTTGTATATAAAAAACATTTCTAATTGTGACTATTCCAAGTAGTATATATAATGATATGAATTATTAGTGTAATGAGGACAAGTATATAGAGGAAATATGCAAGTATACAAATACAGAGAAAGGGGAGGAGGAAAAGTAAGCTATACATCTAAATACAATTACTTGGGGGAGAAAACCTCAAGGTATTACCTGTGTATTAGAAACTAGACTGACCTTGGGACTGGTAGATGGTGGAATGCTTGTGTCACTTGACCCTCATGAGGTTGACCATAGTTCACAGATATGGTGGCTTGAGGCTCATGCTGGGCACATGTGCATGCATGCCTAAAATTCCAAGAGGAGAGTGGAGGAGTAGGGATTGCAGCATGGCCATCCCCTCTGGGGGTTGGTTTCTCACTTTTTGTATCTCTTTCTTTCTCTGTCTCTTCAGTGAGCACATGTACCCCATAGCAAAAATCTAAGAAAAAAATTAAAAAGAAAAGGAAAGAAAGAGAAAAAAAAGTAATTAGACTGGCCTTGAATTTCAAACTATTACACCATGTCTCTGTCCATTTCTGCTACTATAAAATACCTTAGAGTGGGTAATTTATAAACAACAGAAATGTATTGCTCAAAGTTCTGAAGGCTGCAAAGTTCAAGATCAAAGCACAAGCAGCATCAGTGTCTGATAAGAGATTGTTCTAGGCTTCAAAGATGGTGTCTTCTTATTGTGTCTTCACATGGTAGAAGGGTAAAAAGAACTTCACAGACCTTCATTTATGAGGTCACTACCCCAGTTTATGAAGGTAGAGCCCTTATGTCTTAATTACTTCTCTGAAAGTCCCCCTTTTATACTATAACAATGGGGATTAACTTTAAACATATGAATTTCAGGGAGGCAGAGTCAGATCATAGCACCATGTATGTCTAAAAAAAAAAAATGAAAGGAGTCAGATAGTGGCACAGTGGTAAAACACGACACTCTGCAAGGCTGATGCATGTAGGAAGATTTTGGATTTATGTCCAAACACCTCCTTGAGTACACCGGGTACAAGTGTGCCCACGAACCAAGGCTGGCTGAAGCTAGGGGTAGATCAAGGTGTCTGGAGTCCATTGGGAGTCTCTCTCTCTCTCTCTCTCTCTCTCTCTTTCTCTTCCTCTCTCTGTCATGGATGAAATAAATATATAAGCTTTAAATATTTTAAAGAAAGACAATTCTTAAAAACTTTAAGATGCTATATTTTATATTACTTACAATAGTACTAAGAAAAGTATTGATTCTTATGAACACAAATAATGAAAATTTACCATGAAGTCATGCAAAACCAATGCATCATTCTTAAGTAAATCAGAGACTCAGTAGGGAGTAAATCTATTAGATCTATTAATTCACTTGTCTCCTTTCCTAAACTTTTAAGGTAGATCTATTTTGTAGGGAAAAATGAATGTACCTTATTTAATTAAATCTTAGGATTATGTAATTTAATGGATAGTGGCTTTCTGTTTCTGTGCACTAAAATGATAAGCCCTGATTCAATTTTAGTAGATAAAGGAAAGGCTCGGTGAGGAGGTATTTACACAGGGTATCTTTTTAATGAGGAGACTTCTATGTTATAGTCACAAAACTTAAGCTCTTAAAACCAGAAAAATGGAAAGAAATAGCAAGCTAAAGCTGCCTCTATATAAGAGAAACTCTTGTAACTTCCTCCAAAATGAGAACGCCCCATAGATTTTTCTTTATGAGTTCCAAACCATAATTGCTTTTTATTTACAAACTTAAGCCAAAAATGTGTCCCAGAGTGGCCTGAAACATTGGACTGCTTTGATATTCTAAGACTTCAAGTTTAGAAGTGAAACTCAGTCCAGAGAAAGAACTAATCTAGTACCAGAACACTCATTCCAGGTGGCCAGGAAGGGTATATCATAAACCTCAGTTTTGCTTCCCTATTCCAATTCAGTGTTAGTTTTCTGACTAGCCCAAAGGTAACCTTAACTGTATATAAAGATCAATAACGTGCTCATTAAGTCTGAAACAGATTAAAGATAACCGACAATTCTTTGCAGCTCCTCATATCAAAGATGGAGGCCATTGAGTAAACCCTGGAACCTTGGCTGTCTCTGTAAATCCTTTTGACTGATAAAACATAGTAGATGTGACACTAAAACACTTCCAAGGAGCCCTAAAGCTTTCCCTCTCATGCTTCTAGGACCCGGAGAGATTTATGCTTAGAGGATGAAAAACCACCAGGAAAGAGGCCTGCCATCTTGTCCACTTCTGCAGATAGAGAATTTTAGGGAGCTACAACAGGTGACTCAGTCAAAGGAATTGTGAGAAGCTATAAATAGATCTATTCTAAGCCATGAAATTTCGGAGTGCTTTGTTACACAGTGATGCATAACTAATACAAGCTCTCTGGGGAATAGAGTCCTTTGTATCTCTCTCTCTTCTTGAAGAATCCTTCTCCTTGAGGCAAACTTTGTTGGAAACGTAGAACACCAGTAATCTTACCTATAACTATAGAACACCATGTTACCTAGAAATACAGGTCACCAAATTGGAAAAAAATGGCAGCCAAGCTAGCATCCAAGTATCAAGACCACCAATGAACCAGAACTTTTTCTCTTCCTCATGATGGCATGACATTCCCCACAACTGGGGCACACCCCACAGGACAAGGTGGAATCAAAATATTTCCAGAAAGGAAGGATTATATGATAAAAGAGATGAAGGGGAAAATAGAACAGAACTAAACTAGCCCTTTATCACTAATATGTGAGCAAGGGTTAGGTTTCAGATTAGGGAAATTCTAGTGAGGGGAGGGCTGGAAAACCAGAAGGATGAGACTCAGCAGGGGACTTTTGATAAGACTGGGTGCACAAAACACTGTCTGGGTAGAATATGTTTCAAAGGAATGCCAGAATGTATGGTGCTGGAACTAGGGGTGGAGCAAGCCAGTGGAAGCAGCCAGACACTTAAGGAGGCCAACCCGTATTGTTTTGTTGGTTGCTCTAAATACATTCACTTTTCAGAAATAAGAGAAACAAAGTGTCATTTTTCTCACAAGGGAGGAATCTGCCCATGATGTAGCTACAGTAAACTGGTCAAATCATTAACCTGCACAGACCCCCACACAGGTATCTGCCATTAACAACACTCCCACATGGTCAACACTGAGCCACAATGAATTGCCGAAGGAGGAGGCCTGATACCACTCTTGGCTTATGGCTCCCTCCCTAGTAAGCACGCAGCCAGCCGTGACCACTGACCTCCAGAAAACAAGACAGGCGAACTTCCCCCTCCACCTCTGAATCATGGCCAGCCTAAAGCAAAAGAAAGAATCCTTCCTTGACCACACTGAGATTTTTCCATCAGGCCTTTAAATGCCGTACATCTGAGACACAGTTTCTCTCTTTCCTCACCACCCCCAGACATTGTTCCTCCTTCCTCTTCCCAGCACATACCACACAGTCCTTATCACAAGGAAGCTTGGATGGCTTATGCGCCTGCCTCCCTCCCTGAGGGTGTTCTCCTTGAAGACAGGGCCCTGATTTTCAGTATTGTATCTCCAGGGCCTAGCACAATGCTTGCCACATGTGCCGTGAATTTGAAATAAAAGTCACCACTTGACCAAGAGTAGTTACACAAGTGCATCGGCAGTAACAAACGTAAACCAAACTGATATAGAAGTGTACAGATGGAGAAAGTTTTTGTTTGTTTTGTTTTTGTTTTTCCATTTTGTTTTAAAATATAGCTGCTTTGAGGAGAAGTTTCCTGAGGATTCTGGTTGAGTATGTCCTTACGTGACTTTTTATGCATTTTTACTTCAGTCATTAGCTATAGCATTACTTTTGATCAGAGCTCCAGTAAAACCCATGAAGTCATCCTGTCAATATTCTTGTCTTAAAAGATATGCATAAAGCTCTTCTTCAATGTCTAGACAGGAGTCACCCATAGCAGGCATCATCAGCAAATACTTGTAAGAGGAACGGATGGCTGATTAACTTTAGCTGCCACCTTCACTCTCTTTTCCTGTAATACACCCTTTTCACCTGTGGATTTTGCAAGATTTGTTAGCAGGACAAAAATAAATGAAAAATTACTTAGGGTGAGCCCATGGTCTAATGGATAAGGGAGCCAGATCCTACATGGTTGAACTTGAGTTTTGAATCCTGGCCCTAGTAGCTTTGAAAACTGGCCAGGTGTGTGTGTGTGTGTGTGTGTGTGTGTGTGTGTGTGTGCCCCAAATCCCCACAGGATGGAGAAATGGAGGAGAAGGGATTGAGGCATGGCCATTTCCTATTGGGGGTGCTTTCTCTCTCACCTTCTCTGTTTCTTTGTCTGTCTCTGGCAAATACATGTGCCCTTTAGCAAATAAGTTTAAGTGATTTAGTCAAAATATGCCTTAAAATCAATGTCAGCTTTTGTTGCTGCTGTTTCCAGATGTCCTCACTCTTATTTGTTTATTTATTTATTTATTTATTGAGAGAGAGAGAGAGAGTATTGCTACAGGGTGTGTGTACTTGCCAGAGAGACAGAAAGTGAGAAATCACCACCCCAGAGAGGATGGCCATGCCATAATCCTTTCTCTCCCATTCTCCTCTCGGGATTTTAAGCATACATGCACAATGTCCGGCATGAGTTTCTAGCTGTCGGATCTAGGACTCAAACTGCAGTCGACTACATGGGAGTCCAGTGACATAGCCATTACACTATCTTCTTGCCCCACTGATGGCCTCACTCTTTTTGTTGTTGTTGTTTATTGCCTCATTTCTGATTGCCTGGCTATAATTTTGAATACAAACTTTATTTTGCTTTTTGCTATTTCAATTCTAGTTATTCACCCTGGTCTAGCCCAGGACCTTGCTCCGATGTCTTTTGTGTGCCTGTTTCCATTACAAGCCTTCCTGGCTTATCACCCCCCTGCCTCTCCTGGTTTTATCCCTTTACTTGTGTTCATCAGAGTGCCTTCCTCCGGAAAGGCAGGATGGCATGGTAGGGAAAGCATTGACTTTAAGTCAGACAACCTGGTTTCAAGTCCCAGTTGTGACAATTCTGTATTACTTAGGGACCCAGCAAGAAATTTTCATAAGATGACTGTTTTCAATACTGTAGACTGGATTTGAGGAACCAGCCGGAAATGTAAAGGCACCAGTGAACGAAACGGAGTGGGGAGCCAGTTCCAGTCCTAGGCCCAAAGAATCAGAAACCGTTACTGGCGATATTGAAACCTAGTTAAGGGCTAGCGCCATGGAAAGGGGGCTCGAGGGAAGAACTGCAGTCTCCCAGGGAGACAGCCACTGCCAGAACAATGCCGAAGCAGGGCAGGAGTGGCATCACTCTTCCCTCCCTTGCTCTGATCATCTGCAGATATCCTTCTTGGCTAAACTCAACAGGAAACCAGAGGAAGGGAGCCCTGGTGAGGTAGTCTCTGGAAAACCATCATCCTGGGAGACAGGGAGGGCAGAGAAAATAGACATTGGGATAATGTAAAATAACCAAAAGACTTTCTATATAACCTTTCATTTCATCTATGAAACAATGAGTCGTGAGATAATACATACAAAGGCAACTGCAAATATTGCTGATCAATACTATCACCCTACAGCTTATAATATGTTTATGTCTTTGATAGTTAATCCTTCAACCTCAGGTTGTGACCACAGCCACTCAGATTTCACTGTTGACTCTTGTAAAAAATTTCCTGGGACAAAAAGACATGCATATAAATCCCTATCCAGAGATATAAATAGAAAAGTTAATAATTACTTTATTTCCAATGTTTTTTCAAACGAGAGAGAAAAGCATGAATTAAAAAAATAGTCCTGGGGCCAGCAGGTGGCATGGTGATTTAGGCACTGAACGCTCACACAGCCGTCTGTGTGCCAGTCCCATAACTGGTGACTTGAAAATTGTGCCAGGTGCATGTGTGGGGGTGCTCGAAATCCCAAGAGGAGAATAGAGGAGAAAGAATTGAGGCATGGCCATCCCCCCTGGGAGTGATTTCTCAGTTCTCTCCCAGTCTCTTTTCGGTGAGCACATACGCCCTATGGCTAAAACCAAAACCAAAACAAACAACAACACCAAAGAACAGTCCTGGGGCCAGATGGTGGCACAATGGTAAAATACAACACTTTGTGGGAAAATCCCAACTGAGAAGGTTCCCGGTTCAAACCTGGAGACCTTCCTGGGCATGTCAGTGTATTGCCCATCATCTGCGGCGGGCTGAAGACCAACGGACAATTGTAGCATTATAACTCTGTTGGGGTCATGTCTTTCTGTGTGTGTGTGTGTGTGTGTGTGTGTGTGTGTGTGTGTCTTTCTTGCTCATGGAAGAAATGTACTTTAAAATTAGAAAAAAAAATGGCCTTTATTCAATGAAATCCATTTTCCTCCCTCACCTATGATTCTTGAAAGCAAACAGAAATGAGTAACATCTCTGTGAGATGAAAAGTCCTCTTCCCACTCTCTCAGAAGTCTGCCCAGAATCTGGGATTTTAAATTTATTCTTCCCTGTTGTCTCAACGCCTACAGACATCCAGACAGATTAAACTAGTCCTGGATTTATCTCTGTTAAACCAGAGTCATCTAGGATTCTGGTAATGGGTTAGCCATTTCCAGAAAATCAACGAGTCTGAAAGCAGATTTCTAAATCTGGACCCATTCAATTAAACACAATTCCGTAACTGAAAGCTGTGATGTCACACAACTAGAAATAGCTTTGACATTTGCAATTACAAGTCTGTCTTTCTGTTTTGAAGATACTGCCATTATTTTCAGAGCTAAAAGGGACTTTGGAACTTGCTTAGCTTAGTTTCCTCATTTTTCAGATGAAGAATCTGAAACACAAGAATATAAATACAGAACAAGGATTCACTTGATCCCTAGGTTGCTAACCTAGCACCCTCTTCTTGCAACACACAGCCTCTTTCTATTAAAGTGCTATAATCAGATGAAATTTTCTGAGGTATCGAATTCTTTATACTGAGTCCTACTGGGTATTTATGTTTAAAATGAGCTAAGCCATTAACTTATTTGTGAAAGAGGAAAGTTTTAAATCATAGGCATGCCAGACAGTGCTCACCACCATTTTATAAATGCCCCATAACTTCATCTGGGAAGAACATTCTTTCTTGTTGACAGAAAGTAATCCATCATGGGTCTTCATTTTCACATGTTTTAGTGCTATATGACCATTTAGCTTTTTAAATTGCTGTAATAATTCTGCCTCCTTTCTTTCTCTCTCTTAAAAGAGTAGTTGTCCTTTATCTACTCCTTTCAATGGCTTCAAAACCTGCTTCTGCTGTATAGTAAAAGGATTGCTTCTAGTTCCATCAGTTACAGATTCCACAAGCAGTACCCAGTGTGATTTACCCAAATGCCTCCAGATCTGACCAACTGGAGAGTTAAGCATTTTCAGAATCTGCACATTCGCTCTGTGGTACAATGACTGATGTCAGCTCTGACTTTGCCAAACATCTCTCAACACTACTAGTTCTATCCCATTCCAAACCATTGGACTTGCTCTCTCTGGAGCACACCCCCTTCCACATATTTGCAGTATGGATTCAACAATATGACAATCATTTTCTTTTCTTAAAGTGCCACTGCTGCAATAATAAAAATAACTTGTTACTGTTGTCACTGCCTGATTGGGGGACGTGAGAGAGGAGAGATGAGATGTTGCAGTAACTACTCTGGATATGTTTAATGCTCTATCTTTCCCCAAAACGATGCTAGTCTCCTGACCTAACTCCTGGTTATCCAAATTCCCTGAGACTAATGTTTTTATAGAGAAAAATAACAAGCGAATGCTGACCTCCATGCTGAGGCTATGGTTTTTAACTTGCTTTAGGCTTGAGCCCTGAAATACATTGGCAGCTACAAATACAGGCTTCTGTGAGTGTTGTTTTCTTGACTAAAGGGGAGGAAAAAAAAAAAAAAGATACAGAGTTGCACAAAATAGGCCATGGCATGCTTTCCATAAGCTTCTAGAACAATTGAGGGAACATAATAAACAGCCAGGCAACCAAACACACACTTAATAGTATGGTAACGTGGATCAGGAAAAAGTTATTCTAAAGCGCAGCATCAAGAAAGAGTTCTCTCCCCATTTACTTAATGCTTTCCTTATGTTCCCTCTGAACAGAGTTTATTCCTTGACAGTCCTTTCTTGCCCACTGCATCTAGCACTTCTTTTCTGTGATGGCTCAAGAACTGTAGCTTCCCACTGGGTTTGTTTATTTATTTACACTGCCATTCCTGTTCTCCTCCAAACTAACATATGTCTGTACAATACAGCGAAAAGTAAATGTCTTTCTTCATGTGTATTTCCCTGAAGTTGTTCACCAAATTGTTTTTCACATCCCCTTTACAATCTCATCCCATCAGGCTCAAGTATCCTGGATTAGAAAGGCCTTCTCTGGAGTCTTTTTCAAAAGGAGACTCCCATAGCCTTTAAATCCCCCACATTTTATGGTGCAGATATTCAGGATCTGAGGTATTAAGCAAGAAGGAAAGCAAAGCTGATGGGGACAGACACAGAAAAATAGAGTAGCTTCTTCTTTAGATAATCATTATTGGAATTGTCCTGTTATCTGTTACTTTTCTAGTTCAAAGTGATAAACTCAGTCATTTATAACTAGACATTATGCAACAGATAAGGGGACTACGCTCTGTGTGTGTGTGTGTGTGTGTGTCTCTGTGTCTGTGCACGTGCATGCTGTGTGTGCATGCTGTGTATAGAGAAAGTATCACCACAGAAAGAGGAATGCTGTAGACAGGAATTCTTCAAAGTAAGGCAAAAATCATAATCTTGATGGGCTTATTGCCTTTCTCACAATATACTTGAAGAAAACTATGCCTACTTTCAAAATTTCAACACAAGTATGCAAAGTATTAAATGATATTTAATTAGGGAATTAACATGGACAGCCCAGTCTCTTGGATTCTAACTTTTAGCCTTTTGAAAAGAATTCAATTTCACTTTTCCTTCTTTTTGTATCCAGTCCATTTAATCTTCTAGATCCTACTTTTGTGATGTCCAACAAATATACCACAGCCTTATATCCAGAGACACACAATGATTTGTAGCAATGCAAGCTTGCAAAATAGGATGACTAGAAGTGACAACCTCTTATTCTCCCTTAATGTACCAGCATAAAGGGAAGGCAGTCCAGTAATGAGGATTACAAATGGAGGACGGAAAGAGAAATATTGCACAGATCTCATTTGTTTTCTCCAAAGGCTTTAGTGACTTTTAAAGCCTAAATTATTTGACCATAACAATTAGCAAGGCGTCTATGAACCAGAAGTGTTTCAAAGTGGCTTTTCAGAAGCTTGCTGCTGTGTAAACCTGTAGCTCTCCAGAATGCAGCCCTCCAGATATCGTTAAATACAACACACAGTGCAGATTGATACTAAGATCACTTTGAAGCCTCAGACTCGCAACTAAATATTATAGTTCTTAAGTAACTATGAAAAGTTCAGTATCAGCTTGTGCTACTGGAGAAAGGAGGTGAGAAGCTCACCATTGACTGATAGCAGCCAGGCGGCCTCTGATCTCCAACTCCTGGTGGGCTGGGCAACCACACTCGCTCCTGCCACGGCCCCCACTTGTACTGGCAACGTGAGATAGTAGTGGACCTTCCCCAACTACCCCCTAAGACTGGGTAAAGTTTCCATATATTGTTCCCCGTTCCCCAGACGCAAAGCCAAAATGCACAGCAGACCCTCTCAAGTACTTTAGGAGCCGGAGGGTGAGAGAGAGCGCCTAGCGAGGACGAGCTAACTACGAAGGGAATTGTCTGAGGGGAGAACTCTTCCGGAGCACAGCAAATGGTCGGTGTGGAAAGAAGTCGCTGCCCAACTGCATTTCCAGCCAGACGGTCCAGAGCACTCACACCTCTGGGTCCTCCCCTCTCTGAGCAGGTAAACCGCGGCGGAGCTGCCTGACAGTCACTGAGTTTCCTCCGGACCACCCGTTCCGCGCGCAACTGCTTCTACTTTTACTAAAAGCAAGAAGGAAAGAAGCATCAGAGGAGACGCTCAGGAAAGCTGGAAAGGAGTCCGCAGCCAGAAATCCTCCAGCGGTCTTCAGAGGGGGCGAAGGGTGAGGCGCCCTGGGACCGGTCGTTGCGCGCCGGGGTTGGAGTGGGGACGCGAGGGTGCAGGGGTTGCTGGCGGCGAAGAGCCAGGTGCGCCCCGCCTGAGGCTGGGGAGACCAGCCGGACTCGGGGAAGAACTCTCGCCTGAGAACCTTCGGCCTCAGCACTCCCGGCCCCAGCGTGCCCACCTCTCCACGCCTATCCGAGGGGCTCTTCGCACACAGTGTTCCCCCCACTCCCCTCCCCGGAGCTCGCGTTCTCCCGCGGTCTTTGTAGTGTCCAGAGATGCTCCGCCGCAGTCTCGGGACCCCTTAGGCGCCTCTTCCCGTCCCTCTGCCAAATCGCAACGCCTGTACTTTTCCAGCTCCCTCTTTCCCTCTTGAAATTGAAAGTTATTGAGGTCGCTCAGGGTTGTTGCTCCAGCAGTTTCCTTCCCCGCCCCCGAGCTCCCCCGCCCCCCGCAGCCATCCCCTCTCCTCTCTCCCTCCCTCCCCCCTCCCCTATGGGGTGCTCCCGGGAGCCCAGCCCAACACTGCTTCTGCTCGCGAACCACAGAAGCAGCTCAGGGTCTCTCCACCGCCCCTTGGCCATGGCCGCGGTGCCGACGGCGCCCGCTCCCCTTCGCTCCCCGGGCCCCCGCCGCTGCCGCCGCAGCCGCTGCAGCTTCTGAGCCCAAGGGGCTGCCGCCGCCGCCGCCGCCGCCAGCCCGCTCGCCCGAATCCTGCCTGCGGCCGCCGCCGCTGCGCACCATGCTACCTGCCGCCGCCCTGGTGGCTCCCGGAACCCTCGCTCGCGGCAATGACAGCAACCCCAGCGAAGCTGCGGCACATCAGTGCTCGGACAATTTGAAAGTACAATAGTTGATTTCTCCGTGCACCCACCCCGCTCCGCTTGCCATCACTGCACGCCTATCGGATCTGAGAAGTCCCGCTGCTTGGGTTTCCTCTCCCTATACGCCCAACACCTACATAGCTTTTACAAACATTAAATATAATTAACAATCAAAAGAAAAAGGAGAAAAGGAAGGGAAACATTACTGGGTTACTATGCACTTGCGACTGATTCCTTGGTTTTTTATCATTTTGAACTTTATGGAATACATCGGCAGCCAAAACGCCTCCCGGGGAAGGCGCCAGAGAAGAAGTAAGTGCAGGGTTTTTTACGCATTTGCTCCCTCCCGCCGCGTTCACCTGTCGGGTCTCCTCGCCCGTCCGGACTCAGCTCCCAGCCGCAGCGGTCCCCCCGCCCCGCACCGCACGCCTCCCAGGGGAGATAACAGTTTGCGCTCTGGGGACCTGGGGACCTGGACGGCGTCTTCCACCCTGGCGGCTCCGCGAGCCTTTCTTCCCCAGCATCCCAGTGGGTGCTGGAGTCGGACAGGCCGGGCGCCCTGGCGCTCCCGCCCCTTGGTAACTGAAGGTTCGCGGGAAATTTCGGTCCTTCTAAATCGTTCTAGGGGTTTGTGCTTTCCTTTCAGGCTCTGAAAGGGGCCTCGAGCTGCGGGCAGCTGAGACGCCGGGGTCGAGGGATGCCCCTGACCGCTAGGCAAACGCCGCGGAGGTGCGGGCGCGGCACCCTGTCACCTCAGCAGGGACACCTCGGCGGAGCCGGCAGGTACAGCGCCCGCCAGCCGGCGGGGGAGCGAACGCCTGCGCAGCCGCCGCCGCCAACTCACTCCAGCCGGGAAGGGGGCTCGAGGCGCGGGATGGCGTGTCCGCGCGTTTGTCCGGCGTCCAGTGCCCTGGGGTCTGAAGACTGCAGGACCCCGGACGCTGGAGGCCGGAGGTGCTGGGTTTCCAGTTACTCTCTTCTGTCACACGTGAAAGCTTTCACCAGCTCAGGCTCTTGCAAGAGGGTCCCCTGAGACAGATACATACCGAGGGTCGGGTTCCCCCTAAAGACGCGCTCGCCCCCCTCTGGCCCGGATCCTGTTCTTTGGAAAGTTGGCTGGTGACCGCTTTTTTAGACAGTGTCAGGAGTTGTACCGGCACCCAGAGGGCTGATCCGTCTTAAAGGCAGAATCTTTTTGAGATGAGGAGAGAGACGTGAGGGTGTCACCTCTCTGGCTCCCCGGGTAGCCCAGCGCGCTCGCTGATCTGTGGTCGGTGCCCTTGTAGGCGACCCTGGCTCCACCGTGGTAGGTGCTGGCTTGGAAAGGGAGGCAGCAACCTCTCGGGGAACACGCTGGGCGCAGGGAGAAACCCTATTGCCTTGGCCCCTTGGACCAGCGGAGGAGCCCTCGTGGAGCCGAAACCCGTCGGGGCGGGCGCAGGGCAGCTCGGAGGACACAACGTGGGCTTGTGTGAGGTGGAAATTTAGTAATCGCTTCTCTGCCGCTGTTTGTCTCTGCCCTGCTCCTGGGCTTGAGGGTCCCCTGAAAGCTCCCTTTGTACCGCTGGCCTCGGCCAGACAAGGTTTGATTCACCTGAAAATGGCCTTCAAAATCGTGGCCGAACTGGAGTGCCAGGGCTCCGGCCTGGTCTCACCGCCCCCTAGGATCGCGTAGTAGGGGGGCAGGAGGACCTAAACTAAACATGTCAGGGCGTCCGATTTATTATTCTTGGCCTCTGAATGGTTCGTAATCCTTGAAACTCCCCCACCCACTCTCACTCAGGCCATGAGGCCGCCTCCAGAAAGGAGCCAGCTGGGGCTCAGCGGTGCCCTAGCTTCGGGCGGTCCCTCCACCTCTCCCTGCAGGGTTGCTGTGGGGGACCGAGTCGCAAGGCTGGTGGGAAAAGGGAGACTAGTCAGAAGCGCAGCCTCCCGCTTTCCATCTGCCTTTGCACCCGTTGCCCAACGGGCGCCCACGGATCACCCCTTCCCTTCCATGGAGGACTCCCGGCCGGGACACACACACGTGCTTGGGCAGGATAGGGTCCCGAGTGTCAGTGCCAGGTGTGTGTCTTCGTTTACAGTTTTGGAGCGCTATTTCTGAAGGAAGACACCGGCAAGAAAGCCGCTGTCCACTTGTTCCCGCCGCGCACCGCACGGACTGCCTGTGAGAAGGGGCAGCGAGATGCTGCCGCAGGCATCGGGGCGCAGCGGGGTGGTGCACCTTCAGGCTTGGACCAGAGAGGATTGCAGAGTCAAAGGGGACCTGTTTTCGACCGGCCTTTCCTGTCTCAAGGCTGAGTCAGAGGCGCCTTCTGGTTGTGTTGCGAGGATGAAAGAGGGAATGGCTGGAATTGGGTTGAAATTCCAATGACGGTGGGAGTGGGTCTGGGAGAGAGCTCCGGCCGGCGATGCTCCTTGCTTTTAGCGCAGGAGTCAGGTTGCTGCTTAGTTTGCTTGGTTTGCTTGGAGAGGGGCGACCCCTTGCGTCCTCCGAGGAGACAGACCAAGAAGTCTTTTTGGCAGGTGCAGTGTGACTTTTTAAAGAATGGGGAAGGGGTGGAGGGTAGATTTTTGTTCAGTGTCCAGAAACTCAAAGTCAAGTTGTATATGCACAAACTTACACGGATCATTTCTTTGAAAAACACTGAAAGAAAACTGTCTCAAATAAGGACTAGGTAAAGATTTTTCGAATGAGGAATAAGGTAGTAGTCAAACTTAAAACAAGCCTGACTTTTCTACTGTTTTCTTTAAGAAGTAACTAAACTGGATATTTGAAGCATTCCTTATATTTTATAACTAAATATAACTTCACTTCCCTTAAGTCTTAAAATCACCACTAAAGACATGAGGAATAAAATATTTTACAACGATTTAAAAAATTATCTTATGAAAGTTTTAGTAAAGAAGTTTCTTGCAAAGATACTCATTTGCCGAGTTAAGTATTTTCAGGTCTAACTAACCATGGCGTATCCTCAGAAATATCAGATAAAACCACGTCAATATTTTGCTCTTTTTCTAAAACAATCCATATTCATTTGTCTCTACTTCATTACAAACTAGTGATTCTAGTTGTTACAAATTAGTGTTTCCCCTTATAAAGAAACATTTTAAAACAGGACTCTTGAACTCTAGATTTATGTGTATTTAGTTATGGGTGAATAAATACACAATACATTTTTTTTAAAATTCTATTTGGATCAATATGCAGCTCTTAGAAATTTACTAAACTGAATTGATTCAAGAAAAAATGCAATCCTTATTCAAAAATCCCCCATCAAAAATCTTTTTATAAGTAAACCTTAGCTTTAATGCAGGATGCTAAAGTAAAGTCCCTGAACTCAGTTATTAACTAATTCCCAGCTCTTCCTTTGCAGTTGGTTGCATTCAGTCTCTCAAATCCAGGTCACGCAATAACAAAGCTAAATATCATCTTTGCTATAGTATTGACCACAATACCTTACTGGCGCATTACGTTTTCTCTTTTATTATTCAGTTGGGCCCAAAATTACTACTTGGTGTGTAGAGACATGTGCTAATCCTCCCATATTACAGAGAAACAGTCTGAAAAGCAGGTATTCAGTCATCTAAACAAAGCCATATAGCCAGCAAGTAGAGCTTGTCTTCTGCCATGAATTTCACTTATACTATATGCAGATCCATGCCACAGAAAAGATATCAATCATGTTAAGCAATCAATATGGTGGTCTTCAGACCATTATTTATCCCATTTTTTTTTAACTAAATGAACTGTTCTGCTTAACAGGAAATTTTTGAACTGATATTTATATGTATAAAACTTTGGTGACCACTGTCAAAAAATTAAATACCTAATAGTAATAGTGAAGCTTGCTAAATAGAATATAATATTATTAGAGTATCCAGAAAACATTGTAGGATCATAATGTGTCAGAGGCTATTAATAGAGACATCAGATGCTACTTAGTATTCTTTATATTTGAGCTCATATATTTATGGCATTTTAACTATTCAGATTCTACATAAATGCAAGTTTTAAAAATACACTATTGTGAAATCTATCAAACTTGTAAAAGCCTTTTGAAGTCCGATAAAAAAAGGATGGATTACAAAGGCAATCATTTTAATGGTAATAGACTAGAAACGGACTTACTGAAATAGACTGGTCATTGCTCACGGCACCGTTTCAGATGTTGAGCAATTTTTTGAGATTATATCTTTGTAATTTATATTGCCAATCTGTAAAAATAACAAGTTAGCTAATATACATTTTGTAATATTAATTTAGAGTGAAAGTTTGGTTTCCATATTGTTTGCAACCCATTTTTTTCTGATTTATCCACATTTGTCACCGGTCTACCCAGGTTTATTATTTAGAATCTTTATTTTATTGCCTGAGGGTGCAGGCACTTGCCAGAAAGAGACAGTGAGAGAAAAAGAAAGGCAGATGGAGAAAGTGCCCCCCAGTGGGGTTTGTTCATGCCACAAATCCTCCTGCTCCATTTCTCCATGCTGTTGAGATTTTGGGAACCAACGCCAACATGTCCAGCATGTTTTTCAAGCTGCTGGAGCTGGAATTCCAGCTGCAGTTGCCCATGGGATCCGGCTCCTTTAACCACTATGTTATGGAGCTAACCCCAGTCTACCTTGTCTTTGAGAGAAACGTTTCACAAAGACATGAACTAAATTTCCTGGAAAAACTGTACCCTGTGATACATCATGAAATATCTGCACAAATACAAGAAGAATTCAAACTGGTAGGTAGTAGTGGCAACATCTAAATACAAGCAAAAGTATTATCCTTTGTAGATTTAATTTAATAATCATTGCACTATTGAGTCATTTCTTGAATATATGCTCATTTATAATATTTTCAGTCTCTGCTTATCATTTCAATAGGATTTTACCAAGAACATTAGAAATGGTCATTTTATTTGTCATGTACTACATGCATATTTTGAAAAATCATAATGTGTGCTACAGAAATGATGGAATGTAAATTTTAAATGGTAATTTTTAAAATGCTCTTTCTTTTTTTTTTTTTTTTTGGTCCCAAATCACTATAAGCAATTGGGAATAAAAGTTTAGAATTGATATAATGTCATTATTTCAGTATTCCTGTTAGCTTGAAATATGAACCATACTTCAGCATATAGGTAGATAAACTTTACTAAATCATTTCTCCATTAAATATTTCCCTGGTACTTAATATTCTACAAACTAGGTCCCCAGAAAGCAATGAATGGAAATTATAATGCATAGTAAAATTTGATTTTCAAGTTATTATGGAAAACCCTTGTTATATACTACAAAATAAATATTTTAGTCATTTGATCATTTTAGGTGACTTGTATATGAACAGAGATCTCCAGATTACTATTAGGTATCTAAAATATTTCATCATTAAGTGATTTTTTAAGATGCAATAGTTCTCTTGAAATTTACATAACATTGACAAAATACTATGTAGAATGGTTGGAACTCTATGTAGTGTTAAGATCAATAGATAGATCCCTCTTCAATTATAAGAATGAATGAACAAAAAATAAAATTTTCTAGACATAGTGATTTACTAAATCATCTTTCCCCCTTTATCTCTATTCAAATGATTCACTTTCGACATTGCCCTGATCTCCTTTTTCTTACTTCCTCTCTATTCATTCACACATCACGTCCCTACCCCAAAAAAATTCACTTTCCAAGTAGTGGATTCTTGAAATGCCTTCATGGTGGATATTATGTTTCATGAAATATAAGAATAAACTTTGGTTACAATTAGGAAAACGTTACTCAGTTTTGAGAGCATGGTAAGGCTCCTGCAAGACAGTGTGTTGAAATTGGATGTTTGACTTGGTTAGAACTATGTCTTTTAACAGTGCATGGTAATGCTCTCATTCTTTGGAGAATGATAATGTGAAAGAATAAAGATATGTTGCGTCATAAATGATACTTTTTTCCCTTGCTTTTGATTGTGAGGGAAAAAGTAGTTTTCCCTAGTTTTCAATTGTGGACTTTTCTCAGGGTTCGATGTGACTAGATTATCTTAGAGTTTGCCATCTGTTGGACAACCTAGTAAATTTAAAATGTTTTGTAATTATTCCTTAATGAAATACATAAAGGATAAAATAAGCATCGGTATAAGGTGCTTACTCATTTTTTTCTGTTTATTTAATTCAGCTCATCAAATCTCTTCTTTCAACAATATTACTAGTATTTTAAATAATCATTTGGCAATACAGAAAAGAATAGGATATTCCACTTGCAAGGGTTGTAGGGGTGCTGAGAAGTCTAAATGTCTAAGTGCCATTGAGTGGTGAGAAATCTCATTTTTCTGCTCCAAAGGTTTCAATAACATGAGGCTTTTAAGCAAAATACCCAAATATTTTTCATATGTGAACAGTCTGAATAATTTATTTTTAAAAATATGGTTGCAGTCTTTTTCTTTTTATTTTTTTCTAGAGGGTGTATGCACTCCTGTGAGAGAGAGAGACAGCCCTTACAGTGTGAGATAGTCATATTGCGATCCCTTCTCCAACATTTCTCCATCCTATGGGGATTTGAGGGATGCATGCACATATATATATATCCAGTGTGTTTGGGGGCTACTGGGTCCAGAAGTCAGAGTATGTATTCAGCCACATGGAATAAGCCTTGTTAGGCACACCACCAGCTGGTCCAGGTTGTAGGTATCTCTTATATGATAAGAAGTTTTCTGTCTTATCTGTAATATTGGCAAGAGACCTAGTTACCATGTGCTATCACTAAAATTCTTTTGAGAGTTTTTTAGGGAAAATTGAGTAGTATAAATTTAATGTATATCTAATAGCTTTTAATAGTATTTGTATGTAAAAATCTAATCTAGTCTTCAAAATACTACTTTTTTGGTGTTCTATCTTATCTTTAAGAATCTGATAAACAGCATGTATCATAAGTTCATCGTAGAAACTAAGACATGAGAAGGGAGAACCCCCAGTATCTGTTATTAAAAGTAGATTAAGAAGTTGAATACCTGGGATCTGGACCCATCACTAGTATTCTTATTTGTATGACCCAGGAAAGTTCCTTTAGCACATTAAGTTGCTCATCTGCAAAGTAGAAAGGTGATTCCAAAAATTTCGATCCAAGAGATTCTATAATCTTCAACTTTAATCTTTTTCCATGAGAATATAAATCATGCCTAGGGGGTTAAACAGTCTTATCTTATTCAACAGTGTTTGGCAGATAAAGATTAAGAATGCAAACACATATAAGCATTCATTTATTCTAAGCAGATTCGTCACATAGAGTAACCATTGATTAACTTATTGAAGTTAGGACTAAACAATGATATGCTCCTTCCTTCACAATTTCTGGTGTCTGGAAACCATAGCTCCACTGACAGAAGCTCCATCCTGTCCTTGGACTGAGGGTCACATGGAGTTGGTATGAAATACCAACTATAGCTTCCCTGACATGGTAGGCTCCCCAAGGTGGTCTGTGCTGAAAAGGAGAGCTGGTTCCAATAGTCCAAGTTTAAGGTAACAGAGGCTTTAACAGTGGATGACTGACCAAGAGATTATATACAGAAGATAATTTATTTTAATCATATTGATAGTTTGTTGCAGTTCATTGGCTATGAAAGGGAAAGAGAAAGAAAGACTATTTGGTATTAAAGTTTGGAACAGGACTCAGATCTGGGTGAAGAGAAAAATGATGGAGGCAAACAGACAAAAAGTTGGAGAAGCAAGTTTGGTAGGAAACATGTTTCATTTGAATTATCAGTACTTTGAGGAGCCAATAGGATATTGAAGAACTCAGAAGCAGTTTCAGAAAGGAGTAAGGGCTAAAGACAGATGCTTTAGAGTTACTCACATAAAGGGAAGAGTTGAATTCATGAGATAAAATCTACTGGTGCCTTGTTTGTTATTATCAAAAGTGTTTGCAGGGCTGACATTGAGAATCACTCTTAGGCATGTCAAAATAAAATTAATGACCTTAAGATGCTTTGTTTACTGGAGCTAGTTCAGCCTGTAGTTCTCAAGTGTGGTGCCTCACTTTTATAGTACTCTGTATTACATAGGAAAATGGCCACTGGTATAATGAACTGCGGTTGTTCAGTTGTCAGAACTTTTAGTTGAAAATTAATTACACTTGCAAGTCTTATTACCTGTGCAGCTGTGTTATTTTGCCGCATATCATGAGGACATTTGAAAAACTTTGTGGTAAAGGGCCAGACAATGGCACAGCTATAACACAACTAGACACACAGTGGAGGGTCCCAGATTTGTATCTCATAGCCTCCTTCTACACACCAAGCGTGCTTGTTCATGCCTATGATCCAGGCTGCTAGATCCTGGAAATAGATCACAGCCTGAAGATCCTGCTGGAGGTCTCTCTCTCTCTCTCTCCTCTCCCACCTTTTTTTTAAAGAGGTTTTTGCTATAGGGCACCTGTGCTCGCCAGAAAGACAGAGAGACAGAAAGCAAGAAATCACCCCCCAGGAAGGATAGCCACACCGCAATCCCTTCTTCTACATTCTCCTCTCAGGATCTTGGGCACCCACGCACTTGTGCCCGGCATGAGTTTAAGCCACCAGGTCTGGGACTCGAATTACAGTCAGTTACATGGGAGTCCAGTGACAGAGCCATTATGCAAACTGCTGGTTCCTCTCTTCCTCTCTCTTGTGGAAGAAATAAACATTTCATGACAATGAAAGACTAGTTTCTGTCAGGTGTAAAAGTGATTTTTTTTAACCATCTAATTTGGATCTAGCATCCGGGACTCGAACCGCAGTCGACTACATGGGAGTCCAGCTACATAGCCATTACACTAACTGCTGGTCCCAGCAATCCCTTCTCCATTCTCCTCATGACTTGGGGCATACATGCACACATCCCCAGCTTGTTTTTTAAGATGCCAGTTCTGGGATTTGAACTGCACAGTCAGCCATGTGGGATCTACCTGCCTTAACCACCATGCCACTGGCTGGCCTCAGCATTTTTCATTCAAGCAGATTTCTCAACAATGTGCACTCTCTAAAAAAAATAAGAGAATCTGAGGGTGGGATGAAACTTGGAGGAGTCCGTTAATCTATAGTGTGGGGATTGTCTCTGTCACCTCTCTACTGAGCAATTGCTCAGCCTCAGCGAGAGCCAGGCACTGAGCTCTCTCTTTGGTCCTCCTATTCATTCTGAGGCTTCTGTATCAGACGTAGTCTGTTCTCCTCCTCATCCTCTTCTGAGGACTTGGCATGGCATGGTGTTAGATTTAGTTACCTTAAAACATCTTTCTAAAATGAATATACAATAATGTAATGTACTATTTCGCTCCCAAAAATTGTCCTCAGAAAACTAGCTGGTAAGCATATTTATAATTATACCCCAATACAAAGCACATTCCTGAGAGTAAGTGGTAAAGCATCCCCCATTTTATAACCACATGATACAAACCACCACCACACAATATAAAATAACAGAATTTGCGAGCTGCTTATTTTAGAACACTGTTTTCTTAACATATGCTCAATAAGCTGGGAGAGAAACAGCAGCAGTTTCTCATTGTTGTGTTCTGTCGTACAAAGGGAACTCGCAGGTATGAACACAGCTCAACAAGGTCTGTCATATAAGCAGAGGCGCTGTAAGTCACATTTTGCCAATAAGAAAGAGGGGAAAAAAAAACATGCCTGAGTAGGAGTAAATGCCTCATGGCAAAAACAAACAAACAAACAAAACCTATAGCTTTGTAGCTCTTAGAACAACTGTTATGTTCATATGAACATTCTTATCATATACATTCACATATTTGTTAAAGTGTTATGATACTAATTATTACTTAGATAACCTTCATGTTTAATCACCTGTGAGTGCCAGACCCTCTATTTGATGTTTTTGCAAATATTATCTCATTTAATCCTCACCCACCCAAATAGTCCCACTCTAGTCAACCATTCAATGAGATGCAGTTGTCCTGAAATTCCAGTCTCTGTCTCACTCCAAAGCCAATGGTCCCTCCTTGATTTCCCTTGCTTTTTCACTCTCTTGCAAGTTTTGAGACAGGTACCTGAGGAAACCATGGAGCATTTTCTCAAACTGTCTCTCTCTCTCTCCTCTCTCTTTTTCTCTTTTGAGCAAAAGAGTTTTGCTCTAGGGCATGTGCACTCATCAGAGAGACAGAAAGGGAGAGGATGTGAAAAATCACCTCCTAGAAGTAATGACCACACTACAATCCCTTCTCTTTCACTCTCTTATTTTTGGGCACACATGCACATGACCCCTATGTGAGTTTCACGCCACAGGCTGTGGGACTCAAACTGTAGTCAGCCACATGGGAGTCCAGTACCATAACCTCTACGCCACCTGCTGGCCTCTCTCTTCCTTTCTCTTACTCTCTACTTTGTACTCATTCTCTCTTCCTCCTAGTTTATCTAGCCACAAGTCTTTTTCAGACATTTATTATTAATATAAAAGTTGCTTCCAGTATTCAGTAATTCTCTTTTACATTTCTTTCTTTTCTCTGCCTTTGTTCTCTCTTTCCTTAGGCCTGCCCTAGTAATGGTTTTTAAATATTAAAGTTGCTGATTTTTTTTTATTAGAAGCAATAGAATTGCATATTTTATATGAAATACTCAAGTTATTCTTCCCATCTATGATGGGCATAGCCAAGAGAAGATCAACTTAGGCATGAGGATGTGGGCAAAGTCTATAATTTTGCAGTTAAATATCAAAATCCTTCTATGTAATTTATAACCACAACAGATACTTCATTGGCTAGTTTTTGCTATCCAGAAAAGTTATCTTTATGGTGCTTCATAAAATCTGTTATTTATATTACTCTTACCATGAGCCTTAACAGTAACCTCCACTCCAAATTCTTGCTTTATGAGTCCTGGAACAATAGTTTTCAACCTTGAGTTCACATTAGAATCACCTGGGTATCTTTAAAAAAAAAAAAATACCAATGTCCAGACCCCACCCTAGCCCATATGAAACAATTTCTGGGGATGGAGTCTGGGTATGTATATTTTTAAAAGTAGTCTTGGTGATTCTAACATTCAGTAAGGGCTAAAAAGTATTGCCAGGCCCTTAACTCAAAATAACTGTTGAAAACAATGCCAGCTTTATGAGGGCTAGACAGACAAAATAGGCATGTGTAAAGTGTGATAAGAGATAACATCTATGTCATTGGAACAAATAGGAGTTTAACATGTAATCTGATAGCTGTGTGTTGTCTATTAATAGAATCTTGTGACATTTGTGGCACTGATGATTCAGGCATGGTAGTATCAGATAGAGAATTGTCTCAGTCAGAGTCTAAGAAAAGGGAGCAACATGCACACAGTAGGTCATGGTGGTCGATTTAATAATTGCTCAAAGCTACTCAGAGAGGTGCAAATCAGGGTTTAGTGCTCACTGCTGAATGACACTGTGGTTCGTGAGAGAATAAACAGGATATCTGTACAAGATGGGTGTCAGCCATATTCAATTTTAAAAATTATTTATTTAATTTTTTTAGAGGCTTTTGCTGTAGGACGCATGTGCTCTCCAGAAAGACGGAGAGAGATAGAGAGATAGAAAGTGAGAAATCACCCCCTGGGGGGGATGGCCATGCAGCAATCCCTTCTCCTCCATTCTCCTCTTGGGATCTTGGGCACGCATGCACATGCACCCGGCATGAGTTTAAGCCACCGGGTCCAGGACTCGAACTGCAGTCGACTACATGGAAGTTCAGTGACATAGCCACTACGCTAACTGCTGGTGCCAAAATTATGTATTTAATTTTACTTACTATTATTTTCACTTTTTAATTTGCTTTAAGCCACATGTACTCACCAAGGAGAAACAGAGAGAGAAAGCTATCAAGTCCAGGACTCAAACCATAGTTGGCTATGTAAGAGTAGAGCACTTTAACCACCTCGCCACCTGCTGACCCTAAACTCAATTTTTTAAAGCTACTTAGTAATAAACAACTGTTTTTTGTTGTTTTTGTGGTTTTGTTTTATTTAATGTCTTACCAGATGATTGGTAATGTGCCCTAGAATCCTCCTTACTATTAGGAAAAATGTAATAGCTCAGAAACTGCCTAACAAGACATAAATGTCAATTTCTTTTATAGTTTCTACAGTTCCTGACTAACTTTGGATCGACTACTGGTAATCAGTAAAACTGCTATAAATAACATCGCTCTAACTCTGTCTTAATGGGTTAAGTTTTGTGGTAGGTCATTTATCTACAAACACTGTTTTTACTTCACTCCTAGTATGTTCTTCTTCTATCTTCATTAAATCTTATTTATTAGTCTTTTTTAGTCTATGAAGGATTTTCAAACCTTGCTATAAACTGGGGAAAGCTCCATGTAAAAGTGAGATGGAAGTCTGGGCTTCCTGTCAGACTTAATTCTGCTTGTTAAGGGGGCTCTTTGGGAAAATTTGGGTTCCAATGAGTCACTAGGCCAAATCCCAATAACCACAATTGCCAAAAGTAATTAGACTGAGGAAAGCCAGGCTCCTTGGGAGGAGGGTCATCCCAGCAAGCTTGAGCCATTGCTCCGTGGTCAGACCTAGTTACTTGTCCCTAAGGATTGGGAGCAATCATGAGTTACAGAGAGCAGGAAATCCAGCAGAAAATAATGCTTTTCCATCTATTTTTTTTTCCTTAATAGGCTATTTACCCTAAGCAAGCAAGAGAGAAATATGTCCTCAGTGCCTGCACAGTCCATGTCACCATCCTCTCATAAACCGTCTTGTGGTTGATGCCTGCTTGAGTGCTCGACAACTCCTGCTGTCATCACAGCAAGCGCTCCTCCTTCCTTCCAGAGCAGATCAAAAGAACACAAGGACTTCAGTCTAAGGCATCGTAAAAGAGGTGTCTGATCAGGATAGAAAGGGATAGGAAGGAGCCCTTGTAAATATCCTTAGGTCACTTTAGAGAGAACATTACTGAAGCAACACTTAGCAGTAGGACAATGGTAGTACATTACATCAGGGCAGTAATTCATAGGGCCAGCAAAAGGCTAAGAGAAAACTTAGGATTCCTGTACTGAAAACAATACCTTTTAGAAATGTGGTGTGAGGAGATGGCAGGTGGTGGTGGTTAAGGCACTGAGCTCTCACATGACCGATTATGTTTCAAGTCCCAGACCTGGCAGTTTGCTTTCTCACTTTCTCTCTCTCTGACTCTATGGTGAGCACATGTGTCCTATAGCAAATTAAAATGATAATAATAGGGACCAGAAGATGGTAATGGTTCAGTAGCTGGATTCCCACAGTCAACTGAAGTTTGGGTCCTGACCCAGTGGCTTAAAACTCAACACCAGTCATGTGTGAGCATGCTCAAAATTCCAAGAGGAGAATGGAGGAGAAGGGATTGCAGTGTGGCCATCCTCCTAGAGGGATGATTTCTTGCTTTCTGTCTCTCTGTCTCTCCAGTGAGCGTACACTCACTATAGCAAAAAATCTCTCTAAAAAACAAACAAAAAAAACTAAAGAAATTATAAATGAAGTTAAATAAATAATTGTTTAAAAGTAATTTTAAAAAAGAAATGTGGTATGGTAACTAAGTAGAAATTACAATAAACAAGTCATTTTAAACTTTCAGTATGTGAGAAATTAGAAGACATCAAACCTCTCCATAGGATTATATTCAAGTAACACAATTGTATCTGTGCTTAACAACCAAAGTCAAAGTTTGTCTTTGAAAACATGGGGCATTCCCTGGACTACCCAGAAGTGAAGTTCTATCACCTCATGTGGTGGATCTTCAATTGGACAAAGACACAGCACTCCCTCAGGCCACTTCAAGTAGTAACTTTCAAAATCCTTTCTGATTCAGAAAGACTTCAGTGTATTTTTAGTGCTCTTTTGAGTCTAGACTATTAGCTCTCTATTTAAGCATGTGGATGGGTGATACTGCTTATTTAAAACCTACATTAGTTTTCTTGTTTTTGTTTTTGATTAGCTTTCTCTAGCAACTGGCAATCCCCAAGTATCATTTGCCAAATAAACTCTGGCCTCATGCACTGTGTACACCTTAAAGTTACAGTGACCTGGCTTTTCACTGACCAATATAGTAGAACAGCATATTTGGCTTTTTTTTAGCCTTGAATTTGACAATAAATCTAAGAATAGAAGAATTCTAACTTTTAAAACAGCAACAAGGGCCAGCAGGTGTCACAGTGGTTAAGCCTCTGGACTACCACATGACCAACTGAGGTTCAAGTATTGGACTTGGTGGTTTGAAACTCACACCAGGTTTGTATGAGTGTGTGCCCAAAATCCCAAGAGGAGAATGGAGGAGAAGGGATTGCAGCATGGCCATCTGCCCTGGAGAGTGATTACTCACTTTCTGTCTCTCTGTCTCACTGTTTCTGTCTCTCTCTCTCTCGCTCTGGCAAGCGCCCGCTATAGCAAAAGTCTGTCAAAAACAAAACAAAATAAAAAACAGCAACAAACATTGACCTGTGTTTACTTGTATTCTTACTTTGGTAGTGTGTAGTTTCTGTCATGGAATACAAAAGATGTGAACCAATGTTGCTTGTCCATCAACTAACTGGGTACATACTGAGCAGTGGAATTTTATTTCTTACAGAATTGTTTTGTTTTCCAGAATTTAGACACCTATTTCATGCCATCATTCTTTTTTTTTTTTTTTTGGATAGTTGTTTTTTTTTTTTTTGCTATAGGGCGCGTGCACTCGCCAGACAGACAGAGAGAGACAGAGAGATAGAAAGCAAGAAATCACCCCCCAGGGGGGATGGCCACGCCGCAATCCCTTCTCCTCCATTCTCCTCTCGGGATCTTGGGCACGCACGCACACGCGCCCAGCGTGAGTTTAAGCCACCGGGTCCGGGACTCGAACCACGGTCGACTACATGGGAGTCCAGCGACATAGCCATTACGCTAACTGCTGGTCCCCATGCCATCATTTTGATGATCATTCTTAGCCCCATCCATAAAGTTTAAATATTTAAAAGAAGCAGTCTCTCTTTCAAATAGCACATTTTTATGACATCCATCCAACTTTCCAATTTTGTCCAGAGCTTGACATAGATCCATGTTTTTAACACAGATCAGTATAATGCCCTTAAAGATTATTTAGGCTTGCAGGATCATGTAGATGCTGCTTTACCCTAGTACAATCTAACAGTATTTGCCATTGCAACCAGCACTGAACTTCAAGCACCTAGCTGCTGATATATGTATATTTTCAGGCCTGTAAATATTGTATTTCTATGCTTCAGAATTTAATTTCTTTTTTTAATAAATTTTGTAAAGATATTTTTACTTATTTATTTTACTTGTTATTATTATTTATGCTTTAATTTTACCAGAGAGAGAAAGAGAGGGAAAGTAAGAAAGCAGGCTGCCAGGTCTGACACTAGAACCTCGGTCAGCCATGTAGGAGCACCTTAACCACCACGCCACCTGCCAGCCCCCAGAATTTAAGTTCTAACAGAGTAAAGAGGAGTTCAGGATGAATTCCAGACCATCAGGCTACCTCTACCATCTTGAGAAGCCATGAGAAATCCCACTGATATTCCAGAATTTCACTTCAAACTGTTAGCCTCTGAGCTTAATGTATTGCTCATGCTGTAAATGCAGAGTTTATAATCCTGGAAACCTTTATGTAATAGTTTTTAGCTGAATTATTTCATTCTCAGGCTGTTGGACAGAAGTGCTCAGGCTCATCAGATGGGAACATGTTTCAAATGAAATTTGCCAAGATTTTCAGTGCACAATAATTTCTTCACCCTTCCTAGTCCAAACTCACTTCTCATCCATTGCCCAAATTCTAGTCCAGTAGTAAGATGAGTTGAACACACTTAATTTTAGAATCTTCTAAAGAAAAAATAGACAATCAACTGAATTAATTTACAAAATGCTGCTGCATTTGCCTTGGCAGATTTCATCTCCCCCCACCTGGCCCCAACTAACTCTTACAGGATGACTCTACTTAGCAACTCAGGCAAATAACAAGTCATTTCTATGCATTAAGTATCCTGAGGGCCATTATCAGAATAAATTTGCTGTTTCTTCACACTTCTTGTCCAAATTACTTTTCTCATAGACAATTTATTTATTGGATCTCTAAAATCTAAATAATCCCTTTACCTTAAATCTACAGCAAATGGAGAGTCACTTTTATAAGAGCAATAAACTAAAGTGACTGTTCAAATACTTAATTTGAATCGCTCTACACACTGAAGTACATTTTTGTTAATGCTAATCCTTTTTATTCTAGCAGAAAACTCCCTGAAATTCTAGGGCTGCTTAAAATTATATGGCCAGGAATCTTCTCTCCCCCACTCACCAGGCCCTACTTTGGGAGTATGCCAGCAATTTTGCAGGATTCATTCTGACAACTGTTCTCATGTAAATATTTAGAGAAATCCTTTCCATTAGAGATTAAACAAAGTGTAAGTAACTGTTCCTAAATGATAGATCTTATTAATGTTTGGAACTGTAGACTTTATGCTATTTGATACATACATCCTGATACTGTACACTGGAGTGAAGTCTACCAAAGAAAAAAGCATTAATAGGTGAATTACAATGAACTGTATGTAACTTGAACTGCAAAATATTATTTTAGGTTATCCTTATAGGGTTGACTTTTTATTTAATGTACACAGAAGGTAGGGGAAGTGGGTCTATTAAAATTGAAAATAGTGAAAATTGGCTGCAGGTATTTTAATGGTATAAAATAGGTAGGGGGCAGACAATTACATATTTTATTCTCACCATGCTAGTTCAAATACAGTTCTTAGCAGTTCCATATTCTCAGCAAAGTTAAGTAACATATCTGAGATCTAAAATGATATTAACTCTGGTTTCTACATTATTATTATTCAAAAAGTATTAAAATGGATAATGGCTGAGCTCCAATGCTTATATCAAATATGACTTAATAGAGTACTTAGGTGCTCTAAGCCTCAAGAGGTGCAAACCTAACTGTCTTCTCTTTTTGGGCTTTCCCCTTTACATGGCATTTTCAAGGGTTTATTATATACTAGGAGATTACATGGCTAAGCAATTGTTTAGTATTGGAAACTTCACTTGACTGAATTTCAAATTAATTCTGCAAAATGAAAGATCCCTGTGATATTTGATTATAAAAGGTACATAGCCTTAGGCTAGTTATTATTTCTTTCTTCCCTTGATGATTTAATCCTATACTAAAATATACAAAGCCACGAGTTTTAATTCAGCATTTTTGTTCATAAGTCATAATCTAAGATTTCTTGTTGGTATTTACAGTTTGCAAGAGGGTACATGTGCCCTCCAGAGAGACACAGAGTGAGGGGAGGGGAGTAAAAAAGCACCCCACATGGGGAATGATCACACTACACTCACTTCTCCTTCATTTCTCCCTCTTTTTAAGGTCATGGGCACACATGTGTATTTTTCAAGCCACCTTGTCTGAGACTCAAACTACTCAGTGGCCATGTGGGATCTATTCACTGAAATACCATGCCATCAGTTGGCCTTGCAGTTTTTCCTTCTGTAGAGTAATGACTTTTTAAATTTACAATAAAATTTGTTTGCCTATGAAAAAACATTTTAGGAAAAAGATGCTATGTAAATGTTAAAACATCTACAGTGGAATTTGACTACTCCTGTTCTGCTTCAAATATGTAATAGCAATCATTCCCTGCTGAGTTTCCTGCTGAATCTCACTTCAGCCCTGTGTTCAATATGATTAGCAAAGAAAATTATTAAAATGGAGCTATGAGATAGGAAATGGAACTTTCATAAATGTCATTGGAGGAAAATCACAGATTTCTAATTGTTTCCTCAAAATCAGAATCTTCTGGGATTTGGACTTAAGTGACAAACATCTTGCATTAAATGGTAGGGAGGTTGATTTCTAATTCATATCCTGCTGTGTAATTTAGACAAGTCATTCAGTTTGTGATTCAGAGATATCTACAATAAGATTAGACTCAATCTTTTATTTATCTGAGCAGAAAACTGATCTCGAAGTCTTCCCAACAGCAAGATCAGTGAGATTCTTCTTTCCTTTCTCATAGCATGTTCTAACCTTAGAAAGCTGTCTGTCAAACTTCAGGAATGTAAAGTTAGGGCGTGAATGCAAAACTTTAAGTGACTCTGTACTTTTGTGGAAGCTTTAGACATATTTTTTAAAATCCAGCAAGCATCAGAGAAATCTTTTTTGGAGATAACTTAAAATTGAACTTAGCCTTAATTACATCCATTCATTCATTTATTAATTTAATATTCATTCATTCATTCATTCATTCAACAGCTGTTATTGAGCACATGCTATGGATTGAGATTACAAAAGTGAATGAAACATACCCAAAACCTGCTCTTAAGCATTTCATGATGATTAAGGAAAGAAAATATGAAACCAGCCTTTAAAACAATATTCAGCTAAAGATAAATTAAAGTACTTAGATTCCTTTTCTAAACTGTATAATGTAACTTTTTTAGAATTGTTTGAATGAGAATTAATTAGATAGCTTAGAATGCGTCTGATGCACATCCAGATTTTCCTCTGGAAAACAGAAATACTAGACAACATTGTGTGGATGAAGCAGGAAGGTAGAAGGAAGACCAACTGCAAACACTGGAATTTACCAGGCATCCCAGTGTTTTCTTGTCTTAAAATTTATGACCAATGAATAGGAGTCATCACTTAGCATGACATCTGTGACAATCATAGGAAATATGCTATGTACAGAGTAAACGTAGTTGTCATTGTTAGGTAAAGCTTTTAATGGAGAAACAGAGTTTCCATTTTTGGCACATTGACGAATTTCTATAGCTGAACTTACACACAAGCTCATTAACTGGAATTACTTTTACCAAACAAACACTGAAATAGTCTATGTTTAAAAATAGTGCCTTTCTGTCCATCCCTCCAAGACATTTTTCACACCTTTTATGGTAACCCCTTGCCACTGCATGGAACATACAAACCAGTCTACTAAAGCACCAGTTTGGCAAACGCATGCAAACAATTTTTTTTTGGATTTTTCATGTAAGATTGTTGACAAACATTCCTAACATCAGTTGATAGCTTTAAAGGTGTCAGCTGCTAAAATTCAGAGTTTTAAAAATAATTGGACTTGGGACCAGCAGTTAGCGTAATGGCTATGTCGCTGGACTCCCACGTAGTCGACCGTGGTTCGAGTCCCAGACCCGGTGGCTTAAACTCACGCCAAGCGCGTGTGCATGCGTGCCCAAGATCCCAAGAAGAGAATGGAGGAGAAGGGATTGCGGCGTGGCCATCCCCCCTGGGGGGTGATTTCTCGCTTTCTATCTCTCTGTCTCTCTCTGTCTGTCTGGCGAGTGCACGCGCCCTATAGCAAAAACCTCTCCAAAAAAAAAAAAAAAATTGGACTCAAGGGCCAGTCTCTGGCCTGGTGGTTAAGGTGGCTGAACCCACATGGCTGACCACATGGTTCAAGTACCAGATCTGGAGGCATGAGAAATATGCCAGGTGTGTGTATACCTAAAATCCTGAACACTGGGAGAGATGGAAGAGAAGGAATTGCAGCATGACCATACTCAATGGGAGGGGGTTTCTCTCTCTCTTTTTCTCTGCCATGCTTATGTGTCTTCTGGCAAATTAAAAAAAAAAAAAAAAAAAAAAAAAAAAAAAAAAAAAAAAAGAGTTAAAAATTTGGTACAGTTTGTGTGTGTGTGTGTGTGTCATCACTAACTTGTGAAGGATTTTGAGATTTAAAAACAGGTAGCTATTAGTTACTTTTGTCTTATCTAATATAACTCTCAACACGATTTCATGATATAGTTAATCCTTTTAAAAATGAAGAAACTGGGGAACCAGCAGTTAGCGTAATGGCTATGTCGCTGGACTCCCACGTAGTCGACCGCGGTTCGCGTCCCGGACCCGGTGGCTTAAAACTCACGCCGGGCGCGTGTGCGTGCGTGCCCAAGATCCCAAGAGGAGAATGGAGGAGAAGGGATTGCGGCGTGACCATCCCCTCTAGGGGGTGATTTCTCGCTTTCTGTCTCTATGTCTCTTTCTGTCTGTCTGGCGAGCGCACGCGCCCTATAGCGAAAAACCTCTCCCCAAAAAAAAAAAAAAAAATGAAGAAACTGAGGCTCAAAACAATTAAGGAACAGATCAAAATCATGTGGACAGAAATGGTAAACTTAAAATAAACACTCAGATTGTCTGACCTAACCAATAGCTTTCCCACTACATTTTGATTTACATTAAGTCTTTTCAAAGAAAATGCCATGGGAGATTTAAGTGAGCAAGAGTTCTCTCACTGCACCTAAGACAGAACTATGAATACATCATTAAACAAAGTAAGGGTGAGAGAGGGTAAACTGAGATAATAGACAAAGTGTTTACTAGGAGACAATAGGGAGGTATGCAATGGGAAACTGTTAAATGACTTTTAAAGCAGGGACCCAATAAGATCACAACTGTCATTCTTAATAGATCCCTTTGGGACCAGCAGATGGTATAATGTTATGTTGCTGGTCTCCCACACAGTCAAGAGCAGATTGAGTCCCAGAGTTGGTAGCTTAAAACTCATGCCAGGCGCATGTGTGTGCATGCCCAAAATCCCAAGAGGAAAATGGAAGCAAAGGGATTGCAGTATGGCTATCTGTACTGGGGAGTAATTTCTTGCTTTCTGTCTCTCTGTCTCTCCAGCAAGCACATGCACCCTATAGCAAAAAAATCTCACACACAAAAAACAGATCCTTCTGACTGCTGAATGGTAACATTACTGATGATAGGAAATGAAAGATGTAAACTCAATTAAGGAAGTAAAATCATAGGAAACTGTGATCAGAGATGGTGATGAGGAGGGCTTCTAGATTTCTGACTTTAGCAACTGAATGGCACCATTCATTTGCTGATATATAATTTTCTTTATCTAGAAAATACTAGATAAAGAGCACAGGTTTAAGAAGGTTTGCAATATGTTCTAATGGGTAGGAAGATTTTTTGGAATCATGTATACAGCTTAACCCCCTTATATTACTGGATGGAAAAAAAGAGAGGACTGAGAAGTAAGCGAGCTAACGGATGTCACTTGGCAGTGCAACCGAGAATAGGACTACCCCATGACCATTCTGTAGCACCAAACACCACACAGCAGATGGTTCCAAGGATAACATTCCAGGGACTTACTCTATGGATCTGTGACAATCTGATTTCTTACTCATTTAATTAATGGTCTTTTAAAGAGAGTTATCTGTTTATTGGCTAAGGATTTATTTCACAGTCTTTTGATTTCCTTATTCCCAGTGATGCCTGTTGTCCTATCACTGGCCTATCACAGCTCATTATTAATGGTAGCATCTTAATAGAATGTTATCAGTATAAAGACTCTTTCTCATCATTGTCTTATTCGATTATTATCAATATCATTTTGAAATGAACAGAGATTTCACCATATGCATTTTACAGATAAAGCTCAAAGCTGTTAGGTGATTTGCCCACTATCAAAAAGCTAGTAAGTGACAGAACTTAGCCTCAAGGTTTTTGTAGGGGGATATTTGGTTTGTTTTCCTGAAATCCATAGCCTTTCCTGCACTGCCAACATTTCAACATATCTCCTGTTTTCTACTATTAAAATAGCTTTATTGGGTTTGACACTAAAGGCAGGTAGATTGGGGATATCTTCATCATGAATGAGATTCTTACTGGATGATAGGTGTATGGGCAGATGGTTAAGGACCTGTCCATTTGAATACACATGTCTGAGCTCATTGTGGGGAGGAGACAGTGAGCCCAAGCATTGTTTGACAAACCATCTTAAGGAAAAGGGACTAAACTTATTGGGTATTATCTATAGTGGTAGAACTTCCTGAGAAACAGGTAGTGGTTCAATGTAAATAGATTGTTTATAAGTGTGTGTTGCTATAAAATAATTATATGGGCTTCCTCCAAATGTCTTTAATTGTTTTACGAAACATTATTAAGTAAACTGTTTTTAAGGAAGCACTTGAATTAGATGCCTCTAAAGTTCCAAAGGGTTATGGTTTTATCAGCCAGGAAATAATGAACTCGGTATTATCATCTGAAAATTCTAAGGGAGAAAGAGGAGTGTTGGTGTTTTTTAGGAATTATTTATTTTATTTAATTTATTTTATCATTATTATTATTATTATTATTAATTATTATTTAATTTCTATAGGGCACATGCATTCTCCAGAGAGAGACACAGAGAGAGAGGGAAAGTGAGAAGAGCTTTTAAAATTCTTTTGAACTCCATGGTTGTAGTCAAGTTGTCTAAGTACTTTTTTCTTTAAGTCTCGTAATTATTTGTACCTGTTCACCATAATCTTCAAATACCTCAACCCTCAATCATTGTTCCTGCCTTTTAATATCTGCTGTATTAAACTTCTAGCCTGTTTGTCTATGGTCTTCATAATATAAAAAGATTATTTTATGAATTGCAGGTTTCTTGAGTCAGAGACCATGTTTTGCCCTGCAGTATTATCCATTCCTAGAAGACTGACTCCTGGAATCACTGAATAAATACTTACTTATGAAGACGATTATGATGTGATACTGGAAGTATAGCATTTATATCGCCTGTGTCAGATTCACCTGGGTGTATCTTACATATGTAGCTACTGAAATCCACCATTGTTATTTGCAAATCAAAATCTTCGGTAGTGGAACTTGTGCATCTGTCTTTTCAACAAGTAATCCAGGTTTTTCATTTGTTTATTTGTTTTTTAGGTTTTTGTCATAGAGCATGTGCATTTGCCAGAGAGAAACAGAGAGAGCGAAAGTGAGGAATCGCTCTCCAGGGGGATGATCATGCCACAATCCCTTCTCCTCTGTTCTCCTTTTGGTGTTTTGGGCACACAGGCACATGCACTCAGCATTATTTTCAAGCCGCTGGGTCAGGGGCTTGAATTGCAGTCAGCCATTTGGGAGTCTAGTGCCTTAACCACCACATCACCTGCTGGTCCCTAATCCAGGTCATTTTTACACAGTGAAATTTTGGAATTTTGAGTTCTCTGCACCATACTGGTATCATTTTTTTGGCATGTCTTACCTCTTTCCATCTAAGTAGTTGCTTGTCTTCAGTGAGTTACTAGAGCCCTAGATGCCTTCTTGCCTAGACTATCATGTGTGACTATCAGAGATGCCCATTAAAGTCTGTGCCCAGCCAGAGAGTGTTATAGTGGTACACAACTGGGTCCTCATGGGAAGGTCCCCAGTTCATATTCCAAAACCTCCCTGTACATGCTGGGTTTGTGTGCTGATGGAGGCTAAGGGTGAAACACAGAGTGAAGACCCTATCAGGAGTACCCTCTCTCTCACTCACTCTGAATAAATAAATTTTATTTTTTAAAGCCTTGTCTCTAGTCCTTAAATAGTAGCCACTATCCATGACTGTGAATTCTTGTTCCTCAAGTGCCAAACTCTGTATTAAAAAGAAGCATCAGGGGAACCAGCAGTTAGCGTAATGGCTATGTCGCTGGACTCCCATGTAGTCGACCGCGGTTCACGTCCCAGACCCGGTGGCTTAAAAATCACGCCGGGCGCGTGTGTGTGCGTGCCCAAGATCCAGAGAGGAGAATGGAGGAGAAGGGATGGCGGCATGACCATCCCCCCTGGGGGGTGATTTCTCGCTTTCTGTCTCTATGTCTCTCTCTCTCTGTTTGGCGAGCGCATGTGCCCTATAGCAATAAACCTCTCCAAAAAAAAAAAAAAAAAAAAGAAGCATCAGAGGGAAAAAAAGAAGCATCAGAGGGAAAAAAAGAAGCATCAGAGGGACCAGCAGTTGACTATGTCACTGGACTCCCATGTAGTCGACCGTGGTTTGAGTCCCAGAACTCGTGGCTTAAACTCACATTGGGTGCTTATGTGTGCATGCCCAAGATCCCAAAAGGAGAATGGAGGAAAAGGGATTGCAGCGTGGCCATCCCCCTCTGGGAGGTGATTTCTCGCTTTCTGTCTCTGTCTTTCGGGCGAGCAAACGTGCCCTGTAGCAAAGACCTCTTAAAAATAAAAGAAAGAAGCATCAGACTCTGCCTTCTTTTTATCCTCCTTGTTTGGAGGTTTTTGATAATTGTTATTAGAGAAACCTGCCAACTGCCTCCAATGTGGATAGAGATAACCAGGATGTAGCTAGTATCTCTTGGGTAAAAGAAAATGTCTTGTGGCCAGCAGGTGGTATTGAGGTTAAGGTGCTAGATATCACATGGCTGAGTATGTGTTTCTAATCCCAGACCTGGAAGCTTGAAAATCATGCCAGGTTCATGTGTGTGTGCACCCAAAATTGCAAGAGGAGAATGAAGGAGAAGGAATGGCAGAGTGGCCATCTACCCTGCAGGATTGATTTTTCACTTACCTTCTCTCTGCTGAGTGCATGCACCCTATAACAACAATAAAAAGTCTTATACCTATTGCGTTTCATGCAGCACCTCACGTAATCGCTAAGTTCATGTCAAGTAGGTATTTCCATTACAGATGGGGAAGCAAAGGCTCAAAGAGGTTAAGCAACTTTTGTGCCTAAATAAATAATCTGACCATGAACAACTCCATGACACAGAGCGTTGCTTTTATTCATCTTTGCATGTTCCCTAATGAGCACACAGTCTGGGTGTTGAATAATCTAAATGAATAAGTAAATGAAGAGATAGATGTTGGTAGTTCAGCCAGAAAATGGCAGGGCTGGGATTCAAAACCAGACTCTCTGCATTCAGAGCCAGGGCTGCACCACCCTGCCCTGAGCTCGTCTAGGATGTGCACGAGGCCGATTTCTGAAGGAGGCAGCCATGCCGTGAGTCACGAACAGAGTACAGAATGCATCATAGTCACAAAGGAGGCGCATGTGTATTCTTTTTCAGTTCTGTCAACAAATCTGTGAATCTAAGGGAAAAAGCCATTTATTTTTCTCTGCTCAGGGCTTTAGATGTGACACATAAGTCGTCTTTTTTTTTTTTTTTAAATGGTATACTCACTATTTGCACATCTTCTTGGGCCTGTTAAAAATACCACAAGTCTCTTGCCCGCTGTTTGCTTATGCTAAGGCTTCAGCCATCAGATATGCTACTTTAGCCTGCTCTGAGGCAGGACGATCCAATAACAAAGTGGAGTTTGTTTTTAGCACAAACTGAGGTTTGTTTCATTCAAGAATGTGAAATTAATAGTTGTGAACTCACACCCATACAGATTCATTACCATTAAACTATAACATTTTTCTGTTTGTGTTGATTTTTAATTATTTCTTCTCCTTTTTAATAAAATAAAATAAAAAAGAACTAGCTCTCTCAGTTGGACCAGAGCATATAATGATTCCCACTGTTGGATGAACACTGTTGGATCTGTCTCATGAAAAAATGTTATTACCACCCACTAACTCATCAACAGGTCCTGGCTCTACACAATCTGGGTCTGCACTACCCCCTCCATCCCCTCTTGTCCTCCATTCACCTCCACGTGGGATCATGGCCACTTGGAGAAGGGGAAGCTTTTCCTTCTTTAGCAACAACTGGACATGCTGATTCAGGACTTTACATTTTATACCCGTGGCAGAGTGCATACTTCACGATAGATTTTCTACTTCTGTGGGAGAAAAAAAAGGGAAAAACAAACAGAAAACAAGAAAACCTTTACTTTTGGCTCTATAGTCGTCTGGTGGGTCACCAGAAAATTAATATAGTTTTCACTACTTTTAAAGAATCAACTTTGATATTAGCTCATAGATTATTAATTCATTTAATGACTAAAAGAACATAACCAGATTTTAAAAGAAAGGCTATATTCAGAGTGAACACCATAGTGTGGTTGTTCTAAATTATCTAGAATGATTCAATATGCATGGCTAATGTCAAGAATTTAGAAAAATACAAGAAAAAATTACATTTAAGACTGTACTTTTTCTTACTTTTTATTCTTTTTTGTTCTTATTGACCTCTTACATGTTTCATAACTTTTCTATTTCTCCTCACCTACCTCTCCACACACATACACACTAGTAAGAGAGAATAAAGATTTTAAATCCCAAAGCAAACTAAAATTACTGCTAGAGAGAGAAGGGAGGAACAGAGGAGAAATGAAATGTTCCCAAGAGCAAAGAACATGGAGATTGATACACAGTATCTTCAAAAATTGGAATTTGGATGTAAAATCTCAAATTTGTTGCTAGCTGCTATATTAGAGGAACATTCTCCTCTAATATAAAAATTAATAAGGGAACATATTTTTATGGAATACAAGGTGCTGGTTCTGTTCCAAGACCCATAAAATTAGCAAAAATTAAAGTGACTAAAAGCAAAATATGTTCATCCCATTCCTTCTATTCATTTAGTAATGCAGAATCTACATGCACTGAGGCTATTTATGTGGGTCTGCAAGGGTCTCCAGGATCTGTCTAACTTCCTCCAACTTATTTCCTGTTACAGCATAGCAGCCTCATTTCCTGTTGTGCTGCTCCTGGGCCAGTTCTTTCCCACAGATTTTTAACGTCTTCCCATCGCTGATGCGCTGAAATACCCTTCTTCATTCTCCAGGTCTCAGCTGATTGAAAAGACAGAGAATCAGCACCCGCAACAGGGTGTTGGTACCACAATCCACCCCTAGCTTCTACCAGCCCTAGCTCATGGACAAGCATGTGTCCTGCATTCTGAGGAAGATCTCTAGATGCAAACCTGGGACCTTCCTAGTGGGTCAGCCTCACAGAGTACCTGCTTTTAACTGCACCACCATGCAGCCCCTAAAGAGAAATCCTGAAGGATCTCCTCTGACCATTGTACTCAAAGTAGCTTCTCAGGGTATAGCAGGTGGCGTGGTGGTTAAAGCACTGGATTCCCACATGGTTGACCACTGTTTGAGTCTCGGACCTGGTGATATGCTTTTTCACGTTCCCTCTCTGTCCCTCTTTCTCTCTGATGAGCACGTATGTCCTTTAGCCAATGTAAAAAGTAATAATACTATTAACAGTTTTTAGATGTAGCTTCTTAGAGCTATTCTCACTTTCTCCATCTGTTTATTTCCTTCATAGCACTTGTCACCATCTCTTGTCATTTATATCTCCTTTGCCTATTAACAGACTAACACTGTGAGGTCAAAACTGGATGTCTTGTTCACTCCTGCACTTTCTGAAGGGTGTATAGTATTGTATATAGTGTTGGGCACATTGTGGATTCTCAGAAATTTTTGTGGAAAAACATAATCATAGTCTCCACAGTGTATCCATATACAACGCAGCCGCTTTTGTGTACCTTTCATTTTCTGTCCTGATTCTATAGCTTGTGGTTAGACAAAGCATACCCCATGACCACCAAGTTGGCATCTAGCTATTAAATATTCATCATATCTTACATTTCAGGAATTCTACAGCCACTATCATTTGCTAGCTGCATTCTGTGTATTTGGAGCTGACTTGGTTTTAGTGGAACGTCTAGCTAATCGCTATTTAATGTCAGGTTTGTCTTATTACCATGGTTTTATTTCAAAGTATTTATAGAATATAAATATTAGACTTCCCTCAAGAAACTATTATTCAGTAAGAGAAAAAGAAAGACCTTCCAAATTCTCAAGGAACTTGTTTCCATTAAAAACAGTATGTTTCCCCAACATAATAAGAATGATGGAGCACCAGCTAGGCTATATTCAAAAGTAGCTGGATACATTCTTCTCTGAGATGGCTAGGAAATCTGTGACCACATTGGTGTTAACACAGACTTTTAGATTAGAGGTTGGTTCAGTGGGACAAAAGTTTGGGGCCAGCAGATGCTGTAGTGGTTAATGTCACTGGACTCCCACATGGCTGACCATGGTTCAAGTCCTGGACCTGGAAGCTTGAAACTCATGCTGAGTGTGTCTGCATCTGTGCCCAGAATCCCAAGAGGAGAATGGAGAAAAAGGGATTGCAATGTAGCCATCCCCCTAGGGGTTATTTCTCACTTTCTGTGTCTCTGTCTTTCTCTGGTGAGCACACACGCACACGCCCTATAGCAAAAATATCCCCAAAGAAAAAGGTAACAGGAGATTTATCCTGTTACAGTTTGAATAATGTCTGTACTATTGACTTTGATAAAAAAAAAGAATATGTGTGTAGGTGTGTGTGTAAATATTTGTATGCCTGCATGTATGTTTGTATCTATACATACATATGAGCATACAAATATACATATGTGTACATTTAAATAGCATAGGTGAATTTTAATTTATTTGATGTTGGAAACACTGGTATATTAAAATATTATAACCATCAGATAAATAGTAGTATTTCACAAATAGCAAGATCTATTTATGTGTGGATGAGTAAACATGTGGCTCTTTCAATAAAGTAATCAAAAATAATAATGAAGGACTCTACTAAAGGAGTATTGTATCCCATTAAGTTATATATATTCAAAACACTTTGGTATATGTTTTGTTGTTTGTGTCTACCTTTTCAAAATTGATTAAGTGGTTGTGGGGGCCCAGCCATTATCAGTTCTACTTTGTAAGCTATAACTTATAAATAAATAAGAAACAATAACTCTCTGTATTTTCTTGGGTTGACTCGACAGAAATTGAAAGAGACTGCCACGTAATTCAAAATTTTAACATTAGATTTTTCTTAAACTGAATATTGCCAAGCATTCTGGAGGAAACATAAAAGAACTCTTCATTTTCAGTGACTGTAACATTTCTCTAAACTTAAATATGATTCTTTAACAATCAAGTCCCAAGATATGGTAGAAATGTGTTGTCCTATTTCAGGCAAGGAAAAAAAAAACAAAACTACATTTTCTCTAGTTGAATAAATTACCAAAGTAAATGGCATCTTGAAAATTTTTCATTGTTTCATTTGATTTTTTTTTTTTTTAAGGAGAGATTTTTGCTATAGGACATGTGCATTTACCAGAGAGAGAAACAGAAAGAGAGAAATCACCCTCCCAGGGGAGATGGCCATGCCTCAATCCCTTCTCCTCCATTCTGTTCTTGAGATTCTGGGCACACACACACACACACACGTCTGGCGAGTTTTAAGCCACCAGGTCCAGGACTCAAAACACGGTCAACCATTTGGGAGTCCGGCAACATGATCATTATGCCATCTGCTGTTCCCCATTGTTTCATTGTTAATACTTTATTTCATAATTAAGCCTCTTCACAGTCTATGTAATTTATAACTTTATTTCTTTATCAGAAATTCACAGGCACTGCCTATTATATTTACTGCTTTAACATCTTTTTCATTTTTTAAAATACACATTTTTGTGCATCTACTGCCTTTATTCAATAATTAAAAACTGTATTGAGAACCTTTTCAAAAAACAGCTACCCTACATAGAAGCTGAAAATGATCAAGAAATTATCAAACCCACCAGATCTCTGTCCTCAAGAAGCCTTCACTCAATACAAAAAATCTTGCATAAAGGAAAGGACAGATTTAAAAATAATGCCGATTAAGAAATTCCATTGGTCTTTTCTTTTTACCCTGTCTCTAATGCCACTGCATACATACAGATGACCAGACGTGAATGTTAGGAAGACAAAATGCTTTAAGAAAACTCTGGATACATTTTTCTGGTTAAAAATAGCTTTTGTCAAATTTGTGATTTTTTTAAAAAATTTATTTATTTTTAGATTTTTACTATAAGGCTCATGCGCTCACCAGAGAGAGACAGAGAGAGGAAAAGTGAGAAATCTCCTCTCTTGGGGGAATGGACACTCACAATCCTCTTCCCTTCATTCTCCTTTTGGAATTTGGGGCACACATGCACATGCACCTAGTATGATATTTCAAGTCATGGAACTCAAACCCCAGTTAACCATGTGGAAGTCCAATGCCTTAACCACAATGCCACCTGCTGGCCCCCATTTCTTAGCTTTTAATTATTTAAATAATAAGATCGATAAGATATTTTAATAAATTTGAAATTTTCTTTGAATTCAGGCAATCCTGTTTTATTGATCTAAAGTCTATTAAATATTGTATTTCTGGAAATTCTTTAGCCACAGGTAAATGACAATCAGAGGTATCTGGCAGTATGCAATAACAAATTTCTTTCACATAGCAATTTACAATAGATGTTAGTATATTTGCAACTTCCAAAGTAGATTAAAGTAAGGTTAAATCCTTAAAGTTTGTGCTTAGAATTTAATTTCCAACATCGTGATTGTATTGGTACTTCACAAACTTTGAAAGTAGTCAAGCCTTATATATTGGCCGAATGCTTCGGTGCCACTTAAAAGTCTATGTATGTTTTGGATGATTTTTTAAAGTCCAATCAACTTTCATGACAATAGCAATCTCTTAGGAGCTGTTGCATCACTTATGTGTCACAAGTTAAAGGTTATCAAATAGAGAGAGCTAGGAAAGCTAATGTAACAGCTAAAGAAACTGAAGTCACTTACTCAGTAAATGTCAACAGTTCAAACCCTGCAAATAGATTTAAATTATGCTTTGTCTTATTCTCTTTTCACATACTTAGCATTCATTAACACATTAGGAAAAAATACCTGCCTACTTCCTTAATTTTACAGACATATCAATTTTACCATATTATCATATTAATTTTAGACATATTAATTTTACAATATGACACATTGATCATCAGAGTTTTTCTACTCATATCTATTCCTGTAACATATTTAAAATGTACTTGGTTTATAAAGAAATAGGTGCCAGATATCAAAGATAGAGGTTCTCTGGAACCAGTGGATGGTGGTTACGTCACTGGACACCCATGTAGTCGACCACAGTTTAAGACCAGGACCTAGCAGCTTAAAAAATGCCGGGCATATGTGCGTGTGTGTCCAAAATTCCAGAGGAGAGTGGAGGAGAAAGGTTACAGTGTGGCCATCCCCTGGGGGGTGATTTCTCACTTTCTGTCTTTCTGGCAAGCATACATGCTCTATAGCAAAAAAAAAAAAAAAAAAAGAGTATATATATTTTTTATTTAAACTCACTATTGATCCAGAAGTTTATATTATTTCTTTGAGACCTAGTTTGTAGTTTTGAAATGAATAATTATGATCATTTCTACTTCCATCATAGGGCAGTTAACACAGTTAATTTAGCTTCTTATGATACATGCTTTACAAGTTATATAAACATACAAAGTAGTATTAAAATCTGCAGATAATACATCTCTTTCCCTTACCAAATGCCCCTTTATTTTGGACTCTGTTTCTTTTTATTTTTTTTTCTGTCTTTCTTCAGAGCCTTTCCCTTGCAAGATGCCTGCTCAAAGTAGTCCCTACCAAAATCTCACATGTACATCTCCAGCTACCCGAAAGAAAACTCCATCTATTACGCTTAACTTTATGGATATCCAGTAAAATCTACAAAATCAGTGATTTTAAGCCCTATTTATATTTATTTTATGCATCTTACACCAGTCCTCCAACTGCTTCTTTTTTTATTTTTATTTTTTTTGACAGAGATTTTTGCTATAGGGCACATTCACTCATTGGAGAGGAAGAGAGTGACAGAGAGATAGAAAGCAATAAATCACCCCCCACCCCCCACCCCCGCCCAGGGAAGATAATCATACCACAGTCCCTTCTGCTCCATTCTCCTCTTAGGATTTTGGACACACATACACACACACCCGGCCGGGACTCAAACCACAATCAACTATGTGGGAATCCAGCGACATAACCATTATGCCATCTCCTGGTCCCCAACTGCAGTTTGTAACTACTTCAGAAGCACCTCCCTTTGTATTCACTGACTGGAACTGAAAACTCATCCTCTCAAATCCTCTTTCTTTCTCTGTTCTCATTCAGTTGATCCCAGTACTTGATTCATTCAACCTCCTAAATATTCTTGGAGCAGGCATCACTTCCCTGCAACTTTGTATTGCCTCTGTTATATTTTAAATAATCAACCTCTCACCTTCACCCCTGCGTTAGTCTTTTCCTAGTTTCCTTGCCTTCTGTGCTGCCAAAGGGAGTAACTTTCTAATACAGATCTCATCATGTCACTTACTAGACCAAAACTTCCCAGGACTTTCCGAAGAATTTCCTTGACACATCCCTCAAAGGGTTCCACAATCTGGTTTTACCCTATGCTGCCAAACGTTTTTGCATGCTTCATACCTCCATTTCCCACTACTATAGACCAGTTGAATCAAATTCATACTAGCTTTCTTCTCACTTTGAGTAATCGTGGTGTTTCCTCCTCTAACCCCATATGGCCCTTTATGGATGGATAAACGTCATTTGCTAAGATTAAGTTTACATATCAGATAGTCTGTTAAACCTCTCCTATCCTTCATCTCCACTGTCTCCATTGCTCACATAAAATATTCATAGAAAAAAAGTTTTAAAAAGTTATTATTAGAATAAGAAAGAAATATGATATTGTTTTCTATTTTCTGTCTTAGAATCACAAGGTTTTATTGTTGAAAAGGTTGTTACAGTCATTCCAGACCAAAGCTTTCTGTGGTTTCCATATAAAAAGTAAAAGTTCTTGCCTTAAGATGAAGTTTGGGAAATTTGTAACTAGTTGTGTAATACTGACTGCATAATTTGAGTGATCCTTATACAGCATTCAAGAAAGGAGTCACTACAGTATTCAACCATAAAAAAAAAAAAATGAAATCATAGAATTGGAGCTTCATAGTCTCAGCTTCACTCACTTCCCATAATCAGTACTTAAATGTTCCTGAAGAAATAAAGTTACCATCATTTTATATTCAAAATTCACTGGGCATATTCAAATTCACTGAATAAAAACAAACAAATCTGACTGCAAGTTGGGGCAAATAAGGTCTTTCTTGCTCTTTTTAAAAATGTTAAGCTATTTTTAAAAAATAAGCAAAAATAATTATTGTGCCACAATGTTGACTGTGCTACATTTCATCAGTGAAAGTTATAGAGAAAGAGGGAATTGAACAAGGTATTTTGCCCCATCTCACAATTTTACTGGGAACTGTTACCAATCTTGAGACCCACATGGAGCTCTCTGCTAAAGAAGTTTCCAAATATTCAAAACCCAATTTTTAAAATGAAATGTTTAAGGAACATTTTTGAAGTTCTTAATCTATTTATCATGTTTATATTAATAACTCATATATTTAAAGTTATATCAAAATTGATAAACTTTCAGGGTGCATAAAATTACAATTCTGTGTGTTCTTTTAGCAACTATACTTCAGAGCTAGGGTTAGATTAGCCTGGACCAATCCAATTTGTCTTCATTAAACCTAGGGTCACTTAGTACCCTGAGTCTAGAGCAGTTTTCTTTTAAGTTGGGGGGTCTACTTTTCCATAGGCAATTCTTATTAAAAATAAATTTTCATAGGTTTTTATCTCCACCCCTCACTTCTTGAAATGAATTCTGATACAGAGAACTTTCTTGCCCCTTTTCTTTTCAGGGTCTTTCCCTGCTTAAAATACATTTTCTGTAAGTCTCCAATGCTGAGTTACTGGCATGAAAAAACAACCTTGTTACTTGGAAAGCAGTTTTCACTTACAAGTCCCCCAGGCCCCATAATGTCTAAACCTCCTGTGTCACTTTATATGGCCGCCCCACCCCACAGAGGAGCATGTACAGGAAAAGCAGACTTCCCTTCCCCCACACATTTCCTCAGTTTATTTACAAAATGTCTTGGAATGAGAAAGAGCTGCTTGTGGTTCCTGTGGCTGATTCAGGGATAGTTTCCTACAGGCAGAGGATGCTGGTCAACCGAATGACCTCTCTGTAGCTAACCCATGCACCCTGTGGTAAGACGTTTTTGGTCTTATGGTACCCCTTCTCACTAAGTTTGGAGGGATTTGTTTTTGTGCTAAAGAACTCAATAATAACCAAACATCATCACTGTGAAGACAGATTTAATAATGACAGGTCCATTGGAGCTGTTTCCTTCCACTACCAGCTATAAGTCAGAAATGCACAGAGATACATACTCGATTTTTATTCTTTGTTAGAAATGATGAATATGATAATACTCTTGATTTGATTATCACACATTCAAACATGCTTTGAAAGACCAACTTGTACCCCACAAAGATGTACAGCAATTAAGTATAAACAGGAAATTGTAAAATAGGGAAATGAAAAAAAATACTGAGGTGATTTTAGACCCCCATGCATCAACTTTTGCTTCACAATGGATCATGATTTTTCCCTTCCAATGTCCTGAAAGGACAATAAAGCTATTACTTTATATTTGAACAGAGAATACCTTAGGAGAAGAAATCATCCCAACACTAGCTACTTGAGAGCCTTTCCTTAGTCAGCAATTCCTTCCATCTCACACATAGGTGATGATGACTAGTTAACAGGCTTTAAGAAGTTTTAAAGTTATGAAGATCTCCAGTAAACATGAGTTTTACAAATATTTGCTTATATTTATTCAGACTTGCTAATGAACATTTTTACCTCACACATTCATGGCTGTTGGAAATCTTGTAATATGTGTGCCAATGATAAGGTACGGTCTTAAGATTGTTCCATCTCCCCACACATACATTTCACTTGAGTAAGTGGGAGGCAGGATACTGAAATTGTAAGACTTCCATCCCAAAAGATAAAATATTGAACATAAGTTACCATAAATTCTCACATATGATCCACTTGGAACTACTGGTAAGATGAAGACCACATTTTCACCATCATTATAAACTTGAACTGATAATTACAAACTCATGTGAGAAGTATTTCAGGAAAATATTGGGCTGGGGGGCCACTGGGTAGCTAATATATCAATGGTTTTAGGTTATTTTTGCATTAGATCAGAGTGAAGTTGTCTTCTCTAATAGACCATAATTGAAAAAAGCTATTCTAGAACTTAAGTGTCCTTACTCAACCTAAGCTCCAGTGTACTTTGTCATGCGTGCTGAAGAAGAGACGTGTACTTATCATTCACTATATAAGTGAAATGCAAAACTTGTGTGTACTAATCTCGATGTGTAAATGAGTACAAAATCTCCCAGATTGTTACACACACACACACGCACGCACGCATGTTATCCTATAAATTGTTTGCATCTATGTATTTTTACATTTTGAATGTTCAAATTTTAAGAGCTTTGAAATTTAGAACAATATAAAGATGAAAAGATTTCAGATCATAGAATAGGTAGGGACTCAAATCACACCTTATTCACCCATTACAATAGAAATGAACATTAATGAAAAAACGTATATATCCTGCCCATAAAATGTCATTTAATTTCTGTATCTGTGATTTACCTTTGTTTTCGTCTTTCTACATTTGTCTCCCCAGTGCACCCTAACGTCAGTCAAGGCTGCCAGGGAGGCTGTGCCACGTGTTCAGATTACAATGGGTGTCTGTCATGTAAGCCCAGACTATTTTTTGTTCTGGAAAGAATTGGCATGAAGCAGATTGGAGTGTGTCTCTCTTCATGTCCAAGTGGATATTATGGAACTCGATATCCAGATATAAATAAGTGTACAAGTAAGTATGGACTATCTTTATCTCATCCTTGAAGATTTTTCCAGATTGAAACGGCTTCTGATGCATTTGTGATAGTCAACATTAAGTAACTAATAATGTTTACCCCCAAATTAGGCTAAACTACACTTGGACATAGTCATTAGGGCAGGAAAACGTTCACTAACTTATAAGACAACACTCACATTTTGTTTTGAATGGCAAAAGCAAAGGCTGAGAGCATGAGCATTGCACATTGAACCTAAAGAGAAATACATCCATTCTGAGTTCTCTTAACCGTCACAAAGACCCAAGTATTTAACTTGAAAAATCACTTCATCTATTTTAGCTTCAAGAAGGATTCCATTATAGCAACTGAAATATTTATTTGTCATTTAGAAATAAATGTTGAACGCATTCTCATATCATCTCTCATATGAATCCCAAAAGTCTACTCACAATTAATATATAGACCAAGTGACCTTTCAAAATTGTAACTTAGGAAATATCACTTCTCTATTCAAACATAACACTTGGCTCTCCCTTATCTTTTTAAACATATCTTTTACCACCTCTCTGCCACCATTTTGCACCAGCCTCACTTACCTTTGTGTAAGATCATCCCGCCTCAGGCCTTTGCAATTGCTGTTCAACACTGGCTGTTCTGGCAGTCTGGAAAGCTCTCAGTCCACAACTTCTTATGGTTGACTCTCCCATTTCAATAAAAATTCTGCTCATATGTTACCTTCTCAGAGGCATGCCATGAGCACCTTATCCAAAACAATCAGAATTTTCCCCTTACCACTCACTCCCCATCTCTTTTTATCAATACTTCTTTTGCTGTTGTTTTTCCAGAGCTCTTATGACTCTGGAAACAGACTGCCTGGTTTCAGAAACCAGTCTATTCTGTGGCTCTGGTCTAGATAAATAAGCTTTTGAACTTTAGTTTTCTTATCCACAAAATGATAATCATAACAGTGATAAATTACTGGATTATTGAGAAGTTTAGATGACTTAATATTGTGAAGTATTGGAATGTTGGGCAAGTCATGACACATTTTTGCATAGAAAAACATAGAAAAATTACATCATGACTTTCTCAACAGCCTAATATTTATAGCAATCCTGGCTTCTGGTACATAATTGTCAACCATGACATAGAATGATGCCCAACACAGAGTAGGCAACCAAATATTTACTGTGAATGGCTAACCCTAAGAACAGCACCACAACAATATTCTGGTACATTTTTATTAAAGTACTGATGGAACATTTTTACTATTCTTTAATATAAATAAATATCTTTCTTACAATCGTTCTTGGCCATGTATATATGTGTATAGGTGTATGTGTATACGTATACACACATATCACATATGTGTGTGTGTGTGTGTGTGTGTGTGTATATATATATATATATATATATATAGCCAAAGATCAGTAAAATTATTTTGAAATCAATAACTTATATACATCAACTAAATGACTGGGAGGGAAGCCTTAAATCAATTTGGTAAAATAATTTTGAGCCCCAGGTATTTGACACAGAAGTTACATGAGACTGTATTAGAAGCAGAAAGAAATGGACAAACAATAGGAGATGATGAAAACGTATTTTTTTTCTCTTTCAGAATGCAAAGCTGACTGTGATACCTGTTTCAACAAAAACTTTTGCACAAAGTGTAAAAGTGGGTTTTACTTACACCTTGGAAAGTGCCTTGACAATTGCCCAGAAGGGTTGGAAGCCAACAACCACACCATGGAGTGCGTCAGTATTGGTGAGAATGGCCTCTTAGATTTAGAATGGATGGGAAACACCAGCGATAATAATGCCAGTCTCCACAGAGGTGCTTCTGAAAGTCCTATTTCACCAGAACCTAAAGAACTTCCTCTAAGAGGCTCTTTCTAATCTTCCTTATAAAGATACTCTCTTAGGGGCCAGCGAGTGGCATGGGGGTTAAAGTACTAGACTCCCACATGGCCAACCACGATTTGAGCACTGGGCCTAGCAGCTTGCTTTCTCTTTCTCTGTCTCTGTCTCTCTCTGGTGAATACATATGCCCTGTAGCAAATTTTAAAAATAATAATGATGATGATGAATAAAATTAAATAATTCTTTAAAAATAAATAAATAAAAATACTCTCTTAAAGGTGTTCCTATAACCTTACCCAATGTATCACAGTACAGTTTAACATCTAGTAGATGCCTCATTATTTCTTAGGGACTGTCAGTAATTATTTCAATTTGTCTTAATCACTATAGGTTTTTTAGTATCATTATTTAATAACATTTCACGTAGAGTGAATATATATGAGAACCATAGTAGGGACACACAAACATGCACATATACATTTGAGTGTGTGTGAATGTCTTGACCTAAATTTCGACCCTGGGGCAAGATTTTCATAAAATGCATAGGTTTGATCTCAACCAGTGACCAAGATTCGTTTCCAAGGGGAAAAACATATTCTCTTGATGTAGCCCATTCATGTTTAGTAGCCAGATCAAAGACCCAAAAGGTTGGAAACGGTGTAGTAAAAATCTCCTTTTTTTTTCTTTTTCCTCTCACAGTTTTGCTGAAATTTTGCTTGCCACAGGTGTTCAGAAACAAGAAAGAGAGGATTTTGGACTTACTCAAAAATGACACCATGAGACAGTCCTAGGGTCTGATTAATTGCAGGCTGAGTTTCCTGGAGGGGAGGCCCCTCAGACAAGTTGTTTTTCTAAATAACAGATCACTGTCAGGCTCTATTTTCCCTCTTTTCAGTGTTGTGTGGCTACTGCAACTATGAGTTTGCCGAACACTTGGGGAGCAGATGCTAACCGAAATGGGAAAACAATGTACAAAATCTCAAAATCCCCTGGGCAAGTACTGCAAGAACCTTTGATGCTGCACTAGGGTTGGCCTGTGCGCACAAGTGCCCTCCTGATCCAGTACAAGATAGTCTTCAGAACTCCCCTAGGGTCCCCCCCCCCCCCCCCCCCCCCCCCGTGTGGATCCATTAGCATATACAGCGCTGGAGTACTAATTCAAGTGGTGCTTTAATTATTTCAGGTCTGCCACATAACTTCTTTCTAAACAAACTTTGTGGTAGACTGAAATAAATAGATGATATTTTAAAGATAATTTCAGAAGCATCTGGAAAACAGCAATCCGTAAGCCTGTTTATGACTGACTTTGGTTATGTCGTTTCTTCTCCAGTCAATAAAAACACAGAAAAACAACTTAGGAAAGGGTAAAAGGTACATTTGAAGTACTTCAAGTTCATCTTTTTATAGGTCCGGAGGCTTATGATTAGAGGTAATAAGTTCCAAACAGAGGACTAAATAGGGAACACTTCTGTGGAATATCCAAGGACAGAAGTGCAGGATGAGTTACAAAGAGCTTGTGGGATTTCTCTACCCAGGAAAAGGGATGTGTATTTAGGTTTTCTCAATTGTTCAAAGCATAGCACTCAGTTCTTGAAAAGCTAGTTATCTTAACTTTATTAATACTTCCCTATCAAGGAAACAATTTAATATTTGACACTGTTGGACTAACCTTTAAAACTCAATGGTGTTTTAGAATATCAATAAGATTAAGACCATTTCTTAAAACAGGTACACGAAAGAAATGTATATATATTAGAAGGAGGGCTAGCAGTCTCGACTTTAGCTCCCACCATTCACCCAGTGGGTTAAAGAATGTGTCTTTGTCTTTGTTAAAATCTGCATATATATAAAGCCATATATATATATATATATATATATATATATATATATATATATATATTATTTATATAGTTTTTAAAAGCCATATATAACTATATTATATATAGTTTCCTACCTGGTCACGTTCACATCAGATAATTCTTTTCTAACTTAATCCTCTTAATTCTGGCATTACATGAATACTGTACAAAATGACAGTTCACTAACTTTAATTTTCCTTTTTCTATTTTCTTTTTCAGAGTTTTGTTTTGTTTTGATTTGTTTTTGTCTTTGTTTTGTTTTGTTTTTGAGAGAGAGACAGATTTTTGATATACATGTGCACTCACAAGAGAGACAGACAGAAAGTGAGAAATTACACCCCAGTGTGGGATGGCCATGCTGTAATCCCTTTTCCATTCTCCTCTTGGGATTTTGGGTATACATGCACATGCACCCAGCTTGAGTTTTAACCCTCCAGGTCCAAGACTTGAACTGTAGTTGACTATGTGGGAGTTCAGAGACTTAACCATTATGCCATTTGCTGGTGCCTGTTTTCGCAGAGTTTTTAAGCTGAGAAAAAAAGATTTTAAAAAGAGGAGATGCTGTCTTTAGCTGAGGTAGAATGCTTATGTCACAACCTCTCTGCTCCCCAAGGTTTGCAGTCAAATTAAACATAAACACCCACTGAACTTAATTTTAGAGGAATACTTTCCACTTTGTGCTCCAAATATTTTTTTCCTTATGCCACTGTCGTTCTATTATTCTCATTTCTCTTTATCTCCTCTTTGAGAACTGTATTTGTTAAGTATTCACAGATGGATGATCACCTGTCCAAACACTGAGTAACAAAAGAGATGCCCTTGGTAAGTTCTCTATAGAACCATGCAATTAGTCAACAATAATTAGAGAGGAGTAATGGTATTGAAAAAACACCAGTGATGTTGGTAGGATATCCAGTTTAACTTTACTCCAAATCCAGAAATTGTTTTTATAGCCTCTTAGACCACAGCATGGCCATTTTGAGGGGCAGGGAGCTCATTAGTGCACACACGTTTTTGAGACATTTGCTTCATTGGTGAATAGCCAAAGAGTTCCAGTTGAGTATCTCTATTTTTTCGTTAATGCCTCCAGTAGGTAGTGCACCAGCTCTACAGTTGTTCCTTTACTGACCTGAATATAACTGAAGTCAGCCTTTTTGTTATCTTTGGCATTTTTTTCCAAAGTGCCCATTTTTTTATGTTATGCTAACATTATAGATTTATTCTGCAAGATTTTTCTAGGAAAAATCCTCCACCTTTCATGCCTTTTTAAAACTATCTATGTACTCTTATTAGAGCTTCTTTCTTTTTTTTTTTACTATATAAATGCATTGACTTTGAATATTTTCCTTCTTCCAATGAAATTAGCTAAGATTATCATTAGAATTTGATTTTTAGAACCATTCACCTATGACTATAGACATATTACTTACATCACAATTTTTTAATTCCAATTTTCTAAGCATACCAAAGATCTTAACTACCTTTACTATTGTGAAAGAGCACCCAAGTTCTGGTCACTTCCATATTGGATAATTTTTTTATTTGGTTCTCTTAATTCTAGTATTAAATAAACACTGAACAAAGTGACAGTTCATGAACTTTAATTTTTCTTTTCCCATTTGTTTTATTAGAGATGCTTTTATTTGTTTGTGATAAAGACCCACTACTTTTTAATAGCTAATATTGGGAGGCTGAGAGCTAATGTCCATAACTGGCAAGAGTTCATATTATTATTAAGTGATTTGGTTGCTCTCTTCTTGAACAAAAATTGTAGTAGTATGGACCAACATGAAGACTGTTTTGCAATGTGGTTTAAAAGTTTCATTTAAATTCACAGAAATTTAAATTCATTATTTAATCATTCCTCTTTATTGTACATTGCAGTCAGGTACCTGAAAATAACTAAAAATGTCTATGAAAAGCACATGAGAAATAGATTTGGATTTCTAAAATATTTAGATGATCTTTTTTGAGATTATTATCAGAGAAAGTATTCTGCTCTAAAATAAGACTCACTACATCAGAGGGATGCAAGAGAGGTTACTGGAAACTTGTTTTTGTGGAAAGAGAGCAGTATATCACCTGAAAGCATTACTGTTACAAGCTGTTCCAGTCGTAAGTTTTATGGACTTAACTACAAAAATAGTACCCTCAGACGTTTCTTTCCACTAGAAGTTAAAAAAAAAATTATTGTTATAAGACCTGGGAAAGGCACTATTGAAAAAAGAAACTAATAACGAAAAAAGAAACAAATATAGAAAAGCTTCAGAAGAAGTGCATCAGTTGATCCTGGGAATCCCTTGGGCAAGTTAATTCTAGATGCAGTTTATATAAAATTGTTCCAGAATTCATGTAAAATAGATGTTGTTATGGCTGAACCATACCCAGTAATAAATAACAATATTTGAGTAACCAACAACACCTGAAGTAGAAAGGTAGTGCGTTGTAAACCGAAGACCTGGATTATTTCCTACTCAGGTGTTCTGAAGCACAAAAGTTCACAGTGCTAGCAGAGCATGCGAGTGGGCACCGCCTCGTGGTTAGAAAGGCAAATTCACAGCCCCTCCCCAGGCAATCAATTCGGAAACTTTGGGGTTGGGTTCGGCAGTCTGTGTTTTAGCTGGTGATTCTGATGTGTGGTACAATTTGAGAATCAGTTCTCCAGCGCATACTATCAACTGTTCTGTCAAGTTTTGTTCAGAGTCCATCAAGAAGTATAGCGGTACTCTGGAAATGATAAAGCATTGATCAATTTTGAGTAGTTATATTAGTGGCTACATTAAACTGATCTAGAGGAAAAAGCAAACCCAATGCCAAGAGTTGACCTGGTAACACGAGTACTAAAAACTACAACATTTTGGGCCAGCCAGTGGCCTGGTGATTGAGGCAGTTGGATCCTAAATGGCTGCTTGTGTGGTTTGAGTCCCAGTCTCGGTGGCTTGAAAAAATACAACAGGCACATGTACATGTGTGCTCCAAATTCTGGGTGAAGAAATGGAGAAGGAACTGGGTGTGAGGAGTGAGCAGCCCCCGGGGTGAATATCCCAGGTAGATGCTTTCTCACTTTGTCCCTCTCTCCCTGGCCAGCCCAGGTGCACTCCAGCAAAATTAAACCACAAAACCCCACAGCATTCCTTTTAGCCTTTCCCATTCTCTTTGTTTTATATTTAAGTCATCTTCTCTAACTAATCCTCAGGATTTCTACTCAGAATTTGGTCAAGTATTGATGAAAACAAAACTTGATGTTTATTTAATAATAGTGAAAGTGATTGTGAACCAAGTGAAACATTTTTGCTCTTCTGTTCCAGTGCACTGTGAGGCCAGTGAATGGAGTCCTTGGAGTCCATGCACAAAGAAAGGAAAAACATGTGGCTTCAAAAGAGGGACTGAAACACGGGTCAGAGAAATAATACAGCATCCTTCAGCAAAGGGTAACCTGTGTCCCCCAACCAGTGAAACAAGGAAGTGTACAGTGCAAAGAAGAAAGTGCCAGAAGGGAGAACGAGGTACAGTGATCCTAACAAAATGTGCCTATCTGAATCCTCATAATTCATTGCATGGTTCACTTTATTTCTAAGGGAACATTTGGCATTTTCACTCATGTCTAAATTCCTAAAATGTGTACCAAAGAATCTGTTAACTATAAATTACAGAAATAGAGGTGGTACTTTTAAAAATAGAGGCTGATAGAAGAACTTTAAACTACTCTAGAGTGTGCTAATTTAATTCCACTTAATGAAACTGCATTATTAAGCATTTGGACCATTAGCTTTCTTTTAATCAACCCACCTTTTATGCCTATAAAACTGTTGGGAAGTCTCATAAACAAAAGGTTTAATACCATCTGGTACAAGACCATGGCAAAGAAACACTGCTATCAACTTTCTCCTTTCCTCATTGCCTACAAATCAAAGTAGAGTATAATATACATAAATAGATGGCCTTCGTCATTGAATTCAAATGTAAGCTCAGTATTAGATATTTATATAAATATATATGTAAAGTACATATTTATTACATACTTCACATTTAATTTCATACTGACTTTTCATTTTATTTCAATGACCAAGGCCATATTTTATGAATGTAACCCGTTAATGACATTTTCTCCCCAGATGTTTTTCCTATCATGCTGACTTTATATATCAGACTGCAGAAACTATTAGAAACTATTAGATCAATATTAACTATGTCAGGGTTTGTTATCCAATTTTATGAGTGTCAAGGAGAAATATACCATTTAATATGATGCTTGAGGGTGAATACATTTTCATGTAGAAAAGCTGCAATTGTTGACTTTTAAAATACCATTTTGCCATTTTTCTCACCAATGTCCTTAGCACCACTGCCAATAGATATGTTGTGTAGCTTTATGTAACTTTTGGTAGTTACCTGATGAGCCTATAGATGATCCTTTTAATTAATTACAGCTTGAAAGGTGTTTGGCTACCTCTGCAGTTTAACTTCCTTAGCTTATTTCATGCATCGAAGAGTTTCATTAAATCCATACTGTAAGGCCACACACAGTGCTAAGTCCTAGGGTAGTATCTCTGTCCCGAGGTGCCCTCAGAGTTCAGTGGAGAATTGAAATGTTTAAATAGATAATCACAATAACATATATGAAGGGAGATTATAATTTAAACATTGCTAATGCAAAAGAATCTGGGTTAATTGTACTTTGCAAAGTGTGTTTCATATACTGAAAGAATTAGCCATCTCTAGAATGTGTAAAGCCTATAGCAGCCATAAAGTCCAGTGAGCTTGAAGCATTGAAGACTTGGGTTATTTTAAAGAGCACTTCAAACTTTTGAAAATTTGTAAGAGATTTTGATTACGGTTTAGTTTAAGGAACGAAAGTTGGATAATTAAAAAGTTCTTCCATTTGTTATCAATGAATTTAAAACATCTTAGATGTTAAAAATTGGATTTGGAAATCAAATATTTCTTCAGTTTACTTAGCCATCCATATACTTATGTTTACTAAATTTTCTTAAAATATAATGACTTACAAGTGGCCTTTGTTCATATCATTCTTTCCACAAAGATTCTACATTTCTAACCAGTATTCAATATACTTTGCTTTAAAATATAAGTGAAGAAAAGCTTATCCAATAGAAAACATTAAATTCTGATATTAATGATATCATACTTATTTTATTTGAGAATATGGTCTTCCAATATCTTTTGCTGGCGCTTGACTTAAACATTAACATTGACGATGTCAGTTCTTGGTCTGGCTCTGTGGCCTAATGGTTAAGGAACCTACATGGCCAATAATGTAGTTTGAATCCCAGCCCCAGCATCTTGAAAAGCAGGCCAGATGTTGAGGACCCAACATCCCAATAGGATGGAGAAATGGAAAAGAAGGGATTATGGCCTGACCACACTACATTTTGGGGTGTTCTTTCTCTCTCCCTCTCTTTCTCTTTGTCTCTTTCTGGCAAGTGCACATGGCTTCTGGCAAAAATTTTTTGAAAAGAAAGAAAGAAAATGTTAATTCTTAATACTAGAGACTGATAACATAAACAATGCCACAGGCAGTTAGAAACAGTAATCTATGACATAAGATTTGGCTTAAAAGTTTCTTTCTGATCTTTTCTTCTTCCCTCTGAGGCACAGTGACATTTTACATTACAAAAAGAACTTTATACAGCTAGATAATTTTTGTTGCTTTATTATTTTTGAAATTTGATAATACATTGGCTAGCATGTAGGAAATATGATTCGTATCTATAACTTAACTCCAGATTTAGCTCTTCTTTGCTTATTCTTTATTCAGCTTTCAATGTGTTTGCCAAAAATAATTTTCAGGTAGCCTAGGAACTTAAGGTAGGAAGAAAAACATTTCTCTATTCATTTTTTTGTCTTTTACCCAGAATTTTTCTTAAACTTGTTTTAAAGTTTAGTAATCAAATATCTTATTCAAACATTAAAAGAAAAGTAACTATGACCTCTGGACATCCCACCATATACATTATATCATGCATCACATAAAAGTAATAACATGATTGAATAATAACCCAGAATCCTCACTTAGGCTCTGATACATATAATACACAATATATAATGTATAAATCTTCAAAATTTAGTCATTTTCTTTCATTACAATCTAAATGGTAAGATGCACAAATAGATATGGAAGGAAGCATATTTTTAGACCAAGTAAAGTAGACTTTAATTAATCTTTATATTTTTTTGGATGAATTAATTTTTTAAAAATTTGCAAAATTTTGCATGTGCTCACCAGGGAGTGGGGGGAGAGAAAGGACACTCCCCCCACAGGGCATGGTTACACTACAATCCCTTCTCCTACATTTCTACCATTTCTTGGTATTTGGGGCACGTGTGCACACACACCTGGCATGTTTTTTAAGCCACCAGGTCCAGGACTCGAACCAAGAAGTTGGTCATGTGGGATCCAGTCACCTTCCCACTATGCCACAAGCTGGCCCCTAATATAACTTTTTAAGTAGGAGAAGCATTAGAAACCTTTAAGTAACTTTAAACGTAAACACAGCAAAGTAATAAAAACATGATTTCTTCTTCCACTAGGATAATTATTACAGGAGTTGTTCCTAATTCTTTTAGCTTCTTAAAATAAGATTCTTTTAGGTTTATGGCTTGAGTGTTTCTAGATGAAAAGACTTTTCCTATAAAATGTACCCTGAACAGGCCAAGTGGTAGCACAGTGATTACGCAACTAGACTCACATAGGAAAGGTCCTGGGTTCACGTCTCCAGACATCCCAGAGCACACCAAACACACACACATATGCTTGGGATCTGGGCTGGCTAAAACAGAAGGTGGATCTTGGCTTGGAAACTATGTTGTGAGTGTCTTTTGCCTCTCTTTCTCTCTCTCTCTTTCTGTCTCTCTTTCACATAAAAATAAATAAATACACTTTAGAGAAAATTTTATGAAAACCTTGAAATTAAGCTTAAGTCCACGATCCTGCCTGAGAGGTTAACAATAGGCAGAAGTAGATAACTCAAATTTGGAAAAGGTATGAAGCATGTGTTCAGGATTTTTTTCTGCTGTGTTGTAATTGCCAAAGGCCAAGTCTCCAGGGAAGAATGATAAGATCCAGAAATGACTTTCTAAAATGTACACAAAGAAAAGCTGAATAGAAGGAGAAAGTTTTTAGCAACAAAATAGATTATTCCAGTCATGAAATGCTTTTTAATATGTAGTTGTTGGGAAAATGGATTACAAAATCTTACACGCATCAGCTTTTCTTTACTACCATTCTTCTAATGGTTAGAACAGTTACAATAAACGAAACTGAAGAAATGAATGTACTTGTTGTAGCCCCAATCTAAAATTTGTACTGATGTGCTATTTGTTTGCGTAACTTAGGATTTTTTTTAAATTTACCTGACATGCTGCCTTTTAATCAGTCCTCATCAAGTACTGACTTTCATAAGAAAGTATTAACATTACAATTGTTTCCAACTTGAATCTATGCCAACTAAGTAGTATACCTGAAATGTTAAAGATACAGAAGATATAAGAGATTACACATGCTAATATATAGAATTATACCATATATAGATTAAAACAACATTTTGAGATAGAAATAAACAAGGCAGTAGTTGTTCATTTATATTAATGGCTCTTCCGACAGACTGAGTATAACCATCTCAGATAAGAGATGAAGATGTTTGTGCCTACATTTAATGCAAAGGGGTAGTTTTGTGTGTGTGGATGAAAGAGAGTCAATGAACACATTTCTCAGTCATTTGCATATTCCTTTAATTAACTAGACAGTATTTCTTATAGATAGCTTTTATCTTAACCAAATATAAAAGAAGTTTTATTATTTGGTTAATTTCAAGAAGAGGATTCTCATTACAGATAGTGCATGATCTTGAGATAGAAATGAGAGAGAAGAGTCATCAAAAAAAAAGTGAGTGGGGACCAGCAGTTAGCGTAATGGCTGTGTCGCTGGACTCCCATGTAGTCAACCGTGGTTCGCGTCCCGGACCCGGTGGCTTAAAACTCAGGCCAGGCGCGTGTGCGTGCATGCCCAAGATCCCGAGAAGAGAATGGAGGAGAAGGAATTGCGGCATGTCCATCCCTCCTGGGGGGTGATTTCTCGCTTCCTATCTCTCTGTCTGTCTCTGTCTGTCTGGTGAGCACACGCGCCCTATAGCAAAAACCTCTCAAAAAAAAAAAAAAAAAAAAAAGTGAGTCAAAGGGTTCTACCTTCTTGCTATAAATTTAAGCTAGCCAGAAAAGTTAAAAAGGATCCCACTAAGATAGAAAGAGAGAAAATATCTAGGTTTGCTGCAGGGAATTAAAAAAATGGTGGAAAGTATTATATTATTCCATTCTTTAAATATGTTGTAGGTCGCCTTATACATCTTCTCAAAAGTAAGTATAGTAAAAGTCTACTGTATATTACATATAGGAAAAGTCTTGTATATAACTTATCAATTGTTAGTAACCATGCTCTCTAATACCAGTGTTATAAATATGCAGTTTGTTTATTATGAGCATTATATTGAAACTACAGCAAGATCAGTTTTCAAAATCTAACAAAAAAAAAGAGTTTGCCTTGTTACTACATTTGCTCCTCCATACTCTGTCTTAAAATCTTTATAATTATTCCAGCACTGTGTATTGAGATTTCTACAAGAAAGATTTATATAAAATATTAGTTCAGATTCAAAACAAGCTGTTTAGCCAAGATTCCCAGAACAGTTCAACAAAATTCAAATAGGATTCATTAGCTGACGATATGGGGATGCCAATTGGCTTTGAGTATTTAGATGATATCCTTTCCCCATGTTGATCTCATGAAGACCAGTTGGCTTCCTACTCTTTCCCTAGACCCATTAGCAGACTAGCTCCTTGACATAAGTCAGAGAAAGATCAACACAGTACAGCGCTGTGATAACAATGGCACTAGAAACTTTGATTCTCAACCAAGGGTGATTTTGCTCCTCAGGACAAATTATTATCTGCTAATAATACCAAGGATTAGAAACCCTCATGTAAAACTCAACAATCTTTCTTTGTTAACCTTGGAGCCTTTTTATTCCATCCTCAAATAGGTGACTTGTTCAAATTCTGGGAAGGGTCAGTTGTCACCCGTGAAACCTGCATATGGTTGGAAGTCTTCTTAACAAGGACAAAATGGTAAACATAGGGAAATTTTGTTCCCAATAAAAAGGTTAGCAATTAGTTTTATTAAAAATTAATATTATTTTCATTTAAAATACTTCAGTGTCACACAAAAATATTGAACTCTATTTAAAACCTCCTAGAAAGGTAGTTCATTGCAATAAATAACAACTTTCATAAGGAACAGCAGTTTGCATAATGGGTATGTCGCTGGAACCCCATGTAGTCGACTGTGGTTTGAGTTCCGGGTCTGGTGGCTTAAACTCACACCAGGTGCATGTGCATGCAAGCCCAAGATCCTGAGAAGAGAATGAAGAGAAGGGATTGTGGTGTGGCCGTTCCCCTGGGGGGGTGATTTCCCGCTTTCTGTCTCTCTGTCTCTCTGTCTTTCTGACAAGCGTATGTGCCCTATAGCAAAAACTTCTTGCCACCAAAAAAAGACAACCTTAGTAAACAACAATCTTCACTCCTTTTCCTTTCTTTTTTTTTTAATTTTTTTTTCTATGGACGGTATGCACTCACTTGAGAGAGAGAGACAGAGAGAGAGGGAAAATGAGAAATCATACGCTGGGGGGGCTGGCCATGCCACAATCCCTTCTCCTCCATACTCCTCACAGAATCTACAAACACATGTCCACTGTGATTTTCAAGTTGTCAGGTTCAAGACTTGAACCATGATCAGCCATGTGGGAGTCCAGTGCCTTAACCACCATGCCACCTGCTGGCCCCTCAGAGAGAGATTTCTTTATGCCAACATATGTCATTTCCTTTTAAAGACTAAGCCAGATTTCTCATTTATGTCCTCACTGGAGAGACCTGCTAGTCATTTAATTAGTATTTAGCTTTCTCGTCCCCAAACTTAATGATTTGGTTAAAGTCATCCCTTGTTTTATAATACTCTCTTATTGATTAGGTTGAACCATATGTAACTGCCTTTTTTAAGGTCATAAATGGTCAAATATTAGCGTATTTCATACGGTTCAACCTATTACCTTAAAATTTCATTGCTCTGTATATTTTCCAAATATTAGAATCAGATAAGTTGAAAAATTTTCAGTTTATATGTGCTATAAGTTACTTTAAACATTAGACTTTTAATAATAATATAGGTACATGATTGCCTTTGAAAGAACATATGATTATTCATCTCTAAAGATGCCCATGAAAACGTGCCTTATATTCTGACCTTTTCCATGACCTGTTCCCTTTTAACTGATTGTGTTTTTCTCCTTAGCTATATCACTCCAGTCATTCATTTTTGTATCTTTTCCACCAATCCAATTTCATTTAAATAACAAGTCAGTATGCAAACTCAGTGACTATGTCTCAGAATTTGTCATCCACATAGATGAGAACATTTTATAACCCCAGTGGCAGGCCCCAGCCACTCCTTTTGTTTTCTGACAGACATTAAAATGGCAGGATATTTATTTATTTATTTATTTATTTATTTATTTATTTATTTTGGAGAGATTTTCACTATAGGGCGCGTGCGTTCGCCAGACAGACGGAGAGAGACATTAGAGACAGAAAGCGAGAAATCACCTCCCGGGGGAATGGTCACGCCGCAATCCCTTCTCCTCCATTCTCCTCTCGGGATCTTGGGCACGCACGCACACGTGCCCGGCGTGAGTTTTAAGCCACTGGGTCCAGGACGTGAACCACGGTCGACTACGTGGGAGTCCAACGACATAGCCATTACGCTAACTGCTGGTTCCCAAAATGGCAGGATATTTTTGAGGATTCTTTGTCATCCAGGTTTGTGACCTGAAGACCAAATGAAGATTCTTTACAGTTGATTCTCTTGTGTCATAATGAAGTAGAAGGACCACAGCCAACACCTGATAGATGTAGTAAAACAGTGAAAGGACAGATTTCCTGCCTCTTGACTTCTTGTACAGGTTTATGTTCTTAAACTTTCCAATAGTAAAGAATAGCTCTGTGAAAAACAAAAAGCCATTTATTTTGTACCACACCATCCTGGGTATGATATCATTTTTTTTTAAGTCAACTAGTATCAGTGGTTAATACTTTTAAATAATTAAGACCAAGCTTATAGCATGTCATTTTCTCATAGGCTTCTTAGATTTGGGTAATGTTATTAATGGTGGTCAAAATTCATAGCGGACATTATCCATGGTGGGAAATATTTAAGTATTACTATTACGTAGTCCCTTTCTTTCCATAGGGTTAAAAAAATTATTTGTAGGCATCTTTATTGTATTGGCATGTACTTCAAATTCCTTATTCTAAAATAGTATTTATAATAAACGATCCTTGCAAATGCCTACATTTGCTCAGATTTGTGAGTTTACTAATAACTGACCCATTTGTGTGTAACATAACACACATTGATCAGGTTATTTATTTATTTACTTTAAAGATTTTTGCTATAGGGCACATGCACTTGCTGGAAAGAGAGAAAGTAAGAAGTCACCTCTCAGGAGTGATGGCCACACTGCAATCCCTTTTCCTCCAGTCTCCTCTCAGGAATTTGGGGCATACAAGCACTCACACATGGCATGAGTTTCAAGCTGCCAGGGACTCGAACCACAGTCAGCTATGTGGGAGTCCAGTGCCTCAACCACTGCATCACCTGTTGGCCCTCTGATCAGGTTATTGAATTGGATAGTAGCTATGCTATACAAAGCATTCGCCAGCCCGTAAAGACACAATCTTGCCGCTGTTTAGATTCCATGCATGAGAGTTGTTTTGGTAAGTTTTTGCTGTGTAACAAATAACCTCAAAGCATAACAGCTTAAAACAACTATTTATTTATTTATTTATTTATTTTTAGTTTGTTCTTTTTTTAATTTCATTTTCTTTTATACATTCAATCACATTATTTAGCTTACAAAGTGAAAACAACTATTTACTTATTAGTGTGTGGGTGGGAAATTTAGGCCAAAATACACTGGGCAGTTGTTTGTTTGTTTGTTTTTAGGTATAGCAAAGGGGAAGTTCATTAGCAAAGCAGGGAATTTATTAAAGGAGAGGGAAGGGAACCCACTGGGCCGTTTTGATATTGATCGGGTTCCGTCATGTAGGTGAATAGCTAAGGGAATGGTGCCATATTTCCCATCATCATCAAGATGGCAAGGGAAGAGAGAGGTCTAAAGCAGAAGAAGCAAAGCAGTTCCTAGTGAGGCTAGTCATACAGCTGGCACAAGGTGGGACCAGCAGTTAGCTAATGGCTATGTCACTGAACTCCCATGTAGTCGACCGCGGTTCGATCCCCGGACCCTGTGACTTGAATTCTCGCCAGGCACATGTGCATGCATGCCCAAGATCCTGAGAGGAAAATGGAAGAGAAGGGATTGAGGTGTGGCCATCCACCCTGGGGGTGATTTCTCGCTTTCTGTCTCTCTGTCTCTCTCTGTCTTTATGGTGAGTGCACACGCCCTATAGAAAAAAAAAATGTCTACAAGGTTGCTTTCTCTACATTCTATTAGCTTATACTTAGTCATAAGACTACTCTTGATTCAAGAGTTAAAAAGATAGACTTCACCTTTTGACAGGAAAATTGACAAAATTAATTCACAAAATTGTGTAGATATATGGGAAGGGGAAAATTGTAGCCATTTTTGCAACCTACTATCTAGAAATCTTTCTCCTGTTTGCAGTTAAATAAATGTGATTGTGTATTATTTCAATAATTTATTATTGTCTAAGATACTGTTTCTTCCTTTGTAAAAAAAAAAAAAAGCAGTCAATGATTGACACAAGAAATACTGCATATGCTATTATTTCTACTGTATATTCCAGTTTGTGACGGGCAGAACAGGAAAAATAGCTAAAAGGTTAGACTATGATGTCTCCATACATTCAAGAAATATTTATTAAAGCACCAGCTATATGCAGACATTTTTAGGTGCTAAGAATATAGAAGGAAACAACAACTAAGATAAAATAGAAGACCCTTTCATCGTGGACCTTATATTCTAGATGTTAGCATCATAGTTTACATGTCAGCCCACAAGGCAATGACTATCAGTGAGTAGCTCACTTGTAATAGACCAGTGTTGACAGTTTTCATCTTTGCAGTTTGTACAATCAGTAGCTACAGTCTTCATTAGCGTTTGCTAACACATTACAAGGACAGTTGTTTATTCTGGCAAAAATAAAATATTGCTGCTTTTATTTTGTCTTAGTCTCAAGTGAATATATGTATCTTTTCTGTGACCTACATGTTGATGTGCTAATATGTACTTATAAGATGGCTAAGTAGGGTTAAAGGTACAGCTTGTGGCTATGGAACAGAGCTGAGTTAACGGGTCCTTTGGAGAAATAACCCCCAAACTTTGGCTTCATTTTCAGCCTCTTCTAGCCAACTGAGATCCCTGCCAATTAGGAGGGTTCCCTAGAGAGAGATTCAGAGAGCATCAGCATAAATTTAAATTCTGGATCCCCAAATATAGTTTCCAAAAGGACCTTCTTGTCCTTTGCTAATTACAAAGTAAACATTTCTCTAGCAAAAAGACACTCCCTCCTTTCATGCTTCTGTCCCCTCCCTCTCTAACTAATACAGTCACTCCTTGACACTGCTGGTATTGCTGAAACCTCTTTGGCACAGTAGAAACCCCACATTTGAAGTCACAAAAGATTATTCTTTCCGTACATATTATCCTACTGCATTTTTATCTACTCTAGCAACTTACTAAAATGTTTTTAATACATTCAATCACTGTGTATCATTACAGCTTGCAAAATGAATTTTCTCAGCATGAATACACTGTATATTAGTCCAGTTAAAGATATTATCATACACATTATCAACAACAGATAATTCTCCATTTTTGTGTCTCTTAAATGTTTGCTTCTTTCTTTTTCTCAATTCTCTTCCTCTTACCCTCCCCCATTTTCCACCTTCTTTATAGAATTGTTGCAGATTAATTTCCTAGATGTTATAGTCTGACAAAAGGACTGGAAACCTTGCCCTAAGGCTTCCCATAAGGTGTGACCAAGAACATACAAAGCTACAATCAAATTACTGTGACATCATTAAAACAGAAATATTCTCAAAATTGTTTACATTAACTCTATCTTCTTGGCATCAGGAAAGGGAATACACCACTCATACCATTTAATCCTTACATTGGTGTTAAACTAGGCACCAAATAGTATAAGATATATTTATTTTATTTTGTACATTCAATCACTGTATATCATTACAGCTTGTAAAATGAATTTTTCTAGCATGAATACACTGCATATTATTTTTTTACTGCTGGTCAAGTCCAAGCATAAATTTTCTAGCACTGTATCTTGCCCCAGTAGGCTATTATTATTAACCTGACTAAATGGATGTAAGTGGAAGATTCTTCAAAACCTACTAATCTTCTATATTCTCATCCTCTTCCCCATGTACTTCTCTTTCTATGTAATATTTAATTCAGTCATTTTACCTTTTGCTTAAAACACCCATTTCTGATGTCTTAAACTGGAAGTACTTTTTATAATTTTTTCTGGTTTTTCAGTTTCTCTCAAAAATTAATTGTAGGATATGTGCAATTATTACTTTAATAGAAGCATAATGCATCGATATTTAACCCTCACTTAACCCATCTTTTTCACTAAGTTCACTATTATCCCTTTTGTATTTATCAGGACATTTTGGTTTAAAAAATAGCAGTTTCAAATTATTTTTAACAAAATGAAAACTATTAGCTTTAGGCACAGATTGCTTTAAGTGCTCAGATGCTATCACTGGACCCATCTCCTTCTCTCTTCCTTTCTCACTATTTCAGTGTACCTAGCCTCCATTTCTCTTTGTTTATTGATCTGGTTGTCCCCTGCTGTCAAAGTCTTTTATTTTTTCCCTTTTTCCACTTAGAAGAAGAATTGGCTCTGGGCAGCTCAAAGTCTATATCCACACTGTTCTAAGTCGAAAAGGACAGTTCTCTCCATCTTTAGTGTCTTCATCCATTCTCACGAAAGAACTCAAACTGACCCTGCTTGGGTTATGTGTCCACCCCTTTTAACTAATTTGGATACTATGACTGATCCTAAGTCACATGCCTATAATTGAAGCCAGGGACAAGTGAGTCATTTTGAGTGGTGATTCTTCTGCTTAGAAATAAAGGTTATAGGTTGACAAAAACACTAAATATAAATGAGCCCCTTCTGAAAAAGAAAAATAGCTCAAGATTTACCTAATCTAGAAATACTCTTCTACAACATAACCCTTGTCCAATTAAATTATTTTTGGAATAAAGAGTTAAGTAAGAAGAGTAACCAAAGTTCTTTTCATTTGATTCAGACTGGACATGTGTGCTAATAATATTTTCACTATTTTTTTTCTAGTTAGTCTGGATTTGCTAGAAGCATTTTTATGGAAGTAAACTAACTTTAAACAAATAGGAAAATAATCTACTATGCAGATGAATGGTTTCTGGGATTGATTTGTGTGACTTAAGTAAAGACATTTCTATTTCCATCGATAGCTGCTGACTGTTCTGTGTGACATGTACCAGGGTAGGTGGGAAATGACCTTTTGTTTCATTATGCACCAGGCCACTGGAACTTTAGAATTAACTCAGACCTAATTACTGAATTCTTGTGTTTATATTGTGTTTACACTACTGGGTCATAACTCTAGCCTCTGTGAGTCCAGGCAGCCATAATTGAAAAAGATGCCTTGAAAAGAGTTGTTTTGTTTATTTGTTGTTACTGCTGACAGAGACTACTTTTCCTATTTTTTGCACAGAGTCAAATTTAGGAAAGAGTTTTTGGATAGAGTCCAATTACATTTTATATCACAATGCAGAACATGTACTTTAAGAAATTACACATTTTTTTCTACTTACGCCTTGCATGAAACCTAATTTCTACAAGCACAATGCCATTTATGTTTCACTTTTTGGAATAATTTCACATTTTAGCAAGGAAATATCAACATACTAAACTCACACTTGGAAAATAAAAATAAGTACTAATTCCAAAAATAAAACATATATAGAAAATGAGTGTATCCTTAGGATCAGCAGGTACTATTTAATTCATTGAAAATCATAAACAAATTTTTTTGTCCTAGGTAACAGAAATAATGACTTAGGGTTTCATAATTAATAGAATGTTAGTGAAATAGTACATTAGTGTTCATGGAATATGTACATATGAAAGTGAAATACCCCTCAGAATAATAAGATATTGTAAACATCTGATAGGCTGCTTATCCGTTCTTCAACCAACACCAACATTATAAAAGGATTTTATTTTATTCCAAATTTGGTTTGTTTCAGTAGCTTAGGTACAGTTTATTAAACTATCTCATGGGTAAATCTGTAGGAAATTCACATTTCCCCAGTTTGTCAAGTTTTCTTTTGAAATGTTTGAGAGAAAGGAGTTTTTATATTAAATTTCTCATCCTTGGCTCTTAGGCTTTCTATCATGTTGTATACCCTCAGTGTCTCTTCCTGCCTTTTCATTCTTTCTGCCTTTCTCTGTGGGTTTCTTTAATTTTTATAATAATTAGCTGCCCATAGAAGTACTTTTTTTTATATTCATAGTCTTCAAAACTTAATATTTAATATTTGCAAAGTCAGACTACTGAATTAAAAAAATATTGAAATTGTATGAAAGCTAGAACCATCTAAACTCAACTATAGCTTTGCTATTTATTTGTTTCTTTATTTAGTTTTCACACTTACACTTAATTTTTTTTTTCTTTTTTTTTTTTTTTGGAGAGGTTTTGGCTACAGGGCTTGTGCGCTCGCCAGAAAGACAGAGAGAGGTAGAGAGGCAGAAAGCAAGAAATCACTCCCCACCAGGGAGGATGGTCACGCTGCAATCCCTTCTCCTCCATTCTCCTCTCAGGATCTTGGGCACGCACACACACACGCCTGGCGTGAGTTTAAGCTGCCGGGTCTGGGACTCGTACTTTGGTCGACTACATGGGAGTCCAGCCACAAAGCCATTAACTGCTGGTTCCTACACTTAATTATTTTAATGTCAATAATGGTATGTGTGCTCTTGTAAAAACTCAAAAAGTTAAGGGATCAGCAAATGGCCTAATGGTTACGTCACTGGACTCCCCAAGTAGTCGACTGTGGTTTGAGTCTCAGACTCAGTGGCTTAAAACACAGCAGATATGCATGCGTGCCCTAGATCCAGAAAAGTAAATGGAGGAGAATGGATTGCAGCATGGCCATCCCCCCTGGGGTGGGCAATTTCTCACTTTCTATCCCCCTGTCTCTTTGGTGAGTGCATGTGCCCTATAGCAAAAATCTCTCTCTCTCTCAAAAAAAAAAAAAAAAAACCTGAAAAGATATATAAAAAAAAATTGGTGATCTCACTCTCCTTCAGTCCAGCTCTAATCCACTGAGAAAAGCAAGGGTAAGGTGTAATGTGTATCCTTTCATATCTTTTCTCTTCTGTTTGTATAGGAATGTATGTGTATGTATATGTATTCTCATGTTGAATGAATACATTATTTTCTTTTCAAAAAGTATTTGACTTATTCTTTCCCTGTTTACACTGAAACAGAGAATTGTGCATACTGGTAGCTAAATAGTGCGTGTATTTATCTGTAAATTCTAGCCTTTTTTTTTTTTTTTTTGGAGTTTTTTTGCAATAGGGCATGTGTGCTCACTGGAGCGATAAAAGCAGAGAGACAAAAGGCAAGAAATCACCCCCCCACACACACCCCCGGGGGGAATGGCCATGCTACAATCCCTTCTCCTCCCTTCTTCTCTCAGGATCTTGGGCAAGCACGCACATGCACACAAGTTTTAGGCCGGTGGTTCCAGGATTTGAACTGCAGTAGACTCCATGTGAGTCCAATGATGTAACCATTCTGCCATCTGCTGGTCCCCTACCTGTTAATTTTTAACTTAAATGTCATAAACATTTTTCCAATTCATCCTTTTTAATAGCTACGCAATGTCACAATCTATGAATATCACACAAGTTCAACTATTCTGCTATTGATGGGCAATAAGATATGGTTATATTTTTTACTCTACCACATAATTAAAAGCTCTATAATGAGAACAAATGTATACACTCACTTTCCATCAGAGGTAAAAGAAGTGATACAGCATAGTACTCAGAATACAGGCTTTGGGACCACCTGCTTCCAATCGTGCTTTTAACTAGCTCTATGATTTTAAGCAAACTGCTTAGCTTTAATGTAACCTATTTCCCCCATCTTTTAAATGAGTTTGATAACAGTAACTACCTCACAAAGTTGTGGTGAGAAGTTCAGAGTTAGTACAAAACTCTTAGACTTGTTCCTGGCACATAGTAAGCACTCAACAATTGTAAGATCTAATATAAAGTGGGTGGATAAATGACAGATACAAATATTTTAAATGTTAATTTATCATGCAAGTTTATTTCTCAAAAAAATTTCACAAGTTCAGGGTCTGGACACTGGCACAGCAGTAAAATGTGACACCCTGCAAGTCTGACATACAGGGGAAGATTCCCAGATGGTGTCTGGACTCACTTGAGTTTAGCATAGCGTGCCCAATATCCAGGCCTGGCTGAGGCTGGGGTGGTCACTTTGTCGGGACCCTTTCAGGAGTGTGATCTCTGTCTCTGTCTCTCTCTTTCTATGTCTCTCTCATTTGTGAAAATAAATACACTTTTTTTTTTTAAAAAAAGGAAAGGTCTTAACAGTTCACATTTGCAGTATATCAAAAATTCTAATTTCCTTATATCTTTGCCAAGACTAGATGTCATAATCTCTTTAAACTCTTGTCATTTTGATGGATTATTGTTTTATTCATGACTTTTTTTTCTGACTATTAATAAGGTTAAACACATGTTCATTTGATATTTGGACTTCCAAGGGATGCTCATTTATATGTTTCACCCATTTTTCTATTGAGTAAAACATACTAGTTTTAAGAACTCTTTGTATTGTAAGGATATTAACTTTTTTAAATCTTTCATCATATGTATAGCAAATATTTTTCTCATTCTATTATTCATTTGATATGTGTATAGTTGGTTTTGCCTATCTTTTATAATAAATAACTCCTTCTGAGGTGATTTTTTTTTGAGAGATTTTCGCTATAGGGCGTGTGCGCTCACCAGACAGACAGAGAGAGACAGAGAGACAGAAAGCGAGAAATCACCCCCCAGGGGGCATGGCCACGCCACAATCCCTTTTCCTCCATTCTCCTCTTGGGATCTTGTGCACGCATGCATACGCGCCCGGCGTGAGTTTTAAGCCACTGGGTCCGGGACGCAAACCGCGGTCAACTACGTGGGAATCCAGCGACATAGCCATTACGCCAACTGCTGGTTCCCGAGGTGATTTTTTTAAAACGTGTTAGATACTATAATATTATATGCTTGGGTATTCATTCAACATTTATTGAGTGGCAAATGTGTGCTAGACATAGTTCTTGCTGCATTTGTGTAAATGTATTTGTATATCCATATGATGGTATACATATAATGATTTGTATATGTGTGTGCATGTATGTATCTATGCATGTATAAATGGGTATGCATATGCAATCTCATTCTACACCCCTCTGAATCTCATTTCTGCCCCTGCTGATATACTGTAACTAAGAAGACTTATATTAAAACTAATCTTACAGATAGTAATAGAAACACATAAAACATTAGAACAAGAAAAGCAAAATTTAATATTGGATGGTACAAAAGCATGGAGAGCAACTGTGGATACCAGAGATAGTGTGGGAGGAGGGTGGCAAATGGCAGATGCTGAGAGGGAGGGAATCAAGGGGAGGAAAAGAAGAAGTAAAATATATTAGAAACACACACACACAAATAAATAAATAACTGAAGAAAAAGATACCTTAGAAATGCAGATTCCAGAACAGCAGATGGCATAATGGTTATGTCACTGGACTCCTACATAGTCAACCACAGTTTGAGTTCCAGACCAGCAGCTTAAAACTCACGTATGTGAAACATCCTGAGAGGAGATTGGAGGAGAAGGCATTGAGATGTGTCCATCTTCCCTGGGTTGGGGGTGATTTTTTTCTGTCTGTCTTTCTCTCTCTGTTTCTCTGGCAAGCACACACGCCCTGTAGCAAAAATCTCTCTTTAAAAAAAAAAAAAGGAATACATATTCCATCTTTGCTTTTGCAATAAATAACATCAAAGAGTTCAAATGACTTTGCCCAACTGATTTTATGACAAAACTGGTAAAGACAGAAGAGGATGAGCATGCTAATATATTAGTTTCCACTACGCCATGATGCTTTATGTATACAGTATTTTGTGTAGTATTATTTTGTTTTCTATGAACTATGATAATGTTCATAATTCAATATGTGAATTACCTATCTAGATATTTAATAATGTATCACCATGCTAATGTGACTTGCTTTCTTCTTTTCTGAATCACTTATCATCACTGTTTTTGAACAGCAAAGGGAGCCACCTGCTTGAGCTACCTTCCTTTACTTCCATAGAAAACAGCCACCCTTCAATAAAATGGACCTTCTAAGTAGTTTGTTCTTACAACCTGTAGTTGGCTTGTGACCAAGTATTCCTGAAAGCAGCTTTGAGTGTTAGGCTGATTGATTTGTCCTTGAAAAGTTGGTCTGGAAAAGGCACCAAACAACAACAACAAAAAAATGAGGCCAAATTAAATAAGTATTAAAATGGCAGACAGAAGGTATGTTATAGGAGAAGAAGAGATTTTCCTCTTTCTTTTTTTAAAAAAAAAAAACTTTGCCTGAAGATAAATGTGCTCAACAGATAGAGACAGACAGAGAAAGGAACGTGAGAAAGCATCCCCCGTGGGGAATGGTACGCCACAATCCCTTTTCTACCATTTCCTCCTCCTTTCAGGATTTTGGGCACATGTGCATACACACTTACATTTCTCAAGCCACTGGGTTCACAACTCACCACACAGTTGACCATGTGGAATCCAGCCAGCTTAAATACCTTGTCCCAGGCTGGCCTTAGGAGCTTTTTTTGTGGTCATCTTACTGGGTCTTGCTCTGCTCCTGGCAATACTGGGCTGTCAGAAAAGTCAGGATGCATTTTTGCACAGAGAAACAGAAAAAAAAAAAATACATCATGACTTCTCTGATAACCCAATAGATTGCTTGGTTATCTGCAGATCCTTACGAAATGAGAATATTCTATTTTAAAAGTGGTTTTTAAATAGGTTTTAGTAGCAGAAACTTTTGTTCTATGGAAATCTTATACTGAGCCCAATATATAAAATTGATATTTAAAAAAATAGAGGTACTTTGTTGTTGGCAAGGATGTGGGAAAATCAGAACTCTTATGTACTCTTGGTGGCAATATGAGATAATACAGCTGCTATGGGAACAATATGGTGATTCTTTAAAGTAAAAATAGAATTACCATATAGCCCGGCAATTCCATATCTGACTATATATCCAGAACAATTAAAGGTAGAGACTCGGGACCAGCAGTTGGTGTAATGGCTATATCACTGGACTCCCATGTAGTCGACCGTGGTTCAAGTCCCGGACCCGGTGGCTTAAATTCACACCGGGAGCATGTGCATGTGTGCCCAAGATCCCAAGAGGAGAATGGAGGAGAAGGGATTGTGGTGTGGCCATCCTCCCTGGGGGGTGATTTCTCGCTTTCTGTCTCTCTGTCTCCCTTTGTCTATCTGGCGAGTGCACGTGCCCTATAGCAAGAACCTATCCAAAAAAAAAAGTAGAGACTCAAAGAGGTATTTGTGCATCTATGTTCATAGCAGCATGATTCACAAGAGTCAAAAGTTGGAAAGAAATATTTCTTGCTAAATAATCTAAAATGTGACATATGTATATTATTTTTGTCTTAAAAAGGAAGAAAATGCTGACACATACTACAACATGGATAAAGCTTAACCATATCACACTAAGCGAAATAAGGCAGCCACAAAATGATAAATTGTACATGATTTCACTTTCATGAGGCACCTAGAGTTACAGATTTATAGACTGACAGTACAGTGCTGGTTTCTCAGGCATGGGAAGGGGAAAAGAAAAGTTATTTTATTATGGGCATGGAATTTCAGTTTTGCAAGGTGAAAAGTTCTGAAGATAGATGTTAGTGATCATTACTCCCCCAATGTGAACATACTTAATGCTGGTGAACTGTACACTTAAAGACGTTTATGGTAGCTTTGTGTCTTTTACCATAATTTAAAAGAATATTTAAAAAATGAGTGCTTTTATTGAAGTAAGTTCTAACCACCCAGTAGCTCTGGAGTAGCTGAAAACTATTAAGCAAGATAGTTTCTAGCCATCTTTTATGTTTTTCAGTTATCTTACTGGTACATCTGAATTTGACATCCCTATAGAATCATGACTACAGAAAAGCACAGTATTTTTTCTTAGAAAAGTTGTTTGAATCTCAGAAGGGAAAAATACGTCAGTGTGCTCTCCAAAACGTGGTGCAGAGGTTATGTCAGATGCCGTAGAACGTAGTATGCGATAGCTGTGGAATGTTGTGGAGTGGCAAGTTAATTGCTGCAGATGAATTGTACTAACATGCTGAGCTTTGCATTCGTTTGTTTATTGTTTGATTTTTTTCCTCTAAAGTTTGTAATTACTTATATTAATTTATGGAAAAGGCCCTTCTACATTTGTCATCTGTAGCAGCACAACTATGGAAAACATAAATGAAATTTTGTAACAAGCCTAACACACATGCTATACACACACCTTTAACTTGTAGTGATATATAACATAGGGTGCCATGGCATTTTTGAACCTCTTTTCTTAATTGTCCCATGTAATTGCCTGGCTTAATACTTTTCTTAGGATTTCTGTCACTTATCCCTTCCTTTTTTGATTGCTAAATACATAATCTAAAACATTAGATTGCAAACTGGCTTTAATTTGGCTAGGAGCTTAGTAGAACTACACTGAAAACTTTTTATATAAACTCTAAGGAGGTCAAATTTAGAAGAATCTCAGCTGCTGGACTTGGATCCCATGAGCCACTGACCATTTATAATTAATACTAATAAATGGCAGATGACAGATGTTTATTGCTTAACTAGAATGTGTGTGCAATACCAAGTATTAAAAAATAAGTTAGTTTATGACCCAACGGACTTGAATATATGTGTTGAAATAATGAAAATAATAAAACTACCAACATGTGATCCAGAATCCTCTAACTATAAACACCTGAAGTTCCATAGGAACCACAGAAATATTTTTAATTCATTATAATAAACAATGGATTGCTGTGAAACTCTATTCCTTTCAACTTAAATGCCTATTTAACAATCCTACATTTTTCTGGGACCAGCAGTTAGCGTAATAGCTATGTCGCTGGACTCCCACATAGTCGATCGTGGTTCGCGTCCCAGACCCAGTGGCTTAAACTCACACCAGGCGCGTGTGTGTGCGTGCCCAAGATCCCAAGAGGAGAATGGAGGAGAAGGGATTGCGGCATGGCCATCCCCCCTGGGGGGTGATTTCTTGCTTTCTGTCTCTCTGTCTCTCTCTGTCTGGCGAGCGCACGCGCCCTATAGCAAAAACCTCTCCAAAAAAAAAAATCCTACATTTTTCTGGAAGAGAGGCTCATGCATCTAATACACACACACACACACACACACACACACACATACACACATTGATCTCATGTTCTGAAACCAAATTGTTTGACATTTATGATTTTATGATCAGAAATATTTTTTTTTAATCCAAATTGCTAAGTTAGTTTAAACTGTAGTGTTCCAGAGAACCCCGTTAAATAATATAACCACTGGCAAGGATTTATTTACTTCTGGACCCTAAGGAGTTAAGACACAGGGGTTCACTTACCTGGTTATATAAATCTGGGGAATTGATAAGATGATTAAAATAGGAATGAGACTTCAAGCTATTGTAGGAGAAGTAAAATGGTTTTCCAGGGGAATTATACATGAACTCAGAATCATTTTACAAAAATCCAAATGAGAGGAAATAATATATATATTTTAAATCCTTATTCAGCCGTATCCATTAACCATACTAATCTCATTAACACATACATATTTTTTTCTAAGTAGGCTTTGATTTAATAATAATACTTGTTTAGGGGCCAGCAGGTGGCATGGTGGTTAAGGGTGCTGGATTCCCATGTGGTTAACTGCGATTGAAGTTCCTGACCTGGCAGCTTGCTTTCTCACTTTCCCTTTCTCTCTCTCTCTGGTCAAATTAAAATAAATAAATAAATGAATAAATGGAATTAAATAAATAAATGTTTGTTTTAAAAGAAAAAGATAATACTTATTTAAATCTTGGAAGTTTTACATAACTATCTAATTTAGTCCGTTAAATGTGCTAAGAATCTATGTGCATTATTATGAACTCCAACTTAGAGATGAAACTGAAGCTTTTAGTGTGGGTAGTTGCCTTAAAATCATACAAAAGAAATGGCAGGTACAGAACTTAAATCAAGATGTAACTCTAAATCCAGTGAGAATTCAAGGAACCAAGGCTCAAAAGAGTACGAAAAATTAAGAGTGTTAGCTAATGATTGAATCAAGACTGGAACCTGGATCTTGTGCCTTTTAATCTAATCTTCCCAATCTGCCTCCTTCAAGATTTTTGCAACATGTTTAAGTTGACCATTTATTTATATTTGTCTCCTCTTTTCTAATTATACTTACTACAGATGAGAGTTAGCATTAATCATTGTAGTTATTAATGATAAAATTGATCATGTCCTATTTCTACCGCTAAGTCTGCTTAGTTATTTTTTTTGTTTGTTTTATAACCATTCTGCTGTTCGAGGAACAAACCTCAACTTAACAAGCAAACTGAGAACTCCTCTGAAAAATCTTTATGCAAATTCTAACCATCCTCTTTTGCTTCAAATCACCCATGTTTAAAGTCAAATGATTTTCCTAAATTGCCAGCATCATACTCAAATGCTATACATGATTGTGTTAGCAGTATCGTGTCTAATCAAAGACACTGTCCCTCAATGGAATTAGTGATCTTAAAGCGGTCTTAAGTGCTTTGTGCAGTTTTCAAAAGGTTATGTTTAACTACAAATGTTAACAAAGGTCCTTACTTGACTTTTTAGAAGCCGATGAAAATAGTTCATCCAGCTACTAAAAACAAAATGCATGTAAGACATAGAATAAAATTTACTAAGAAAAGTCTGTTTCAAAAGTTTGGATTTTTCTACTCAATTTATAAGCATATATGGTCTCCTAAATGTTATGTGAGTCAGTGGACATGCCAGACCTAGAGCAGCGTTCCCCCCCCAGGAGGCCTCCCAGCCTACAGCAAGCTGTAAGTGGGTAGAGTTCCAAGAGAGAACACGATGTGCATGTGCGAATAAAGCAGATGCAGCCTGACTTCGGGGTTGTTCTTTGGGAACACACGACTGTATGGAGAAGTCACATGCTGCTCTCAATTGTTGTAGACATCTGCTGATGGCACATGAGACTGAGGTAGGGAAACAGTGTAAAAGTTCTCCCCAGAATATTGTAGCTTAACTTTAGAAACAAGGCCAACTGGCTGTTAGTGGAATCACAGTTTCGTTCTGACATGATCATCCTACAGCATGCTTGTTGATGTAAATAAACTGGAGGCAGTAAGTTATTTATTTATTAAAAGGGGGGGGGGGCTCAACCCTTATTTCCTCTAGTAGTAGTATTTGATATTTGCCTGCCACCTTTAGTTTGGGTTATCAAACACCAGTCCTTTTCTAATGGCATGCGCCTTTGTGATGCTTTGTTCTTGCCAAAGACTTAAAAATTTAAAGATGCTTTTAAGTACTTTTTAGACATGAAATTGAGCTCACAAAATAAGCCTAATGGCAAATTAGTCAGAAACACATGGATGTGTTTTCTTAAAATTATATACAGATTTTCAGAATTAAGATGTGGTGAAATCTACTTGCAGTTCATTCAGCCTTCTAAAGCACTTGAAAAATAGAGATTTGCAAATTCAAGGTTGGGCTTCATGTAAAGAAGAACAAATTTGTGGTTGCCATTTGGCATCACCTGTACATTTTTACAAACACTTCATTTACCATAGTTTTAATATGGTGAATATGCTCCCATCAGAAGACTGTAAGGAATGAAGAGAGTGAAAGAAAAATGGCATGTTAAGAAATCGGGCTAATAGATGATTTTAAAAACTGCTCTTAAGTTGGATTTTTGTTGCCATTGACCTGTGGGAAATAGGACTGCAACTTTTCAGGTTCAATTCACAGCCACCATATTCTCTGGAGCCATTGCACTGGAACTAGTCTTCACTTAATTCAAAGTTTATGTGTGCTACACAGATACTTGAATAGTAATTGAAAGTAATATGCATGGATGGAGTCTGGAACTTCAAATGTAGTCACTAACATGCTTTTTAAAAACCTTGACTATTTTACAGTATATTTGTGTTTATTCTCAATTATTTAATAGATTCTCGTCTGAAGTACCTAATATAATGTTCCTAGGCTGGTTGAAGGAATACCTGACAAGAACAGTATTTATGTTTCTAACCTTGGGTAGTTTTATCCTAAATCTTTATACTAACTATGAACTGATATGAGTGAAGAACTCAGACTTCTTTTATTTAAATACTTGACTTTTTTGCATAGATACATGAAAATTTGCTTTGTTTTAAGCCTTCTTGGTGAACAGATTTTCTAGAATGTTTCAATGTGAAACGTGATTTTTCCCTGGATTATCACAAGAACTCAATCACCTCATTCTACGTGAAATGATTCACATCCCCTAACATATACATTTTCCCAGAATAAGAGTTACTGATTATATGTTTTGTCTGTATTTGCCCTTTTGCCTGCCTTATTTTCAATTTGCCCATTTGTGTTGTTTTATTCATCTAGGTTAGGAAACAGAGTTCCTTTAATGAAGACAAAATCCCAAAGTACATCATTTAGTTTTTGTTTGGGAGAGGAGAGTATACATCTATTGAATATTAAAAACCCAGAAAACTTAAAGAAATAAGAGCTTTACTAGTCCAAATTACAGAATATGTTTAAAATACATACAATGTGTCACCTTCAATTGAATATGGTTAGTTTGTCACTGCCAAGTGGAAATTGGGCAGGTGGCTACCTACTGATTTTCTTCATAAAGTGACAGAAATCTTTATACCTTGCCATTATTTAAGTACCTCTAAAAAGAAGTATTTGTTTTGGGACCAGCAGGTAGCATAATGGCTATGTCACTGGACTCCCATGTAGTCAACTGCAGTTCGCGTCTCGGACCTGGTGGCTTAAAACTCATGCCGGGCATGTGTGCATGCGTGCCCAAGATCCATAGAGGAGAATGGAGGAGAAGGGATTGCAGCGTGGCCATCCCCCCTGAGAGGAGATTTCTCACTTTCTATCTCTCTGTCTCTCTGTCTGTCTGGCGAGCACACGCGCCCTATAGCAAAAACCTCACCAAAAAAAAAAAAAAAAAAAAAAAAAAAAAAAAAAAAAAAAAAAGAACTATTTGTTTCAATATTAATTTGCTTTAAGAATCCTTTTTCTCTCTGACAGTATTACAAATACCAATTTTCACTCAGTTGTCACAGTCCCTTCTAACATATAAATCCTAAATTCATGACTTCAACATAATTTTGGTATTACTCAGCCTGATTTCTGTGTCTCCAGTCTGGTTCTCAGGAAAAAAAGACTGGTAAGAATAGATTTGGTACCAAACCTGGGTATTCTTAACTGCTGTATTCTTTAAGACTGATTCACCAAATTTCTAATCCTGGTAAGTGAAGACACATCATGTTAGTAAGAGCATTCTCTAGAAGATTCATCTTATTTTCTTATAAGCATTTTTAAATTATGAAAAAGATGTAAAGATTTCTGGTACTTTATGAACAAAATCAGCATTACCTATGCAATTTCCACTTGACAATGACAGACTAACCATATTTAATTGTATATTGATCATAAAAGGTCACTATCATTTTAAAGCACTTACAAAGCACCCATCTGAAAATGATATGCTGTTGGATGCTCTGTAATGTTAAACAGATCCAGACATAAAGACAAAAGCAAATTCCAAAGTATTTTTGCAGCCATGAAACCACCATAAAAAAAGAGGTTTGTGACCCCAGTGTTACCTTAACATTGTCTTCGGCATTTCATATTTAATTACAGTAGATTACTCACCAATATAATAAATATAGATTTATGGGATGCTTTAATGTTCTTAAAACAAATGAAAACCACCCAAGAGGAGCCTCCACCAAACCTGAGGTTGTCCAGATTGCATTGGCTACGATTAAATGGAAGATTATTCATCTCTAAGGGTCATGCAATTAATCTACTAGTGGGAGTTAAAGCAATGACTAAGCAGAAAAGGAAGCCTAAGTATAAGCCTGTAACAAAATGGGTTGGAGCTCCAACATCAAGGAATTTATTTCCTTTTTCATGAGTGGATCAAAACACTCTTTCCTATTGGTTTCTTTGGGTCCTAAGAATACCACTTGTTTAGGGCAGCTATTTTTTATGACTATTTTAGATATGTCCAAGCAGATTTGAAGAAGCTGGTTGAAAAGCACATGGGTTTTAATGTCTAGAAATTTTTAAAAAACGCATTTCATTTGAGATGTTACCAGAAAACAATTTAGGATAAATGTATGATAATTCAGCATTTGGACACATGAAAAAGCTTAAGGTACACTTTGAGGAAGTAATACTGTATACTTCTTTAATTTAAAATAAAAGTCAAAGTTCATCTTTATTTAGCACAGGTTGATACCTGTTGTAAAATTTTGAAAACATTTGCCCACAATTCCTTAGAACTGAGTTATTGCACTCTTAGTAATCTCTATGATTTCCTATGGCATCAACTTTTATTTTAAATGAAGACTACCCATTTTTGTTTTCTTCCCACATACTGAAATTCTGAAGTATTTTATTTAAACCAGGGATTCTTTTGAAGTTGTTTTTTTCTTACTGGTAGGGTCTCCCTTGAACTGGGACAGTTCTGAACTGACATTGGCCTGCATCCCTTTGGGGTTTTTAATGTGATGGGCCATGGCTGATGGCCAATGAAAGTGACTGCTAAGTCTATTGCTCACGTCAATGTTCCCACTGGATATTTTGCTCATTCCTTGAGAATTTAAAAGAATAACAAATAACCAACAAATCATCAAAAACTATAACATGTTACCCAATTCTTGGGAAGAGGCCAACAAAACTAAAATCTGCTTAAATATCACAAATGTGAGTTTTCAGTTTACCAAATTATACCAAATGCTCACCAATAATAATTCCATATCTCAGCTCTTCAGAAAAGGCACATTTATCTGGTAGCTGTCCACCATGAGGTTCCATCTCTTTAAACCCAGCTGGCTATTATTAGCAGGCAGAAGCTCCTTAATTAAGCTTGAAGCAGCAGAGGGTAGTACCCTGTCAGGAAGATAACGTAAATGCCAATGTAATCTGGAATATATTTGAGGTTGGCACCAGATTTTCTCTGCCAGTAGTAAATGCTGGCCACAAGAACTCAACTCTATCTATTAGAATTAGTGAAAAGACCAACAGGTGATATGGTAGATAAGGTACTGGACTACCACGTGGCCAACTGTGGTTCCAGTACTGGACCTGGTAGCTTTCTCTCTCTCTCTCTCTCTCTCTCTCTGGTATGTGGAAATGCCCTATAAAATTTAAAGTAATAATAAGAAAAATAAATAAAATTAAATAAATAATTATAAAAACAAAGAATTAATGATAAGGTATGAGCACTGTATGTATGCCACAAACTGTAAGAATGAATAATAAGAGAACCAGCAGGTGGTGTGGTGGTTAAGGCACTGGTCATTTCCACATGACCGACCACGGTTTGAGTCCTGGACTGGTGGCTTGCTTTCTCACCCCCGCCCCGGTCTCTCTCTGTTTAAGTTAAAATAAATGAATAAATAAATAAAATTGAATGAAGTAATTTTAAAAAAGGAATGAATAGTAACACAAGAGTAAAAACTCAAAAGTAGTCACACACAAATAATATTTTTAAAAAAATGTAAATTGAAAAGGTTTGTGTCTACTTTCTCTCTTTTCATACCTTGAGTGAAAGAGTTGTGAGACCAAAAAGGAAAGAACTTGCAAGAAGCCAAACATTTTTTTTTTAACAAATGTGTTCGTTTTTCCTCAAAAGTCAATTTTAAATGCTGTCCAGAGAAGGAAGTTGGAGAGAGCCAAATAGTGACCTTAAAGTTTTGTTTTTGTTATTGAAGTTTCGTTGTTGTGTTCTCAAAGAGGGAATGGAGAAATCGCTTTTATTCATTAGTATTAGTCTCACAATCTGTGAGACAGTCCTTCTCTAGCTGAACTTTTAAATAAAAATAAATGTGCAATGATCTTGGTATGTTTCTTTAAGAAAACTTTAATATCAGTTTTATTTTTAATATAATCATAAAAATAAAAGACCTGTAAAACAATTACATTTGGGGCAAGATAGTTTTAGGTACCTCTTCAAAGATGTTTCTAAAATGATTGAGAACCTAACAAATAAATATATTCTCCATACTCTAAATATGCTCAGTAAGAAGCCAAAATACATAGTAGAATATTTATTGTGAATTTTCAAAGGAAAACATGCTGGGCTAAGAGTTGACATGATACAACATTTATTGTCTTGTCTTACATTACATATATATGCATATTTACATGTTGTTGTAAACTTTTATAAATGAAATCAATAAAATACACAGTTGTATAAAATACATATTGTTCTAAATTACAACTAGATTTTTTTTCATATTATACTTCAAAAGTATGGAAATATTGCTGAGAAAGGAGCATCTGTGTCTTCTCACTTATAACTTTTCTTGATTGTTTCTAGGAAGGCAGACTAAACAAGCAGTTCTGACATAATGCAGCATCCCATTCTGATTTCTAGTGAGCTCAGAAGCCTTCACCATCTGAAAAAAAAAGTCTCTGTAAAGGGCAAAGCTTCCTGACCCCAGGAGGTTCTGATAGGAAGAACTGAAACAGTGAACACCGAGAACAGAAAACAACATTGGAATAAATTCCCTAATGCTTTGTACCCACATTGGTGTGGGCGCATAGAGGAAGGTGTAATTTCAATCTTAAAGACTCTCCCTATTTCCACATTCTTTCATTACGCTTATAACTGATTTTACAGATGATATAGTCCAGACGAGTTTCTGCTTAATAGGAATTCTTGTTCACAAATTGACACCAAAGTATATTCAACATATATTTAGGTGGAGAGTACCCAAGTTTACTACGATACCGTATTCACAATTCAGCTAATAATTAATTAGTTTTTTTTTTTTTTTAAGAAAAGCAAATTTTTGCTTCTTATAGGAATTGGATTGAGAGCAGAGGTATGAACATATAAAAAAATTAGAATGTGGTTTCTTTCTGATAATTAGTCACCTTTGATTTATCATTTTGTAGTTGATCAATAAATTCAGTTTCTAAAATTTGCTGGAACAAAGTTTCCAGTAAAGAAATTAAGGTTCTTCTGTTCTCACAGTTCATGTAGATGAGAGATGTTATTCATAATTAACACGATTTCATTCAGCTTACCATAGAACATCTGAGAAGTGGGAGAGTGGTTTTTAAAACTGTGTTTGGCATATGGGAGTTGAAGTATGAGAAAGTCATTACAAAGTTGGGTTTGTATTGGTTATCTATATAAATTCCATGAAATGTCATGTCTTCAACAACACACATATACTGTTTTATAGCTCTGTAGGTCGGAAGTCCAGTATAGGCTTTACCAAGCTAAAGTGAAGATATCAACAAGACTGTGTTCTCTTCTGAAAGCACTAGGAAAGAATCCATTTACTTGTTTTTGGTTTTGTTTTGCTTTTTCCCAGATTTTAGAGGTTGCTCACATTCCTTAGCTAGTGGCTCCTTCCTCTGTCTTCAAAGCTGGGAATGGCAGATTGAGTGCTTCTCACCTGGCGTCTCTCTGGCCTTCTTTTCTGCCTCTTCTTCCACTTTTAAATGAATCAACATGGATAATCCCAGATAATCTCCCTGTTGCAAAGTGAGCCGATTAGCAATCTTAATTCCTTTTAATTCATGTAAAGTAACAAATTCACAGGCTCTAGGAATTAGGACCTAGATATCTTTGGGTGACATTATTCTTCCTAACATAGGATCATTCCAGAAAAACAAGTCATTCTTCTTGGGAATATGAAGGGGACCCCCTCCCCTTTGCATAATGCTCTCTTAATGGACCTTAGGTGAACGATGACCAAGCCAAGGACAAATATTGACTGGCATTGCTCATTTTTGTGAATAGACACTTGTGGTGATGAGTCTCTCATGAGAAAATGATGACAGAATCAGCTAAGTCTGCCCAGTTCTTTCATCACTCTCTGTGTTTCCACTCTATTTTACAATTTAAAAAAGGAAGTTAATCCTTCCCATAAACAGTATAAAGAAATGTGAGTAAATCTTTTATCTGTAACTCATACATGACAATGCTGTGCATATTAATCAGAGGACAAACTGAGGCCTAAAAATTGAAAGCTGGATGCAGTGGTGCAGTGAGTAAGCCTTGTATCCTCATTGCTCCTAGATGGGATGATGTAATCCACCAGGCCTCAAATAGAACAATTTCATTTCCTAGGTCCCATCATCAACAAAAGCAAAGGTTCCTTTGTTAAGAAAAGCACAGAGAGACTGACAAAGCAAAGTGGTCATGACAATGAAAAAGTAAGCCTTGTAACCCCTCGAAGGGTGTTTTTTATAAATAGAATTGTCATTAGATTTATTGTTATTTAAGCCCTGTGGTATCATCACTCATTTTGCTTCACAGAGTTCTGGTGTTGCTCATTCTTTCTATTCTTCCTTTCATTGGACTTTTATCTGCTATATGTAACTAGTACTGCTTTATGCCAGGAATTATGCCAGATGCTAGGAATGAAAATAACAAGGAGGATATACAAAATGTATGAAACTCATTTTATGATTTCATGGGAGAGTTGGTTATAAACAATTAAAGGCAAAATGGATGTGTCCTCTGGAAACAGACGATGTAAATTATTGGTTCTTAAAGGCTTAGTAGAATTTTTTCAGCTAAAGATGAGAAGGGGACCTTCTCACAAAAATAAGAAATAGTATTATGTGATTAAATAATATTGAGATATGTAATATGATTAAAGCAAAGGAAAAGTTTAAAAAGAGATAGTGTTCATTGAACAGGCTAGAGTCTGATTCTGTCTGATTCTGAAAGGCCATCTAAACTGTGCTAAAATTTTGGGGAGTATAGGCTTTAGGGATATTTAAAGACAAAAACCCAGCCTAGCCCTATAGCATAGTGGTTAAGGGAACCAGATTCCATCTAGCCAATTGTGGACAAAATCCTGGCCCCAGCAGCCTGAAAAACATACCAGGTATATGTGAATGTATGTCCCAAATCCTGACAGGATGGAGAAATTTAGAAGGGATTGTAGCATGACCACTTCCTATCAAGGGATGTATTCTCCCTCTCTCTCTCTCTCTGTCTCTCAGTCTCTCTGGTGAGCACATGTGTCCCATGGCAATAAAATTAAAATAATAATTAAAAATAAATAGAAACAAGAGACCAATCAGAATAAGAGACTGGCCATCTGCACTGTAAACAGGTACCCTGGCAGCGAGGTGGAAAATACCTGGAAGCAAAACAAAACAAAACAAAAAATACAATGCCCTGGTTATTGCAAAAATACATTCTAGAGATGACAGAGGCTTGAACTAAATGAGGACAAAGAGGAAATGACATACTTATGAAATATGCAAGGGAGCTGGCAGGTGGCATCGTGGTTAAAAGTGCTGGACTCCCACATGGCCGATTGTGGTTCGAGTCCCAGACCTGGTGGCTTGCTTTCTCAGTTTTCCTCTCTCTCTTTCTCTCACTCTTCCTCTATGGTCAAATTAAAATAAATAAATAAATTAAATTAATTTTAAAAAAAAAGAAATATGCAAGCAAAAATTTTGTAATTTTACTCAGACAGATGAATTTGAGTGGGTTAAGGACTTTCATCAAAAGTCTTAAAGAAATTAAGTGCCCTGAGCCAGACCAAAGCTGTTCTGTTTTCAAAGTTGACTTGATCCACTCAGCTGTTTTATAGTTTCATAGAAACCATTATCATTGTTATTTTAGAAATACAATTTCACAATCCTTTCTATTTTCTGGTACTCATATGTTATTTTCTTCTCTCACCTACCCCAAATAGAGAGAATAATCAGAATTAGTGATTTATTTTATAAAATAGGTACCTGAAGCATAGAAGGTACTTTACTTAAGGTGGAGTTACTGTTAAGTAATAAAGCCAAGTTTACATGCTCATTTCCTGATACCAATTTCACATTTTTTAAGTTTAAGGCTGCACGTTTTTTAAAGCACGTATTTTAAAAGATGAGTTCTTGCGAGTTTAAGTAATATCTCTTAGGATAGACCATGACTAATGGTTTGGCAGAAAGTCAGACTCAGATCTTTCTGACTTCAAAGTCCAAGGTCATAGCAGTTAGACTTTACTGCTGTCCTCCTCACCTGCTGGAAAAGGATCCAGAGAACTTCATGGAGAAGTAGCCTTTGCAATGGACCTTGAAGGATGCATGCAGGCAAGAGATGATTTTCAAAGTACTTTCAAAGTGCAGTAAAATGTGTAAATATAGTAATGCATTATAAGATATTAAACATATTAACACATATAAAGAATATAGCTGTTAGGGCTGGACCATGGCACAGCAGTGACACAGTGTTTTGCAAGGCTGACCCACATGGAAAAGATCTGGGTTCACATACTAAGACCTCCCTAAAATTCCTCAATGTATGTGCCCATGATCCCAGACTAGTGGAGGCTTGAAGTGGATCACAGTGTAGAGATCTTTTGGGGTTGTCTATCCCTTTCTCTCTGTTTTTCTGTCATTCACTTTTTGAAGAATAAATAAACTTTAAAAAGAGGACAAATGCTTACCAGATTGTAAGCAAGGGTGACAGTCATCTATGACATCATTTGGGAATATATGATAGCTGAAATATTTGCTAACTTTTTAAAGAGTTATTTATTTTATTTTATTTATTCATTCGCTTATTTCAGTTTGACCAGAGAGAGACATAAAGAGATAGACAGAGTGAGAAAGCAAGCCACCAGGTCTGGAATTCAAACCGTGGTCAGCTGTGTGGGAGTGTCCAGCACCTTAACCACCACACCACCTGCTAGTCCCAATATTTGCTGATTTTTAAAAATCTTTTGGCATTGCTTTCTGTTTGTTAGGGCAGATTCATGTAGCTACACCTAGACCTGTTCATTCCCAGGGAAGGTTGCAAAAAAAGACATTTTGTTCCTAACAACTTAGTCCTCTGCAGCTTAAAAATTTCCAACAAAGTTTGCAGGGTCAAAATGTACTTGATAAGGGTGATCAAGGTATAATGGAAGAGAAGTATTCTCTGTCCTTTACCCCTAATCCCTAGCATACCAAAGAAGCAGTCTATTAATCTTACTTCTGCTTTCCCCAATATTTTTTAAGTTTATTTATTTTATTCATAATAGCACATGCATGCACATGAGAGAGAGAAAGAGAGAGAGTACTTTCAACATGGCCTCATCATGCCATGATTTTCTATCCCCAGTCTTCTAGCTCCTCAGGATCTTGGTCACTCACACGCTCACCGTGTATGTTTTCATGCAGATGCCAGAATCCAAACCATGGGTGGCCACATGGCTTCCAGTACCGCAGTTCAGTTTGCTGTTGACTGTGCCACCAGCTGGACCTCCCCCATGTTTTTCATTACTTCCTGAACACTGTCCTTTCTTCTAAAAATTATCTGGAGATAAGAGAAGGACTTAGATACAATCATTGATCATATATTTCTTTTCTACCTTAACATGTCTTAAGGTACACAAGACTTTTCACTTGGCTCAAAAAATGAAAACCAAAAACATGGATTATCAAAGAACTATTCTTTAAACTTTAAAAAGAAAATTCATTTCCAGAACCATTTTATTTGATTCTTAAATAATTAAATAACAAGTGTTTGTTTTCCTTGAGATTAAAAACATTGTTCATTTTTTAAAGAACTGTCACTTTTTTTTAAATGTTTTAGTTTATTGGCTTAAGTATTTCCTAGACTTTCTCTCCCCATTAATTGCATTACATATGCCATCTATTGCCCTTGCTACACATTCACAGGTTGGCTGTTTTATCATACTTCCCAATGGTCTTACATTTTGGTGACATTCCACTGAGAACAAAATTCAATGGATTACAACAAAAGCCACAGTCATTTAAAATCCAAGGGGAAGTCTGGCTTCTGAGACTATATAGTGCCACTTCAAAAGAGAATACAAAAGCCCCAAGATTGGGGCAAAATGGGCCAAGGTCATATTTCATGAATTTAGAAGACCACTACATTCCCAACCCCACAAATAAAGCATCATTTATGCCTGCTACAGAAGATAATTTAAGGAAGGAAAGGTTGTTTTGGCATCTTTTAACTTTTCACAATTATCTAAAGTCCCTTTATCTCCTCTTCTATTTCTTCTTCTGTCCCTGTGTCTAGCCACCTCTTTTTCTCCAAACAATCCTAAAAACATTTTTTAGGCTGCTGTTTTTCAGCTTTAGGCTGGGACACAGAACCTGGCCCACACCTCCGATGTCAGGGAAACTATAGAGCCTTCCAATCCCCAAAATGCCCTAAAATTGAAATAACTTCTCAAAATAGAAGAGACTAGAATCCTCTACAATATCTCTGTTGCTACCTGGACTCTCCAAGCCCTCTTTTTGAAACAGATTTAGATATACTCTAGTTATTCAGCATTGACTTGGTCCCAAAGATAACCCCCTAGAACATGACAAGTTAGAATGATTTTCTTGAGATTGTGACGTAGCTCTCTGGATCAGGCCACAGCCACTTAAAGCCAATATTGGAACAAAAGTGGCTAACTGGGTGAGGACTCCATAATCCTAAATGATACTTTTTTTGTTTGTTTGTTTGTTTGTTTGTTTGTTTGTTTTTTGAGAGGTTTTTCCTATAGGGCACGTGCACTCGCCAAAAAGACAGTTATACAGAGAAACAGAAAGTGAGAACCCCCCCCCCCAACCCTCCCCAGAGGAGATGGCCACGCCGCAATCCCTTCTCCTCCATTCTCCTCTTGGGATCTTGGGCATGCACGCACATGTGCCCAGTGTGAGTTCAAGCCACCGGGTCCAGGACTTGAATCACGGTCAATCACATGGGAGTCCAGCGACGTAGCTATTATGCCATCTGCTGGTCTCAGGATCAGCATTTTTTTTTTATCCTGATTTCCCATGTAGAAATTCTGATAAGTCAGTGCATAGAAGATTTAAGTATTACTGCTCATGCATGACTTCAAAAGAAAGAGGTCTTGGGGCCAGCAGTATTTCTTTTTTTTTTAATATTTTAATAGTAAAATCAAAGTTGAATTTCTATAAAAAGTAAAGTCATTATATTTGCAGTTACTATCACATTAATTGTTCTTCCTAATATTATGAAAAATAGAAACACAGTTAAATGTCACCTTAACACATTGCAAAGGATTTAGAAATACAGATAAAAATTCAGAAGGTAATATATTGTAATGCACATAGGGACCCAACCAAAACAGTAGAAGGGAATACACTGGTTATATAGCAAAGAAAGAGGAGAGAAGTTGAGCTGCTATTGATAATGTCGCTGTTGGGTGGCAAAGTTCACATATAAAAGGTGAAGCCACCAGCAAAGGAAAAGACAATAATTCTTTGAATTCATCTACATTAATCAGATGCTTATTCGAGAGGCTTATTCTATTTTTTATCATATTTTGAAAGTTTGTAAAGAAAAAAGCAGAAGGTATAAGTGTTCATTTAACATATGGAAAATATGGTTGATAAGAAAAAGTTGAAAGTTGTATAACCACAAGAAGCCTTTTAATTGAAAGGGTGATGTTTCTGAAGGGCTCTTATAAGAAGATGAATCACCTGTCAGCACTATTAAAAATTAAATTGGAAAACAGGCTTTCTTGGAATTGATATTTTTAAATCCACCAAAAAATAGAACTTTTCCATCTGTGGTGGAAAGACCTAAAAATAAATATGTGCATATGTATATACATACATACATACATACACGCACACACAAACATACACATTTGTTGCACATGTGTCTAGTTTTGCAAGCCTCCCTCGCCCTTAACACATAATATAATGACAGAGGAAGCACAGTGAAAAGCTGTGAAGTGTGATATTGCTTAGTTACAGGATGGATATTTCTAGATTAGTGAAAATCCAATGGCCAATAAATTGTAAAGAATTTAAATCAGTTATATTCCACTTAAGTATATGTAACCATTATTAATGAAGTAATTACAAGGAATATTGTCTTACTAATTTGCAAATACGTATGAAAAGTATTTCAAATTAAGAACAGATATTTGCCCAGCAAATAGAACAGGACAAAAAGTACTTATGACAATCTGCATTATCTGGTATAGGTAAAATATGCCCCTTAATATCTTACCTACATTACAAATAAAATTGATGTATTACAAATTTTAATATGGTAGACGTTGAATGATGTTTTCTATGTTTTTCAAGCTAGTCAAGAAATCAATAGTTTGAGAAAGGGTTTGCAACAAAGGAAAAGAAAAAAATAGTGAAGCAAAGTGCAAATATTCGAGGATGTGTTTAAAGGTGCATTTAACAATTAGCTTAACATAGCTGGTTAATAAATAGCTGAAAACATTCAATGATCGCTTTAAACTTTTGTGGTATTTCTTAGCTAAACTAGCATGGAGTCACACACTAAATAGAGAGACTCTGTACTTGTTTTCTCCCTGTGATGCAATTCCAGATTAGAATTACATTTTTTCCCCATAGGACACTAAAAAACTTCAAAGAAAAGAAAGAGTGGGCTGTGGTAGAATGAGAATTAGACAGCAAAGTCAACCAGCGCATAAAATGATGAAAGAGAGTAGAATACTATTAAGGTTTCTGGTATAATCAATCATTGCAAACATGTCAGCAAGTTATGAGGCCATCCCTCCTGTCAATACAAACAGTAGACAGTTTGGGTAAGGGAAGGAGTACAGCACAGTCTAACACGGCTATCAACACTTCTTTTTCTGTCTCAAAAGAACAAAATTCTGAGACAATTTCTTGGAGCAAATGGAAATTTATCCAAATGAAAATCAAATGATAAATGCCCAGAGAATATTCTTTCTTTGGAATTCTTTCAGTTCTTCAATTTAACCAGCTGGAATGAATTTTCAAGTAGCATTCTGTTCAGCCTTTTGAAATGAAGGACTTTCTTGTTAATTGGAAAGCTATATTTCATCTAAGATGAAGACAATGCTTTTGGCTTAGTGATTAAAAAAAAAAAGAAGAAGAAGAAAAGAAAAAGAAAAACAGAGAGAGAGATATTTGGTAGTATTTGGTAGATATTTACCATAAACAGACTCCATGTATTTCAAGCATGAAAAAAATAAATGATGAGCCTCTACACCTAACTAAAGAAAAACAGGGAAAATTTAAATGTTAATTTTATTCTAAACAGCACATGAAAATTCACTATCACTATTCTCTCTCATGAGAGAAATATGTAAAGACAAAATAAATTTTAAAATGTTACCTAAATTGGGGCCAGCAGTTAGCATAATGGCTATGTCACTGGACTCCCATGTAGTCAACTGTGGTTCGCGTCCCAGACCCAGTGGCTTAAAACTCATGCTGGGCGCATGTGCGTGCATGCCCAAGATCCCAAGAGGAGAACGGAGGAGAAGGGATTGCGGCGTGGCCATCCCCCCGGGGGTGATTTCTCGCTTTCTGTCTCTCTGTCTCTCTCTGTCTGTCTGGCAAGCACACTCGCCCTATAGCAAAAACCTCTCAAAAAAAAAAAAATGCTACCTAAATTCAGGGACACAACCGTTTTCTGATTTTCTGAGGTAAATTATATATCAACAAATCTAAATGTTCTTTATTGCGTTGCTGGTATATGTGTTATTGGGGCTGAAAAAGTATGATAGTGAACTCAGAAAGATTTAGAACAAAATAAAAATTCACACAGAAAAAATTCCTTTAAAGATTTTACTGAATTTTCAAAGCGATCTGTACTATAAGGCAATACTTCCCACTTCAATGTAGATTAATAATACATTAAATAAAGTTGCTACATTTAAATTTTAGATGGGCAAAAATTAAGGCAAACTAATTTATTAAAAAGAATGTAAACATTTTTAAAAAGGAATAATGATCAAGTACTAAATAAACAATATTTCCAGACTTCTTAAGAGAATCACTGGATAAATGGTCTAAATAATAATTGTATATTCTGGCTTAAATATTTTATAAGAAAAATTACAGGTGATATTATTTATATGTCAATACTTCAAGTTTGGTGATTATGTGTCTGTTTGTTTGCTTTTTTTTTTTTTTTTTTTTTTGAGAGGTTTTTGCTATAGGGTGTGTGCGCTCACCAGAAGAACAGAGAGAGACAGAGAGACAGAAAGCGAGAAATCACCACCCTGGGGCAATGGCCATACCACAATCCTTTCTCCATTCTCCTCTCAGGATCTTGAGCATGCACGCACATGCACCCGGCTTGAGTTTAAGCCACCGGGTCCAAGACTCAAACCGCTGTCGACTACATGGGCATCCAGCGACATAGCCATTATGCCAACCGTTGGTCCCCTGATAGAAATTTTAAAGGAGATAATTTTGCTATTTTTTGTACAGTTTGAGAATTCCTAACATAAAAGTCTGAAATCCAAAATGCAACAAAATTCAAAACTTTTTCTTTTTTCAGTTTTGCTATAGGGCACATGTACTTTTCAGCGGGAGAGAGAGAGCAAGATATCATCCTCCCACTATCCCCTACCTCCAGGAATGCCTATATCACACTATCTCCTCTCCTCCACTCTCCTCTCAGGATTTTGAGAATGCACCTACATTCAAAATTGGCCATGTGGAATCCAGCTACCCTAACCACCATGGAAGAGACTGGTCCATAAAATTCAAAAAAACGTTATTTTTGGAGAGGATTTTTTTTTTCCTACAGGACACATGCGCTCTCCAGAGACACAGAGAGAGACAGAGAGAAAGCGAGAAATCACCCCCCAGGGGGGATGGCCACACCGCAATCCCTTCTCCTCCATTCTCCTCTCGGGATCTTGGGCACGCACGCACACGCGCCCAGCGTGAATTTAAGCCACCAGGTCCAGGACTTGAACAGTGGTCAACTACATGGGAGTTCAGCGACATAGCCATTACGCCAACTGCTGGTCCCCCAAATTCAAAACTTTTTGAACATCACGATATAAAAGAAAAGTAGAAAGTTCCGCACATGATGGGTCACAGTCAAAATGCTGCAATACAGGGGCCAGTAGATGGCGTAGTGGTTACCTCATAGGACTCCCCCATGGCTGACTACAGTTCAACTCCCTTACCCAGTGGCTTGAAAATCATGCCAAGTGTGTGTGCTTGTGCGTGCCCAAGATCCTGGGAGGAGAATGGAGGAGACAGGATTGTGGCATGGCTGTCCCTACTGGGGGGTGATTTCTCACTTTTCCTCCCACTGTCTCTGTGTCTCTCTCTTTGGCAAGTGCACACACCCTAAGGCAAAAATCTCTAAAAAAAGAAATGCTGCATTAGAAAAATATTGTATAAAACTCCCTTTGGGCTATATCTATGAAGTATATTTGAAACATGAAAGTTTGTGGTTAGACATAGGTCCCAGCCCCATAGTGTCTCTTTTTATATATATACAGACATTCCAAAATTGGAGAGGAGGACCTGAAGTTCAAAACACTTTGGTCCCAGGCATTTCAGATAAGGGATCTTCAACCTGAATTTAAATGAGACAACTTTTTAAAGGGTTGTTTAAAGCAGCAGAGGGCCCCACACCACGGAGGGTTGGTGAGAAGGGAAACAGATTATGAAAGTTCCAAAAAAACATAAACACATCCATTCATTTTTGAGAGAGTTACTTAACTTTGAAAAGTCTAGGTCCAAATTGAAAATTTGGGGTAAGTGTGACCAGCAAAAGGCATAGCAGTTACATCACTGGACTCCCCTGCAGTTGACTGAGGTTCAAGTCACAGACCCAGTGGCTTAAAACTCATATCAGGCATGTGTGCATGCTTGCCCAAAATCTCGAGGGGAGAATAGAGGAGAATGGAATGCAGTGTGGCCATCTTCGCCCCCAGGCGGTGATTTCTCACTTTCTGTCTCTCTCTCTTTCTCTCTCTCCGTCTTTCCAGTGAGCACAAGTGCCCTATAGCAAAAATCTCTCAAAATAAGAAAAAGAAAATTTGGGGTAGGATCCTTAACAGTATTACTAGGCAAATTTTTTTTTCCTTTTTTTGGAGAGGTTTTTGCTATAGGGCGCGTGCGCTCGCCAGACAGACAGAGACAGACAGAGAGATAGAAAGCAGGAAATCACCCCCCAGGGGGGATGGCCACGCCGCAATCCCTTCTCCTCCATTCTCCTCTCGGGATCTTGGGCACGCACGCACACGCGCCCGGCGTGAGTTTAAGCCGCCGGGTCCGGGACTCGAACCGTGGTCGACTACGTTGGAGTCCAGCGACATAGCCATTACGCTAACTGCTGGTCCCCACTAGGCAAATTTTAATGGTCTTTAAAATATTAGCAATCAGCCACAACACTGTCTAAATTTCTGAAGAAAGCTATAAGACTTTCATAATAGAAAGTTTTATTTCTATTTTTATCTCCTGAGGTAGGAGAACTGCAACATGGAAAGATTGTCTTTTTAAAAAATAGGAGCCAGATGGTGATGTAGCAAAACATTTTGTGAGGCTGACCACATGGGAAGATTCTAGTTCACACTCAGATATATCCCAGAACATGCCAGTACATGTGTTCCCATGATCAGGGCTGACTGGAGCTTGGAATGGATCATGGCATGGAGATCTTTTAGGGGGTAACTCTCTCTTTCTCATGGATGAAGGAAATAAACTATCCCATCAGACTAACAGCAGATCTCTCATCAGAAACTATGCGAGCGAGGAAAGAATGGGAAAATATATTCAACGTGTTAAGGGAAAAGCAATTTCAACCAAGAATACTGTACCCAGCAAGATTATTGTTCATTTGGGAAGAAAAGACACGAACATTCCCAGATAAACAAAACCTGAAAGAATTTACCAGCACCAGACCAGATCGCCAAGAAATTCTTAAGGGAGTGCTATGTAAGTAAAATTAAATGCAGACACACAGAAATAAGAGTTCAATAACTAACAAAATGGGCAACTTAATTGTAGGGACAATGTTTGGAGATGAGTATTATACCCCAGAATTCAATCTGGAAGATCGAACCTTAACAGAAGAAAGATTAAGTACATGAGACTGAACTGATGAAACAACATTCTGTGACTTGACTAGAATATTGCTGCTTTTCTTCTAAGCTTTGTTTTCCAGTTTTAAAGGATTTTTGTCCTGTCTTGAGCTGTTGATAGGTGCATGTACCTACTATTTGAACAGAATACTAACCTGTTTCTAGGCTTTAAGTTTCAAGGAAATATCATTACCAGTTCAAAACTGCTCTTCTTGAAATTACCTGCTGAACTTGCTATTGAAAGTAGTTAGATTACTGGGAACCAGCAGTTAGCGTAATGGCTATGTCGCTGGACTCCCACGTAGTCGACCGCGGTTCGCGTCTCGGACCCGGTGGCTTACAACTCACGCCGGGCGCGTGTGCGTGCGTGCCCAAGATCCCAAGAGGAGAATGGAGGAGAAGGGATTGCGGCGTGACCATCCCCTCTGGGGGGTGATTTCTCGCTTTCTGTCTCTATGTCTCTCTCTGTCTGTCTGGCGAGCGCACGCGCCCTATAGCGAAAAACCTCTCCAAAAAAAAGAAAGTAGTTAGATTACTTATGATATAGTGTGATCAACAAAATGTTGGGGGAAAAGAAATAGAAAACAACTGTATATAGCAGAGATAGTGTAATAAAAGAGTGGGAAAGGGCAGAGGGTCAAACATGGGGTAAAAAACATATATGTACATATACATATGTATGAAAGTAGAAATGGAATATTATTGATGATAACATGCATGATTATTCTAGATGGGAAATCACATTTAGTATGTTGTGATGATGCTCAGGGAATGAATGTTAAGTAATTAAAAAAAAAGTTGCAGGAGAAAAAAAAAAAACAGTGAAACTGTTCGTATCGAAATTAAAAAAAAATGCATATCTGATGACTGCAGTAAGCCATATAGCCCCAACTGGGTACTACTTTATAATATGTTCATTCTACTCACTGAGGTTTATGCCTAAAGTCAGACTTGGATTCATGTATAGGTATATATCAGCTGTGCTAGCTATTGGATATATTTAGGCTAATTAAGTTCATCAGCAAATCAATTAAATGGGGGGGAGGCATAGAAAGCAACCATGGATACCAGAGACAATGTGGGAGGAGGGTGGGACATGGCAGAGGGTGAGGGCTAGGGAATCAAGGATGGCAAAACGAAAAACAAAGTATACAAGACATAAGAATTGGAAAATTATTTGCTGATAATATGTATGTTGATGTGCTTGATTGAGCCAATACACAGTGTATTTTGGATGGAAAATTCATCTGTATGCTGTAATGATGTATAGTGAATTAATGTAAAAAATAAATAAATTTAAAGAGAAAAAATTACATAGAATAAGAAAGAAAAAATATATATATATTTTAAAGTATGGGGCCAGCAGGTGGCATAGTGGTTGGGGTGCTGGACTCCACCACATGGCCAACCACAGTTTGAGTCCTGGACCTGAAGGCTTGCTTTCTCACTTTCCCCTTCTTTCTCTGGTCAAATTTAAATAATAATAATAATAAAGTAAAATAAATAAAAAATTTGAAAACAATTTTTTTAGTAATAAAATTTGACTGGATTTGGGACCAGCAGATGTCATAATGGTTATGTCACTGTACTCCCACACAGCCAACTGTGGTTCAAGTCCTGGACCCGGTGGCTTAAAACTCTGTAAGGCATGTATGTGTACATGCACACCCCAAATCCTGAGAGGAGAATGGAGATGGGATTGCGGAGTAGCTGCTACTCCTGAGGGTGATTTCTATCTCTCTGTCTCTCTGGTGACCACATGCACCCTATAGCAAAAATCTCTAAGAGGAGAATAAAGAAGGGATTGCAGCATGGCCATCTCCCCAGAGGGTAATTTCTTACTTTCTTTCTCTCTGTCTTTCTCCAGTGAATACACATGGCCTATGGCAAAAATCTAAAAATATAAATAAACCAATAAATATTTTTCAATAAAATACAGGATGTCATTTACTTTTACAATGAGCACATTGTAAATATGGCAAAGAATTTTTATACTTTGAATTGTCTTTAATATCAATGATTTACAATAGAAAACAGCCTAGTATTTCATATCATGTGTGTGAGTGTGTGTGTGTGTGTGTGTGTGTGTGTGTATTAAGTCCCAGACCTGGCAGCTTGACTCATGCGAGACACATGTGCATGCATACATGCCCAAAATCCCAAGAGGAGAATGACTAAGAAGGGATTATAGTGCAGATGTCACCCCTGAGGGGTGATTGCTATCTTTCTCTCTGGTGAGTATATGTGCCCTATGGCAAAAATTTTCTTAAAAAAAGAAGAAAAAAAAAATATATATATATATAAAGAGAGATTTTTACTATAAAGAGCTTGCACTTGCCAGAGAAACGGAAAGCAAGAAATCACCTCCCCCAACATCCCACAAGGGAAGGCCATGCCACAATCCCTTCTCCCCGATTCTCCTCTTGGGATTTTGGGCATACACACACATGCCGAGTGTGAGTTTCAAGCTGCCATCTGGGACTCAAACTGCGGTCAACTGCATGGGAGTCCAGCAACATAACCATTATGCCATCTGCTGGTCCCAAAATCCTATGTTTTTAATAGTTTTTTTTTGGGGGGGAGGGAACTCTTTTATAAATAAATGCAAAGATCCCAAATTGAGGTTCAGGGCAGCAGAAACAATGAGGTACAATGGAGTAACCTTGGGTGACAGGGTCATAGATTTTCTATTAAGACATAGACCCCAATTCAAAATTTCAAATTTTGAATCTCCAGTGGCTAATGAAATTGTTTAAACAACAAAGGAAAAAATTTTGAAAATGCCTATTGACAGTAGTAGGTTCACAAGGAAAATATCTGATTTCGCAAAAGAAAATTCATTCTGTTCAAAGCAGACTATGAAAATAAGCGTTCTGAAAAAGCGTGATTATTGATATTTATGATGTTTGCCAAAGGAATGTATTCAAACCTCATTAGGATTTTCAAAATTGAAATCCACAGGCCAGCAGATGGTGCAAAGGTTGAGGCAGCTGGATCCCACGTGACCAGCTGCTGTTTGAGTCCTAGATCCAGTGACTTAAATACCATGCCAGATGCATGTGTTTCAAAACATTATGATGAGGGAACCAGCAGTTAGCATAATGGCTATGTCGCTGGACTCCCACGTAGTTGACCGCGGTTCGTGTCCCGGACCCGGTGGCTTAAAACTCACACCGGGCGCGTGTGCGTGCGTGCCCAAGATCCCGAGAGGAGAATGGAGGAGAAGGGATTGCGGCGTGACCATCCCCCCTGGGGGGTGATTTCCCGCTTTCTGTCTCTATGTCTCTCTCTGTCTGTCTGGCGAGTGCACGCACCCTATAGCGAAAATCTCTAAAAAAAAAACAAAAACAAACAAACAAAAAAAAACGTTATGGTGATAGTTCAAGGTAAAATAAAGTTTCTAAATTAGATATAAATGATATCAAAATAATTTTTAAACCTCTCTATATTAGGGGGAGTAGTAATACTGGGGAAAAAAAAGTAGACTTGTAGCAATAAAAAAGAAAAGGTTAGGGAATGAGTTTGCTAAATGATCCTGATGCAAAGCATCTATTCCAAAATGCTGTTATGTTCTAAGTTAGGTTCTGATAATCAACTTGATACCCAGGAAATTCAAATTTCAAAAGGCCAAGTAAGTATATTCCAAACCTTGCATTTTATCAAACTTCTCTGTTTTAAAGTTAGTCCACACCTGGGCATTAACCTTGCCTCCAATTCCTACTCTGTAGCTTTAAGTGTGAAATCAAACAAGGAAGGCATGTCACATAGTGCTCTGTTGAAGTGTAATATGAAGACAGAAAGGTACCATGAGTTAAAGGTCCAGATTCTTCATCTATAAAATGAGGGTTCAAATGACTTTATAGACATAGCAGTATTTGTTGATTTTTAGTTATCACTCTTACTCTTCTCAAAAACAGACTGTCCAAAACAGATGTCCAGACATCTGTTTCACCTTGATTATTCTATCAGTGGCCAAAATGGAAGCTAAGAACCTAGAGAGGAGAAATGTAAATAGCTTATCCTAGAAGAGATTAGAAAATTGAAGATAGTTTCTCTGAAGGGCTGTGGTCCACCCAGAGAATTAAACAATAAGTCTGAGCTAGAGCAAGGGATACTAGGAACTGCAGTAGGTAAATATATCAAATACAAGGAGTCCTCAGAAAGTTCATAAACAGGGCATACTATGAAAAAACTATGTATGATTTCAAAAATTTGTATACCAAAATAAACTTATACTTTAATTCCATGTTCCATGAACCTTTTGAAGTCCCCTAGTATATGTGAATAGTAATTTTATGGGGGGAGAGGTTCAGGGCTGACCAGGAAGACAAGAATATGAGGCCAGCCAGATGGGTGAGTTAGTAAGCAGGGGCCAGGTCACCATGGACAGGATCCCATGTGCCCTGTTAAGATGCTTTCACCTCCCAAAATTTACACTCAGTGTCTTATAATCAGTGCATTCTTATTTTTGTATTCCAAAACAAATTATGATAACAAATAGATCTGATCTCTTACATTGGCCTTTTGCAATTGATGACAAAATGTGATTTCAATCTTAGTATATTTAATGATCAGTGGTATCTTTGCAAAAAATGTGTCCAAGGTAATATCCCAAATAAACAGCATTTAGTACAGTATGTAATGGTACATCAAATTATTTTTTTCTTTGAACAACTAACCAGAAGCATCTTGGAAGTTAAATAGCAAAGTCATCAAATGTATTCATTTATAAAGCATAACTTTAAATTTCAATATGGAGGTGTTTGCTATCTATATATAAACTACCCACTGTATAATATTTTTACTATATTTTTTATAAATTTTGAGGTTAAGATTATTTCAAAGGCAATAAGCATCTATTTCTATTTTAGTAAAACAAATTTTAAAAGACAAAAGGATTAGATGTGCCGCACCAGTGTGTTCTTCTTGGTGTACAGCTGAGAAAGAAATCTGGGTTTAGTGACTTTCTGCTCTGTTCTTCCTCACTGGCTTAGATTGTCCCTTTGTTTCTATAGTCTACAGTTCAAAGGCCTTTAACATGTAACTACATTGTAGATCATGGCTGCTTTTTAAAAATTATAGTGTAGCAATTCTCCTCTCTTGCAAATTTTCTCCAAATCTTAATAGAAAGAGTAAAAGTGGAATTTTCATCCTCTCTTTATAAAAACCATATCCAACTCTAGATTCAAAAATTGTCGGAAAATTCCTTCTGCACACTCTTTTTGCTTTGTGGAAGGTATAAAATCATGAGCTGGATTTCATTCCACATCAAATAAAGAGGGAAATCTAGTAAGAAATTTTATCCCCTTAATGGAATATTTATTTAGTTGGTTTGAGTCATAGAATCAGTGATATGTAGTCCTCAGTCTACATGATAGGGTACATTTTTAACTTTTTGGTAAAAAATGATAACCTAGTTTGTCTTGGGAAAAGTAGAGCTACTTAAAGCTCAACAGCTCCTCTTAGTGGCACCTCGTGAGAAATTCACAGCAAGGCAGTTTTGTAAAGACCTACAGACAGATTTTTAAATATCAAGATGATCACTAACTGGTATTCATAATTTAATGATTCTCAATAAATGAATTATATTTGTGATTCTAGGGAGATCAACCTAACCCCTAACCCTAACCCTTTACATATAAGAGAGTATCAAACATGTCCTATGGTTGGTATTTTTACCTGAAACTTCAAAATATGTAATTTAAGAAAAATAGTTCTCATAATCGCTTTCTCCTCCCTGTTATGTTTACATATTTATTCTTTTCAGTTTGTATTTGTAATTGAACAGTTTTTACAAAGATAATCGCAACTAATGTTCATATCTGGGTATATATTTCACATTACTTGATTTGAAAACTTATCTTAAAAATGAAAGCAATGTTATGTCAGAAATGTATTTGACATCCATTAGAAAAAAATAAAAGAAATTAAATGAATAGTCATGTGATTTAAAGTAAATTTTGAGAATACATATTTAAAGAAATTGGGTCTTCTATTGCTTAACACCTATGATCTTTTTTAATTTTTAAATTTTTCAGAAATTGTATCATTATTATTATTTTTATTATTAATTTACAAGGTTTCCCCATAGCGTGTGTATATTCCCCAGAGTGAGACAGAGGGAGACAGTGAGAGGAAAAGTGAGAAATAACCCCCCAGAGGGGATGGCCATGCCACAATCCCTTCTCCTCCATTCTCTTCCTGGGATTTTTTTTTTTTTTTTCTTTATTTAGAGAGGTTTTTGCTATAGGGCACATGCGCTCGCCAGACAGAGACAGAGAGACAGAAAGCGAGAAATCACCCCCAGGGGGGACAGCCACGCCGCAATCCCTTCTCCTCCATTCTCCTCTCGGGATCTTGGGCACGCATGCACACGCGCCCGGTGTGAGTTTAAGCCACCGGGTACGGGACTTGAACTGCGGTAGACTACGTGGGAGCTCAGCGACATAGCCATTATGCTAACTGCTGGTTCCCTCTTCCTGGGATTTTAAATATTCATGCACATGCACCTAGCGTGATTTTCAAGCTGCCAGGTCTGGGACTCAAACCGCAGTCTAGCGTCCATTGCTATAACTATTACACCACCTTCTGGCTCCCAACAGCTCTGATTCTTAACTGTAGTTGCACATCAAAAATAATGGGAATGAACTTACTGTGATAGGTTCTTGGTCTCTCATAAGAACTACTGAAATTTAAAGTCTAGGAGTGGAAACTAGGAATCTATATTTTTATAGTCATCTATGTTTAGGAACCTCATCTGCAGAATGTCCTAGGAAATACCTATATAAAACTCTCTCTCTGTTTCATGATTACAATTAGATCTATCAATCTATATGTATTAGTAGAAAATAAAATTTCAGAATCTCAAAAACATCAGTTACTTAGTCAATTATATGATATTAGTTTGCAACAAAGTCTTATGTGTCTCTATGGTCTGCAAAATGATTTTGCTACTCTGAAAGATTAAGTTTCAAAAGTAAATACCAGCCATTGGCTACACTCCCCCTATGGAGTCTTATTATTTATAGCAATGACTGAAATAGGAAATAAGGTCATGTATCAGAAGATCCTACTGGCTTGTTCTAAACTAGTCACACAAATGTCCAAACTCTGCCCTTCTTAGACTCTGATACTTCCTCTTCTCCAGTTTTCAGTGGCCCTGGTTTCCAGGGCAAACTCCTAACATGGCTATTGAGCCCTATATATCTTTCCAGCTTCTCTTATCCTATATATAGACTGTGATCAAACAGAGGACATCTACTTTCAGTGTCCCAGATTCACCATGTCCTTGCATGCCTTCATGCCATTGACACAGGGTTCACTGCCTGACATGCCCTCCTTCCCTCATCAGCCTGGCAAACTCTCAGTCATTCTTTTAGGCTCAGCTCAATCATCACTCCATCTGGGGAGTCTTTCAACCTCTGCTTGCAAAGTTCATTGCTTTTCTTTCTGTGTTCCCAATAGAGATTTGTACGTGCCTCTATGTGAACATTTTGTATGATTATTGTGTCAGTCTCCATATCTCACTCAGCCCCAGGTTTTAGCACACTTTTGGCATGTAGTCAAGGCTTGATTCATGTTTGTGTAATGACTTAATAATTTTAGCTTTATATATCCTGTGATTAACATATACCAGGCACTATGCTAAGTGCTCTCTGTACAAATGTCTCATTCAATCTTTACAAAGATTAGTAGGTAGTAATGATCTTTCTTTTGTTCTTTCTTCTTTCTTTTTCTTTTTTAGGTTTTTACCATAGGGTGTGTGCACTCACACAACAGAGAGAGAGAGAAATTGAGAAATAACCCTACCCCACCCAGAGATTATGGCCATGCCACAGTCTCTTCTCTTCCATTCTCCTCTTGAAATTTTGGGCACACATGTACACTCACCCAGTGAGTGTGATTTTCCAGCTGCTGGGTCCAGGGCTTGAACCACGGTAGACCATGTGGGGATCTAGCACCTTAGCTACTATGCCACCTGCTGGTCCCTCTTTTTTATTTTCCAAGATCTCACTGTGTCCCAATCTTCCTGCCTTAGGCTCCCTAAGTAGGTGGGTCCACAGGTGCACACCACCATGCCTGGCTCGTTTTGTAAATAGGATCTTGGTATGTTACCCAGATCAGCCTCAAGCTCTTGATTCTCCTCCCTCAGCCTACTGAGTTGCTGGGATGATAGGCACATGCCACCACATCTGGCTTTTAGGGTAGAACCCAGGTCTCCCAAATTATCCTAGTTTTCGGAGCACATCTTTGCAGTGGATGTCACTGCAATAAGACCTCATATTTCAAATAGACAATGAATCCTGAGAAATATCAACTACTTGCCAAAAGGACACAACTAGTTGGTGGAAGACCTCAAATTTGATCAGTGTTTTTCTGACTCTAAAGACAGTGTTCTCTCTCTCTCTTTTTTTTAGAGGGAGACAGAGAGACAGAAAGAGAGTGAGAAATCACTCCCCGGGGGGCTGGCCACACCGCAATCCCTTCTCCTCCATTCTCCTCTCGGAATCCTGGGCATGCACACACACACACCCGTTGTACGTTTTAGCCACTGGGTCTGGGACTCGAACCGCAGTCGATTACATGGGAGTCCAGCGACATAACTATTACACTAACTGCTGGTCCCACAAGACAGTGTTCTTAAATGTTATGTCATAGTGCTTCTCTGTAAGAGCCCAGATTGGACTTGATTGCTAATAACAATTGTTCTTTGATAGTTTTTACCCAAACACCATCTTCATAGTTAGATCACATACATGTGCACATTTAGTAAGGTACACACCTTACTAAAATAAGGAGATCTCAAAAAGTTCATGTAAACTTGAACTAAAGTATTGGTGCAAAACTGTTTCGGAATCCACGTATGATTTTTTCACACTAAGCATTTTCTGTGAATTTGTTGAAGACTTCATGTCCATGTCAGACTGTTATAATTGGGATGATTAGTCTTCAACATTGTAAAAATCAGAAAGTTAGGGGAAAAACAAAAGCTATTAACCACATCAATAAAAAGTCACTAGAATAGAAAAAAAAAGTCTGTTTTAATAAAAAAAAAAAACTTATAAAATTACCCCAAATTACATGTGATTTTTTTAATGGACTACAGCCATCCTTCTGCATTTCTACTTTATTTCCTGGACAAGAGGAAAATGTATTATTTATGCAAAAGAACAGTTAACATTTCCAGCCACAAACACATGGCCTGTAAAAAAATAATAATCCCATTTTGCTATTGTGCAAGAGCCTCTGCCAGGCAGCCGCAATGTACACGGGCTAGTTTCCTGTTACTCTACTACAGCTTTCTCTTTCACTCACCGCCCAGCCCAGACTAAATAGTTAGTCCTTGGATAATAAAGCTATAATACTAAGTATCAAGCTACTTCCAAAAGTGTTTCTGCCTGTCTTAAGAAATAATCCTATCAGTTTGCTAATAAGCAGAATGCATTGCAAGTTCAGTATGTTGTCACAAAGGGCTAAAAAACATATAAATCAATCGGTGACCAGAGAAGAAACAATATATTTCTTATGTGTCCAAAACATTATGGTTAGGATCACAGCTGTAAGATGCTGGACCTTCATCAAGAGAACAATGTCAAACACTGAACTGTTGGATGATTTCCATAAAAATAACATTTTGTTTGGGGTCAGTAGTTTTTATGGAACTTTGGAATGATTTTTGCTGACAATTTTTTCAGAGTTGAACTTGAACACCTCCAAAATTCTCCTCAAAATGGAAATATTATGTAATCCAACCTTTGCAGCCATCTTCTTCTGAAAACCAAGCACATACAAAAACCAGCATTTCTCACTCTCAGTTTTTGTAACTTTATGAAATTTAAATTATGCTACATATGCAGGAAGGTAAATTTATTCTTCAGTTTTCTGTGGGTTGTTATCATGTTCAAATTAGCATCTCAATGTGAAGTCATAAGATCTAAAATTTTTTAAAAGGACCTGGATTTCTTCCTTAGAGGTCTTAGCAACCCAGAAATATTCTTTTAAGTGAAGATAACAATGAAATTGAAAGATCATTGTTTAAGTGGCTCACCTTAGGAATAACAGTTAACTCTAATGCTTTTTTGTTCATTTTTATACATACCTCAAAAATGTGAGAGATATTTGCTGCTCCATGGTCTGAATTTTTATTTCCATTTACTGTCCTTTTAGAGTCCAGAATTTGTAGTAATGTTATGTTGAGCCCAGCATGGCAAGTTTTCATGAAGTAACTGGAAGGTTTTTTTAAAAAATATATAGTCTCATGACAAAGTTTATTGTGGCATAAAATCATTAATCCAAGGAGACTGTACTGGCCTAGTGCATGTATGAAGTGTTAATAATACCACTCACTAGGGTTCCGTAACTAGAGCTTACAAAAAGGTAGGCCAAACCACTGAATTCAATATTTGCAGTCTATTTCAGGACATGAAAATATTTTGGTTTTCTCATGCAAATAATTCTCCAAAATACTTTTATCCAAAGTGGCTTATTGTAGACAAACTAATTACAGATTTTACATGGCTCAGTGTGCAGGGATATGCATTCAGATTTTGCCCCACCAATAGGTAGTTGCTAGCTTTCATTTATTATGATATTACTTTAAATCTTAGTAATTTTTCATTGGGATATATGTGTTAATGGATGCCCTTAAACCATGCCCTCAGAAATCTACACTACTGATTGTAGAGCTCGCCCACCATATCTGCAAGTTTCACACCAAAAATCTTCTAGAAATAAATATTAGTTGCATGTATACTGAACATGCACAGATTTTTTTTTCTTGTCATTATTCCCTAAACAATACAGAATAATGACTATTTACATAGCATTTATATGGTATGAATGAGAACAAAAAGGGTTTGGCTATTTCTGTGACTAGTTTAGAATAGGTCAGTCAGATCTCCTGTAATCTAGAGATGATTTTAAGTATATATGAGGACGTGCATAGGATTACATGAAAATACTATGCTATTATATGAGATTCGAGTAGCTGTAGCTTGGAGTATCTGCAAGGATCCTGAAACCAATTTTCCACAGATACTGAGGGACGACTGCATATGTAAATGTTTACATGATAATAAATCATCTACATAACTTCCTATTTTAAAATAAATAAATTGCTTCAAATTGTTGCCAATCCCATGTACTTTAATCAAATAACTCTCAGTCATTTGTCAATGTGAACAGAATAAAATTTGATTCTTTACCTTGGCTCCATATGGGCTACAATGTCTTTCTACATTAAGACCTATAAAGTCATGTTCATTGTACTTTCTAAGATACTTCATAGTGAGAGATGAGTTAAATTTATCTTTCAAACCCAGTTCCAATTTAGGGTCCTCATTGGAATTCATTACACATCCAATAAATATCTACACATCGATCAATAGAGACAGAAAGTCCCTGCCTTTGTAGCTAATGCCATAGAGTTATTGATAAATTATAGTCACCACCCCCCTACATACAGAGAAATGGCAATGTAAATTAACTTCAACATACAAATGTTTATGGTAAGAAAAATATAGATAGGCCCAGCTGTGATGATGCAAACAGGAGGGAACCACTGCGTGGTAGCTAAGGCCACATAGGTGTCCCGGGTCTGGTGCTGGAACAACCTAAATGGGTTGGGCCAACCAGTTTGAACCCCGGATTGGAAGCTTAGAAAATGTGCAAGCTCCATATCCAATAGGATGGAGAAATGGAGGCATAAAGATTGCAGTGAGAACATACCCCATTAGGGTGTACTCTTTCTGTCTCTCTTTTTCACGGGTGAGCACACACACCCTCTGGTGATTAAAAAGAAAAGAGTAAGTGAATGAATGATCTAAATAGTAGATATTTGGTATTCATGACTATGGTCTGCAACCTAAGAGAAATTTAAATAATTTTAAAACCTTAGAATAAACAAATAGAGCATAACTGAATGTAATGTTTAAAGGATTATCCTTTCATTTCAGGGAAAAAAGGAAGGGAAAGGAAAAGGAAAAAACTAAATAAAGAAGAAAGTAAGGAAGCAGCAATACCTGAGAACAAAGGTCTGGAATCCAGCAGAGAAATCCCGGAACAACGAGAAAGCAAAGACAAACAGCAGCAGAAGAAGCGAAAAGCCCAAGATAAACAACAGAAATCGGTATCAGTCAGCACTGTACACTAGAGTTTTCCACAAGATTATTGTAGACTCACGATGCTGCTATCTCAACCAGATGCCCAGGACAGGTGCTCTAGCCATTAGGACCACAAGTGGACAACATATCGGTTACTGCTCCATCTAACCAACATTCCAAATAGTTGCTATATTCTTCCTAACAAACATAGTTAACAAAGAGCCAAGAGTTCAAAGAAGGGATACTTCTACATGGTTACTCTAACTGCTTCTGTGCATTCTTAAAAGACAAGAAATTTTGTACATATTGATGAATAGGCTATAAGATGTAACAATATAATGATGACATCTGGAGCAAAACATCTTTTCCCTAAAAAAAAAAAAAAAAAAAAAAAAAAAAAAAAAAAAAAAAATTCTCAAGCTGTTGTTTTAAGAAGCAAAAGATAATTCTGCAAATTCAGAAATGCAGAGACCCAGTATCCCTTCGAAACTAGTAAGAGATCAGGGGAGAGAATCATCATTCAAAAGACAGTGTTGTTTTGTCCAGGAGATCTAAAGAGTGCTCAGAATTAGGGCCTGGCATTTGGAGTCATGGGATTTATCATCACAGAAACAATTTTTTAAAGATTAGACTTATTAGTTTCATTGCAACAAAACTAATATTGTACTTCTACAAGAAACACGTGAGTGCATACCACAGGTAAATATGCTGTATGGGATTGGAGAAAAGCAAGATGTGGAAGAAATCATAGAGCTGAAGATTGCTTTTGTGCTTTACAAAACTGTAAAGGGTTGTGCTCTCCTGGAACAGATCTCCAATCTATGTAAGCACTGTGTGGTCAGTCTCTGCTTTCCCTCGGATTATATAAGTCTGTAAACATGTGCCTGTAATTTACTTCCAAAAGCAAAATCATACTTATTAGAATAAAATCCTGATTTCATAGAAAACAAAAAAAATAGAGCAAGATGAATATAACATGTTTGCAAAGTCATGCATTTTCTTTGTTTGTCAATGAGGGGAAAACAATTTTTGTTACCTGCTTAATGGTCCACCTGGAACTAAAAGGGATACTACTTTCTAACAAGGTGTATCTAGTAGGGGAGAAAGCCACCACAATAAATATATTTGTTAATAGTTTCTAAAGTTTCGTTCATTTTGTTTTATTTCTTGTTTTATTGGGAAATTGACTCATGAATTAGGAAAGAGAATTGTGCTAAGTCAGAGAACCTATGTGCCATGTAATTCAGAACACATTACATTTCTCACTGTTTACTTTCTGAATCCACCTTTATATGAGCCAATGGAGATTTACTTAGAGTGTTAGGGTATATTTATGCAAGTGTTCCTATTTTAATCAACAAAATTCTCATTATAGACACATGGGCCTCCCTAAATGACTTCACTACTCCCTCTTCATTGCTTAGAATTGAGCATCATTTCTTACATGTCGGTTCCTCCTACCTCTTCAACATTTAGCCTTTTCTTCTCCATATATTCTCGGTCCATGGATCTCTTTTGGGAATTGAAGTCACCCTAGCTGAAGGCCTCATGGGTTTCAAAGAGGTAACTGCAGGCGCAGTACAGGAGGAGGCCTCTCAGAGCGTATAGCAAGACTCTCATGACCCACCTTAACCTTCCCTTTTTAATGGAAGGATATACAACTACCCTGTCCACCATGCTTCCTAGCCCCTTCAAGATCACTGCCTTCAGGGACCAGCAGATGGTGTAATGGATTCCCACACAGTCAACTGCCGTTCGAGTTCTGGACCCAGCGGCTTAAAATACACACCAGGCACATATGCATTCATGCCCAAAATACCAAGACAAAACTGGAGGAGAAGGGATTGTGGTGTGGCCATCGCCCCTGGGAGGGCGGTGATTTCTCACTTTCTGTCTCTCTGTCTTTCTCTATGTCTCCGGTGAGCACATGAGCCCTATAGCAAAAACTCTCTCTTAAAAAAAAAAATTATTGCCTTCTGAAGAAATGGTAATGAATCTGGCTTCTGGCTGCCTATCTCTGGGCACCTTTTCTTCACCAACTGTACTGCTCATGTAGACTCCTTAGCTTAATTGGTTTTCCACTTCTTTTTTTCTATTCTAAGATATAAAAATATAAAATAATATATTCCTGTTTTCTACTCTGATGTTTCTTTCATTTTCTGCATTAGGTGTTTCAACTAACCAGATCTATTTTCCATGTTTAAATCATCTTAATTCTGTATTCCACTAAAACTGATGTTACCAAGAAGAAATAACCTTATCCTACAGAATTATGTTAGGTGGAAATATGCTCCCATGTTTCAGGATTTTTGGATGGGTTTAAGTCCGTCTTCATCCTCAGTGTTATCCAGTCAAGGATCGTAGCCAAATTATTTTTGCTTGTCTTTCCATGTTCATCATTGTCTTCATTCTTTTCAACAAGTCCTTTTGTGGGAAGGTCTACACATGCACAAGCAATGCCAGAAAAGGAGATAAGTAAACCAAGACACAATGGTGGCAAATGACAATTACATCTTGCCATGTGTTTTAACTCAAGGCTATTACCCTGTAGTCCTCCAGACTGTGGCAGAGAATACAAATCTTTGATACAGAACTTTTTAAAAAGTAGACTTAATTGAAAAGAAAAAAAAAAGTGAAATTTCCTGTCTTTATGCATGGGGGGGAATACAAATAAAGACAAACATAACTATTTTAACTGTCATTCTCAATCCACTTGTAATAGATCCTTAAGCATATGGGATTATACACTATTGAAATGATCGGTTTTCTTCATTGTAAACAAAAATTCATTGTCAACTTCTGGTAAAGCTCCTTCACTAGTCACAAGAGGCATTAACTTTCTGCTCTGATTCTACTCTGAGATCTGGTAATTGATGGTGTGGAAATTATTGAAACAAAGAATCAAAAGAGTACAACAACATCAATCTGTCAGTGTCTGATCCATGTTCCTGCCATGGTCTCTAAATTCTGCTTTATAACTGAGAGAGACCCATATTCTATTACCAGAAGATTTAAGCTCTAGGCCCAGGTGTGTAACCATTGGCAAATCACTTAAATACTCTATGTCTTTATTTCTTATGTGCAACAGGAAAGAGGGAGACTGGAGATGGTCACTGTAGTCCCAAACAAAGGAACATTTGACAGTTCCTTTATTTCAGGGCAATGCCTCTACTGAGTCCTTATTATTGACAATGTCTTTTTTGAAATGATCACAACTCTGCTTTTCCCAAAAGTAGAAATTAATAGTCTCCCAGAGAAGACAAATTTGACTCTGCTGCTCTGATGTTACTTAATTAAAAGATTTTCATATTACCAGTTATTAAAATAATATTGAAAATAAAAAGAATATATAAAGACAATGCTAGGAACAAGGGCTGATCCCCACATAGGAAGACAGTAAAAAAATATGTGGGAAGTGCACCATAGCTAGAGTTAGACAGCCTGTGTTAACATCCCAATTCCACTACTAACTGTTGAAACTTGTGTGACCTTGGGCAAGGTGCAGGGTCTCTTAGAGCCTTGATTTCTCATATGCAAAATGTAAATGGCAGCAACTCTCTTACAAGGTTGTTATAAAAATTAAAAGTTTTACCACTCAATATAATAACAGCTATTTGGGCCCAGCCATAGTAGAGCAAATATCAGGGCACTGCTGCTCAATGCTAAAGTCACATGAAAGGCTCTATCTCAGTTCCTAAACCAGCCTAAACGTACTGGACATGACGGTGCACCTGTAATACTAGCTAAGTGGGAGGCTGGGGCAAGAAAATCACAGCACGGTGAGACCTCATCAAGAATACCTATCTCAGGCCAGCAGGTGATGTGGTGGTTAAAGCACTGGATTCTCACACAGCTGACCACTGTTCAAGTCCTGGACCCAAGGGTTTGCAAATCACACCATGTGTGTATGCATTCCCATAAACCAGAGAAAAGAATGGAAGAGAAGGGACTGCAGCATGACTATCACTCCTGGAAAGTGACTTTCCTGTCTTTCAGGCAAGCTCACATGCACCCTGTGGTAAAAACATAAAAACAACAAAACTTGCCTCTCTAGTTCCCTTATACAAATACAATAATACTAGTAATTTTTCTGTATATGACTAGATATAAATGGAAAGTAATGACTAATTCCACAAGTCACACATTACATCCATTTTATTTCTTAATTAATTGTATGTGATAGTATCCATATGAGAATACATGTGTAGAAATTTCAAAGTACAGATATATATGTGAGAATTGTGGAGATGAAATGAATAATAGAATCTTAAATGCAAATGTCAATTTTCTCTTGGGTTCTCTTGAAATTAAGAAATAAGTTTTTTTAATAATTACTATTTTATCTAGAATTATTTTATTTAACTTCACTTATTTATCTATTTATTTAGAGGAACAGAGTGAGCAAGAAAGAGAGAGGGAAAGTGAGAAAATAAGCTGTCAGGTCCAGGACTTGAACCGCTGTTCGCCACATGAGAGTCCAAAGCCCTTAACCACCATACCACCTGCCAGCCCTGAAATTGGTTACTCTTAGAAGTATGCATTTTTCTTTTTTTACAAATGGGCATAAATAAAGACAATCTTTTCCATGGATATATTTTAATAACAGAGGAAATGAATAGATTCTTTCTCAAATCAGCTGCAACTATTTCTGGGCAAATTAGGGGGAAAGGCCTCTTTTCAAGGCTGATTTGTTACAAGCAGAGTGTAACTTCTTGCAATGCAAAGAAAATTAGTCTGGAATCCATACTCCACTGAAAGAATAAGATTAAATAAAGCTGGCATTTAGATCAAATGAGACTTTTTCCATTTCAAGCATTAACGCTTCAACTCACTAAGTTAGTAGATTATGATCATTTTGTTCCAAGATTTTTTAGAGAAATATAAAGCAAAATAAAACAAAGTACTTCCTTTATGCTAACCACTTACTTCCTAAGTTACACTATGTAATTATTCCAAGTCTTCTGAGGGAGTTATTGATAACTTTGTTCTACCAATAAGGAAGCTGAGGGGCAGAAAAGTGCCCAAAGTCACACAACCAGCAGCCAGTGAGCCTGGAAGTTATACTCAACCTTAACTGACTCCAGAGCCCACGTTCCTACCCCTTCATCCTATCCCTTAAAATCATATTTTTCCTAGTTCGAAGATTGCTGTTATGTACCATATAGAAGGATATTCCTGTGATCTGAAACCCTATATCGTGAAGAAGCCTAAGAACTCAAGTCACAGAGGCTTCGACCTCCAATAAAACTTAACTCTGAATGTGAACTCAAAATACGACAATCAGTGTGTGTGTCTGTGTGCGTGTGTACCTGAAGAAGACAACTGTGTTTAGAGGTGAACAAAATAAAAAGAAGACATGAGAAGTTATTCACCATCAGAGAAAGACCCAAGTTCAGACAGAAAGGGAATTAACAAACCAGGCTCCTTAGAAAGACCAGTACTGACTGCTATAACCATTTAAGAGTGGGATATAGCCCTCTACTCAGTTCTCTTCTGTTGTAGGCAGGATATTCACTAGAACTACCATCTTTCTCCTGAGTTCTCATTCAGAATTACAGTGACCCAGGAAGCAACATCAAGATTCACTGTGGAAACTATAAAAACAACTTCTTTCTAATGATGTCTCACTTTCTCCCAGCCACTTGCAGATGCTCCGTATCATAATTTTAATTTCTTGTTCTTCCTTTCTTTCAAATGAGTCAGAGGCCAACAATTCCATCATGTAAATAGATTTTAAAATAAAGAAAATGTTTAAAAGGAGGAAGAAAAAAATTTTTAAGGGAAGAGAATAGAAACAGAGCAAGGGAGAAAGGAAAAAGGGTAAGAAGGGAGGAAGCCAAAAATGTTAACCATTTTTATTCATAGTCATGAAAATATAGTTGCAAAAAAACTTCAACTAATAGTAATATTCTACTAACTGGAAAATTGGCAATATAATTATTTCAGGGACAAAATTACATGACTAAATAACACAATATAACAAGTTTGCAAAATATCTTATGCTTCTATATTTATAGTTGTGTGCAATACTATCCAAAATAATGTTGAGACATTCCAAACTACTGAAAAAAATCTATTAAAGATTAAGTTTTACTTGTAAAAACAGAAAATCAAGCCTGGCCTGATAGCACAGTGGTCAAGGGAGCCATATCCCACTTAACTGACTGCAATTTGAATCCCAGCTGTGGTGACTTGAAAAACAAGCCAGATGAAAGTGTATGTGTGCCCCAAATCCTGACAAGATGGAGAAATAGAGAAAAAAGTATTGTGGTATGACCATAACCCATCGGGGGGTGCTTTGCCACCCCCGCCCCCCAGAGCATATGTGCCCTATAGCAATTAGACATTTGTTGTTGTTGTTCCTTTTTTTTTCTATTCGGTCAAGATATAACCAAGGAAAAAATTAAAAATACATGACAAATCAACAATTAGTTTGAAATTACTGGGATGAAAAGAAATGTCATCATACATACTTTAATCCTAATAAACATATATATTTAAACCAAATTATGAAATATCCTCCTACACAACATAATCTAGTTAATTTTATAATAAATATGCTCTACTTTTTTTTTTTTTTTTTTTTTTTTTTTTACATTTTTCCTTCTGGCAAATCTTTCTTCTTCCTCCTCTTGTTCTTTACACTCAACCCCCACCATCCACCCTCTACCATCCATTCTCCCCCCTTATAGTCTCCAGCATTTACGCTCATCCTCTCCATCATCACATTTTTAAGTCACTCAGCCTCTGCTGTAGCACTCAGTACAAACTGAGTGGGGATATACAATGTGTATCTTTCAAAATCTGGCTCACTTCACTCAACCTTCTATCTTCTATATTCATTTTTTTTAGCCAAAAAAAAGAGGATCTCATTGTTCTTACAGCTGTGTAATATCCTATAGTATATATCTGCAACAGTTTCTCAACCCAGTCATCAGTGTCTGGATACTTAGTTTGGTTCCATGTTTTAGCAATTGTAAATAACACTGCAACAAATATGGATGTGCTGATGTCTTTCTGATTGAATGTTTTCCTGTCCTTTGGGTAAATACCAACTAGTGAAATTACTGGGTATGAAGTTCTATCTGTAGGTTTTCTGAGAAACCTCAGTATTGTTTTCCACAGAGGTTGGACTAATTTACATTCCCACCAACTTAAGAGTTCCCATTTCACCATGGCCTTGTCAGCACTTATCCTTTATTTCTTTGATCCTAGCCATTCTAACTGAGGTTATATGATACTTCATTGTACTTTTAGTTTGTATTTCCCTATGCCAAGAGACTTTGAACATTTTATTCATATGACTTCATTCATAAGACTTCCTTGAGACTTGTGCATTCAATTCATGTGATGGTTTTAATTGGATTATTTATTTTTTTATGGGTGAGCTGCTTGTGTTCCTATATATTTTAGATATCAACCCCTTGTTTGAGAAATAATTTGCAAATATTTTCTTCTATTCTGAGGGTTGTCTTTTCACTCTACAGTTTCCATTGCTGTGAGGAAACTTTTTAGCTTAATGTAATCTTATTTATCTATTTTGAGTACCATTGCCTACTCCTATGTCTTGAAAAGTTTACCCTGTATTTTCTACCAGTAGTTTTATAGTTGGAGGCTTTATATTTAAATCTTTGATCCATTTTGAGTGACTTCTAGCTAATTATGAGATATTGAGGTCCAGTTTTATTTTCTGCAGGTTCTTCCAACATCAGTTGCTCTCCATTGCACTGTATTATACTCTTTATCAAAGATCAGTGGACTGTATGATTTAGGGCTTATTTCTGGATTCTCTAATCTGCTCCATTGCTCTATGTATCTATTTTTGTGCCAGTACCATGCTGTTTTGATTCTCACTGCTTTGTAATATACTTTAAAGTAAGGTAGTGAGATATTTATTAATTTATTTATCTATCTATCTATCTATTTATTTACTTATTTTTGGTATAATATTGCCTAGGCAATAAGGTCTTTTTTTATTCCAGACAAATTTTGTAATTGCTTTTTTCTATTTTTGTGAAGAATATCTCAGTTAATTTTATCAGAATCGCATTGAGTATGTAAATTAATTTGGATAGGAGTGACATTTTAATTATATTGATTCTTCCAATACAAGCACACAAGATTCCATCTTTTTTTTAAACCATACGCAATTTTGTTTTTCACTTTTTCATAGTTTTCCTTGTAGAGGTCTTCCACATTTTGGTCAGATTCTAAGTATCTTACTAAAAATTAAAATTTGGGGGACCAACAGATGACATAACAGTTATTTTACTGGACTCCCTCCGATATAATTGCCCATGAGTTTAGTCCCAGACCTGGCAACTTAAAACTCATACCGGGACTATGTGCATGCATGCCCAAAATTCTGAGAGAAGAATGGAGGAGAAGGGACTGCAGGATGGCCATCCCCCCGGAGGGTGATTTCTCACTTTCTTTCTGTCTTTGTCTTACCAGTGAGCACACATGCCTTATAGCAAAAATCTCTCTTAAAAAAATTAAAAGAAGGTTGACAAATACACATTAGAAATGTTTTAAAACAAAGTGGAACTTAAAATTATTTTATTTATTTATTTATTTGAAGAGAAACAGCAAGATAAAGAAGGACCAAGACAAAGATAACACCCCTGACAGGGTCTTGATGCTATGATCCACCCCCTCAAGTCTCGGCCAGCCCCAGATCATGGGTACATGTGTGCCAATCTTAGGAGATCTCAGGATGTAGACCCATAATCTCCCCTTGAGGTGCAACCTCAGAGAGCATCACACTAAGACTACTGTGTTATAGCCCAGCCCCTGAATAATAACTTTAATTATCAAAGATTTTTGTCTAACTGAGCTCTAACTGATGGACAAGATTTATACAAGTAATATTATTACTATTTCAGCAGTCCCTAATTTACATCAGAAACTAATTTTGGTCAAGATCTGGATTTTTTTTTCCCAAAAAAGTCAACCAGTAGATGGCATAATAGTTACATCACTGGACTCCCATGTATTTAACTGTGGTTGTGGTTCAAGTCCTGGACCCAATGGCTTAAAACTCATGCTGGAAACATGTGTGTGCATACCCAAAACTCCAAGAGGAGAATGGAGGACCCGGGACTGTGGCATAGCCATCCCCCCTGGGGAGTGATTTCTTGCTTTCTATCTCTCTCTGTCTCTCCAGCAAGTGCATGTGCTATATAGCAAAAATCTCTCTCTAAAAAATAAATAAATAAATAAATAAACAATTTTTAAGAGGTATTTTATAAAAATCTGAAATAAGACAGATTGGCTTTATTTTCTGCATTCTTCCCACTACTGCCCTCACGCCATTTTAATCACAGAAGAAAGTATCCATATCTTTTCCAAAAGGAGTCAATAGATGGGTGTACCAGGAGGATGTACACAACCATTCATTTGATACTGCAAGAAAGCAACCATTCCTGCCTAAGTCTTTTCTCTGTAACTGCTAACTGCTGGCATTGGAGCAACATCAAAGGTAGGACTAGAGAGATGACTTCACTTGGTTAATTTTGTGATATCCAAACATAATAAAATAAATTACCACTGAATCTTGACTCTAAAACTAGAAACACTTCCAAATCAGTTAATGCTACCATATGTGATCTTTCTAAGCCACGCACATCCCTAGTGGGTCTCAGTCTTGGAAAAAAGTAGGAAACTCTGAAACAGCTCAACCATCTGGCCATGATGATTGCAAGTTTTGAAAAAAAAATTAAATTTAAAAACTATTCCAATACCCCCCCAAATGAGACTCTCATTCCCTTACTACTACTCAGTGACAGCAACGTTACTGCTAGTCCCCCAGAATGCCAGGACAAAAAACAATGTCACATGTTGGTGCACTGGGCTCTCTATGGCAGCAGTTAATCCATATTGACCTTTGCCTCTCTCCCTGCTTTGTTTCTGTACTTCACTTATTTATGCTTTGTGCTGAATAATTTGGGAGAAGAGAAAAATCTCAACCTAATGATTTAAAAATTAATCTAGATATAAATTAGAGAAGAAATAATTTAGTAGGTTCTCTGCTCTTAACATAAAACTAAAAAAAGAATTTTTTTTTATTTCTTAAAGCAGTAGTTTATTAAAAGAAAACTAAAACAACAAAATAAAACACTTAGTATTTAACATCCAAAGGGTTTTTCTCATGTGGTAACTATTTAGAAGGAAGTCCTATTTATCACTAAGTTCACCCATACTGATCTTTTTCCCATAGTAAAAAATGGTTATGACTCACATTAGGAACACACCAAATGCTACAGGAAGACTTTAGTTTTATCCAAACCATCAGTGAGAATAATTTATTATTCCAAAAAAGACATAGATTAGGGGAGTCATTTTAGAAAAGTGACTCAGTTTTGTGCAAATAAGCTCTCGCTTTCCTGATTGTCAGTCTCCTTTTAAATGTTGGAATTTTAGGGTGGGAGGAAGCAAGTGAATCATTGTCATAAACAATTATTTCCACTTGTTGACTATGAAGTATGTAAAGTGTATCTTAATATGCACATGTGAAAGGGTGAAGAGAATAGAACTTAACGTATATAGATGGCTGAGCCATTCAAATCCCAAATGGTATACTTATAGAAAGAAAGAGATCATTAGGATGTGCTATCTAGTGTCTCTAGGCATTCCAAATTCATTGGGAATTTTTTTTTTCCATAATCATCAAAATTGGTAGTTTGGAGTGGTGCCGTGGCACAACAGTAAATGTGCTGCCAGAGAGACGCCAGATCCTGCGTGGTGACTGTGATCCGAATCCCTGGCCCGGTCAGCCTGAAACGGCAGACGTGCAAACAAATGCCCAAATCTTATGGTCTGAAAGACTGTAGGAAGGGAATCATTGTGTGACCAGACCCTGTAGAGGGTGCTTCTTTCTCTCGCTTTCTCTCTCTCTCTGTCTCTCATGAACATCACACACTCTATCATGAATAAAATAAAATTTTTAAACATAAGTTATTTGGTCATAGACATTCTTGTAGCCTAACCAATTGGAAAGTCAGGGCCTGTTTCTGTTCCCTTGCCTTCTCCCTTTCTATCCCTCCTTCCTCTAAAAATAGTGAATTAGATAATAGATAAATTAAGAAAATTAATTAATAGATAAATTAACAAAAAGTAACTAGACATTAATAAATATAAAGAGAAACTACTAAATAAAAGTATCACTTGTTTTAGATTTAGTGTTGTTGCCTTGGAATATGAATATTAAACCAGTCAATAGGTACACTTTCCATCCATTATTAAGGTGTCATTTAAATAACCAATCTATGGATTCTGTCATCCTTAATGTATAGCTAATTATTAACAGTGCTTCGAGGCATCAGTAGAACTGATTAGACCTGAGTATCTTGCTCATGTATAGACCATATAATATTTTCCTAAAATTTTCTATCAGTTTTCTAGGTAAAGGTTCAGGCCTTGTTTTGTCCTGTAATAGTTGATATACTAAGTCTGGCAGCCTCAATAAATATTGACGCTTTCCATTCAGTGAAAATCATATGAGCACATATTATTGCTGTTACATAACTTTGTAAGTTTCTGATAAAAAAAAAGCCACAGAAAATGCGAAAATACAGATGGCTATCTAAGTATAACTTCACAGGGTTCCAGAATGATTTAATGATCAATCTAAAGGAAAACTTTATCTGTAACAACAATTACGACCAAATTTCTGAGCTGGCTAGCCAAATTAAGGCCTTCATCTGCTACTCAAGCAGTGTTTTAAATGACAAATGACTGAAAAAACTATATAAAATACACATTTGAGAAGCATTTCTCTTTTTTTCTCTTTTTTAAACTTGATTTACTTATTTATTTTAATTTGACCAGAGAGAGGGAGATAGAGAAAGAGAAAGGGAGAAAGCAAGCTGCCAGATCTGGGACTTGAACCACCGTCAGCCATGTGGGAGTCCAGTGTCCTTAACCACCATGCCACCAGCCAGCCTTCAACTGGAGAAGTAGTCAAATATAATGGCTAGCCACAAAGCGTTAACAAAACAGCATGTTTCTGAGGTTTAAGATGATCTCAGATACTCAGTGAGAAGAAAGCAGATGGTCCTGCCTTTCTTCGTGTCACTTGAAACACTATATAAAACTCAAAATATTGGTAAAAGTAGATTTAGAAGAATGCATCAAAAAACAAGTCATCCCCAAATCACTTCTTAACATGTGGAAAGAAAAATACCACTATAGTGCAGGAAAATAATTAAAAATGAAATTCTCTACACATTCTAATGTGCAAGATGAAGCTGAGAAGTGCTACATGGTGGTTCTAAAGATGCCGCACCAGTCCCAGCTGAAACCAGTCTGTGGCACTGGGCAAGCCTTCACTGGGTTGCACATTGCCAGCTCCTGTTTTGTAATGCCCCTAGCCTGGAGTTTCACAAACTAGACTTCCCAGTGGAAAGACTAAACATATTTTGAAGGACTCAACAAAGCAGAGGTAAGAAAAAACAACCTGGGTGGGGGAAATGCCGTTTTATATTACAAAACGTTTTTTGAAATAAATGATATTCAACAATACCAAAATGGCATTGAAGTGGTCATAAGAGAAAAATGAGAATTTGTTTGAACTTTTTTATACTGGTTTTATAGTTTAATACTGTTTTCTTTTGCAACACATGAAAGAGAGGAATAACAGAATCTTTCAGAGCTTGGGGCCTACAACAATCTCGATCCAGCCCTATTGCACAAAGAACCAACTGCTTCCCTCTCTCCCGCTAGCCAATCCTAGCCCTGTTTGGGAAGCACCAGTGCTCCCACCAAGGTTCAGCCAGCTACTCTTTATCCTGAATGCCTTTAGAATATCTCCAGCGATTCCAGTTTCACCTTTGACAAGAGCCGGATTTGTAAGCAAAGATGCCAAGGCTCTATGGCTCATTCTATCTTGAGTTCCTTTCATTTCCTGGGTACGGTCACAACACCAGGAGCTCAGTTACTTCACACAGGGTAAATCATGTAAAAGCTTAGGTAAGGGGCCAGCAGGTGATGTGGTGGTTAAGGGCATTGGACTCCCCACATGGCTGATCATGGATGGTTCAAGTCCCGGACCTGGCAGCTTGCTTTCTCACTTTTCCTTTCGCTCTCTGTTCCCCTCTGGTCAAATTAAAATAAATAAATGAGTAAATAAAGTTAAATAAAATAATTCTTTTTTAAAAAATAGCTTAGGGGAGTTTAAGAAAAGAAAAGAAAAGGAAAAGAGAGTGCTCGTAGTGAAAGGAAATGGAATAGAGAACACCCTGTTGGAATCCTGCCACACCCACTCTTTCTAGTGCGGTGTAGCTCAACCCACACCCAAAGTAAACCATCTTCAAGAAGCTGTCTCTCTATATATAAGCTGACCAATACATCTTTAAGACATAAACGTTTTGGATTCTCATAATAAACATTGCAAAAACAAAATAATATCTGGCAGCAAAGCTTTGCATGGAGTTGGGGAGAAGGAGTACTAACCTTTTCTTTGCACCATTAATCAAGGATGCATCTCATTTTGTTTTAATTTGAAAATGCTTTCCATTATTAACCAAACAAAAACCAAAAGCTTAACCGATTTTACTCTAAAATCCGAAAGAATTTAATACCGTCTGTACATTATGCCTTTTCATAAGTTCAGTGATCTTCTTTGTGATATTTTAATCCTCTTGTTTTCTATTTGAAACTAGCGTAAGAAGCATGTACTAATCAGCAAATCCGGTTCCTTCAGATATGAAAATGGTTTGTACTTAGGCCTAATTATTTTTGTACCAATAGAAAAGAAAACTATCCTTTCTTTTTGCCTTGGGAAATCAAAATCTCCAATGGGATATATTGGAAAAATACAACCTTTTCATTATAAGACAATATTATATTGATTATGACACTCAATCATTATTGCTCATTGTAATGACAAGCAAAAAGATCATATTTCATGTGCTTTTCTGAGTACATTCAATTTGTGTGTACTTATCCCATTCAATTAACATTTACTGAGGTCCCACAGCAACTGGTTGGACTACTATCCAGCGTAAAATAATTACATGGAATACTCAAATCACTCCTAGTAAATTTAAAAATGATTATGTAGACACTTAGAAAGCACTTAACCTTTTATATAATACTCTCAAAAGATTTCTGTAGGTGACGTAGTAAACATTGTATGTCTAATATCAAACAAACAAGAGCATTTGAAAATTTTATAATTTGTAAGTAAATTGTAATTCTTCTTTTAAAAAGTTGTCACACATAATTTATACAAACTAATAAAAATGATAAAAAAGGACCAATAATTTCAACCTTTTATACCTTCACTTATTTCTCATTCTAAGTTCATAAATTCATTTTATTAAGTAAGTCCAGTGGTTAAACACTATGCTTAGGAAACTGAATTAAACATGTTAACTGCAGGTTTTAATCCCAGCCCCTTTTGCCTTGAAAAACACACTGACCATGTATGTGTGCTTGCCCAAATTATTGATGGGATGGAAAAACGAAAGAAAAAAGATTGCAGTGTGACCATTCCTCACTGGGGAAAGCTTGCTCTCTCTCTCTCTGGCAAGCACACATGAACTCTGGCAATTTAAAAATAAAAGCTGCTTTAAAGGTCAGCAAGTGGCATGGTGGTTAAGGTGCTGGCATCCCACATGGCTGACTGCAGTTCAAGTTCTGGACTTGGCAGCTTGAAAATCTCATTGGGCACGTGTGCATGCAAGTTCAAAACCCCCCAGAAAAGACTGGAGGAGAAGGGACTGTAGTGTGGCCATCCTCCCTAGAGGGCAATTTCTTACTTTTCCTCTCTTTGTCTCTGGCTAGCACACAAGCCCTATGGCAAAAAAAATAAAAAGAAGAAGAAGAAGGAGAAGAAGGAGGAGGAGGAGGAGGAGGAGGAGAAGAAACTGTTTTTAAAAGGTATGTTTATTTCTTCAAAAGAGATAGAGAGTAACTGGCATCCCAAACAGAATCTTCATGCCACAATCTGCCCCAGCCTTAGCCAGTATGATCACTGACACACACGTATTCCAGTAAGCAAAAGGAGGCCCTGCAACATGAACTGGGAGGCCCTGGGATGCGAACCTAGGGCCTTCCCATATGAGTCCAGCATCGTAAATTGTTGCATTATTGCTATGCCATTATCTAGCCCCATACATTTATTTTTTGTTTAAAAATAGAAACAAATCTGTCAACTTCCAGTAAAATAGTAAATATTATCCGCTAAGTCAAGTAAAAATGTAGGAATATTTAATCTCATTCGAGTATTTTTGAGAACTATATTTGTCTCTCTTTCCATAGGGAATAGTGTTTGGCAGAGGAAGTTGCTGAGCTATGTGCGAAATGGAGTTCTCTCTGCTCACAATCTACTTCTGTGGTACATTTATTGTATTTCTTACATGGCCTAAACTATAACAACAAAAGGAGAAACTCAATTTCACTTAAAAGAAAAGTCTCTTTTGAAAAGAATAGGCATTTTGGTAAACTTTGTTTTCTCTTTCTCTTTCTCTCTGTCTCCTGTGGGAGGCTGCGCACCAGCGAGTCTGCTGAGGCCATTTTTCATGAGTCTCTTACTATTGCCATCTTAGGCTCAGAGAGCAAACAATTACCTCACCTTCAAAATCACACTCTGATTGGCCACTTCCCATAGCAAATCGGTGAGCTTAGAATCCCTCAGATTTGCATATCCGGGTACCTCATGATTGGTCCACAAAGCAACCAATCATAAGCCACCTTTACTATCCATCATTCAACCAATCACGGCCCACCAATGTGTATATAACCACGGTCCCTGGGCCATAATCGCCAGACGACACGGAAGACCCTGAAGAGTTGTGACACCGCGTCGTCTCCAGACGACCCTGAGCTGTGACACCGCGCCGTCTCCGGACGACCCTGAGCTGTGACGCTGCGTTGTCTCCGGATGATCCAGAGCTGTGATGCCGTGTCATTTCCGGATGACCCTGAATACTGTGTCGTCTCCGTGCTGCCCGCAATAAAGAGATGACCCTGAAGAGACACTGTGTCGTCTCCGTGCTGTGACGGTGCGCCGTTCGTCCCGTCTCTCACTCCTTCCCTCAGGGAACCTGTTCGACTGTCCCGCGGGTCGGGACAGTCTCCCTCTCTCTGATTAACCAAAATGCCAGTTGGGGCAGACTGTGTAAGGGATGTTCTAAACCCCAGTATTTTTTTCATTAGATACTGCAAAGATTACCCAGAAATTTAAAGGAATCTTCAATGAGTAATCATTTCCTCTTTCTCTACAAATAAAAATACATATTCCTTCACGCTGCAAGTCTTTATTTTTTTTTGAGAGGATTTTTAAATTTACATTTAATCACTGTGTATCTTTAGAGCATACAAAATGGTTTTTCCCAGTGTGAATGGTGCACAGTAATCAAGTTACAGGTATTACCATGTACATTATTGACAATCGTTAACTTCCATTTTGTATCTGTTAATTTTTTTTTTCCTGATTCACTCCTTCCCACTCCTTATTACACACCCCTTCCTGTACCGTCTCTAGTATCTTCAGTTGCCCTCCCTGCTACTTTCTGATCTTCCAGCTTCTGCTATAGAGTATAGACATTCAGTATATATTAAGTGGGCACATACAATGCCTGTCTTTCATAGTCTGGCTTGCTTTGCCAGACTATGAGACATTAAATCTCTCATATTCATTCATTTTCTATCATATACCAGGGTCTCATTGTTCTTTATGGCTGAGTAGTATTTCACAGAGTGCTTGCGCTACATTTTTCAATCCATTCATGTGTGTTCTTGGATACTTGGGCTGGTTCCGTATCTTAGTGATTTTAAATAATGTTGCAATAAACATTGCAAGTTTTAAAAAGAGCATTTCCTTTTCACTTTAAAAGTTTCTAGATGCAGGACCAGCAGTTTGCGTAATTGCTATATCACTGAACTCCCATGTAGTCAACTGCGGTTCAAGTCCCAGACCTGGTGGCTTAAACTCACACCAGGCACATGTGCATGTGTGCCCAAGATCCAGAGAGGAGAATGGAGGAGAAGGGACTGCGGCATAGCCATCCCCCCAGGGGGGGTGATTTCTCACTTACTATCTCTCTGTGTCTTTCTGGCGAGCGCACGTGCCCTATAGCAAAAAAAAAAAAAAAAAAAAAAAAAAAAAAGGAGAAAAAAAAAGTTTCTAGATGCAACAAAATAACACATATTCTTCCAACAGTTAGAATTCCACAACTCAATGAGAAGGAAGAGAGGAGTGGCAGGAGGTCGCTAACACCTCCATGAACATTTCTTCATCCAGGCCTCCTAGCCACCATCTTCAGTGACTCCTGCTCATCTGTCCCTGTTCCTCTCCCAATCCATCTGCCTCACCTGACCACAACCCAAAACAACCCAGAGGTACCTCTGAGGGCAGCCAAAATAAATAGTCAGATATAATCGCTGGAAAACAGTGAAAAATAAGTCTGAGGTTGTCTTGTTGTGTGGGAAGAACACAGGCTTGAGAAACAGAAAGACTTGCATTTAAATCTCTCCACTATTGACTGTGCAATCTTGGAAAAATATTTTCAGTTCTTTGATTCTCAGTACACTCACATGTAAAATGAATATGATATCACAGACAATATAGAGTTACACAGATTAAAGCATGCAAAGTATGTGGCATGTCAAGCACATGGTGGGTGCTTAGTAAATTGTTCCTTGTTAGATTTTATGAGTGCTTTATTTGAAATAGAATTTCCAAACAGTCTGAAATAGAAATACTCACAGACACACATACACACACATATGAACCATATGTGTGTAGGTATAATACATATGGATCTCCTTAATGAGTAATTTTCATGTAATACTGAATCAACAATATCACTGTGGTTTGCTAGGCAACATGCTTGATACTGCTGATACGAATCCATACAAGAAATCATATCTTTGAATATTCTAAGTAGAAAGAAACACATAAGATACTCAAATGCTAATATTGTGTTTTTAACTAGATACGTGCCTAGTGGCATGGAGGTAAATGAGGATGAGAAACCACAAGTCATTTTTGTGTTCCCCGGCAAGAGATTTGGGAGATGTGAAAGCAGGAAACAGATGGTACTGGCTTTATACAATATCAAAGAGAGTCTGGGCTTTATCTTTAAGGCAGTGATAAGTCTGGTAAGGATTTTGGTGTTTGTTTGTTTGTATTTTGCTATAGGATGTGTACGCTCACCAGAGAGAGAAAGAAATCACCCTCCTGGGGGATAGCCACGCCACAATCTCTTCTCCAGTCTCATCTCAGAATTTTGGGCACACAACGACACATGCCCAGCATGATTTTCAAGTTGATGGCTCCAGGACTTGAACCACAGTTGGTCACGTGGGAATCCAATGCCTTAACCACATTACCTGCTGGCCCCAGCATGTTTTTTGAGATGCTGGCTTCAGGACTTGAACCATGCAGTCGGCCACATGAATACAGCTACAGTTGGACACATGAGATACCACCATGCCACTGGCTGGCCCTGTAAAAACAGGGGTTGGTGAAAGCCAATGGAATGAGTCTATCATTCCATATTACAAAGTTGCTTTTGGTGGCAATGAAAGAATAGATTTTTTTTTTTCAAGAAAAGAAGACTCAGATAAGTTTAAAGTACGAGACTATGAAATTGTATTAGTCAACTCCAAAATAAATAGAGCCTGAATTAGTGCAGAGAAAGAAAAAGATAAGGGGATAGATACCAAAGAATATTTGAAGTTAGCAGCCAGGAAACTTGGTGACCAACTGAAGGAGAATGTGGGCAAAGTGAACCCCATGTTTCCTGCGAGTGTGTCTGAGAAGAGCAGAGTCACTGGCCAGAGAGTCAACAATGACTAAAAGTGGGATTGTTGTTATTTTCTGACATTGAAGTGTGCAAGAGATAGTCAATGAAGAGGAACTCATAGTAGTCTGAAATATAGATCTATTCCTGTTTAAAATGTATGAAAGGTGCAGAGATTGGTTTAAGAGTAATTTTCTTTTATTTCTTTTTTTAAGAAACTATTTATTTAATTGTATTTATTTATTCATTTATTTTAATTTGACCAAAGAGAGACACGCACACACACACACACACACAGAGAGAGAGAAAGAGAGAGAGAGAGAGAGGGAAAGTGAGAAAGTGACCCATCAGGTCTGGGACTTCAAACTGTGACTGGCCATATGGGAGTGCCCAGTGCCTTAACCACCACGCCACCAGTTTAAGAGTAATTTTCCAATAAAATAAATCAGAAGTCATGCATCAGTGAGCCTTGGGAGAATACAATAAAGGAGAATTTAAAAAGGTTGAACACAATTAGTAATATTTAAACAATGAGTAGAGAGAATGGCAGTTATGAAAGAAACAGAAAGATAAACTGAGAAGAAAATAAGTCAAAAGAAAAAAAGCTATACTATGGAAATGTAAATGTATGATTATATTAAATACCACAACAAAATCAATCTAAAGACCAACAGGTGTCTTCTGCAGTTGCTGATGTGGTGACCTTTCAGAACTTGTTTCAACAAAATTGTAAGGACAGGATCCAGGTCTCAGGGTTCTGGTGCATTGAGGAAATAATGGGAGGTAAGGAATAACAGATACGGAATGTCAGCAATTCAGTAGAGAAGCTCTTCTTTTCTTTTTCTTTTTTTTTTTGGAGAGGTTTTTGCTATAGAGCGCGTGCGCTCACCAGACAGACAGAGAGAGACATAGAGACAGAAAGCGAGAAATCACCCCCCAGGGGGGGATGGTCACACCGCAATCCCTTCTCCTCCATTCTCCTCTCGGGATCTTGGGCACACACGCACATGTGCCCGGCGTGAGTTTTAAGCCACCGGGTCCGGGATGCGAACCGCAGTCGACTACATGGGAGTCCAGCGACATAGCCATTACGCTAACTGCTGGTTCCCGAGAAGCTCTTCTAGTAATGGATAAGAAAGGAAATTTGGGACAGGACCTACACAGTCAAACTACAATTTAATTGGGTCCACTTTATAAAGAAATTAGACTAGAGCATGTTAACCTCCTGAAAAAATTAGAAAAAGAAATTAATGTCCTACCTTAGCAGACAAGGAGTAGAATCATGCTAACCTGTGATAAAACTAAAACTGCAACTAAACATATTAAGCATAAAGGACAAATGTCAATGTTAACAGTATTTCCATTCTATCCTGTTTCAAAAGACTTTTCTAACTCTCTTAATGCTCCATATCATTTTATAATTCTCAGCAAAATGTTGGAATTCCTATATATAGGAATAGAGTGTAATATATATATATATATGTGTATATATATATATATATATGTGTGTGTGTGTGTGTGTGTGTGTGTGTATACACACATACATACATACATACATGTTTGGTAATATTATTGCACCTTTACTGGTTTTTTCCAATTAACAACAATTTATGTTGTTCTTCTCCTTAACACCTGGGTCAAGTTTCTCAACTTTAAAGCAATATTGCCTATTCAACTTTATGCTCAAAACTTGTATAAACTGTATTAATTTCTGCTTTTTGTATGTAAGTTTATAAATACATGATGAATAAAATAAAGTAGATGAAATAATCTCTTTAAAATGTAAAATGTTATAAAATATGAAGCATGATAAAAGTATTACCTTCAATTTAAGAATACTCTTATCTCGGGGCCGGGAGATGGCATGGTAGTTAAGGTGCTGGACTCCCGCGTAGCCAACCGTGGTTCACATTCCAGAGGCAGGGTCTTGAAAATCATGCTGGGTACCTGCGTGTGCCCAAAACTCTGAAAGGAGAATGGAGGAGAAGGGATTGCAGCATGGCCATACCCCTTGCAGGAGGTGATTTCTCACTTTCTGTCTCTTTCTCTCCAGCAATTGTACACAATCTATGGCAAAAACCTTAAAAAAAAAAAAAAAAAAAAGAAAAGAAAAGAAAGAATACCCTATCTCATCCTTGATCGAGTTGTAAGCCAGTATAGGAATCATGAAAAAAATAATTGACAAAAAAAGAAGCTGTTCAAGTTGACATCACCACCTAGAAAAAAAATTTCTCCATAAAAATTTAAACCTCTTTATTTTATTTTATATGAAACATAATTGTTTTGCTCCATATTTGCTTTCCTTTTCTCAAGTACATGCAGTAGCAGTGCACTATAGGACACTATTTCATATACCTTGTTATATTTTGTAATCATTTACTAACTTTGTCACATGTTGGCACAGTTTCAGCTATTCAATTAAATATGAAATGTTTTATTAATGTATCCAGTTGCGATAAAAAGCACCTTGGGCTAAGCATATTCAGCAACAATAGGGATGAACTGTCTCCATTACCGTATTATATAATCTTTAAAAATAGAAATCTAACGTAAGGCTTACTGTATGGATCCAATGATAAATAAAGAAGTCTAGTTTTCTACCCTATGGAAACTCAGATCAGTAAAAATCACAAATCTTCAGGCTCCTCTTAGGTCAATAAAAGGGAAGTGTTAGATTTCAAATTATATTCTAAATCTTAAAATTAGTTACATAAGATCAGAAAATAAAGCAACTTTTCTTTACCTGTTCTATATCCTTTTGAAAAAGTGGAATTATGTTTTATTACCCCAAAACTGCTCCTTTTTAAAAATCACTTTATTTTCAAAACATATTTTATTTTGCCTAAATAGCAGAGTCTTCCTGAAAAAGAAATGTAGATTCTGACAGCTATACTAAAGCTGTATGTTGTATCTGGAAAAATCTTAAAATAATATTAACCTATTGATATAGAACCAGAAAAAAAATAATTTACCATCAAAGGAGATTGTACAGGACACTGGGAATCATTATAGCTCTCAGACTCTTCCTTACTAATTCGACTTTCCTGTTGTGTTTGTTTTAGAGGTTTTAAAGTAATATACTTGGGAAATTTCATAGGATGTACATAAAAGTTAATAAAGGATTTGATCAAGTTTCTCTGGATATATTTATAAATGAGATTTACAGAACAACTTGGAGAACACCGTGTGGCATAGTGTTTACGTTGCTGAATTCCCACATGGCTGACCACAGTTCGAATCCCGTATTCAGTGGCTTGAAACTCACACCGGGCATGTGTGTGTATACCCAGAATCCCAAGAGGAGAATGGAAGAAAAGAGATTGTGGTATGCTCATCCCCCGGGGGGTAATTTCTCACTTTCTCTCTGTCTCTCTCTGTCTCTCCAATGAGCACACACTCTATAGCAAAAATTCTCTCTTAAAAAAAAAAAGATTTCCAGGAGCAGCTACAATTGGATGACTCCATATTTAACTGGACATAGCGTTCTATGTAAGGACTATTTACAAAATTATCACTGTCAATCTTAAGTTTTAAAATGGTACACCAAAGTCTTTGTCCTTCGCCCTGTTCTGTTAGGTTCATCCCAATATCACACAAAGCTGAAGAAGACAAGTTTACCTAAATCTGGAAAAAAAAAAAAAAAAAAAAAAAAAAAAAAAAAAAAAAAAAGGACAATGCTGAGAGAAATAACAAATTCTTTGGATGAGAAAATAAAAACTATGAAATAGCCCAGCTGGAATGACAGGTTTGGGCCAAAATGATAAAATTGATAAGAAAGTTTAGAACTTCATTAAAGTACAACAAACTACACAGGAGCAAGGGAATTAATGGCAGCTGGCATGAAAAAAAAAAAAAAAAAAAAAACAAAAAAAAAAAACAACAACAACAAAAAAAAAAAAAAAAAAAAAAAAAACAGCTCTGAGAGATCTTAGCTGACCACAAGCTAAACAGAAGAAAAGAAGTTCATGTGGCTCCTACAGGACCTAATGAAACAATGGTGCTGTGAACGGCTTGCCATTCCTGGGGGCTGCTTGCTGCTATTTCCACCGCAAGGTCAGTTACTAGGAACTAGCTAATCTCTTCAAAGACAGCATAATAAAATCTCTAATTTCTTCAGAGGTAGCATAATAAAATCTCTATTCCAGTTAGTTTGAAACCTTAAAGTGACTACTCATGTTCTCAAAACACTGCTCACACTCTCAGCCCAATAGGTTAGATTTTGTAAGCATCCCTGGTTTTGAGACAATTATTAAAATTCCAGTTAAGTTTAAGGAAATGGGGAGGTCAATTTAGAAGGATTATACATTTGATACTAACTGTGGGGCTGGGAGAGATGGCAATAAGTGTGGATAAATCAAGCTTGAGCAGCACAAAATGAATAGGAAAAGAATTTTTAGGAGGTGGCCAAGGGTAAAGGAATGTACACAGAGGAAGAAGTGCTGGAAGAATGGGATTACATGTTGTTTTTAAACATTACCATCTCCTGGAAGCACAGGGTATCTAGCAAAACCATGTTTTTATTTTGTTTTGTTTTCATTTTTTTATTTTATGATATTTATTTTTTTTATATTACATTTAATCACATATATTTTTACAGTGTATAACATTTCTTTTCCCGGCATAATTACTATGCATATCAGTCAAGACAAAGACATTACTATCCACATCATCATCATCAAACAGCTTTTCACTTTTCAGATTATTATTTTTTATTCTTATTTTTTTAAACATTCAATCACTATACATTATTTGGCTTGTAAAGAGAAGCAAAATCATGTTTTTTGTTTTTGTTTTTGTTTTTTTTTGAGAGGTTTTTGCTACAGGGCACGTGCGCTCACCAGAGAGACAGAGAGACAGAAAGCAAGAAATCACCCCCTGGGGGTATGGCCACACCACAATCCCTTCTCCTCCATTTTCCCCTTGGGATCTTGGGCTCGCACGAACACACGCCCAGCGTGAGTTTAAGCCACCGGTTCCGGGACTTGAACCACAGTCGACTACATGGGAGCTCAGCAACATAGCCATTACGCTAACTGCTGGTCCCAGCAAAACCATGTTTTTAACTCACATGATATTTCTGTTTTCTCTTTCCATAACCACTCCCCACACACTTGTCAAAGACTTGAGCAGAGCCACTGCACAGTCAGATTTTTACCCCTATTTTCAGTCATCTTGGATGACTGCCACTTCTGTGTGGACAGTATATCCAACACTCCCACTTCACTGTTTACATATCTCTATATGAATACCCTGGCCCACACCATATCCAGAATTAACCTATCTCTGGATGTATAACTTCTAGGTTTCCACTCTCTTTCCACAATCTCCTAAATTTTCTGCTTCCTCAACTTTTAGACCACTATATCTTTCAATCTAATTAAGAATTCTAGTCTTATGTCCTTCAATTTATCTTAATCTCTCATCTTTCTTCTGGCCTCCTTAAATTATTCATCAGACTTTTGTTTTCCAATTTGTAAATGGAAGTCATGATGCCCACTTCACACATCTGATGTGAAGGTTAGAGATAAATGATGTAAAATGCAGCATGGTTACTTGCTAATAGGCATTAAGTGATTGTTACCAACCTTAGTAGATGTAAACCTCATGTTTTTTTTTTTGTTTGTTTGTTTGTTTTTTTTAACTTTGAAAACTCCTCTGCTGGGCCAGATAATGGTGTAGTGGTAATGCAAATGGACCCACCTAAGAAAGTTTAGGGTTCACATCCTAGAACCTCCCTGTATATGCAGTGTATATATGCAGCGTGCACACACATGCCAAGAACCAGGCTGACTGAGGCTGGGAGTGGATCATGGCATGAGGACCCTGTTGGTGGTGCCTCTCTTTTTTTCTGTCCTGCTTACTCATGAGGAAATAAATAAACTTTAAATTAAAAAAAAAAAAACTCTTTTGCCAATACCATCAATTCCCTTATATTTTTGTTCTACTTCTGCACCTAATTAAGCAAAACTAAACTCAAACCCTAGGTTAGCCAGTCACTCCCTTTCCAGTCACATATCTGCTTGCTGAGCACTGCTGAAAACAAACGCCACAACCGCATGGACTGGTGCCACTACAAATTCATGGTCTTCCACATCAGTCGAGCTATTAACACTAAACTGTAAAACTTCTAACTATTCCTAGTCCACTTCCTTTCTCATTCCCCACAGTATTTTCAAATCTTCACCACTCTGATTTCCTCTCTCACCCTCAGCAAATGAACTCTACTTTAGAGAGAAAATACACACCATAATGCATGAACATTGTCCACTTCCTTTCTCTCTCCACAGCAAAAATAAATAACAGAACCAACCTCACCTCTTCTATTTTAGCTAAATGACTGTCCTGCATTTCAAATGTTAATCCCTCCATCTGTTCTTTGAGTCATATCTTTCCATTTCTTTAAGAACCTTACTTAAACCTAGTGTATGGCCTCTCTTTCATATTCCAACTTCTTTTTCTTTTAGCAGCTCCCATTTTTATCTCATTCTCTTTCTAGAGATCATCACCTCACTTTCCCTTTCCACTTAGAGCCATGTGACTCCAAAGACTGTATGTACTTACCTCTCCTTCCCTATACCCTAAGGCCCTCTCAAGCACTGTACCTATGCTTCTTTACCTCTATTACAGTAAATTCAATCTTGCAAATGCCTCACTAGTTGCTAAGAACAGACATGATTCAGTCCTTACCTTACATGACCTCTCTACTACTCGTGATATTGTTTATCATCTTTCTTCTTGAAATTCTTTCCTCATGTGATCGTTATGACATCACTTCATCTTGATTTTTCTCCATTATTTCCCCTAGAGAAAAATCTCATTTACTTATAGGATTTTAATTACAATTTAACATGAATTCTTCAGTATTATCACTTCTAATCCTGGCTCTTTCCAGATCCTTAAAGGTAATATATCTTTATATGGATAGTTCAAAAATAAACAAACAAAATATTTTGACTGAAATGTCCTATATTTCAAACTTATGTCCCAAATTGAACTCACCATTATCTTTCTACCTTTAAATTTACTCAGCTTCTGGGTTTTGTTGTTGTTGTTTGGGAGACTTTTTTTTTTTTTTTTTTTTTTTGACAAACCTCCTACCCATTTTCTCAAGCCAAAAACTGCATTCAATCCATTGATTGAATTCTGTCCTTTTTTTAAAAAAAATATTTTGTGGTTCATAATCCTTAAATCCATTCTTTTGTTATTATTGCTATTCCATGATTGCTGTTGTATACTTGGCCTTTCCTGTAGTTTTCTACAAAAGTTCCTCCTCACGCATCTGCCAAAAGTCATCAGACCCAAACTCATCAGCTGCACTGCTGCCAGGGATCCACCCAATTGATAGTTTCCCCTAATGTTCAAAATAAAAATAATCTTCAAAACAAAAATAAAATGGGAACAGAATAATTAAGATACCTAAGATTAAGCAACAAATAGAAATGGCAAAGCCAGAATTAATCAAAATACTTTTTTTTTTTTTTTTGGAGAGGTTTTTGCTATAGGGCACGTGCGCTTGCCAGAAAGACAGAGAGCAACAGAGAGATAGAAAGCAAGAAATCACCCCCCAGGGGGGATGGCTATGTCACAATCCCTTCTCCTCCATTCTCTTCTCGGGATCTTGGGCATGCACACACACGCGCCTGGCGTGAGTTTAAGCCACCAGGTCCAGGACTTGAACCGCAGTCAGCTACGTGGGAGTTCAGCGACATAGCCATTATGCTAACTGCTGGTCCCCAAAATGCTTTCTGAGTAGAAAAAAAATAATGCTTGTTATGTCTGTACCTAAAAAAGCCGAAGATGGGTTAGCAGGTGACGTGTTGGTTAAGGCACTGGACTCCCACATGACTGACTGCAGTTTAAACCCTTAACCTGGTGTCTTGAAAATCATGTTGGGTACATGTGTGTTTGTGTACAAAATCTCAAGAGGAGAATGGAGGACAAGGGATTACAGCATGGCCATCCCCTTAGACGGTGATTTCTCATTTTCTCTTTCTGTCTCTCTCTAGTGAGCACACATGCCCTATGGCAAAAACCTTAAAAAAAAATGAAATTAAAAAAAATGAAAGAGCCAAAGATGGCTATGTGTCTTGGTCCCTAGTTTGATTTTTCTTCACTGCAGGCAGAAACGCATTAGGAGAAAAGCCCACCAACACCAAACTCTAATACATATCTAGTTATTTTAATCTGCTCAAATGAGCAGATGTTTAGCCATTTAGAGCCTGCCTGCTTTAGATGCTCTGCTAAACTTCACCCTACACCTGCTGGCTATTCAGAGTTATAAGGCCCCAAGATGCTATGGCAATTTTAAATAGAGTGGACAGAAAAGACTTCAAAGAGGTGACACTCAAGTGAGTTTGGGGTAAATGAGGAGCCACTGGAATCTATGGCCTGGCTACTATTTCAACAGAATCACCCTAGTTTCTAGGTGAGAATAAATTTTAGTGGCAAAGAACAAAGGCAGCGACTAAGAAAAGATGGTGCCTCAGGGTAGAGTAGCAGCAGCAGAACTGGTAATAAGTTAGATCCTGGCACTGTTCTGAAGACAGAGCAACAGATTTGCTCACTGGTTATCCATGGGTGTGAACAAAAGGAAGGAGCCAAGAGTCACTCCAATGTTCTTGGTCTGAACAATCAGCAGGGTAAAATGTCCACCAACTGTGATTAGGAAAGCTTCAGATGAAGTCTTACAATGTGTTCTTTCTCTTCGAGTTTAACTTTTCCACTCAATAAACAGAAATTGTTATGATATATAAAAGCTTTAAAAAAATAAAAAAAAACTTGATCCCTGGAGGAAAAGAAAATTATCTGAATCAAATAATTCCATCCTAAATTGTACAATAAAATAATGACAAACCACATGGATCAGTGTGTTCTAGATATTCTGATATCTCATATGCTTTAAAGAATAGTACGATCCAAACAGCATCCATAATAAATGAGTCATAAGCAGGCTGTTTAAGGCTTGTAAAATTAAAGTATAAATATCAGAGTGGATTTTAAGATTTATTTTTGAAAAATCAATATTGCCTTAGTTTTGTGTTAGAATAATCCTCCTTCCCTCTTGCTCCTCCTTCTGTTATCTTCTGCTTTATCCTTTTTTGTCCTCTAAAATGCAGCTTTTCTTGGATGCTCTGTGGCCTTCTAAATTTTCAAGGCATCATTTTTATCCTGAAGTTAAAGTGTGATTTCTGGAACCTGAACTCATCCAAATCTATCATGTTTTATTTCAGCCTCTTCCTATTAGCAATGCAAAAAGACCCCAATTGATTCAGAAACCTAATTGGTAACAGAGGGACACGTGTGTATCTCTGATTTGAGTATGTGAAGTTGGTGTTTGCCTCACAATTTGCCTGAACAAAATATACACACTGCTGTAAAAATAGAAATCTTTAAGATGAGGAGAATAAAATAGTTATGGCAGCCCCCCAAAAAACACATAAATTTCAAAGTCAGAAGACTTGGGAACTATGCTTTATAGCTTAAAAACTGAGTGCCTCTAGGCAAGTCACTTAGCTTCTCTGAGTCAGAGAATTCTCAGTTGTAAGGCGTCTTAATAAAGCGTATGCTTTTCTTTCTGTTTATTTTCTTTCCTTCATCTTTACTTTTCCCCCTCCCTTCCTCTATTTTTCCTTCTTTCTTTCCCTTCTTCATTCCTTCTTTCTTTCAATTATACCTCATGCCATAGAATTTGAGTTACTTCAATAAAAACATATCCAATAAAATAATTCTTAAAATGGAAAATGGAAAATAAATGTAGAAAGTCAGAAGCACAAATAAGTAGCCTGAAAAGTACCTACAGAAATCTCTAAACAATTAAAATTTGACATTTTTAGCCTAGGTAATCACATTTTGATTAGAATTAAGATATCTAATCAACACTATAAGTTGGCTAGATTCAATCATACCACTTTATAAAAGTGTTTGTTGCCTCAGTTCTTAGTCTCCTCCATCTTTTGAACATGTGGGGTTTATTTGTTTTGTTTTAAGAGAGAGATTTTTGCTTTTGGGCATGTGTACTTGCCAGAGAGATAGAGAGAAACAAACAGAAAGCAAGAAATCACTGTCCAGGGGAATGACCATGTCGCAATCACTTCTCCTCTATTCTCCTCTCAGGATCTCACCTGGTATGAGTTTCAAGCCACTGGGTCCGGCATGAGTTTCAAGCCACCAGGTTCAGAACTTGAACCGTAGTCAACTACATGGAAGTCCAGTGACATTGTATGGCATCATAAAATTTCCCTATCTTCCGTGCAATTACAAGGCAAATAAACTTCAGAAAGTTGTTTAGCCTCAGTTTTGTTATTTGTGAACACGAGATAAAATAGAAATCTGTGAATTACTATAAGAATAAGTAATATATGTGAAAGTGTTTGTAAATCATTTCTATTGCTACATAACAATAGTATCACAAACTTAGAGGATTAATACAACTCAAGGACAAGCAGGACATGTGGAAGTTAAGGCACTGAACTCCCACATGGCTGACTGCAGTAAGGGTCCCAGACCTGCTGCCTAGCTTTCTTACTTTCCCACTCTCTCTTTCTGTCTATCTCTGGTAAACACACATGCCCTACAAGAAATTTAAAAATAATGGTGACTGGGGTCACTAAGTGGCATGGTGGTTAAGGCACTGGACTCCCACATGGTCCACAGCAATTCAAATCCCAGACCTGGCAGCTTGAAACATGCCAGGCACATGTGCGTGCAAGCCCTATCCCAAGAAAGAATGGAGGAGAGGGGACTGCAGCATGGCCATCCCCCCTGGGGAATGACTTCTGCTTTGTCTCTCTGTCTCTGTTTCTAGCAAGTACACATACCCTATAGCAAAAATCTCTCTAAATAAATAAAATAATGATTATAAATAATTCTTTATAAACAAACAACTCAGATTTCCTTGGGTCAGAAATCTCAGCATGACTTGGCTAGATCCTCTGCTCATCATCTTACAAACCCTTAATCAAGCTGTTGGCCATTACACCATTCTCATTTGGAACTTGAGGTACTCTTCCAACCTTATTCAGGTTGTTGGATTGTGGTCCTCATTTTCTTTCAAACTATTGGCTAATGACCACTCAGTTCCTAGAGACTACCTGTAGTTTCTTAACCTGTGGCTCCCATAGATAGTTTATAGTATAGATATTTGCTCTCTTCCAGGTCATCAGGAGTGTATCTGTTGATGTTTATTGTTTTTAAAAGTTTACCTGATTGGAGTCAGCAGGTGGCATAATGGCTAAGGTGCTGGACTCCCATGAGGTAGACCATGGTTTGAGTCCCGGACCCAGTGGCTTGAAACTCACACCGAGTCTGTGTGCATGCATGCCCAAAATCCTGAGAGGAGAATAGAAGAGTGGGAATTGTGGCATAGTCATCCTCCCACTGGGGGGATACTTTTGACTCTCTTTAGTGAACACATGTACCCTACGGTGAAAAGAAAAAAAAAAAAGTTCACCTGATTAGGTCAAGCTAATTGAGGAAAATCATTTTGAAATTAAGCAGTCAACTGAGTAGTAACCTAGTCATGAGTGATTTCCATCATATTCACAATTTCACTCACACTCCAGGGATGAGATGTATATAAAGTCATGGGTCACTAGGGGTTATCTTAGAATTTTGCCCGTTATATGTTGCTGAGCATGACAAATTCTCTTTACGTACAGGAAAATTACAACAAGATTTTGTGAGTGCTAGTTGGTATAATTTTTTTCATATACCAGAATCTTAACTATCATAATCAATTCAGTCTAGGTACCAAAAGAGAACAGTGTTACCTCTAAGATTTTTCAAATTAATATTTTTTCTTCTTTCATTCATTTCTTCATGATTAATTTTTAAAAAGTGTTTTGCTATCTACTATATGTTAGGCACAATGCTAGACAATAGTGACCCAATAAGATAGTCGTACAACTTTCAAAGTTTGTAGGAAGGATAAACAACTAAACAAAACCCTCAAACAAATAAGAACACAGATATCACAAGGAAGAAATAGATAAATGAGAAATAGATACAACAGGGCCAGCATGTGGTGTAGTGGTTAAGGCACTGCACTCCCACATGGTCAACTGCAGTTCAAGTCCCGGGCCGAACAGCTTTGAACATACCGGGCCTGTGCGCATGCATGCCCAGAATCCTGAGAGGAGAATGGAGAAGGGAATGCAGTATGGCCATTCCCCCAGGAGTGAATTCTTGTTTTCTGTCTCTCCAGCAAGTGTATGTGGCATATAGCAGAAACAAACAAATAAACAAAACCTTTCAAAAATAAATAAACACATAGATACAACATGTGTTCATTGGATTAGAAGATTTCAGTCACTGAAGGACATTGAGTAGGGCACTATTGGCAATGGCATTTTAGAAGATAACTGGCTCTGTGTGAAAAAATTAACTAAACATTTTTAGGATATTAACATTTGTTGAAAATGACTAAACCCACTCACAAAATGAGAATTTTGTACTCCCTACCACACATAAACATAAGCATGTTGTTCTCTAGGGAGAACTCAAGACTCTTTCATAATCCTACTTTAAATTCTATTTGTACTGAGGAAATATAATCCTAGTCTAATTTTGTTCAAGATGCATAACACTGTATTAGGCCAGTATCCCAGTGAGTAGGATTGAGATGTGTCTCCTTCAGTCTAGTCACTGAGCTCCTCATTATTCTCTGGATCTTTTTGTCATTGGATGTGATCTTAACTGGAATTTTCACCATCTGAATGGTTAATCGGTTAGGCTTAGTTTGGCTGCATATAACAAAATAATAGTGACCTAATCAAGATAAAACCATTCATGAATCAATCACTGTCAGCTCCCAACCAAACTAGATGGATGAAAACAAGAATGAATGGGAGCTGTATGTGGAAGGGGAAAAGCTACTGAAATCAGTCCAACAGAGATCTGCAAAACCTGGAATTGACATGCTAAAGCTTTAAAAGTCCTGAATATCACTTCCAACAGCAGGATAAGAGGCAAAAAGAAAATAGATGTTTCTGTACTTTTTTTTTATAATTTCAGTACTCCTTCAGGTATAATTTGAGGGTAAGATCCTTTTAAGGGACTTTTCATTTCTCTGTGGGAACAAAGGATGTTCTTAATTAAGGGAAGGGATTCATTTTGTTTAGTTTTATAGAAAGACAACAATTTTCAGACACTTTATATTTCTGGACTCTCATAACTGCTAGGCTTTTATCTGGTGTATGTTGCATAACCCTGGCTAGTTCTTTCACCCAGCTGCATATAAAGAGCCAAGGGAGCTCCCTTGAGTTCCCATCCCGGCCAACCCAAAAAACACAAAGGATGGGAATCCAACCAGCTCTGCCCTGCTTTTTGGGCCAAATACTCCTTTGGTTTTCTGTGCTTTCTTCCCTTACTTGTTGTTAGATGGTGTGCTTTCCTTGACTCCAGGAGTGCTGACATTCAGAATGTGGATTTAAACTTTGGAGTAGAAGAAAGCAAGCAAGAAGACCTTTCATTCAACTCTGGTCTTAGGCTGCTTAAACCCAATTAATCAAGCCAAAAGAATCAGTAAGTCATCAAGTTAGTCCAGCCCACTGGAGCTTTCCATGAGAGTTTGGAATCAACCTCAGAAAAATAAGTATTACTTTATTTTCTGTATGCATATTTTTCTGGATTTGAGGGTGTGGGTACCTGTTAAGAATAGAACAAGGCACTTGGGATGCTCTGTCCTGGCTAGCCAAATTGCTCTCCATAAAAATTCTTCAGGTACACTTACACATCTACCTATATTCACACACGTACATACATTTATAGTTATATACACACATATATGGGGTTTGATATAGGACAATTCTGCAAGACTTTAATTAGTTTTTATTAACTAAGCTTATGAGACTTCATTATCCAGTTTAGATGAGACTGTATAGTATATGTACTGCTCCAAACTAGAATGCTCTTCTCTTCTAGTCCATTGTCCTGATAGTTTTTATCAAGCCACTTACTTTGGGATTTCTTTCTTTCTTATTTTAAAGGCCTCATTACTATTTTCAGAGTAGTTTTCATTTTTGTATCTACTAGAGCTTAAGTTTCTCTATCATTTGATGCCTATAGAGAGTTGACTCCTCTAAGTTGTTCCACAAAATACTTTTAGCCTGTTTTATTTCTTAACCTTGAAATGCTCATGAACTGTCACTCTCTCTCCCATCACCCTATTTATCAAATGGGTGAATTGATGGATGGATGAATGGAAAAGATGATGGGAAAGGAAGGAAGAAGGAAGCAAGGGAATAAAGAACATTTTCAAGAGAGCTCGGTGTTATGGTCCACAAATCTGGCAAAAATACTTCTCTCTGGACAGGGTCATAGGAAGTTGTAGATAGACTAAAACATGAATATCATGTATGACATGTCCTATGTCAACACTGACTGCAGCAATTAGGGTGTATCTATTTAACCACTTTACACACAGCGCCAGGGAGGTTATAGTGTGCATAGTCAAAACTCGATAATCGTTTCCTCCTCTTTTGGTAGAGGAGAACCACAAAGGCTACAGATTCAGAGGAGTCCCAGAGGAGGCAAGAAAAGAGTCAGAAAGGAGACTGTGGCTGCCAAATAAAACCTTCACTGCTTCACACTTCATCCTTGTTCGGCCTATTCTTTGCTTAAAGAACAAATCCAGGGGCTGGTTCTATAGCCTGTGGCTAAGGGAGTCAGATCCCACAGAGCCAACCGTGGCTTGAATCCCTGCCCTAGAGGCTTGAAAACCATGCTGGCATGTATACATGCTTGTCCCAAAACCTGACAGGATGAAGAAATGGAGAAGAGATTGCAGTGTGACCGTGCCCCATGGTGGCTTTATCCTTTACCGTTTCTCCCTATGTCTCTCTCTCTCTTTCTCTGATAGTGGCACACTCTCTGGCATTAAAAAGTAATAATAATAATTTAAAAAAAGGTCTAGGAGTGGATGTGAATGTCCACTTGGCACTCCTAAGATCAGGAAATCCATAAAGGATGGCTCCTCTCTTAATTTATTTTTCATCATGGCCTAGGTCACCTCAAATAGCCCAACAGGGTCAGAATTGCTGTCTCATATAGTCTTGTTGACCAAAAAAGATGAACAAACTGTGATGTGTTTTAACCTTGGGATGACTCTCCTTCTTTTCTTTTACATCATCCTCATTATTATTATTTGTGTCAGCTTGAGAGTACGATTACAACATAAGGAAACTGAGTTTGAGTGAAGACTCAGATAATCAATGCTGCAAACTAACTAATATCTAAGCTAATTAGATACAAGCCTTATTGTAACACAAAAGGAATGCCCACCCGGTATGAAGGATGCCACCTGCTCTGTATTGAACCACCAACACTTGTGACTGACATGCTTTTCAAAGTAAATTTGAACAGATTCAAATTTTATTTTGGAAATATTGTTACCCTCATTCATTTTTTTTTTTTTTTTTTTTTTTTTTTGGAGAGGTTTTTTTGCTATAGGGCGCGTGCGCTCGCCAGACAGACAGAGAGAGAGACAGAGAGATAGAAAGCAGGAAATCACCCCCCAGGGGGGATGGCCACGCCGCAATCCCTTCTCCTCCATTCTCCTCTCGGGATCTTGGGCACGCACGCACACGCGCCCGGCGTGAGTTTAAGCCGCCGGGTCCGGGACTCGAACCGCGGTCGACTACGTGGGAGTCCAGCGACATAGCCATTACGCTAACTGCTGGTCCCACCCTCATTCATTTTGATGTGTGTAGTAGGGTTGGGATGCTCTCAGTATTCTGCCGAAATCTCTGGATCACTCTACCATTCCTGAACAACCCTCTGCCCATTTATGACCTGTACCTAAGACCCAAGAAAACTACCTGAGGCCAACTGAAGCTGTTCCGCCTGCAGACTTAGAGCAAAGGAGCTGAAAGTTCCTTGGAGCTTCTATACCTACGTCCCACACCCCATGCCCTTGGCCAACTACGTATTGATGCAAAAAGATGAAAGCCCAGATTTTCCCCCTCCAACCATGACAAATTCTGAGATAAATTTTACATCCAGAAAATTTGGCACTCATGTATAATCAGTCTGACGTTCTCACTTGGCTTTTTTGACATTCCTGTCCTGCTTACCCTGTTCTCTTCCTGGTGTCTCCTATAAATACTTTCTGTACAGATCCTTAGACATAGAGCTTTGTCTCAGAGTTGGTATGCTTCTGAGAAGCTATACCAAAGACAATGCAATGCTGAGAGTAGAAAACAAAATTATAAACTTGGAGATGTTCTGTCAGAAATTGCACAGCCTCTGGATCCACCCACAGAACTGTCCCTCCTGGGAGACTCATCTGTCAAATGTGTCATTTCAAAAAACAGATTGAAACCCACAAAGATGTACAATGATTATATGTAAACCAGAAATCACACAATTACAAAGTAGAAAAAAGAAACAGGGAATTAAAGCTCTTCTCTAACCAAACCTGGATTAGAAATCTCTTTCTCTTTCAATTTCTCTCCCTCTCTCTCTTTTAAATTTTGCCAGAGGACACTTGCACTCACCAGATTGAAAAAGAGAAAGGGAGAGTGTGAGCAGGGAAGTAAGAAAGCAATCTCATGGGGGACTGTCATGTTGCAATCCTTTCCCTTCTTTCAGGATTTTGGGCATGCACACATATGCATCTGGTGTGTTTCTCAAGCACAAGGTCCAGAACTACAATCATGCCATCGATCATGTGGGATCCAGCCACCTTAACCATTACACCACCACCAGGCCCAGAAATCTCTCTATATACTGTACCAAAAGAAAGAAAAATTTTAAAAAGTCAATGTTCCTACAGGTTTAAAGTATCTTATGTCAAGTGGAGAACTTTTTAAGAGAGAAAAATGTATCAAGGTCTACTGGGCTTTTAAAATAAATAATGGGACTATTGAACTCTGTTGATTTACTCAGAAAAAATAATAAAATTTCCACGTCAGTTAATTTTTCAGGGAAATATTCAAAGTAAAAAAGGAAAAGATCAGGGGACAAAGAATGGAGACAAAAACATAAAGCAGGTTTCAGAACTTATATTAATGCCTAATGCTTGGAGAGTACGTACTATGGGTCAACTCTCCTTCTAATACACATGTATATGTATGTGTGTACAGAAACACACACATATGTATGTATAAACACATACATGTATGTATGTATGTATGTATGTATGTATTTATTTATTTGGAGAGGATTTTGCTATAGGGTGCATGTGCTCACTAAAAAGACAGAGAGAGACAGAAAGTGAGAAATCACCCCTCAGGGGGGATGGCCACGCCACAATCCCTTCTCCTCCATTCTCCTCTCAGGATCTTGGGCACACATGCACACGAGCCTACCGTGAGTTTAAGCCACTGGGTCCGGGACTCGAACTGCAGTCAACTACATGGAAGTTCAGCGACCTAGCCATTATGTTAATTGCTGGTCCCATGTATTTATCATTTGTGCATTTATTGATTTATTCATGTAATCACTCTATGAGTTGGGGACTATAATTGCCTTCGTGTTTCAGATGAGAAAACTGCAACAACACTGAGATGTTAAGAAATTTGTCCAAGATCTTTACACAGAAAGTAGCAGAGCTGAAGTCTAGCCCCACGCAATTGAGCTCAAATGTCTATTTCTAATGAAAAAAAAAATGCTGTATTACTGGTCCTGGGAGAGAGTGAGAGAAATTAATAGAAGAAAGCAGAGAAAAAAATAGAAAATTAATTAAAACCCATACACAAAGGCCATGCATCTGGAAAAAGGAATCATCAGTGAGAAATGCACATATGTTCTATGCAGGCAATAGGAAACAGATACAAAAAGGGTCTCAGGCTTAGTGGTGGTGGTGCAAGTGAAGGGGCACTGCTGAGTGGTGGCAGTGGCTTCATCAGAGGCCCAGGTTTGGTTTCTGTGACAACCTAAACACGTTGGGTGCAGCAACATGCCCCAGTGGTTCCAGTTAACTGGGGAGGCTGGAACAAGAGAACTGTAACATGTAGAGACCCTGTACAAAATACCTACTAGCCCAACCAGTGGTACAGGTGGTAGGGCATCACTGCATGATACTTGGAGACATATGCAAAAGTGCAAGATTCAGATGCTTGGTCACATGAACATGCTAGGTGTGTCCTTAGTCAGGACAGAGATTCTGGCCAGCTCAGAAACTGAGGAGAGGAGAGGATCGGCGTGTGGAAAGCCTCTATCAGGTATCCCTGTCTCGATCTTGCTTTCTCTGAAAATAAATGAATAAACTTCAAAAAAAATTATCTCCCTCTCTCTTCTCTCTCAAAAATAAATAAATAAATAAATAAATAAATAAATAGAAGTCAAACTGTAACATAATCATAGAGAGAGAGTCTACACAAAAAGGGGGCATTCGTATTTCATAAAGACAGATCCATATACAAACCAAGGCAAGAAAAGATGTACATATATATACTAGTAGGAATTGAGAAGAATGTGATGGTCAGCTAAAAGAAACTGGGAACTGGAATTTAGGCAGAAAACTTTCACATATGGTGGGAATGGCTACAGGGGGCTGCTGGGAAGGTCATTTTACACCTTCAGGGACAGAGAGAGGAGGAGAACTGACACGAAGTAATGTACTCTAAGGGAAAAGATGTCTGAGAGTCAGAAACCTATTTATTTCCATCATCTACTGCTATGCAAAAACTACCCCAAACTTAATGGCTTAACACAATCTCCATGCTAGTATATGCCATCATTCATGGGTCAGGAATTAGTGCATATTCAGATGGACGATTGTTTTGCCCTATATATGCTTACAACTACTTTCCACCTAGTGGCTGGGCTGGGCTCAAGGACCCAAGGCGACTTCACTTCCACACAGAACACCTTGCCATGGTCAGCTGGAACGAAGGCTGGGCTCAGATAGATGCTTCTATTTGTCTCCATGTGTTCTCAATATTCTCCATGGGGTTTTGTCCAGCAATGTTGTCTGACTTATTTTGTGCCTGGGGGCTTTAAGAGAACAAAGCAGAAGCTGTTGATCTCATACAAACAAGGTCTAGAACTGCCATAATCTCTTACACTGTACTCTATTAGTCGAAAAAGCTTCACAATCCAGCCCATTCAGGGCGAACACAAATACATCCCACCTCCTTCTAGGAAGAGTGTCAAAGAATATGCAGCTATTGTTCATCTGCTGACATAACTCCAAGCAGAAACAGGCTAGTGATGCACAGATGTTGAAAAACCAGCAAGGGTTCAAGCATTGGATACTTTCCAGACGAAATTGTCACGGGAAGCGAGAGTTCAAGAGCAGGAAGTGTCTCTGAGACAACTGGTAAAACTGAGGGTTGAATAATTGTGGAAAAAGAAAGAAATTAAATGGCAGGTTTGTGGTTATGGTAACACATCTTTTTATGGACTAAATGCACATCCTGTACTCTGTGACTCAGGTTTTCCTCATGTTCTAGATTGCATGTTTACATTGTACGTATTGTCGTGATTATCTACCTGGCTTTCTCATCCTGCCTTAATGGTCATGTTTTTCAGAGTGTAAGTTGTTATGCTTTTCATTATCCCTAATGTATTTGGAATATCTTCAATCTGTAAACATATATGGTCCATTTATAGTACATAGCCTTGGGGCCAGCAGGTGGTGCAACAGTTCGGGTGCTGGACTCTTGACGCGGCTGACCGTGGTTCAAGTCTTGAACGTGGCACCTTGCTTTCCTACTTTTTTTCTCTCTCTCCCTCATGAGTGTGTGCACCTTATGGCAAATTTAAAATAATAATAAATAAAAACTAAATAAAGAATAAAAACATGGCACATAGCCTCTGTCAGAATAACTCTCCTATTCTATTTGCTAAGAACATACAAAAATGTAGAAATGGATCCACAGATAGTAGTAATATAATAGCACTTGCTGCTCCAGTATAATATCAGAAGTAATGCTCCTTCTCAGGTCAAAAGGGATAATGAAAAGCAAAAGATGACCTGTAAACAAAGCACTTTCACTGTGTGGTCAAGCAGAAATCTGTCATACCATTTACAAGAATACTTGTTTAAGTCACACATAATATAAAGTTAATGCTACTTATTTTCTAGGGTTAGTGAGGCTATTCAGGAAAATGGTATTATGCAGATAGCCCTACAGCTTTTCAATAAGTCATAGTAATCATTATGAACATAATTTCAACTACAATATAATGCAAGTAGGGACTAGAATAAAAGTTTAAAACCCATGAGTGAAGTCTATGAATCTGTTTAAATCTCTGTGTTCTAGAACTTTAATTTTTTTTTTAAATTTTCTAAAGGGAGCATCCCTTCACAGGAGAGAAGCAGAGAAATGAGAGAGAGAGAGAGAGAGAGAGAAAGTGAGAAACCCACCCCCCAAGGGAGATGACCACACCATAATCCCTTCTCCTCCATTCCCCTCTCGGGATTTTGAGCATGCATATATACACACCTAGAGTGTTTTCAAGCCACCAATTTCTAGTCTTAAACTGTGCAGTTGGGCATGTGGGATCCAGCTGCCTTAACCACCACACCATTAGCTGACCCAAACCTTAATTTCTAAAATAAACAAATAAAATAATATCCATATGTAAATCTCAGTTATGGATTAACATTAAATTTAAAAATATGTGTTACATTACATTTTCCACTAAAATGTATTTTTAGAAATAGTGTCTGTTCTCTTGTGGATTTGATTTGACTAGTGTGCAATTTGAAAACTGCTAGCTTGCACATGAGAATTTGGAAAATATGATTGTTAGTAGAAATAAAATAAATTAAAAAGAAAGTAAAAGCTAATAGAAGAGATTTAAAAGTGAAATTTTCATATTTATAATGATTGCTTTTATGACTAAGCATATTCTTTACATAAAAATTATTTCCTAATTATTCTCAGACTTAAGAGTAACATGCAGTTCTATTGTTGTTGTTTGCTGTAGGGCCCATGCACATATTGGAGACAGACAGAGAGAGAGAAAGCAAGAATCACACCACACCACCCCATCCTACCCCCACAGGGGAGTGGCTATGCCGCAATCCTCTCTCATCCATTTTTCTCTAGGGATTTGAGGTATGCATGCATACTTGCCCAGCATCCAGTTGCCAGATCTGGAACTTTTTTTTTTTTTTTGGAGAGGTTTTTGCTATAGGGCATGTGCGCTCGCCAGACATACAGAGACATAGAGATAAAAAGTGAGAAATCACTCCCCAGGGGGGATGGCCACACCGCAATCCCTTCTCCTCCATTCTCCTCTCGGGATCTTGGGCACACACACACACACGCCCGGCGTGAGTTTAAGCCACCGGGTCTGGGACTCGAACCGCGGTCGACTACGTGGGAGTCCAGTGACATAGCCATTATGCTAACTGCTGGTCCCTGCCAGGTCCAGAACTTGACCTGCTCAGTTAGCCATGTGGGATCCAGTCACCCTAACCTCTATGCTACCTGCTGGCCCAAAATATACAATTCTTAAAAATGTATATAATGCCTCAACTGAAAGTTTATAGTAAATAATTGATCTTCTAGAATAGAGTAATATTTAAACTAAACATCCACATCTATTGAATTGGATACATTCTTTTTGTCTGGCATTTTCTTTTCTTTTCTTACTTTTTTAGCCAGAGTATGCAGGCACTTGAGAGAGCGAGAGAGAAAGCACCCTACAACGGAGCACGGTCAATCTTTTCTCCTCCATTTCTCCACTCCTTCAGGATCTTGGGTTTGCACACACAGGTGGCTGGTGTGTTTTTCAAGATGCAGAAGCTGACATTTGAAACAAATTTGGCCATATGGAATATGGCTCCCTTAACAACTGTGCTATGGACAAGTCCTATAGTATGACATATCTGTGTCACTAGAATCTGGTCACCAGATTTGTTTGCTACTCTCTGCCTCCCCCTCATGTCTCCCCTACCTCTCCTCACAATTAAAATTAGTCTCTTGCTCAGATTCCCTTGTTTGTGTGTGTGTGTGTGTGTGTGTGTGTGTGTGTGTGTGTTTTGCTTTTAGGAGAGATGTTGTATATTTTTCTTTAGGAAGTAATTTAGCATGTTTTTAAGAGTTGTTCTTGTTTATTATTTCTCTCCTACTTAAGTATGATCTCATGAAAGACAAAAAACCTTGACCTTGTATCTCCTAAATATAAATGAAAAGACTTTGAATATAAAAAGATATTTAGTAGAAAAGATTAAATCTATTAATACACATACATAATCTAGCCATGCACTTTATTCACCAAGCAAGCACAGGTAATAGTATAAAATAATAAATACCAGCTTTTTATAGTAACAGAAAAATATTTTATGCTGAGCTATTTAAAACACTTTGCCTTGCTGGACTATTCCTGACTAGTTTCAATCCAAAAATACATCATCTAGTGTCTTAAAACAGAATTGCAACTAGCCATATTCTCTACATATTAGATCAACATGATTTGAAGTGTTATCTGAGGACCAGCAGCATGGTCAGGACCAGAGACCTTATTAGGAATGTAAGTTATCATCTCCCCTGTATCTATTAAATGGAAATCTCTCAGAGAGGAGTCAGGAATCTGTGCTTTAACAGGTGATTCTGGGGCATGCAGCAGTTTGAGAGATACTAGTCTATATATTTATTAAATTTCCAAACTAAAAGAAAATCTGTGGGTCTTTTATTTTAGTTTAGTCCTTTATTTATTAAATGAGAAACTGAGACCAAGAAGAGACAGGGAACTTGTGTAAGTGGCAGAACCAAAATCACAACCAGAACTTTTGATTCCAAACCAGCGTTCTTTTCTCCATAACACTCCTAAAAAATCATTTTGTCTTAACTAAAACAAAATAAAATGGCTTTGACTAATACTGACTGGAATTTGAATTTATACCAGGTGGAATTTGAGATCCAAATACAACCATTTCTAGTGTAAATTGACAAGTTAACCAAAAATTATTAAGTAAAAAGCATAGACAGGCTATAGTGTTTGCCTGCAGGGACGGAATCATGCAATGTATAATCTACTCAGTCCATCACCAGCAGTGAACATGAATACATTGCATGTACAAGTTATACATAGGGGAAGTTTCACTCCATGTATGCAACTCTGTTATGATGAAGCCCTTCCTGCCAATGGTGTATGTGAGAAGAGCAGCTATCTATATCTTGTCCCTGACCCGAGAAGAAAAATATGAGTTCCTTCACTGCTAAGTATTTCATTGTCTGTCAGTTTTTGTAGCTGCCCTTTATGAGGTCAAGAGTATTCTTAGTTCTTTCTTTGCTGTGAATTTTTAAATGGAATAGACATAGGATTTTACGAGTTTTTGTTCTATATTCACTGAGATAAGTTTTCAATATGATGGTTCTTTTTTAGTTTTAAGAGAGCATATTGACTCATTTTCAGTTAAACGATTCCTATATACCTGGGATAAATCCCATTTGGTTATGGTATTTTATCCATTTAATATATTTTGAGGCTCAATTTGTTAAAATGTGTGGAATTTCTGTATAAATATTGTTAATGAACATTGATTAGCAGTTTTTCTTATTTCTTTTGCTTTTCTTGGCATACTTTTGCCCGGTTTAGGTATCAGTTTAGTAATAGCCCCATCAAAGAAGTTGAAAAGAAATATTTCTTAGTCATTATTTTGGGAACAATTCTTGTGGGATTTACATTGTTTTTCCCTAAAATATTTGTTAGAGCTCACCAGGTAAGCAATCTAAGCCTGAAGTTACCTTTGTAGGAAATTTTAAACTACAATTTCAATTTCTTTTACAGATACAGAGATATTCAGGTTGCCGATTTCTTCTTGAGTGAACTTTGGCAATTAATATTTTTCAATAAATTTTCAATTTTATCCCTGCTTTATGACTTAGAAACTTTCTCAGCACATTAAATTAAGGCAAACATGATATTACCTCATTTTGTTTGCTATCTTTCAGAAATCACTGTCCTTATTGCCTTATGGACAGTGTCTTGAAAATTATTGTTTTTGCCTAGTTGTTTTGTTTCATATTTGTGAGTACATTCTCTTCTATTCCTTCATCTTGTCAGAAGTAAAAGTCCTCCACCATTTTTTAATTAACCTTGCAGTGGTATATATTATCACACACATGATGTATATTTCCTCAGGATTTTACTTTAAAACAATCTGTTTCTATTTTAATTTATTTTTGTTTTTAAATATTGCCAGAGGGGTCAGCAGATGGTGTGGTGGTTAAGACACTGGACTCCCACGTGACCAAGTGTGGTTCAAGTTCAGGAACTAGTGGCTTACTTTCTCACTTTCCCTCTCTCTTTCCGTCACTCTCTGGTGAGCACATATGCCCTATAGCAAAGTTAAAAATAAGAATAATCATTATAAATACAGTTAAATACATAAATTAAAATATTGTCAGAAACTGTGTGCACTTACCAGAGCGAGAGAGAAAGAGAGAGAGAGAGAGAGAGAGAGAGAAATTACCTTCCAATAGGGCATGGTCATATTGCACTCCTTTTTCTTCCATTTCTCCATCCCATTGAGAAAAACATGCAACTAGCATGTTTTTCAAGTTGTCAGGGCTAGGATTCTTGGTCAGCCATGTGGATTAAGCTCCCTAGGCTCAGCATGTAACCACTGCACTATGAGGTCAACTCTCCTTTCTATAAATATTTAAACTACATTTCTTGGAGACATTGTAGAGTTAAGCCTGCCTTAAATTTAAAATATATATATATATATATATATATATATATATATATATATATATACACACACACACACACACACACACGCACATACATACATACATACATACATACATATATTCTGACCATCTCTGTGAGAGACACAGAGTGAGAAAGAAAGTGAAAAATGATCCCCCAGGGGAAATGGCCATGCAGTAATCCTTTATTCATTATCCTCTCAGGATTTGGGGCACCCATGCACACACATTTAGCATGTTTTTCAAGCATCACCATATATAATATTTATCAGTAATCATTAATAATTACAGCCCTGAGAAGAGCTCTCTGGGAAGGACTTGCCTTTCAGATCCAAGCCAGCTTGCATATCTGCCTATAATTTCTGGGAGCAGGTCAGCCTGCTGAATCTGAATGTGGCCCTAGCAAGTTCACCTAGGAGGGGCTGGAAGAGCCTGTCTGTGAGACCCAAGGAGCAGATCCTATGCAGCCTATGTGAAATGCCCAGATGTATCTCTATCAAGGTTAACCAGGTGCAGGAGGCAAGCCCAGTCTATGTGGACCGCAGAACCCATTGAGCTTGCTTTTTCTTTCCAAGGGTAGGTTGTCCCCCATGATCACGATACAGCCCTGGCAAAGGTGGTCTATGGTGGGGCTACATGCCAGCCATGCCTCTCAGATCCAAACAGGCTTTTGCACCTACCTCTGATTTCCTGGGATGAGCCAGATCCCAAACCCTTATGCAACCCTGGAAAGTTTGTCTAGTAGGAGCCAGTGGCAAACCTATCTGTGAGATCCAACAAGAGGTCCTCTGTGACCTACATGAATACCTGGTGAGGGGGTGACTCTCAAGTCCTGAATGTGGCCATGGAAAGGCTGTTCAAGAGAGGCCAGGGCAAGCTTCTCTGTCTAACCTTACCAGAGACTAGACACATATACCCCCAGAATTCAAGGAGGTTGATCCAATTTGAGCACATTCACACTAGGAGTTAGGTGGCTGAATCATGTACTGCAAAATCATGAGGTGGTCTGTGGCAGTGCCCAGTGTTCCCTACTCTGACCTAGAGTGGGATCTCCGACATCTTCCCCTCTATTAGGTGCCCGTCCTCTTTCCTTTATCCACACTTACCATTCAGGGAAATCCAGAGAAGTCAGCTGTCGTGGCCTTAGTTGGAGGAAGTAGCCACTCCTCATGACTTGCAATGCAGGAAAGGGAGAGTGTTGACCTGCTGTGGCCGCTATTTGGAGGGAAATGTCCAGATTCCTCAGTCTCCCTTGGCGGGTAGGGATGATGCTCTTGTCTTCCAGTTCTGGTGAAAGAGGCAGAATGCACTGATCCCTCATTTAGAGGGCTGGTAGGGTTCAGTCCTTGTAGTTATTCACCCCTTTTTCTCCCAATCACAAGAGTTGTGTGTGTCCTCTGCTTCTGCCAGGTAGCAGAAAAGCCAGATCACCCAGCCCACATTGCAATACGAGCTCCATATGTTGGTTGACCCCCCCAAGATGGTGCCAAGCTCTCCAGTCTTGAGGCGGGGTAGAGATGGGAGCTCCAAAATTTTCTCTGAGGTGGAATATCAATGCACTTCCCTATGATAGCATTAGCTCCATACCTGTTTCATTGTTCTTTTGTAGATAAGGAGTTTCAGAGTCCAAGGTGGGAGTATGAAATTTGGAATTCCAGAGGAGAGATCCACTTGCCTTTGCCCAATCCCCATCCTGTGGTAGGGAAGGCTTGGCAGCCTCATTGAGTTTAGATGATTGATTCTCTCTTTACTTTTCCAGTTAAAGATCCTTTCCTCCAAATCTTATGCAGTCTTTTTCTTGTGCCCAGTCTTACCTTACTTCTCTGCTGGAAATGACAGTATTTATTAAAATTTTTTAGCCTTTCTTCACAGTATTAGTCACTATAGTATTCTAGTTGGCCTCTTACCTCTTCTCCCCCACACCACTTTTTAAACTAATCTATGGAACTATCAGTTCAGGGCCAACTTCATGGTACACTGGCAAATCACTGTTCCAGAGAAGCCAGAAACCACATGGTCACTGCCATAAGATCCTCAACCCAGTCAGCCTGAAACCTGGCATACTCAAATGCCCAAGTGTAACAAGCTAGAAGACTGAAGGATAGGGACTGCACTGTGATCGGATCCTGTAGAGGGTGCTCGTCTTTGTCTTTCTCATTCTCTATCTTACATACGTACACACATCCTAGCATAAAGAAAGAAAAAAAAGTAAATAACTACTCCAATTTTTTTTTCAGAGGGCACTTGGGGTTGCCAGAGGGAAATGGGTTGGTGGCAGTGATGGGGGTGGGTTAAAAAGCACCCTTCATGGCGTATGGTCAGGCCACAGTGGCCGTGTCCATGCTTTCAAGATTTGGGGCCTGAAAGGACACATGCCTCATGTGTTTTTCAGGCTGCCAGATCTGGGATTCAAACAATGCCATCAGCCATCAGAGAGCCATCTTAACGATCATGCCACAGACCAGCTCTAAATATCGTTTGTTTACATACCATTAAAATATTATCTAATGCAGGCCACCTCCATAGCACAGTGGTTAAGAGCTGTGCATTGGGAGTCAGATCCAATATGGCTGACTGCAGTCTGCATTCTAGTCCTAGCAACTTGAAAAAAAACATCACATGTATGTTCAGGTGTGCCCAAAATTCTGACAGGTTGAAGAAATGGAGGAAAAAGACTTGTGGTGTGATATCGCCCCATTGGGGATTCTTTATCTCTCTCTGGCAAGCAAGCACGCACTCCCCCTTGAGGAGTCTCTCTCTCTCTCTCCACATGTATATATATAATGAAAAATAGTTAAAATTAAAAAAAATATTCAGAAATATATGAGTCAATAAATACACCATGTCATTCTCAGTTCAGTGGTCAATTAGATCAAGAATTGTAATTATAGTATATGACAGAATAATCTCATTAAGAAGATTTACTTAATAGCAGCTATATATTGACTAAATACTACAGAAATTACAAACTTTTCAAGCTTTCTTATAATATGAATAAAATTTTTTGAATCTCTTATTTTGTATAAGTAAAATCTCAACAAACAAATAAAACAAAGAACAAAGACATGAGACAATGTAATAAATGGCAGCTAAGCAAACAATATTCAAAATACATATCCTTAAAAAATTCATCACCGAATCAAACGTCTTCAATGTTTTATAAAATCAAGTGTAAATAACAACAACAAAATAAGGGTTCTGAGCCAACAAATTAAAAAAATAAATAAATAAGAAAAATCAGATAACAGAAACTAGCAAAGCTGAAAGCTGGAATTTGTACCTTAGTGAAAAGAAACTGATGACAGAATTGAAAAGCACAAGAAGAGCAGGAGCGAACACAGTGAGCTGAGCTGGCCTATTTCTTTCTCTCTGACTATAAGCAAATAGAAGATGTTGGATGAAATAGTTTTTTTAAATGGCTTCATACAATTCTTAGCTTGAAAAGTGACAAGAAAACTCCAGGAAGCTTAAACAAAGAAGTAAAGCAATAATAGAGAAGGAAGCTAAAGTATTCAGCCAGATATTTCATTAAGGGCTATGACACTAATACAAAATAAGAGGAATGAAATATAAAGAAGTCTTTAAACAGCAGAAAATTTCAACACACTGCTCTTAAAACCTGTTAGGTAAAGCAGAAAAGATCTTTAATGATAGGAAAATTTGAACAACAAAATTAAAAAATTGAAAGAGCAAATAGGGAATTTATAGCCTTTTTCTTTGCTTTTTTATTTAGTTTCTGTCTTTCTTCTAAGAGACAGAGTATGAGAGAGAGACAGCCCCATAGGATCATGATTCCACAGTTCACCCCTAGCCTCAGCTAGTCCTGGATCATGGGTACACATGCGCTGGGTGTATTTAGGGAGATTCTATGGAATTTACATTCTTTCAAACTTAAATGAGATAGCCTTAAAAGTTGGTCAGGTTATAGACCATGTAGTAGTTTCAACAAATGTCAAAAAATTAATAGCATATATACCACATTCTATTATATAACTATTTTGCTATAAAATAAAAAACTAAATTGAAAAGGTAGACTAAAAATAAGCCAGGAAACCAAAATCTATAACAACAAGTGTTTGGACATTTAAAGAGTACAGTTCTAAATAAGATACAAATAGAAGAAGAAATCATAGTAGATAATGATTATTATTAAATATCATGCTATAAATTACTGTTAAACTCCCATATTGCAAAATTTGTGGAACACAATTAGGGAATATTTTAAAGGAATATATAATCCTAAAATGCATGTACTATAAAACAAGGAAGACTAAGAATTAATGAGCAAATCATCCACCTAAGAACTTATTTTAAGAATAATAATAAGACAAATCCTAGAAATAGAACAGAGAATAATAGAACTTAGATCAAATATCAAGTAATACAGGGGACCAGCAGTTAGTGTAATGGCTATGTCGCTGGACTCCCACGTAGTCGACTGCAGTTTGCGTCCCGGACCCGGTGGCTTAAAACTCATGCCAGGCGCGTGTGCGTGCATGCTCAGGATCCCGAGAGGAGAATGGAGGAGAAGGGATTGCAGCGTGGCCATCCCCTCTGGGGGGTGATTTCTCGCTTTCTGTCTCTCTGTCTCTCTGTCTGTCTGGCGAGTGCACGTGATCTATAGCAAAAAAAAAAAAAAATCAATTAATACATAAAAGAAATATTAAAAACAGAACAAAATAATTATTTTTTAAATAACTAATAAAATGAAAAAATCTGTAATAAGTCTGATGGAAGAGAGAGACAGGGAAAGACAGCAGGGAAGCAGGCAGGAAGGAAGGGAGAGAGAGGAGTACAGTGCTAGTAAATCAGCTCTCTGAAGTGTGGAGAGGTAGGCCTTATTTGTAGAGTTTTCTGACTTCCATCACGTAGCTATCCCTGCCTTAGCTGGTTTTAATCTACCAACAGTATGCCTCTGAAAGCCATTTGGGAAGAGATGCAAAGATGCTCATCTCTGAGAAACTGGTAAAAGCCAGCTTCAACACACCACTAGAGAGGTCACAGAAAAATAGTACTGCATTTTTTTTCTTTTTTTAATATTTTTTTTTTCTATGGAACTGTGTGCTCACCTCAGAGAGACAAAAGGAAAGTCATAAATCACCCTCCAGGGGGAATGGTCATGTCATAACCCACTCTCTTCTTGGGAATTTGAGCACACACACACACACACACACACACACACCCAGGGTATTTTTGACACTGAGTCTGGGATTCGAATCATGCAACCAGCCATATGAGATTCAGCACTTTCACCTCCATGCCACCCGCTGGCTCCAATAATACTAAATTTTAAAAATACAGGATGCAATGAGGTAAATCTTTGAATATTGCTAGAGAATATTTTAACTCTGCCAAGATACATAAAACTTGGACAAAATGGACCATTTCTTATCAAAATATAGCTTACCAGAATTCACCCCAAAGAAAACTTAACAAGAATTAGATCATTAAGACAATGATTAAGTTTAAAACTCATGCATTACTTTACATAACAAAACAAATAGACTCATCAGATTTTATAAATGAGTGGTTTCTAAAAAAATTAAAGCAGTAGTTCTTGAAGTCTAGTCCTCAGAACAAAAGCAGCCACATCACCTGGAAATTTGCTAGAAATGCAAATTTTCAAGTTCTACTTCATACCTACTAAATTAGGAAGCCTGGGTGTGACGCCAACCGCTATGTATAGTGACATATGCTGAAGTTTGAGAATTACTGTTTCAAGGAAAAGATCTACCTAAAATTACATAAACTATTTTAGAGGACAGAAAAAGAAGAAATTCTCTTCCAGCAATCTCTGTCTGAGTGTACCATGACCAAATTAGGAATAATCCATGGGCAGTATCCCATGATTAAGTTAGGAACATCTGTAACAAATACAAATAAGCTTTCTATCAAGAAAACTATTACTGAAATTTGCCAGCTGAACCAATTAAAAGAGGAAAGCCACATGATAGCCTCTTAAACTACAGAAAACATTTTTGATGTTTCAATACTCATTCATGATAATAATTCTTAATACACTAGAAATAGAAAAGCATTAACCTGATCAAAACTATTTACTAAAACCCTTCAATAAACATATTTTTGATAAAATTACAGATATGTTTCCTTTAAATTAGGAACAAGACAAAGATATCTACTATTACCGTTTCCATTCAACATTTTACTGGCGTTTCTGGGCTGTGCAGCAAAAATAATAAAATAAATATTAATTAGAAAGGAAGAAATATAGTCTATATTTAAGATGATACTGTGAATGCAAAAACCTCAAGATAGTTTATACACAAATTACTGAAGTTCAGCAAAGTTATTTACTGTGAGATCAATGTACAAAAAATCAATAGGATTCCCCTGCAATAACAATAGATCTCATATGTAATAACTAAAGATTTTAAGTCATTTAGGAACAAATTTAGCCAAGTTAACAAGATATAACCCTAATTATTTAGTCATATAAACTTCAATGAAGAGCAAATGGCACTTTTATGTTTGTAAAAAGGACAATTCAATGTTTTAAAGCTGTCATTTCTTCCTAAATTAGGATTGCCAGATTTGACAATTAGAAATATACAGTACTTGGCTAAATTTGCATTTGAAATAAATGAAGGTAAACTTTTTTGTATAAGTGTGTTCCAAATATTACATGAGGCATACTTGCACTAAAATTACTGCACAGGAGACAGATAGGAAGACAGACAGACATAGATAAACTGTGTGTTTATCTGACCTTAATTGGATCTCATAAATTTGATTGGGCAACTATGCCAAATTAGTCTATCAATCCAATATAATCCAATACAACTTCAACTGAACTTTTCACAGAGCTTAAAATAACCTAAAAATTACATAGAAGAGTAAAACATGCAATATGTAAATGTGAAAATTATTCAAGGATAATGTGTAGGTTTTTGTCTTTGGCCTGTACAATTAAAGAGACATTTCTAAGAAGTCTAACTCAAAACAAGAGAGTGTCTTTCCCAAAGAGAATTTCAATTTCTCATCCCAGAATTCAGAAGCCTCAGCCCTGATTATACCTGCTTTGGCCTATTGATTCATGTCAGATAGGAATAAAAGGGGAAAGGAGACTGCCCACATCATTTATTTTCACTCTAATTCAAAATCTCTACTCTTTCATCAAGGAATCAAAGGGCACTTTCAAGGTAAGGCAATAAAAATGCAAAAACGAAAATTTGTAATTTGAAAATGAGTCATGACAGTCATTTGAGCTCAATAACCATGTTCCAGGTGTTATCTGATCTTATCCCCCTATACTGTATATAGATTCAGTATCTCATGAGAAAAATAGACCAGACAGACAGATGATCTTGGTAAGGTGGTAGGACCAATTTATGGTTTTAACCTGGTAGATACATGAAAACCAGTAACAACGGGATGTTGGAGGAAAGAATATACTTAAATAAAAATACAACCATGGGTAGAATTTATATCACTTTGTATTCTTTAGGTTCAAGAAACAAAAAATCAACACAGGCTAACAAATAAACAAGAATGTACAAGAGGACTGAAAAATATGGGATACTTTGACACAATTTTTGAGTCTATATTGGAAAAGTGAGGAGCCAAATTATCTTTGGGGAGAATGGAAACTAGTGGACAGTCACAGCCAGGTTGAATTAGCACCAAATGCTTTTTCCATCTTTTCCTGCATTCCACATGAGCTCCAAATTTAAAGGAAAGCATTTAATTGATATAGTTTATCATATACTCAGCCTTTATCCAGAGGAAACAGGGACATCTTGGTTGACATTTCCATGGCTCTATCCAATGGTGAAGGAGTAGCTTTCCTAACCTTCGTTCAGGGCACCTTTTCAAAAGAATAGGAAATGGATTTTTGGCAGGCATAGGCAGCAGATGCCCACTTCATGACTGAATAACACAGGGCTTGGGAAATGTACCAATTCAAAACAATGATTGCCAGTTGAATCTTGCTGCAAGATCACTCTACTTTTTTTTTTTTCCTTTTTAATTGCAGAGGGCATGTGCACTTGCCAGAGACAGACAGAGAGACAGAGAAAGAAGAAGGAGAAAGCACTTCTGAATGGTCCATGGTCACACTGCAATCCTTTCTTTTCCATTTCTCCACCCCCAAATCCTATCAGGATTTGGGGCACAGGTGCACCCAATGTGCTTTTAAAAAATCTGACAGGGCCTGGGATCTGAATCACTGGGTCAGGCACATGGGCTCTGGCTACTCTTAACCACTAAACTATGGGACCAGACCGACCACTGTTTTAGAAAGAGGATTATCTCAAGATGAATTATTCCAGGAAATGATTAACGGTAAACCAGGAAATTAGATGGATATTTGTTTGAGGGAGAAAAGGGTCTCTTCCCTCTCTAAGGTTGCTGGACATCATGCTGACATCAAAGTGTTATTCCAGAGCTGCCCCTGCCTTGGGTGGTTGTTAAGAACCTCTATTTAGAGTGTAAGTAGAAACAGCAACAACAATGAAAAAAGATAAGCTACTTTATCGATACTTCCAGTATCCAAGACCGTACTCAAGGAATCCTCCCATGTCAAGAAAGGAGCATCAGAGCAAATGGTGAATATCTGGCACATAGCAAAAGCAAAAACATAAAAGCCCTCCCCTCTACACTATAAAACCAAAAGCAAAAACCAATCATGTGGACTACAGAAGAATTTTCTTTGCCTAAGGTCATAATGGAATTTCACCACCAGTCACGACCAGAAGACAACCTCTGGCCAGTAGAGTAACCTCAAGATAATCAAAAGCAACAATAGCATAGCATAGAAGCAAAATGAGGATACTGGAGTTAAGGAAAACATTCATTTCAGAGCAACATGTACACTCTGCATATTTAGTAAAAAAGTCATTTAACCATTCTTACATAATAAGGTACCATAAAAACACCTAACCTAGCAGGTGGTATGGTGGTTAAGGCACTGGACTCTCACATGGCTGACCACAGTTCAAGCCCAAAACTGGTGGCTTAACAATCATTCAGGCATGTGTGTATGCATGCCTAAAATACTGAGAGAAGAGGAGAAGGGATTGTGGTATGGCTATTCTCTTTGGGAAGTGATTTCTTACTTTCCCTCTCTCTGTCTAAAAAATTAAAAAACAAAACAAAATTAAAAAACACTAAGAAGAAAACATACATAGTGTATATATATGTGTGTACATATATAATATATATAAACATAAATTATTTGTTTTTATATATATACACACACACACCATATATACACACATATGTATATATAAATACATATGTAAGTATATAGAAGCACACACATCTTATATATATACAAAAAAAGCATATTTCATTTAGGAAATATTTGCTACTAATATTTCCCAACAGTTTTCATTCCCCTTTTTATTTGTTTAAGGTATTTTTGATATGCAGAAGCTTGGCATTTTTATAGTATCAAGCATATTATTCTTTTCCTCTGTAATTTCTTCCATTTCTTTTACACTTAGAAAGTGCTTCTCTGCAAAAGATCAATTTATGGTGTGGATAATTCATTCTTTTTAACTTTTGGCATAAGCAGTGTGTGGACAAGTTGGCTGAGTTAAGTTTTATATGTTGTCATTTGCCCTAACTAGGAATCCCATACAAAGAGCAATCAGCTAGCATTTAATCAGAGTCGTATTCCAAAGACAACAGGTGCTGCGGGTAATTTATCTCTAAGCACCACCAGAACGTTTGCTAATTAGTATATGAATAATGAAGAAGGGGTTTTGTTGATAAAATGGCTTCTTGTGAAATTAATGCATTTGAGATTTATATATTGGATTTTAAAAATCAGGGTCAATTCCTACTCTTCCATGAACAGTAAATAATAATCTAGTGATCCCTATATCCCATTAAGCTAGGAATGGTATCAAGACTTGATCTGTATTAAGATTTTTTTCTGCCTGTTTTCTTTCTTATTTTATAATATTTTTTTCATACGGTGAGTGTGCTCACTGGAGAGAGAGACAGACAGACAGACAGAGACAGACAGAGACAGTGAGAGGGAAAGTGAGAAATCACACCCCCCTCCCCCAGGGGGGATGACCTTGCTGCAATCCCTACCCCTCCGTTCTCCTCCTAGGATCTTGGGCATGCATCTACACATATCCGGTATCATTTTCAAGCCACTAGATCTGTGACTGGAACCACCATCAGCCATGTGAGAGTCCAGTGATAAAACCACTACATCATCTGCTGGCCCCTCTGTCTGTTTTCTAATGGTTGCATGCATGACAGAATTTGGTCTCAGAATTGGTTTCTTTATAACCTTGTGGGGAAGTAGTTAATTCTCAGCTACCTCTAAACTTTTGAGGCTACTATTAAATTTATAAAAGCAACCTAAGGGTCATGCAAGATTGACTCAGCTTAAGCTAATCAATATTATGATTTTATCTTTTATATCAAACTCTTGACCTGCCTAGAGTGTTTTAATGACAACTGGCTATAGAAGTGGAATCATGGCAAACTGGTGTCAAACAGGAGGTGGGAAGAATTGTGCCAAATTGCAGACACCAGGGGAGCTGCCATTCTTCAGTTCCTGCCAAATGCTGCCATCTGGGAATGTGGGTCGGTGTTGCAGTATCTTCTAATTTCTCTTCTCCTGATTTAAAAAAAAAAAAAAACTCATATTTGATGTAATTTTTCTGATTTAAAAAATACCAGGCAATGGACAGTACACATTTGTGTCTCAGCTTTAGCACAAGGGTGATCAGTTTGTCAGGTATGAAGAAAAAAATATTGTCCTAGAACAACTATATCACAAGCTAAATCTAAAACTCTCTGAAGAAAATCAAGATTACTATAACATTAAAAGTGATTATTTTCTTAATTCTGTCATAATAGCTAATATTGATTAAAGAAAAATAATGATGAGGTTTAAGAATGGATCAACATGACAATTCTGTTGATAAGCATTCCATGTTATGCAAAACAAAGCTCATTTTTAGACTTTTCTAACTCTAGATGGATCTTACTTGTCTCTAGAGAATCTTCCCCAAATTGGAATTAGTAGCTAGAATAAAAACTACTTATAATGAAGATGAGTTTTAAAGAATGTAATTACTGTGGATTAATTTTTAATTCGTGAGTTCTACAGCTAAAATTTTTAATGCATGTTACTGGAAATGTCAAAAACTCAGATTGTGATTTTAAATTTACATTCCTTGGGAGATTATATTTCACCTTTTTGAGAATTATTTTATTTTTATTATTATTACTTTTTAACTTGACCAGAAAAACAGAAAGAAAGAGAAAGAGAAAGTGAGAAAGCAAGCCACCAGATCTGAGACTTGAACCACAGTCAGCCATGAGGGAGTCCAACACCTCAACCAGCACACCATCTGCTGGCCCAATATTTCACTTTAGAAAATAATTTATCAATTTTTACCAAAAAGGAACAGCATCAAAATTTTATGAAATTATACTTCATTTTTAATGTCTTATTTATTTTTTAGTTTTGCCATAGAGCACATGAATTTACCAGTGAGAGAGAGAGAGAGAGACAATGAAAAATCATCCCCCAAGAAGGATGGTCATGCTGCAATCCTTTCTCTTCCATTCTCTCTCAGGATTTTGACCACACACAAACACACACACATACATACATGCACGCATGTGCACTGGGTATGTTTTTTCTTTTCTACTCTTTCTTTCTTCTTTTTTTTAGAGGTTTTTGCCATAGGGTATGTGCACTCACTGGAGAGAGAAAGACAGAGACCATGAGAGGGAAAGTGAGAAATCATCCCCCATGGGGTATGGCTAGGCTTCAATCGCTTCTCCATCCTCCTCCTGGGATCTTGGGCATACATGTATACATGCCCAATGTGACTGTCAAGCCACCAGGTCTGGGACTCAAACCACACATTCTGCTATGTGGGATCCAGTTGCCTTAACCACCATACCACTAGCTGACCCTCTTACTGCTTTTTTATTTTATTTTATTTTATTTTATTTCATTTTACTTTACTTTACTTTATTTTATTTTACTTTACTTGATTTTATTTTATTTTATTTTTTAAGCTTACTTATTTCTTCCATGAGTGAGAAAGCACCTCCAACAGGCTCTTGACATAGAATTCCACCCCTCACTTCAGCCAGCTCTCAATCATGGGCACACTCATTCTCTATGTACTCAGGGAGGTCTGTTGAAGTTTATCTGGAACCTTCCATGTGGTTCCTTATAGAGCGTCATTTTACCACTGTACCACTAAACAGCCCCTGTTCTTACTGCTTTTGAAGACCGAATGAGATATTACAGAGCTAGCATAAGATTTGAGGTAGGTCAAATAATGTAATGATAATTGCTAAGATTTTAACCTTTGCTAAGTGTTTCATACTTCATATTAAATCTGTAACAAAGGTAGTAATTTACCTTTCTTTGGCTACATGTGGGAAAACTAAGGTTAGAGATGTTAGATTGCATGACCGAGTTAGTTCACAGCACTCCTGATCCCAGGACGGAATGTGTCTTTACTGCCCCTTTACGGGATTGTGTCCATGCTCTTCCCCAGCCAGGCTCTCTGTGTGCCTTGATACTACTCTGGGCTACTTGTGAGCATTGCTAACCACTCTGAGGTTTCAGCCAACTCACAGTAAGAGGGACTAAAGATATTCACAGATCTGGATTCTTACTGTGAAAAAAAGAAGTTTGTTAAGTGTTTAGAAAATAATAAGCAATCAACTATTTTATTTCTTTCCATATTTCAGAATATCTATCATCTCAAGCAATATAATAAATAATTTTTCAAACTTTGTGAACCAGATACTTGATGCCTAACCTCACAATGGCACTTTCATAGTTTGCTTTATATCTAACGGTGCTAGAAAAAGGTCATTTTTGAGAATTCTTTGACAGCTGGTTTTCCATTCTGCCAGTGGGAGGCATTCACATGCAAAAAGAAGTGGGAAGGAAGAGGTGCTTTTTTTCTTGTTTCTGACTTCATACTGCATTAGAGGGGTAGATGACTGCTAGCAACCATGAGTTCCTGGACTTCTCAGGAGTCTCAGTGACTATACCAGACTCTGCCTTCTTATTACAGCCTAAAAATGTGTCCCAGCAGTCTCAGGGAGCTTCAGGGATTTTAAATTCTCTGCTCCTCCAGGCTTAGAAGAGGTGGTGAATTCTTTAGCTACTGATTTCAGGGTGTTCTTGTTCTTCTTTTTTGGCTCCTCTAGTTTCCCAATACTTTTGCTAGCAATTCACTGCATTAAACTGCCTGCGTGTGAAATACTTGAGGTGGTTTTTGTTTTCCAGAACGGATCTCAACTGATACATTTTTGTGAAGCTGTTTCAAGCTCCTAGGCTATCTTGGGTTGAATTTACTTTCATGCATACAATTCCATAAATCAATAAACCCCAAATGTGTATAATTATAAAACCATTTAACATTGATTCTTCAAATCCTACTCTTTTTTGAGAAAAATGTGGCATGGCCAAACATAGCTGTTGTTTGAGGGCGATAAGTTATTTCATATATATGACAGGGTAGACTATTTGAATGACTTTTTTTTTAATTGTAATTTTTTAATTGGAAAACAAATATACAACTTGGAATGGATTTGAGGCAAATTGTGCCATAAGCAGATTTTCTTTAAGTGGCTAAACAAAGTTTAAAAAGCAAGTAACAATAAAAGAAAATGTTTCTGGTACAGGGCCAGCAGTACAAAAAAATAGTGTAAGAGTACCTGGATAATACACCCGTTTTGCAATAGTGCAACTTTTAAGTACATATTATTGACTGTCCCTGGTCCACGCAGAATGGTATGGTGGTTAGGGCAACTGGACTCCCAGATGGCTGACCACAGTTTGAGTTGCAAACCTGGTGGCTTGCTTTCTCACTTTCCCTCTCTCTCTCTCTGGTCAAATTAAATAATAATAATAGTAATAAATACAATAATTCTTTAAAAATAATAATTGTGTTTTAAAGAACTTCTATTGCAAAATAAAACAGAGAATTTATTTTTATCTTTTGATGTTACATTCAATGAGAAGTTGTGTCATCTAATTAAACAACTATGGGCACTGGAGATGACCTAATAGCTAGTATTGTCAACATAAGGCATTTAAAACTCAGTACAGATGGAGCCAGCAGGTAGCATAACGGTTAAGGTGTTGGAGACCTCCGTGGTTGACCACAGTTGAAATCCTGGACCAGACATCTTAAAACTCATGCTGGGTACATGTGTGTGCTTGCCCAAATTCCCAAGAGGAGAATGGAACAGAAGGGATTGCAGTGTGGCCACCATCTCTGGGGATGATTTCTCACTTTCTGTCTCTCTGTCTCTCCGGTGAGCACATGTACCCTACAGCAAAAATCCCTAAGGGGAAAAAAATTCTAAAAGAATATATATATATATATTCAATATTCAAATTATACGTATATACAATGAGAGATCAGAAAGCCATGTTTGACTTTACAGTTTGACTTTGTAAACAATAAAATTTGTCTCAGTGACTGTTTAATGTTGAACTTATTCCTGGGCAAACATTGTTATAGTTCAGTTGTAACTTTTGGGACTAGAACCAGCCACAGACACAGCATTGATTATTCCATTAAGTAAGAGAAAAATACAAGCAAAACTGGCTTGTATACTATTATTTACAAAGGAGTTTTACCAGAAAAGCATATTTTGAGTACTGTAAGTAGAACAACATCAAATGGTAAGGTTGAGATCAAGCTATGTAATAGCACTGGAACAAAATCTTCAGCTGAAATGAAAAACTTTGCTTTCCAAAACTTCCTCTTGATTTTTGTTCTATTCATCTGCTAGCTATAATGACTGGTATGTTCCCGAATCTTGTTCATTCTGTTTCCAGACATATGACAAAGTTGTATGTACAGCTATAGGATGAATGCTAGCACATGGAAGAAAATGGTATGCCCTTGCTTGTCCCTATTTTTTTTAGGAGGGGTGGTTTTATTCAGTGCCTGAAGAAGTATGAGCTCACCAGTGAGAGAGACAGAGAAAAAGCACACCACACTCAAGGCATGGTCATATTGCAACCCATTTCCTTCCATTTCTCCATTCCATAAGAATTTGGGACATACAAATGTCTGATGTTTTGAGGCTACTGCTGGTGTCCATATGAGATCTGGCCCCCTATACACAGTCCTTAAACACTGTGCTATGGGCCGGCCTTTACTTCATTTTCAATAGGCTTACTTTGGCTTCTATGTTGAGAATAGACACAACAAGAACAAGAACAGAAACAGGAGAACCAATTCCAGGCTACTGTAAATATCCAAAAAGAGAGGGGTCAGCAGGTGGAGTGGTGGTTAAGTGCTAGACTCCCATATGTCTATTGCTGTTTGAGACTTGGATCTGGTAACTTAAAAATCACCCAGGTACATGTGTACAGGTGCCCAAAATCCCAAGAGGAGAACGGAGGAGGAGGGATTGTGGCACGGCCATCCCTTTGGAGTATGATTTCTCACTTTCCCTCTCTCTGACGCTGTCCTGTGAGCACATGCACTCTATTGCAAAAACCTTAAAAAAAAAAATCCAAGTAAGAGTTTAGGTATATTGTAGTAGAGGTGGTAAATAGTCCGATTCTAAATATATTTTGAAGGAAGAGGCAATAATTTATTTGCAAAATGGACATGGAACATAAAAGAATGAGAGGAACTACAATCGGTTTGGACAAGGAAAGTTAGAACCGGTCTTAGTCTGTTTTTTCATTGCTAACAGAAACACCTAAAACTGGGTGATTTATAAAGAAAACAGATTTATTTGAAAAGCTCACAATTCTGGTGCCGAGAAGGTCCAAAGGCATCACAAAAGGAGGAAGTCAGAATTTTTAGCAGAGCAGAGCACGGTGTGTATCCATGAATTTCTCTCATTCCCTCTGACTATGTACATACCGAATGCAATTAGTGGGGGCCCCTGTACTAATGATTTTATCACACCCAAAGGTCTCACCCTGGGAGACTATGAAGGAGAATTTTTACTTACCTTGATAATACACTGAAGTCCCAACATATGAATTTTAGGGGTGGAGGCAACTAAAGTCTAGCAGAGACATTTACTGAAATGGCAAAGATTGCAGATGTGGCTGAGAGAGCAGTTGAAGCGATAAAGAGCGTTCTAATAGGAGCTCCCTTGACTTAATTTTGTTGTGTGCTAATGAAAACATAGACTATAACCTATAACGTTAATTTAGAGAACCCATTCTTAATATGCCTCTAGAGCAACTGAAGAAGTGCTAAAATGTATTTATGGACCAGAAAACACACTTTTCTTTCTCCTACATATACATCCATGTTCCAGACCCAGTTTTATCTTGAACAAGGTCTTCAACCAAGTCATTTAACTTTGCTATATATATACGTATTTTTTAATTGGTAAAATGAAAAATTCAACTAGGTGAATTCTTACAGTCTCTGCCTGAATTAAAATCCCAGCTATGTGCCCGATTCTGTAATATAGGAATAACATCAATACTCACTTCAGTTTATTGTGCAGATGAGCTTGTATGTATAATGCACTCGAACAATGTCTAGCATCCTGTTAATTAGTATTAACTCTTCAAGTTGGAATCTTGAAGAGATTTTGCTATTACCTTTTTGTGGGTTCTGTGGGATAGAGAAGTAAAACTGAGTTAAGAAGAGAATAAAAATAGGGAAATTTCTAGTCCTGAAACAGTTAATGAAATCTCAAAATGCGACATCATTGCAGATAAGAAGATATTGCCATGGAATACTGAAATCATACGGCCACTTCTGAAGGTAAGAGACTTGCTCTTTCACCCTCATTTTAGTTCAAATTAAGAAAATTGAGTCGGTTCTGAAAAAGGCAATGTACAATACATATCAAATGAAGCATACTGCTAGTTTGATGTGTAAAACCACAGGCTTGCAAGTCAAAATAATCCATTTTCTTTCATTTTAAATTCTCAGGCCTATTAATTTCTTTCTCCAGCTTCTTGTAGGTTATTCTGCCTTTCAGTTAAGAAAAATGGGTCCAAAAGCAAAGTATTTTTTACTAATTAAATTGCTCAACTATTTAGAAGGTAAATATATTGAGACGTCCTGGAGGACTCCACTCTATTTCCTACCCCTCACATTTCTTTCCTACTTTTGCTAAGAGCTCTTCAGACTGAAAATCAGCCAGGCGCCCAAGGGCTTCTTTTGGGTCTCAACGTTAGATTTCTGAACAGCACCACTTGCTGGTCCTACACGCGTTTTACCTCCTCCACCTCAAAACTCTGTGGATCAGTCCTCTTTCAGAACCTTCTGCCCCTAATACAAGTAAAACGAAGTATAAAGAAACGTGTAAGATCCAGGCGACGAAATTGCGGGCCCGGGTGGCAGCAGAGAGCCGCGCAGCAGCGCGCGCCAGGGGCGGAGCGTGGGGAAGGAGGGCGGGGAAGCGCGACGCGAGCTCGCGGGTGTCAGGAGCTGCTTCCGCCCCGCGCGGCCCCGCCCCCGCGACGCGCCGGGCAGTCACGTGACGGCCGCGCGCGTCCCCGGCCGCTGCGGGCTCCGAGGCCGAAGAGAAAAGGCTGCGAGGTGGCCGCCGCTGTGGCCGGAGAGGTGGGAGTCAGGGTGAAGCCTTTGTGGGGTCAGGGTGGAGGCCGGCCACTCCGAGATCCTAACTCGGAGGAAAGTGACAGCCCGTGGAGTCACCTCTATCCACGACGCGCTCCTACGCGGCCCATCGCTGGGGGTCGGAGAGGGGCGGCGGCAGGGTCAGGGGCCGGTATGTAGATGGACGCCCTTGGGGCCGGCGCGGCCCCGGCCGTGCGCGCGGAGGCGGGATGGGACGGCTCAGCCCTTACCGCCGCCCCCGCTTTGGCTGCTGTCGCAGGCGAGAAGGCTGTGACGGCCTTTGCGTTGCCCGCGGGCGCCGCAGCCCCTGTCCTGGGCGACAGCCGGAGCTGGTCTCGTTCGGGGTGCGAGAGGCGGAGCAGCGGCCATTACTGCGCAGCCTCTTCCGCCGGGGTCGGCGTCTCTGCCTTTAGTGGCCGCCAGGTCCCTGTCTTTCCCCGCTCGGCTGTGGTGTCAGCCCTCTGTCGGGAACCTTCTGGCCTCAAGGTTTAGGGACGGCGATGGTTTCGGAGGTAACCTGCCCCCTGTTTCCCTTGTGGAGTCAAACACTTTGGGCCTTGGGTCAGATGGCAGCCAGGGCGTACGGTCCGTGCGTTTTGCCTTTTGCCAGAGTGCCTTTGGCTGCTGCTGCTGCTGCTACTGCTTCCTCTCCTCCTCTTGCCCACTGCCGGGTCTTGCCTAACACGAAGACAGTAATCCCTCTACCTGGTCCTGTGAAACCCAGCGCTGCAGACTCTTAGTTCTGACGGTTATTGAAGCATCGGAACAATTAAGAGATCTCTCAGAATACCCGTAAATTCTGAGTGTTCTCAGCCTCTATGAATCTTAAAAGCCTAGGCTGTTGCTTTGTTCTTCTGGTTGCTGAGTGCGGAGTTCTCCCCTAGCCCCCATCCCATCTGAAAGAGTACTGGTCTTCCATTTTTGTTGCTATTTTATTTTATAAAGGCTTCTAGCAAAAGGTGGTAAAATTATTTTTGAAAGTGTAAAGTTGAAACGTCCTTTCCAAAGGTATAATCTACAGGACTGTAAGTTTACACATACGGTCTGGCGAGTAGTTTTTTCTTGTTATCCTTTTGGTTTCATTTTTTTTAAGTACTATTTTAGTGAGCACTTACTTCTAAAGTTTTGAGTATTTTCTTAAGTAATATTTTTGTAATATTGAAACACTATGGAACTGAAGGGAGCAGAAAGCCAAGAGGTGATAGAAAAACTCTTTGTTCTTTGTATGATTGACATTTCAGGTGCTGGGGCACATCCCCCCCCCCCCCCCCCAGCTGCCCTGTGTGTACTCTTTAAATGGGATGTGGAATACATCGTTGGCATTGGAAACAGTATATAATTACAAAATTTGAAAGACTTAAGACAGTTTGGTAAACGAATCTATATTTAGACTTCTAAATGACTAGGCATATTAAGACACATGGAAATGACCTCATAAATAATAGGATTTGCAATGTTGTTTTTGCCCCCTTTTTGACTAGCAAGTATTTGTGGTGTCTGGCTGCTCTATAAACACATAAAAAATAGGTCAAGCAAATCTCATTTTCAGAGGAAACCAGAAGAGTGAGTGCCACTCTAAAAATAGATTTCGATGTCTTTGTTTTGACCTAGTATATCTTAAAGTGGAGCATTTTTATTAAGCCCTCTGTTTGATTTAGAGTTTGTTTCAAATGGGTCAACATAAGTTGTGACCAAAATGAAAACACTGGTTTTGTAATTTGCTGGTTGTTAAGAAGTTGGTAGAATTATAATTGTCAGTAAAACTCTCCAGATAACTGTCATGAGACAAGAAGAAGGGGGAAAAAATACTTTTTTTTGTTTTAGGAGACAGTTGTCAACTGGTAAAATTTTGTTTCACATTCTACCAACTTGAATTACAGAAAAAAGACTTTTTGGACAGTCAAAATGACTCCTTGACTTAGAAAATAAAAAGACAGTATTCTGCCTTTTTTTTTCTCATTGCTGTATTTGAAGAAAATTATTTATTGTATTTGCCATATACTAGCACAAAACAACTGGCATGCTGTCAGTTGTCCAGTGTTAGTAACAGAAATTGCTGAGCCTTTTCCTGTGTCTTGCCTGGTTGCCTTATGCCAAAGGAAACTGAATTTGTGGAATCGGATGAATGAAGAACAATCTTGGGATATCAAAACCAACTTACCAATACTGGGCTCCCAATACTTGTGCTTATTTATGTACTCCGTGTTCATGGCTTATTACCTTTTGGGTTAACTGAAATGAAACCTGTTTTTAAATGCCTGTTAATTAAAGCATTTAGAATATGGAATTTCAGAATTATAGAGTATGGTGAAGTAACAAAAGCTTGGGAGTTATGACTTCACCAAGGTCACACAAATAATTAGCTAGAGAGCTTTTGTTATTTATAAAATGGCTGCTGGCCATGAAACTTCTATGCTTGATATGATAAATGACAGTATTTGTTCACATTTACATCTCAAGTTCTATTGAAATAAAATGCAAAGTTCACATTTTGGGGGAGAATTTAAAGATTGAATGCTCAAATATGAAGATTATGAAGGTGGTAAAGAAGTTGCTGTACAGTAAATTTTTTTATAGTTATTTATTTATGTATTTATTTTGTTATACAGCCGAGCTCTTACCACTGGACAGACAGAAAGCTAACAGATAGAAAGCAATAAATCGGGGGGGGGGGGGGGGGGACGTGGGACGGCAGTAATGTTTTTTAAGGAATGTGATACACATTAAGGAAATTAATTGTTTAAAGTGTTGGACCTTATTTAGTTGAGTTTTGAGTTTTGACTGAAAACTTTTTCCAAGTGTGACCTGTGTTTTTTTTTTTTTTTTTGAAAAGATTTTTGCTATAGGGTGCATGCACTCCTCCGAAAGAGAGAGACAGAAAGTGAGAAATCGCCCCTCAGGGCTGATGGCCACACCACAATCCCTTCTCCTCCATTCTCCTCTTGGGATCTTGTGCTTGTACGCAATGTGCCCGGCATAAGTTTAAGCCACCGGGTCTGGGACTTGAACTTCGTTCAACTACGTGGGAGTCCAGCAACATAGCCATTATGCCAGCTGCTGGTCCCGACCTGTGCTTTCTGTGAAGATTTTGCCTGCAACTTACATTGGCCCATTTGAGACATAAATTCTGTGAAAGAAAGGGCCTAACGGGATGATAACAGCTAAAAATGGAAACATTAGGACATTAAGGTACATCTAAAGTTTAGGCTACAGAGTATCTTCTAAGTCTTACCTGACCTCTCAACTACTTTTTCTGGTATTTATGTTTTATTAATGAATTTTTTTTAGTTGTATTCCAAAAGTTGTTGGAAGGCTTAAAGTGTCTTTCCTTTCACTGACAGCTTTGTATAGAACATTGCTGTTTTGTGTATTTTGAATAAAGGGTAAAAACTATTTTATTAAACATCAGCTATTAATAATTGGAAAATATAGGACATGGTTAAGTATTTATAATTTGATATTTGTTTTTACTTTTACTAGTATGTATTTATATTGTTGTTACATGCTCATCTTTTTCTTTGATTAGTTTTTTTTTGTTTTGTTTTGTTTTTAGGTTTGCTATAGGGCATGTGCACTTGCCAGAGAAAGAGAGAGAAGGAAAGTGAGAAATCAACTCTCCACACTCCCCAGCAGGCATGGCCTTGCCACAGTTCCTTTTCCTCAGTTCTCCTATTGGGATTTTTGGATACACACACACACTCACTTGGTGTGTTTTTCCAAGCCACTGGGTCCAGGACTTGAACTGCCCAGTCAGCCATGCAAATCCAGCTGCCTTGACCTCCTTGCCACCTGATGGCCCTAGTTAGTTCTATTTAAAGGTGCCATTTGGTTGAATTATCTGGGGGGAAAAAACTTGACTTTTTTTTGAGCTTGTGACCGACTTGAAAAGTGATACTGTTATTTGTTATTAATCCTAGATGTTTTTATAGGAAGCAACTGCATGCAGATAACAGGAGTTTGAATTTGTTGAGTGGTCACAAATGACAAATAGCTCAATGCTCATATAATTCATATACTTTTTTATTAGTTGAATGGATATAGATTTAAATTCAATTTAAGTTCACTGGTAATCTTTTTTTTTTTTTTTAAATAATTATTTTATTTCATTTTATTTATTCATTCGTTTATTTTCATTTGACCAGAGAGAGACAGAGATAGAAAGAGAGAGAGAAAGTGAGAAAGCAAGCCACCAGGTCCGGGACTCGAACCGTGGTCAGCCATGTGGGAGTGTCCAGTTCCTTAACCACCACGCCACCTGCTGGTCCCACTGGTAATCTTTTTGACAGAAGATATGTGTGATCGCTGGAGGTAGACAGGAAAAGGAAAGTGAGAAAGGATCCCCACATGGAGGATGGTCAGACCACAGTTTGTTCTCTTTCATCTCCCTCTTTCTGGGATGTTGGATAGGCATGCACATGCAGCCTGGACTGTGCAGTTGGCCATGTGGGATCTAACTGCTTTAAGCATTATGCCACAGGCTGACCCTGCTGGTAATCCCTTATCTCTTTTATATATCCATATATAAGTATATATGTATGTGTGTATATATATGTGTGTGTGTGTGTGTGTGTGTGTGTGTGTGTATACACTGACTTATGAATGATGGTCCAAGAACCTTTGTAGTGGTGGGTAAAGTATTGTTGGTAGATATAATTTTTATTTTCCAAATTGGGATACTTGTTAGGAAACAAAAGACTAAACTGGACAGTTGTTGGACAGTCTTATATGGTCATTATAATGAAGGATCTTACCCTTCTGGGGAAAGAGCTTTGTGAAACTGCTTTGGATATTTGTATACACACACACACACACACACACCTATATATATAACCAGTGAATTTAAATTTTATCTACTCAATTATATTTAAAAATTCATATACACACACACAGTCTCACTTTGTTGCCCAGACCACACCTATCTCTGCCTGGGCCTTATGCGTTACTGGGATTACAGGCATATGCCACTGAGCCTTGGTCTTTCATCTGAATTGTGAATAAATGAGTAGAAAGGAATAGATGAAATTTGTTAAATTAATAAATATTTTAGGGAAAAAGTATAATCATCAAACAAGCTTTTTTTTGGGGGGGAGGGTTTGCTGTAAGGCTTGTGCTCTCGACAGAAAGACAGATAGAAAGTGGGAAATCACCCCTCCAGGGGGATGGCCATGCCTCAGTCCCTTCTCCTCCATTCTTCTCTCTGGATCTTGGGCATGCACACACACGTGCCCAGTGTGAGTTTAAGCCACTGGGTCTGGGACTTGAACTGCGGTCGACTATATGGGAGTCCAGCGAGATAGCCATTAAGCCAACTGCTGGTCCCTCAAACAAGTTTTTAAAAGAAATATATAATTACATCTTCAGGCTAGAGGTTTAATGTTTAATCAGATATGTTCTGGGACTAAGAGATTGAAGTGTGCTAGATTAGTATATCTTAAATGATGTATAAGATAGAGAAGAATAGACCTAATGATCAGTAGGAGTACTTAGCAGGAATTTGTAAACCAAAAAACTCTGTCTTATGATTGTGAGTAGAGTAAGAATAAACTGACTTATGAATGATGGTCTAAGAACCTTTGTAGTGGTGGGTAAAGTGTTGTTGATAGATAAAATTTTTATTTTCCAAATTGGGACTCTTGTTAGGAAACAAAGGACTAAACTGGACAGTTATTGGACAGTCTTATATGGTCATTATAGTGAAGGATCTTACCCTTACTGGGAAAGAGCTTTGTGAAACTGCTTTGGATATTTCTGGAGAAACCCATTTTTGTTTATGCTTGCATTTTTGTCTGCATTCTGGAGAATTCATTGCCACTGAGCAATAGTTGTCTAAATGATTGCCAAATGATTTTGGAAAGGGTTTTTTTGTTTGTTTGTTGGTTGGTTTGTTTGCTAGTTTGCTATAGGGCACGTGTGCTCACCAGAAAGAGAGAGAAAGTGAGAAATCACCCCCCAGGGGGGTATGGCCACCCTGCAATCCCTTCTCCTCTCTGGATCTTGGGCCCGGTGTGAGTTTAAGCCACTGGGTCTGGGACTCGAACCGTGGTCGACTATATGGGAGTCCAGTGACATAGCCATTAGGTTAACTGCTGGTCCCCAAATGATAGATATCTTGAATCTTAGTATTTGTCAAGGTAGTAACTCCATGTTTGATTTTGAATATTTAGAAGAAAGAATTGGCACGTAGATATCTTTATATCTTTTGTAGCTTCCAGCTAACTGCTTTGTCACAATTAGAACTCAAATGTTGTTATGTGAGTAAATTAATTGTTCTCTATTGTAATTTTTTCACTGTTTTAGAAAGGTAATTTTTCATTCTTTCAAGCAAATACCAGTTCAGATCAACAAAAGTTGATTGGCAGCATACCAACCACTTAAATGATATATAAAAATGGTACTTATCTTCATGGGCTCATGGTTTAATAGAAGAATCAAACTTTGCAAATGGATAATGTCAATTCATGTGTAAATAAATTCAGTAATCGAAAAATGTAGAGTAGGGAACAGCTAACTTTTGGTGGTCAACAGAGAAAATGGTAAGGATGACCATTCCTTTGCAGTATATTGAAGAACAAATAGGCATTCATAAGCTGTAAAGGAGAATAGACTGTAATAGGCACAAAATACAGAACTACAAAGGAAGATTTGGAGGACTGTGAGTAATTTGGTATTACTAGAGTATTAATCTTTGAGGATACTTGTCAAATGAATAACACTAGAAAATTATTTAGGGTACAGATCATTAAGACCTTTGAATATGGTCCCTGAGAAGTTTTTTTTTTTTTTTTTTTGGAGAGGTTTTTTTTTTTTTTTTCTTTGCTATAGGGCATGTGCGCTCGCCAGACAGAGACAGACAGAGAGACATCATCCCCCAGGGGCAATGACCACGCTACAATCCCTTCTCCTTTCTCCTCTCGGGACGTGCCCAGCTTGAGTTTTAAGCCACTGGGTCCGGGACATGAACCACAGTCAACTATATGGGAATCCAGCGACATAGCCATTACGCTAACTGCTAGTCCCAGCAGTCCCTGAGAAGTTTTAACTATATTGTATAGACTGGGGAGTCAATACTGGGTCTTAAGTATAAAAGGTATTTGGTTCCTTTTACTTTTAGAATCCCTCATAGGCTTAGAAAATAAATTTGAGGGTGATAGGAAGCAAGATAATCAGGCTTAACAGTAGTCCAAGTGTGAGAAATGATATAGATCTAAACTAGGGCACTAGCAATGGGTAGGAGTACAGGATAGTGTGCAAAGTGTTAGGGATAAAAATTGACAGAATTTGGTGTGGTTGGTTGGAGAGGTAGTAAGAGAAAAGATTTTTCTCTTTCTCTAACACTGAATGAGTACAGGCTTGGGAGCTGAACTGTCACATTGTAATAAGATTCTTGAAGAGAGAGAGGTTTATAGTGTGTGTAGATAAAAGACAAAACTATGTGGTAGCCAAGAGTTCTGTTAAGAAAGAAGTTTAAATAATTGGCTTCTATATTGGACAGGAGAGACCATGAAATCAGCATATGGATAAAGGAAAGGAAATGATTGAGAAACTGGTGGTCCCTAGGAAGTTAAAGAATGAAGTGTGGGACCAAATAAATTAGCTGGAAGGGACCACAGGTTAGATCTGAGAGTGGGATTAAGATTTCATAGAAGCAGTTTTAGGTGACTACTTCCAAATGTGGCTATGATATTTATATTTTGTTGTCTAGAGGAAGTGAAATTCATTGAATTTAGGATTTTAGGAATTGGAAATTGAGGACAGTGTTTCTCAAACTATATTGGATGAAATACCTATAAATAGATCACTGTCACCTTGAGTGTGGTTCCTGGGTTTAACCAACCTTGTTTGCTAGCCTAGAATCTAAGGGTAGGGCCCAAGAATACATATTTCTAGCTTGCAAGTTAAGTGATTCTGATGAACAGAATTGGAGCAGGTTTAAGAACCTATGAGATAGGTGTTAGATGTTTTATTCTGAAGGATTTTTGAATAAGCTCATAGTGATTTAAAAGTTAGGTAAGGAGGATGATCAGTAGAGAATGATCAATGTTGAAGTCGGTGCCGTAAAGGTTGAAAAAGTAGCTGTAGGTGATTGAGGAGTATATTATAGTCAATTGTGGAGGCTTCAAAGAATAAGTGATAATATTGGTATAATAGAATCTCCTTCTGTTCTGCATTAGGTGTGTGTAAAAATGAGCACTTTCCTATTTCTAGTAGACTGTAAGAAGAAAGTGAATGGAGTCTTCTGTGGTGCCATTTGAAGTTGTAGGCACCTGGAGAGTAAAGCAAAAGAGGAAGAAACAGAACAGTGGAATTCATATAATCTAGGTCAAAGTAAAACAAAAAACTAGGTTACTTAGATATCTTATTTTGTCAATTAGTTTTGAAATTTCTCTAGTTTTGAAACACTGCTCTGTTAAACAGTTGTTGAGAGAATCAGGGTTGGATGAGGGGACTTCCAAAATTTTATATAAAATAGAATTAATATACAGGCTTATTTTGGTGCAAAAAAATTTGAAATCCATGCATAGTTTTTTCATGATACACATTTTCCATGAATGTTTTTGCAGACCCCTTTGTTTAGAGACCACATGTATTAAAAGTATATATTTTTGAACCCCAAAATCCCACCTCTGAGAGGAATATAGAACTGAAAGAAGATTCGGGTAGCTTCTGTCTTATGCTGACTGTGAGGTCTATCATCTCTTTAGTTATCTGATTCAAAATAAGTTCCGTGTAATTTGATAAGACTCCTACAGTGGGCCTCATGAAGTGGAAGGAGGAAATACTAAATGAGAAGAAAGGAGATAAATGACTGAAACAAGTGTTCTGGATGATTCCTCAGGTTTCCCTGGAAAAGAGGCATTTTGTGAAGAAGGTTGGCTTTAAGGTTATAAACTTGACCATACATACTGATATAAATAGCAAGAAGTTTAGCTAATGTGACAATACCTTTGCACACACCACCTCTTATAGGAAGGCAATAATTACTGATTACATTTGGCATAAAGATGGGCTACTTTACTGTTTTGGTTGCTACATTGTCCATATGGACAATTGTTTCACTTGAAACGATTTTAACTGTAGTGAAATGTAACACAATTTATTATTTATAAATTTCTTTAGTTTTACCATGGGGCATGTGCACTTGCTGAAGAGAGAGGTAAGGAAAGTGAGAAAGCAGCTCCCATGGGGGGGATGGCCATGCTACAGCCCATTCTCCATTTTCCTCTTGAGATTTTGGGTGCACATGTACACATGCCCAGCATGTTTATTTTAAAGCTGCTGGGTCTGGGGCTTGAAGCACGCAGCCAGCCATGTGGGACCCAGGTGTCTTAACCACCAGACTACCATCTGGCCACATATTTAAACCATTTTTAAGTTTACAAATCAGTGTGGTTATTTTGATTTACAGCATTGTACAGCCTTCACCATGATACAGTTCTACAACATTTTCATCTACAAACAGGAACTCTAAACAGTAGGCAGTAACTCCACATTCTTTCCTTCCTCTCAGCCCCTGGTAACTTTTAACCTACTTTCAGTCTCAATAAATTAGCCTGTTTTGATATTTCATATATATGGAATCACTCAACATTTGTCCCTTATTGTTTATTTTATTTTATTTTATTTAGCAAAATGTTTTCAAGGTTTATCCATATTGTAGCACATACTAAAATTTCATTCCTGTTTAGTTAATATACCACATACTGTTTATCCATTTATCTGTTGAGTGACACTTGGGTTGTATCCACTTTTTTACTAGTAATTCTGCAGTAAAAATTGACAAGAGTATTTGAGTTCGTTTTCAGTTCTTTAGGCATATACCTGGGACAGGAATTGCTGAGTTATGTGGTAAAATCAACAGCAGTTTTATCATTTTACATTACCACCAGCAGTGTTTGAGTGTCCAATTTGTCAATATCCTTGGCGGCACTTAGCCCTCCCCTTTTAAAATTGTAGCCATCCTAAATAGATTTTATTGTGCTTTTGATTTGCATTTCTCTGTTTTCTAGAAGTTAAGCATTTGTGTCTGTGTGTGTGTGTGTGTGTGTGTGCATGCATCCATGCTTATTGGCCTTTTGTAGATTTCTTTGGAGAAATGTTTACTTAGGTCCTTCGTTCACTTTTAGATTTGGTTGTCTTTGTTGTTGAGTTGTTGATATTCTTACATATTCTAGATGTTAAACCTTTATCATACATGTCATTTACAAAGATATTTACCCATTCTGTAGATTGTCTTTTTACTTTTCTTGACAGTTTCTTTTGATGCACACAAAAACTTTTAATTTTGATAAAGCCTCATTCATTTCTTTTGTTGCTGTACCTTTTATGTCATATCTTAGATTCTGTTGCCGAATCCAAGGTCATGAAGATTTATCTGTATATTTCTTCTTAGAGTTTTATTTCTTATATTTAAGTCACTGGTCTGTTTTGATTTTAATTTTTGTATATGGTGTGATGTAAGTATCTGGACTTGATCATCTCTTTGAAACTCTTTAGCTATGACTGTATGGGTTTATTTGGGGACTCTCAATTCTGTTTCCTCGATGTATTTGTCTATACTTAGGCCAGTACTACACTGTACTGTAACTTCATAATAAGTGTTGATTTTGGTAAGTGTGAATTCTTCAGCATTTTTTTTTTTTCAAGATCAGTTTGGTTACTTAAGACCCCCTCCAATTCTATATGAATTTGCGTAGTAGTTTTTCCTTTTCTGCAAAAAACGCTATTGGGATTTTGATAGTTATGTTGAATCTGTAGATCACTTTGGGTAGTTTTAACATTTAAGTGTTCCAATCCAAGAGCACTGGTTGTCTTTCAATTTACTTATATCGTATTTAATTTATTTCAGTAACGTTTTTTAATTTTCCTTGTACAAGTCTCTTACTTACTTGGTTTAGTTGATTCCTAGTTATTTTATTCCTTTGGATGCTATTATAAATGGAATTGCTTTTTTAATTTTGTTTTCCGATTGTCAATAGCTAGTTTATAGAAACAACTGATTGTGTGTGTGTGTGTGTGTGTACGTGCGTGTGCTTGTAACCTGCAACTGGCTGAATTTATTAGTTTTCTTTTGAATTTTCTGTATGTACAGAAGTAAAATTCTTCCTTACCTGTTTGAATGTCTTCTGCCATCTGCTGCTTCTCATCTAATTGCTCTGCCAGAACTTTCAGTACCATTGAATAACTGTGGTTAAAGAAGATATCTTTATCTTGAATATTTTTCATTTTTAAAATTTAGCCTGGAGTATCAGTAACTGGCGTAATGACTACGTCACTCGACTTCTATATAATTGATAATGGTTTAAGTCCTGTATCCGGAGGCTTAAAACTCACACAGGGTACATGTGTGTGCATGCCCAAAATCCTGAGAGGAGAATGGAGGATAAGAGATTGTGGTGTGGCTGCCCCCCACCCCCACCCCGGGGGGTGATTTCTTGCTCTCTCTCTGGCATGTGCACGTGCCCTATAACAAAAATCTCTCTTAAAAAAAAAACAAAACAAAAAAGAACCAGGGGCTGGACAGTGGCAAGCAGTAACACACTATCTTGTGAAGCTGACCCATGTGAGAATGTTTTGAGTTCTTGTCTAGGACCTCCCTGAACATTCTGGGTGTTTATGTACCCATGACCTTGGAATGGCTGGGAGTGGATTGTGATGTGAAAATCTTGTTGGAGGTGTATGTCTGTCTGTGTGTCTGTATTTCTTACTCATGGAATAAGTAAATGAGCTTAAAAAAAGATAAAAATTGCCTTTGAATTTTGTTAAAGGATTATACTTAATTGACTAATTCTGTTGATCTTAATTAGTCTGTAGAGAAGTTGATGTTGATTTTTTTTTTTTTTTTTCTCCCCAGCACAAAGAATGAACCAGCAGTGGAAGAGAAAATTCTGGAAGCTGCCTGATTGCTGGTGAAGATGTTTTATTTTTGTGGCAGGCATCTGTGGGATCTGTAATAGAAATGTAAGTATAGATCATGATTTTTCTAGAGCTGCAGTGAAGTAGATATATTGGTATAAAGAAACAGTAAGTAAATATATGTTACATTTTATTTTAGTTATACAGTATGACTGTTTTGTATTGACTTATAGATACTTTACTGAGTTTAATTTCATTCACATTAAATTATTATTAATATAGATTTCCAAAAGTCTCCTCATAGTGAAAGTTTCTGTAAAAAGAGAAACTGAGGGCCAGGTGGTGGCTCGTGGTAACATAACTGTACCCACATGGGAAAGGTTCTTGGTTTGAGTCCCCTGATTTCCCTGAGATTTCTAGGTGCACATGTACCTGTATTTCAGACTGATTGAGACTGGAGATGGTTTGTGGCATGGGTACCTGTTGGAGGTGCTTGTGTCTGTGTGTGTTTATTTGTGTGTGTCGCTCTTTCTCATGGAAGAAATAAATTTAAAAAGTGAAATTGAAGAAAGAACAATTTGCTCTTACAATTTGCTCTAAGAAACTTGGAGAGATATTCAAGTCTTCTAGGTTCTACCTTCTCTTTACATAATCATTTACTTAAGTAACCAACCTCAGTAGATGGTATTAGCTATCTTGTTTTAGGGAAGCTTTTGTCTTCCTGTATGTGTTCTTGCCAGAGAGAGTCAGAGACAGTGAGAGGGAAAAGTGAGAAATTACTCCTCAAGTTGGGGGACAGTCATGTCACAATCCCTTTTCATCCTGGGATTACACACATGCACCGGTGTGATTTTCAGGCCACGGGTTTGGCACTTGAACAATGGTTGACCATGTGAGAGTCCAGCAATGTTATCACTATGCCCTCTGTCTGCTCCAGGATCAGCTTTTACATACAAGATTTCTAGGCTATAAAAAACACTGGTTTCTAAAGTTTGGGTTTTTGTTGTTGTTGTTGTTGTTGTTTTTATCTACAAGATTTAAAGGAATTTCTTTGAAGATGTAGTATCTTACCGCTTTTTATTCATATTACTTCACCCTGATTATATATCTTAATAGTTATGTTTTCCTATCATTTAGTCTTATGTAATATGCCCATATTAAACTTATTCTATTTTTGATGAAACATTTTTCTATGATGAACGTATTTCTCTCTTCCAAATTAATGTGGACACTATCCAGCATGATGTCAGTCATGAAAAACAAAGTGAATATTTTTTTGAATTTCAAAGTTTTGGTGATTACATTGTTTAAATTGGCTCAAAGAGTGACCTCTATAGATACTATTTCATTTTCTCCCAGTTTTACATAGAACTCTTAGTCATCTGTTTTTCTAGTATAACTGATCATAAACCACTGTTGAAAGTATGATTATGTCAATCTTAGTATGTATTGAGAATTGAATATAGGAAAAATTATACCAATAAGTATAATTTAAAATTATACTTATAAAATTGAAGCAATTAAATCTTTTTTGTAACCTTGTTGATTTATCTATTTGTGTATATACTTTGTTTTGTTAAATCTGGTAGGTCAAATAATGTGCTGATCATCAGGAACTTACCTATGGTCTAGAGTCACATATAATTAACAGTTGAACAGTGGGACAAATGCCATTTGAGGTAACAATAAAATGCAATAAGGTTGAAAGGAAGAAGAGATTAATTTCATCTGACAGGTTCAGAATGAACAGAAGAACTTTAGTTTGGCCTTAAAGAATAAGTAGAATTTTATCATAGAAAATTAGGAAATATTTTTAGGCCAAGGGAATCAGAACAGTACAGCTGCCTACACATCAAGGCGTTTTAGAGGAATAAGGGGACAATCTTATGTAGGAAAGTAGACTGGGATAAAAATAAAATAAGTAAAGGGAATGTATATTTATTTAGTACCTACTATATTACTTGGTGGTGACTGGGTGTTTTACTTGGATTATTGAATTTATTTGCTGTATGTGATAATAGTAGCCTCATTTACTGATAAAGAAACAGATTTAGGCCCAGGTGCAGTGGCACAGGCATTACAGGGTGCTTTTTTGTAGTGCTGGGGGCCATATGAGAAGGTTTCGTGTGTATCTGAACATGCCAAGTATACCCACTGGTTTGCCAGTGATCCTGGCCATAGGGTGGAATGCAGTTTGAAGATCTTGTTAAGAGTTTCTTTCTCTCTCTAAATCATTTTTGCTCTCTTGCTCTGTCCCCAAGCCCCTTTTTAGGAAAAAACTGAAACAAGCAAAGGGATGGTTGGGGGGAGAAAAGATTAGGGAGACAAGTCACTTGCCTAGGCCATTGTTACCAAGTTTCTTTGAGAATAATCCTTTGGAGCACTTGTTAATAGAAAAGTGGATTCCTAGACCCTAAGCAGTACCCCTGGGTTCATATTTCCAGGAGAGAGCCTATTAGCTTATTCTTAACTTCAGGGAAGTTTGGGAAATACTGACTTAGTTCAAAGTACTAAAAATTATGACACAGCTAGGATTTTAACTAAGTGTTTTACTCTAAAGGTTATGGCAATAGTCTTGGAAGTCAGTGTTTAGGGATTTGAGTTACATAATGTAGGCAGCAGGAAGGTATTGAGGATAGAGAAGACCAGTTAGGTAGGACTGAATTGAGAAACAGCCAGAGGGAGGAAAAAATGGTCAGTTGGAGAGTTAGTATTTGGTACAGAGTTGAAATCAGTCACAGGCTTTGGGAATGAAGGGCACACATATTCTAAGTTTCCATTTTAGGAAAGAAGTGGTAAAGGGATAGGGAAGCACCAAGGATGGTTCCAGGTTTTATCTAAGATAGAGAACAAAAGAGGATGATGTAGGTTTAAGAGAGAACATAGTTTTGTTTAGTCATGTTTAATTTCAGATGCCTAGAAAATATCAAGATAGACTTTTTGAATATAGAATTGGAAATAATGGGTTGAAGGTAGAGGAGTTTTGGATATTAGGTCTTGGGATTTGTGCAGGTATATATTTTATTGAAAATATTCAGTAAATTGTCTAAGCATAGAATATACTATGGAAATCCTGCCACTCACAGAGCTTTGTGAGGAGGAATATTGGTAAGGGAAGGAGTACAAAGTTTAAGAATATGAATAGATGATTAATAATATATCATTTAATGCAATGAGATGAAGTAGGTTGACTTCACATTCTCAATCTTGGTGAATAGCGCTGCCCATCCATCAGTAACCAAATGCTTTCATTTCTGTTTCTGTAGCATTTCTTTTTAAGAGAGGTGTTTTTTTCTTTTGTTTGTTTGTTTTGTTTTGTTTTGCTATAGGGCACTGGCCAGAAGACAGACAGAAACAGACAGAAAGTGAGAAATCACCCCCTGGGGGGAATGGCCACACCGCAGTCCCTTCTCCTCCATTCTCCTCTTGGGATTTTAGGCATGTACACATACCTGCTCAGTATGAGTTTTAAGCTACCAGGTCTGGAACTCGAACCACAGTTGACTATGGGAGTTCAGTGACGTAACCATTACACCATCTGCTGGTCCCTGTTTCTGTAGGATTTCTTATATTTTCCTGTTGGAACCTTTCATCTGCACCCTCCCTGTCTTACTCTTGAATTACTACTTGGACATACATACATTTTCTTTTTGCCCTCCTTTCTATCAAACTTTGCTCTAAGCTGCTGTTCAGGTAGTCTTGAAAAATTACTAGATTGTCACTTGAAATAAGTAAGTGAATTGACTAGATATATTCAAGAAGCAAAATTTGAGCTCTTGAATATTTCTAACTGCCTGTAGTCCTCTGTATTTTGTCGTCTTAAGGAGAGCACATACTAGTATTAGCAAACATTTACTTATCTTACAGAAATATTTTACATGGTTTATCTATGGGGAAAAAAAAGGGGGTTTAGGCATAAAAGTTAAAATATAACATGAACTTAGTAAAAAAAAAATCATTGAAAATGAGTTCTACATTATGTTCTTTAGCAGAGTTGGACTGATTTCAGTCTAAACTTTTTTTGATTACTAGAGGGTGTGTACATTCGTATGGAGACACATAGAGAGGGAGAAAAGCACCCTCTCAATGGGGTGAGGTCACGCCACATTTGCTTCTCCACTTCTGTATCTTGTCAAGATTTGGGGCACATATGCATGTGTACTTGGCATGTCTTTCAAGCCACTGTGGCCAGGAATCAGACCATAGTCAGCTATGTGAAATCCAGGTCCCTTAACCACTAGTCTGTGGGGCCAGCCCACTCCAAATTTCTGTGCATGTAATTATTCTTAATTTAGTAACCTGGAAATAAAATTTCCTTTTTGAAAATGTCTGGGGCTTTCTAAACTATTAGAATGGGAATACCTTTCTTTTTTTTTTTCTTTTCTAAATTGGAGAGGGTATGTGCATTCACTGGCGAGAGACAAGAGAGGTGAAAGTGAGGCAGCACTCTCCCCCACCCCATACGTAATGGTCACATCACAGTCCCTTCCTCTCCACTTCTCCCTCCTTTCGGGATTTTGGATACACATGTGCTCGGCATGTATTTCAAACTGCTGGGTATAGGACTTGAGCATAGTCAGCCATAAGGGATTCAGTCACATTAACCATCATGTCACTGGCTGGCTTGGGACTACCTTACTTTGTTTTGCATTAATTCTTTATGAAATACTTACTCTGCAAACATGGGAAGAAGGGCCAAGTGGTGGCATAGCAATAAAGCAATTGAACCTATATCATAAAGGTCCTGCATCTTCATCTTCTTGAGCATGCTGTGTGCCCATGATCTTCACCATCTGAGACTGGGAGTGGAATATGGTATGAAGATTCTAGGGACCAGCAGTTAGCGTAATGGCTATGTCGCTGGACTCCCACGTAGTCGACTGCGGTCCAAGTCCCGGACCCGGTGGCTTAAACTCACGCCGGGCGCGTGTGAGTGCATGCCCAAGATCTTGAGAGGAGAATGGAGGGGAATGGATTGCAGCGTGGCCATCCCCCCCTGGGGGGTGATTTCTTGCTTTCTGGCTCTCTCTGTCTCTGTCTTTTTGGCAAGCATATGTGCCCTATAGCAAAAAATCTCAAAAAAAAAAAAAAAAAAAAAAAAAAAAGATGCTGTTGGGGTGCTTATCTCTGACTCATGGAAGAAAAAAATAAATGAACTTTAAAGGGAGGAGGTATTAACTTATCGGTATAATCCTCTGTTTATTAACATTAGCCTCTTGTCTATTTTAAATCATTGAAACCATTGGGTCGTCTAAAAAGTCATGATGTATTTTCTTTACAAAACTGAGTCATAACTTTTCTGATGTCCCAATATATAAAACAGAGATTAGATGAAAATGATAATAAAAATACTCTTGAAATATGTCTTATAAGCAAGCAGGCTAATGGTTTGGGATTGCTTTGTCTTTATCTTGTTCTAGATCTTATCTGTATCACTTGCTTGTTCCTCATCCAGGATTGTATTAGTATTACTAAGATCCCCCCCCCCCCCCATTTCTCATTTGCTGGTAGACATAACAATATACTTAGTAGGCTAAACAGAATCAACTTAAACTTTGCTATGGTAAATTGAGAATTGAAAGTGCTTCAGCTGAAATAGTGACTCTTTGTCTTGTGTTTTGTTATTTATGTCTGTGTGTTTGTGTGTAAGTATATTTCTTTGATAATAGAGAAAGAAGAGGGGGAAAGGACAAGCACAATCAACAGCATATCATGCTGTGATTCCTAACCTTCTCAGCCAGCCAGGATAATAGGCACATGTGTCTCTCGTGTAGCGGTTGACCAGGGAACTGAACCTGCAGTCTTCCATATAGATCTAGCTTTGCTTGAGCAGCACATGACTGCTGCACCACCAATCCAACCCCCTTTGTTTTCTGATGAACATTACCTAACTTTACTACATTCTGATTAGGGACTCAACATAACCTTTTTGTTTTGCCTTTCTAGCTGTGTTGTTTTTATAGTTCATGCCTTCCCCTGGGATAGCTGTAATTGCTTTTTTGATTTTGAAATTATATCTTACTGTACATGCAAGAGTAAGAGTCATACAAAATATTGATCCTGTTAAGCAAGGTAAGAAGGTTTTTTTAGGATGAAACTTTCTTTTCTTTAGATAAGCCAGGGGCATCTGATGGAAAACTAACTTTCTGAGACAATTTTCCTTAAATAGGACAGACTTGGAATTATGTATTTAAATGTGTGGTTTTGGTCCAAGTCACATGTAGGGTAGTTCTTTTACATTTTACCAGAGTTTTATATTTCTTATGTAAACTTTAAATTTAGGAGATTATCCTTTGCTCACAAGGTGCCTAGATAGATAGGATACAGACTTCCTATATATAAGATATTGCTTTTGTGTTTCCAAAATAGTGGTAAATATTAGCCTGTTTTTCCATTTGTCCTATGAGTAGAATCATAGGATCATAGAATCATAGAATCATTATTATAAGCATGTATATGGATGACTTTTTAGTTTTTGTTGTAGGATGTGTGCACTCACCCAAGAGAAAGACAGAAAGAGAGAAAAGGGGAAAATGAGAATACACCCTCCGGGGAGGATGGCTATGCTGTCATTCCTCCTCCTGCAGAACTCTTGGGATTTGGGGTATGCATGCACATGCACCTGGTATATTTTCGAGCCCTTGAGAATAGGACTTGAACTGTGCAGTTGGCCATATGGGATCCAGCCGCCTTCACTACCATAACGCCAGCTGGCCCCAGAATTACTTTATTTTTATTTTTCTTTGCTTTTTAAATTGCCAGAGATCTGCATTCACCAGAGACAGAGATGTGGGGTTGTGTTACTTTCTTTTCTAGATAAATCTGTATAGTCTCTAAAAATATGCTAGAATTTTGGGTTTACCTTTGGGGAAACCAAAGGCACAGAAAAAGAAGTAAAAGACTGGATTGTTCTAAGAATGGATAATGCTGTGATGAAGGCTTAAGAATACTGTTTCCCACTTTGTGACTAGTGGGAAAAAAGTGTGACTAAACTTTTTTTTTTTTTATTGTTTTTCACTTTTTGGTGAAGTGTAAACATTTTTTGACTATCTCTTTTGTAACCATTAGATCCCATTACTTGATCTTGGAATGAAAGCGAAGGACCTTATGGTGATTAAATTCTAAATACTCTGTATTTAAAATGGCAGAATTAAATGGTACAGAGAGATTGTCATTCATTTGAAGTAATAAGTAATAGCTTCCAATCTCTGAGATTTTCATCTCCATTTCTCAGTCTTTTTACTCACCCTCTCAGCTACTCCCTCTATCATTTTCTCCCCTCTTAAAATATTTGGTTTCCTATTACTGTGGGATGAAAATAAAATATTTTCAAGCAGGGCATAAAAACACTTACATGATTTGACAGATTTCCTCTCCAGCTTCATCTCCTACTATTCCATTGCTTTGCATGTGTCTCTGCCTGGAATCTCCCCTAGCTCCTTCTGCATCCCAAACTATGTAACCTTTGTCTACCCCTTTCATTTCTATTTTGTCATTATTTTAGTAGATGTCTTAACACATTTTGAATACTGCAATAGTCAGGCTATCTTGTGATTATCTGCACATATGTTTCCTTATTTAACAAACCAGGTGTGTTGGTACTCAGCATGTATATGGACCGTGATATTTAGTAAATGTCTATCTGAATCAATAAGAAGTTACAAATTTTATGCCTATTTATGCATCAATTCTAAAAATCTTTTTTTCTTTGCTCATCTTTCAGGTCAACCTTGATATATGTATCATTTTCCATTTCATCTTATATGATTATATCCTTTCTAGAGCTTTAGTGATTACAAAGCATGTTTTGGCTCTTAATTTACCTTTGCTATCTATGATTTGTAGGTCAGAAAAGTTAAAGTATGAGAATGCATATATGCTATCTGTGATTTGCAGGTCAGAAAAGTTGAAGTACAAGAATACATATATAAAAAGGGAGACTAATACTCGGGTTTTAGATTTTTTATCTAGCATTGATTTTATTTTGTAACAGCTGCTTAATTAAAATTATCCTTTTTAAGTTCTTAATAAGTCAAAGGGTTTAATTATTTAAAATAAAATTCAAATGTATATTTTGTAATACCATGATGTATTTATGTTATTGCTTAGAAAAAATAGATTAATTTTCTTAATGTTTTGAGCAAATATTTGTTCTCTATATGCTAGGTATTAAATGGAAATATAGAGGAAAGCCAGAAGTGACCTACTCCCTTCCCTAGTTTGTAGGGAAGACTGACATTGGCAAAATAATCGCACAAATAAGTAACATGGCAATTTGGATTAGGAACGAGGGGTACATGATAGTAAGAAGTTAACAGGGTGATTTGATTTTGTCAATGGAGGCTTTTTCAAGAGGGTGTAAGATGGGTCATAGTTTACCCATTGGTCCATGTGGAAGGCAGGAGGTAAACTGATACTGGGCTTTCAGAGAGAGAGAAATTTATTAGTAGAGGGAGTAGCCAGTGTGGCTAGAAGCCAAATCAAGAAGTGTAATGTGAAATGAGGCTGCCATAGGAGGTGAGGCCAGACCATGCAGGACATGCAGATCCTGTTAGAGATTTTGGTCCATATCCTGAAATCAATTTTTAAAGCAAGGAGTATGGCTGGACCAATTAAAAGGCATATTCAGTAATTTAACAAACATTATTTTTTTCATGGCTAGGGAAAGGTAGAGATGAATTCAGGAGATATTTAGAGAGAGAAAACTACATGATTTGTTGATGTTTTGGATGGGCACAGCAGAGGTAAGGGCAGTTTCCAGGCTGGGCTTCTGGTTTAATTAGCAGATGGATAGCGGTGTCACCAGAGGAGCTTTTAGAGAACAAGTGAGAAGACGACCATGAGTTCAGTTTTTTATACCTTCAAGACATCCTAGAATATTCTAAAATAGGCAATTAGAAGTATCGATTGATGGCTGAAAGGAGAGCTAGGGCTTAGTGATACCAATTTGTGTAGCAGGTTTATATAGATAATAATTGAAACCGTGACTATAGATGAGATCATCTTGAAAGGGTACAGCAAGAAGAGCATGATTTAGAGAAACAGAAAAGGGCAGCCTATAAAAGCCATTAAAGAAAATGGTGAAGTGCAATAGAAACAACAGGTTGAACCAGTGTTTTAGGTATATAGCAGGAATAGAGAACCTACAGGATTTCAGCTTTAGTCTTAATTTCATATGATCTACTTGCCAAGTTCCAAAAGTATATTAATATATGGCAACATTTACTAATATATAACATTTACAAAATTGCCATAGTAATATAATAGCCTAAAAGGCTACAAAATCATTGCTTTCTGTAATTATGATCTAATTACATTTAGCTATTTTCTGTTCCTCTGTTTCTAGACTGATTGTAAAGTCAGTCTAGAATGGATTGTCCTTTTTTTTTTTTTTAAGAGAGATTCTTAATATAGAGTGCATGTACTTGACGGAGAGACAAAGACAGAGAGATAGAAAGCCAGAAATCACCCCTCAGAGGGGTTAGCCGTGCCACAATCCCTTCTATTCCATTCTCTTGGGATTTTGGACATGCACACACAAAATGCCCATCTTGAGTTTTAAGCTGCCAGGTCTGGATGGGACTCCAATCAAAGTCAACTATGTGGGAGTCCGGCAACATAATCATTACACCATCTGCTGGTCCCAGGATTGTCCATTTTTAAATCTTTGCATTTAATTCTTATAAATGCTGTGTCTGATTAAACATGATATACTGTATTTATTTAAAATCTATACCTTGGTTGTATTTTCTTTTCTTTCTTGGTTTAACATTTGTGTTAACATTGCCTCCTGCAGTTAAAAACTAATGATACACAAACCCAAATAAAGCTCTTCTACACAATTTTTTTTATTTTTTGCATATCCCTATTGTTTAGTATGTGGCTTATGTATAATATGATTAATAAGTGCTTAATAAGTGTTTCCTGAATTACTGAGTTAAGAGAGGGGAAAGGTTAAACATGATTTTAATACTATGTTGTTGGTTTTTTTTTTCATAGAATGGCTGGCTGTGGAGAAATTGATCATTCGATAAACATGCTTCCTACGAATAGGAAAGCGAATGAATCCTGTTCTAATACCACACCTTCTCTAACAGTCCCTGAATGTGCCATTTGTCTGCAAACATGTGTTCACCCAGTTAGTCTGCCCTGTAAGCATGTTTTCTGCTATCTTTGTGTAAAGGGAGCTTCATGGCTTGGAAAGCGATGTGCCCTTTGTCGACAAGAAATTCCTGAGGATTTCCTTGATAAGCCAACCTTGTTGTCACCAGAAGAACTCAAGGCAGCAAGTAGAGGAAATGGTGAATATGCATGGTATTATGAAGGAAGAAATGGCTGGTGGCAATATGATGAGCGCACTAGTAGAGAGCTGGAAGATGCTTTTTCCAAAGGTAAAAAGAACACTGAAATGTTAATTGCTGGATTTCTGTATGTTGCTGATCTTGAGAATATGGTTCAATATAGGAGAAATGAACATGGACGTCGCAGGAAGATTAAGCGAGATATAATAGATATACCAAAGAAAGGAGTAGCTGGACTTAGGCTGGACTGTGATGCTAATTCCGTAAACTTAGCAAGAGAGAGCTCTGCTGATGGAGCGGACAGTATATCAGCACAGAGTGGAGCTTCTGTTCAGCCTCTAGTGCCATCTTCTGTAAGGCCTCTGACTTCAGTAGATGGTCAGTTAACAAGTCCTGCAACACCATCCCCTGATGCGAGCACTTCACTGGAAGACTCTTTTGCTCATTTACAACTCGGTGGAGACAACATAGCTGAAAGGAGTCATAGAGGGGAAGGAGAAGAGGATCATGAATCACCATCATCAAGCAGGGTACCCGCACCAGATACCTCCACTGAAGAAACTGAATCAGATGCCAGTAGTGATAGTGAGGATGTGTCTGCAGTTGTTGCACAGCGGTCCTTGACCCAGCAGAGACTTTTGGTACCTACTGCAAACCAGACAGTAGCTGATCGATCGGATCGATTAGGAACTGATCATTCGGTAGCAGAGGGTGGAACAGTGAGCGTCAGTGTCAGATCTAGAAGGCCTGATGGACAGTGCACAGTAACTGAAGTTTAAATAGAAGTCTTCACCTCTGCGCTCAAGTTGAAATGGTTATCTGTAAATTTCTGCCCACGTAACATTACACTCATCCCTAATAGTGCATTTTGGGAGTTGGGGTGGGATGGGATATGGGAAAGATAGATCTGTAATTAAAATGTCTAACATGTCTCTGTTGAGAAATTTATTTAATGTAAGGAACTTGGGTGTTAATAGTTGAGAGCTGTTTAGTAATAACCCAGTTTTCTTGAGATTCTGTTTATAGTTTTTTTTTTTCCTTTTTATTATTTCCTTAGTTCCTTCAGTCTGTGTGTGTGTATTATCTGTACATTAAAGGTCCTCATCTGACTCTTGCATTGTGTCGTCTTTTTCTGCATGGATTGGCATAAAACCATTACTAAAATTGGCACTTAGATGTTTGATATCATTATGAGCAGGAAGCTTAATTTAATGTGAGAATATACATGAATTTGGGATTTTAAAATTGATGTATAACTATTTTATAGTAAAGTTATTGGACAGGCATATAAAGAAAATAGCTAATAACTTGTATTTCAAAATCTTTGTAACACTTCATGGCGTTACCATATGCTTTGCTGTCTAGTCCTTGTAGTTTGAGGTTTCTCTTGGTCCGCATTTTTCCTTTTGATTACAAAATTTATAATTTAATAAATACTAGAGTTTATCAAGAAGCATTTGTCTCTTGTTTCAGTCTGGAAAAGGGTCGGTATATTCTGATACTTGCTGCCAAAGGGTAACTAATGAGGTAATGGTTTGAATTGGTTGCATTCAGCTTTATCAAACATTCAATTTAGAAATGTTTGATTTTCTTCATGAAGACCATTTAAACAGAATCTGCAAGCAGTATGTATGGAATAAATGTGTGTACATAAACTTAAAGCCTGTAAGACTTTTAATTTCTCAAATAACTAATACCATAAATATTTTGTATTTCTTTACCAGTTTTCATCAGTGGTCTAACACTCTGGATTTAGTAGACTTATACACAGCCATAGTAAACACAAATTAATTTTACACAAAATGTGGTGGGCCAGAAAATCCACTTTTATTAGGCAAGTTTTCTTTCTTTGCAAGGAAGAAGTATTGGGTTAACATGCTAATCTAGAATTTGTCCATGAAAAAAGGAATATGAGTTTGTCTTAGTGTATTTTCCTAACTCAAAACAGTAGTATCATGTTGATAAAGCATATACAGGTTATTTTTACTATGGTTCTTAAAGAAATGGAGTGTTAAAATATTAAACACTCTCACTACTTGAAATTCTCTCACCTCTTCTGATTGGTTAGAATTGGGATTTAAAGAGTGTACTACTGGAATGATGATAAACGTGCATTTTTATTTATTTGTAAAAGATAGCTAAAAGTTAAAAGGTAGTTTTCTGTTTTTCAGAAAAAATAGCTGATATAAAATGTAAATTTATTTCAGGAGACCCTTTGTATCGATTCAGCTTTCAAACTATTAACAGTAATACAAACAAGTTTGAAAATCTCAAGAGGTCAAAATTGAACAGCTAGTTTACATACAGTCAACTGAGTTTCCATATCATGGCTTTCACTATTTGCTAATAACACAGAAAACTAATTTTGTTTTGTTTTCAAAAACTAATGATTTTCAGTCAGCCTTGTAAAACAGTGGTTAAAGGAGCTAGATCCCACATGCCCAACTGCATTTAGAATCCTGGTCCCAGCACCATGAAAAACACGCCATGCACACGTGGGTGCATACATGCCCAAAATCCCAACAGGATGGAAAAGGGATTGGCATGTGACCACGCCCAACTGAGGGGTGCTTTCTTCCTTTCCCTCCCCTCTTACTCTGTCTAGCACATGCATCCTTCTAGTAATTAAAAAAAAAAAAAAAAAAAAAAAAAAAAAGGATGTAAAAGATGAAATAAAGCTCAAAATCTGTAGGAGTTAGCAGGGTACAATTTTTTTTTAAATGCCCATTTCCATGACAATTCCAGCTGCTTGAAGCAGAAGATAATTGATCATAACTTTTCTTATTTTCTTGTCCCCTGATCCTTTCATACTTTTGTTCTTTAACTGCAGGGTTCCTCTAGTTATTTTTGTAGACTATTTCAAGGTAACAACAAAAATGTTATTAAAAGTACCCCAGAGAAAGGTTTTGTATAGAAGCTTTTTACCTTTTAAAGAGAATTATTTTTAAATTTTCTAAAGGGCACATGAGCTCACCAGAGAGAAAGGGAAAGTGGGAGGGAGAGTGAGAAAGCAAGTTACCAGGTCCAGGACTCAAACCACAGTTGGCCATGTGGGAGTCCAATGCCTTAACCACCATAGCACCTCCTTTCCCCGGAAACTGACTTCTAAAAACTGATCTTTGATTGTAATCTAAGAAGTGTGGGAATATAGAAATTAATACCAATAGTTTTTTTGGGGGGGAGGGTTTCCTTTGTTTTTATTGCTAAAGTGTACATGTGCTTGCCAAAGAGAAAGCACCTCCCAATAGGGTGTGGTCATGCCAAAATCCTTTCTCCTCCATTTCTCCACCCCATCAGGATTTGAGGCATGCATGTACATGTGCTCAGCATGTTCTTCAAGCTGGAAGTGGCTGGGATTTGAACCATGGTCACAGACACATGGGGTCCTACTCCCTGTGCACGGGGCTTAACCACTGCACTGTGAAGCTGGTCCAATAGCAATAATTTTTAAGCCAAAAGTGGCATATTCTAGCCAAATGTTGCAGATTATTTGAGCAATACCCCACTGAGTATTTGGTAAACAAAGCTAAGAAGCCAATGAGTTCAGATAGTCAAAATTCTTTCAATCTGAACAGTAGTCATATCCTTTAATTCTGATGCTCATATCTTAATATTTAGCCTTTATACATATTAATCAGAGTTTTACTTAACAGTACATTCACATTTTAAAAATTACTTGTTAAATTTTCCTTTCCTAGCAATAGCCTCTAAATTCGCAGGTCCACCCCAAACTGTTCCTAAAAGATCTCTTTCATTCTGTAATGCCTCCTCCATACACAGCTCTTTGCCTGAAATAACAGATTTTTTCAAAGTTCTAATTACTTTTGATGGTCCATTGACAAACTGCTTTAGCCACTCTTGTGCCTCTTCTAGAGATTTAGTTTCATCTGAAGACTGCAAGACCTCTTCTACCATTCCTATGCTTAAAGCTCTTTGTGAATTCAGTTTGAGGGCCCCACTTAACACTTTGAGAGCTTGTCTACTGCCAATTATTTCAACCAGCCGGGTAGTGCCACCCCAACTTGGTATTATACCCATTTCCTTGTGGACAAATCTGATCTCACTCTCTGGAGTCATTAGTCTGCAAAAGAAGAAGAAAAAAACTTAATTGTAACTACATATATATGCTACATTCATAAAGTATTAACCTATTCATGATCTTGTAAGGCATCTTCATAGGTAGATACAGTAAAAATTGAATTTTAGACATGCTTTCTATCTAAAATTTGATTTACTACACAGTACTCAACACTTTTAACACTTCCCTTTGAAAACAATAACAGCATTTCTTTTTATGCTTGCTTATCCTTTACTCTGCAAACTGAGTCTGTATTTTTTTTTCTTAAAAGTCCAAAGTTTTATCTAAAGTGATTGGTGGAGTAATGAGACAAACGGGATTAAGTAACAGTATGGGAATAGGAAATGTTAAGGGCATACCATGAAAAAAATGACGGGTTGTCAGAAATGTCATGCTGCATTCTTGCATAGAAAAACATGTCATGACTTTTCTGACGACCCAACAAAAAAGCATATAGTAAGACTATCTTCATGAATCTTCAGAAAAAGAAGTTTTGTTTTCAACCCAGCATTTACCCAGCAAATACTAAGCATGACTAATGCCAGGTTGCATTCTAGGTGCTGAGACAACAGATTAAAAAAAAAAAAAAAAATCTTTGTGCTCAGGAGCTTACATTCTAGCATGGAGGAAAAGACACTAAAAAACTCCAGCAGAGACAAATGCTATAAAAGTAAATAAATAAATAAAGCAAGAAACGAATGAATGTGTACTTATTGGAGATGTGCTCTTTTTTTTTTTTTTTTGGAGAGGTTTTTCGCTATAGGGCGCGTGCGCTCGCCAGACAGACAGAGAGAGACATAGAGACAGAAAGCGAGAAATCACCCCCCAGGGGGGATGGTCACGCCGCAATCCCTTCTCCTCCATTCTCCTCTCGGGATCTTGGGCACGCACGCACACGCGCCCGGCGTGAGTTGTAAGCCACCGGGTCCGAGACGCGAACCGCGGTCGACTACGTGGGAGTCCAGCGACATAGCCATTACGCTAACTGCTGGTTCCCGAGATGTGCTCTTTTAGAGGATAAGGCTTCTGAATATTTAAGCAGTTAGAAAAAAGAATGAACAATGCAAAAATTGAAAAAGTTACCCCAGGAAAAAGAATTTTAAGTACAAAGGCTTTGATGTAGAAATGCTTAGGATCTCTGAGGACTGGGCTAATATAATGAATCAAGAAGGCAAAGAGAATAATGGGAGATGAAGAGGAGAAGTCTTACAGGCCTTAGTAAGAAGTTCAGATTTTGTTATTTAGTTGGTCAACCAAGGGACAAATATGCCTTATTTTGTAAGAGTTGCTCTGGTTCCTGTATGAAGACTTCATTTAGCAATTAAATAGAACTTAAACCAATTCTTTAAAGAACTTAACCCTCAGAACCACCCATCTAAGGTACAATATTAGCCTCATTTTTTCAGAGGGGGAAGCTAAGGCAACAAGAGCTTGCTCAAAGTATACAGTTATGAAATAATAGCCAGGATTTAAACTGAGGTAGCCTGGCTTCAGTGTATGTGCTCTTCATTTCACGGTTCACACTAGTAAGCTAACCAACACTAGAAGCAGGGATATCAGTAAACTGATAGTGGTTTGGGTTAGACTGATAGCAGTGACTTTACATAGGGGCTCATTTTCTGCAAATTGTGGGATTTTTATGAATGGGGTGATTAACAAGGTGAAACAGTAAAAGGGAGTTAACAGAGAAAGTGATGATATAGCAAAAGGCTTCACATTTTCTAGTTAAATATTTGTATATTAGCAACAGACCAAGAAAGCTATATACCTTTTAGAAAATGCTGCCTATGAGTTATTTTGACAGTATACTTCAAAAGAAGCTGTAAGACTGAGTTTGGACCAAATGTCATGTCTAAATTTTTTTTTTTTTAAGAAAATTACTGCTTTCATACTATTCATTATAAAAAAAGACCTTAAGTTATTGGCATTCCAAAGTTAAATATTCAAGTGCAGGTTGTTTCATTCTATTAGGACCAAGAAAACAAATTCAGTCTTTGTTTAATCAAGAGAAATATTACAGTGGAAAACTGCCACAAAAGCCTATTTATTAACCCACTGGGGAACTTTATAGCTGTGAATTTCTACAAACGGAAATATGCCTCAGTTATGAGGGAACTTCAGAAAGTTTGTGGGAAAATGGAATCAAAGTACTGAGTTTATGTTGATGTAAAAAATTTTGAAATCCATGCACAACTTTTTCATAATATGCATTTTCCATGAACTTTTTGATTACCTCTGTTACGAAAATAGTTTTCAATAACCAGTTTTTAAATGGGGAGAAAGAAAATACCAGTCTCATAAGAATCTGAATCTAGCCCAACAATTAATGAGGGTGATACTTCCTTGTTATGATAAACAGAAAACAATGTTAAAAACTAAAAAGGAATAGAAATCACAGATACAATATCTAATAGCCTTGGAGACAGGAATATCAATATTGAATCTAATCCTCCAAAGCTTTTCACAGAATGAGTGAAATATACCACTGTTCGAAATTAAGTCCCGGGAATGACACATGTTGGCTCAAAGTATACTACCTACAATGAAGAAAAGTATTATATCAGGACTAAGTTAATTCAGGATCAACATAAAAATTGCTTAAAGTCTTAGCTGTTGCAATACTGTAGATGAGCTAATGACAACAAAAGTTATTACCTGTTATATAAGCATATCTATATTTTTGAAGAAATTATTGTTTTTAATTTACATTTAATCACTGTGTATCTTTACAGCATACAACATGGTTTTTCCCAGCATGAATACAGTGCATATTAGTCAAGTCAAATACAGTATCATCTACATTATCATCAGCAAGTAACTTTCCACTTTTGTGTTTATTAAATGTGCTTTGTTTTAACCCTGATCCCCTCCCTCCTACCCCATTACCCCCTCTCACTGTCTCTAGTATCTACAGTTGTCCTCCCTGCAATGATATCTTCCAATCTTTCAGTTACTTCTACAAAGCACAGACATTGAGTATATGTTGAGCAGATACATTCATAGTCTGGCTTGCTTCACTTAGAATTAAATATGGAATCCTTTGCTTCTAAAAGTTTTTATCATCTTTGTATCATGTTTCTTCCCCCTTTGCTCTATTTATAAGATAATGGATACCTTTTCAAATCCCATTTCACAACTCTAACAAATAATAGGTAATCTTTGTAAGAATTCCTGTTGAGCTCAAGCTATAACATCCTTTTTTTTAAAGACAGGATCTCTAGGAACCAGGAGGTGGTATAATGGTTAAGGTGCTAGATTTCCATGTAGTAGACTGAGATTTGAGTCCTGGACCCAGCAGTTTGAAATTCATGACAGGCATTGTGTGGGCATGCCCAAAATCCCAAGAGGAGAATAGAGGAGAAGAGAGTATGACATGGCCACCACAACCCCCCCCGGGGGGGCATGATTTCTTGCTTTCTCTCTCTCTGTTTCTGTCTCTCCAATGAGAACACGGGCTCTACAGCAAAAATCTCTTTAAAAAAATAAAATCATGGGCCCAGCAGGTGGTGTGTGGTCAAGGCACTGGACTCCCACATGGTTGGCTGCGGTTTGAGTCCCAGATCTGGAGGCTTACTTTCTCACTCTTCCTTTCTCTATCTCTCTGGTCAAACTGAAATATTATAATAAATAAAAGTAAATAAATTATTATTTTTAAAAAATAGGAGGGACCAGCAGTTAGCGTAATGGCTATGTCACTGGACTCCCACGTAGTCGACCGCGGTTCGAGTCCCAGACCCGGCGGCTTAAACTCACGCCGGGCGCGTGTGCGTGCGTGCCCAAGATCCCAAGAGGAGAATGGAGGAGAAGGGATTGTGGCGTGGCCATCCCCCCCTGGGGGGTGATTTCCTGCTTTCTATCTCTCTGTCTCTCTCTGTCTGGCGAGCGCACGCGCCCTATAGCAAAAACCTCTCCAAAAAAAGAAAAAAAAAAAAAAAAGATAGGATCTCACTCACCATGTTGCAATCCTTCTTCCTCAGCCTTCCAACTGGGACCACTGGTGGACCCCACCGCACCCAACATTTAGGTTGGACTGAGAATCAAAACTAGGCCTCCTATCTGGTCTCAGTGACTAAGAAAAGTTGAGGCAGAAGGACTTCAAGCTCAAGCCTGGCCTGGGCAACATAGTGAGACCTATCTATGAAAAAGTCTATACCTGTAGTCTCAGCTTGGAGGCTGAGACAAGAGGAGCATGACACTGCAAGACTTTGTTGTAAAAAAAAGAAAAAAAAAAAGATTCAGGTCTTTGAACAAATATATTCTAGAAAGAAAGTTTAAAAAATAAATTACTGGGCTAGCCCATGGCATATTGGTTAAGGTGGCTGAATCTCATTTGATAGACTACATGGTTTGAGTCCCAGACCTGTGACTTCAAAACATGTGGGACACATGTGTGTGTGTGTCCAAAATCCCAAAAGGATGGAGAAATGGAGGAGAAGGGATTGTGGTCATTCCCCATGGAGGTGGGAGTGAGGGTGTGGGTGAAAGGATGGGGAGTGTTTTCTCACTTCATCCTCAGTGAACACACATGCTCTCTGGCAAAACTTAACAAAATAAATTACCAGTTTTACTAATAGTTTTTAGTAAAAATTATGTAAGAAATAGTTTTAAAAAATGTTTATTATTAAAGGTACCTCTAGTAAATTCTGAAAAAAGATGGAAATGCATAAATAATGGAATCGAGAGAGAGATGCCTTTTTTGGTAAAAGTTATCTGAGACTTTATTATAATCCTTTCTACAAATATCACTTTATATGGAAGTCAAATTGCCTGTCAGAGATTTATGCCATTTAGTATGCAATTGTTCACCGGACTCTCTTCTGAATATATGCATTACCTCTTTCAATTTTTACATTCCAGAAGGTAGATAGGTCACTATGATTCCCATCCTTTTTTTCACATTTTACTGATTCACAAAAGATCTTAATCTAAATACTCAAAATACTTTCAATAGCAAGTAGAGCCGATATATACATATTTATGAACACATTAACTTTAGGCATAAAACTCAGTGAATAGAATGAACATACCATAAAGTAGCATCTAGCTGGGGCTATGTAGCTTACTGCAGTCATTAAATACATATTTTCTATACAATTTTTAATTTCAAGAAAAGCAGTTTTAGCTTTAATAGATCAAAATCAAAAAATGTTAAGAGAAATTTGCTTAAGACTTAAAGCTAGGAGAAAGGTTAGGATTCAGTTCAAATAGTAATTAGATGAACCTGTCAACAGCTCAAGAGAAGACAAAAATCCTTTAACCTGGAAAACAAAGCACAGAAGAAAATCAGTAATGTTTTAGCCAAAAGTTTAAAAATTCTATTTCACCACTTGAGTCTCATGTAATTAATCTCTCTTCTGTTGAATTTGCATTGTTACTGTCATCCGATCTTTCTGTTTGCATTTTGGAAGTTAACATTCAATGTTATTATTGACCTTTCCGGGCTTGTCCCTACCATTAAGTTGGCCATTCTCTTGGGTGGTTTTGTACTCTTATTTCTTTATGTCTCACTTTAATTTTCCTGGTATAGCACTCCCTTCAGAATTTCTTGGAGAGCTGATCTGGTGTTGGTAAATTCTTTCAGGTTTTGTTTATCTGGGAATGTTTTTGTCTTTCTTCCCAAATGAAGGATAATCTTGCTGAGTATAGTATTCTTGTTTGAAACTGTTTTCCACTTAACACTTTGAATATATTTTCCCATTCTTTCCTTGCTTGTATCATTTCCAATGAGAGGTCCGATGTTAGACTTATGGGATATCCTTTGAAAGTAACTTGACATCTCTTTCTTGCCAATTTTAGTATCTTGTCTCTGTCCGTGGTTTTGGTCAATCTGGCTATGATGTGCTTTGGAGAAGATCTTCATGGGTTGAGATATTTGAAAGTCTCTCTCGGTTTTGAAAGTTTTTTTCCAGGATTTCTTAGAATAGATTATCAATGCCTTTATTAATTTCTTCACCTTCTGAGATACTGATTATCTGGATAGTTGGGAATTTAATGCTGTCTAGTATTACTCGTATATTATTCTCATTTTGAGGGTTATTTTTTCAGTCTTTTTGGTGATGTTTCTAGATCAGAGGTTCTGTCTTCTACATCTGAGATGCAATCTTCTGCATGATCTAATCTGCTTTTAATACTTTCAACGGAGGTTTTGATTTCCTATATTACAGCTTTCATCTCTAACAGTTCCGTTTTATTCTTTTTTATGGTGAAATATATGCCTTTGATGTGAAGAGCATAGTGCAATAGTGGACTCAGGATCCAGACTACTTGGCTTTAAATCCTAGCATGGCCACTAGACTAGACTCACACTATACCTTGAAAACCACAGCAGAGGAAAACAATACAGAGAGGATAGGAATTCAACCCTAGATCTTAGGATGTTATTAATATCTCTGAGTTTCAGTTTGCTTGTCTATAAAATAAATACAATTACAGTACTAGAATCATCATGAGTCATAAATGCTAAAATAAGTGACAGATTCTTTGAACATATATACTCCACAGCTGTTTTACAGATAATCTTTTTTTTTTTTTTTTGAGAGGTTTTTGCTATAGGGCACGTGCGCTTGCCAGACAGAGAGAGACAGAGAGAGACAGAGAGACAGAAAGCGAGAAATCACCCCAGGGGGGATGCCCACGCCGCAATCCCTTCTCTTCCGTTCTCCTCTTGGGATTTTGGGCACGCACGCACACGTGCCCTGCATGAGTTTTAAGCCACTGGGTCCGGGATGCGAACTGCGGTCGACTACATGGGAGTCCAGCGACATAGCCATTACGCTAACTGCTGGTCCCTGTTTTACAGATAATCTTAGAGGGACTGTGCCTGTATATTTAAAAGAATCGGCATAAAACTGTGTCTGCCTCAACCACATCTATAGAGCACAAAGCATTATTTATACTTTTATTTGGAAAGATAAATTTGTGCATACTTTATATCCTGACACATATTAAAATATTTTTCTAGCTTTTATTAAGTTGATATTATTGATAAGTTTATGATTAAGTTAATCAGTACATAGAACAGTAGTGTTTATGTTGGAGAGAGAGTGTAAGTTTGTTTCCTGGACTAATATTCAATCTCTAAAGTATTCCAAGTAGATGGCTATATTCGTAGTATTAAACACAGCAAATTATGGTATACTGCCCATCTTAAATGTTTATTATATAAATGGAGACGACAAAGCAAATACAATTTTTGTGTTTCCAAATATAGTCCTGTATAGGGATACATTCTAAGATGCATCATTATGTGATTTGATTATAATGTAAGGGTAATAGAGTGAACTTCCACAAACCTAGTTGGAATAGCCTACCATACACATAAGCTATAAGCCTATTGCTCCTGGGCTACAAACCTGTACAGCATGTTATGTACTGGAACTGTAGGCAATTAGAGCACCCCGGTATTTGTGTATCTCAACATAGAGAAGATACAGTAAAAATACAGAGTAAAAGAAAATTGGTGCATCTTTATAGGGCACTTACTCTGAACAGAGCTTGCTGCACTGACATTGCCCTAGGTGAGTCAAGTGAGTGAGTGGTGAGTAAATGTGAAGGCCTAGGACAATACTGTACACTACTATATGCTTTATAAAACTATATACTTAGGGAACAGCAGTTAGCATAATGGCTATGTCGCTGAACTCCCATGTAGCCGACTGAGGTTCAAGTCCCAGACCCAGTGGCTTAAACTCATGCCAGGCGCATGTGCGTGCATGCCCAAGATCCCGAGAGGAGAATGGAAGAGAAGGGATTGCAGCGTGGCCATGCCCCCTGGGGGGTGATTTCTCGCTTTCTATCTCTCTGTCTCTCTCTGTCTTTCTGGCAAGCGCACATACCCTATAGCAAAAAAAAAAAAAAAAAAAAAACCTATCCGAAAAATAAAAACTATATACTTAGGCTGCACAAATTTTTTAAAAAATATTCTTCTTCAATGACAAATTAACTGTAGCCTACTCTAGCTTTCTTTACTATGTAAACCTTTTAATCTCTTAAACTTTTTGAATCTTCTGTAGTAACATCTAGCTTAAAACACACTGTATAGCACTTCAAAGTTTTTTCTTTTTTTTTTTTTTTGAGAGGTTTTTGCTATAGGGCGCATGCGCTCGCCAGACAGACAGAGACAGACAGAGAGACAGAAAGCAAGAAATCACCGCCCAGGGGGGATGGTAACGCCGCAATCCCTTCTCCTCCATTCTCCTCTCGGGATCTTGGGCACACACGCACACGTGCCTGGCGTGAGTTTAAGCCACCGGGTCCGGGACGCGAACTGCGGTCGACTACGTGGAAGTCCAGCGACAAAGCCATTACGCTAACTGCTGATTCCCAAAGTTTTTTCTCTTTGTATCTTAATTCTGTAAGCTTTTTTCTATTTTTAACATTATGTATGTGTGTGATGTGTGTGTGTATGTGTGTGTGTGTGTGTGTGTGTGTGTGTATATATATATATATATACATATATATATATATATAATCTTCTTAAGCTTTATTTTTAAAAGTAAGACACAAGCACATATATTAACCTAGGCCTACACACAGGTTGAGTATCAACATCACTGTATTTTCCTGCTATCTTGTCCCACTGCAAGGGCCACAATGAACAGTGAAGATGAAATCAAGTACAATGGAAAATGATGCAAGTAAGAGATGCCATAAACACAAGATGTATGAGGTTGCTGCTGGCATAATGGTGTGCTGTTTTCCAATCATTTTTTAATATATAAGTACATGGAGTACACTCTAAAATAATGATTAAAAAGTATAATACAGTAAATATCATATAAACAAATAATACAGCTGTTAATTATCAAGTATTATGTACTATACATAACTGCATGTTCCATACTTTTGTATGACTGGCAGTGCAATAGGTTTGTTTGTACCAGCCTCACCACAAACACGTGAGTAATGCTTTGTGCTCCAATAATATGAGGGCTATGATATGAATAGGCGATAGGAGTTTACTAGCTCCATTATAATCTTATATCTATCATATATGTAGTTCATCAATGACCAAAATTATCCTTATGAGGTACATAATTATAAAGGCAAAAATAATGCTGTGTTTTACTGCAGATAAGGCTAAAGCAAATTATTTTAAACTGATTTAAAAAAAAAAAACACTTATTCTTTGAAGACTCTTTAAGAATTGTGCAACATAAGTAACAGCATAACTGTATACTTAAAGTTTTTAAAGCAAGCATTGATGTTACAATTTTATTTATTTATTTTCTGCTACAGGGCATGTATACTTGCTGGAGAGAGACAGAAAGAGAGAGAGAGAGAGAGAGAGAGAGAGAGATAGATAGATAGATTACCCTCCAGGGAGGACGGACACACAGCAATCCATTCTCCATTCTCCTGGTATTTGGGGCACTCATGCAAACGTGCCCCTCAGGTCTAGGACCTGAATCGCAGAGTTGGCCACCATGTGGGATCCAACCGCCTTAAACCTCCACACCACGTGCTGTCCCACTGATGTTACAAATTTAACATGATGTCATAAATTTAAGTTTAGAATCATTGTTTTAAATAACCTTTAGTTTAGAGACAGAAACTGCTAGTACCTTTACACTACATCTAAAGTCAAAGATGACAAAGCAAACTAAGTTGACATGGGGAAATATGGTATAGAGAACTGCAGAATTAGCCACTGCATCCCTGACCACCAACAGGACTTCAAAAGCAACACTTCATTTGCACACATGCTTTCCAGGCACCTTTTACCTTTTGCTTACTACCTGCCATCACCTCCTAAGACAAACCATGGAAAATAGAAGAAACCAAAGATTCTCCCTAAACCTCACTTTTTTTGATTTCTAGCTCTCACTTGATTGGTCTCATGAAGCTCTATTCATTTTATAGCGAGGGACTGAGTAATAAGGTATGTGACTGAATGAGTGAAAATGTGTGTGTGCACACAGTGGTGATAGAGCAGGGGAGGAATAGATACAAACATGTTTTCTGATATTCAAGTCTGGTTTTAATACCCAGTTAGTAATTTTAGCATGATCAAAGGTAGATTTTCTTAATATCACATGCTGTAGGGTAAGAATTTCTAGTAATGTGGTGGTAACTACAAAACAAAGCAACATGGGCAATGTGACTGCTTCCTGAGACGGACATGTCATATTCAGAATATTGGCATTCTCTAGTGAAAAAATGGAATTAGTCCTTTTGGGGTTGTGGCTGTGGAGGGGGTGTGCACACATTTGTGTATGTCCAAGTGTATATATTATATACATATTTTCTACCAAAGAGTTACCTTTAGTAAGCTCCCTTGAGAAAAACATGTTTACAGCTCCTCTTCCTTCTAATACATCTTTGAACTATTGGGTAGCAGCTGGAAATTGTAATACCTGGGGCTGAGGATTATTTGTATTCATGAAAACAATGTTAGAGGTTGGAAACAAATTAGATTGGCAGGTTCTAAACTGCATAGTTGAAAATTTTATTTCACTAGGGAGATAAAAGAAAATGTGATTTTCATCTCATGTACAAATAGCTCAATATCCCAAAAGAAAAATGGGAAAATAAAATGCAAATAATTCACACACAGGTATACATACAATTCAAAACTTACACTTCAACAAAAATCTCTAAATATAAATATTAAATTGAAATTTAATTTTTGATGATCAAAATGAGAAAAGATCTTTTATAATCATTTTAAGAAAGGATATTCTCTCTCTCTGCTGGTAGCAGTATAAATTGGACAAATATTTCTTAGAGGACACTTGGCAATATATATCAAAAGCCTTGAACATTTTTATATCCTTTGATTAAGTACTTTACCTGCTTACAGGACTCATTTTTAAGAAATAATCTTAACTGTGAAAAAAACTTTATGTATAAAGTAGTTATTGTAATAGAGAAAAATTGGAAACAATGGAACAGAATAAAAAGTCTATCAATAGACTCAACTACAAGTGAAAATTCAGTAAGTGGTATATCAAATCCTAGAATACAGAAGGCCTTTTATAATAAATATTTAGGACAAATAGCCATCTGAAAAAAAGATAAAATAAAATTCATTACTCACAGCATGCATAAAATAAAAATAAGATCAAAATGGATTAGATATTTTAAAATGTAAAATATAAAACTAAACAAGTACTAGAAGAAACACGAGTGAATTCCTCTATTCCTTGGGTTTATAGAAAGCTTTTTTTTTTAAAGAATTATTTTATTTAACTTTATTTATTTTTTAATTTGACCGGAGAGAGACAGAGAGAGAAAGTAAGAAAACAAGCTACCAGGTCCAGGACTTGAACCACAGTTGGCCATGTGGGAGTCCAGTGCTCTTTTTTTTTTAAGAGAGGTTTCTTTTTGGAGGGGCGGGGAGAGGTTTTGGCTATAGGGCGTGTGCGTTTGCCAGAAAGACAGAGAAAGAAAGAGACAGAAAGTGAGAAATCACCCCCCTGGGGGGATGACCACATCACAATCCCTTCTCCTCCATTCTCCTCCCGGGATCTTGGGCACGCATGCTCATGCACCTGGCATGAGTTTAAACCCCTAGGTCTGGGACTCAAACCACAGACAACTACATGGGAGTCCAGCGACATAGCCATTATGCCAACTGCTGGTCCCAACTATAACTACATACATTAGTTTATATGGTAAAAGACACTTTGCAGGTATAATTAAGGTTACATTGTTAGCATAAAGAGTGTATGCTAGCTTAAAGACTAACAGCAGATTTTATGTTAGAAAATTTTCGCTTTCTTGAAAAAACAACTAGTCTTAATTTGCAAGGTCAAATGGTTGGGCAGCAGTAAAACACAAAGCTCTGGGGAACCAGCAGTTAGCGTAATGGCTATGTCGCTGGACTCCCACGTAGTCGACCGCGGTTCGCGTCTCGGACCCGGTGGCTTACAACTCACGCCGGGCGCGTGTGCGTGCGTGCCCAAGATCCCGAGAGGAGAATGGAGGAGAAGGGACTGCGGCGTGACCATCCCCCCTGGGGGGTGATTTCTCGCTTTCTGTCTCTATGTCTCTCTCTGTCTGTCTGGCGAGCGCACGCGCCCTATAGCGAAAAAACCTCTCCAAAAAAAAAAAAAAAAACACAAAGCTCTGTAGAGTCTACCTGTAGAGTCTACAAAATGTCATTCCTATAGATTAGGTTGTTGGAAAAGTTATGATGCATTTTTGCATAGAAAAACATAGAAAAAAACACATCATGACATTTCTGACAACCCATCAGTATAGTTATCAAATACTGAGGCAATCTCCTGTGGCAAATTTCATGGTTCAAGTCTGGAGCCCTCCCTGAATATGGAGGACATGCGTGTACCCATGATCTGGGGCTGGCTGACACTGGGGGTGAATCATGATATCAAGACACTGTTAGGGGTGTTGTCTCTCTGTCTCTCTATCTCTCACTCTCATTCATAGAAGAAACAAGCTTTTTTATTTTTTTAGCGAGAGATTTTTTGCTATAGGGCATGCGTGCTCACTGGAGAGACAGAGAGACAAAGAGACAGGAAGCAAGAAATCACCCTCCGTGGTGGGGAGGATGGTCACGCTGCAGTCTCTTCTCCTCTATTCTCTTCTCTGGACCCTGGGCACGCACACACGCACACACACACACACACACACACACACACACACCTAGCATGAATTCTAAGCCTGGGACTCAAACTGCAGCCAACCATGTGGGAATCCAGCAATATAACCTTTGCGAGTCCCTAAGAAATAAACTAAAAAAAGTCTTAATTTGCACTTACTTTTATTAGAGGATTTTTAAGTGTAGTAATGTTCACTTGTATATAGCTTAGAATTCTTTGAATATGTCTCTAAACACATATATATTTTAAATACATATATAAAATATATTTTATACTTATATACCATATAGAACATATATTTAAATTATATGTATAATTATAATATACATATACTTATATATATTTAAATTATATATTTCCTAAGTATCTATACTTCAAGGTAAAGTGAGGAAAGGAGTTAATCCTTTCACAAACTGAACACTTCCTATTTGGTTTCATATTACCCATAAGGCCAATCACTGCTTCCTCTTCACACAATGAAATGTAGCAGCATCCTTATGCAATCTACACTGACGACAGCAGAGGGCACTGTCTTAAGAATTGACCATTCTTCATCATGTACCAGAATCTCATTCATTTAGGAAGTACTAGTTTCCAAAGGAGTAGAATCTCTGCAAATTCTTATACACCAAAACTGTTTTTAAATAGCTGTTTATGAAACTACAAGTGACAAAATAGCTGTTTATGCAACTACCAGTGACATAATTTAAATAAATTGATAATAATTCATAAAAGCAGTTTCAAGCACATGTAAAGTCTACAAAATGTCATTCCTACATATCAGGTTGTTGGAAATGTCATGATGCATTTTTGCACAGAAAAATATAGAAAAAATACATCATGACATTTCCAACAACCCAAAAGTATAGCTATCAAATACTAAAAATTCTAGGGATTGAAGAACTATTGGTTCCAAATAACTTCCTCTAACCTTATTCTCTGGTCTTTCTCAAAGCCCAACAAAGTTGCAATAAATCATAGTAAACTGAAGCTATGATATGGATCTCAGAAAAACCTCTTTTTTTTTTTTTTTTTAGGTTTTTGCCATAGGGCACTGGCACTCACCAGAGAGAGACAAAAAGACTGTGAGAGAGAAAGTGAGAAATCACACCACCACCACCACCACCACCCCAGGGGAAATGGCCACACCATGCCACAATCCCTTATCCATTCTCCTCCTGGGATTCTGGGAACACACGCACACACACCAGGCATCATTTTCAAGCCACCATGTCCAGAACTCAAACCATGATCGGCCATGTGAGAGTTCAGCACCTTAATCACTTCATCACCCGCATATCCCAGAAAACCTCCTTTAATTGTTGAAGACAGTTAGCATTATCTCTTTCTCCATTCTTCTTTTTTTTTTTTAGTTGTTTACTTTTCTTTGTATAATTCTTTTGGATTTTAAAGTTTGATATATTTTCTTAGCTTTCCTCCCATGGGTTTTGCTACTATGGATTGATCCTTTACTACTTTGTTAAGTTTTTGAAATGCATAGTAATAAAATAATAGTTATTATACTAGACTAAAACTGCTCTAAAAACTCACAGAAATAAAATATTCACAAATTGGTTATCCCAAGAATATGTAAAATATTGATCTTAAGATAAAAAATAAACTTGAGCATATGTTAATTATATTTGTGGAAAAGTAATACAATTTTTATCTTACCTGAAATCACATGCTGTAGTTAATTCTGCCCCTCCACCTAGGGCTCGACCTTGAATCAGTGCAACACTTATTAAAGGAAGTCTGTATGTTGAAGGATATATGGATATTAATACTTTTATTTCAATATTTGTTTATAAGCATTATTTTTTTAAATCTTAAAATGCAGTGGCAACAAAATTACTACACTTTGTTTATAATAACAAATACACATCAAAGGATAGTGAAGCCTTGAACTTGCATACCATGAGAAGAAAAATGGTATAATATGAATAATTCATACTGTCATGTAAGTTTACCAAAATACCTCCCAGAATCACTGCATATTTTTAAACTACAGCCATATTATAACTCTCAAATAAATGGATGTTTTTCAGTAATTTATAGTTCCTAGAACTTCTCAGTAACTAACAATTGGGAATAATTCAAAATGACATTGTCTTAGTTCATTTTTATTGATATTAAATTAAAGGGTAAGAAAATTAAGGCTGCATTCAAAGGGAGAAAATGTAATACAGAAGACAGAGCTTCAAAACTGTGTTATGAATATTTCTACCAAAAATTTTCTCAGGCCAGCACCATAGTGGTCAAGGAAGCTAGCTCCCCCATGGCCAAACCATGGTTACAGTCCTAGGCCCAGCGACTTGAAAACATGCTGGGCACATGTGGATGAGTGCTCAGATTCCAGCGGAATGGAGAAATGCAGGAAAAGGGATTGCAGCATGACCACACCCTATTCAGGGTTGCTTTCTCCCTCTAGGAAATGATCTATAGACTAATCCTATGTAAAAGCATAATACTGTGGTAAAAATAAATCTTACTTTTCCTGTTTACAAAGACTCACTTTGCAGAAGTGTGTGAATACTACAAGGTAAATCTAAAATGTTTTAAAAATACCAAATGTTTTTTAAGTTCTAACCACACTGCAAAGCTACTGGTATAAAATAATCAAAAATTTCTTAATATGCACTATTCCCAGAGAGAAAAAAAAAAAGAGTAACTTTTCAGATTACTCAAGAAAAAGTTAAATGCAATATGGAGAAGAAGCTGAAAAAGAACTAAGACAATGAAAGAAATCTTTAAATAGTAATATTACGATTTTATTACTCTGTCTAGACTCAGATACAATGGTACTCAAAAGATGGTAATATCGTTACTAAGCATGCTTAAATAAATATCATCTTCCTTAGTTTTTATAATTTTTAAATTATACATTTAGAAATATGAAACTAAAAAACGAATAGCCAAAACATGTCACAGTTTGTAACCCCAAATACATAGTGATGGACCAAGAAGAATTTTTTCCCTTTTGTTCTTTATCTATGTAAAGTGAATTCATTTTCCTCAGAAAGCTGCAAAAGCCTTCTCCAAACTACAGGGTTTTTTTCCTCTCTCCTCTGGGTGAAGACTACTTCACTACATTTTATGAATTTTGAATATTAAGTAATCTTTATGTGTTATCTCTTGATCAGTGACCTTATCCTGTTTTCTTATCTGTATTTAACTTTCGCCATGTCTATTCCTTAATACAGGTAGTCATCTAAGCTCTTTTAGGGAAAGAGGCTGGGTCTTACGTTGTTTTTTTTTTTTTTAAATCCCTATTTGTCTTATTTTTAAAATACTTGTATGTATTCCACTAACATTTATTTAAATAATAGCCCACAATGATTCAAAGAAATAGTTAATCTTTAGAGTAAGTATAATTAGAAAATCACCTAGTTTTTTTAATTTGAACTGGTGCAAATAATGAAGTAATAAAGAACTATTTCGGTCTTTTAGAAATCATATTTTTTAAAAAGATACATTACCTCGTAAATCTTGTTAAGGTGTTCTGCATGAACATACTTAAGGCCATTCCATCCTTTAAATAAAAATAAGCATAAAAACAAACGTATAATAGAAATGTATTACATAAGAAAAATTTTTTAATTCAGGTTTCAAAAAATGAAGCCCAAAATATGTATTTAAAAAAAAAATAAAGCTCCATTTAAACTCTATGTTGCTGTCTGAAATCCATGCTATGCTATTATTTGACTCTGTGGATATCCTAGGACTCTTTGAGCTCAGCTCTGCATGAGTATTAGCACATACACATGTAGTTGTAAGAATCAATTAATATGCCCTAGAACAGTATGGAATTCTATTGTGAGAATCAGATAACATGCCCTAGAACAGTATGGAATTCTATTATGAGAATCAATAACATACCCTAGAACAGTATGGAATTCTATTGTGAGGATCAATAACATACCCTAGAACAGTATGGAATTCTACATAGGGAATATAAGGAAAAGAGGCATAAATCAATCTATTGTCTCCAAGAAGATAAACAAATAAAAAAAGGAAGCGAAGAACAGAGAAATTCTGTTAAGTTTTGGTTTCCTTGTACTTCTCAGATTTGTATTGCTAACTCCACAAATTACAAATTTCTTAAAAATCTTAAAAGTAGTTCAATTGATATTTTTGATTAAATAATGATTAATAATGATAATCATTATTTAATATTATGTTAATATTATAATAGGACCTATTTCATTAGGGGTGTTAATAATGATTAAATAAGTTATGATCCATTATAAAAAGCTTAGAACAGTGCCTGGTAACATAGTAAGAGAACAAAAAAGTTATCTATCATCATTATTAATGTCACTAATAGTATTGGCAGTGAGATAGTAAGGATGTTTTGGTTTTAAACATAGCATAAAAGAGAAATTACATACTATTGGCAAACATGACCTGGAAATAAAATAAGAATTAAATCTGTCACCCAAAGCTAATGAGTCAACAATGGTTAAATGGTCAGTCTCCTCACTGGGCTAAAGAAAGAAAATAAGCCAATAAAAAATAAACTTCTACCTGTGATAAAGTTGAGGGTAGGGGATAACTGAAAAGTTAGCTCTGCTCTTAAGTATGAAAGTTTGAGGCAGGCCAGAAGGTGTTTCAGAAATTAAAGCAGCTGGATCCCCATGGCCCATCGCCCAGTTCCAGTCCCAGATCTGGCAGCTTGAAAAATATACTGGGCAAGGCCAGCAGGTGGTGCAGTAGTTCAGGCACTGGACCAAAATGGCCAACTGCAGTTCGAGTCTTGGACCCAGCAGCTTGAAATAACACCGGGTGCATATGCATGCATGCCCAAAATCCCTAGAGGAGAATGGAGAAGAAGGGATTCCAGCATGGCTATCCCCCCGGGGCTGATTTCTTTCTCTCTCTCTCTCTGTTTCTCTGGCAAGCACAAGCACCCTATGGCAAAAATCTCTCAAGAAGAAAAGAAGACAAGAGGAGAGAAGAGGAGAGGAGAGGAGAGGAGAGAAGGGGAGGGAAAGAGAGAGGAGAGGAGAAGGAAGGAAGGAAGGAAGGAAGGAAGGAAGGAAGGAAGGAAGGAAGGAAAACAAACAGACACACTGCATATATATGTATGCATCCTGAATCCAAAGAGGAGAATGGAGACAGGATTATGGATTTTTTTTTTTTGGAGAGGTTTTTGCTATAGAGCGCGTGTGCTCGCCAGACAGACAGAAAGAGACAGAGAGACAGAAAGCGAGAAATCACCCCCCAGGGGGGATGGCCACGCTGCAATCCCTTCTCCTCCATTCTCCTCTTGGGATCTTGGGCACGCACGCACATGTGCCCGGCGTGAGTTTAAACCACCAGGTCCGGGACTCGAACCGCGGTGGACTACATGGGAGTCCAGCAACATAGCCATTATGCTAACTGCTATTCCCAGATTATGGATTTATAGCAATCTTAAAAAAAAAAAAAGAAAGCCGGAGGCTGTGAGGTTCTAAATGAAAGGTGCTGCAGACAGCAATATTTTCACCCTATCTGGATGATGCCCTGAGATCCAACCGTGCTTGTCTCTTTAAAGCAAATATAAGAAGCACAATGTCTAGTCAGAGTGCCAGTATAAACATCATATACTTGCTCTAACATACAAAATGCCCAGCTTGTTAAAGTATCTTATCCTAGAGTCATTAAGAAGACTTCTGTTATATGGGTTTATTAATTTCCTCAAAATACATGGATGGGTTTATAGAAAAATAAAATTGTTATCAAATGGAACTGTATAGTAGCAGTAGTAGTAACATACAGAAAAGTCACACAAGAATGAATTTTAGGGTCACTAGAAATTTAAGCAACAGACAACAAAGCAACATTAGATTGGCAGAAAAGTAATATGATCGGGGGGCAAAGGAAGATATTACTTTTAAGCTAGATTAAGAATATAAAGGCCTCTAAAATGTGAGATTTTTTTCCTTCAGGAATTAAACCCATTTATTGCAGAGTAAGCAGGTTTTTATTTCTCCACATCCTGACATTTATATTTGGACTTTAATTACTTCTTTCCTCTAAAAACAGACATCTTATCATCTATAGAACATCAGCAGCATCAAATCCAAATCGTATTATGAGGTTAATATTTACATAAGATTTTTTTAAACTTACTCTTTCCTCCTCCCATAACTTTTCAGGGCTCATCCTTATCTTACGCTGGCCCATCTCCTAGCCACTACCTTTTCAATAAAGAATTAACTGACTAATAAGAGTCCTGGGAACTCATTTCCTGCTCATTAAACAAAAGATAGTAAAATGAAACCAACATCTTAAGAAATCAGTTACACTTAGATGAAAAGTAGAAGGCCAGAAGGTGGCATGGCAATTAAGACACTGGAATCCCACGTGGCTGACTATGGTCTGAGTCCCAGACCTGGTGGCTTGCTTTCTTACTTTCTCTTTCTCTCTCTTGCTGGTCAAAATTGGGGGGATATATATATATGTAAAATATACATATAAAATTAAATAATTCTTTTAAAAAACTAGAGTGATAGATACACAGATATGATAAAATGTTGACAGTAATTCATGCTGTTATGGGTACATGAGGTTTTTACTATAGTAAGTCTGCTTCTATTTATATTTGGTTATTTTCATTAAGAGTTTTTTTAAAACTTATACTGTCAAAATCACCAATGCCACCCAGCAGGTACATATATATACAGATTTTAAAATATAAGTGAGATCATACCATGGAGTTTCATTACTCCAAACAGATACCTATGTTGATTCATTAGTTGTGATATTAGTTGATTCATTAGTGTTACAAACCTATGTAACATAGTAATATAAGATGTAAACAATAAATCTACGACTGTAACCTTTCTTTATTTGCAGAGGTTTTTGCTATAGGGCATGTGTGTTCGCCAAAAAGACAGAGAGAGACAGAGAGACAGAAAGTGAGAAATCACCCCCCAGAGGGGATGGCCACACTGCAATCCCTTCTCCTCCATCCTCCTCTCAGGATTTTTTTTTTTTTTTGAGAGATTTTCGCTATAGGGTGTGTGTACTCGCCAGACAGACAGAGAGACATAGAGACAGAAAGCGAGAAATCACCCCCCAGGGGGGATGGTCATGCCGCAATCCCTTCTCCTCTATTCTCCTCTCGGGATCTTGGGCACGCACGTACACGCGCCCGGCGTGAGTTTTAAGCCACCGGGTTCGGGACGCGAACCGCGGTGGACTACATGGGAGTCCAGCGACATAGCCATTACGCTAACTGCTGGTTCCCTCCTCTTGGGATCTTGAGCACGCATGCACACGCACCCAGTGTGAGTTTAAGCCACCAGGTCCAGGACTCGAACCGCAGTCGACTTAGTGGGAGTCCAGCGACACAGCCATTACGCTAACTACTGGTCCCTATGACTGTAACGTTTCTATACATCTAAAACTATTTTTAATTATTTATTTATTTATTAGTTTTCGGTATCAGGTATATGGGCTTCCCAGAGAGATGCAGAGAGAGAGAAAGAGGGAAAGTGAAAAATCATCCCCAAGGGGGCTGGCCACATTGCAATCCCTTCTCTTCTATTGTCTTCTCAGGATTTTTTGGTATGCACAGACACACACACCTGACATGATTCTCAAGCTACTGGATTCAGGACTAAAACCAAGAAGCTGCCCATGTGTGATCCAGTGCCTTAACTTCCATGCGACCTGTTGGCCCAAAATTATTCTGAAATGTTAAGAAATGTTTTAAAAAAGAATAAATAGGCCTAGAAAATAGACAAAGTAGGGGCAGGAGAGAAGTATCAAGAGCAAAACTGAGAGCGAGAAAAGAGAAACTTCAAAAAAACTTGAAACTGACAGTGTTCTGCTAAATCACAAAGAATAGTAATTTCAAAGTATTAACCAAAGTACCCTTTGTAGACGTATTATTAGTAAAATCTTAAGAATAATTTGTTTGAAACCAGCATATGGTGTAGTGATTATGTTGCTGGACTCCCACATGGCTGACCACAATTAGAGTCACAGACCTGGAGGTGTGAAACTCAAAATGGGTGCATGAGCGTGCATGCCTGAAATCCCAAGAGGAGACTAGAAGAGAAAGGACTGTGGCGTGGCCATCTCCCCTGGGGGGTGAATTCTCGCTTTTGGTCTCTCTGTCTCTCTGGCTAGCACATGTGCCCTATAGCAAAAACCTCTCTACAAAAAAAAAAAGGAATAATTTGTTTCCCATATATCATTTGCCTAGATCTCCCTAAAATCTCACCAAAAATAAAGCAAACCAAAAAAATCCTCTAATTGTTTAAGAACTATTAAAAATAAGTTATTATAATAATTACATAAGTAAAACATAAATATTTCAGCCACAAATAGCTAAGAAATATGTAGAACCTAATGCATAATTCAAACACTTGCCTCTGGAGTTGCTAATGCTTTCACAGCATTCAAGTCAGATCCTGAAGAGAAAGTATTCTTTGCCCCACGGACAATGAGGCCTTTCCCCTCTGTCCAATTTTCCAATTCTATCACTTTGTCCAGAAGTTGGAGCATCATAACACCTGCCAGAGAGCAGAGGGATAAATCACAAACATACATAAAAATTGGAAAAATAGAAATAATCTAGAAATCATAAGTTGTCAAGTAGAGCCTATATTTTACACACACTTACTGAATACCTATCAAGTACCTCTTACTCTGGTATTATGGCATATCCAAAACAAGAAGATTATGGAGCAGACTTTAAAGAACTTCTATCAGGATGGGAACCAGCAGTTAGCGTAATGGCTATGTCACTGGACTCCCACGTAGTCGACCGCGGTTCATGTCCCGGACCCGGAGGCTTACAACTCACACCAGGCGCGTGTGCGTGCGTGCCCAAGATCCCGGAAGGAGAATGGAGGAGAAGGGATTGCGGCGTGACCATCCCCTCTGGGGGGTGATTTCTCGCTTTCTGTCTCTCTGTCTCTCTCTGTCTGGCGAGCGCACGCGCCCTATAGCAAAAAAAAAAAAAAACCTCTCCAAAAAAAAAAAAAAAAAAAAAAAAAGAACTTCTATCAGGGACCAGCAGTTAGCGTAATGGCTATGTTGCTGGACTCCCATGTAGTCGACCGCGGTTCGAGTCCCAGACCCGGTGGCTTAAAACTCACGCCGAGCATGTGTGCGTGCGTGCCTAAGATCCCGAGAGGAGAATGGATTGTGGCGTGGCCATCCCCCCTGAGTAACAAATTGAAACAACTGATCTAGTTTATCCTCTTAAAAATTCTTACCTTTCTTATTTTTCCTGAGCTAATATTAAAATTAATTTTTATTCTCTAAATCAATTGACGGTATAGGGTTTTCCTCTCTAATAAACTAGCCACATGTAGCCCTTGAGAACTTGAAATATAGTAGTCCAAATTGAGACATGTAGTGACTGTAAAATAAACACCATATTTTTAAGATTTAATTTGAAAATATAAAGGAAAACTTCTATTGTTTAGTATCAGTTACATGTTAAAATAGTATTTTGATATGCTGAGTTAAAATAAAATGCATAATTACAATTACTTTTACCCATTTCTTCTTACTTTTTTAAAAAAAGTTTATTTCCTTCTTCTATAAGGGGCATCAGCAGTTGGTGTGATGGCTATATCACTGGACTCCATGTAGTCAACCGTGGTTCAAGTCCCAGATCCGGTGTCTTAAACTCATGCCAGGCGCAAGTGCATGCATGCCCAAGATCCTGAGAGGAGAATGGAGGAGAAGGGATTGCGGTGTGGCCATCCCCCCTGGGGGGTGATTTCTCGCTTTCTGTCTCTCTGTCTCTCTGGTGAGCGCACGTGCCCTATAGCAAAAAATTTTCAAAAAAAAAAAAAAAAAAAAGGAGAGAGAGACAGAAACAGAAACAGAAAGGCATCTCTAATAGGATCCTCATGCTGCAACTCCAACCCCAGTCAACCTGCCCAGAACACAGGCATGCATGAGTGCCTGGAATCCTCAGGGAGGTCTCAGGATGCAAACCCAAGACATTTCTCATGTGGTTTTGTTACTGCTGTCCCACTGACTGGTCCTCCTTTTCCTTCTTTAATTATGATGACTAGAATACTGAAAACTGCATGTGTGACTCACATTTGTGTCTTACATTATATATATTTTTAAAAGAATTATATTTAACTTTATTTATTTTAATTTGACCAGAGAGAGACAGAACGAGAGAGAGAGTTGTGAGAAAGGTCCAGGACTCAAACTGCGGTTGACCATGTGGGAGTCCAAGCACCCTTCACCACCATGCCACCTGCCGGCTCCTCTTGCATTGTATTTCTATGGTCAACACGGGTACACAGAAACATCTCTCAATTCTGGTAAATGGACAGGAAGTCATCTTGGGTGTAAAGATTCATGACCGGGAGAGCCTGCAGTATGGTAGTTACGGTTGCTGGGTTCTATATGGCTAACTGCATAGTTTGAGTCCTGGACCCTGTGACTTAAGAAATATACCAGATGCATGTGTATGCAAGCCTGAAATCTCAAATGAGGGAAGAAATGGAGAAGGGATTATAGCATGACCATTCTCCAGAAAGTATGCTTTCTCACTTTTCATCTCTCTTTTTTTCTGTCTCCAGTGAACACACAAGCCCTCTGGGAAAAAAAAATTTTAAATTATTGTAATAATGAAACAAAAACCCATTACCAGTAATTTACAAAATTTACATTCTATTGAATTATGTCTATAGGTATGGTTGTATATAAAGTAGATGCATGAAAATTTATTGAGATGGTTTTAAGTCTGATATTTCAAATGTTACTAATGACTATAATTTAATCCTTATGAAATACATAACTAACAGGAAGAAGTTATCAAAATCACCTTGAAATGTGGGTAGTGGGTGTCAACAAGGTTACTCATTAACTCTTGCATAACATCATGATAGCATAATTCAAACTAAAGTTGATTTGTAAAAATTACAAATCAACACTTGTCTTAAATCTACATGTCTCTTAAATTATAAAAATCCTTATAAGCTACAAGTGTAAATTAGCAAATAGAAGGTATTTACTACTATCCAAGAGTTACAAAAGGTCAAGAGATGAGCAACTGTAAGGTCCCCACTTAGACCTTAGTTGTTATAAGACCTCCATGATTCATAGAATTACGTAGTTACAACTTTACAATGACAGTCTTAATTCACAGGAAAAAAAATTTAAGCTAAGGAATTCTTCTAATTTTTAGGCTTTTCTCTTTACTTTTAGAAAATATTTGAAACCTTCCCATTTTTTTCCAGTGGCAACAGTTGAAAACAAATAGTCATTAAGTGCTTAATAAATTTCAGTGAAAAAATACTCATAAAAATATTCAAATATTCATGGTTAATAAAAATGCTTCTGGTTCATGTTACAGAGTTTTTCTGAACTTCTTTTGGTTGTTATTGTTCTATAACGATTACCAGGACTTTCAAAAATTCTGTCACCAGAGCAAAGAGAAAAAATATGATAGCAAGTTAGTTTTAGTGTCATTCTTTATTTAAGAAAAGAAAGCTCTCCAATACCTGAAAAGGCATTCATTTTACTTGGATTGTTCAGAGTAAGAATGCCAATGCCATTGTCTTCCTTCTGAAGGTCAACAGATCCACCAGGAAACTGATGAAGTTTCTTTTTTACTTCCTCTTCATGGAAGCCATGCGATATACTATAAAGTGACAACCCTGTTTGATGTAGCAAGTTTGTCCTTACAGATGTCTTCAGAAGACTATTTGCCATTTCTGGAGAAGAAATATAAATATATAATTATCCAGATAAACAGACACTTTTCTAATATTATGTGTTAACTGGCTCTGCTGATGTGCCTCTCTGTTGAATTAGGAGTCTTTTCTAAAAGCACTCATTCAGGAGACAGTCAGTATGGAATTCTTTTTCTTTGTTTTCCTTCTCAAACCAAATAATTCACAATGTGTTATTTAGTAAGTGGTTGAGAGATGACATAATTCAGTGAATTTACAGTGATCCAATAAATACACTAGGAAAATTTAGAAAAAAATGTTGCTGTTCATTTTGACTCTTAGTCCAGGCACTCCTCACTAGGTCATTAAGCAAATTAGTTAAGTGAAGAGCTTATCATGCGTCTTGGCACTACAGGGTGTAGGTATATCTTTTTCAATAGACATCACGTGACACCACAATAGGATAATATCATTCGATCCATACAAAAAGCATACATTAGATAAAAGCCAGAAAGCAACAAAGCATGCTACATCAAAATAATATAAAGCTGGCATAATTGTTATAAGCTACCTTCATGTTCATAACTCTCCCATCCTTAACCACTACTCTTTCTTTTTCAATTCCCCTTTCATCATTTTTAGATCCCAGTGGTCAATGTATATAGGGAAAATCGGGGAATACACCAAAATATATTATTCAAAATGAATTCTGAAAACTTTGCTTTCTTAAAAACAATTTTTGGGGGCTGGCACGTGGCATGGTGGTAAAGGAGATGGACTCCCACAGGGCCAACTGCAGTTTGAGTCCCAGACCTGGCACCTTGCTTTCTTAATTTCCCTCTCTGTATCTCACTGTCTCTCTCTGGTCAAATTTAAAAAACAATAATAATAAACAATTCTAAAAACTTTTTGGAAAAACACACCTAAAAAGTACATTATCAATTAAGGCCCATTTTTTACAACAGGACAATATTTTTTATTGGATTGTTTTACATAGAAAATAAAAGTTTGGCTGTATTCTAAGAAGAAGTAAAGAAAAAGCTGTCTAGGTTCTTTGCTTATGGGCCATTAAGTAAATTAGACTTACTATAGGTTTTTATAACTAAGAAATTCATAGGAAGGATTCAAGTGCACAGACAGCACATGAATATGGTAAAATATTTGTTATGAGATTATTTTGTAGCAATTCAAGAGCACTAACTGAATTCCTACTAGTGATCTCCTCTTTGCTAAGTGTCATAGAGAAAGCATTGTTATGCTCAACAAGTTTTCAGATTCACCAGAGAAACAAAATATACACACATAAAGCTAAAGTACTTCAAATATCTATTTGAAAATATAGCAGTCTCTCCTTTCATTTATTTTTATTTTTTAAATTTATTTATTTAATTTTTTTGAGAGGTTTTTGCTAGAGGGAGCATGTGCTCGCCAGACAGACAGAGAGAGACAGAGAGACAGAAAGCGAGAAATTATCCCCCAGGGGGAATGGCCACGCCGCAATCCCATCTCCTCCATTCTCCTCTTGCGATCTTGGGCACGCACACACACGCGCCTGGCGTGAGTTTTAAGCCTCCGGGTCCAGGACGCGAACCGTGGTCGACTACATGGGAGTCCAGTGACATAGCCATTACGCTAACTGCTGGTCCCCAGTCTCTCCTTTTATTAAACTCTATTAGAGATCTGTATTAATAAAATGTAGTCTTATTTCATAAAAGGATATCTTTCTTTTTAACCAGTAAAACTTATATTAAAGGATATCTATAGGAACAAGTGAATCTGAAGACATTAAATCAGTGCATAGGATTATGATACTGTTTCCGTTCATTCTTTCCAATTTTTAAAATTCTAACTGTAATACCACAAAAAAATTGTGTAACATATCATCTCTGCTGGGAGTAATTAAAGAAAAAGAAATTCAGATCTGTTTTTTTGTTTGTTTTTGTAGTCCCTTCTGAACAAGCTATTGGCTGAAGGACATACCCTTAAGCTATTCTTTGGTTCATATATTGTCAGGTATAGTTTTTCCAAAGATTATGTTAGAGCTAATCTATTACAGCATGAAAAATACATAGTTCCACTCCCCTTACCAAAGCAAATTTAGAAAATTAACAGTAATAAGTACCTGCTACAGTTTGAATGTTTTCATTCCCTTTAAAATTAATATTGAAACCATCTGCAGTGCAATATTGACAGATGAGGTCTTTTGGAGGCCATAAAGGCTCTATCCTCACAATGGGATTAGATATCTTTTTAAAGGATTTCAAAGGGAATTGGTCTCTCTTGCCTTTCTGTTTTCTGCCATGTGAGGACTCGTATATACGGATTCTGCTATAAAAGATAATGTGTTCAAGACGCCATCTTGGAAGTAGAGATACCGGTGGCTTGATCTAGAACCTGCCAGCCTCCAGAACTGTGAGAATTAAGTTTCTGTTTTTTATAAATTACCCACTCTCAGGTATTTTATTATAACAGCGCCAAATAAACTAAGACAGACCTACATTTCTATTTAACAATTAATTAAAGTTTACCTTTGTGTGCAGCTTCCCTCTAAAGACCTGCTTACTGTCAAATTTAGAAAAAGTACAAAAGCTCTCAATCAAAATTCTCACTCTCAGCTTTTCTTCCAAATATGTACATTTTTAAAAACGAATTACCAATATATTAAAAATCTTTAAAACCTGAGATACTCTGTCAGGTCACTTTATAGTTGCCTAGAATTATAAGTCTTTTGAATGGACAAGAGCATACTTTATAAACAGGTCATCTGAATGTAAAGTATATATAAAGTACTTATAATGCAGATCTATTTATGGTTATAAAACTATGCAATACTAGTTTTCATATATTACTTCTATGAAAGATAGAACCTCAGTTCACTAATTTATTTACACTTTAATTTAATTTATTATACTTGGCCAAAAAAGGAGGCAATTAAAAGTGTGAAGAATGAAGGATAATATTGACTGAATCACCTAATTCATGTTTTTTAAGTTTAATTTTTGGGACGGCCAGGTGGCGTGGTGAAAAATACATAGCTCAGGTTAAGGGCACTGGACTCCCACATGGCCAACTGTGGTTCAAGCCCCAGACCTGGTAGCTTGTTTTCTCACTTTCTCTCTCTCTCTCTAACTCTGTCTCTCTCTGGTCAAATTGAAATAAATATGGTTAAATAAAATAATTCTTTTTAAAAAATAAAAAGGGTAAGTTTCAGAATATGGCTGTGTCCTATTTCTTAACTTAGGTAACAGATAACAGGTTATTTTTTGTTTGTGTTCTTTAAATTCTTATATATTGTATATTCTATGTATGTATGCCACATTTACTTATCTATAAAATGTTTGTTGTTATTGTTTTTAAGGTTTTTGCCATAGGGCATGTGTGGACGCTGAATACTGAGACAAAGAGAGAGAAAGTGAAAAATCACCCCCAAGGGGGAATGGCCATGCCATAATCCTTTCTCCTCCAGTCTCTTCTCAGACTTTGGGCATGCATGCACATGGGTCTGGCGTGATTTTCAAGCTGCTGTTTCCAAGATTTGAACCACAGTCAGTCATGTGGGAGTCCAGTGTCTTAACCTCCATGCCATCTGCTGGTCCCTGATTTTTTTTTAAATGAATACTATCATTCCAATTTTGATTATCAACCAATCTCTCTAAGCTTCAAAACTGTAATTCAAAAGTTTCTTAAGTACTTTATTTATTTACAAACAAAAATTTAACTGTATGAAATTTCTTTACACTAGCCTCTGATCAGACTGCTACAGAACCACTATTACTCCATCAGTCCCAGCTAAGAAATCTCTGGTCTATTTGGCAAGAGCTGCTTGTCTGGTTTTATTTGTTTTTTATAAAATGGGTTTGTATTACAACACAATCTCTAGTGTATCATTAGTCAAAACATTAACACTTTTGGAGCCAGCAGATGGTGTAGCAGTTATGTCACTAGACTCCCACATGAACAACCACAATCCAAGTCCCATATCCAGTGGCTCAAAACTCACACTGGGTGCATGTGTGAGCATGCCCAAAATCTTGGAAAAAGAATAGAGGAAAAGGGATTGCAATGCAGCCATTCATCCTGGGAGGTGATTTCTTACTTTCTCTCTCACTGTCTCTGTCTCTCTATCTGCAGTGAGCAAATGTGCCCTAAGGCAGAAATCTTATAAAAATAAATAAACATATACTTTTTAATACATATTGTGTATATATATGTATATGTATATATATATATATATATATGCATATATATGCTTTTTTAAATGAGGCTATTAAGTAATTGACAATTACATTTTCTAAGTGTAATATCTATAATACATATTTTTTAAGGGTCTGATTGGTAATATTCTAACTCTTTCAACTATTTGACCAGATCTCCCTCACAAGGATATTGGGTTTTATATGTTAAGGATAGCCTAATAGCTTCTCTGTAACTTTCTCAAAATGAGAGGCAATTTATCCAGTAGGTACTAAAGTGAATACAAGAAGGTCTTCAAAAGATCATGGAAAATGTGTACTATGAAAAAACTAAGATGGTTTCCTTCTTTTTTTGTGTGTGTGCCAAAATAAACCTATATTTTAATTCCATTTTTCTAGAACTTTTTAAAGTCTCCTTGTACTTAGTAATACTTATTAACAAATTAAAGGAGGACCCCCAGACCTTATCTGCTATATACTCTTCTTCATGATTTTTTTTTCCAGAGAAAGATATCAGTTTTGAGCTAAAGACAAATAATTCACCTAAAATACTGTTGCTTCTTGCCAGAGGCAACAAAAGGAATTTGATTCCACCAGTACTGGGTACTGTTATTTTGGATTCTCTTAGTTCTCTTCTCTTGCTTTTTCTCTCTGTTGGAGTCGCTCAAGCTTTGTCTCAGTGTGCAGTAAAAGCAACCTCGGACTACCTTAAATTTAGGAAGTCGCCCATTCTGAAAAGGTCAAATAATATAGGATTCATGGTTCCTTAGGCCATACCAAAATAGGGAAAGTAAGCTCTCAAAGCTGCGAGGCCTGCATAGACACAGACAAACGTACGTCCAGAAACTTGCTTTTGCCTTAAGTGTGCTCTGTACATGCTTTGTTGCTAGAGATTATAAAATATAAAGACAACTAAATGGAGAAAATTAATTGGGGCAGAGGCTTTTTATCTTGACCATATTGATAATAACTTCAGAATAAAGGTGCTAAAGAAACCTGATAGGGACTTGGGTAGCTATTTTGAAAAAATTAATTTGTCTGTTTTCCATAATACTATGTTTAGGGGAAAGAAGTTAAATTGAAAATATGCAGTAAAAACTTTAAAAAAAATCATTAGCATTTTAAATTATTATTGTGAGTTAATAGAATTAGTAAATAGCGTATCTTCTGTTCTCACTGTGAGGAGTCAGTCTTATTACTCCTATCCAGAAACTCCAAGAACACTAAGGTGATTACTATGAATGTTATCACTTCTACATCCCCTTATCCTTAAATCATCGCTAATTTAAATATTTATGCACAGTAGTATTCATTTCTTACCTATCTTAGAAGAACCTCAAATGTTTCCTGCAAGCTTTTCTCTATAAACTCAATATTTTCTCTTTTTTTGTTCTTCATTGCCCCCCACATACACACACACAGACACACTACTATCAGTTATGTTCACTCCTCCCAATCTCTGTGCCAGAATGGTACAAGAAAAACTCAAGGACACTGCTTATGCCTGCTAGGTTTGCTGACCTCAAGTTGAGGGATTCGATGATAAAAATTTGACAATAGTCCATCATGCATACTTTCATCCTAATTCTTAATTTAAACTCAAACAAGAGCAATGCTAAAAAATATCATAGAATGTTACTCATTATTAAACTATGATGGGGGTAGCAGATTGTGTAATGGTTATGTCACTGGACTTCCACATGGCTGACTGTGGTTCAAGTCCTGGGCCCAGTGGCTTCAAAATCAAATCACATGGGGCACTTGTGCTTGCCTGTTTGCCCAAGACCCCCAGAGGAATGGAGAAGGGATTGCTTCATGGCCAAATCCCTAGGGAGTGATTCCTCACTTTCCTTCTCACTATCCCCCACTCCCACAAGCCCACATACCCTAAGTCTTAAAAAAACAAACAAACAAACAAAAAAAACAAAAAACTATGGTATATGAAAGTACAAGTGAACAAAGGAAAAATGCATAACATTCAAATCTTGTATAAGCATATGGTTAAACAATCGGTATTTTGTTCTTTTTCCAGACTCACAAGACAATGAAGAGGTTTTGGGGCATTCACAGTTTCATAAACTTTCTTCAGGGCAAACATTATATTTAAATTTTTATACAGAATGCCTTGCTGTTGCCCACAAAACAGACTCAGCTCAGGTGAGTGAGCTCACAGCCAAGTCACTGGAAAGATCAGAGATTAGACTCTCCCAGAATCTAACGTCACCTCCCACTCCTGCAATCTGCCATCTGATATCAAAAGTCTCACTCTCCACATTTTTTCAAGTTCTGCAGAGGTGGTCAAATACAATCCAATCCCCTCAGATCTCTTAAAAGCCCTTACTTATTTTACCATCTGTTAGAATCACTACGTCCCAGAAAGTGAACACGAATCTATATTTAATAAGAAAACGATCAGCTTAAGGTAGTTATGTATAAAAATGGAAAATCAGAAGTATTTTACTTTAGATAGTCAATGTATAGCATACTTCCCAAGTTTTGATTTGGTTTAGGCTGTCATCATATAAACTACCTTTCAAATCTCATTACATGTCACCAACACCTCTTCCACACACAAAATAAAAGAAACGCAGACAAGACTTGCAGTTTCTCCAATCCTCCATGTTTTCTGACGGTTCCAAGCCTTTGCACACACAATCCCTTTACCCATTACACTTTACACCTAAGTTAATTCTAAGTCACCTCCTCTAACTATCAAGACTACATAAAGACTCCTTACTGTCTGCTCTCCCTTGCTAGCCCTCTCTGATGCTTTGCTGTAATCTCTTTAACCAAATCTTCCTCCTAGACTATCTGCAATAGGGCATTTGCAGTGCCATAATTTTCTTAGAGTAAATTCCATACAGCAATTTAAAATAATCTGGCCAGAAACTCCAGCTACCCTGTTTATTATTCTCACAACTCACCCTGCTTCAGCTCCATGCCTCCTCACAAGCTGATCGGGCTTAATGAGTATGAATCACTTCCTGTGCTCCTTCACAAGGTTGGCCAGTAAGATCTCCAGAAAGGATTGGTACTTATAATTATGCTCCCCCAGCCCCACCCCCAGCAGATTTCACAATGGTGCTTCTTCCTCAAGATGATGTAAGGTCTCAAATAAATGAGTCTTCTGTTATCCCAGCCTGGGGCTGTTTATATACAGTTTCCATCTCTAACTCCTAGAACTACAGCTGAGTTGGCGCTCAGATGGAAAAGGGAAGAAAGAAAGGAAAAAGTGATGATTTCGAGGTCCTCTTAAACTCCAACAGCCTTTTCAACCTCCAATAAGAGGTTGAATGAGACAGAAGTGAGATTTCTGGCTAGGTAGATAGGCTAAGGAATCCATGGAATGGTGAATATGAGACAAGATGGAGTCACTTTAATAGAAATTCATTTGCTGCTCTCGCTAAAAATCAGTTATTAGTTCCCACTACTTGCTTACACAGAAAGCCGCTTGCAGCCTGCTTAAGATAATGAAAGCAAAAGCCAACATTCCAAAACCGGGGTGTAACCCCTCCTGATCTACAGAACAGGAGAGGGAGGACCCTGAACAATATGTTCTTCTTCCACGTTTCTAAAATGTAGGGCCATCTATCGACGAGGCTAGAAATAGACGAGTTAACCAGTCCTGAGAAAACTGTCCAACTCAAGGACCATGATTAACTTAAAACTCCCTAGCGGCAAAAAACACCTGCACTGGCATCTCTTATAAGAAAGTTGTTGGTTGGTTTTCATGCTCTCTCCTTGGATGAAAAATCGTTTTCATATAGTTTGTTTGTTTGTTTGTTTGTTTGTTTGTTTTCCTTTTTGTCCAGGACCTTATAACTGGGCCGCTCCGACCCCTGGGTGAGGGAGTGGCCCTATGCGGGTTCCCCCTTTCACTTCGCTGGAAGCTTTTACTCTTTCTTAATACTTTGCTTACTATCCTGTTTGTGTTTCTAATTTCTCGAGTGCGTGGAACAAGAACCCACACACGTGTTGGGACTCATCAACACAGAGCCTTGCCCTTAGTAACATCTGCGGTTTTAATCCCCTACATTGATGTTCCTTGCAATGTATAGCGTCAAAAGCATTATTGTGGCTCAAAAATATTCTAGAACTAAAGAACCCATACGAAAACTGGTTTGCATTTTGTTATTGCTGTTGAAAAGCTGGGTGCAAGAAACAAGCCGTATAAGAAGTTTCAGGTAAACAAGATAATTTAATACACAGGGAAAGAGACAATTATAGAAGTCCAGGGAATATTATCAAGACCCTGACCTAGCACAGGGTCTTGAAAATACTCAGAAATTAAATTAATGCATTGCGAGCAAGACTCCTCATTCTTTTGAAAATGTTAACACTGCTATTCGCCCAGTTCTCCAGAAAGTTTCACTTATCTTTTTTCCTAGCCCTCCTTCACCTGGCCACGTGGGTCGGCGGCGCTGCAGTACTGCTTCTCCGCGCCCAGGAGGGGGCGATAGGCACGCGCGGCGGCTTCGCAGAAAACCGGCTACACCCGCTGCGTCCGAGATTCGCTTGCAGAGGCGCTACAGTCCATTCCACTGCAACATCCGAGGACTCTTTCTTAGATGACAAAACCGTAGACGCAAGAGCCGGCCCCTAGCGCTTCCAGACAGTGACTTCCTCTCTTCCTCTTTTGCTGTCTCGCAACCCTTTCCCGTCCCCTTGCATTTCCCCCCACTTCCGCTTTTCGTGTGTTCTTTCTGGTGTTACCAACACTTTCGTACGTCCCTACACCTCAACCTCGGCTTTTGCCGTGTTTACTTTTAGCTCCCGGACTCCCGCCCTCACCTCGCCCAGACCCCCTTCCTTTCCCCGGCGCCCTATTCTGTTTCCCTACGGGCTGCAGAGACCGGAAGTCCCTCCCTCTTCCAGATGCCCATCTCCTGGGGCCCAGTCGCGGTCTTCCTGTCTTTGCCCTCCCCAGTGTTCCCAGCGAGGGTGGGAAAGTCGTTTCCTGTTGTGCTTATGTCACTAGGGAGTGGTTCGGACCCTTCCTCTGGTGAAGGGTTCTTAACTTATGCAGGAAAGAATTCAAGAGCAAGTTAGAAGCAAAACCGAACAGTTTGCAGGACAGTTGCACAGTCCACGGCAGAGGGTGGACTGGCTGGACCTAGGAAAGCGGAGTCCAGGCCCCCTCTGGGTCAGGGGTTTATCTTGGGCCTCGAGGATGGGGATCCTGAGGTTAAGGTGTGTATAGGTGAGGGTTTCTGGTGCTAGACCGTCAGGGCTCGCATGAGCCAGATACAGTCTCCTTTGATTTTTCATTTTAGGAGATCTGGTATAAATTTATAAAGACGGATGCTTACTGACTTTCTGCCTGCTTGCCCTCTTTTGCAAAATAGGTTAAACTGTAAAATTGTTTTATAGTTTAGAGATTCCTTTTCTGGTCATTGATTGTAGTCTACTGAATTAAATTGTGGCCATGCTGTGTTACAGGAAAAAAATATGAGGTTTGGTTTTTTTAGAGAGGAGGTTTTTGCTATAGGGCATGTGTACTCTCCAGAAAGACAGAGAGAGACAGAAAACAAGAAATCACGCCCCAGGGGAGATGGCCATGACACAATCCCTTCTCCTCTAGGGATCTTGGGCACACGCACACACACGCCCAGCGTGAGTTTAAGCCACAGGTTCCAGGACTGGAACAGCGATCAACTACATGAGAGTCCAGCGACATAGCCATTATGCTAACTGCTGGTCCCTGTTTTGTTTTATTTTACTATGCCATAGAGTGTGTGTGTTCTCCCCTGAGAGAGAGAAAAAGTGAGGAAGCAACTCTCTCCCATCACTATGAGGTAGGAAAGAGGGACCCTAAAAATGTAGTTATAGACACAAAATGGAATAAAATGGCTAAGTTTTGAGATGGAGGCAGTGGTGGCTCAATGATTGACTTAGACAGCATTACCTAGACCTAAAACAAAGGCTTTTTCCAGCCCTATCACCTTCCAGGAAGAAGATAATAGTTTCTTGACCCAAAGACAGAATCTCCTGACCTTGGAACTGGCTTCAAAATTAGGAAAATAATTGGACCTATCCAACATGTACCCCTCCCTACCAGGAGGGAAATGCACAAGCCCCACCTAGAACCGAAGGCTGGACAAAGCCCTTCCTGACCCAAATTAAAACCTCTTGCCACAGTTCTTCCTTGGCAACCCATTTTCTGGGACTCCCCTCCTCAGGAGATCTGTTTTTCCTTCCCTCTCCTTTCATAAACTCTCCAGTTTTTAATAAATCCCCTGCTTTGCTAATTAACTCTCTGCTTTGCTATACCTATCTCTGTGTCTCCGACTCTTAATTCTTCCTGAGTGTGGGACAAGAACCTGTGTCTCACTGCAAATGTGGGCTTGATCACCCCTGTGCCCCCATGTCCCTGCATCATATTCTGGTGTATTGGCCGGGAAACATCTAGACTCCCCTTCTTCACATCAGAATGGTAAGTAAGGTGGACTTTCTATTCTTTATATTAGGACACTCTTGTCCCTAAAAACTAGCTCTATCAGACAAAATTACCTGACATTGAACAGTCATGTAAAAACCATTAGGGTGACTGACAGTCTACAAGACTCCGATGTGAGGCTGGCTGGGAAACAGTCAATCCCTCAGCATTATCAAAATGTTGAGAATGTTGGCTGTTTTGTGACTCAGTTTCCATTTTGAGAATCTTAATCATCGCAGGGAAGGTGAATGTTCCTGGGGCAATTGATGGTGCATGTCAGGGTTACTCTCTGGTGTATTCTGAAGGCCTTGAAAATTTAAAGCCATCCCCCCATAGCCCAGCTGGGTAATGGGGCAAATTCCTTTCTTTCCTTTCCTTCATACTTTTTCTCTTACCCACCAGCAAGAAAGTGATACGTATGCAGGAACTTGCCATCATGCATTAAAGAAAGTTAAGCTGCACTTTGCTCTGCCAACCTGCAGGGCCCTGGAACTAGGGACGCCAACTGTTGAGTGGGAGAAACTGAATGTCTCTGAGCAATTGAAGGCATCTGCACAGGCCACTTCCTTCCAGAACTGGAAGGCTGTGAGGTTGAAAGTTCTCCACTGCTCAACTGAGAGTCAGGAGTTTCCCTGCTCTCTCACCCTCAAGCCCACAGAGTCGTTCTCCTCCTTCTTCATACGGGTCCAGTCAAAACTGAGCAGGAGATCCTCTTTCCCTAAGAACTTAAGAATTTTTCCTTTCCTATTTGTTCCCCAAATATCCCAAATCAATGGGTGGAAACTGGTCCTCATGTCTTGGCCACTAATCTTATCTATGGTAACCAGGCCACCTCCCCTCTAGATACCCTGAACTGAGCTCTCAGTTCTCTCTGTGGCTGCTTTGAGCCACTCCCACTTGAATTCTTTTCCCAGTTACTCTACCTTGGGACAGGTCTTGATAATATTCACTTCCAAGTTCAACTAGTGTCTCAGGAAATATTTAGAGGAGGACCTGATTGGTAGAGAATAATTGCCTTCTTTGGAACATTTTTCTTCTTAGTCTTACTAGAGTTTAAATATTCCCCTTAGAGTAGATGGGACAATGGATGAGACTATTTGCCCCAAACCACATAGCACACTGGATAGACACTCATGAAAGATGTTGAGAACTCTTATATTCAAACCTTTTGGGCTCTCTGACAATTCATTTCTATGCACTAAATGTCAGATCCTTCCTATTGTCCTTGTTAATAGAAAGACACCCTCAGCCTGCATCTGTCAGTCTTCTCAACCTGTGCTGCCACATTCCTCTCTAGACTCGGCTTTACTGGAAACTGCTCCCAGTACACAGCAGGAATTTTCTCATCCTTGGACCTTCTTAACTAACAGCCTCCCCATCTCTGTTTCAAACAAATCTCTGTCCGCTGACTGATGACTCTGTGAAAGGTTTCTTTTCAAATTATTTTCCCATGTCAGGGAACAACATAATTCTCTTGGTCTTCATAAAGATGAGTATAGACAAGTTAATTACTCTTTGCTGTTTGTCCTACAGACCCTGCCTAACCATACCAAGACTTCTCTCAGGTCAATTTGTACTAGGAGCATAATGCTGGATGCACTTTTTCAGTGGTTTGATCAATTATATAGTTAGGATGTTACTTGGAGCTTTCTCCTAATACCTGTGTTATGCTGCCCAACTTCTTTAAGACTAGGCTTAGTGAGAGCTTTCCAAAAGGTGTCTTCTCCCTGCTTTTGATATAAGCTGATTCTCCCTCTTGGTTGGCACCCAAATTGTCGAATACTTCAAATTTTAGTGAGGCTTTACTTAGGTCTATGGAGCTTATCTATTCCACCTTGAGACAGTCCATCTCTGAATGACGTTAAGTCCCAGAATCAGAGGAGGTCCCAACAACTTGCTGGCTCACAGGGAAAGAGACAAAACACAAGCAGGGGACAACTGCCCCAGTGCAGGTAAGCCCAGACAATCCTGCCAGCAGCCCTCCGTGTCTTGAGTTACATGCTGGATGTAATTCACGGGGGCACCCAGTTCACATGGAAAGAACACTTTCTGGACTCACGGTGGGAACACATTTCCAAAATTCCGTTTCAAGAAGATTGGAAAAGACGTTTTCTAAGCCCTCTTCTTTTGTCTCTGATGGGAAACTGCCCATCAGGTACCAGCACCCCTTTGCAATACCCCCAGACACAACTGGGACTCCTGACCCTTGGTCTCTAAAGAAAAAGCACCTCATCTTTTGCACCCATGCTTGGTCAGTACAGATTGGCAGATAATACTATTCAGCAGTGTTTTTCATGCTTCTCTGGCTCCAAGTCTGCCAGGCTCCTCAGACTAATAGAAGGTCTAGAAAGACTCTTAGCCCCGTTAGTTCCTCTGAGACTGCCTCACCTGACCTACCTATTCTTACTCTATATCACAAACACTTTCTCTTAAAACTGACTTGGGAGATTGCTTAGAAATCTTTTATATGTGTAAGGGTGCATTTACACATGTTGTATTTCTATATGATAAAAGGCCTTAAGGAATTCCATTCAACTTCAGAAAGAGCACTCATACAAATTAATTTCAATGCTCTTCAAGTTCATGTGACTTAAATAAGCTGACTTTGAATATGGTGAAAGAAAAAGTTTAATAAATGCAGATTTTCAGTTTCCAACATAGAGTTTGTCCAGGGTTTTATTGATCAAGTAACATCATAGTTATTTTAACATGCTTAGTTTAATGAAACAACTAGTAGTTATGTGTTGTATTTTACATGGTGACTATCCAACAGAGAAATGGATTCATGACTAGCTTTTTCTGGCTTTAGCTTTGGTGCCAATGGACACTGAGTTAACCCTTTTTCAACCCTAAGGTGGTTGGAACATCTAACTTTCATTTTCTACTGACACCTAAGTCAAATATTTAACTTTTGCTGTCTTTGACAAGATTTCCCTAAAATCAAATTCTAAATTAAGTTATTTGATCTCAGAATAACTTTTGGATGTATACAGAGGGCCCCTGAAACATCCAAAAGAGAGAAGTATTAAAGCAATCAGGCTTATTTTTATATGTTAAATGACAATGGGGAGTATTGTCAAATTGTATAATTTTCATTTTCTCTACATTCTATTTGAGTCATGTATAAATATGTGTAAGTATGTCTGTACTTATATATTCATCATATTCCAAAATAACTTCAAATTCCCAGGAATCTATGCTAGAATATTTATCAGTTATGTTATAGGTTATTATGTTAAACTGGTATATGTTACAGATATAGCCAAATTTCTTTGTCAGTTGCAAATTCTTGTCAGAGTATTAACTATGGTTGGTTCAAGTCTTATTATCCATGGGTAGTTGCTTTGTTTGATCCCTTTCTAAAATCTTTTTGCAAATGGCTATAATCCTAACATGTTGTGTCTTTAAGGAAATTCACAAAGAGGATAGAAAGAGGGTGTACTCTTACAAGTACAGGTGTTTATAATCTAATCATTTAACTGGGTAAAATTTCCATTTTCTCTGGAGAAACTAATCTGTTTTCTATGCTGCTAAGCCAACCATTAAGCAGAACCAGAATTAACCAAAAGCAAGGCAATAGTTGACAGAATTGGCATGCTAAGTAGCCTATATCAAAACTGTTAAAAGGATATAAATCCAATGTTAAGCATGGCCACCTGGTTCTTCCTGAGTCTTCCTTATAGCTCTCATTATTAACTTGACATGCTTTAATTATTCCTATTGTCAGTTTTTTAGGTGTTATAGGAATGAAATATTGGGTTGGTCTAATAAGACTGTCCAGTTCTGCATTGGAAAATTTATTAAACAGGTTTTTGTTTCTATGATTTGTACATGTTCATAATTTACTAATAATGCTAAAAGTTATGATGGCTAAAAATGGAAAATTCTGGTCAATGTGTATATCCGTAATTCTATTAATGTATGCAAGTTTGCAAGCTTAATGGCTCTTCCAGGAGATATCAAAATCCCCAGGGTGGGGGAGAAAAGATAAGCATGGGTAGTTAGTAAAAATTTATTTGCAAAGGCACTTTCATTGAAAATTCTCTTAGAAAAACCCAGTTATGACCCACCTACCTCCAGGCTAAAGTGCTCCAGTTTGCTCCTTGGCATGCTTGCTTACCAAACAGCAAAAAAATCAATTCAGTCTGGCTAGTCATCTCCACATATGACAGACAGACAGTCAGCCCTATAATGAAGATACCAGAACTGGCTTTGGCGGGACCAGAAGTTGGCCTAATGGTATATCGCTGAACTCCCATGTAGTTGACCACGGTTCAAGTCCCGGACCCGGTGGCTTAAACTCACGCCAGGTGCATGTGCATGTGTGCCCAAGATCCCAAGAGGAGAATGGAGGAGAAGGGATTGCAACATGGCCATCCCCCAGGGGGTTATTTCTCTCTGTCTCGTCTCTCTGTCTCCCTCTGTCTTTCTGGCCAGTGCATGTGCCCTATAGCAAAAATCTCTCCCAAAAAAAAAAAAAAAGAACTGGCTTTGGATGGGCCTCTGTATCAGAGACGAAGGCTAGGGAACCTCTTATCCAGAAACCTGGAAGAGTGGGAATCTCAAGGTACAAGATGAGATGGATTAAGGCTAGAGCTCCTGGCTGCCTTCTCCCTTCCTGCCTTTCAGTACTCTTCCTGTTTCCTCTTCAGTTGAACTTCTTCCCCTTAGAACTCTCCCCTTACCTACACTTTCAGACTGGGAGAGATCTACCCCAAATATAAGTTATATGATCAGGAAATTTAACCATAAAAATGAAAGTTTAAGTTACCATTGCATTCTCCAGCTAGAGGTTTTATATAGTCAAGAAGGCAAATGCTTTGTAAAACCTGCAAACCAGGCTTCACCCTTCTGGCAGTACTCAACTGCTCTTTTCAGGATCTCTTGGAGCTTAGGTGCTCTTCGCAGTTCAGGATCTCTCACAGATTGGAACAGACCTAGGGAAATTCTTAGGTAACTCAGGAAAATGTTGTAACAAGTTGGTAATTTATCTGAACCTTTGCTTGAACTTTGGCTTAAAGAGCACCCAAGAGTCATTTGGTAATCCTGAAGGCTGAGAACTTCCTCTAAGGGCAGGATCTGGAAAACACCCAGAGGAGAGCCTCCGTCTCAGTAGAGACTATCTCCAGTGTGGGCAGTCTGGGCACTGGACAATGCCCATGACTGACTTCCTCATGTTACCCAATGGGGCCTTGTCTGCAGTTCAGAGTAGGTCACTAGAGACGGCAATGGCCTGAGCTCCAAAGGGGGTTGAGGACTTCCGAGTCCATGCTGGCCTCTGAAATTGAGGATTAATGGGGTCTGAGACCCCAGTGGCTCCCCTTGGACATCTGAAAATCTCACTGGACAAGCCTCAGATAACCCTGACAGTGAAAAATAAGAATTAAGATTTATTAAGTTTTTGTCTAAATCAGAGGTTAAGATTATTTCCAAAAGAATACTCATAAGGGAAAATAATAGTAAGCAAAAAAAAAAGGTGCTATAAAAGGAAGGTTACAATGATAAAAGTATAATTTTAGTAAAGAGATTAAAAGGAAAGATTTTAACATAGAAAGTATTTTGAATGGTAAAACTTTTATCTTCAGGAAAATGGCTAAGGCAAAGAAAAAGAACAGAAGCTGCAAATCTAAAGCATGTTGTTGAAGATTTCAGTCATATTCAGTCTTAGAGCTAAAAAATTGTATAAAATGATTGTACTAATATTTTGCTGCTAATCAAAATTCTGGATATTGGGAACCAGCAGTTAGCGTAATGGCTATGTCACTGGACTCCCACGTAGTCGAACGCGGTTCGCGTCCCGGTGGCTTAAAACTCACGCCGGGCGCGTGTGCGTGCGTGCCCAAGATCCCGAGAGGAGAATGGAGGAGAAGGGATTGCGGCGTGACCATCCCCCCTGGGGGGGTGATTTCTCGCTTTCTATCTCTATGTCTCTCTCTGTCTGTCTGGCGAGCGCACGTGCCCTATAGCAAAAACCTCTCCAAAAAAAAAAAATAATAAATTCTGGATATTAACTTTAAGTCCTATAGATAATAGAAATAGCTAAATTTATTTGCCTATTACATCATTATTGTAATGAACTGCTCTTCTCTTTTACAACCCATCAAGCTACAAATGGTGTGCAGGACCAAGTCTCTAGTGAACGCCCATCATGACTTCTAGCGTGGGTCTCTAGGTAGACTTCTGGTAGAGGATCCTTAACTGCTGCCTCTCCCGAATCATCACCCAATTTCAGCAGGAAGAAGTCAGAATGGTCTTCGGCCCTTGTGCCCCTAACAGCAGTTAGGGATTCTTTTGCAGAGGAGGGAATGAGGTAGAAGACAGGAACCCTAAAAATATAGTTAGAGTATGGACCCAAAATGGAATCACAAAATGACTAAGTTTTGAGATGGAGGCAGTGGTGGCTCAGTGGTTGACCTAGGCAGCATGACCTTGACTTAAAACAAAGACATTTTCCAGGCCTGCCTTGCCACAGTTCTTCCTTGGCAACACATTTTCTGGGACCCCCTCCCTTCTTGGGAGCTCTGTTTTTCCTTCCCTCTGCTTTAATAAACTCTCCACTTTGTTAATAAATTCCCCATTTTGCTAATAAACTCCTCACTTTGCTATACCTACTCTCTGTGTCTGAGACTCTAATTCTTCCTGAGTGTGGGACAAGAACCCATGTCTCACTCCAAGTGTGGGCTTGACTACCCCTGTGTCCCCCACATTCCTGCATCACCCCATGGAGCATGGTGACTCAGCAATCCCTTCTACTTTATTTCTCCCTTTATTTGGCATTTGGGGCATGCACGCCCATTAGTCCTGCATGTTTTTCAAGCTATTCGGTCTGCAACTCCAATGGTCTCTGCCACCCTAAACACCAGGCCATGGCCTAGCTCAGAGTTCATATTTCTCTAAACCACTCATTTTAAAAAGATCCCAGTTAATCATAAGGCAACCCAAGGATGAGTCCCTTAGCATGCTAGTGGAGGGCCCCATGATAAACTTTGTGGCCAGTAAATAAATTCTGTATTGATGGGTGGACCCCAGGCTCTGATCCTGGATGTGGGGGTTGTACCTTTCTTTGTCCCATTCTGTTTCTCTGTAGTTATGAGCAACCAAGGAAGTAAGTGGAAAGTATTGGGTCATGGGGAAAGTTATGACACATTTTTGCATAGAAAAATTACATCATGACTTTCCCGATGGTGGTAGTGCTTATTTAGGTGCCCAAATTTCACAAAACTACAGAGGTTTCCTACCTTAGGCTGGAAGCTGAATTCTTTCCTAACTTTAGTATCTGATGCAGTGATTTAGCAAGCAGACTAAAAGGAGGAGAGGTAAACTTTTATAGTGAAGGTCCCTTACCCAAGAGGCTCGAGAAGACAAGTGGCATAAGCAACAGAAGTCCTCTCTGTTCCCACAGTGACATTTAGAGAAGCAGCAAATTAGTGGCAGAAAGGGCAAAGGACTTTTCTACAAAATGTGGGGAATAAATGTCTCAAGATGTGAAACTGAACAAAAAACCAGATTGGCAGTCTGCAAAACTACTGACACAGAGTATATGATGCAATCAGGGTATGACCCAGGATCTTTACTCAGTGTTTATCTAAGTCAAGTGAAAGGGGAATGGCTCACCCTACATCTCCTGATCAGGGTTCTCAGAGGCAGTTTCTCCTGATTGGCATTGGTGATATGGTGTATTGGGGCAATAAGCCCTGCCTGACATCAGCCCCTAAGCTGATGTAGGACAGGTTAGCCAGTGGATAGAAAGAGGAAGAAGCAGGAAAAAAAAAAAAAAAAAAAAAAAAAGTCCCTCCAGGAGAGTCACCTGTCTGTTTTGGCCAATTGGTATAATGCAGATTCAGCTCAGGGTCTGATTGGAGAGTCTTCCACGGGTCCCAGCAGTCATTAAAAGGATATCACCAGGAAGGGGCTGCAGGACCCCTCGAAGAGCAACAGGTTCTTGACTTCGTGCAGGAAAGAATTCAAGATCAAGATAGAATTAGGCAAAATAGAAGAGTTTCCTTTTTTTTTTTTCTTTTTCTTTTTTTTTTTTTTTTTTTCGCAAGACAGTTGTACACTCCATAGTGAAGAGTGTGGGCTGACAGAGAACAGAGTCACTGCCCACTCTAGCTGGGTCCAGGGTTTATATTGGAGTACTATATTGGAGGGCTTTTCTCTACTCATACTGGTAGCTGTTCATGTATCTTCATACATTGTGTGTACCATTAGTATTCTAAATCTCTACCCGCAGGTGTAATTTTTAGCAGGGAAATGAGATATGCTTTATCTCTAGGTTAACCTCCGTCCTTCATCTTGGTTGTTACTGGTTTTGAATGGCCCTTAAAAGGCAGTTGCTTGTGTTAGAGTCCTACGACTTATGCTCAGACTGTCCTGTTGAAAGTATGGTGAAAGGTTTTAGGTTGACTCGGGACCTTATTTGTGTCCCTTATCTCCAGTGAGTCTCTCCTTATCTTGCCACTACATTGTCCTTGTCATCCTACTGTTTGTTTGGTAGTGGTTTTCATTAGTTTCCCTGTGTTACTTGCTTCAAATGTTCAGTTCTGTGACACCTGGTTTGGAGTGGTGAAGAGACCTCCGGAATCCTGTTTCTTTTCATGCTTCACTGTAAGTGTGGGAAAAGGTGGAGGAAAGGAAGCAAATTTGGGGTAATCGGGGGAGGGAAATGAGAGAAAAGTACTGGAGGCCGTCCCTTTTTAGATATCTGAGTCATGGGATCTGGAGGCGGATAACTTGTCAATTTGTTTTTAACTGAATACGCAGCATATGTTCTGACTGTGACATGGCCTTTGTAAAGTTCAATTAGCTTAAAATTGTGTATCAATTCCCATTAAATGGTACAGACAGGGAATCGTTAGGCAGGCAGCCAAGAGAGGAGCCTGTCTTTGCTTCAGAATTTGGATTATTGTGTCAAGACAAGGAACTATAGGTAGTTCTTAGTAGGTCAAAGACAAAGATAAACACAGCCAAACATTAATGTAGTCAAAATAGATTTTATTGAGTAACTACTGATGGGGGGGCGGGAAGAGCTGAGCTCTATTCCAACTCATTGTGCAGAGGTGATTGGGGAATTCAAAGGGAGACTGACGGAGTGCAGGTACTAAGTACAATCAGCAAAGTGAAAAAAAATACAAAGGCAATAGCCTGTGTTGGGTAGAGCAAAGAGCTTTTTGGCCTTTCCCAGGCAGGCACGTTAATGGTGACTGGGATCATCCTACACACAGGGCCACAGTTGTGAGAAGCCGTGCTACAGTTTACTCAAGTCTCCTAGTGCAGGGTTTGGCTAGAGTTGTCACTTGCCCAGAGTTCAGAAGTTGTCATCGATAAGGTCTGAATAAGTAAATGGAATATTCTAGCAGGAGAAACAGAATGTGCCCAGTCACTGAATCAGGGATGATAACCAAGTTTAGGGTATATGACGTGTATAATAGACAAGAAGTGGGACCTACGGACCAGCAGTTAGCATAATGGCTATGTCGCTGGACTCCCATGTAGTGGACCATGGTTCGTGTCCTGGACCCGGTGGCTTAAAACTCACTCTGGGCGTGTGTGCGTGCGTGCCCAAGATCCCGAGAGGAGAATGGAGGAGAAGGGATTGCGGCATGGCCATCCCCGCTGGGGGGTGATTTCTCGCTTTCTGTCTCTCTGTCTCTGTCTGTCTGGCAAGCGCACGCGCCCTATAGCAAAAACCTCTCTCTCTCTCACACACACACACACACACACACACACAAAAAAAAAAAAAAAAAAAAAAAAAAGAAGTGGGACCTATAGGAACCCATCATTATTAGAAATATTCAATTTGGATCTATTGTAAAATGGGAAACAAGCCATTACACTCTGTTGAACAGGGAAGGTACTTGTTAAATGAAGATTTGGAAGAATCAATCCTTCAGTTTGCAGTGTGAGCAGAGGTGACTATATGTGTTATTTGTGTTGTAAGCTTGTGCATGGGTATGTGGTACTATAGACTTCCGAGGTTAGCAGCTGTGGTTAAAAGGTTTGACCTTTTGACAGTTTTGCATAACTCCCTGATAGTATCCTGTTTATGTAATCGGAACACAATGTGTCATTTGAGGATGACACTACTACCTCATGCCATATTTTTTCCCCAAATATTTAATTCCTTTCCAGTTCTCAAAGAATTTACTAACCAGATGAGAAAATACAGTGTGTAAAAAATTATATAAAAATATGGAGGGCTAGCAGGTGGCATGGTGGTTAAGGTGCTGGATCCCACATGGCCAACTCCGCAGTTCAAGTTCCAGACCTGGTGGCCCCAAAATCATTCTGGGAGCATGTGCGTGAATGCCCAGGACCCCAAGAGGAGAAGGTAGGAGAAGGGATTGTGACATGGTCAGCCTCCAGGGGGGGGTAATTTCTCACTTTCCCTCTATCTCTATCTGGCAAGAACACACATCATAGGGCAAAAAATCTAAAAGAAAAAAAGTTTGAGAGAAAACTGAAGCACGTTAGGACTTTAGAGAGGGATATTTTGGCACAATAGGAATTCAGAGGGGAAAATCTTGGCAAATGAAAAATTCAAAGAAGCTTGCACAAAAAAAAAAAATCATGCATTTTCAATACTGTGAGTATGTAGTACATTAAGAAGTAAAGTAGCATTTTTTTCTATTCCTATTTAATTAGTGCCTGTGAGTGTATGGTTGGAGGCAGATCTACAATGAAATGTGTTCAGAAGTGGACTAAAATAATGAATGCTAGTACTTGCTTTTATTCCATCCCTCCTCATATCTATATGTGTATGTTAGTAGTTAGCCCTCATAAATTGGGCTAAATTTGGACTTTGAGAGTAAGTTACAAATAAATAAATAACACCTTTTTTTTGAGAGAGATTTTTTTCTATAGGGCACTTGAGTTCACCAGAGAGACAGAAAGCAATAAATCACCCCCCAGAGGGGATGAGCATGCCTCAATTCCTTCTCCTCCATTCTCCTCTCAGAATTTTGGGCACGTACATGCATGCACATGCACCTGGCATGAGATTTAAGCCCCCGAGTCTGGGGCTCAAACTACGTGGAAGTCCAGAGACATAACTATTATGTCATCTACTGGTCCCAATAAAAAACTTTTAAGTGTCCCAAGAAGACAGAAAGGTAGGAACTGGAAGAGCTGAGACCAAGATATTTGGTATGTACTTACCGTACCTTGTAGAAAGAATGGAAGTTGGCTATGGCAAGACCTACTTTTCCTCATTTTCTTCTTTCCTCCAGTAGTATTCTGATTGCTCACCTACATGTATAGCATTTCAATATACCTGTACTTGCAGCCTAGTATACAACTACCTTTTACTGCGAGAATCTTTATACTAAACTACAAACTAAAGATTACCGCTCTGCAGTATTAGTATGTCAATAGTCACCTTTTTTTGTTTGTTTGTTTTTTAATGTTTTAGGTAGGTGTCATTACCATCTATAACTTTACCCCATTTCCTAAGCCAACAACACTTTTAGTAAGGTCCAAGTTCACAAAGTTACAGTGAGGTACAGAAGCCCAGCCAGGATGGGACAGAACGTGTTCCAGGCTAGGAGGGCACAGCATGGCTCCTCCATCCTGTCTCCCATGAAGCACCCACGCTCCACTCTAATGAAGGCTTTCTTTCTGCAAATCTGAATGTGGTCTTTTAGATCCTCTGGCCGGGGCTGGTTCAGTCTCCTGATTCTATTGGTGGGTTTCTTCGTTGCTTAGGAAGACAATCCAAGCGGCCAGCTCCTCATCTTGTGAGCCTCTGCTTTTGGGCTGTTTCATTGAAAAACTTCAGCTCATCTTGCAAAGTTTCTTACAGCAACATAGAGCTCATGTGATCCGTAGTAGATTCTTGCTGTGATGTCCAAGATTCACTGCCTAAAACTGGGTTGAGGCCCTTACTCTCCAAAATTGCCAAACAATTGTTCTGGAACTTCTCCAGCAACTCCACTTTCTGGGTCCGGTCCTTCAGCTCTCCCTGCATTTCAGTCAACTTCTGGTGCAACTGCTTGTTGACAGCCTCGAAGAGCTGGTTCTTATCCTTGAGTTCTTCTTCTGACTTTTGTTTTTTCGATGGTTTGTAGCTCTTCTTCACGTTCCTCCTGTTGTCTGTGTCTGCAGCTTTCACCTGCCCATTCTCTTGTCTTGGTTTGGCTGTTTTTGTAACATCATTCTCAGAGCCTCCTGAATGAAAATGTCTGGGAACATCGACTTCTTAGAATTGGCGCGAGTTTGTGTGTCTGTGGGCAGGACGCCAGTCAGCACAGAAGGGGTTTGCAGGCTGTACACTGTCTTAACCACACTGGTCATTGTGATGAGGTCGGCCCACTCCCACCTGTAGTCCTCATTGCTCTGGTTCCAAAGATGCTCAGCAGCCAATAGTCACCTTTTTTTTTTTTTTTTTTTTTTTTTTTTGAGAGGTTTTTGCTATAGGGCTCGTGTGCTCGCCAGACAGACAGAGAGAGAGAGAGAGACAGAAAGCAAGAAATCCGCCCACAGAGGGGATGGCCACACCGCAATCCCTTCTCCTCCATTCTCCTCTCAGGATCTTGGGCACACACGCACACGCGCCCGGCGTGAGTTTTAAGCCACCAGGTCCAGGACGCGAACCACGGCCGACTATGTGGGAGTCCAGCAACATAGCCATTACGCTAACTGCTGGTCCCAATAGTCACCTTTTAACTGGTAGTTCAAACTGGAAATATTGGATGGCCATTTATTTATTTGATTTTTCACAAAATATAGATCCAAGTATAATTATTTTCCTCCTCCTCCAGTTAACTCACTCTTAAACTGCTCTCCTGTCTCTTAATTCATATCATGTTCTGCAGCCAGAACTTTTAGATAGCCATTCTTGAGAGATTGGTTTAAGGGATAGCTTTTCATTTTGAACTTGGGGCTGGCAGGTGGCGTGGTGGTTAAGGATGCTGGACTCCCTCACAGCTGACTGTGGTTTGAGTCCTGGACCTAGAGGCTTGTTTTCTCATTTTCCCTCTCCCTCTCCTTCTGTCTTGGGAGAAATAGAAAGAAAGAAGAGAGAGAGAGAGAGAGAGAGAGAGAGAGAGAGAGAGGGGAAGGGAAGGGAAGGGAAGGGAAGGGAAGGGAAGGGAAGGGAAGGGAAGGGAAGGGAAGGGAAGGGAAGGGAAGGGAGAGGGCGAGAGAAAGAAAGAAAGTTAAATAAAATAATTAAAAAAAAAAAGACCTTGTAAACCTTAAGAAGTATTTTGACCCAACTAGACACTTACAAGTCATGAGTCCATCTCTCCAGGAAAAAAAAAATCCAACTGAGAGGCAAAAGTGGCTATTTTTATTAAATATTAAATGCATCAAGTGTTTACAACTTGTTACTTAGTGATTTTTCTGCTCTCCCTTCCAACCTATCTTCCTACCCCTTCCCTCAGCCTTTCTGACCCTTTTTTTATTTCCTACATAGTAAGAAACATTATTGGTTTTCTCCCAGCTATTTTTAAAAGAATTAAAATCTAAAATTAAATTTGTCCACCATACAGGCAGGACTGAGACAACAATGGAATGGAAACTAGGTTGAGCCAAATAAAAAAATTAAATCTGTGTATAGTCAAGTTTATGACTTGAGATTTATGTCTGACAGGTATGCTTCTTTGTGTTTTCTTTGTGAGGTGTACATGTGTATATGTATTTCTCTGAATTGGAGGGGATTTTTGTTTGTTTTGTTTTTAAGTTTTTGTCATAAAGTATATGTACTTGCTAGAGAGAGAGGGAAAGTGAGAAACCACTCCCCAGGGGAATGGCTATGCCATAATCCGTTCTCCTCTTGAGATCTCGGGTACTCGTGCACCCGTGCCTTGCATGATTTTCAAGCATACTACATAGTAACAGTACTGAAAATGCATATGTTCTTTTGTGCCACCTTCCCTGAATTTTCCATCAGTTGCCAAGATTTTCTGCTCTAAAGTCCTTAAGTGTGTTAGCCCTCTCACTTTTTTTTTTTTTAATCTTTTAGATGTTTTGCCATAGGCATGTGTGCCTGCTGGACAGAGTGAGAGGGAAAGTGGGAAATCATCCCGCAGAGAAGATGGCCAAGTCAGTCTTTTCTCCTCTGTTCTCCTTTCACTCTCACCAGAGTGCTTTTTAGGACACCAGGTTGACCTTGAACAGCAGTCATCCAAGTGGGAGTCCAGCGCCTTAACCATCAAGCCACCTGCTGGCCTCTGAGTTGTAGTTTTTTGTGTGAATTATTTCATATACTTTTATCTCTTTCAATACTTTGGAAATTAGACATTCTGATTTTAATTCTATAATGACTACTTATACTTTCCAAGAATCTCTGATTGTCTAAACAAAATACCATTTTTTATTTACTTCTTTATAAAAGTGAGGAACTTACTATTTTTAATTTTATTTCATCTTTTCTTTAGTATTCCTTGGATAATATGGTATTTTAGACCTAATTTCGATTAAAAATTTTGTTTCTGCATTATACATTTTCACCAATTATTTTTCAAAGTTGCATTTAGTGTCCTGAATCATATTTAAAGACTTTAGACTGAGCTCTTTATTATTTTTTAACTGTCAAAGACTGTGGCACTTGCCAGAGAGAGTAAGAGAGGAGAGAAAGAAAGCACACCCAATGGGGAATAATCACTCCAAAATCCTTTTTTAAATTATTTCTCCATTCCATCAGGATTTGGAGCATGCACATACACGGACATGGAATATTTTTTATGCCACCAGGAGTAGGATTCTAACCCCTGTTGGTCATGTGGGATCCAGCTTCCTTAACCACTAGGCTACAGGTCCAGTTCAATCCTATATTTTAAACTATGCATCGTTGCATGTGTCTACTTCAAACTTTCGTTTTTTTTAAATATTTATTTATTTATTGATTGATTGATTGATTGCTATATGGTGTGTGTGAGAAATCAAAGCATGTTTGACATAATGTCCAGAGTTGGCCTTTTAGGTTGAAGGAAGGCCTGTACATTGTTACCCTATTTATGAATTCCTTTCCTTGACAAGCACTGAGGTTCTCAAGCATCAGCGGATACATAGTCATATTAGATAAACATGCAAATTCACGGCCCCATATCCAGATATTTGATTCTGAGCAAGCAGTCTTCAAGTCAAAAACTGAGAAACAATGTTTAATAATAACTTTTATACCTCAAATATCTCCTCATTCTGAACAAAGGTTGCCTATGCTTATTTACATACTTAAATATTTAGATACCACGTTGGTATATGATCATACTAATTGTTTTGTCTGTTTGTTGGTTTATTGTGACTCAGCTTTATCTTCATGTATTCTATTTCCAGTCTGTTGGTTTATAATCCAGGCACCATGCAATATGCTTTTCAGGGATTTTCCTTCTTTTTTACTTTTTCACTCTTTTTACAACCTCTCCTTGGGCAGATGCTAAGGCTGATCTTGTTAATCATGTCATTCTTTGCCACAGGGTGATTTTTTTTAAAAGAGATTTTTCCTATAGGGCACATACACTTGCTTGTCAGAGAGACAGAGAGACAGAAAGAGAAAACTCACCCCCTGGGGGGATAACCACGCAGCAATCCTTTCTCCTCCATTCTTCTTTCGGGATTTTGGGCACATATGCACATGCTCTTGGTGTGAGTTTTAAGCCACCAGGTTCGGGACTCAAACTGTGGTTGACTATGAGGGAGTTTAGCAATGTAAACATTATGCCATCTGTTGGTCCCACTACTTTTTCACTCTTAAAAAGGGAGGTGGAGGGACCAGCAGTTGACGTAATGGCTATGTCGCTGGACTCCCATGTAGTTGACCGTGGTTCCAGTCCCGGACCAAGTGGCTTAAATTCATGCCAGGCACTTGTGCGTGCATGCCCAAAATCCCGAGAGGAGAATGGAGAAGGGATGGTGGTGTAGCCACCCCCTGCGGGGGGGGGGGGCGGATGATTTCTTGTTTTCTGTCTCTCTGTCTCTCTCTGTCTTTCTGGCGAGCACACGCGTCCTATAGTAAAAACCTCTCAAAAAAAAAAAAAAAAAATAGGGAGGTGGAAGAGAAGGAAAAAAGCCCAAAACAATCTTTCTTTTAATACAGTTTTCCCCACTATGCTTTGTAGTGAGTTTTATGAAAACTTGTAGCTCAAAGACAACAATTTTTTTGCAGGATTTTTTGAGTCAGCCAAGTCTACGTCCTGTGATCACAAGAAGTAGAAGTACAGACAACAGGAAGGTACAGCCAAGTGAAGTTTATTAAGACAGAGAAAACAATCTCCTGAAGGGAGGGGTCCCAAAAAGTGGGTTGCTGATTCGGGAATCTCATTAGGGATTTTTATCTAGTAGTTTGAGCTCTCTGATAAGGAAGTGGGCTTCTGAAGAGTTACATGGTAGTCTGAGTGACTTAGTACTCCTTCTTTTGTGGGGTCTATAGACTATGTTAATCTGTATTTTTGTTAGATTGTAGTGAGCAAATGGAAACTGTTGCCCTAGCTATAGTTGTTTTGTGCCCTAATGCACCCAGCCTTTTCTTTGTTTAGTCACTTTGGTGGCCAGCAGGTGGCATAGTGGTTAAGGCACTAGACTTCGACATGGCTAACCACAGTTTATGTTCTGGAACTGGAAGCTTGAACATCACAGCGGGCACATGTTCCTAGGATTGTGGTGTGGCCATCACCCCTGGGGGTTGATTTCTCATTTTCCCTCTACCTGTCTCTCTCTCTCTCAGACAATCAAAACACTGACTTAGTCTTCTAACTTGAAACTGGTACTCTGCTATCATTTTTTTCTATCAAATTATTTAAATTTCGATGAATCATACCAATGACTCAAACATTTTGAAGCACATTACTATTTATCCAAATCAAAAAGAAGATAACTTATTTTGAATTTTTTTAATTCTGAAAGATGTATGTGTGTGCACTGTTTTCTCATATCATTCTAACATTAGAGGAGGATCTTCTGTCCCTCTGTAAAAACAGCAGCAAGCACTATAAAGGGGAAAAAAGCAAGGGAGGGAGGTATCAGGTTTTTTGTTTTGTTTTGTTTTTGCTTGCCATAATGATGAGAAAGTAAATGCAAAAGTTCCTGCAAAAAGGTAGTGGAAGAAAGTGGCACAATATTCAAAATAGGCAGAACTCATTTGGTCAGCATCAAACATCAAGAGCCTGGGGACCAGCAGTTAGCGTAATGGCTATGTCGCTGGACTCCCACGTAGTCGAACCGCGGTTCGAGTCCCGGACCCGGCGGCTTAAACTCACGCTGGGCGCGTGTGCGTGCGTGCCCAAGATCCCGAGAGGAGAATGGAGGAGAAGGGATTGCAGCATGGCCATCCCCCCTGGGGGGTGATTTCTCGCTTTCTATCTCTCTGTCTCTCTCTGTCTGTCTGGCGAGCACATGCGCCCTATAGCAAAAACCTCTCCAAAAAAAGAAAAAAAAAAAAAAAAAAAAAGAGCCTGCAAGATATCTCTTTGTGTAACAAAATTATGCAACACCTGGAATCCCGATTATTCTATGGCGGCAACATTCTACAGTTCTGCTCTAGGCTGTTCAAATAATCAATTTCCGATAAAAGAGAACTTCTAGCTGTCATCTTGATATCAAATGTTCACAAAAAATTCAGGTAGATGAGCTACATACAGAACAGTGAATAGCGTATTCCTGATCAACAGACAGTGGTTCTGTTTAGACTAGTAAGAATGAGGCAATCAAAAGACTGTAAAAAATTTTAATACAGTATTTTAAATAGTTTATTATTTAAATGACCTTTTTTTAAAAGTGTCTACTACAGGGCCAGCAGGTGCACTGGAGGTTAAAGTGGCAGATTGCACATGACTGACTCTTGGTTTGAGTCCCAAACCTGAAAATCATGCTGGGGACATGTTTACGCATTCCCAAAGTCCCAAAAGGAGATTGGAGGAGAAGGAATTGTGGGATGATCATACCCCCAGAGGTGATTTCTCACTTCCCCTCTCTTTTTGTCTCTCTCTGGCAAGCGTACATGCCCTATGGCAAAATCTAAAAAAGAAAAAAAAAAGTCTACTACATATTTATCATAATATAAGCAAAGTACATAGATAAACATGAACATATTTTAAGAAAGATTCAAAGTAACATAATAACTGCTGGCTTAGTGTTAACTTGCAAAGCAATCAGACAACTTTTGAAGAGCAAACAGTGGTGATTCAAGTTCTCTTTAGAGTGTGTGTGCATGCGCACACACATGCTTGCACATTTGTACATCACACAGAGGAGAGGTTTAAAATGTAAGTATTTTACAGGTCAAGGCAATGTAGATAAGTCACTGGATAAATTCTCATACTGGATTCATTGAGTGAAATGAGAGCACTCTCTGGTATTGGAATCTTGGTGATCCTTTTTATGTCTCAACCTTCCACAACAGTATAAAGGTTAGTGGGAAAATGTATGTAAAAATACCTTGCAAGCTGGAAGCTTCTTTTCCAGCATTAAGACTAGTTAACTCAAGCCTGGAGAGATGTGGGTAGGCCAGGCCACACATTCTGTTTCAAAAAGGGTGCCCCTTGCCCTCCAGAGTTTGGAGTTATTTAAACTGCTAACTTCTGTGTACCTCAACCTGGATGTCTACAGCCTACCTCTCAGTTACTTGAGCATTGAATCAGTTTCGGAAAGAGAGAAGGAAAGATATATGACATTTTTGTGGATGGTAGTAGTCAAGTAGATAGAGTGAAAAAGGGAACAAAGGAAGAATATTTTGTTTTGTAATGGTTGTTTGTACTCCTCCTTCTCCTCCCCTAACATGCTAAGCCATCGGATCTTCTCTGCTCTGGGCTCATGCAGCATTTTCCTCATGGTTCTTTGAAAGTACATGCAATATCCTAATAGCTATTTCTCCCATTTGATCTAGGCATTTTGAGATCTCAACAAATATTTGTCACATAAATGAAAAAACAATGTTTTAAAATTCAATAGTTTCAGGACTGACTGACTTTGAAACCCAGAGCCAAAACAAGTCAACAGGATATGATAGACATTTAATTATTTCAAAATCTCTGAAAAGCATTTTTGTAATTTTTTTAAGAGAGATCTTTTGCTATAAGGTGCGTATGCTCAATGGAGAGACAGAGGGACAGAAAACAAGAAATCACCCTCCAACAGGGATGGCCACCCCACAATCCCTCCTCCATTCTCACCTCAGGATTTGGGGCATACATGCATCCACGCCCACCATGAGTTTCTAGCCACTGGGTCCAGGACTCAAACGGTGGTGGTCCATGTGGGAATCCAGCAATGTAAACATTATGCCATCTGCTGGTCCCTGTTATTGTTTTTATGAGAACTATGTTAGAAATAAACAACAGGATTTATAATGTGCAGCCTTGCCTTTGAGGAACTACAAATGTAGTAAGGTAAGCAGATTTGTAATGACACAGTTATACCAAGGTAGGAAGCCATGGAAGACATAAAATTAGGATTATCCCATGAACTGAATCATGGGAGATGAGCAGTGTTTTATAAGATAAAAGAGTGGAGAGGGAACCAGCAGTTAGCGTAATGGCTATGTCGCTGGACTCCCACATAGTTGACCGCGGTTCGCGTCCCGGACCCGGTGGCTTTAAACTCACGACCGGGCGCGTGTGCGTGCGTGCCCAAGATCCCGAGAGGAGAATGGAGGAGAAGGGATTGCGGCGTGAACATCCCCCCTGGGGGGTGATTTCTCGCTTTCTGTCTCTATGTCTCTCTCTGTCTGTCTGGCGAGCGCATGTTCCCTATAGCAAAAAAAACTTCTCAAAAAAAAAAAAAAAGATAAAAGAGTGGAGAAACACATCTTATGCAAAATACGGAAGTATAGCAGCACAGCATGTTTAATTAAGAGAACCGAAAGTACAGAGCTGTGTAGCAGATGTGGGAAGAATAACAAGGACACATTGAATGCCTACTTAGCTGCCTGCATTTCTCTATTTTTCTTGATTATAATTGTTGGGAGTTTTTGAGTATGGTAGATTCAATTATTGATCCTAGTCTTTATTTTTCCCTGTATCCACCCCTTTGCCATTTAACTGGATTTTTTCTGTCTCTAAAGCAGTGTCTATCCCAGCTCCTTTACACTGGCCAAGGGGATGTGAGCGGATATAAGGCAGACAGGAACTTGGAATATACTTGAGGATGAGCAGGGCTTTCCTTCCTCCATCTCTGCTCATCTGCTCTTATTATGTGGAAAACTTCCTTTGTGTAGCTGATGATTCTTTTTTTCCAAGAATGAACACACACGGACCACAACCATTCATCTAGTCTACAGATCAAGAAGTGAAATAAGTATTTATTGTGTTTGCCACTGAGATTTTGTGATTCTTTCAATGCTGCATTGTTGTAGTAGCATTTTGGAAGACAAAGCTTAGGTGTGTTGAACACTGACTTCATAATACTGAGCCCAGAACACACGAAGCCCTCCAGACTCAGTTATAGCAGATTTGCCACACAGGTGCTTGAACAGGAGGAGAGCAGAATGGCTATGTATGACAGGCCGATACCAAAGGCAGAGCGAGGGGAAGAGGGACATAGGATATCCAGTTTCCGCTCTCGGCTTTACCTGTAAGATAATCTCCATCTACTAAGTTGATAATTAATGCTCTTTTTCAGGATTTTAGGGGAATTTGGTATATCAATAAGCACCGGTAGATTGCCTGGTATAAACTGCGCTCAGCATATCCTTCCGCTCCTTTCCCTAACCTGTCCTTCCTCTGTTTTGTGTCTTTCTCTATTAGCTTTCCTTTCTTCTCTTTCTTGTAATTTTCTTCCTATATCTCCATCTTTGTAATTCAACTATAACTTAATGGTACTATATTGTTGTATTTTACTAACTTTATGCTCCTTTTCTTAATTTATAAATTCAATGCATAAAACTTTTGTCTTCTATAAACATAAAACAAACTAAAAATTCCTTTTAAAAGTCAGTTTGAGGTTTTCAGTTGATTTTCACATTTGGGGTCATTGGCTTTTTTTATTTAAGAATTATTGTTTATTTAATTTCAGTATATCATTATTATTATTATTATTATTATTATTATTAATTTGCTATAGGACACATGTTCTCACCACAGAGACAGAGAGTGAGAAAGCAAGCTGCCAGGTCTGGGACTCGAACCATGATCAGCCATGTGGGAGTCCAGCACCTTAACCGCTATGCCACGTGCTGGCCCCATGTCTTTGGCTTTTAATAGTAAAATCTTCCAACCTATCAGCATATTATTGTTCAGTATTTCAAAGCTTCTATTTCTGCTTGTAGCTTTCTATCCAGAAAATACCTTTTAATTCTAACGTAATGTGTTTGAGTTGTTGTATTTTTTATTTAAAATAGGGACCAGCAGATGATATAATGATTATGTCACTTGGCCATGGTTCGATCCTGGACCTGGTGTCATAAAACTCACCCCAGGCATATGTGCATGTATACCCAAAATCCTGAGAGGAGAATGGAGGAAAATGAATTATGGTGTAGCCATCTCCACTTGGGGGTGATTTCTTACATTCTGTCTCTCAATCTCTCTAGTGAGCATACACGCCCTATGGCAAAAATCTCTCTTAAAAAATATAATAGAATAAAATATTTTAGGAGTTATATATTGCAGCAATAGGTAGATCATTAAACAACCTTGCTGTGTTTCTGATTTCATTGCTTATCTTTATTTTGGTGGATTTTGAAAATCAATGTTGAGAGACTGACAAAAGAGAAAAAACTACACAAAAGCTCAGCACAGAGTCTAGAGGAAACGTAGTTACTCAGTGACTGGGTAAAAAAAAAAAAAGGAGAGACAAAGCAAAGTAGACATTTCTGTTGCCCTGGACATCAGAACTCACCTGCCTTCGCACTTTAGGGTTTACACCAGCAACAACACCTTGCCATCCCTAAGTTCTCAGACTTTCAGCCTCCAACTGTGAGTTACATCATCAGTTTTCCTGCCTCCAAGTCCTTTGGACTTGAACTGACCGATACTGCCAGTATCCTAGAATTTCTAGCTTACGGTCAGCCTGTGGCAGGACATCTCAGCTGCCATAATCATTATCTTGAAGCTACCATACCAGTGGAATGGCTTGTGTAGAATGAGCCATGTGGGAAGTTCTAGAGGCTGGGAAGTCCAAGAGAAAGGTGCCAGCATCTACTGAGGGCCTTCTTGTGGCCTGACGTATTAGAAGGCAGAGGACAAAAGAGAGTGGAAGAGCAATCCAGAGGAACACTGCCTGGTGTTTTAGATCCAGCTGTGGCAGCAAACATGCTACAAAGACTACATGGGCAGCTCAGGTTCAAATCCTTGTTCACTGTGAAGGCCAAACATGGTGCTGTGAAGTTGGAGTCCAGTGACCTGAAAGGGCTGAAACAGGAGGATCACAGTCAGCTTCATCTGTGGGAGAGAAAGCTAAATCACAGTGACAACTAGAAGGCTGTCCAGAGATCTTGGTGAGGGCTGACAAAAGACCCAGGTCCACTAAGGCAGAGAAAGTCGAAAGCCACAGGACACATTTATACCAGTAAAATCAACTATACTTTGATCCCCAGGTGTTGAAGAAAATGAGCTAACATGAGGTCCCAGTGATGACTTGGAGATCCAAGATGAGATTAGATGCTGGTGTTCCTTCAGTAGATGTGGAATCTGAGAGTGGTTTTATATGTATCGATTTCAATTAGAGTTGATTCAAGCTAGTTCCCACCTAGGGGGCTGGAGCCCAGGGTGTGATGTCCATGCCTGCACCCTGGCAGTGCACAAACAGTGAGCACTTAGTTCTGCACTTTATTTATTTATTTATTTATTTATTTATTTATTTATTTATGTCTCTTTATGTTTTCACAACAATAGATCTTATTTGTTTTGTTGTTGTTGTTATCTTTTGCCATAGGGTGTGTGCACTCACCAAAGAAGAGAGAGAGAGACAGAGACAGAGACAGAGAGAGGAAAAGTGAGAAATTACCCCGTAAGTGGTATGACCTCACTGCAATCACTTCTCCTCTATTCCCCCTTGGGATTTTGGTCACATTTGCATGCTTGTCTGGCCTGATTTTCAAGCCACTAGGTCTGGGACTTAAATGACATCAGCCCTGTGAGAATCTAGTACCTTAATCACCATGCCACCTTCTACCCCTATCTTCACTTTTTATTTTATTTTATTTTTTAAGAATTATTTATTTAGGGGACCAGCAGTTAATGTAATGGCTATGTCGCTGGACTCCCACGTAGTCGACCGCGGTTCGTGTCCCGGACCTGGTGGCTTAAACTCACGCCGGGCGCGTGTGCGTGCGTGCCCAAGATCCCAAGAGGAGAATGGAGGAGAAGGGATTGCGGTGTGGCCATCCCCCCTGGGGGGTGATTTCTCGCTTTCTATCTCTCTGTCTCTCTCTGCCTGTCTGGCGAGCGCACGTGCCCTATAGCAAAAACCTCTCCAGAAAAAGAAAAACATAAAAAGAATTCTTTATTTAGGGACTAGCAGTTAGCGTAATGGCTATGTCGCTGGACTCCCATGCAGTCGACTACGGTTCGTGTCCTGGACCCGGTGGCTTGAAACTCACGCCGGGCGCATGTGCATGCATGCCCAAGATCCCGAGAGGAGAATGGAGAAGGGATTGCGGCGTGGCCATCCTCCCTGGGGGGTGATTTCTCGCTTTCTGTCTCTCTGTCTCTCTCTATCTGGCGAGTGCACGTGCCCTATAGCAAAAACCTTCCCCCCCCAAAAAAAATAATTATTTATTTATTTAATTCCATTTGTTATTATTATTTTTTAATTTGACCAAGCAGAGACAGAGAGAAAGGGAAAGTGAGAAAGCAAACCCCTGATTTCGGGACTCGAATTGCGATCATCCATGTGAGAATCCAGCGCCTTTAACCACCACACTACCTGCTGGTCCCATATCTTCACATTTTAATGGCTACATAAAATTCAGTTATATGGGTGTATCCTAACTTAGCGTCCCATTGAAAAATATGGAGTTTTTTTTTCTTTTGTTGTTTTTGTTACTTATTTATTTTGCTACTTACCTGTAATTACACCAGTCTTACAAATTCCTGGACTTGGAGTTGTTGCATCAAAGAAAATATGCATTAATATGTCATATTTCCCCTAAAATGGTGATTCATCTACATGATGCAGCATATTCTTTCCACCTTGTTAATCCTGTGTAATATTAGACTCTGCAGCTTTGCTAACATAGATTTAAAAACTGATTAAAAAAGAAAGGAGAATAAAATGGAAGGAAGAAATTTAAGAAGAAATAAATTCAAGTGCTGTTAATGTGGCAAAGTAATATAAGCATAAAACGAGTGAATAAATGCTATCCATTATGAAAAAAATAAGGACAAGCAGTCTCACTTGCTGTAGAGCCCTATGGAACATGAGCATGGGTGAGGGTAGCCTGCAGGGTGATGGGATGGGAGGGGTGCACAAATAGCCCTGGATCCACAGGTGGGATGATAATCTATGTGACCATGACACATATAAAATTTCTGAATCCATCTACACTTATCATTTTCAGCTTCTATATTGACTTTCCAGCATGAAAAATAATGATGCATGAAAAACTTAAGTTAGATTTAGGTGTTTCTTTTTGAAAAATATTTTAGGGAGGCAAAATAATGGTCACTGTTGAACACTATGAAAATTTCAGCTTACCATCAGCACATACTCTGGGAGTTCTTTATTAGGGTAAAAAAAAAATTTTTTTTTCTTTCTTTTTTGGAGAGATTTTTTGCTACAGTGTGTGTGCACTCACCAGAGAGAAAGAGAGAGATGGAGAGAGAGAAAGTGAGAACTCACCCCCTGGGGGGATGGCCACACTGCTACCCCTTCTCCATTCTCCTCTTGGGATTTTGGGCATGCACACCCACATAGACACACCTGGCATGAGTTTCAAGCCACCAGGTCCAGGACTCAAACCACAGTCTACCATGCAGGAGTCCTGCACCTTAACCACTACACCACCTGCTGGTCCCATATTTGGGTAAAATATTTCTTAAGATTTTGAGAAGGTGCATTTTTGTTCCATCATTCGTTTTTTGAGCCTTTAGTGGAGCTAGTTTTTTTTTTTTCACACTTCTTTATGGAATGCCTGCAGCACCCTAAGTAGTAGAAAAAGGCATGCCTCAAGAGCAATAACATTTCCTTCTTTTAAGGGCCTGTTTCTATGATCTTCCCATATTTGGTAAAGCCAAGGAATAATAGAGTGAGATACATTAATAATACTAGCAGGTTTATGTAGCAATGCCTGAAGGTAAAAAAGGAAGAAAAATTTGGATATAGTATGCATTTTAGCCACGTCAGGGGAAACTTCTCAAACTTTTTATCTGAAATATTTAGACAGTTTTTTTTTTTTAAAATGTACTTCTGACTGAAGCAAATATTAATTTCCATTTTATGGGAATTGTGACATCTGTCTCTGGTCTGTGTGGCAGACTTGGATTCATTCTGGCATCCTCTACTGTCTAGAGATTATGTTATGGAGTAAACATTTCTCTTGCCACTCTCTTGAGCAAAGTGGATTGAGGGAGGTATGCTCTGCTTTCTCTCAGTAACACACATGCCTTTCACTACCTCTTGTCTATGTAGGAAGTTTTGTTGTCATCATGCAAACAGCATCCAGGCACATTTCAGAAGGAAACCTAAATGAGCAGATACCCTACAACCATGGAAACTCCTCCAGCAATAGCACTGCAGTGCACAGCACTTCTTTTTCTGAAGCCAAGAAATAAGGGCTCTGATCCTTAGGCCTCCAGTCTATAGTTTATTTTAAAATCCTTGTAGTCCATTACGTGTTTTTTTCTTAAATTAAAATAGAAATACATTATTATCCGATGATTTGTAGGACCATGAAGTTTCTTAACTTCTTTAGGAAGAAAAGACCTGAGTTGCAAACGCTGAAATCTCTTAAGAAGAAATAACAAATTCCATAATAATATTTATCATTCAATATATTGGACAAGTCAACATGTGTGTGGTCATTAAAGTGACATTGGTTTTATGTTAGTTATTAATACATTCTATAGCCTTTAGGAGCAGAGAACAAAGGAGAGAAAATGGAAGAACCAGCGATGCTTTCTTTCCTGTATTGAGGAAGAGCTATATAGATTTAACCTCATAGGCCTAAGGATGATCCCATTTTCATTGATTGTCACGGTTTCATGTGTAGTAGTGTAGCAGGGACTTTTGGTGCCTTGCATTCCATTTCTTTGGGCCATCACTGATCTCAGCTGTTTTGCAATAGTTGGTTGTGTATGACTGTAATATTAGACATTCTCTTAAACTCAGCCTTGAATAAGTGAATTTCCAAGAGTTAATGCCCCAAAGGGCGCCCTTCAAGCAATGAGAGATAGGAGTAGGTAGATAACAGTGATGGATAAATTTTGTCTATTTTTCTTTATCCAGCTTTCTCTCTGAAACCCCTTTCCTGCTGCTTGAAAAATTTCCTTTAAGTTTTTCTTTAGCATGAGTCTGACATACTCTCTTATGTTCTGTTTTTTTTTTAAAGAAATTTATTTATTTTTATTTATTCATTTATTTTACTTTTTTTTTTTTTTTTTTTTTAATTGACCAGAAAGGCAGAGAGAGAGAGAGAGAAAGCAAGCCACCAGGTCCGAGACTCGAACTGTGGTCGGCCATGTGGGAGTCCAGCGCCCTTATCCACCATGCCACCTGCCGGCCCCCTCTTATGTTCTGTTTATCCGAAGTGCTTTTGTTTTGCCTTCATTTTTGAAAATTATTTTTACTTTTGTAGATACGTACTTTTTCATTTCTTGTTTATTTTCTTCCAGCAAATTAAAGATGTCTTCCATTGTTTTCAGCTTTCGTCATTGTTGCGATGTCAGTATCAGGTAAGTCATTGCTGCTATGAAGCAATGACTTTTTTCCCTAGATTAATTTAAATTTTTTCCTGGGGTTATTTACAAATCTGCTGTAGTTTTCTTTGTATTTATCTTGCTTTAGTTTTAAAGTGCTTGATGAGTATGTAAATTGATGGCTTTTAATGGTTTTGAAAATTCTCAGTCAGTACTGTAAGGTTATTCTTGCCTTTCTCTGTTTTGGAGGGATTCAAATTGTATCATTTTCATGTTTCTATCTCACCCTTATGCTCTTTAACAATTTTTATCCTCATTATCCTCTCTGTTTTTTTAATCTTCTATTTCACTCATCCTTTTTTTCTAATCTACTGTAAAACCCATCTGTTGAGTTAATATTTTAATTATTATACTTTACATTCTAGAGTTTCATTTTTTAAAGTAGAGTTGAGTTCTTTGGTGAGATTATTGATATTTTAAAATCTGGACCCAATAATTTCAAATTTTACAACATACACATTTCTATTGTCAAATTTTTTCTTTTGTTTCTGATTCTTTAGTCCAATTTCCTGACATGGCTAATAATTTTAATAAAAATGTGTGAAAAAATTTTAGAGATAATTTGAGACTCTTGCTAATCTTATTTTCCTCAGGCTTTACTCTTGCTTTAGAGAAGGAAGTCAAGGGAGAATAGATTACTACTTTAAACCAATTTGGAATTGAGCAGGTTTACAACTGGTGTTCAGTCAATGTGAGAGTTCAACTATTTCTAGTCAATCTTTACTGTTGAGTTGAGTCCCTCTGGAAACCAAAATGGAATTCACACATTGTTTACTATAGGCTCTTTTCCTTACTGTGTCCTGAACTTCAATTTTTGCCTCCTGAACCCTGTGAGACAACTATGAGTCCATTATGAGAACATTTCTGCTTGGCCTCATGCTGATAATAATTAAGCAAACTCCTCAAGGACAGTGTATTTCCTTTTTCCTATAGTCTAGGATTCTCCAGTGCTGGCTGCCTTTAGCCTCCCAAACTTTAAATTTTGTCTCTGTAGGCCCGTAAGACTGTGAAAGTTCATCTTTGCTCTACCGTTTTCAGCCACTGCTCTCTACTTGGCTTCTTGGCTGTGCCTTTTAAAAGTTGATTCATGCCTAGGAGGGAAAATGTCACTGGATGTCAAGCTCACCTTGGTGTATTTTTCTTCGAAGATTCTCTTCTCTTGTAGATATGTTATATTTTACCTAACTTTTCCAGCTTTTGATAAGAGGGATAGTCTGAAATAAGGTACTTTGCTAGTGCAAGAAGTAGAAATACCATACAGCTACAAATGGGCTTCAAAAAGTTTGCAGAAAAATGTAATTAAATTATGAGTTTATTTTTGGTGCAAAGAATTTTTTGAAATTGTTTCGTGCTTTTCTCATAGTACGTATTTTTCATGAACTTTTTAAAGACCGTTCATATAAATTAACATTTTGCACAAAATACATTTCTTGTAATCACTTAAGCTAAATTTAATCCTTTTAACATAATACTGAAATAATTTTTCTTAATTTTTAAATTTTTATTTAGGGGTTTAAGAATATATATTTTTTAGGAAATCACAGCTTTAGTTGTTTCAGTCTTTTTTTTTTTTGATTGCCAGAAGACATGTGAGCTAGCCAGAGAGAGAGAAAGACAGAAAGAAAGAGAAAGTGAAAGCACCCTCTGGGCATTGTGGTCATGCCTCAGTCTCTTCTCCATTTCTCCATTCTGTTGGGATTTGGGGCATGCTCACACATGTACTGGCATGTTTTTCAAGCTTCTGGGTTGAAATGTGAACCTTGGTCAACCATGTGGGAGCCAATTTCCTTAACCACTAGACCTGGGGCTGGCCTACAGCTTTACTTTTTAAGGGTAGGTTTAATTTCTTCTTCAATGAAAACATTATGGAATTTCAAAAGTTTTGAACTTTTAAGTGACTGCTTTTCTAGCTTATACTTTTATTACTACATTGTCTTACCATATTGTATTCAGAGCCTATGTGTTTCCCAGTGCAATTATTTATCACACAATCTCTTGAGAACCTGATTAGAACAAAAAGTAAGGATGAAAAAGTTTGCCCATTTTCCCCTGCCTGACTGCTTGAGCAGGAACATCTCATCTTATCTTAGCCTGCCCTCAGACTGGGATTTACATCATTGGCTCTCCTGGTTCTCAGGTGTTTGGATTCAACTGAATTATACCACCAACTTTCCCAGATCTCCTGCTTGGTGACAGCAGATTATAGGGCTATCCCTTTATAATTACATGATCCAATTCCTAATAATAAGCACAATATTTACAAGATTCATGATGTTTGTTGGTGATTATGTTGCACTTGCATTTTTAAGGATTCTTGTTTTCCATAGTAAGTACTTTAACTTCTACTACCAGATTGGGGTTCCTATTGATACATATCTTTGGCAATACTTTATATTATAAGACTCTAACTTTTGCTTGTATGATAGGTTAAAAAAAAAATCTTCGGTGTGTTTATGGGCCATTCTTTTCCCTTCTGCAAACTGCTTGTGTTCTTTATCTATTTCATTTCCTTTTCTTTCATCAATTTATATGAAGGCATTTTATATTCTGGGTATTAAACTTTTATCAATTATACAAGGACATTTCAATACGTTCTTGGAAGAATTAAATTCAGTTATGAGTTTATTGAGGCCAGCAGGTGGTGTTGTGGTTAAGGTGCTGAATCCCACATGGCTGACTGCACGATTCAAGTCCTAGATCTGGTGTCTTAAAAGACACACTGGGCATGTGTGTAAATCCTGAGAACAGAATGGAGTAGAAGGGATTGTGGTGTGGCCATCCTCCCTGGGGCATGATTTCTCATTTTTCTTTTCTCTCCATCTCTCTTCTGTGAGTGTATGCATCCTAAATAACTAAATAACTAAATAAAAATATTTATATATTTAACATATATATATATATATATACACACACACACACACACACATACACATATATATGTTTATTTAGTGAAAAAATTAAATCCACACATATAGTTTTTATAATACACATTTTCCATGAAGGTTTTGAAGATATCCCAACCCTCTCAATAAGTTGTTAGCAGCCCTGATGAATCAGGGGAGAGAAACAACTGAGCTGTCATGTGTCAGAGTAGCTGATTAAGGTAACAGAACAAAAATGAGTCTAGCCTTGAATTACTGGGTTTTTGGAAAAATCATGACATACTTTTTATATGCAAAGATGCATCATGATTTTTCTGATGACCCAATATTGACTGCCATGGTATAAGCAAGAGGCTAAAACCATAGTAAGCTTCATTGAGGGTCAGTCAAATCAACATACATGTATGCAGGTCATGTGACTGTTGAGACCCGAATGATCTGCAGTTATATAAATCTTGGGATAGGAGAGGGTGAAAGGAAGGGCTAGGCATGGAAAAGTACTGGGTACTGAATCTGCGTGGGAAAAAGTGTCTCCAGGCTTTCCCCCTCCTTTCTCTACAAGGAGGTCTCAGCAAAGGTGCCTGAAAAAGGCTGCAGAGAAACAAACCTAGGAATGAAGGCACCTGGCTAGGAAGGAAAATATGCAAAGAGCATGACCAGCCAGGGAGGCCTGAGTCTTAACTGCTACTTCTTTCAGAGACTCAGTGCACTGGCAAAGCATTAAGTCTGGAGCTGGGAAGACAGCTTTACCCTGGGAGATCTGCCAGGCCAAGCTTTTGTAATTGCACATGGTCCAGCCTGAAAAACCGCACATCAAGTTTTAGCCAGAAGATAGTCTCCTCATGTATGTTGCAAATGTCTTCTCCCTACATGTAGTTTATTTTTGAGAATACCTGAAAATAATTTTTAAAGTTTATTTATTAGCGTTTTTTTCCATGAGGGAAAGAGAGAAAGACAGAGAGTGAGTGAGTGAGAGAGAGAAAAAGAGAGGAGCACCTGGAGTGGAGTCCCTATTCCGTGATCCACCCCCAGCCTGGATGACGGGTATGCATGCCCCATATATTAAGGGTGGTCTCTGGATGTGAACCCAGAAGCTTCCTGTTTGTGTCAATTTACACAGGGTTACATTTTATTGCTGCAAAATCATATGGCTCCTGAACTTCTTTTTTCATTTAATTGGTTTGTTTGTTTTTTTGTTTGTTTTTGAGAGGTTTTTGCTCTAGGGCTTGTGCACTTGCCAGAAAGAGAGAGACAGAGTGACAGAAAATGAGAAATCACCCCCAGGGGAGATGGCCACGCTGCAATCCTTTCTCCTCCATTCTCCTCTCGGGATTTTGGGCATGCATGCACACACGCCCAGCATGAGTTTAAGCCACTAGGTCCAGGACTCGAACCGTGGTCGACTGCATGGGAGTCCAGTGACATAGCCATTACGCCATCTGCTGACCCCCAACTCCTGAACTTCTTAAACAGGTTAAACTTCCTTTATTCTTTCTGCTCCAAAGTCATAAAATAGTTTCTTATAGTTTCCTAAGACTACACTTTTATCTTATATAGGACTTTAACCAATACTGATTTTTTAATATAATGTGCATGGACATAATTCCACTTTTGCACACTTATGAAAGTAATCTATCACCATTTATTGAATTGTACACATTTTCACTACCTGATTGATGAATTAATGCCCCTTGTCTAATACAGAGTTTCGGTTTGTGTATGGCTTTATTTTCTAGGCTTACTCTTCTGTTCCTTTAATTTTCCATTTGCTTTTTAGGCAAAACAATATTGTCTCAATTATTATTGCTTTGTAATAATCGTTGCTATATAATCGGCAAATCCCTCATCTTTGTCTTCTTTTTCAAAATTATTTTGGCTGTTCTTGGCCAATACCTGCTGCATATGCATTTTCAAACTAGTTTATCAAGTTGCGCAACAAACTTGGGCACAATTTTGAAACAAATTCACATAAAATGTAGAGGTTACGATGATAATAAACATCTTTTCTATATGGAAGTGTCTTCTGCATGTATTTGATCTATTTCTGTATATTTGTAAAGTTTATGTATTTATTTCTTCAGAGAGGGAACAAAAAGAGAAAAAAAAAAAAAAGAGAAGCAGAGAGAGAGGGAAAAAGCGAGGGAGGGAGCGGTACCTTACATAGGGTCTTGCCATACCACGATCCTCCCCTCAGCCTTCCAGATCAACCCAGAATTTGAAACTGAGGTCTTCCATGTGCTTCCAGTATTGCACAATGGCATCTTACCCATTGTGCCACCATGCCTGAGCATATTTCTCTAACTCTCTTTTTTTTTTTTAGATTTTTGCAATAGGGTACATGCACTTGCTGGAAAGAGACAGAAGAGACTGAGACAGAGGGAAAGTGAGAAATCACCCCACGGCAGGAATGGTCATGTGAAATCCCTTCTCCTTTATTTTCCTTCTGGTATTTTGGACACACACACACACACACACACACACACACACACACACACACATGCACCCATCATGTTTTTCAAGCTGCTGGGTCTGGACTTGAACCACAGAGTTGGCCATGAGGGATCCAATGCCTTAACCATCATGCCACCTGCTGGCCCTGTCTAATATATTTCTTTTTTATTTTTCGAGATTTTTGCCTTAGAACACGTAAACTCCCTGGAGAAAGAGAGACAGAGACAGTGAGAAGGAAAGTGAGAAGTTACTCTCCCCTGCTCCTGGAGAGATGGCCACATGGCAATCCCTTCTCTTCCTTTCTCCTTCCAGAATCTTGGGCACACACGCACATAAACCAGGCATAATTTTCAAGCCACTAGGTCCAGGACTTGAACCATGGTCAGCCATGTGGGAGTGCAGAGACATAACTGCTATGCCATCTGCTGGCCCTTGTCTAATAGATTTCAATTATTATTTTTTAAAATTTTTAGAACTAAGGTTATATGTTTATTTTATTAGATTTACTCTTTAGTATGTTATATTTTTATTCTTCTTATGAATGCTGTCTTGGGCATCATCTTTTTTTTTTTTCAGATATCAATCATACACACAGTTACTGTTCTTTTTATCTTAGTTCAATCTTCTATAGATTTTTGTTTTTTAGATACAAATACATGATTTTCAAATAATGACTGGTTGCCTTGTTTTTATTTCTTCTAATTGTCTCCCAAAACTGCCATGACTTCATTTTTGATATTCTCTACTTGATAATAATGAACATTCTTGTCTCAATCCTGATTTTTTTTTTTTTTTTGAGAGCTTTTTGCTATAGGGTGCGTGCGCTCGCCAGACAGACAGAGAGAGACAGAGAGACAGAAAGTGAGAAATCACCCCCCTGGGGGGGATGGCCAAGCCGCAATCACTTCTCCTCCATTCTCCTCTTGGGATCTTGGGCATGCACGCACACGTGCCCGGCGTGAGTTTTAAGTCACCAGATCCGGGACACGAACTGCGGTTGACTGCATGGGAGTCCAGCGACATAGCCATTACACTAACTGCTGGTCCCAATCCTGATTTTTTTTTAAAAGAGAGATGTTTGTTACAGGGTACATGCTCTTGCCAGAGAGAGAGAGACAGAAAGTGAAAAATCATCCCCCCAGAAGGGGATGACCATGCCACAATCCCTTCTCCTCCATTCTCCTCTCAGGATTTTGAACACACATGCACATGCTCCCAGCATGAGTTTCAACCCACTGGGTCTGGGACTTGAACTGTGGTTGGTCATGTGGGAATCCCGCGATGCAGTCATTAGACTATCTGTTGGTCCTTCTCAGCCCTGATTTTAATGTGAATTATCTTGATACTTCACCATTAGGCATAGTACATTTCTGTAAGTTTATGGAAATTTTCATTTATCAATAAAGAAATTTTCTTTTATTCCTAATTGGCTATGAATTATTGGGATAGCAAATGCAAAATCTTATTAAATGCTTTTTTTTTCATTTACTGAGATGATCAAATAAGGTTTTCTTTCAATTTACTATTCTAATGGACTCTTTTAGCAAACTTTCAAGTGCTAAAGTATTCTTGCATTCCTGTCTGGTATTTATCCAATTCAATCATGAGATAGTATTTTTAGTACTCTGTCAGTTAAGCTTCCTGATACCTCTACAATGTTTTACATCTCTGACATGAGTGACCAAAAGATTTCCTTTCTTGTTCTTTCCTTCACAGGTTTACATATTAAATTTGTCTTATATTCTGTCTATATATCTGAATTTTTCTGTTTGCTCTTTATTTCCAAATACCTTTTTGATTAATGTTATTTGTTTGCTCTAATTTGTGTGTGCACTCACCATAAGGACAAAGAGAAAGAGAGAGCAAGAGAGAGAGAGAAAGTGAGAAAGAAAGTGAGAAATCACTCACTTAGGGGTTGGGAGAGGCTGGCCACACTGCAATTCCTTGTCCTCCACTCTCCTCTCAGGATTTGGGAATACAGGCAAATGTGCCAGTATATTTTTTAAGCCTCCTGGTTGAGGCTCGAACTGCATAGTCAGCCATGTGGAATCCAGCCACCTTAATCTCCACACCACCTGCTGGCCTGGATTAGAGTAGTATTTAAGAAATTTTTCTTCACTTTAAAAATGATAAAATAAATTAAAAACAATATATTCTCTTAGTTTATCTTTTTTTTAAAATTAATTTATTTATTTTTGTATATACTTTCAATCATATTGTTTGGCTTACAATGAGACCATTTCGATATGTGAACATTTCTCCCCAGACCCGTTGATCGAAATATATTCAACAGATAACACCACACCTCCCCATCCCATCAATGCTCTACCTCTGTATCCCTTCTCCGTTTATCTTTTGACAATTGTAACTACTGTAATTAGCTCTGATTAACTCTATTGTACTATACAGCTTCCCATTATTTTTGTCTTACCTTCTTTTTTTGGTCTCTAAATTAGAATTGATATTATTGTTTTATATAGTCTTTTAATATATTTACCTGTATGTTTAATTATTATCAGTTTCTCTACTAATTCCTCTTTTAGCTGGATCCATTTTCCTAACATAGCTTTTGGAAGATTTTTATCGAGGGTTTGCATTGAGGGTCCAACAGGTGGCATAATGGTTAAGGCACTGTATTCCCACAAGGCAACCGCATTTCGAGCCCCAGACCTGGAGACTTGAAACGAGTGCCCAAAATCTCGTGAAGCAAATGGGGAAGAAGGGGCTGTGGTGTAGCTATCCCTCTTGGGGGTGACTTCTCACTTTCTGTCTGTCTTTCTGGCAAATGCATAAGCCCGGTAGTAAAAATTTCTCTCTCTAAAAAAAAAAAAAAAAAAAAAAAAAAAAAAAAAAAAAAAAAAAACTGCCTGGAGACAGCTGTTTCTTTGTAGGTTATCTTTTGTTATTCTGACTGCTTTTAAGATCTCTTTGTGTTTGCTTCTTTATTTTTACTGTTATGGAAAATTTTTTTCTTTATTCTGTTTAGGAGGATTTGTCTTTAATCAGTTATAAGAATTTAAACACCATTATCTCTTCAAATGTTGCCTTTCCCTTTTTGCTATTTGCTTCTTTCTTCTGCAACTACACATCCACACGTACGTACATGGACCTTTCTTTCTCATTCTATCCCTCACGTTTGCTAATCTCCCTCCCTAGTTCTCTTATATTTGTACTTTATTTCTGTATGCTGTTTGATGCATACAATTAATTCTAATCTGTTTTTCAGCTTACCAGTTTTTCTTATAAGCTGTTTGTAGTCTTACGTTTAAACCACATAGAATGTTTAATCCAGTGATTTACATTATTTTATTTCTATAACTCCCATTTCTTTGCTTTTCAAATTTACCCATATTTGGAAGCATATTCACTTGGTAACTCAGTTTTTTATTCCTCTGTGCTTGTTCAAGCACTTAAAACTTCTTAAATGTTGTGACCTTTCTAAGATGTGAGGTCATGTTTGTCCTGACTTATTTGCTTGACGGTTGGCCTCCTGAGTCACAGTAAACGTATTTACTTTTGGGAGAATGTTCTGCCAAAACAGCCAGGGTTCTTCTGGCAGTGGGCAGGAGGGGAAGGATGGGGGGAGAAGACGGGGTGACTCTAGAAGTGTATTTCTTAGCTTGGTGCTTCCCAGGCCGTTCCTGTGGTTTAAATTAAATTCCTAAAACTGCCTGAATTATGCACATATTTGCAAATTTTTTATTTTTTTAAATGTTGCCAAAGGATGCATATGTTTACCAGATTGAAAAAGAGAGAGAAAAAGGGAAATTGAAAAAGATCCCCCCCACACCCCCATGGGAGATAGACATGCTGCAAACCCTTCTCTCCCATTTCTCTCTCCTTTTGGAATTTCAGGCATTCATTTACAGGTGCCCAGTGTGTTTTTCAAGTCACTGGATATGGGACTCAAACTGCATAATCAGCCATGTGGGATCCAGCCACCTTAACCATCATGCCGTGGAATGATCTATGTGTTTGCAAATTCAAAAGGTAGTTATTTCCTCATCTGTAGCTTAAGATAGCACATTTTCTGGTATATAGTTTGTCTCATTCGTTTTACTAAAGGGATAGCCTTTTTAAAAATAATTATTTTATTTAACTTTATTTATTTATTTAAATTTGACCAGGGTGGTGGGGGAGAAAGAGAGAGAGAGAAAGTAAGTGAGAAAGCAAGCCGCCAGGTCCAGGACTCAACAACAGTAGGCCATGTTGGAGTCCAGCAGCCTTAACCACCAAACCACTGGCTGGCTTCCAAGAATAGCCTTTTAAGAATCACAACTCTGTATAAAAGGGGAGGTCAGAAATCAATATTAACCCTTTATCTGCAATGGTCCCAAGGTCCTATGTCTTATTTTCTGTCCCATCGTTCAAACACAAACCTCTAGATAACTCAGATCAGGAAATACTTTGAAGGTTAGTTTAACTCACTTTTGTAACATATATAGAGCATATAGAAAGTATTATGAACAAATACACATTTAAAAATAACTACAAAATGACATATAGGAAATGATTCATGGGAACAGTAATATTTAATCTAGAGCAGTTAATGACATTTTTAGTGTTCGAGGTGGTTGGAAAAATCATCTGATAACTCTGTGTTCCCTGATTTTAAATATTTGCAGAGACGAAGTTGAGCTAATTTGTGCTACATGAACTGAATGAGCAGGATGACGATACATTCATCAATAAATACAGCAGTCATTCTCTGGCAGTGGGAAGTATCAAGAACTGAAATCCCATTATTTGATTTTCTTTATTTATTTTAGAAATGCTGATGGACTCATTTATCTAACATTTTACCCATTTTTAAATAACTTCAGCCAGTAATCATGAGCTTTAAAAAATAATATTGGAAAGTGTTTCAGACCCAGTCATGGCAGTGCACCAGACACTGCTGCTCTGAAGATTGAGGCCACATGGAGGCTTAGTTCCATTTCTCACCTGCCCTAAAAATGAATGAATAAATAAATAAGCCAGTCACTGGTGAGGGGCGGCCCATTCCTTAGTCCCAGTTCTGCAGGAGACTGAGGGAGGAAGATCACAAGCTCATGGCCAGGCAGCATGGACAGCACAGCAAGACCCTGGCTGTAAGAGCAAGGTTCTTTCAGTCTTGGCTATTCAGGAGGCTGAGGCAGAAGGAAGGCAAGACAATAAGATCCTGTCTGAAACAACACATGCATGTGTGTGTGTGCGCACGCACACGCACACACACACACACACACACACATTTTCAAAACATGGTTATTGGCTCCATGATATTTAGCCACATGGAGAAAGTCTGATTTATTTAACCATTCCCTTACTGGGGAGCTAATAGATGGTGAAAACCATCGATATAATCTTTAAAAAAAATAGTGTGGATAGATTATGGGAAGTGTCAAAGGCTATGAGTAAGTTTTAAAGGCATTTGGAATCTGTTTCTAGCTTGTTTTCTGGAAAGGTTAGAGCAAGTTAAACTTGGCCAGCCATATATAATCATGTTTGTCTCGTTCTTGCAATTCTTTTGCTAGGTTTATTTCCTGAAATTTATAAAACATGGACTCTTGTTTGCAATCTGTAATACTTAAATAAAATATAGATGCTGCTCATAAAATACAGATTCAATTTATCTTGTGAAAAGAGAGCTGCCAGATCGATGGATACCCATGTGTTATTGTTATACTAAGTCATGTTCTCCGTCTGCCGCTTCTGTTCAAGTTTCCCCTATTTCTTTTGTCTAGAGGAGACTACTTGTAGTTCCATATGGGATCTATTTGAAATTCATATGATTTTAGATGCCAACTGTCATTGTCTTTTACAGCAGTAGACATAGAATCTAAAAGTAAATATTTTAGATTCCTTCTCATGTGACATTTTCTCTCCCCGCAATTACATGAAATCCTTATTAGATGTCAGAGGCTATGCTCTTTAGAACTGTAATTTTTTTTGGAATCAATTTTTATTTATTATAAAAAATATTATTTTATTATTATCTTTTAAATTTTTTTATTAAGGGCTATAAAAATATCCAGAAACATAAATAAATGTGAAGCAATGATATCTGTCCTAATAGGAAGAACGTTCTTTCACCGCATTGTTTTCCTTCACAATGGTCTTCAAATCAGAGCAGGCAGTGATTGCGTGCCATTTCCTCTGCTTTCATTACATGCTGCAGGATTTCTGAATCAATATTCCCACCCTTGGTCTTCTCATTTATAAATCAATTTCATTTTCCACCCATTGTTCAGAGGGAGCATATTTTTTTCTGTCCCATGAAGAGGACTTTTTTGTTCACAACTGGATCATAGTGCAGAAGAGTCAGTTTCTCCCATAGTGGGTGTCTCTTGGTGTTGAAGGACTAACTTGTCCCAGCTTGGCTTATCATTTTCACCAGAGTGGTTTTTGACTTGCTCTTGGCAAAGGAGACCGTAGCGAGGAACATGGCAGCCGCAACCGGGCACTCTCAGTAACAGGCATCTTATCTTTAAATATCATATAATGGCCTTAGAAATCATCAGCTTGTTACTGTAGCTGAAGAACTCTTAGATCTTTCTTGTGTTCCCTTTTCAGAGACGTAGACACCATCAAGAATTTTTCTATGTTCTTATTTTTAACTGTCATGGCTTGCTTTATCGAAACAGGTGAATTTGATACAAGTTTAGTGTCGTTGCCTTTAAGGATCAACTCATTTTTCTGGGCTAAAAGGTATAAACAACCAGCACTTGGTCACATGAATCCTCTGGATGTATTTTTCACCCAAGAAATTTCAGATTTCAAAAAGGGACCCATTTTCCTATATAATGACAGTGATGGGGAAATGAGCATACACAGTCCTCATCTTGTAACGGAAGCCCAGTGTAACACCCTTGATCATGTTCTGCATGTGACGACAGATAATGCGAACCGTAGTCAGTTCTTTTCTGTTCCCCCACCATTTGTCAACCTGCAGCCTCTTCTTTTTCTTTCCAAGGAGACTGAGCTCTACATTGATGTGATTGAAGTCCTTTGCAGGGTTCCTCTGGGGCCCTTCACAATAACTGTGTGTCCCTTCAGTGGTGTCGAGATTCTCTGAAATGTTGATGGTCTAATTGCTGAGAATGGTCTTCACCCTTGCAGTAGACATGCCAAAGAACAGAATTGTAATTTCTAAAATTATTTTTAATTTGAGGTATTGAGGTTGTGATTTAAATCTTACTCAATATACAAATTGTTACAAGTGGTTGTAAAAACTCATACTGCATTTCCTGATCTATTTTAATAAGTTCTTTTAACAAGTAAATCAGTGATCCAGATATTTATGTTACTCCACACTTAAATATATTGGGTTGTCCAAAAGTTAGGATGCATTTTTCTCTATTTTTATATGCAACTATGCGCATGGCTTTTCCGACAGTGCAATACTATACAATTTTCTCTGAGCAAAGATAGCTGTGCTGTCATTAAGCAATATCATTAGATCGAAAGTGAATATTCTATCAACATGATTGAATCAAGTTCATCCTTGAAGTAAATTTGAACCAGTTCCTTATATTGCAGAAGGTATTTTCATTTACCCCCCCTTTTTTTTTTAGAAAGACTAAAGCCCTCTTTTGTAAAGGAATCAGGAATCAGTCTGTAGATAGGAGAGTTGTTCTGAGTAATAGGCAACTTTCCTGTTACTTCTGGAGTACCGTTGCATAGGCTGTCATCAGTTCCTTACCGATTCCTTATACGAGTAAGACTGGCTTTGACCTCATGGTCTCTTGACTTCATAGCTATGTATAATATTGAACACATAGGCCATTTACAGCTGCTTTTAGGGTTGAGCTCTGTAATCAGTAAGATGAAGTACAAGATGATTTTTCCCTCTATTGCAGTCATCATTTATATTTTAGGAATGCTCCCCTGGATGATTTTTCATTTTTGTTTGTAGGCTTTTGTCATAGGGTGTGTGCATTTGCAAAAGAAAGAGAGAGAAAATGAGAGGGAAAGAGAAATCACACCCCATGGGGATGGCCATGCTGCAATTCCTTCTCTTCCATTCTCCTTTTGGGATTCTGGACACACACACACACACACACACACACACACACACACACATACTTGGTATGATTTTCAAGCCACCAGGTCTGGGACTCGAATCACAATTCACCATGTGGGAGTCTAGCACCTTAACCACTGTGCTGCTTGCGGGCCACTCCCTGGAGATTTTTAGAAATTAAATCTCTGAAAAGAAAATATGATATCTCAGGAAATGCCAAATTTGTAGGGAAAAATGTGCCTATGCCATTTGTCTTTAATCACTGACTGTTTTTGTCTAGGTAAATGTAGCAACTGATATCTTAAGACAGACATAAATAGAAAATATAACTGCCACTTCCTTTGAAAATAAATTAAATGTAATATTATTCTTGGTCTTTCAGTAGTGTTGACCTAAAAGTTAGGGTCTTCTGCTCAATGGCCTCCTTTAACTCAGGTTAATGTGGCTATAGAAATGGAGCCTTGGCCTCTGTCCTATGCAACTGTCCCTTCTTGACCCTCCTGCCTGGTTTACAATGACTCTGATTCCTATTCCCTAATATACAAGCTTTTCAAGGACAACACTCTCCTTGTTTATTCTCCTGCTAGCATTCCCTGCTCCTGCCATTTCCATCCTAGAGAAGACACTTACCTTTTCACTGTCAGTTAAAATACTATACTGTCTAATTAATGCCAAGTTATGCATTGTCATTTTACTTAATATGTGCACAGAAATGCACCTCTCTAGCCTGCATATATCACGTAAGGACATCTTTAACATTGTATTTAGGTTATTTATTTTTGAATATTTTTCATCTTTATTGTTTTGAACTTATTTCCCTAATTAGTTACTTTATTAAATTTTATAACTTCTAATACAAATTCTGGATATCACAAACCTTAGAAAATACTTGTTGACTGGAAAAAACATAGTTTATTCTAAAAGATGTACATTTGCAATGATGAAAGAGTTGCTATGTAATCATGATAGGTCACAAATGGGATAGCAATGACCACATTAGAAAATAGGATTCTCTCTCGGCTATTGACAACCTTATCTATCTATCTATCTATCTATCTATCTATCTATAGTCATTCACTGCACGTCAATACAGTATACAAAATGAGATTTTTCCATCCAGAATTATATATTGGTTCAATCAAGGATATTACCATACATGTTATCAACAAGTAATATTCTTTTTCTTTTTTGTTATATATTTTGCTTTCTTTCCCCCCCTTGATTCCCTATCTCTCACCCTCTGCCAATTCTTCCCCTTCTCCCACACTGTCTCTAGTCTATACAGTTGTTTTCCTTGACTTTTTTTTCACATTTTATTGATTCAGTAAATATCTTAAAGATTTCAATGGAAAGTACAACCGATATATATGTATCTATGAATGCATGTCTGACTTTATGCATAAACCTCAGTGAGAAAAGTGAGCATACTATAAAACAGCACTTTGCTGGGGTTATATAGCTTACTACAGTCATTAAATGGATATTTATAGGTAGTTTTTAATGCATTTTTTAATTTCAAGAAAAAATTTAGCTTTAATAGTTAAAAATCAGAAAGAGAGAAATTTGCTTAAAACTTAAGCCACAACAAAGTTAGGATTCAGTTCAAATAGTATGTAGATGAACCTATCAACAGTTCAAGAGAAGACAAAAATCCTTATATATGGAACTCAAAGCATCAAAGAACATCAGTAATATTTTAGTCTAAAGTAAAAAAAAAAATTCTATTTTACTAGTTTGGACTCATGTAATTAATCTCTCTTCTTCTGAATTTGTAATGTTACTGTGCTCTGATTTTTCCATTTAAACCCTGGAAATTAACATTCAACTCTGAACTTGCCCCTACCATTAGGCTGACCATTCTCTTGATTATTTTTTGTACTCTTATTTCTGTGTGCCCAACTTAATTTTCCTGGTATAGCACTCCTTTCAGCACTTCTTGGAAAGCTGATCTGGTGTTGGTAAATTCCTTCAGGTTTTGTTTATCTGAGAATGTTTGTGTCTTTTTTTAAACCATATGAAAGATAATCTTGCTGGGTATAGTATTCTTGATTGAGATTGTTTTTTATTTAACACTTTGATTAAATCTTCCCATTCTTTCCTTGCTCACATTGTTTCTGATGAGAGGTCCAATGGGATACCCTTTGAAAGTAACTTGACATTTCTCTCTTGTTCCATACATAGACATGATTGTGAAACTGCATGACCAAAGACAAAAAAAAATCTCTTAAAATTAACTAAAGAAAGAGGACAGATATCTATACATGATTGCAAACACTTGGATTGTACAAAAGATTCATCTGAAACGCTCAGGTGTTATTCAAAATCTATCTAAGGGAAGCCTCAAATTGTTAGCTACCATTTCCAGAGTCCCTTTGCCCCACCATTGGCTTTAGAGTATTACAAGCTAAATATAGGTCACCTTAGCATAGGAAACCTATTGTACATACCTCTCGTTTTTTTGTTTGTTTTTTGTTTTTTGTTTTTTTTTCAGTGCTATTACAGTATATAAACTAAAGGTTATTTACATTGATCAATCTGGACAGAACAAATTAACCATGCTAAAAGCATCCCTAATTATGCAATCAGTACATAGAAACCCCCGCATGGTATGCATGTAATTTTGCAATGTCTTCAAGGAGTTCTCAGAGTCAAGCTTGCCTCTGGTACCTTTGTGGAGAGAGGCATGGTTTACAGAGCATTGTTTGGCCAATTCATACTGCAGGGTAATATCCACAACAATAGAACTACAGCAGAATTCTCAATAACAACAATGAAATCCAGAAGAGTGAAATAATATCTTCAAATTGAGAGAAAATAACTCTTAGCTTAGAATCGTGTGTTTAGTAAAACCTTATTAGAATGAGGGAAAACATCAAAATATTTACAAATGAAAAATGGAACTTTCTACCAAAAACCCAACAAAAAGCATTTAAAGGTAAACTTTAGAAGTTAAATAATCTAAAGGGCGGGGCCAGCAGGTGGTGTGGTAGTTAAGGTGCTAGACTTCCACATGGCCAACCATGGTTTGATTCCCAGAGAGCAGCTTGAAATTCATGCCAGGCATGTGTACCTGTGTGCCCAAAATCCCAGGAGGAGAATGGAGGAGAGGGGATTGTGCCCTCTGGGAGGCAATTTATCACTTTCCCTCTCAGTCTCTCTTTCTCTCTGTCTCTCTCCAGTGAATACATGTGCCCTATGGCAAAAACCTAAAGAAATATAAAGTTCTCAAGTGATCTGAGAAGCAAAATAATTGTTGAATAAATAAAATCATAGATTTTATTATGTGAAAATTATATAACATTTTCAAAAAGTTACAAAAAAGAAGGCGGTCATACAGAAAGGTAAGCAAAGATTGCTCTTGTGTGCCTCTTTCAAAATAGTTACATGGAAATATTCAATACCACTTGATTCCAGAAGGGAAAAGCCTAAGTTTCAGGAAATAGGTATTTCATAGGCACTTCAAGATCTCAGTTAGATTAGAATGTGGATTGCATATAAAGCAAAAATGAGTCTAGAGAGACATGAAGGGACCCTATGACTTAGAGCCTTTGAGCTCTTCTCAGCAGTGTGGGTTTTATGCTTTTTATGTGACATCATTGTTTCTGATCTCCACTTCTTTTTTTTACCTAAATCTTTCTGCTCCCGATGTGACTGGAGGTGGAACTGGATAGGTAGACTGTAAGGTGGTAGACCACTACCTTACAGGCCAGAGAGCAACTCCTCCTCCACAGCAGCTGGGCAGGGCTCCCTGATGAGCTCAAGATGAGTGGCTTGTGCCTTCCTGGTGCTTCTGAATGGGCGAGGGGCAGCATGACATCAGCACACGTGGGCAGTAACTTCTACTGTATATCTCATCTAGCTCAGGGATTGTAGTCTCCGAGGGTTGGTTCTTTCTCTCTCTCTCTCTCTCTTTTTTTTTTTTTTTGGAGAGGTTTTTTGCTATAGGGCGCGTGTGCTCGCCAGACAGACAGAGAGAGACATAGAGACAGAAAGCGAGAAATCACCCCCCAGGGGGGATGGTCACGCCGCAATCCCTTCTCCTCCATTCTCCTCTTGGGATCTTAGGCACGCACGCACACGTGCCTGGCGTGAGTTTTAAGCCACCGGGTCCAGGACGCGAACTGCGGTCGACTACGTGGGAGTCCAGCGACATAGCCATTACGCTAACTGCTGGTTCCCGATCTCTCTCTCTCTTTTTAAAAATTATTGATTTAACTTTTATTTATTATTATTCTTGTTTGACTTGCTATACGGCACATGCAGTCACCAGAGAGAGACAGAGAGAGAGAGGGAAAGTAAAAAAGCAAGCTGTCATGTCTGGGACTCAAACTATGGCCAGCCATGTGGGAGTCTAGCACCTTAACCACCACACCACCTGATGGCCCTGGGGTCACTTTATTTATTTATTTATTTATTTATTTGTCTGTTTATTTATTTATTTTTTTTTTAGAGAGAGAGATTTTTATTATAGGGTCCATGTGCTTGTGGAGAGTCAGAGAGAGGCAGAATGAGCGAAAGTGAGAAATTATCCCTGGGGTGGTGGGCGAGGGGAGATTGGCACTCCATAATCCCTTCTCCTCCATTCTCCTCTCAGGATCTTGAGCACGCATGTATAGGCACATGGCATGAGTTTGAAGCTGCTGGATCTGGGACTCAAACTGCTGTTGACTACATGGGAGTCCAGTGATGTAACCATTGCCATCTGCTCGTCCCAGGGATTGGTTCTTGAAAGCCAGAGCAGCCCTTCTTTCCCCACAGCAGGCTGAGCGGGGTCCCTGATGAGCTCAAGCCCAGTGGCTTGGGCCTCTCTGTTACTTCTTTTATCTGTTTTATCTCCTCTAATATCCACTTCTATGACTACTCATACAGATTGTAATCATTTACTTACTATCTTTCTATTTAAATTGCTGTGGTATTTTCAAATACTTGGCAGTTTCTGCTACGTATTAGTTGCTAAAACATGATCATTAAATGCCTAAGTTGTTAATATTAGTTCTTTGACTTTCTCAGATAGATTTAGTACTTTTACATCTTTCCTCTTGGATAACAAGTACACATAATATTAGAGGTATGTACATGTTATGTACAAAGTATGTACAAAGTGTTTTTCTGGGAACAGCAGGCGGTATAGTGGTAAAGGTGCTAGATTCCCACATGGCCAACTGGTTTTTGAGTCTTGGACTTAGTGGCTTTAAACTCATGCAGGGCGTGTGTGCATGCATCTCAAAATCTCAAGAGGAGACTGGAGGGGAGGGGATGCCGCATGGCCATCCAATTTCTCATCTTCTGTCTCTCAGACAGGCACATGTGTCCTATAGCAAAAATCTCTTTTACAAATGGTGTGTTTCTTTTAGACTGTTAACCTTTAGAGGTTAGAGTTAATATTTTTATCTCTACTTCCCATCACAGGACACTTCATATATATTAGTTTAGCAAATGAATGTATAAGTATGGATGTATTAATAAAACTCAACTTTATAATGGGCTGAGTTATGTGACAAGCACTCTCCATGGAGGAGAATCAGTGTGTGCTAGAGTTTATTCACACCAGTTCATGAAAGTTAATGGATACATTTTCAGGAATTTTGTGAGCTGGTTGACATCACATTGGTAGCTGAAAATCTGCCATAAAAGAAACATTGTACATCATGGAAGTTGACCAATGCTACAACTAGGTTTGGGATATATATATATATATATATATATATATATATATATATATACTTTTTGGATTTTTGTGTATCCTTTCCAGAATGCCAGGTGTATAACATTTTCCAGCACCTCACAATGGGAACCCTTGTTCTTAGGTCAGATGTTTACGTATGTTCTGTCTTAGAAAGAAGAAAAACATGTGTCAACAGTCAAGGCAGGATCCAGCTGCTTTGCAGCTGTTTTAATACAGGCGCAGATCACTCACTAGATAATACTGCCTCACTCTTTCCAGCCAAGCTCAGAATATGGGATTACAGATTTCTATGCTTTGCAAACTGCATTGGCTACACTAGATGCCTACCAACAGAGACCGATTTTCCACTAAGAGGTTCACATGGAGTGTGCTTGCCCCACTTTCTCACGGGGAGGAAAGGATCAGAAAGGGTAGTTTGTCGAGTCAGGTATTTGTAGTTACTTTATTTGTTACCTTTAAAATCACTCTGCACTTGATTTTCTTCCTTTTTCATATTTGAAATGCGATTTGAGTAAAATTACGATCTTGTGCTCATAATGTGGGTTCAGAATGAATTTCATCCTTCAAAGCAAAGGCATTAACTTAGGCTCCAAAGTTAGTAGAATAAGAAAATTGTAAAGCAATATGAATGGAAGCCTTAAAACAAATGAAAAAAAAGTAGTATTAGTGGTTATATTGTGACTAAAATATAGTAGAGCTTAGCCTGTTGTGACAAATATGTCATGGTAAGGACGACAAGGTGTGTAGTTCATGAATGTTTTCATTCTAGAACATTCCCACACCTACTAAATGCCAGGCCCTCTACAGAATAAGTGCATAGGATTTATTGGTGTGAAAGTCAGCAATGTTACTTTCCTTCATAAAGCTTACAGTCTAGTGGAGGAACCGGCAGGACTTCTGAAGGAGCAGGAAACAATCTCTAATCTTCCACCAAAAGACAGAAAAAAAAAATACAACCCCCCCCCCCCAAACAGAATGCTAATTCTGCTATGCAATCTTCAAGGAACACATCTTTCTTTAACTTTAAGTCATCTCAGTTGCGAGAACATTTATTAAATTAGTCAAACTATTTTGGTTGAGAGCAGTGAGGGCCAATTTTGACTAGTCTGAACAAAACCAGGGAATTTATTGAAAGACTATAGATTATCCCAAGGATAATCAGGATGCAAGAAGAGAAGGAAGAAAGCAGATTCAAGAATCCAGTAGCAGGAAACTGAATATGTGGGTCCAGATTTTTTCTGTTACTTAAGGAACTCAGCTCCCTCTTCTGATTGACTTGGCTCTGGAATTCATTGTTTGATCAAATAACTATGGCTATGTTGACAAGGACTTTCCCCAGAGAGACGGCCCTTAGGTACCCTTACTTCTCAGTGTTAGGGTTGGCTTCCAATAAAAGGAGACTTGTAAGTCTGATGACAAATATTCTCTGCTTGGCCAAATCTTAGTTAGGCTCCAGAAACTTCTCCTAGATCTGTGTGTGTACTTTCTTGTAAAACCCAGTTTTAGCAAAGAACCCTGATAAGTCAGTTTCATAAGTATTCCCATCCTCCATCTCTCATCACTCTTGAAATCTGATCAGGTTCCTCATTCTCAACCATCCTACAGGTGATATCTGATCACCCTGGCCTGTCTTCAGCAAGAATCCTATCAGGTCTATTAAGCCTGAAGTCCCTTGTCCCCTGATTGTCTCTTCTTAGTAATTTCCTATCCACTGACCCCCAATCTGCTCCTTTATAAATTCCAATTCACCGTGCTATGTTCAGAGTTGAGCCTCATCACTCTCCTCCACTGTAAAATTCCATTGCAGTGATCCCTGTACCCATCGAATAGTCTTTACCATGGTTTATAATGGGGTGTTGAATATTCTTTTTCTTAACATGGATAAGCTGTTAAGAAGGTACCAACAATAAATAAGAGTCAGATAAGATTTGATAAGAAGGGTCCGACAGGTGGCGGGATAGTTAAGGTGCTGAACTCCTACAGGGCTGACCATAGTTTAAGCCCCAGACCTGGCAGCTTGCATTCTCACCTTCCCTTTCTCTTTCTGTGTATCTCTCTAGTAAAATTTAAAGATAATAATAATAAATAAAATTAAATAACTATTTTTCTCTCTCTTTTTTTTTTTTAAGATTTGCTAGGAAGATAAGCAGGTCTAAAGAAGCCAGAGTAAAAGATGAGGGCTCTATGGCCAGGACTCCACTCCTGATATGCCAAAATAATTCATTAATTAACCACAGTCCAGGGCTTTGTCATTCAGGCTATACTTATTGAAGCCATTTTTCTGAAGCAGGAAGAACATGAGCTTACAGAGATCTCTCCATGTCTTTTCCTCAATAGGATTGCATGTTTTAAACCAACTCTACTCATTTGCTCAAGTTTTATTTATTTATTTATTCATTCATACATACATATTTGTGTCCTTTCACCAAAAGCAAAAGTACTTGAAGATAGTAAATAGTGAGGACATTACTCTTTTGAAAACTATAGAACTAGTGTCTATTAATGGTATTTAAGTCAACAAATCCTGGGATGTGACCTTAGAATCTGCTGTAAAGCTCTTTGCACTGTGCTGTTGCTCCAAAGTACTGTATGTTAGCTAGTGACCACTGAGTTCACACCCACACCACCTCCCCTGCAGTGTGCCAGAGGTCAGAAAAATTCTCAGACAATCAAAAGTAAGATGAAACTTTATCCTTTCTCCCTTTCAGAACTTCTTGCCTATTAAAATTCCCTCTACTCTTTCAATAAAAATAGGTTTCCATTCTGATCTCTCTAGAACATTTTAGACATATGGACTAGGACACTGTACTAATTGCTGTTTCTTTGGGGACTTCCTATTGACTTTTAAAAACAAAAACAAAAACAAAAACAAAACCTCTTCTTTTCTCTGTGCAACTTTTAAAATTTATATTTTTAATTGACAAAACTTGGGATCAGCAGTTGGCATAATCACCATATCCCTGGACTCCTACATAGTCAACTGTATTTTGAGTCTCAGTCAGACCTGGCGGTTTAAACTCATGCCAGGCGTGTGTGCGTGCATGCCCAAGATCCCAAGAAAAGAATGGAGGAGAAGGGATTGTGGCATGGCCATTCCACTGGGGGCTGATTTCTTGCTTTCTGTCTCTGCCTCTCTCTGTCTTTCTGGTGCCCTATAGCAAAAACCTCTCAAAAAAAAAAAAAAAAAAAAAACACAAAAAATCAACAAAACTTGTGTATTGATACGTATCATGTACACCATGATGTTTATAAATATGTATGGGGTATGAAATGGCTATATCAAGCTAATTAATATATGCATTACCTTGTGTATTATCATTTTTGGTATGAGAACACCTAAAATCTGCTTTCCCAGCAATTTTCAAGAATACAGCACATTGCTGTTAACTATAGTCATCATGCTGTTCAGTAAATCTCTTGAACTTATTCCTCCTAGCTAATAGAAAATTTGGATCGTTTGGCCAACATCTCCTCAGTCTTCTGCTCCTAACCCCTGGTAACTACAATTCTATTCTTTGTTTCTATGAGTTCAACTTTTTTTTTTTTTTTTGGAGAGGTTTTTCGCTATAGGGCGCGTGCGCTCGCCAGACAGACAGAGAGAGACATAGAGACAGAAAGCGAGAAATCACCCCCCAGGGGGGATGGTCACGCCACAATCCCTTCTCCTCCATTCTCCTCTCGGGATCTTGGGCACTCACGCACACGCGCCCGGCGTGAGTTGTAAGCCACCGGGTCCGAGACGCGAACCGCGGTCGACTACGTGGGAGTCCAGCGACATAGCCATTACGCTAACTGCTGGTTCCCTGAGTTCAACTTTTTTAGGTGCCATGTATAAGTGAAATCATACTGTTTTTGTTTCTGTGCTTGGCTTTGATTTTTCCTTAGTTTAACGTCCTCCAGTTTTATTCATGTTGTTGTGAATGACAGAATTTTCTCTTTTTTTTTTTTTTTTTTTTTTTTTTGGAGAGGGTTTTTGCTACAGGGCTCGTGCACTCGCCAGAAAGACAGAGAGAGAGAGACAGACAGAAAGCGAGAAATCCCTCCACGGGGGGATGACCATGCTGCAATCCCATCTCTTCCATTCTCCTCTCTGGATCTTGGGCACACATGCACACATGCCCGGCATGAATTTAAGCCATCGGATCCGGGACTCGAGCCACGCTCAACTACATGGGGATCCAGCAACATAGCCATTAAGCCAACTGCTGGTCTCAGAATTTCCTTTCTTAAGGCCAAATGATATTCCAGTGTGTTCATACTATATTTTCTTTATTCATTTTTTTGCTTGATGGACACTCAGGTTGAATAAGCCATAGCTTGTCTATTGTGTTTAATGCTGCCATGAACATGGGAGTTTCATTGTGAAGTTGGTGAGGGAGTTCTTTCCTGAGTAAACCTGATGAATTACCACATTAATTGGACCTGTTTTACTCTCTAACTTGCATGAAGAACAGTGGTTAACAGCAAAAAGAGTAGGAATAGATTTCCTATCTTCCTACCATGTACTTAGAAAAGTCACTACTGATCTCTGTTGAGCTGAGTGTACCAGTTTGGATAAAAACAACATATTCTTCATGCTTCATCCTCTCCAGGTCAAAGCTGGATTGAAGACAAACTTGTACAAAGAACACAGTGTAAGGGAAAACTGGATCAACAGCTTTCAAAAGAGATTCTCACTTAATAAGGTAATTATGTAATGCAAAACTGACTTGGCTGGACTCTTGATCAGAAACCAGAATAACAACATTTCAGGAAAAATTTCTCAGAATTTTACTAGTGGAAAGATTCTAACTCACTCTCATTCTTTGTATTGTTCAGCAACATCAGTATGGCGCAAGTATGAGAACCCCATAGCTTTTGTTCCATTTGTAAACAGCATGGGTTTTTGAAAGAATAGTGACCCAGTGTTCTCTAGGCTCTACTGCTGACTCCTCAGCAGTTTCCTTTGTGAGACTTTGCAACTAAATAAAATACCAAGTAAAGCCTAGAAACGGTTGTTAATCTACTTAATGTAGAAATAAAAAAGGACATCAGGGAGAGTCAGTACACTCTAAGGCTACTAAGATGAATGAATTTACGGGGAACTAACATTTACTGTGTGTGCCTCATCTGTTAGGAACTTTTTATATAATTACATTAAATCTTCAAAAATTATTTTCCCATTTAATGTTTTCTTCCTATTTCAAAGATGAAAAACTAGATTCAGAGAAGTAAAGTCTTTATTCCCATTGTGCAAAGTTAGCAAAACCAGTATCAAAGCTAATGGATATCTGATTTTGAAAATTATACTTTTCTACCATGTGTATTTCTTACAAGTTTTTTTTTTTTTTTTTTTTTTTTTTAACAGTGTGTCCCTGTGTTGTGACGCTCCTTCCTCTGCCTTTCAAGTACCTGGGAACATAGTCACATATCACGTGGTTTAGTTCTTTCAGACATGGCTTCTTGCTAAGCCACCCAGACCAACCGTGAGCTCACAATTTTCCTACTTCATCCCATCAGTTGCTGGCATTACAGGTGCACACCACTGTGCCTGGCTTTTAGCTTGAACTGGGAATCTAAGCCAGGCCCATGTGGTCCCAGTCTGTGGAGCCCAGCGTCTAAGCAGCAGCATGTGCCACCAAAGCTGCCTCTTACGAGATGTCGGTCTTAGTCCTGATTTCAGTTTCTTTTGAAAACTAAGAAACTCACTTAAAATTAGTCCTCATTGTTCATGAGTTACCAATGAACTAATAATTATCTGCATGAGGCAAATGAAAATTAATGAAGCAATATTTCTAAGAGCTGCATTTTGAATTCACTAGTGGCATAAATTATGAAAAACAGGAGAAAACTTGAACATGTAACTTTTTAAAAGATTAAAGAGTGAAGCTAATAATAATAATAATAATAGTATATGTATCTATATATGGCAAAAGTATTTCTAACTTATGTAATATTCCCATTATAGAAACATTTGAACTAACAAAACTGCCCCAAGAGTTTTATTTTATTCTATATATCAGACAAATCTTGATATTCTGTCCTCCACTAGAGCTAATAAAATAAATGAACTCAAAATACCTTCTTTGAAATGAGGAAAAAGACAAGCCAGAAATTGTCTTTGCATGAGAACACATACTTTATAGGGCCAGGAAATCTCTGGATACATTAACATGACAGAGTAAGGAACAGAGGCACTAAGTATAGTGTGGGATAGAGAGTATCACACATTTTTGCAATGTTGCAGCTATCTCCATGACCAAGAATATCATGTCTTGGAACCCCTCACACATAGTCTAATTGGTAGAACAAGGGTGCATGCATTTCAGTGACTACTTACAAGCCAGCAATGTGAAGACTTTATAGCAATAGAGTAATGACAGTGCAGCTCAGCTCATAGACAATTCATTCACCTCCCTGCCTCCCAAAGCTCATAATTTCCCATGAGTGGTTCACCTCTGACAAAGCTCGAGGCCACATCTGTGTAATGCCAAGAGTGATCTGTGTGGATGTGTAACATTCAGTTGAATACCTAGCTGTCTGCCTGCATAACATCAAGCCAATAGGCATTTTTCCATTAATTTATCACATAAAAGTTTTATTTTCTCATTTGGGTGGTTGGCATCATTTAAGTATAAACCAGAATTTATTACTTATTCAGGCATTTAAAAACACACTGCTTTGCAGCTCAAATTACCAGCATGATATCACTGCCTGGCTATAAATACCGAGCATATCAATTATCTTGTTGCCTCCTGCACACAAAGTGGATGACAAACTCCTACTCCTCTTGAGGGGAAGCTCATGTTTTGGCATTTCCAGTTTATAGTTTATAAATGACCTACTCTGCAGTGTTCTTCTATTTTTACTTCTGCACGAATGGAGACCAGGAGACACGGGAGCTATTTAGAATGTTTCAGCTCTGCCTACTATCTTGATTCAAAGATATTCGAGAGGCCCGTTTTTGGCAGGAAGGCCACGTACAGTGACATGGCCATCTTTTCTGAGGCTAAGTGGCTCCCTAGGACCGTGTGGTTTTTGTAACCACTATAGAAGTCACCTTGAGTTGTTATGTCACTGTCAACTTCGAGACCTTTATCCATAGTACAGACTAGTGATTTTAGCTGGCAACCCACCAGATAATCTGTCATTTACTATTGCAGCATTTACCAAATGAACACTGGAATTACAAAAGTTTAGAAGTAATAGGAGACTTCAGGGCCATCAGAGTTTCTCTTCTTTATTTTACGTAGAAGGAGACAGACAGGTGTGGCCATGTGTTGGTGGAGATAAAGGTTGACTCTTTTTTTTCACATTATTTATTATTCTTCTTGTTATTTTTTGTATATACTTTCAATCATATTGTTTGGCTTACAATGAGACCATTTCGATATGTGAACATTTCTCCCCAACTCGTTGATCGAAATATCTTTGTCTGCATTCTATGACTGAAACTGTTTGACTAACAGTTGAACAAACACAAGAGATGGGTGTGAATGTCAGATGAGGTGTATGTGGAGGAGTGGTTGACTCTATATCTAAGGCAAGATAGTTTCTAAGTGCCAGCCTCAGTCTAAAACCTAGGAAAGTGATAAGTTGCAGGGTTTTATACAGAACAAGGGCAGGCAATTCTCAGGTATGGGATTCGGGCTAGTAGGTGAGGAATGATAAAATAAATAAATAAATAAAAGGTGGTCTGCACTATAAAAAAACATGAAAACAAAGGATGGTCACAGGCCAAAATCCAGCTCACTGTGAGTAGCTGCACAGAGGTTGACATCCTCAAGAGGAATACCTTTCCTGCAGGACCTGGCAGGCTGGTTTCCCCTAGAAAAGCTAGATTCAGACTTTCTACCACTGAACTAAACTGTTTCTAAGTTTGATCTAAGAACTCTCCTTTAGACCTAGAGAATTTCTATTTTAAAAAATGATGGTATGTTCATGTACAAAGATATTCTGTGAATTTCAAAGGGGGAAACATTTTTACCTTAAGAAAAAAAATGTCTACCTCTTACCTGCTAAAAACTCTTACCTCTCCTTTGATGGAGGTTAGCGCTTTAATTTTTTTCTATTGCTATTCCTGTTTGTTTTTTCTTCACTTTTCATTCATTTATAGTACATTTACTAAATAGCTGTCTTACGTGATGCACAGTCCACGTGCTGGATAAGATATAAAGATGTATGAAAATGTGTGCTTCTTGTTCCAAAGGATTTCACATTCCAGGGTGTCACTAGGCACGTAACAGAAACATTCCAACACCACGATACCACACAAAGCAATGTTGCAATTAGAGCACAAGTCAAGGTTCTGCCTGCTATACTTGCAGGAGTTGAACATGAGAGATGTTCACACAGGAAGGAAGGTCCTTTCTGACAAGTCGTGACATGTACAAAGGCACAATGCCATAAAAGGAACTTGGAATCTTTGGAAAATAATTACTGGCTTCATGTGGGCAGAATAAAGAGGTGGAAGACTTGGCACCATCACCAGAAGGATTTTGACTGATCTGATGTGAGAAAAAGAGATCCCAGAGTTTCTGGCTTAGGAAATAGGATAAATAGTGCAATAGTAGAAATGTCTCTGTGCAGGTCCAAGAATATGACAGTGTTCCAAACTGGAACACTGAAAATGATAAAAACCTTGAAGTCATTTGTAGGACAGTGTTTTTTCTTTTTTTTTTTTTTCCCTGTAGTTAGAAAACCAATTTTGACCATTAGAGGGTCATTGGAAAAGTCATGATGTATTTTTCTATGCAAAAATGTGTCATATCCTTTCTGACAACCTAATAGATGGTCTTCCTTTGTGGTCTGCATAGTCAGGAGATAAAAGAATGGGTAAATACAGTAACAGACCATAACTTTAAAAATAATGAAGGCTTTATTGATGGAGGACACTGAGACTGGATAACACTCCGAATGCAATTCCATTATGACTAGCTTATTAAACCGGGGGCCTTGATTAGAAGCAAGGCCCAGCTTGGCAGTATTATCCTTTTTAAAAATTAAATGAAACAGTTGCAGCATGTAACTTGCAGTATTCGTTGTTCAAAGTAATATACTAAATGCAGACAGATGTAACCTGTGTAAGATTGAAAGACATTAATGTAAAAGTTAAAAATCACACCATTCAGCCATAAGAGGATGAAATCATGTCATTCACAGAAACACGGATGAGCATGAAGGACATTATATAAACTGAAATAAGCAGGTACAGAAGAGAAATACATGCATTTTCTCATATGCGATAGCTGAAAAGGTTCATCTCATAGGATTAGAGAGCAGAATAGTGGCTACTGGAAGCTGGGCAAGGTGGTTCAATCAAAGGAGGAGGGAAGGAAGAGTTTAACAGATACAAAATAAAGATACAAAAGATACAAAATAAAGATAAAAGGAATATATTCCAGAGTACAACAACACTGTAGAGCAATTCTATATCATCACAATTTATCCTATATTTCCAAAAAGCTAGAAGACAAAATTCAGAATGTTTGAAGCAGTCCTCATTTGATCATTATATACTGTAAACATACATACTGTAAACAAATATTACACCGTACCCCACGAATATATACAATTATTACTTCTCAAGTTAATAACAATAAAATGCTGGGAAAAAATCAGATCCTAAATAAGGGTAAATACAGTCATTATTTGCATTTATTTATTTATTTATTTATTTATTTATTTATTTATTTATTTCGGAGAGGTTTTTGCTACCGTGCGTGTGTGCTCGTCAGAGAGAGATAGAGAGACAAAGCGAGAAATCAACCCCAGGGCAATAGTCACGCTGCAGTCCTTTCTCCTCCATTCTCCTCTTGGGATCTTAGGCACACATGCACATGCACCAGGTATGAGTTCAAGCCACTGAGTCTGACACTCAAACTGTAGTCGACTACATGGGAGTCCAGCAACATAGCCATTACGCCAACTGCTGGTCCCTAGTCATTATTTTTAAAAGTTTACTTATTTGCAAAGTAAAGTAATTTGACTTAGGACTAGCAAGTGGCATGGTGGTTGAGGTGCTGGATTCCCACATGGCCGGCCACAGTTTCAGTCCTGTACCTAGTAGCTTGCTCTGTCTCTCTCTATCTCTATCTCTCTCCCCCTCTCTATCTCTCTCCCCCTCTCTCACACAAACAAGAGAGGTGCAGAAAAATTTTAAAAATAGATTAATAAATAAAATTAAGTAGAGGCCAGCAGGTGGCTGGTCTCCCATGTGGTCAACCATGGTTTGAGTCCTGGACCTGGCAGCTTGAACCGTATGCCAGGCACGTGTGTGTGCATACCTAAAATCCCAAGAGGAGAATGGAGGAGAAGGGATGCAGTGTGACCATTCCCCCCTGGGGGGTGATTTCTCACTTTCTGTTTTTCTGGAAAGCACACACGCCCTATAGCAAAAATCTCTCAAAATAAATAAATACATTAATAATTGTTTTCTGTAAAAAAATAATCTTGTTTCCTACTAACTTGGTGCAACTGTGTATAATTATATAACTGTATCATAATATAATCTATTATAAACTATTATGTACTGCTAGAATACAGTAATGTCATGCATTTTTTGTACATCTTTTTAATATAAATTTTATTTTGAAATAGGTTCAAGATTACAGAAATGCTGCAAGAAACAAATTTGAAGACCTCTTAAACAACTTTTATACAGGTTTATCGTTTTTTTTTAAACATTTTAACATATTTGCTTTATCATTCTTTCTCTCACATGTATTATTATTTACATTTTTCTAAAGCCTTTAAAAATAGATTACATGCATAATATCCCACAAAACTTCCATATATACGTTTCCTAAGAACAAGGATATTTACTTAATGTAACCACAATACAGGATACCTGACACTGATACCATAGTTTTGTTAAATCTGTAGTCTGTATTATAATCTTGATGATTTTTTGATAATGTCACATGTAACATTCATTGTTGTAGTACAAGACTAGTTTAGTATCATGCATTGCAAGAAATTGTCCTTTCTCTGTAGTCTCCTATCGTTGGGAACAGTTCCTCAGCCAATGGCTTGGATATATAGAAAACTATAGGCAAGTATCCTATAGCATGTTCCTAAATTTTAATTTCTGTGTGTTGTCTCATAATAGGATTCAGATAATGCCATTCTGATCAGAATGCTAAAAAAGTGATGCTGTGTCCTTTTCAGGTATTAGATCCTTTGTAATGCTAATTTTGATCACCACTCAATGTGTTGTCTGGTTTTTGTACTATCTACTTACATCTTTGCAACTAACAAGCAATATGTAGGAAGATATTACACTTTGAAGTGGTGCAAATATTCTTTTCACTAAGTTAATCCTCTACTCCTGCTTGATATTTAGAATTCATTGATTATTCTTGCTCAAATCAATGTCAATATTGATTATGGAGGCAAAATGATGGAGAAATGGAGAAAGGATTGAGGTGTGGCTTCATTGGGTGTTTCTCTCTTTATGGCAAATGCATGCACCCCCTGGCAATTAAAAAAAAAAAAGACTTATTCCAGCATTCTGATATGTTACCTTTCTAATATGCTATTGCAAAAACTATTATTAGTATATTTTCTTTTAAACAAGGGTGTATCTTGTGCATGTATGTTTAATTTAATCACACTTCTCTGCATTAAAAAAATTAACATTAAAGGATTTGTAATAGAATTTAAAAGTCAGAGGTTATTATGCTGGATTAGAATATTTTCTTTGGTCTCTAGGGCATGTTAACAAGGACCCAGGTGCTAATTGAACACTTAAGTATTACTGAAATGACGGAAATAACTGCAAAATCTATATTTGTCTGCCTAACATCTGCTGCTCATTAGCTCAGTACACCTATCAATTCTGATGATCCAAGCTCTTTGCATTCTGCCACACCGTTAAGAGTAAAAACGCATTCATCACTGACTTTTAAACACTTTGCAGTACCAAATGTTACTTTTCTTTAACTGATGCTTTTATCACATGATCCAATAACAATTTTTCCTTCTCAAGATGAAATATTGTATAGTTATTGATCAAAAATACTTGTTATGGGACCAGCAGTTAGTGTAATGGCTATATCACTGGACTCCCACGTAGTTGACTGCGGTTCAAGTCCCGGATCTGGCGGCTTAAACTCAGCCAGGCGTGTGTTGCGTGCGTGCCCAAGATCCTGAGAGGAGAATGGAGGAGAAGGGATTGTGACGTGGCCATCCCCTGGGGGGGGGGGGGTGATTTCTCGCTTTCTGTCTCTCTGTCTCTCTGTCTCTCTCTGTCTTTCTGGCAAGCGCATGCGCCCTATAGCAAAAACCTCTCCAAAAAAAAAAAAAAAAGCTTAAGTTACATGAGAATACAAAAATAAGCAAATCTGAGAATAGATTAATAGATCTCAATTTTAAGACAAGCTATTACACAATGAAATGAAACTGCAGTCTAACCCACATTCTTAGCAGGATCTTCCAAGATCGGGCCCCCGTTTAAGTATAAACCCCTCTTCTTTAGTCCTTCTCTTCTATCACCTCCAGATGCACAGGTCTTCTTTCAGTTCTTACAGCTTTTCAATTTTGGAGCCTGGTTTATCTTAATGATTACTTTGTCTGGAGGATTCTTTGTCCATCAATTTGCTTAACTAACATCTTCTCATTTTTTACCTCTCGGTTAAATGATATCTTCTGAAGAAGGATCTTCTGATGCCCTACATTGCGCAAGGTCCCTGTTACATAATCTCGACATCCTGTGTTTTCCTTTTATAGTATCTAATGTAATTAATGGTCTGTGTAATTATTTACTTAATATGTGTCTTCCTTTTTGATCATAAACATTTTCTTAAGTCACTCAATGTTTGTTAAATAGATGAATTAGAAACATGAAGGTGTACCTATTGAGACTCTCTTTTTGCTCTAATCAGTTTTTACTGGAGGGACTACTTATGTCTGAGAACAAGTAACGCTAGATACTCTCACAGTGGGATATGTCAACAAGGAATGTTCTAGCAGAGGATACAACCTCTTCAGTCTCCCTACCTAGAGCAGATTGGATATAAGGAGAGAGATTGCTTTCATTGAGTACCAGTAAAAATTCTTTCTTCCTCTATCCCTTGTCATTGGAAGACTAGCATGTGCCCTTTCTCTGTCTCCTTCATCCCAAACTTGGATGCTTGCTGAGTTTCAAGACCTACTGTCCCATCCTGTGCCTCTGCATATGGAGAAATATCCATAGCATAAGGCATCTAATGGATAAACAGGGGCAATCAAAAACTGGAATAATGATGTTAAAGCAGTATTAGCAAATGAGATTTCCTGGGAGAAATGTAAAGAGTATGAAAAAAGTACATTAGCTATGGGCCATGTACATTTTTTGATTTTTTAAAAAAATTATCTTATTTAACTTTATTATTTATTTATTTATTTTCATTTGACCGGAGAGAGACAGAGTGAGAGAGAGAGAGAAAGTGAGAAAGCAAGCTGCGAGGTCCGGGACTTGAACCGCGGTCGGCCACGTGGGAGTCTAGTGCCCTTAACCACCATGCCACCTGCCGGCCCTGGGCCATGTACATTTAAAGGAAGATCAGAAGAAGAAAAAGTATACTGAGTAGGAACAGCCAAAAGTATGAAAAGAAGAAAAGGAAAGGTTGTGTCATGGGGACCAAGAGAAGAAATCACTTTCAGTACTGCAGAAGAGGGTGAGTATGATTATGTAACTTTCCAGCTTATTTCCAATGAGATCATTGATGACCTTGGGGAAGGAATTTTTTTTTAAGTTTATTCATTTATTTCTGCTATGAGAGTTGAGAGAGAGAGAGAGAGAGAGAGAGAGAGAGAGAGAGAGAGAGAAAGAAAGTACCCTTTACACGGGTTCTTCATGCCACGACCACCTAGCTTCAGCCAGACCAGCTCATGGGCACATGTGTGCTCAGTGTGTACTGGGAGGCCCTTGGATATGAACCCAGGACCAGCCCTTGTGAGTCCACATTGCAGTGTGTTGCATTACTGATGCACCACCAAATGACTCTGGGAAAGAAATTTTATAAGCTTAATATAGGTGCATGTCAGGATGCAGTGAATTAAGGAATGGCTATGAGGTCAAGAAAGCTATATGAATCATAATTGTGAGAAGAGTCTGGGAGATGGTTTTGGGTTTAGGGGGCATGTTGGTTGTGGACAGCTATCTGGTTTAAGGAGAACATATTTAAAGACTCATAGGAAGCAGATCACAGAGAAGGAAAGATTTAGGATACAAAAACAAGGGAAAGGATATTTGATGAAGGGCAAGTCCTTAATGAAGTAGGAAACTATAACAGCTAGGGCACAGGAGAAAAGAGCCAGCTGCTGAGAGGAAGATGCAGTCAAGGTGGCTCAGCATGAGTGTGGGAGAAACACGATCCTGCTCTCACAGAATGACTCCGAGTCCCTCCACCCCAAGTTCAAAATGAAATGAAATTAAAGCACTGAGAATGAGAAGGGGACATGAAGTGGAAGGCTTGGGAAAAGCGGAGAAATGAAATGCCCATAGGGCAATGGAACAGTGATAACTAAGGAAAAAAAGATTATAAGGCAATGAGCCCCAGATCGGTTTCATGATTGCCTCTGGTGGCAACACTGCTCTGTAGAGGTGCTGGATTTTTCTCTTGCTTTCTCAGCAGGTTGGGTAGATGAAAGAAAAAGAAATGACAGGATTGATATAAATCTGCAGTATTTTCAGGTCAGTGAGTTGGATAAGGTGCAAGCACTTCCCCCTTCTCCTCGTATGTATTGTTTAAATCATAAAAGAAATTCTAAAAATGTAAAAACAGAGAACATAAACACAAACACACACACTAATAATACTTTGATATAATTATTTATATGTTTGTTTGTTTTTATTGCCAAAGTGTGTGTGTGTGCGCACTAGCCAGAGAGAGATGGAGAAAGAGAAAGGAAGCACCCCTCAGTGGAGCATGGTCATGCTGCAATCTCCCCTCCTGCATTTCTACATCCTGTTGGGATTTTGAACATGCATGAGCATGCACTCACCATGTTTTTCATGCTGCTGGGGCTAGAACTTGAACTGCAGTTGGTCATGTGGAATACAGCTTCATTAACAACTAGGCTATTGGGCCATGGATATTTACATCTTCCTCCCTGCCCCACCCCACCCCTTTTTTTTTTACCATAGGACATGTGCACTCACCAGCCAGAGACAAGGAGAGAGGGAAAAATTATCGCTCTCTCTCCTCCATTGGGGGGGTGGCCATGCCACAATCCCTTCTCCTCTCAGGATATTGGACAGACACAAGCTTCCAATGTATTTTTCAAGGCACTGGTCTGGACTAGAGTGGTGGAATTGGCTAGTGCCTTACCACCATGCCATCTGCTGGCTCTCCTTACTTATACCTTTTTAGTATAGGGTTTTTTGTTTGTTTGTTTGTTTTTCCTTTTCTTGTTATAGAGTAAGCGCAATTACGAGAGAGAGACAGACTCTCCTCTTGGCATTTCGGGCACCTCCACATGCACAAGTGCCCAGTGTGTTTTTCAAGTTGCTCGGTCTGGGAATTCAACTGTGCAGTAGGCTATTGTGGGTGCCAACCACATTAACCACTGTGCCACTGACTGGCCCTTGTACAGGTCTATATTTCTTATGTAATGAAAATCAGTAACTATATAATGAGGTATATTTTCTTCAAATTTAAAATGATTGTTTATGATAATAAAGTTATATCTTGGTCATGTGGAAATTCAGATTCAAAATACTAAGATTGGCAGGTGCCTGTGACCCCTGACCTCCTCCTAATGATTTGCATAAAGGTCTTAATTCCCCAATTTCATTTCTTGCTCATAGCCAGTTTGACAATTACTAAGTGACTTTTCCCCCAAATACACTCTTCTAAATGCTGTTAGTACAGTTCTCCAAATTGTTTTGTAGGAATGGAGAGAAAAAAAAAGAGCATTTTACATATTCAGAGTAACTGGTTCATACACATATTTTCTCCATTAGAAATGTTTAATTAAATGAATTATTTTTATATTACATGGTAAAACAGATAAATCCAAAGATTAGAAAGTTTCTTGTTTTAATTTTTCATTCTGACCTACCTAGGAGAAAATAGTCAGTGAACACTTGATGAATAATTAATTTAAAAAGGCAAAATACCAACAGGTTTCTATGTATTAATATTTGTCCTACAGAAAGAAGGGTAATGAACAGGCTAACTTTGACTGTTTCATGCAATATGATACAAATTTAAGGATATAAAAAAGTTCAGGGAGAAGGGTTCCCCTGTGTTTTTTTAAATTAACATCCATTTGGGCCCTTGTGCCAACAATATTAATGAGTTTGTTACATTTTACTGCAATTGGAATGAGGTTCCTAAGAACTTCCTGATTCGTTCCTTTTTCTCCAAATCTCTACTAACCTAGGGCTACATATCAAACTGAATGGCTCAGGAAGAAGAGTCCCATATCCCACCTGTAGAAGACCAGTTACATTATTGCTTTGTTTTCGCAGGCTTAGGCAAACAATGTTCTCTTATGAAGTTGCTTTTTGTCTATTTTTCCGTAGCTGGTATATTTGTGGCTGCTTGGTTTCCTGGCCTCTGACTTGGCCTGTTAATTGTGCCTGTCTCCCCCCACCACTCCTTCGGTGTTTGTACTCATCCTTGGTGAGGGCAGTGGTGCACTCTGCCCTAGCCTTTTTTTTTTTTTTTTTTTTTTTTTTTTTTCCAGTGACTCTTTATCACTTTCTTAAGGGCAGAGGGGGATTCCTTCACATGTTTCTCCCTGTGGATGAAAATCACATTGTATTCTGGTGCAATCATTGTACTTAAACCCTTTCTCAGAAACTACCTCTCTTCTCCACTCTGTGTGTGTGTGTGTGTGTGTGTGTGTGTGTGTTACAAGGTGTAAGGAAAGAGGGAGCAGACTGAGAAAGAAAGGATTTCTTATCTCTTTTCTCATGTTACCATTTTCTCTTTTCCCTTCTCAGAGTTAACGCTGCTGTCCTCCAGCACTTACCGGCTTACCAGCGCTGACTGTACTGCTTCCCAGGCTGCTCCATGAGACAGGAAACCCCCTTCAGAACATTTCCACCACACTCTCCACTTCTCGCAGGAAAAATAAAAAGTTCACTTTACCTGCCCCCTTATCGACTCCCCAACCCATCTCATGCTCACATACCACATTGTTCAAAATTCCTGAGTTACTTCCACAGGGATAATCCAGATTAAGAAGAGAGAGATTTTAAAGGTTTAGTTGGATTTACCCAAATGTGCTACTTTTACTAGAATTAGTCAGACAACATTCATACCAGTGCCAATCTTGAAGACATCAGCTTTGATAGATGAGGCATCATTTACGATTCCTTTTCAACCTCAGGTTTGTTTCTGGGGGCTCCCATGTACCTGGTTTTACAATATGAATTTACATTTTACAATGGACTTACATGAAACATGAACACAGGTTTTTGGGACATGGTTTGAATGCTATCCCTTAGCTCCTGTGACTTTAGTTCAAAAAGAAATTATTACCAGTATTTCAAGTTTGTATCAGGAAAGTTTCTCTGAGTTCAGCTTTCTGAGATCTTTGAGATCATGCCATGTTCTAGGTATACTCTTCCTGTTCACAGAGCGATTTTGAACTGTGAGTCCTCTCTACCTCCCAGCCCGCACAGTATAAAAATCACCTTCACAGCGATTCTGTACAGACAGGGAGAAATCAGGGCTTGACGTGACCAATGGTGATCTTCAACCTGGGCCTTCCAATCCTGTAGTAGGTTCTTGAACTCTAGTGCTTAGTCTTGACATATTCTTTTTACTTTCAGTCAAAAGAAGGAGTGAAAGAGCAGTGATTATTAGGAATGTTCTCTCATGTTCCTTGCCTCAGAAGTAAAATGAGAAGTGGTGATATCGCAAATCAGCTGTAGACTGCTCAGTGCCTCTTTTTATCTAAAACATGGAAAAGTAATTGCAACACACAGAGACATAGAAGGGGACTTGACGAAAATTGTGGGAAAATTAAAGTGTGATGTAGGACTGGCCTGTAGCACAGCAGTTAGGGTTTGAGTCTCGGCTCCAGTGGCTCAAAAAATATACCAAGATTGGCACCATGAGCACATGCCCAGCATCCTGGTGGGATGGAGAATTGGAGGATAAGGGATTGTGATGTGAAAGGCCCTGTTGAGGGCACTTTCTCTCTCATTTACATACATATGCCCTCTAAAATTAAAAAAAAAAAATGAAGTACCAGTTCATTTTGGTGCAAAAAAATTCCAAATCTATGCATAGATTCTTTTATACGAGATGTATTTTAATAAATTATTTGATGAATATATATAGATAGAATTTTAGTAATATATTTTATTCGATTTAGTATATTTGAAATATATCAATATGCAACCAAAACATAAATTATTAATGAGATATTTAACTTTTTTGGTAGTGTTTAAAACATTTTTGTGTATTTTCTAATTATAGCACATCATTAGTGGTTTTGCCAAAATAAAGATGTGAAAAACAAATTTTATGAAACTTATGATCATTTATTACATTTATCTTTTCTTTATTACTTAACACATTACCTATCAACAGAACACCCATATATGTGTAACAGTAACTGAATTCAGTCAAATTTTTTGACTGAATTTTGTTATTTTGCAGACTATCAATTCTATAAAAACAATAATTGTACACATATTTTACCATTTGTGTTGCAATGAAGGTATACACGGTGTATGCACCTGATTCCTTTCCACTCTGTGACCAGGTGCAATTGGAGAAGACTTTAGGATCCATAGACCCTGCAAGACAGTATTTATCACTGTGATGTCCTATTCCTGAGTAACTTCCCACCTCACTCCCATGATTCTTTGCAAACTTTCCCCTTTCAATGTAATACTTAATGAAGTATATATGACTAAATAAATAAGTGTGGTAATTTTTTTGCAATTGAAAAGGCCTTTCACATGTATCATCCGTTTGATGTACAACAAACTCTGAGAGGTAAGGACCAGCACTTAAGGAAATAGGCTGAGAAAGTTTAAATGATCAAACTTTAACAATTGGTAATCCAGAGCTTCTCATTCTAAACTCTTGCTCTTTCAACTTCATTTTATTGTTTGATTTTGAATGTGATTTGGACCAGGAAAAATGAGAGTTTAAGGAAGCTTTTTTAGGTGGTGCAAAGCATGAACAAAGAAGCAGAAAACAGCAGCTGTGTTTGATGGAAACCCAGGGTCTGGGTTCAGGAAATACGAAAAATGTGAAGTGCCAGTCGGTAGTGTGCTGGTTAAGATGGCTGGATCTCACATGGCTGACTGCCTGATTTGAATCCCAGACCCAGTGGCTCGAAAAATATGCCAAGAGCAGGCATGTGTGCCCAAAATTCTGAAAGGAGAGAGAGAGAGGAGAAGGGATTGTAGCATGACCATTCCTCTGGTGGAAGCTTTCTTTTTTGTGTTTTTCTCTCTCTCTCTCTCTCTCTCTCTCTCTCTCTCTCTCTCTCTCTCTCTGTGTGTGTGTGTGTGTGTGTGTGTGTGTGTGTGTGTGTCTTTCTCCAGTGAGCAGATACACCCTATAGCAAAATTTTAAAAATGTAAGAAAGAACAGAGGTATGTCAGTGAAATCTTAGATGTTGGATTTTGGATTTTACATTTATTCTGATGACTTTACACCATATTTTTTAGATAAAGTAATTGAAGTAAAGAAACTTTTTTAATTACTACAAATGCCATTTATTTGCCCTTGGGAGAAAGTTATTTTTTATCACAGAAGGGATAGGAGGGGAGATAAATATTTCAACTTGCACCTGTCAGTGATAAGCTTTTTCTGCCCACACCTTCCTATTGCTCTCCAGTATGTGAGGAAACACCTAATCCTTACCAGTTGGCTCCTCAGCATGTATAACCGGTTATATGAGTGACAAGGTTACACGGGAAGGATGGATTAGTTACAACATTTACCACCATATTTCAGAATATGCCAAAATGAGAGTCGATTAGTCACCCTCATCTTTGTACACTAAGGACAAGGCATTTAATTTTCCAATTGATATATGATACTTTTAAAGACTTTGTTTTCAAGGCAAAGAAAAACTACATATTTAGATTTTTTTTAAAAAAAAAATTCTCAACACAGCAGTCAGAGAAATCCTTTTAAAATATATGCAAGATAATGCCATTCCTTTGCTTAAAACCCTGCAATGGCAGGTCAGCCCTGTGCCCTGGTGATAAGAGAGCAATGTCCCACATGACTGGCTGAGCAGTTCAAATCCTGGTCCTGGTGGCTTGAAAAACACTCCAGATGCCTATGTGTGCATGCCAAAATCTTGACAGGATAGAAAAATGGAGAAGGGGTTGCAGTGTAACTATGTTCTCCCTCTCCCTCTCCCTCACTCTTTATTTCTCTCTGGTGTGAGCATGCACTCTCTGGCAAAATAAAAACAAACCTACAATGACTGATTTACTCAGAGTGAAAACATAAGTTCTAAAAACATCCGAGAAGGCCTTATACAACTTAGCCTTTCCTCTGTGACTTCCTCTCGATTAGAGGTTGGTATAACTGAGACCCACGGCTTATGATTATAATTTCTATGGCACTATTTAACTCTCATTATTCAGATAGTCATCTCTAGACCAAGTTAACCTACATTTATTCTTGTTTAGAAGTTTATTTATTCACTTCTGGACAAAGAGAGGGTGCATCTCAAAGAGGACCAATGTTGTGTGTATTGAGATAACAATTATATATCCCCCCTTTTCATCTCTCTTCTGGAAAATCAGTGCTGATTTGGATCCAATGCCGACTACTAAGCACTTTCAGCTGTAAAAGGTAGCCTCCAGCTTTGAGTCTCTCTTAATGCAGACTAACTTGCAATTCAGCCTACTGGGAACTGGCCATGTATCAAAACACAGCGGCTTTAATTAGAGCATTCACACAACTAGGAAAGTGGAAAAAGAGAACTGGCACTTTGCTTTAAGGACCTATTTTTGAGTGCATTGATCACAGGGCATCAGTGGCTGCTTCAGGCACTTGGGTCAGTGGAGTCTCCAGGGTTTACTTTAGTATGTATCTAGGGCAAACCTGACAATCTGGAGCAGGGCGAGAAAAACATGTAATACAAGCACCTTTCGGTTATGCACATGGGGTGGAGCAATTGCTCTCTGATGAGTATTAAATTATCACAGGTGTTCCTTATGGCTTTACAACATAGTGGAAGGCCATCCAAGACTCACCTAGCACCTCTGTTAACTTTGATCACTGCTACTGGCTTTTTAGTGAAGGCTCATCACACCTCCAGTGAGGGCAGAGAGGGTTTGGTTCTCCCTAAAAAGGGAGAACAAACAACCGTGATAGACTCTTTCAGGCTTCCAAGTGGCTTTAAACATTTTAGGATATTTAACAAGAATAAGAAGATAGAATGATTAAAGTCACTTTTAAAATTTTAATCACTGTATAATGGCTTGACAGACATGGGGAGAGTCGGTACCAGATAAAACATGTGCTTTTTCTAAAAGTAAGGTTTTTGCAGTGTAGCAACGTCTACCAAAAACTTTAAAGCGTTCTTATTTACTCAAAAATTCTATTACTGCTAACATTCTGTTAGGTAGCAGTTCGACATGAGCAAGGACAGTCTTGCTCTCTGCCCCCTAACCCACAATCCTGACTGATCATCTGCCCTACAGTCAGCAATTCCTGATAGAAAGAATCCAGCTGCCCCAAGCTTCAAAGCCAAACCCCTGCCTGCCTTGCCCCTGACTCACGGCCAAACTCTTTGTCTCTAGGCTGAGCATGCACACTAGGCTCATGGCAGGTCCTTAAGCTATGAGGACAAAATTCTTTTTCCTATTCCAAAATTGTTTCCCAGGGGTTCCGGGAGAGTCACGACTATAAGCATTAACAGAGGCCTATAAACATTAACAGACCTTGATAGTGAGATGCTACATGCTGTCCCAGGCGTAGTGGTATTGTGGTTTTGTTTTTAAAAATTATTTATTTCATTTTATTTATTATTATTATTATTTTAATTTGCTATACCAGAAAGAGGCAGAGAGAGAGAAAGAGAGAGAGAGAGAGAGAGAGAGAGAGAGAGAAAGCAAGCCACCAGGTTCCAGACTCTAACTGTGGTCAGTCACAGGATTTTGTAGAGGAATAGTGAGAAATAACCCCCACCACCACCACTAGGGAGATGGGCATACCATAATCCATGCTCCTCCAATCTCCTCTCGGGATTTTTGGCATCATGCATACATGCACGATTTTCACGCTGCCAGGTCCAGACTCAAAATGGCTATGTGGGTTACGATGCCTTTACTTCCATGCCACCTGCTGGCCCGTCTTCAAGTTTGTTAGCAGACTATAAAATCCGAGCAACCTGTTTACCTCATAACATTTCAAAGGTAAATAATAGTAGATATGTTACTAAGGACTGAACTCTGGCCACTTTTTCTTTGTTCTAGAGTTCCTTTTTAAGGGCCTGGGGAAAGCCATGCCTACATGTGGCCAATCTTACTAACCAGGCCTTAACAATTGTGTCTTACTTCTTCTTCCCGACTGTGGCATGACCTCACATAATTAGTACACTCCCTTATCTATGTTAACATTAAGTTTAAACCCTTCTTTTTACTGACTCCAACTTTTAAGTAAAGCCTTGCTCTTTTAGCCAAAAACACAATAACAAACTAAAGAATCTCTGAATCTCTATGACCTGGAAGCCACCCCCTGCTCCCCTCCTGCTTCAAGCTATCTGGCCTTCTCTGGCCAAACCAAATGGAGAACCTTCATGTATTGATTTACTACTTTGATTATAACTTCTGTCTTCCTGAAATGTATAAAAGATCTTGTGATCTGACTTTGTAGGGAACATTTTTCTCAAAACTTCTTGAGTCCTCATCCACTTGTATTAGCTTAGAATATACAGTATTTTATAGTTTGTTTCTTCTTTTGACATATCTATCACAATGTTCTTTGTTGTATAAAGTGTGACAGAAGTAAAACCTTAAAATACTGCCATTAAAAGTGATGTATATGGGACCAGCAGTTAGACTAATGGCTATGTCGCTGGACTCCCACGTAGTCGACCGCGGTTCGAGTCCTGGACCCGGTGGCTTAAACTCACGCCGGGCACGTGTGCGTGCGTGCCCAAGATCCCGAGAGGAGAATGGAGGAGAAGGGATTGCGGCGTGACCATCCCCCCTGGGGGGTGATTTCTCGCTTTCTGTCTCTCTGTCTCTCTCTGTCTGTCTGGCGAGCGCACACGCCCTATAGCAAAAACTTCTCCAAAAAAAAAAAAAGTGATGTATATAATAGAATGGGATAATATAAAGAAAAAATGTTAGACATAAAAATTATGTGTGCTTTGTATGATAAAAACTATAGAAAACAAACAAGGCCTAGTAGCAATGATGGTGCAGAAGTAGTACGATTGCATAGAGGGCTGGAAGCCATGTAGAATGCCTGGATTTGGTTCCTGGGTTGACCTGAACAAGCCCAGTGCAGTTGAGCATACCTATAATTATTGCTAACTGGGAGACTAGGCAGGAGGACTGTGACACACAACCCTGTCAGAAAGACCTGTATCTGTCTCCACTTCTCTCGCTCTCACAAAAGAAGGTAAATAAAATGTCATATAAAAATAAGAAAATATACCAAAATGCTAGAACGAAGCTGGAAGCCGTCTCTTTGAAATGTAAACACCAAGAAAGATGGGGCCCCCAATCTCCCATTTTCTGTGATATGGCTGGAGACTAACCAGTGGGCACCTGACGCTAAGTTGCAAAACTACCTTCTGTCATAATAAATGAGAAATCTGTTTTCCTCTTGATAAGGTCAATTAGTTAATGAAAATGGTCACCCCAGCTACCAGGTAAAATTTGGATGAACTTTGAGTCACAAATGGTGCTGCAAGCCTGACTTATCTGAGAAATAGTTGTTTATCTTTTTTTTTTTTTTTTTTTTTGAGGTTTTTGCTATAGGGCGCATGCACTCGCCAGAAAGACAGAGAGAGACAGAAGAGACAGAAAGTGAGAAATCACCTCGCAGGGAGGATGGCCTCACTGCAATCCCTTCTCCATTCTCCTCTCAGGATTTGGGCATGCATGCACACGTGCCCGGCGTGAGTTTAAGCCACTGGGTCCTGGACTCAAACCACGGTTGACTACTTAGGAGTCCAGCGATGTAACCATTATGCCAACTGCTGGTCCCACAGTTTATCTTGAAAACCGATATAAAAAGGGTTGTATCTTCTCAAAGTAGATGAGATTTCTTTCTGTCTTTGCAAACTCTTAGTTGATTATCTGTGATGTATATCACATTCTTGTTTAATGATTATTAAATAATAAAAGTGCATTCTCTCTCTACTACCTTTAAGATAAGAAGGATGTCTGGGTTGTGGGAAGACTTTTTATTATAACTACTATCCAATAGTTTCTAATTTTGCAAAATGTGTTTTATGTTGATTACTGTGGAAAAACATTTATTTTATAATTAATGTTTATTTTCCTAACTCATGTTTTATCTTTCTGCTAACAATTAGTGTATACTCGCTCTATTAGTTTATCCTACTAACCTATTGCTCCTCACACCAAGTTCCTTCGTTCTTTTTTTTGTTTGTTTTGTTTTGTTTTGTTTTGTTAATGAGGTTTTTGCTAGGGTGTGTGCGCTCACCAGAAAGAGACACAGAAAGTGAGAAATCACCTCCCCAGGGGGGATGGCCACGCAGCAGTCCCTTCTCCTCCATTCTCTTCTTGGGATCCTGGGCACACACACACACATGCCCAGCGTGAGTTTAAACTACTGGGTCTGGGACTCGAACTATTGTCGACTACATGGGAGTGAAGTAACGTAGCCATTACATTATCTGCTGGTCCCACACCAAGTTCTTTTTTTTTTTTTTTTTTTTTTTTTTTTGGGAGAGGTTTTTTTTTTTTTTTTTTTTTTGCCATAGGGCGCGTACGCTCGCCAGACAGAGAGAGACAGAGAGACAGAAAGTGAGAAATCACCCCCCAGAGGGGATGGCCACGCCGCAATCCCCTCTCCTCCATTCTCCTCTCGGGATCTTGGGCACGCACGCACACGCGCCTGGCGTGAGTTTAAGCCACCGGGTCCGGGACTCGAACCACGGTTGACTACGTGGGAGTCCAGCGACATAGCCATTTTTTTAAATTGGACATTGTTCCATGTCCTTCTGAGCTGCATGTTATGGGGGTTTGAGCCTGGGAAATACATCAGTACCGATGCAGGAGTGCTGGGTGATCAAACCGAACACCTGTGCTAGTGCTTGCCCTATATTCACTAAGAATTAAAGACACAGACACAGAGAGGAGAGTAAAGCAGAGTTTATTAGGGAAAGAGAAAAAGCATCCAGTGTAGTAAAAGGGGGCTGGAATGGGTTGCTGAAAAAGGGCTGGAAGCAAGGGTTTTAATTTAGTTGTCTGAGCAATGGCCTGGCTTTCTGATAAGAAAATTGGCTTTAGAAAATAGTTATGTGGTAATCTGAGTGATTTATTACCCTATTCTTTTTAGGGTCATCAGACCATAGCATTCTGAACTTCTCTTAGAATACAGTTACTAAATAGAAACTGTTGCCCTTAGCTACAGTTGCTTTGAGTCCCAATGCAGTTAGCTTTTGACTGTGAAAACTTAGCCACCGTGACTCCACCATGGACTCTGTGTGCTCTCTATCCCTATTTCTTGCCTTATTAGCAAGAAGTCATAAATTCCTTGGAGACATGTAAAAGGAGTGTATAATGTACATTAATCAGACCATAGAGGAGACACAGAGAGACTCCATTAAAAAGAAAAACATAATGACTTCCTTTCCGGATCCTTACCCTATCTACCTATAAATGGATCTACCTCCCATCTCAGTACTATCCTGCTACAGCTAAAAGCCCCACTGGTTTCCCAAGGAGGAAAACTTAAAATGTTCTCTACTTTTCAAATGTTCTCTACTTTTATCATTGGATCTGGGTAAACCTTTTGGTTTCTGCTTTCTGGTTTTAAAATATTCCTTTTTTCTTTCTTTCCTTTACCCTCTGATGGTCCTTTGAAGTTTTGCAGCTGCATTTTACATTGGCAACACACAGACTGACTATATAATGTTCACACTGGGATACCTTTGAGAGTGAAAAGGTGAAGTTAATAATTACAGTGAGGTAGCATGGAGGTTAAGGTGGCTGGATATTACATGGTTGGTATACGACTTGAGTCCTGGGTCTGGCAGCTTGAAAATCACACCAGGTATGTGTGCGTGTAGACCAAAATCCTGAGAGAAGAATGGAGAAGGGATTATGGCATGACCATCACCTCGGGGTGATTTCTCACTTTTCTTCTCTCTCTTCCTCTTCTCTCCATCTCTCTGTGGTGAGTGCATGCACCCTATAGCAAAACTAAAAAAAACAAAAACAAAATAATAATAGTAATTACCATGAAGTCATGCCCAAATTAGTACTGTTCTAGGAAAAAACAAATGTTGTTAGGCATACCGGATAAAACACAGGATGCTAGTCAAATTTGAGTTTCAGATTTTAAAAATTGGCTTTTTTTCTAAGTGGATGTATATCTTAAGGCAACCCTACTTAAAAACCTTCTAGTATGTATATCTGAGAAGAAAATGGAACAGACTATGTGAAAACCAAAGAATCTAGGTTTTGGTCCATCTAAGTCCCAGAGTAGTGGTTTATTTCAATAAACCAATAAAGTGGCTATGAATCAATTGTTAACACAAAGGTAGGTAGCTAGACAGATGTAATAGCTGAGACATACATAACTAAGCATTTTTTGGTCATTTATCTGAAATTAAAATTTAACTGGGCATTCCATATTTCAGCTTGTTAAATCTAGTAATGTCATCATAAATACACTTACTGGAACTGTTTTCTTCAAAGATGGTAATTTCTTAATCATGGGTAGGTTAAATAACTGTTTGTAGAGTATATTATTAAAAATAGGTTAATAATGAGGCCACAGGTGGCATAGAGGTTAAGAACTAGACTCCCACATGGTCAACTGTGGTTCGAGTCCTGGACCTGGCAGCCTGAAAATCATGCTGGGCATGTGTGCGTGTGTCCAGAATCCCAAAAGGAGAATGGAGGAGAAGGAATTACAGTGTGGTCTTCCCCAAGGGGGGAGGGGGGGATGGTGTTCAATTTCTCACTATCTCTCTCTCTCTGTCAAGCACATGTACCCTATAGCAAAAATCTGAAAAAAAAAGATTAATAAGTCAAACACAGTGAAACTAACAAATAATGTTTGTAGAAGCTAAATGAATAAAAATGTACTTATAAGATAAAAATAGTTATTACCTTATTTTTTAGTTGAAAATAAATTTTCCAATTAGGGCACTATAGGATAAACATTTGAAAGCCTGAACAAAATAAATCATATATTGTTTAAATTATTTAACATTTGTTTTCTCTACTCACTTGACACTTAAAATAAACATTTTTAGTAGAAAATACAAAAAATGTTGAAGTGACCCCATTACCTTTTTGGCATTCTACAATATAGCAACATTTTTCCCTAGAGTCAAAAAAAAAAAAAAAAGTGCCTATTTGCTAGTAATTATTCTAGAATTCTTCTCTAAAGTTCTTTTTTCCTCTAGCTATTCACAAAAAGGAGAAAGTTTTGAGATGGCTGACATTGGTAGCTCATTTATTCCCCCTTTCGGTAGTTTAACTACTAATCTGAGTCAGCTTAATAAAAAAATAAGCTGACACAGCCAGCAGGTTATGGCGTGGTGGTTAAGGCCCTGGACTCCCATACGGCTGACCATGGCTCAAGTCCTGGACCTGGCAGCTTGCTTTCTCACTTTTCTTCTCTCTTTTTAACTCTGGTGAGCTTATGTGCCCTAAAGAAGAAGTTAAAAACAAATAAATAAATTAATTAAATTAAGAAAATAATTCTTATAATCCTTTTTTAAAAAATTCATAACTCAGGACCAGCAGACAGTATAACGCTTATGTCACTGGACTCTCATGTAGTTTACCACAGTTCAAGTCATGGACCTGGGTGCATGTGCGTGCGTGCATGCTCAAAATCCTGGGAGGAGAATGGAAGAGAAGAGATTGTGGCATGGCCATCTCTCCTGGGGAATGATTTCTTGCTTTCTGTCTCTTCTTTCTGGCAAGCGCATGCACCCTATAGCAAAAAATCTCTCTCTCAAAAAACAAAAACACAACACAATATCACTATATAGTCATTGGAACATCTAAAATAAAATAATAATAATAAATATTGGTGAGGATATGGAGGAATATACTTTGGAAATGTAAAATCGTGCAATTACTCTGGAAAATAGTCTGCCAGACTTTTAAAACTAAACATGTACTTACCATGACTGAGCAATGATACTCTAGGTATTTATCCTGGAGGAATAAGAACTTAAGTTCACAAAAACATGCATATAACTATTAAGAACATTATTTATACAGTAAAATACTGGAAACAAACAAATGTCTTTAAATGGGAGTATGTGAACAACTTCTGGTACATCATACAATGGACTACTACTCAGCAATAAAAAGTAATTATCTATTGATACATGCAATACACTGAATGGACTCCCAAGGATACTTACTGAAATAAAATTAACTTCAAAATGATCCCATCCCGGGAACCAGCAGTTAGCATAATGGCTATGTCGCTGGACTCCCACGTAGTCGACCGCGGTTCACGTCCCGGACCCGGTGGCTTACAACTCACGCCGGCGCGTGTGCGTGTGTGCCCAAGATCCTGAGAGGAGAATGGAGGAGAAGGGATTGCGGCGTGACCATCCCCCCTGGGGGGGTGATTTGTCGCTTTCTGTCTCTATGTCTCTCTCTGTCTGTCTGGCAAGCGCACGCACCCTATAGCGAAAAATCTCTCAAAAAAAAAAAAATTGATCCCATCCATATCACATCCTTGAAATGACAAAACTACAGTGACGGAGAGCAGTGGCAGAACACAGGGACAGTTGGACTGGGGGGGGGAGGAACACTATTACAAAGAGGTGTTTAATGGTGATTATGCAAATATGTACATAGGAAAAAAGCGCACAGACAGGTGCACACACACAAATGAATGAAATTTTTAAACAATAATGCACCAATGCTAATTTCCTGGTTTTGATTTTGTACTAGAGTGATACAACATATCATGATCAGAGGATGCTAGATGAAGGGTGTATGGGACTTCTGTTTTTCTAACTTCCCATGATTCTATTATCATGTTATAAAAAGAAAAAAAAAAGGAACGTAAAAAATGTGTTTGGTACAGGTCAACTCATTAAAAATGAGAAATTTTAATTTTCTTTGTGGGTGAATATTTTGTTGCTTTGATGTAAGTAAGCCCAGAAAGCATAACATTTTTATGTGCAATTATCAGTTAGAAAATTTGGTACTTCTGTGCTTGGGAAACAAAGTGGCATTGATATTGCAGTCCCAGCCTGTTGGCCTGGACATGCTACAGGGGGAGACACAGTGCGCTGAGGTTGCTCATGGCACATACTCCTGGAGACTAGGGGCAGAAAAACTGTTGTCTTCATGTGTTCTCAATGCAAGTCAGTTGAGAAATTATTTGACTGATGGAGAATCAGTGTTGTTTTGAAGATTTAGATTGCATCCCACCAAAAGTCATGGATTCAAAAATGGAGTTTAACGAGACAACCAGGTGGTTAGGCCGTTAAGTGGTTGGATTCCATATGGCTGACTGTGCGGTAGAGTCCTGGACCCAGTGGCTTGAAAAACATGCTGTGTATGTGAGCATGCATACCCAAAATCCTGAGAGAAGAGTAGAGGAGAAGGGACTGTGGCATGGCCATTCCCCCAAGGGGTGTTTTCTTGCTTTCCTTCTCTTTCTGTCTCAGGTGAGCACACATATCCTGTAGCAAATTAAAAAAAAAATACAAAAGTGAAGTTTAAGAATTTCTGATAATTGGGACCAGCAGTTGGCATAATGGCTATGTTACTGGACTCCCATGTAGTCGACCACAGTTAGAGTCCTCTCAAAAGAAAAAAAAAAGAATTTCTGAAAATTACTCGTACATTTTGTCTCTAAGAACATGATTCTGTTTGGTTGATTGTACTTCCTGCCTATAGTAAATAAATACCTCTTGAAAATTTGTACTGTGGAGACCAGTAGATGGTGTCATGGTTACACAGCTAGACTCCCCTGTAGTTGACATGGTTCAAGTCTCAGACCTGGAGGCTTAAAACTCACACTGGGCACATGTGCATGCATGCCCAAAATTCCAAGAGGAGAATGGAGGCCACCCCACTAGGGTGTGATTTCTCACTTTCTGTCTCTCTGTCTTTCTGGTGAGTACATATGTCCTACAGCAAATAGCGCTTAAAAAAGAAAAACAACAGAAAATTTGTACTGTGTATGTGGTCATCATTTTTTTTTCATTTGTACATGTAAAGAGTGTAATAATCTTAAAAATTATATCTTTACTAGAAAACATATGTGATTTGATACAGGAAATTTGGAACACAAAGTTGACAGTGGGTAAAATAGGAGAGATGATTTAAAGTTTTGGGTACAACCCAAGATATGTAAAGATTGGAGAGAGGAGGTTTTCCCAGGGAAATTGATCATGATACTATCATACACCATTCTCTTTCCTGCTGTATGGGTAGTAGACAGAAGCCATCTAAAATAGGTGATACAACTCAAGGCATATTTGAAATAGCTTTAATATTCTGTAACTGCCAAAGATCTAATATTTTATACCTTTCAATAAATAAAACCGATAATTACTTCATAAACCATCATTGTTTTTGTGGGTAGCATTAAAAATGAACTGTTTAACCAACCAGGAACTGTTGCACCAATAAAGGGAAAAAACTGTATTGGCTGGACATGAAAAACACAGTTGAATAGTCAAAATTTCTTAATACTTAACTTCAGGTCTTTTGTTTGTTTTGTAGTAAGCAAAAAAAAACAAATAGCCAAACAAAAACTTGATGAAATTCCATGCTATAGTTATTTTTAAACCTGTATTGAGCTTCAAAACAAACCTGCCAAGTGAATAAAAGATATGTACTAAATGATGTTCAGCAAAATGCTGTAGTTCTCACATGCAGGAACAATATCCCATAATGATTGGCTGAATTCCTCTTTGCAAAGAGTTTGTCTCTTATTTTATTTGTGCATAAATGGGCTAGATAGAAATGCTGAATTTTGTTTAAAGTTATCAGAAGAAATTATGTAGATACTCATCTTTTTAGATCAATTTGTACGGAGATGGAAAATGAGTTTGAAAACTTGCATTGTGTGCTGACTTAGGCAGAGGAAGCTGCTGATTGAATTTTCAATTATTGGAATTAATTTTTTTAAAAATTTGCTACAAGGGACATAGGCTAGCCTGAGAGGGGCAGAAGAAGAGAGAAGGAAAGTGGGAAAATACTTACCCGTCCCATGGGGGATGGTCACATTGCAATCCTTTCTCCTGCATTTCTCCTTTTGATATTTTTAGGCATAACACATACATGCATGCCTGGCATATTTTTTAAGCCATATCCAAGACTTGAACCGCATGGACAGCCATGTGAGATCCACCTGTTTTAACCCCCATACCACCAGCTGGCTCAGAATTACTCTTTTTCAAATGGAAAATTAAAAATCTTATGACAATGACTAAAACATGGATTAAAGTGAAGAACCACTGTTTTGCCTAATGATAAGCCAGTTTCTTAAAACTGGCTTATTAAACAAAGATATTTTAAGGATAACTTCTTTGTGAAAGTGAAATTGTGAAAGCTTTCACTTAGGGCAATAAGATTGCAGCAGAATTAAAGAGTGACAGTTGTGAGGAGTTGACTCTATCATCAATGAAATTTAGAAAACTTAATTGAACTATGTGTGATAAAAGTCTGAATAATCTGTTTTTTTCCATCTTTCAAAGATCCTTCAGCTATTTTTTTCTAAGAGAATAAAAGAGACAGCCTTACAATATTTGATATGACACAATTCTGTGGCCTTTCTTTTAAAAATGTATCATTATTAATATTTCTATAATTTTTTTGCTAGAGAATACGTTTGCTCATCAGAGACAGATGCAGAGAGAGAAATTGAGAAAGCACCTCCCATGGGGCATGGTTATGCCAGAATCCCTTCTCCTCCATTTCTCCTTCCTATTGGGATTTTGGACATGCACATACAACATGCTCACCATGTATTTAAGCTGCCAGGTCTGGAGCTCAAACTTTGGCCATGTGGGATCCAGCTGCCTTACCACTGTGCCAGTGGCTGATCTTGTCCTTTGACCTTTTAATTAACAGCATTTTGGACTGGCCCAAGAGCATAGTGTTTAAACACTATGCATTAGGAGCCAGTCCACATGGCAGATTGGGGTTTGAGTCTTGGCCCCAGGAGCTTGATAAACACATTGGCTGATGTGCATGCATGCCCCAAATCCTGACGGGAAGGAGAAATGGAGGAGTGAAGATTGTGGCTTGGCCGTGCCCAGTTAAGTAATGCTTTCTCTCTGCTCTTGCCCTCTCTCTGGCAAGTGCAGGTACCCACTGGCATCTGGCAGTGAGACAAAATAAAACAGAAAAACAGCGAAAGTTGGGAAATTTTCACTGTTTTGCAATTTCAGTGGTAGTGTTCTAGACATTTTGTCTTAATGATCATGCATATAAAATTTACTAAATGATGAAAAATATTTTAGTTTATACACACATTTCTCAGTGGGTTCAGGCTCTCAAGAGAAATTATTATACAATATAAGTTAGGATCAGCTCACCTTTATGAAATAATAAATTTAGCCCATTTGTGATTAAATAAAGCAGCAGAGAAGGAAGCTTTGATTTTCCTGATAGCAAGTGATTAAAATACTTAAAATGTTCATTTTTTGAATCTCCTATCTATGGGCACTGACCTAAGTGGTTGGCATACACTGAAGGCATTATCAGAGACATTTGAATAGTTACTTCTTTGCTATTGAAGAAAGCTTTTAGAAAATGTTCTAGAAACGTTAGTGTGGACATTAGCTTCTCTACATGCCTATGTAGTTAATTTGAGAATCAGAAGTCTGCTTAAGAGTGTGGAAGTAGTGAACTGATGGAATTGAGTGACCTCCAGGAACGTCTATGTAGCACAGATCCACCTGGTGGAACCTCCAGTCTCTCAACAGAATAGATCGACACAGGATCTTTTGGCTCGAGGGATCCCTTTTCTAGTAGTCCATCTCTCTTCCATCCAGACAGAGCTCAGAGAAACCGAAGTTTCACCTTCTTTGGTTACAATCACATTATATTTCTTTTCTCTTGAGACTCACCAATGCGATATGGGTGTTCCCTCTGCTCACATACTTCACTTATATAGACAACTTTGTGTAATTTTTCTAAGTCCTAAGAATGATCTTACTCTTGAATTATGTATTTCTTTTTTATTTTAATTGGAGAAAAATGTAACTGAATATCCCGAATAGCAATTTTGCTCTTATTGTCTACTCTGAGAAATAGTAGGATGACTTGTTTATCATATTTTCAGGTAAAGCTTTATGCTCTGGTGATAGAGTCACAAGAAAATAATAATAAAAGAAAGGTGAAGAGACTAGAAAGGATCAGTACCCTTTTGTGCATCTTTTTCATCTTTTCACAGTCCCTCACAGTGAGGCATTCTGATAGAGCACCCTGTCCGTTCTAGTTCCCTGAAAATATCCCAGATGAGAGCTCAAGATGCACTGGCCCTCCACTTATTTCAGCTTAGTGGTGATTCCTCTCCTAATTACCTGCAAAGGTGCTCTCGCTACCCATGTCTTCTTGGGTCCCAACCCCAGTAACTATCTGATATGCTGTTGAAGGCCTCTCCATTCCTGTTTCCAAAGGCACTTGCCTCTCTATCTTAGGCTGTGTTGTGCTGCTTAATTTTTGCTATATACTGGTCCAGGACTAGGCTTTTCTTTTCTTTTCTTTTCTTTTCTTTTCTTTTCTTTTCTTTTCTTTTCTTTTCTTTTCTTTCTTTCTTTTTTCTTTTTTTTCTTTTCTTTTTTTTTTTTTTTGAGATAGGCTTCTTAATTCCAGATTTCGCTTTTACCAATTTCCTTCCCCAAACAGTACATTTCTACTCAGCATCAGATCTCTGATGCTTTATGAAGAAATTTAATTGAGGATTACTACTTGTCTGACTTGTGAACACGGAACTCTGTGGAGTCCTGGATGTAGTGCTTTTCTTACACTCTAAGAATCCTAGTGTTTGCTTTTGTTGAGACAATGCTTCATTAATTTGTTTAGCCCCAGCTCCCTGGGCTGCACTGCTACCAATTTCGCTTTTAACAAGTGACATACCGAGTCTCATCTCCTCTCTTTGCTTGGGTTGTCTTCAGCAGGATCTCTATTTCCAATGGTTTACTTTCTGAATTTTAATCAACTATTTTCCCCTCCTTTTCCTAATGTAACTTCTTTTTAAAAATATAATGGCTGGGACTATCACTGGACTCCCATGTAGTTGACCACAGTTGAAGTCTGGGACCCAGAGGCTTAAAAAAACTCACACCAAGAGTGTGTGTGTGTGTGTGTGTGCGCGTGCTCAAAATCCAGAGAAGAGATTGGAGGAGAAGGGATTGCAGCATGGCCAGCCTCCCCACTCCAGGGGGGTTGATTTTTTGCTTTCTGTCTCTCTGGTGAGTCCATGCACCCTATAGCAAAAAATCTCTCTCAAAAATAAATAATAATAATAATAATAATAATAATAATAATAATATCATGGCTGGGGCTGGCAGATGGTGTATTGGTTAAGGTGCTGGACTCCCTCATGGCCGACTGCAGTTTGAGTCCCGGACGTGGCAGCTTGCTTTCTCACTTTCACTTTATCTCTCTGTGTGTGTGTCTTGCTGGTGAGCACACACATCCTATGTCAAGTCTTTTAAAAATACTAATAATACTAATAAGTACTAATGAATATTATGGTAGCTTCCCTGGCTTTCACTGTAAGTTAACTATTTCACTCCAATTATCAGTAACTCAGAAAAGTCTTTACTGGATTAATTTTAAACACACAATTTCAGGCAACGATTTAAGTGAAAAGTATTTAATTCTGGTCAAATTGGCATTATTTTGAGCCTGATCAGCATTATTTAGGGAAAAAAAAATGCAGATCTCAAAAAGCTGGATCAAATTTGTTCAATGAGTCTTACCAAATTTCCACATGAGTAAATAATTTCACTGGAAAATAACATTTCAAAAAGAAACTGTTGGCAGGGCACAGATAATTTTGAATGATATTTACATAGGAAATAACTCTATGCCTGACATGGTTTGAATGCGTCCCTCCAAAAAATGAATGGTAAAACCTAATCTTCAAAACAACAGCATGAAGGAATGGCACCATTAAAAGGTGGTTCGCTCATGAGGTTTCCTCCCTCATGAACAGGATTTAAAATTTTTATGAAAGGTTTCCCACAGCATTTGGCCTCGTTTTGCTATTTTGCTTTCTGCCATGTGAGGGCAGTGCTCACTCCTCCTGTCACACCAAGACACTTAAACAAGGTGCCGTTTTAGGAGCAGACGTTAAATTTGACCCTAGGTTTCCCAGCCTCCAGAACTATAAGAAATAACATTTCTGTTCTTTATTAATTACTCAGTCTTAGGTATTTTATTGTAGCAGCATAAGCAGATTAAGACAATGCTTCAAGTGAAATGCTCCCATTTTTTTCTGGAACACATGTAAGTTATATAGAGCGAAATTCTTTGAAGACTGAGGAGGTCAGGAGTCAGTTGATGGCAATAGTTGAAGAAGCGTGGCTGCCTTCGACGCCATGTCCTACCTATGAAATTTATATAAAAATCAGACCATAGGTATTAAAAGTGGAAAATGCCTTGCTAAAATGAACCCTAAAAACTTCTTGAATTTGTTAAAACCATATACATCAGGAGTGAGGGATGAGGACCGTGGAGAGACAGGAACAAGAGAAATTCTCTAAGAGAGAAATAGATCATTTCAGTGTCATGCTTCATACATAAAACAAAATCAAAAGAATGATTTACTCTTTTCTTTCCTCTTTCTCTTCTTTGGGAAAAGAAGGTTAGGAAAAAAGCCTAAGCTAGGACTCTGAAGAGCCACCTGCTTATGTCTATCACCAGGGGAAATATTTTTTCTATTTATCATTTTTATTATTTAATTTTTCCTTTTATGACGATAAATCCCAAAGTCCACTCAAAGTTTGTTGTAAAAAAATAAACAAGTCATGGAATATAAACGTTTTGCCAACAATAAAGTCATAGATGCACATGGACATTTATACAGGGAAACAAGTCTCGAGATTTTATTCCCACTTAAACAAAATTATTTTCTATGATAAGAAAATTTCTAAAGTAAAAATAATGGGATAGAAGCCATCCTTGGGACTTGCCTGAATGACCTCACTGCCCCAATGTTCTTTTGTTTCTGATTATTTGTTTTATAATGCCCATTTTGGGAAGAGACATATTTTCTGAATAAGATGAGTAAGTTACAGTTGGGAATTCTGATAAGGTACATGCTGCTTAAGAAAAATGTGCAGACTTTGAAGCAAATTAATATTATGTTAGAAATCAGAAACTGCCTAAAGATGATTTAATTAATTTTGTCACATCAATGTAAGTTTTAGAAGTGAATGCTCTTTTAAAGATCACTTTTATCATATTCAATGATCAGACAGAATGAATGTCAGCATATGAGAAAGTACATGGGGTTATGTGCAGCAGCAAGTGAAAATATTATTATCTAGAATTATTTGGGAGATACTAGATTGAACTGTATACATATTTGAGTTTAAGTTTAATGAGAATATCAGTTTCACTGGAGTTTACTAGAGAAAAAGAGGAAAATAAAGATGTTTTCAGTGTATACAAAGGCCATAGCAGGTGTGTCTACACCTATTTTATTGACAGCATCTAATGGCTAAAAGAGATTTCAATATCAAGTCATTGTCAGCAAACGTGCCTAAAAATAATTTTAAAGGTCTTTGTAGGAAATCAGATACTCTGTTTTAGGTCCAGATGTTTTCTTCAGGATGACGTGGAGTCTGGTTAAGTTGCCTACATGGAAGTAAATTGTTCTGTGACAATATCTGCAAAATCAAGTATAATCTTTTTCGCTGTCTACATAAAAACAAATGAAAGTTAAGAATAACTTTGATAAGGTGAATTATAGAGAACATTTATATTTTTATATTTGGTTGTGGAACATAAGGCAACATAAGAGAAGTTACGTGCGGGTGACACATGCGTGTGCACACACACATAGACACAGCAGTAATTTTTGCCTTATTCTTACTCTTTTCTGAGATCAGCCCAAATATCAGTAATCTGTTGAAATAAGTTTTATTTTATTTTTCAAAAAAACATATGTTAGGGAAAACATCTACTGATACTTGGTTCTAACCAAATATTTCCTGAAATGCTTACAAATCCTTTAAATCCAGCACTGATGGCAGAGTGAAGGGTATGTTGCTGGGGAGAAAATGCATGCCCAAAGTAGAAAAATTTACCAGTTAAAAATCACAATACCTTAAAAAATATTTTTCAAGGATAATTTCCATTTACCTGATAGGTTCTTCATAAAAAATTATAAAATATTTTAAAAGACAACATTCAAATAATCTGTTTTCATTGCTTCCATTTTACAATCAAGGGTTTGGGCTAGATGATAATTTTTTTTTTAAGCTCTAATACTGTAACATTTTAGTCAATATAAGGTGTTAAAATGTGTTCCACTGGTTCATTTAAGTGGCACTTGAAAAAAGCGACTTAAAATTGTGAAGCCTGACAATACAACCCTTTTAATTATAATAAAGTCTAGTCCTAGGGAAAGAAAGTAACTTATTCCAGGGTACCTACCCACTCAGGTATCAATCAGTGTCACTACTTCCAAATCTGCTTGGTTAATAAATATTTTGCTTTCGTCTTGTTTTGTTTTATTAAAGACTTTAGAGTCCCAGTCCCTACCACCAGAAATTTTGCTGTAGTAGTTATGGAATGAGATTGGGAATTTTGTTTCTTAGAGAGATTCTCAATATTTTGATTCGCAGGAGAAGGTAGGAAACAGACTACCTGAGATACAGTGATGGAGAGGAACAGGTATGTCACATGGTTCTGGGCAGGATCTCCATTGTCACACACAAGCATTTTTCCTAACAAGTCCGTTATTTCACGCCCCAGGGCACCACCTTCCCAGTGTTTTCTGCCTTCTAGTCGAAAAACATATTAAAAGAGTTTTCCTTGGTGTCTAGGTTACTTTACTTTATAGGCTTCCTGTGGAAAAGAACATTCCTGAAGAAAACAAGAATTAAAAGAGTGGATCTATATAGCCCTTTACTTACCATCTGTAGCCCTTTACTTCCCCCTCACTTTCTAGAAGTTTCATTCAGCTTAACTCCCCTAACTCTCATTGTAAAACAGGAATCTAGCCATCTCCGTGCTACAGTCTTGAGCCTTTTAAGGCAGTCTGCAATTTGAAAATGATTTACTTTATCTCAGGTCGTGGTAGATATATAAAATGAAGTGAATTTCTCTAAATGGTTAGAATTCATCATAAGAAGAAGGCTCTCTGAATACATTTGGCATAAGAATTTCTTAACCTTTTTGGTCATCAAAGTAAAGTTTAGATAAAATGAATATTAAACTAAAACCATAATAAAATTGGTTATAAATAGAGACAGTGGAGAGCAAAAATTGCTTCTAAAATCTTTCACGTGGAATTCCAAGCACACCAATGTTCCTATTCTGTCAGTCCTCAGTGTAGATTTTATGGATTCACTGTGTGCAGATTGTAGCGAAAATATACATCTCTGTTCTTTATGCTACTATGAATGCCAAAGTTTAGCTTAAGGCTTTTTTTTTTTTGTAGCACACTATAAGAAATACATTATAATTCAGCTCTCAATGAAGTGACTCCTGATTTTCTTGTTAATAAAAAAAGTGAATTAGTCTTTTATCTACTAATTTTAAGGAAAAGGTTAGAAAACAGAAAATAAATTAATGACTTACCTCTAAATACGTATGACTCCAGATAAAGCACTAAAGATTTACTGCAGTTTTAGTAAAAAGTAAACTTCAATATAATTTAATTTCTTTTTGCATTCCATTTAAGGAACGGTTTTCACTGAGGTTGACAAAACAAATTAATTATTTAGTCATGTCATTTATAAGGCAGTCTTAGGATACTGACTTTGAGAATCAAATATACAGTTAAAGCCATACTAGACTGCCAAATAATGTATAAAAGCATTTATGAACATTTTATGCTTGCATTAGAAGGCTGATCTGTTAAACTGGTGACCTTTTTTATTTAAAAGAACAGCAAAGAGATTAATGTTATTTGTTTTCCCTATATGGTTTAAGAAACTATTTATGGGTTGCATTTAGAAATTTATCAATATTAGACATGTGTATAATTCTTATGTTCAACATAGTTGGGGGCCAGGGAGTGGTTAATTAATATATGTACTTCAAATGTCGTAAGTGGATACCTATTAAAAGGTATATAAAATATAAATAGTACAGTATATTTTCAGAACTTTTAAATAAACACAAAGAATATATAGGTATGCATGTTATAATTTCAAAGTCAATACTAGCACAGAAGTTTTTCTTATCTAAATACATACTCGAATACTTCCTAGTTCAACACATGCACCTACAAACACATGGTCATGCACATAACCTTGCTTTCTGCCACTTGCAAGAAAGTTAGAATATACAATATTATACATTGTTTCAACTCAAATCATACTGGAAAATCAATGAGGATGGCATTTAAAAATTATGATCTAAGAAATCAAAATACAGGGAGATAAATATTCCATATAGTAAAAACACTGAAGACTGATGCAAAGTTAAGATTTAAATTGCTTGTCCCAATGATCTTGTAAGATAAGGAATAGAACAGGACTGGTTGTAAACGCTCCAGAATGCTCTGTTTGGCAAACAGGACTAGAGCATTTGTGATCTACCAATCCAGGACAAAGACTTCTTAGACTATCGATGCTTCAGATCGCAGAGAAATGTTGTGGCTGTGGGTAGCTCTCCGCAAGGCAGGCGGCGCTGACGGACATCTGGATGCCCACCTGGATGGGAGACGGCGATTTGCTGGTCGAGCCGGTCGGGAAAATCCTTTTCCATGTGCGGCTTTCACTGCCATGGACTCCTAGGATACAGGTAAAGACGTTCATCTCCCTGCACAGGCACCCACAACGGGCTTAATGTATTAAGAGTCTCAAGTATGGGATTAATACATTGCAAATTTACAAGCAAGAAAAAGCACTGAAAAACAAACAGTGTATCTATTGAATGTTTGTAATTAGAACATTCTAATCAAAGCAAATAAATATCAATAAGGAATATGGCACTTGATAATTCTGTTTATCTCCTCATCTTGGCAAATTTTAATAATAATTTTAATAAAATTGGTCTCTTTTTGGAACTAATTATGAGCTCGAGATTCAAAAGGTCAAGCTGAATGAAACTACAGATGTTGCCTAATGGAATATTGGGATGTTTTAGTGTTATTTGGGAATAAAAAGATAATTTATAGGATAAAAAGGTTCATTTAGGTTACTTGTAGACATTGTAAGCCAAACATACGCAAACTAAATGATTTATTGGATGCTAACTTTTCTTCACTAAGAATTTTCTTCACTGTTACTATCTTTCAAAAGTTTATCATTAAAATGCTTTGAAATACAACTTCATTCTAATTAATTACTAGTAAAGACTCGCTATCTGTATTGAGCATCTTGTAGTAAGTGAAAATATTTTCTTTCACTTTCTTTCATGTTTTCCCTTCTTTTGATTTTAATGGAAGAAAAATACCCTTTAATCCTTACAATTAAAAAAAATAAATAAAAATTTTCCCTGATACATGATATACTCTTGATTCTTTTTTTTTTTTTTTTTTTTTTTGAGAGTTTTTTGCTGTAGGGTGCATGCACTCACCGGAAAGACAGAGATAGACAGACACAAAGTGAGAAATCACCCCCTCGGAGGAATGGTCACGCTGCAATCCCTTCTCCTCCATTCTCCTTTCAGGATCTTGGGCATGCAAACACAAGTGCCCGGCATAAGTTTACCAGGTCTAGGATTCAAACCATGGTCAACTACGTGGGAGTCCAGCGACATAGCTATTATGCCAACTGCTGGTCCCACCCTTGATTCTTATTAACAAAGGTTATGCTCTTTAACCTGAGAGGGACCATGAAGATGGCCCCTATTTCTACAGTTTTAGTCATGGCCTGCAAGTAACCTACAATTTCTTTTGCTTTCTTTGGAGACTTCTGTTTTAGACTTGTTCACAGGAGCAAAACAAAAACTTACTCTTACGGAAGTAAAAGGGAGGATTTCCCTCCCAAACCCCCAATCAATGCGAAGAGAGGGAATATCTGCTAGTTAATGCACATTTTGATTGGTTAACATATATGGGTTCTCATTTCCCATCTCCAGGTATAGAACCTTAGAGTTATTTGTAAGCTCAACTAAAAGTAAGATAATCATCTGTCCTTTATGAAAACCAGCAAGTTTTCTGATAAAATAGATAAAATGATATTTTTGCAAGGTTTGAAAAACCACATAAAAGTGACTTTTTACTCCAGAAGGAGGCAACCTGTCTAACTTAAAATCATGCTGCATGTATACTGCATTATGTAAACATAAGGCTTTTGCAACATTGGTTCATAATAACTGTATAAGCTCGAAACCTTTTGTAAGTTAAGTTCTTACAAATTCTATGCATAAAAGGAACTGATGTGTAACTCTTCATTGTAAATACCAACTTGTTTGACCTCTTTTTCTCCTGTAATCAAGATTATACTCATATATGACAGGAACAACAACAATAACAGCAAGGTAACGGTTTACTTAAATGTTCTCTGTTTTTCTTTTTTGGCAATTGCATGCTAAGAATATATTAAAAGAAGAATGTCCTTACTTTCATATACTGTCTTTCAGCTCTACAGATAAAAGAGAAGGCACCATTGGAGACCAGCAGATGGTATAATGGTTACATCACCGGACTTCCACGTAGTTGACTGTGGTTCGAATCCTGGGTCCGGTGACTTAAAACTCATGCTGGGTGCATGTGCATGTGTGCCCAAGATCTCGAGAGAAGAATTGTGACATGACCTTCCCCTTGGGGGGGATGATTTCTCACTTCCCGTCTCTGTGTCTCCTCTCCAGTGAGCGTATACACCCTTTAGCAAAATACCTCTCTTTCTAAAAAAAACAATGGCGGCACTGTTTTAAATGATATGTTTTACCCATATTCACATTTGTGTGACTAATCCCAAGAAAGACTATGAATCAAATACTAAGAATGACTGAGCCAATCACAGTTAATAACTAAAAAATTAAGGGTATTTAATAATAATTTCCATATTCTTTTTTAAAAATATGCCTTTAAGAGGTTAAAATTCAATAAATCAACACATGCATGTTCTGAATTTTGTTTCCAGAAAGAAATAACAAACATTTGATCTTCTTGAGGTTCTGAAGCCCACTTACTATATTTATATTATCCTATTTCAAAATGTAATTAAGTCAGTATAGTAGTTTTAAGACTGCACCTTGAAGTTCATGTTGAAGGATATTTCTTTACAAAGGGTCAAGAAGCTAAGATGACAAAATATGTGCCTACATTCTACTTAGATGACTGAGCAGTTGACTCAATTCAGAGTCATTACTACATCTGGGTACAGTTCTACCAAAATAAGTTATTTGCTTTCTCACCTCTGTAATCTTTTTCCAGTTTACTCCTTGCTTCACTCGGTGTCCCCCACATGTAGTTGTCTTTTGCTCAAACTCTTGTTCCATTTGGAGTATTTCTAAATGCTGACTTAACACGTCCCCACTGCTGATAACAGAATTGCATTCAGCCCAATTATCCTGGAAGCATTTAGAATTTTGCAGTGTAGACCCTGTTGGCATCTCATAAGTTTTCAGCAGTTTTTCCACAACACCATAGTTTGACCTGGGATCAGCTGACCTTGGTCGGCCAGACAAATTACTTGGTCTCCAGTCATGCTCGTGGAGCATATGCCGACGACTGCTAGGATTTCCATGTTCCTGCATCTGTCTCCGTAGATCTGTTGTGGATTTCTTGGTGGGACTATCAGGCACATTTTCCATGGACATAGACATGTGGGCACTGGTTTTCAGCATACCAGACATACTGTCATTTACTGGTATGTTACCTGTACAAGAAGTTAAATTTTCACAGGGCTTAAGATCCTCGGGTGGGTTTGAGTAGTTTTGAATTTGCTGTATGGCACGACAATTTCTATCTGTTCTAAATACAGTTCTGTTAAATTCATCAGTCTTTGCTGCCAACTTTTCATTCCTTGTAGTCCTTTCAAAACCACAGCTAAAACTCCTAGGTGGAGCACTGCTGTGTGTCAATGAGGAGCCACAGTCTTTACTCACATGGAGATCAGGATGAGATTTGGCAGGGTGATCTGGGATCACCATTTCATATTTTGGCTTACTGGGGATAGAGCAGATGTTGTTCTGAAACTGCAAACTGGAGGGGCTCTTTTTTGCACCTGTCTCAATTTCACATGACCACATGTCTAGCCCAACATCTTCATGACATGGAGGCTTACAATCTATTTTGACTTCTGATCCCAAAGAAGAAAACACAGTATGGTCTTTCCAAGTCACCCCTTCATTTGGACACCACGCAGGCATCTCATTCTGCCTTATAAGGAAATGAGGATCACAATGCCTTTCACCTCGTCCCTCATGGGCGCCCCAGCTGTTGTGTTCTAAACTTTTCTTAAGTACTTCATGGGCTGATTCAGAATATAGGCTGGGAAAATTTCTAGAGGTGCTTCTTGGAGGAGGAACTGGTGGAGTTTCATTTATCTGAAAATTGATTGTATCAGTTCCACATTTTTTCATGGAATTGTTTTGGAGCACATTGGTCCAGCTCAGATTCTTTCTATTTTTCTGTATTTCTTTCTCTAAATTGACTGGAAGAATGCATTGGGTATTGTTGATCATGTGGTTTCCATGAGGTGTATTAATTACATTTGGCATTTCCTGGAGAAAGGAATCGGACTTCTTCCTAAGCAATAATAAAACATGATATATTAGGGATAACTTTATTCAGGACAAGATCTGAAATCACAGTTTAACCAATGGATTTTGTCTATGGTAAAAGGAATCACAATCTCCTCAAACATAATTTTTATATAAATTTCCAATTCAAAACTTCAGATATTTCTTATTGTAGGATAATTTTATTTTCCCAGTGTTACATTCAAGGCTGTACGTACATAATCCAAACTTTCCAATCTTGTTTCTCATTTTTTTCTATTACATGAAAATTCACCTAATCTCAGACTAGAATATATAGGCTCTTGGGTTTCTGTTATTGAAATTCTCATTTGTGTATTTTTTCCCTTGCTATTTCCTTACCTCCTCTCTGCCTACTGAGTTCCTACTGATTATGTAGTGTGCAATTAAATTCCTCCCCGTGAATTTGAAATAACAGTTTTTAAGGAAGATAGAAATCTGAATAAAAGTATAATGAAACATGAGTAATTCCAAAGGGAAGTTGTCATCTAGGCTTGGAAGAAAAGTCAAATTTAGATCAACTGATGACATGGTACTTAAGGCAGCTGGATCCCACATGGCCACTGTGACGTGTGACTCCTGAATATGGCTTTGAAAAACACACGGGACCAGCAGACAGTGTAATGGTTATGTCGCTGGACTCCCATGCAGTAGACTGCGATTCAAGTCTTGGACCTCGGAGCTTAAAACTCATGCTTGGTGCATGTGCGTACATGCCCAAAATCCCAAGAGGAGAATGGAGGAGAAGAGATTGCAGTGTGGTCATCTCCCCTGGGGGAGGGGGATTTCTTGCTTTCTGTCTTTCTGTCTCTCCGTCTCTCCAATGAGCAAATGTGCCCTATAGCAAAAATCTCTCATAAAAGAAAAAAAGAAAAAGAAAAACATGTAGGATATATGTGTATGTGCCCAAAATCCCAAAAGGAGGGAGAAATGGAGGAGGTGGGTTTGTGTTGTGATCATCCCCCGAGGGGTAATTTCGTACTCCCCAGAGGAAGTTTCAAAACTACACCCTAAACGTCATGTTGAGTTATATTTATTTACAAAGGGCCAAGAATCTAGGATGCCAAAGCTCCCTCCTCTGTTCCCATGAGCGCATGTGCCCTCTGACAAACTAAAAAAAAAGTTTTGTTTTGTTCTGTTTTGATAACTTGAGTAAAGGCCATATAGGCAAAGTGAACTGTGATAAAAATAGAGTGGCTACTTAAGGAACAAAGATGTATGGTTACACGTCAATTAGAAACTATTTAAAATAAGAATCATGAGCACTTTGATATGGATGGGTTGTAAAGGAGAGTAGGAAGGATAATGAAAAGTGAGAGAGAAATGGAAGGCCATATCAAATTATAATGTCTTTAAATTATATATGTAAAATTTTGAACTTTTTTTTTTAAAGGCTATGGGGTGACAATGAAAGCTTTATATCAGGTGTGATTTGTAGAAGAAAATTGACAAGTCTTTTCTGAGTCATCTAAATAAAAACTTAAATATAGCAACAATGTGGATTCATAAATTAAACTTCATGACTCACATTGAAATATACATCATATGTATATCTCTCTAACTTATAGAAGATTATAAGATAGCTTACAATAAAGTACAGAAAACTATCCATTAACAGAGATAGCTTACAATAAAATGCAGATAAATATGCATTAACAGAATAACAGGCAAAAGTTAAAGGGGCTAGCAAAGGGCAACATTGTGTGTAAGACATGGCTGGCTGTGCTGGCCCCATAGGCAATGGTTAAGAGAGCTAGATCCCACATGGCTGACTCTAGTTTGAATCTTGATTCCAGTGGCTTGAAAAACATACCAGGCACATATGCATGTGTGCCCAAAATCCTGACAGGATGGAAAAATGGAGGAGAAGGATTGCAGTGTACATGAGAAAGCACCCATCCATTAGGAGGTGTTTTTTCCCTCTTTTTCTGTCTATCTTTCTCTCTCTCTCTGGTGAATAGCATGTGCCCTCTGACAATTAAAGAAGTAAATAAATAAAAACTTTAAAAATGATGTGATTGACTAAGACAATATATTGCAAGTTAGCACAAAATTTCCCTCTGAGTTTCCTAAGAACTGAAGACAAACAAGGGAGACACTGTTCTGCTCTGTGAGATAAATGTTGATCTTAGAATAACTAATCTTAGATAGTAGAGAATTCTTTTTTTTTTTTTTTTTTTTTGAGAGGTTTTTGCTATAGGGCACGTGTACTCACCAGACAGAGAGAGACAGCGAGAAATCACCCCCCAGGGGGGATGACCACGCCACAATCCCTTCTCCTCCATTCTCCTCTCGGGATCTGGGGCACGCACGCACACGTGCCCAGCATGAGTTTTAAGCCACCTGGTCTGGGACGCGAACCGTGGTCGACTACATCGGAGTCCAGCGACATAGCCATTACGCTAACTGCTGGTCCCGAGAATTCTTAAAATAGTTTTTCTTTTGGCTAAAGCTTACTCTTACAATTATATATTGTTTCTGAACTGAATGAACATTTTTTTTTTGTGACTTGTGTGTGTAACATATTTACAACATGTTCTGGAAACTATGAGGTATGTACTAATTGCAGAAAAATTAATTACTCTTAGGCATAAGATTTTCAGTAAGATATCATTATATACTTAAAATATCACATTGTTAAATATGACCTAATTTAAAGATGTTTTAAATTGTATACTCTTCTAATGGCCAAATACTGAAAATTTTAAAGAGACCTACATTAGAGAACACTTATTAATTTATTACAGAGTTCACCTAAACACCAAAAGAGAAAGTATTCCGAGTGGTTAAATTACAAAGAGAATTGGAAGATTTGATATGATCCAGAGATCCCACTCCTCGGTATCTACCCAAAGGACAGAAGAATTCTTCATTGGAAAAGTGCTTGCACATCGATGTTTATTGCGGCACTATTCACAATTGCTAAGTCATGGAACCAACCCAGATGCCCCCGTATGGAGGAATGGATTGAAAAACTGTGGCACATATACTCTATGGAATACTACTCAGCCATAAAAACCAACAGAGCCCTGGCTTTTGACAGAAAGTGGAAGAATATGGAAGATGTACTGCTGAGTGAGGCAAGCCAGGCTATGAAGGAGAGACATTATATTTCCCCACTTAACATATACCGTTTGTCTGCATTCTATGTCTGAAACTGATTGACTAACAGTTGAACAAACACAAGAGATGGGTGTGAATGTCAGATGAGGTGTATGTGGAGGAGTGGGGCCCAACGAAAGACATTTGGAGAAGGGATACAGAGGTAGAGCATTGATGGGATGGGGAGGTGTGGTGTTATCTGTTGAAGATATTTCGATCAACGGGTCTGGGGAGAAATGTTCATATATCGAAATGATCTCATTGTAAGCCAAACAATATGATTGAAAGTATATACAAAAATAAATAAATTAATTAAAAAAAAAAGAAACTACTGAGACACTAACCAGTGCTATGGCTAATATTAAAAACTGAACATTCTCCCTATAAAAAAAAAAAAAAAAAGAGAATTGGAAGATTTGTTTTAAGAATTAGGGGACAGAGAAGTATACAAGATTCTCTCTCCCATCCAAGATAATAAATTTTAATAACTTTAATAATTCTAACGGGACCAGCAATTAGCGTAATGGCTATGTCACTGGACTCCCATGTAGTCGACCCGGTTTGAGTCCCAGAACTGGTGGCTTAAACTCACTCTGGGTGCATGTGCAGGCGTGCCCAAGATCACAAGAAGAGAATGGAGGAGAAGAGATTGCAGCATGGCCATACCCCCTGGGGGGGGTGATTTCTTGCTTTCTGTCTCTCTGTCTCTGTCTTTCCAGTGAGCATATATGCCCTATAGCAAAAACCTCTCAAAAAAAAATTCTCATTAACAAAATGTAAGGAGGAGACACTTTGGATTTATTAACTAAAAACAACATTCTTTTTTGATTCTCCAACATGAAACAATCATAGTAGGTGTACAAGCCTACCTTCTGTGGTTAGACCGCTGTCGAATTTCTTCTTGAAAGCTACATAACTCTTCACTGACTTTGGCAAGTTCTTCAAGTGCCTTTATACATATAAGCAATAGCATGTTAGCACTTCGAAATGTAAATATTTCTTTAGAAAAAGTTCTTGGCCAATCACATCATACTTACCGTGTTGAGGGCACCAGAACAGCTCCTGGTCTTCTCCTCAGAAGTCCTCAGGTCAGGCCAGGTCTCAGATTCCTCCTGCCTGTCTCTTGCCAAAGGATCTAGAAATCCTACTTTCGATTTTTTTGTTACTTTTTGTTCCTTACACACTTGATTTTCTTTGTCAAGTAAACCCTGCTCTGTTTTATTTTCTTTTTCCAAACTATCCCTGTGAGCAAATTCACATTGTCCTGAATAGGGGTAATGTGGAGAAGATTCCACCATTTTGTCTTGAATGGCCTCCTCACGATCAAGACCCATGATCTTAGCACGTTCACTCATATTGATCTTCCTCCGAAGCTTTACTTCCTGACAAAGCTATAAAAAACAAAATTATTTATTTCCTAATTCACTTTGCATATAGTCTTGATACTAAACACACCATTTTGAGAATCAATGCTTATACCTCCAAACTGTGCCTCTGAAGTATGAATTAGCTGGAACAACTTTGACAAACCATAATGACTACTTTTAGTAGGTCAGTGCATGGACACTAAATTCTATCTTTCTGTCTAGAAATAAAGTCATTCAATAATAAATAAATAAATAAACCTATACCTGTATGCATATAAATCTAGAAGCCCTGTTACAAAATTGAAATGATCTGAATCAACTAATGGCTATGCGCTCCAACTGCTTTTATAAAGAAGAAAGAGTTTAACATTAAATTCAGGTTTTTAAAATGTATGATCTACTTACAGTTAACTGTCTCAATAGCTGACAATCTCATATGTAAGTTCCTTAACTTGACATTTGTCAATCAAAAGTGGTCAGTTATGTTGGTGAGGGCTTAGACATTACTGAAATGTTTTTAAAGCTAAAGCTATACACATTCTAAAAGAGTTTCTTATCCAGATTAAAACAGATGTGGCAATGCCTTATGTTATATAATAGAATTCTGTCTTTGATCATTTTCTAGTCTGCGTTAAAGTGGACTCCAAAATTATTTCTTGAAGAGACCTAGTTAAATCTGTAGCTATGCACTCAGTTCACCCCTAAATAGAGGGGAAAAACTGATCTCATTAGGCTTAAACCTTGGAAAAGACTATGAACTGTAATCCTATGTTTAAAGTATGGTTAGTGCCTGTTAACTAGCCTTATTAGGCTAACATTTATCATAGATGGAACTTATAGAGCTGTCAGAAGATTTTACCAGAGGGCGGACTGTTTCAGTTATACAGCTTAAACACCTGGGTAGACTTAACTCTGCATCTTAACTTGTTTTGCTGGGTGTTGCTTGGATACTAGAATCATCTGAGACCGTTACTAACCTAACCTCTCCATCTTTGCCAGCCAAAGACCCATGACTATAGACCAGTTCCTAATAGTTTTTGGGTTTTTTTTGGCTATAGGGCACATGTGCTCACTAGAGAAAAAGAGACACAGAAAGAGAGAGAAAGTGAGAAAGAGGGGTCTCAGGTAGGATGACCACACTACAATCCCTTCTCTTCTTCTCCTTGGGGTTTTTGGCACACATGTACATGTTTCTGGTATGTTTCTCAGGTCCAGGATTCAAACCATGCAGTCGGCCATGTGACATCTAGCTGCCTTAATCACTAAGCCAACTGACTGGCTCCAAATCAAAGTTTTGAATTGATTTGACCTAAATATCTCCCTGTTGATCCAATTAGAATTTCCAGCTAAAGAAGTTAAGTGAGCAAACAACACATTTTCCAAAGAAAAGAGGAATGACAAGCAGATTCTTCTTTCAATTTCTAATCATATACGCCATGCCTGCTTTCTCAGCTGTTTTAGAGGACGGAAGAAAAGATTTGATAACTACTGTTCTTTATTTTTCCCTTTACCATGTCAGTTTTATTTTATTTATAACCAATTACATAGCTGTTAATAAGAGAAATGTTTGTACTATAAGCACACAAAGCAATTACTTTGATTGCCTGCAAATAAAGACCAAAGAGTCTGTTAAAATAACTGCTTTGAGAATATGCAGAGGGACCAGCAGTTAATGTAATGGCTATGTCGCTGGACTCCCATGTAGTTGACCACGGTTCAAGTCCTGGACCCGGTGGCTTAAACTCACACCAGGCACGTGTGCGTGTGTGCCCAAGAACCCGAGAGGAGAATGGAGGAGAAGGGATTGTGGCGTGGCCATTCCCCCCGGGGGATGATTTCTCGCTTTCTGTCTCTCTGTCTCTCTCTGTCTTTCTGGCGAGCACACGTGCCCTATAGTGAAAACCTCTCCAAAAAAAAAAAAAAAAAAAAAAAGCACCAATCTGTTATTTCCCGGTGTGAGTTTAAGCCACCGGGTCTGGAACTCCAAACCACGGTCGATTACATGGGAGTCCAGCAACATAGCCATTACACTAACTGCTGGTCCCGATCGGTGCATTTTTAGAGTGAAATTTCAAGTGTTTATTTTTCACATGAGGTTATAGACTGAGCATAGTTCTTATTTTTGGTCTAGTAAATGTCACTAAGACATGCATTTCTTAGGTGGAATAAGGAAAATAAAAATACAGCCATGTGCTACATGACGACAGACAGTATATATGATGGTGGTCCTATATAATTATACTCTCCAGCCTCAGTGAGTAGCAGGCTGTACCACCTAGGTTTGTGTAAGTACACGCTCTGATGTTTGCACAATGATGAAATTGCCTAACACACATTTGTCAAAATGTATCCCTGTTATTAAGTGGCCCATGATTGCAGTTTCCAATACCAAACAAACTTCAACAAAAATTCCATTCTGAGTTTGAAGTCTATAATATACCTGAAACAAATCAACTCATACCTCTTCTATCTTCTTTTGCATGATCTTCCATTGACTTTCCCATTCCTTTCTTTCATTGTCAAACTGGTCCAGTAGTTCCATCTTTTCCTTGTGCCAGTTAGTCTCTGTGTTCTCCCCCTGCTTATGTAGGTCCATGGCAACTGTGTGAGTGTCAGCAAAGAAGTGTTTCTGCTCGTCTCTGCCTTCTCTTAACTGTTTCTTGGAAGCTCGAAGGTATTTTATTTGAAGCAGTCTCACTTGCCTTGAAAATAAAACCTAATATAAACATAACAAGAGAGAATTCCAAATCCATGTGCTTTCTGGAAACATATCCTATCATTTTGTCAAGAGCCATCAACATAAACTATAGAAAAACTAGACTTAAAAGAAGAGATCAAACACTCTGCTCATGAAAAAGAAACTAACAGTCAATAAAGCAGTAAGTATTGTCCAATGTTTTTGTTTTCTCTTTTCAAAGACCAGACAGCAAAATTATATGGATAAGATGGCGAAATGTACATGTGAAATATAAATACTCCTTTAACTAACTTCAGTCTGAAAATAGGATTTTCACGAATACCTAAGTATGGAAACACAAAATTCAACTGTATGGTCACATCTACACAATTGTGGCAGACTCTGCTATAACAGAACTATTCTTTCTATCCTGATGCAACCTGCTAATAAAGTTCTGTGACTGAAGTCCTGAGCCCGTGTTAGACTATAGTTGCAATTTTGTATTCAGAGACCAACCCCATGCTAAATGTGATTGCTTTATCAACTAAGACCCTAACATTGGGAGTCAATTCGAGACTGACATACTGGCCAGAAAGCAACTGAAATGAAAAAAATAAACTCTTTATTTTACTTCATCCAATAAAGTCTAAAAAGTATCAAAGATGCTGTGAAGAAACACGTTAAATTTATCCACGCTTTATTTTCCTTCTAATATACTACATACCATAACTTGTTTAGGATATTGAATTCAGAGAACTGAAAAGATTTTGCTTAGTTTGCTAAGTCCTCTGTTAACATAAAGTAGTGACTGAAACAATTAGATTTCTGGCATTCAGAGCATGTGTAGTAGGATTCAAAGAGTCAATTAAAGATACTAGACATGTAACTCTGTTATGTTACCTAAATTTTCTGAGCTTTAGTTTATTAACCTGGGGATATTCAACAGAATTTTATAAATATTCAACAACATATTGAATGAAAACTAGTTTGAGAATTTTTTAAAATTTATTTTCTGCTTTACAAAATTTTGCTTTGACTTCAGTTGAAAATAATTTTTAGGGGTCAGCAAATGGCATGGTGGTTAAGGCACTCGATTCTCACACAATTGACTGTGATTTGATCCCCAGATCTGGTAGCTTGAAAATCATCCCAGGCATGTGTGCATTCATGCCCAAAATCCCAAGAGAAAAATGGAGGAGAAGGGATTGTGGCATGGTTATCTCCCAGGGGATGATTTCTCACTTTCCCTCTGTCTCTCTTCAGCAAGCACTGCACCCTATGACAAAAACCTAAGGTACAAAATAGAAAAAGAAAGAAAGAAAGAAAGAAAGAAAGAAAGAAAGAAAGAGAAGAGAAGAGAAAGAAAGAAAGAAAGAAAGAGGGAGAGAGAGAGAGAGAGAGAGAGAGAGAGAGAGAAAGAGAGAGAGAGAGAGAAAGAGAGAAAGAAAGAAAGAGAGAAAGAAAGAAGAAAGAAACCTGTATTAAAAAAGTCGTATACCTTCTTCAGAGGGTAGAAAACCATGTTTAAAATGTTTACATGAGTGTTTAAGACAAGTATGTCTATAAGAAGTCTAACTGTTTATTAGGCCATTACCAAAATACCTTAACTTACCCTTAGGCTTACGCTAATTATAGACAAAGTTCTCAAAGGTCAAAAGCAGGCATTGTAGAATTAACCAGACTACAAGTGCCAACTTTTTATTCACAGAAGATGTCTGTATGTATCATATGCTAAATATAAGATAAACATCAAAGACTAATTTTACTTTGGCAGACTCTTCTGAGAAATACATATCAGAACAATAAAAAGCTCTGAATATATATTTTTGAGCTCTAAAATATCAATTGATTATAAAAGACTAATGAGGAGAAAAAACATTAGCTATATGTAGATGCAGGGCTCCACTTTCAAAAACACCCTAAAAATCTGGGGATGTATATTGTTACTCTTCTTTAAAAATTATTTGGTAAAGACACCGTGACAATTTTTATTTATTTCTATGATTATTTCAGTAAAGACAAATAATGAATTTTAGAATTAACTAATAAAGGGAATAGCAGATGGCATAATGGCTATGTCGCTGGACTCCCATGTAGTCAACCATGGTTCAAGATCTGGACCTGGTGGCTTAAACTCACACCAAGTGCGTGTATGTGTGTGTGCCCAAGAACCTGAGAGGAGAATGGAGGAGAGGGGATTGCGGTGTGGCCATCCCTCTGGGGGATGATTTCTCACTTTCTATCTCTCTGCCTCTCTCTGTCTTTCTGGCAAGCACAGGCACCCCATAGCAAAAACCACTTCAAAAAAAAAAAATAAGAGTTAACTAATAAAGATGTTATTATGCCTCATTTTTACCTACTTAGCTATGGTCTATTTCTAACCTTATTTTCCATCCTCCAGTAATCTCTCTCTCTCTCTCTCTCTTTTTTTTTTTTTTTTTTTTTTTTTTTTTTTTTTGCCATAGGGTCCATGCACATGCACTTGCCAACTTGCCAGAGAGAAATAGAGAGAGTTAAAGTAGGAAATCACCTCCTGGGGCAATGGTCATGCTGCAATCCCTTTTCCTCTATTTTCCTGTCAGAATTTTGGGCACGCACACACACACACCCAGTGTGCCCTCAAGTCACCCAATCTGGGACTCAAACCATGCAGTCAGCCATAGGGGATCCAGCACCTTAACCTTCAAGCCACCTGCTGGCCCCACCCCTCCTTTTTTTGCTTCCTTCCACATGTAGAAGCCCATAACCAAAGTTCGTGCCATAATCAATGTCAGTGAGGACTTAATACAATGAAGATAATAAAGCATATACAGAGTTTTGCTTTTTCTTTGTTTCAGTGAATCTATAATTGATCTTGATTACCTAGCCATATTGTAGGTTCATCTAATAAATATTCACAAGAAATGCAGACAGTGCTTGAGACTGGCAGACTGCTTTAAAACAAGTCATCCATGAGTATCCAATGGGGAGCAAGTCATCCATGAGTATCCAAGGGGATTGGTTCTAGGGCCCCCAATATCAAAATCCACACAATGTTCAAGTCCCTTGTATACAATGATGTAATATTTCCATATAATCTGTCCATGTCCTCCAGTATACTTTAAATCATCTTTAGATTACTTATAATACCTAATACAATGTAAATATTATGCAAATATTAACAGTTTTACTCTACTGCTTAGGGAATAATGACAAGAATAAAAAGCATGTACATGTTCGGTATAGATGCAACTATCAACCATCATAGGCCTAACTACACAGTACATGTCAGCAGCCAGGTAACCTTTGCAAACAGAGGTTGGTTGAATTTGTCAATGTGGAGCCCAGGGATAGGAAGGGCTGACTATATATTGTAATATCTTTATATTATGTGAGAAGTAGAAATAATATTATTTGGAGGTGGAGAACCTTAAAATGTATTTAATGTTAATCCTACAAAAGCTCACAAAAATAATCTATATATGTTATATGTATATTCATGTAGTGTGTGTGTGCATACACATGAATGTGTGTGCATGCGGTTAAACTAAAACTGTCTTGCTCATCTGAAAGTATTTATCTTTGGAACTTCTTTGGAAAAGTGAAGTGGTTTAGGACATCAAGAGATTGTTGCAAGTTTAATTAGAGTAGTCATACACAGGGAGCAGACTAATTTCAAACCACCAGGAAAAGAGGTACTATATTTCATGTTTTTTCCAAACTGTCTTAAACTCTGGAAATGTAGAGAAATCATTATCATAAAGTTTTCCCTATAATTATGTACCAACTGGCTCAAATTTTTCTTTCTATTCATAACCCCTCTTGAATCACTTCCACCTTCAGAATTTAAAAGATGCCAGATTCTTCTCTTTTCTACCTACTAGAAGATCATTCAGGAATACACTAAATCAGTCCTGCTCCTGGTAAGACGACTATTCATGGACCCGGGTAACAGCCCTAAAGCAGTCTGAATCCTACACTGATTTGCAAAGAGCCAAACTCATCACTTAATATGGACAAGGGCCAATCTATAGAGCTTCCCCTTTCCAGGGCCAGAGCATTTCCCAGAGCCAGGAAATGTAATGGTTATGGATCAGACACAAGCCTTTGCAAGGAAATTTATATAGAGCAATATCTGTGCCAATTTTTGTGAGAGGATTTAGCCTTCCTAGCATCTCTTGTCTTGTAAATATAAACATCAAATGGAGTAGGCCTGATTGTATTGCTTCCTCCTTCAAAAATAAAGTGGGAGTCACAGAATTATTTTGTGGACTAAGTGAACGAAGGGAGAATGCTTAATGAAAGTGTCTAAACACTGAGATCATAGTGAATGCTTAATTAATGCTTGTTCTTGGTTTCTTCTTTCTGCCCTTTCCCTCTTTTTTCTTCTCTTCCCTCCCTCTCTCTCTGCCTCCTTTCCTTTTTTTTATATCTCTCTATGTTAGATAATATTTTTATTTTATTTTTATTTATTTAGTTTTTTAGAGAGAATTTTGCTCTAGGGTGCATGCTCTCGCCAGAGGGACAGACAGAAAGCGAGAAATCACCCCCCAGGGGGATGGCCACACCGTAATCCCTTCTCCTCCATTCTCCTCTGGGGATTTGGGCAAGACATGCACACACCTGGCCTAAGTTTTAAGCCACCAGGTCCAGTCAACTGTGGTTGACTATGTGGGAGTCCAGCGATGGAATAATTTCACCATCTGCTGGTCCCTAATAATTATTTTTATTTAATTAAAAAATTGATAGGAGCCTGCCTATTTGTGTGAATTCTCATGTCCCTTCATGATTTCCTTTTACCTTCAGTATTCTTCAAGTATCTTGAGGCTATGTGTCAAGTTAAATGTGTAGGAAAAAAACTTTTACCTGAAAATTTGAATACGTTTTATATAAAACTACTTTGTTCTGTGTTGAAAAACAAATCAGACTAACGGGACAAGTTGGTAGGGACAGAATGTCCTGTAATAAGAAGTTATGGGGTAAAGGGGCCCAGCAGATTTAAAAACTCAATTTCAGTGCTCTCTACTGAGGCAAATATAAAAGTTCTCTTTGTTTCTAGCTGTCACTCTTTTTCTCCCACAGATATTGGCATCTATGTGGGAGAAAGAAGGATTTCTGCTATCTGCATGTCCCTCCCCCATATCACTTCGGCTCTCTGTTTCATTTCATCCTTTCCAAAATCTCATTCAGAAAACAAAAGATTATTAGAGCAAATGTACAAAGAGAGAGTGAACTGCATTATGTAGTCACACATGGGTTCTTCCCTCAACAACGCTAAACTAGCATTACATAATCACTTTTCACTTACTTTTCTTTCCCCAAAACTGGAAACCAAAATTATACAGTCGTGAGTAGGTTGTCTACGGATGGTAGGAGAAAAATATCAATAGTTGTAACCTTCTGGCCCTACCAATAAGCAAAATTTAAGAGTAACGCGGGGCGGGGGGATTATCTGTTGAGGATAAGATGTATGATAACATCTTTGACTCGACTAATATACAGTGTATTCATCCTGGAAAAATTCATTTTGCATGCTGTAATATATAGTAATTGAATGTGTTAAAAAATAAAATTAAAAAATGCAAAACATAAAAAAATGGGTAACAGAAGGGTCTCACAACAGGTTATTTTATGCCCTAAATTAGCCTCAGTGTGATCACAGGAATGCTTCTTTGTCTGAAGGGTACTCCATCCTTGCTGCATTATGCTCATTACCATTTCCACGTCCATCTTGCCCATGGGCCACTGGAATTTAGCCAAACACACTGAACAGTGTGTTAGGAGAGGTTATTTCACAGCTACTTTTCTCTTTTGAGATTTTTGTTGAGAATATTTGTTCCTTGGGCTCCTGTTTTTTTCCCCTAAACATACAAGTATTCATATAACCAAAGATTTTTCATTTATAAGAGGTTACATATTCCAGTAGGAATGTTATGGACAGTAGGTACTACCAGTCTTACCATTCTTGCCCCTGGGGGGTGATTTCTTGCTTTCTGTCTCTATGTCTCTCTCTGTCTGTCTGGTGAGCGCACGCACCCTATAGAGAAAAAAAAACTCTCCAAAAAAAAAAAAAAAAAAAAAAAAAAAATTCCCATGCTTTGGGCCAGTAGGTGAAATGGTGGATAAGGCACTGGATCACACATGGCAGACTCTGAAGTTGGAGCCCTCTACCCGGTGGCTTCAAAAACATGTGTGTGTGCTTGCTCAAAATCCAGAGAGTAAAATGTAGGAGAAGGGATTGTGGTGTTCCATCCCTTCTTGCATGCATTTCTCTGTCCCCTTCTCACTTAGTGTCAAAATACGCTCTTTGGTGCCCTGGAGGTTTGTCTCTAGATTGGGCAGAGCAACACATGTAGCAAAATTTTAAGTTTCAAAAGATCTGTAGAAAGTGATTTCTCACTTTCCCTCTCTCTGTCTCTCTGGCAACTACACGTGGCCAAAGAAAGAAAAAATCGGGAAAAAAAAATCCCATCCTGTGCCTCTCAGAGCGATGCACCATTTGCCTCCAAAATTCTCTAGGTTTTGTCTAGACTACTATGAATTACTTGCATAACTTCAATTAATAAGCAGATATCATTTCCCTCTGCTATTCACTTGCAAATGCATCTTCCCAAAGACCACCATAATTTGATTTTGTTACAGGACAGAGAAAAATTCTTTTACTGCTGTTTATTGCTACTTCAGCATGTTCCTCATGTTCCAACAAGGTCAAAGAGACACGAGAATGTGTAATTTGAAGAAATCTTTTTGTGTTCTCATTATCCTCTCCTTCCTGGATATTTCTCCAATTACGTATTCAATCTGGAAAACATCCAAGCTATAGGCTCAGTGATTTTACTTAACTTTCAAAATATAAGCTTAGAAAAAAATGTTCATTCAGATAAACAAATGCCATCCTGAACAGAAGATAGAGTGGTAAGGTTCTCTCCTAACTGTAGACGACCCCGTTATGAGTGGCACCAATTTCAGCTCAAATCACAGAAATACTTATGCTGTAATAAATGCCCCATCATTTTGGATAAAACTACATTTTAGATACCAGCAATCTCAAGGATTCTGAACTTTAACGTGCAAAATGTTCCAAAGTCTTTATCCTAACAAGAATCACACTCTAATAAATTTATTTAGTGGAATCTCATGGTGAACAACGTGCTTTCTGCACCCCTGGGAAGCAGCGTTTGAGAAGCACAGTCGCGGGAAGTGGATGGCAGTGTCAGTCCAGAGTTGGGAAATTGACCCTCAGCAGCTGAACAGCCTCTGCCCTGGGAGTCAGTGTAATCCGTTATGCACTCCGCCCACTGTTCTTTATCCCAGACACAGACACCAGCACAGGCAGATGTTGAAATCACCCTCCCCTTAAACAATAGGAAAAGTTCAAAACATGTCCGCTGCAGCCTCACTTCTCTTGCCATAATTAGTCACTTGCTTCGAAAGTTGCCAGAAAGAAACATACCTTCGTGCACTGGGGAGAAATCCTGTGGATGCTCCACCACTGGTCAGTCTAGCAATGCAAGTAAGCAGAGTGGAGATCTAGTTGGCTTAAAGGAAAACACTCAGCTTGGTGAGTCCTGATTCTTCACAAGAAAACAGACTGCAGAGTAAGTCCAGCCATTACACAGAGCGGTACTGACAAGTCCCTTTGAAACCTTCGCCACTTTCACAGGTCAAAAAGCTGCTCAGCTCGCTCAGAGTCACAGCAACGGCTGAGACTACTGTGACGTCAGTTACTTGGAGACGGCCTTCAAGCCACCTCTTCCAACCAGAGCTCTGTAACTTTAGAGCAGCTCGCTCTCTGGGTAAACAACTCCAGGTCCAGGACATTTTTAGCTTTTACAATGGAGCCCAGTATTTTCAAACTTGCCAAAAGAGCTGGTTGTTAATATCACACGATGACAATGGCCAACTTTAACTTTCTTTTATTGGGAAAAGTATACTCATTTTTTTTCCTCCTAGGCAAGAGCTATCCCTCTCCTTGCATGCCTTTTCGTTTTCCCCTTCTCAGCTACTGCCAAGATGCACTCTTTGGTACCCTAGAGGTTTATGTCCAGATGGGGCAGAACAACACATGTAGCAAAATGAAGTCTCAAAAAGTCTATAGAAATGTAATGAACTTCTGTCTTTAAAATAGAAATGGGACATATATAAAGGTCTACCTCCTAGTTCTTTGAAATCTATGATAGCATGTTGTTTCTATCTAAAATGATAGTTATCCACTATGTTGGAGGAAATTAAAGCCCATGGGAATGGATTATTCTTATTATGGGAAGACAAAAAAAGGAAGAAAGAAAGAAAAGAGATAAAAATGAGATACTGACATGGTTCTTTTTTTTTTTTTTTTTTTTGGAGAGGTTTTTGCTATAGGGCGTGGGCGCTCGCCAGACAGACAGAGAGAGACAGAGAGACAGAAAGCGAGAAATCACCCCCCAAGTGGGATGGCCACGCCGCAATCCCTTCTCCTCCATTCTCCTCTTGGGATCTTGGGCACACACACACACGTGCCCGGCATGAGTTTTAAACCACCGGGTCCGGGACGCAAACTGCCGTTGACTACGTGGGAGTCTAGCGACATAGCCATTATGCTAACTGCTGGTCCCAGACATGGTTCATTTTTTAAAGATTGTTTTTGCTGTAGGGTGCACGTGCTCACTAGAAAGAAGCAGAGAGCGAGAGAATTCATCCCCCAGTGGGATGGTCATGCCACAATCCTTCTCCTCTATTCTCTTCTCTAGAGTTTGGGCATGCACACACTCCCGGGTCCAGGATTCAAAACATGGCATTAGTGATGTGGGCCACTATCTGCTGGCCCAGACATGCTTGTTTTCAATTCAAGTGTGCTGCCTCCCAAACAGATGATCAAAGCTTGCCAAGTGGGTGGAAGAGCTCCTTAAACCACTCTTAAATTGGCCTATACTGGAAATGCTGGACTTTGCCTCCCCAGCAACATTTCTAGATATTTTTGTAGCCTTTTACACACATGCATTCAATGATATTTGGTTTAATTTAGTCCAAGGAGGTCCCCAGAGCATTTCTGAACTGAATTCAGCAAATAGGCTAAAGTTTAAGAAATAAGGTCTTAGCCCCAAGTCTGAAGAGTTTCCTGAATGGCCTTTAAAGCATTACCTATTCAGGGCCAGCAGGTGGCATAGTAGTTAAGATGCCAGCCTCCTACATGGCAGACCATGGTTTGAGTCCTGGACTCAGTGGCTTGAAACTCATGTCAAGCACGTGTGCTTGCATGCCCAAATCCTGAGAAGAGAAAGAAATAGAAGGGATTGTGGCATGGCCATCCTCTCTGGGGAGAGATTTCTCACTTTTTCTCTCTGTCTCTCTGGCAAGCCCACATACCCTATAGTAAAAAATCTCTCTTAAAAAAAAGAAAAAAGAAAGCATTACATATTCATGTTCATATTAACATTTTATTTATTTCTTCCACGAGTAAGAGACACAGAGACAGCACAGACCCGACAGGGTCTTTAATCTGTGATCCACCTCAGGGTTCAGTCACGCCTGGATTTTGGACATATGTGTGCCCTGAATACCCAGGGAGCTCTCTAATGTGAACCTGGAACCTTCCTTCCTGGGTCAGTCTCAGTGTGTTTGCTGCATTTTTACTGTTGAGCCACGATCCAGCCCCTCACATTATTTTAATCCCTTTCCAGATAACTAAAAAGCTTCAGAATAGCAACCTGCTCATACTAGGACATTAATTTATGCAGGATGACTGAATGAAATTCTGCCTTGCATTTGGAAATCCTGGTGTTATAATCTCAGCAGCAATAACAGCAATAACAGTCATGGTCATAAGAGATTATTCATTGAGGTGCAACTTTCTACAAGGTTCTGTGCTAAATTATTGAAATAGATAATTATTTCAGTTCAATCTCATAGCAACTGTGTCTGTGGACATTATTAACCTGATCTTACTGATAAAATCACAGCTCAAGGGACTGGAAGGTGACATGGTGGTTAAAGGCACTAGATTCCCACATTGACAACCACGGTTTGAGTCCCGGACCTGGCAGTTTGCTTTGTCTCTTTCCCTTTCTCTCTTTGTCTCTGTCTGGTCATATTTTTAAAATAATAATAATAATAATAAATGGAATTAAATAAATAAATCTTAAAAAGAAAAACAGCTCAGAGAGGTAGATATCTTTTTTTTTTTTTTTTTTGAGAGGTTTTTGCTATAGGGCGCATGTGCTCTCCAGAAAGACAGAGAGAGACAGAGAGACAGAAAGTGAGAAATCACCCCCCCAGGGGGATTGCCACACCACAATCGCTTCTCCTCCATTCTCCTCTCAGGATCTTGGGCACGCACACACACGTGCCCGGCATGAGTTTAGGCCACTGGGTCTGGGCCTCAAACTGCGGTCGACTCCATGGGAGTCCAGGGACATAGCCATTACACTAACTGCTGATCCCAAGAGGTATATATCTTACAAAGGTTCATAGAAATGCATTAATATAGAGGAATAAGACTTAGAACCACTTTCCCTAACTAGAGACCCTGGAATTTTGTCCCAGAGATCTAGGTTTCAATTCTACTGCTATCAATTATTTGTGTAATATTGGAAGCACTCTTTCTTCTTTAAAGCTGATTATATTTACTTCATAGGTTCTGAGACTATGAAAATAGTTCCAGGCACACAATAAATGTTAGTTCATGTCTGCCTCCATTCTTATGAGGACAGGAAGATGATCTTGGGGGGAAAGTGAAGGAGAGTTCCCAAAAGCATTAATACGGACTGATCTAGAATCACTGTTTCCTCTATTATCTCCTCTACTCCAAACCTCTTAACTTCTAAGTGATCTTTGTAAATTAAACTAAGATGGTTTTGCAAATCTTGTCAGAAATCCAGATAGCATGTAACTAAATTACAGGAGAAATTATGTTGCATACTGTCCCTAAATACACCATCTGTCTCAATGCTTTTTTTTTCTTTTTTTCTTTTTTGAGGTTTTTGCTATAGGGCACATAGGCTGGCCAGAAAGACAGAGAGAGACAGAGACAGGAAGCAAGAAGTCACCACCCAGGGGGCATGGCCACGGTGCAATCCCTTCTCCTCCATTCTCCTCTCAGGATCTTGGACATGCACGCACACGTGCCCAGCATGAGTTTAAGCCACTGGGTCCAGGACTTGAACCACAGTCAACTACATGGGAGTTCAGCGACATAGACATTATGCTAACTGCTGGTCCCCCTCAATCCTCTTTTTTCATAGATGCCCCCATAATTATTGATTGTAGGTGTTTCATCTACATCTTGTCATAGCAAAGCTGATCTTAAGTTGTACATAGAATCAAAAGATAGTGAAAGAGTTTGACAAGATTTTTTTTTTTTTTTTACTATGCCAGATGGTGTGTTCTCACTGGAGGGAGGAGAGGAAGGGAGAAAGAGAGAGAGAGAGATAGAAAGCACTCCCCACGGGGAATGGCCATGCTGCAATCCCTTCTAAATCTCTCCCTCCTTTCGGGATTTTAGGACACATACACACACACATATGCCTTGTGTGTTTTGCAAGTCTCTGGGTCTGGTACTTGAACTATGTGGTTGTTCACATAAGATTCAACTGCCTTAACTACTAGGCTATGGACACTGTCAAGAATTCTACTCCAAGTTTACTACTTATTCTAGTATTTTCCATTCCTTTTGTTGAATAATTTACACACACACACACATATAAAATCTGTAAGTCTCATGCCAAATTTTATACCTAAGTACATAAATAACTTAATTAGATGACAGAATACAAAGACAGCAGATATTCAGCAGAGCTTTCAAACTCTTCCCCTAAAACTTTTCCTTTAAAAAAACTCTGTTTTAAGAAAAGTTCTGAGAGTTATCTATTGAGTTGTCAGAAAAGTCATGACATATTTTTCTATGTTTATTCTATGCAAAAAAATGCATTATGACTTTTCTGACAATCCAATAACATAAAAAGAATAGAATTAAAAGACCGATGCTGGAACCTGTGGATGGCATAATGGTTATGTCGCTGGACTCCCACATAGTCGAATGCAGTTCCAGTCCCAGATCCGGCAGCTTAAAACTCACACTGGGTGCATATGTGTATGTGCCCCAAAAATCCCAAGAGGAGAATGCAGGAGAAGGGATTGTGGCATGGCCATCCCATTTAGGAGGTGATTTCTTGCTTTCTGTCTCTCTGTTTCCCTCTCTCTCTCCAGCGAGCACACGTGCCCTATAGCAAAAATCTTTCTTAAGTAAATAAATAAATAAACAAATCAAGACTGATGCAAGCGTATTTAGCCTTGCAGTGATATTTAGACATCTTGAATTACTTGATACTTTCAAGCAAGTGTCAGAATGGCTCAAAACCTTATAAGAAAACGAATACAATTTGTTGTATGATCCATTACTTTAAACCATTTGAATAGTTAAGCCTTTAGATATAAGATTCACTTGAATTATTGCTCTGTCTTGTAAATTGTAACATTCATACTTGATGACTTCCTGATCTTATTTCAATGTATAACAGATAAGTAAATGCATGTATATAGTAACACTTAATGAAAAATAAGTGTGAAAACACTGACTGCTGTGAAGAAACAAAGAAGGAAATCCTAGAAAATATTTTAAAAGGTATGTGTTAATAATAACAAAAAGCTAACAACTAGAATATTTTGGAAGAGATGAAAGAGGGCTATTGAGTGCAGAAATGTCATGAGCAGGTGTTTCCAGACTTAGAGAATTTTAAAGCCAGAAAGAACCTCTGAAATCATCCGGCTAACCATCTCATTTTACAGCCAAGGGAAGAGGCCCTGATGTTAAGTCATCTGCTTAAGGTCACAAGGCCATTACTAGCCCTGCCAAGAATAGAATCCAGGTTTTCTGATTCTTGACATAGTGCCTTGAAGTTTCAAATTCCAAGGAGTTCAAAGGAAGGGAATCAAACCCAGGGATGACAGTCTGGGCTATGACAGGAGAGTGAGGGGGTGATTTCTGGTTTCCCCAACTTTTTTAAAGTTTGGAAAGAGAGAGAGAGAAAGGTAGGCACCTTCAATAAGATCTTCACACTGGGATCTTCTCCCTGGCCTGCAGCCAGCCAGGATCAGGTATGCTTATAGGTGTGCTCGGCCTGCTCAGGTAGACTTGGGATGTGAACCCTGAGCCTTCCCACATGACTTCCAGCATGGTACAGCAGCACCCCAACTGCCTGTGCCACTGTGGCTGGGCCAAGGCTTTGCCAAGTCTTAAATTCAAATTTTCTTCTATGTCCAAATGAGGGAGAGGATTATCTGTCTTCCAACTATGGCATAAGAGTTACATAGCAGAATATTTATTTTGATGACTATCTAAGAGGCTTGTGTTCTTAGTTAATATAAACGCTGGGTCAAATACCAAGACATAAGGATTTTAACTTGGCAGCTGAAAGAAATCTGAGGACAAACATTGCAAGATGGTCTTTCCCATGCGAGTGAATATTTAATCTATAGTTTTCTACTTGCAGGTTGATCCTGAAGCATCACAAAGTGTTTATTATTGAATCTCTTTATGTTATGACAAGCTCGGTTGTTGTGATACTGGATGGTTTCTGACTTCTTGCCTATGTGGCTTTTCAGTCATTTCTTCCCTTACCCTTAAGTACACTTACCACTAACAGGAGTATTGAGTTTCTGTTTTCCTTGGAAAAGAGACTAAAAAGCTTAGAAAAAAGAATACCTTTTGAAAACTGAACTCATGCTTATGCATGTTAAAGTTTAGAGGCTATCATAGGTGACATGTTTCAAATAATCCTTCCTTCTAGAAAAATGCATGCCCTTTGCAATTTTCACATTATTTTAAGATACATGATCTCAGTTGTTTAGCAGAACACTTGGATTTTAAAATATCTACAATTCCTAAGGAGAGGTCTTGGACACTTCAGTTAATGTTCCATTTAAGAAATATTTGTGAATAGCAACTCTGTGCCAGAATCTGACAAGGTTTCAAAAAAGAAGACACATCCTTGCCCTCAAAAGCTCAGTCAGCTCAGAAGGTGCCCTCAAATGTGACCTGCCAGAGGACTGTTCCCATCTCAAGTAGGCCACTACCTTGAAATACATTTACAAACCAACTGGAGAGCTCCTGTTGGTAGTACTCATAGCATTCCACCAAGGGATCAGCGTTTCCGGTTACCCTTGGGCCAGGCTGCACGTGCTGATCACTCAAAGAATTATATTACAACAACAAACCAACTAAAAACCCCTAACTCAAACTTGAACTTCACCCCAGACATTTTGAATCAGAGCATCCATGGGTAAAGTCCAGGTTTCTGAATTTCTACAAAGTCTCACAGCTGATTCTGTCAAATTTGGTCTTGTGTTATTTGAGTTCTAGAATGAGAGTGTTTCAACTGGTAATAAAATACAATTCTGAGACTTCTAAGGCTCTAGTTTGGGGTATAAAAGCATGAGGGTCGCACACAGACTATTTATTATTGTTGAAAGTTCATATTTAGATTGCTGTGCTCCAGCTAACGTGCTGTTTTCTCAGGGCTGGATGGTTTTCTCTAAAATCATGGGGTGCTGGCTCTCTTTTCCATTCTGAGGGTGGATGACATGTCAACAGACGTTTTTAGTCAGGCAGATCCGTCATGGGACTTATGTACAGGCATTTCCAGATGACAGAAATATGCCAAAGAAAGTTTTGAACTATCTGTTCCTTGTATGTATTGGTCCAAATTCTAAATAAAACAATAACATAATTGAGAAATGTGGGCTATTTAAAACTAGAAGCAAAATTTGCTTACAGTTTTTAAATGTGTTTCTAGCGTATAATTATATTTTTTACAGATTCTTGACTTGGGAAATGTTGATAATGATAACAACAGAACCGCAATGACAAACCCTTAACCTTAGTCAGAATGGCTGTTACTAAAAAAGATAAAGAACGACAAGTGCTGGAGAGGCTGCAGTGAAAAGAGAACCCTCCCACGCTGTTGGTGGGAATGTAAATTAGTATAGTCACTGTGGAGAATAATATGGAGTTTCCTCAAAAATCTACAAACAGAACTACCACACAACCCAGTAATACTACTCCCGGATATTTAGCCAAATGATAGAAAAACACTCAGAAACACATTTGTACTTCCATGTTTACTGCAGAATTCTTTTTTTTTCTTTTTAAATAATTTTATTTAACTTTATTTATTTATTTATTTATTTATTTTAATTTGATCAGAGAGGAACAGAGTGAGAAAGAGAGAGAGAGAGGGAAAGCGAGAGAGCAAGCCACCAGGTCTGGGACTCGAACCCTAGTCAGCCATGTGGGAGTCCAGCACCCTTAACCACCATGCCACCTGCTGGCCCCTACTGCAGCATTACTGACAATCTCTAAGACATGAAATCAACCTAAGTGTCCAAGAATGAACTGAAAAAATGTGGCAAACATACCCTATGGAATATTACTCAGCCACCACAAACAATGAGACCTTGTCATGTGATACAAAGTGGGTGCATATGGAAGATTTAATGCTAAGCCAAGCAAGCCAGACTATGAAAGACAGACAGTGTATGTCCCTGCTTAATAGATATTGAATGTATAGGCTCTATGGCAGAAACAGAAAGGTTGGTAGATATAATAGCAAGGAAGGCCAGGTTAGATTCCAGAGACTGTATTAGAGGTTGTGGATAGTTAGGAGTGGAAAGAAGGGGCTCAGGAGGAAAAAAAAAAAAAAAAAAAAAGAAATTAACAGACACAAGAATGTAAAGTTATCTGTTGCAGATGACATATATAGTAATACCTTTGACTTGATTGACATGCACTGCATGCATGCTTTGAAAAACCATGCTGTATACTGCAAAAATATACAATTAAATATAAATTTAAAAACTGAAAGAAATACAAATAGAAAATCAAAACAATAAAGGGACTGTTCTAAGACTATCTCTTACAATGACCAAAAGAGCTGTGAGAATGCTCATCCACCACAAGAGGGCTACCCTGAGTCACTTCTCTTTGCTAGGAAGATCAGGATGCAGTACAGGATGACTAAGAGGACTTTCAGAAATACGCATGAATGGAAGGATGCAGGAACTAATCCATACTCCCCCAGGGAGTTACTAGCCCACCTCTATCTTCTACCGGAAGTGTTCATCACTACTTGGTGAAAGCATTGTATTTCTAGTAATTGTCTACTAACATGCAACTGATAAAGGAAGCAATTACTGGCTAGTCACATCATGGCCCAGAAAAGGAGAACAGCTAGCACACAGAAAGGACTAGAAGGAACAAGTCAATATAGGTAAGCTTTTAGACCTTGTGGAAGCTATGTGTTTCCTTCATGATGTGTGAAGTAGGGGATGGGAGGGAAGACTGAAGGGGAACTACATGCTAGATTTTAAGCACCTGGTGTTCAGGTGAAAGGAAACATGGCATCATGATGTGAGAAGACTATATGGTAAAGGATCTGGAGATGACAGTACAGAAAGGGAGGCCCAGAGTTGCACTTTGGTTTAGCCTCCAGCCCTACTCTCATCCGACTTCTGGAGAACCAGCCAGACCCATCCTCCATGTTTACAGAAACGCAGTAACTAGGGAGTAGCTTACCCACGAAGACCTTAAAAATCCATAAAGGAAAATGGGATAGAAACAGAGTAGCAAATTGGTGGTATCGTGTAAAGTGAACAATGTTCAAGTGCAAGAGAGCACTTACTACCCCGAAAAGTGTTGTGCCCAGCCCTAATGCTATTGGGTTGTTGGGAAAGTTTTGACAGGTTTTCCTATGCAAAAATACATCACGACTTTCCTGACAACCCAATATATGCTAGTGACATGTTTTGCAATAATAAGATTCATAAAGAATACTCTTTCTAATCCAACTAGTTTGAATTCACCTTATTTTTAATCCACTCTATTTCTACAAATATTTAGACTTCAAAAAAAATTAGCTTCTTCTGCATCAGCTGCATTTCCTCTAAAATGAGGAGTATGACCAGAGACATGAGTTTCTTACAGAGACGATCAGAGATAGGAGCATCATGAGTTTCCTCTTCCTCAAGACCTGTAAGGTCCCAAGCTGGAGGATCCTCACTTCCCTTCAACTACCTCCCTTGGCTGTTTCACTGTGGCTTCTTCCCTTAGACGGAGAGTAAGCATATTAGAATAACGCCATGGCCCTGGAACGCAGCACATCCGCATTCCCTTTTGGGACCAGCAGTTAGGGTAATGGCTATGTCGCTGGACTCCCATGTAGTCGACTATGGTTTGCGTCTCGGACCCGGTGGCTTAAACTCACACCAGGTGCAAGTGTGTGCATGCCCAAGAACCCGAGCGGAGAATGGAGGGCAAGTGCTCAGATTTCTGGGAGGCACCTGAAATTCATAGTCAGTCAGTCTGGTCATTTGTCAGGTCGGAACTCCCTCTGTGCAGTTCTAAAAGGCTGAGTTACGCCAACAGATGGGATGTGCAACTTTAGAGGTCTGTTTTATCTGGCTGGTAGTTAATGATACACGGGGAATGAAATAAAATGTGAAAAAACAGTACATGTTCATGAAAAAGGAGGAAGGAGAATCCAAACTACACACTAAAGTAGGTTTCTAACTTTGAGAAATAAAAGACTGTATATGGTCTTTTGTTTGTTTGTTTTAAGCATGGCATTTTAAATATATATGTGTGTGTGTGTGTGTGTATTAGATTATCTTTGCTTACTAAATCATCTGGGGCAAGCTTCTCTCTGCTTCTCTTACTTTCTTAATGTTAAAATGCATGAGTTAAAGCAGACACTTTATTTAAGGCAGGATCTCCTTATCGCAATTTTCCTGCCTCGGCCTCCAGCTGTGACTACAGGTGCGCACCACCATATACAGCACTGTTTTTTGTTTTTGTTTTGTTTTGTTTTTCAGACAGAGTCTTGCTAATATCGCCCAGGCAGCCTCCAGCTCATGATCCTCCTGCCTGACCTTTACAAGTGGCTGGGATCACAGACATGCATCACCACATCCAGCCTCTGAGTTGGACCAGAAATGAACACCAGCCTCCCAAGTCACAGCCTGTAGAGACAGCATCTCAGCTGTGGGTGCCACCACAGCTGAGCTGAGGCAGATACATTTGAAATAATCTTAAAGAGCTTTACTTTAAAGATTCATCATGTTGGACAACTTCAGAAATAAATATTGCTTTCCAGTCTTCAAAAATCACTTATGTAGGGAACCAGCAGTTAGCGTAATGGCTATGTCGCTGGACTCCCACGTAGTCGACCGCGGTTCGCGTCTCGGACCCGGTGGCTTACAACTCACGCCGGGCGCGTGTGCGTGCGTGCCCAAGATTCCGAGAGGAGAATGGAGGAGAAGGGATTGTGGCGTGACCATTCCCCCTGGGGGGTGATTTCTCACTTTCTGTCTCTTTGTCTCTCTCTGTCTGTCTGGCGAGCGCACGCGCCCTATAGCAAAAAACCTCTCCAAAAAAAAAAAAAAAAAAAAAAAAGAAAAAAAATCACTTATGTATCTGTTAACATAGATTATATAAGTAATTCAATGTAAAACACTCAGAAAGATGTTAAGCACACCTTTTGAATCTGTAATTTTCAGAGCTGCAACTCTGAAGTATGCAGGATATTAAAGCTCTTCAGATGGTCAAGAAATTGCATCATTGCTGAATACTTCAGGGGTGACTTGTCACTTTGTTAAATGACTTGGTATTTGAAACTTTTCTGAAAGGTTCCAGTTGTTCTATTGTATTTTTGCTCTACAGCACATTAGCCCATCCGAGAGAGACAGGGATAGATGGAGAAAGAGAAATGATAAAGCACCTCCCCGTGGGGCTGACCATGCTGCAATCCCTTCTCTTCCATTTTGCGCTCAGGATTTTAGGCACGCATACGCACACATACTCAGTGTGTTTTTCACGGCATCATGTCCAGGACTCGAGCTGTGCAGCTGGTCATGTGGGATCCAGTGCCTTCACTACCGTGACACCTGCTAACCCTTTCTGAATTAAATTTCAATTAACTCATTAATTTTTATTCTTTATTTTTATTATAATGTCTAGTATACATATAATGGATATATATCTGTGTATCATACAATGGTTTCTTAAGTCATGTATTCACTATGTAGTAGCTAAATCATGTTCGCCTCTTCAACACTGAACATTCCATTATGCTGTGTACATTTGTTAACAGTTCTACTACATTTTCCTGAAATATGTATATTGACACACCAAACTGTATACTTTTCACTCTACTGTGATACACTATCCCACGGCCACTTTCCCTTACGTGCATTCTTGTGTACATTACAGACTTTCTCATGAATCCACTTTATCCTTCCCTGAGCCTTTGCTGGTATCTACCATTAGTATCTTCATTTTGCACTTTCAAATCCTTCCATTTCCACCCTAGTGTGTGGATACTCAGTATATGTTAAACAAGACATATGTTTTTTGTCTTTCATAGTCTGGCTTATTTCATGCTGCATTATATCTTACAATGTACTAATAATTTAATACAAAAATAACCAAGATGAAAGCATAATTCAATTATCTGAATTTGAAATACCCTAAACAAGAATTTGAAACTGGGCTGTAGTTCTATGAAAATGTATCTACATTTAAAGGAATATTTGGAGCTAAAGCTAGAGTTGACATTCCAAACTTCACTGGCAGCTGATTAAATAACCATATCCCCCTCTGCCATATGAATGGAAGTCAAGAGTGGGGCATGCAGGCCGATAGACTTTCCAAGCTCAGCACTAAATTTTCCTTTGTTTTATGACTGTGTCAGTTATGCTTAAAAATAGCCAACTGAATTCCTTTTTTTTTTTTCCTCTTGAAATTTAGGCCAAAATAACAAGGACACTCCTTCCTATGACCAAGAATGTGCATGCAAGGAAATTTTCTACAATAAGGTTTGCATTCTTAAGTTTATTTTCAGTGTGATGTTTAAATAACACAACTTCAAAGAGGAAAATAGGAGAGAGCCCTTGACTCAATAATTGGGAGGCATTGCTTTCTTGGTGAACAAAGCCTGCGTGTTTCTCTCTAAAGATTAGCTTAATATAACAAAAATAACACAAGTGAGAGAGTCAAAGGGATGGGAGGGAGATGCTGGGGAGTTTCTTTCCAAGATCTTGGGTACCATCTTTATTAACTTCTCTTCCCATGTCTCTATTCTGGTGTAAGGGAGGGATGCACTCTAAATTCTGGCACCCAAAGAACAGCCTGAAGTTACAGAGAAGATGGCAGGAAAAAAAGCACTTTGTGCTATGGGCAGTTTGTGGAGACCACGTTCCACCTCCTGGCCCCCTGCTTGTGCCCTGAGATACAGCAAGGTCTGCATGCCATGACCAAGGGTGCATTTCTCTTTCACTGCACAATGTGATAGAAAAGAGTATGTACACGCAGGCACAATTGGAAGTTGGCCCAGCAACAGGTAGGGCTGAGTTGGAAAAGAGCCTCCCTGGAATCCAGCTGTATAGTAAGGTTGCCTCACTAATGTAAGAGCGTTGTCAGAGAGATTCCAAGTCCTCCAGAACCTATAAGCAGCAGTCAACTTAGTTTTTCAAAGAGCCTACTTTGCTCTTCCCAATGTCTTATGGGAGTTCCATATGTGAATGTTCTGGACAGGGTTCAAGATTCTCATGGAATTCTTGTATAAGATCAATGCTTTAAGAGTTTATAAGGTGCCAGCAGGTGACATGGAAGTTAAGGCAGCTCGATCCCACATGGCCAACTTCGCAATTCAAGTCTGAAACTCGGTGGCTTGAAAATCACACTGTGTGTGTGTGTGTGTGTGTGTGTGTGTGTGTACATGCACATGCCCAAAATCTTAAGAGGAGAACAGAAGGGATTGTGGCATGGCCATCCTTCCTGGGGAGTGATTTCTCACTTTTTCTTTTTCTTTCTCTCTGGAAAGTGCACGTGCCCTATAACAAAAACAAAACTAAAAAAATAAAAATAAAAATAAAAAATAAAATTAAGTAAGACAAACATCTCTGTTATTAGGATGACCAGAAGTCCTAAAGAGAGATCAAAAGATAAGACTTGTGTTTTGATTAGCTCTTACACCTGTCCTTGCTTACTGAGGCCACAAGTTATTGCTAGAAGTATATGCACCACCCCCGTATATATTTATGGTGTCCTTCCATCTAAGAATGGCTAGGGACGTTATCATAATAGTGCTTGGGATAATAGATCATCTTGGGATCCTACTGAGGCTTTAATTCAGTGTGAACATGTGCTTATTATCTCTGGGTCACACACACATTATTCATATTGGTTCTCCTTTCTGTTACAGGTTATTCCTATATGTCTTATTGGAGTTTGTTGGCTTTAAGAACCTACACTAACAAAAGAAACATTTTCTAACACCACCAGTGTGGAAACAGAACTGCTCTCTCACTAGAAGTCTCTTCACAAAGACTATCTGACTACTGAGTGGAAATGTTCTAGAGAGGATTCAGACATCCATTGAGTGACTGAAACTTTAAGGTCTACTCAAACCTGAACAACTGAGGATTCTCTTAGGTCATCGGGAAAATCATGGTGTATTTTTCTATGTAAAGATGCATCATGATTTCCTAATATCACCAGGCTTACTTACTGTAATCTTATTGGAGGCTACATGTATTTTGCATAATTCAAACATAAGACAGTGGTCCTGTGGGGTTTTAAAAAATACGAATGCCTGAGCCTATACATTCAATTTCAATTTGTATAAAGGTGATAGTCAATTCTAAAAACATCCACGGAATTCCAATATGCAACTAGGGCTGAGAACTCCTGATCTAGATTCTTAGTTCTTGACTCCCCTGATGATAAAGAGAGCTAAAATTCTGAAGCCAGTTTCCTAAAGCCACACAGAGTAGTGAGACATGAGATATCGCATGCCATGTTTCTCCACAGAGACCATTACATCAGCAATTTGGGTTGAAAAATTATTTGTGAGATGAAAACACAGGGAGCTTGAGGTTTTGACCTCTGCCTTCTGAGTGTCAGAGAGCTTTCTGGACATTGTGATGGACCTCCAGCAACACTTCCATGCACTTTCAAACCTCCATAGGTAGTTGAGTGTATGTAGCTAGGAAAATGTGGCTCGAGGCGACGCAGATACATTACAACCTTTAAACATTTACTTTCTCTTCTTTTGCCAAAATGGTTCCATTGAGATGATAACCTGGACATTCATCAAGGATCTGACAGATTTGGGTTTTAAAGTGGTTGCTATCCCTAATAGGAGATTTTTTTTTTTTAAAGCAAACACTTGAGTAATTGACTAAGCATAGCATTTACCTCATTTCATTCCTTTTTTTGTCAAGAAGTTCTGCCTTGCCCTCTGATTCTGCGAGATAAAACCAGAAGTAGGCATCGACAGATTCCCACTACTGGTTGACCACTCCAGGTCTATCCTTCTCCCATCAAAGTAAAACAAACACACAAAACAAGTCATGAAGAGTACGGGCAGCTATTTTGAATCCAACTGCACAATTATTGAACTTTCGTTTTTATTTTTGTCTTTTTAAATTAATAGTTGAAGGGATTTGTGTGTGTGTGTGTGGGGGGGTGAGGCTCTCAATAAATCATAGTCCTTTACAAGTTAAAATTCCTGAGACTCAAAAGGCCAAGACAAATACAAACTTTTGTTGTAGAGCTAAGCATCTCTATCCATTATTTGTTTTGCTGAGGCACAGACACTTTGCTTTATCACGGACTTTCATATCTACCACTATTCTGTGAGTGTTTATAAGAATGTGATGTCCACAAGTGCTGCGATTTCTGATTCTTGGGTGACACTAGTGCATTTCAGCTCTCCACTGGATAAGCTACCAATGAGATAGAGAGAACTGGGCCCGTGGGTGCATGGACTCTCTCCAGACCACCTTAGGTATGAGGAGAAAGGCAGATGCTTGCTCCACCGAAGTTCCATTTACGGCCAGAGAGCAACTCCCACTGGAACTATGCTAATGGCCTTGGCATTAATGGCCTAGCATCCTTCCTACTCTGGAAATAGTGTGATGTGTCAATCTGTTATAGAAAACAGGATTCCAAGCAACCTTAATTAGCGATAGATGGCTCCAGGTATATAAGTAAATGCAAAAGTGACTGGTTTGGTGGAAAGCTGTCAAATGCAGTAGGATGTGGATAATTATTTTCTCAATGAATGAATCCACTTTCATACTTTCAAACACATCTCTGTAAATAGAACATATTAACACTACAACACAAGACTTAGTTTCCATTGAAAGTTACATTTCATTCATTAGCCATATTTTTCACACACATTTATTGGATACTAGAATGATCTTGTAAGTCTGATACAATCTAGCAAAGGTGTTTTATATATGTATATAATTTTGGGGAATATGATCAACTTGTGAATGTCCAGCTTCTGAATAATCACAATGATAAATGATTTAGAAATAATTATGAGTTAGTAATTTTCACAGTCAGTGTGTCATTTACCAGGAAGAGTACAAATCAAGATGAAATGGGAGGATAAGAAAAATTGAAGTAATTTACACTAAAAGAGAAAAAAAGGAAGTCACACTTCCTTACCTGTAATATTTGGGCTTGGGCTTCTTATTGAATTTGGTAGTGGTCAGATGAGTTGTATCTTTTTAAAGAAATAAGCAGTCTTCAGTGTTTTTAGAGCATTGGTTACTACGGAAATTATACTTCTTTTACTTCTTGTCTTGAAGGGTGAACAAAATAAACAAACTGAAAATACTACAATGAATGGTAAATGATGAAAGATTTACAGTACAAAAAACAGTGTAAAAAGAAAGACAAGTTTAAATATTGTTGTGTAAGAAAGTGATGAAAATAATACAAGAATGAGAATAAGTAAAATGATAGGCTGGAACATCTGGGAAGGTAAATGCAAAGACAAAGAGAAGAGTTAATTAATAATAATGTTTAAAAGTGCAATTGATATAAACTAATCTAGATATTCATAGATAACTTTAGATAACGAAGAAACCTCCTAGATTTGCAAAATCTGAAACCCCATTATTTCACACAGTGCTTTCTCTCACTCTGATTTTTATGTTTTCCCCCCCAAGAGTATAATTGAAAACTCACATGCTCACAGTATTAAACAATCTGCAATAAAGTAACTAAAAAACAATGATTTGATATGAGAAATAAAAAAGTAAGCTTTAACATTTCAAAATCCAATAAATATATATCATAAAACATTTTTTTCTTTGCACAGCAAAGCAGAGCAACATGCAAGATGAATAAGCGTCAGAGCTGCAATTTCTCTAGTTGTGACTAATAGGCAGTTATTCGAACGTCATGCTTCTGTTATGAACTGCTTTTTAAATATCAATGTCTTGCGTGTTTTAAAAGCCATGCATGCTGTTGTACTTCCGTGGGTTCTCCAATGGGTTCAGGACTCCAGGCCTGCCAGAAGGGACAGCACTGCCTGTTGTTTCATAAATTAACTTTGATGTGGGTAATTCTTACAGAATGCATTGGTCTTTAAGTGGCCACCATACCTGGCCAAAGCAGCTCAGTCCAAGTCATCCGCTGTGCCTCTACAAATCAGGATGGAGGAGAGATGTTGGATTTCCCCGGTCTGGAATAGTTGCTACTATTTTTCTGAATGAGTGTTGCCTTAAAGCTACAGTGTATCACTCCTTCCCCAGTCCTGAGAGTCTCCACCATAGAACTGACCTTGATTTTCTCTAGAAATAATGATTATGTTACTGCAATTTATGCTAAAAGATTGTTTCTTTTGGTAGGGCTCTAGATATAAAATTCCATCCCTTTACCACTGGTTTCTACATTTACTAGTAGTTAATTCATCAATCCTAATTTGGTAATTTTTTTTTTTTTTGCCTTAAACTCAATTTGGATCTTGGCTCAAAATAGGCAAATCATTTGAAGATTCCACTCAAGACTTTTTTTTTTTTTTTTTTTTACCTCGATCTGTTAGTAGAGTATTATTGGAAAATGTTGACCTAAAATATTTCTTAGGAATTCTTTCATCTTTACACAAGTACTGAGGGTGGTGCTGTCAAATTTCCCTTTTAAACAAAAACAGAAGGGAAACAGACGCTAAGTTCATGGGCTGAAAAGAACTTCGAGCCTGAAAAGGACATGGCGAAAGAATGGGCACCTTGCGGCTCAAACCCCAGCGAGGCTCTGCGCTGGGACTTGGCTAAAGCGGGGCGTGGAGGCCGGGGCGCGGAGACGGCCCACCAGGGACCGCCGCTCCGCGAGCCAGCCTTGCCATCGCCGTGGCTCGCAATAGGCAGAACTGTACCTGACTCACGGATATGGGCTCCTCGGCGCCGCGGTCGTCTGCGGACTTGGGCACCTCGAGGCGGTCGATGAACGTCTGCAGCTCCTTGCGGAAGGCCTTCATCTGCGCGTTGATGCGATAGAGCAGCTCGTGCTCCCGGATGCGGCTGCCGTCGTCCTCCTCGTCCATCAGTCCGAACAGGTCCCCGTTGGCCACGTAGATGCGCGCCTCGGTGATGATGGTGCTCGTGTCGGCGATGAGCCGGTCGATGGTCTTGCCCAGGCGCTCGGCTTCCGAGCGGATGTCCTTCATCTGCTGCCGGTCGGAGAAGCTCTTGGGCCAGGGCCCGGGCGCCGGGTAGAAGGAGCGGGTGGGCGTGAGGCAGCGGATGTTGCGCACCTCCTCGGAGTCGCTCTCGCCGCCGATGGGGCCCTCGCGCTTCCGGTGCGGCGGCCGCGAGTCGTCGTCGCTCTCTTTCTTGCCCGCGTCGCTCTCGGCGTCGCTGTCGCGGGGGCTGCCGCGGATGCCCAAGTGCGAGGCCAGGTCGTAGCGCTGCATGTTAGACATGAGCACGCGGTTCTCGTACTGCAGCTGCATGACCTTGCCGCTGAGCTCGTTGATCTGCAGGCGAGCCGCCTTCAGCTCCTCCTGCAGGGCCTCGGTCTTGGCGCTGTCGTGGTGTCGCGCGCTGTCGTGGCCGCCCGACTTGTACTTGTACTTGTTGAGCTCGGCAGTGATGCGCTTGTTCTGCTCCTCCAGGTCCGCCACGTTCCTCCGCAGCAGCTCCGTCTCGTCCTCCACCAGCTGCAGGTGCTGCCGCAGCTCCGACAGGGATTCGCTCTGCTCTCTCATGAGGGGGTTGGCCGAGCCGTTGAAGTCATCGCCCCTCAGGTCGTCCAGTTCGGCCTTCAGGCCTCGGTTCTCCACCTCCAGTTCCACGATTTTTCTACCCAGGATGTTGGCCTCTTCCTCCACCAGCCTCAGCCTTAGCTTGAGTTCAGCCTCTCTGGTGCTGGGAGGCCCCCCAGCTTCTCCTTTGGGCAAAGGACTGTCCAGGTCTCCATAAAAGGATCTGTACTTCTGGAGCTCGTGTTCGAATCTGTCCTTTTCTTTATCAATCTTGGCCATTTTCTTTCTCATCAAAGCAGCTTCTTCCTTAACGAATTGTAGCTGGCATTTCAGATCTTCATTGTCCTCCTCGTGGGGAAAAGAAGGGAAAGGAAAAGATCGTTTCTACGTACATTCAAAAAAAAATTAGAAATGACGTTTGAAAAAAATCATTATTTTTCCTGTAATTAAGATTTAATGACAGGGCCAACAGGAGGCGTGGTGGCTGAGATGTTGTACTCCCACATGGCCAACTGCAGTTCGAGTCCCAGACCAGGCAGCTTGTGCGCTCTCTCTCGTACCCTATAACAAATTAAAATAATAAAAATAACTAAGATTAATTTTTAAAAAGATTCAGCAACAGAGATCCAGTTACGTGGTGCAGGCCGTAACTGTTTGCTCCGCAGTGCTGATGCGGCAGGACCAGCTGGGGACTGGGGCCTGGGACTCAGGGCTGGGAGAATGTAAACAGCCAGCTGCCTTCGCCTGTGATCCTGCAGGCTGGAAGGCTGGGCGAGGGGATCCGGACATGAGCAGGCCTTGTGGCGGGTGCCCGACTTGCTCTCACTCTCTGTGACAAAAGAAATAAATATAACTTTAAAAAAAGATTTAGTGACAAAGAAAGAGAAGTCGATACTGTGCATTTTCTCCAAATCACTTAAATTCTTTGGAAAACTAAAATTCAGGACAATATATTTGGAAGGAAGAAGGGAAAGCAATATAAACAGAGAAGCCCTGGGGTGATCACTATTTGAAGTTTAGTGTGTGTAACTACATGGGACTGTTTGGTGGGCATTTCTACAACATTCCTTCTCTTCCTTTCATTTCTCCATGGTTTGAACTCCTCAACAGTAACAAATAGGAAACCTCGTCCTTGGAAGGAGTTGGTGGTTAGTACCTATTCGTAGCTGTGCACGGAGCACTTACTCTAAGCCAGATGCTGGAACGGCTTTTACACAGATGACCTAGCTTCCTGCTCAGTGTACACTTCTGAGAACGGACATTCCTGGTACAAGGACTACTTCAAGGTTACCCTGCTAATAAGTGGCAATGGATGAAGGTGAAATTTGAACTCAGTTCTGTCAGAAATTAAAGTTCAGGCTTATTATCACTATTCTATGGGGGAGGGGGTGAGGCGAATTTACCTTCCATTTTTATTCAAAGGAGAATTGTTTTAAAGGCCTTTAAGAAGGGAAAGTTTGATACTAGGATAGCTCTAGGAGAAACTGGTAGATATTCCATCTAGATCACGTATGAAGTGGGATGTATTTCCATCAGTCTAACATGGATAAAGTGTCTGCCTAGTGAAAGGATAGTGGAGTAGAACTTGTAGAAGTTCCTCTGCAACATTCTTGGGACAACCTTCAAAACTTAATCATTAATTAAATTGAAAAGTACAAAAAGAGACATAGAAGTCCACTCTTTCCCCTTGAACAATGGTAGAAGCACATGACGATATCCAATGATGTATTTCCCAACTACATCTTTCCAAAATCTTTAAGTATGTGCCTTGTAAGTTCTGTGGACATTGCTTCCCTCATTTTAAAAATGGAAATAAAAATGCCTTTCTTAGCCAGCACTCAGAGTCACCTGTCTCAGATGCATCATGGTGAAAAAGTAGTAGCCTTGGAAGGGAAGATGAGAATAATGAGCTTCTGCTAGTGATGCTCGGTAAATATGGCACCGAGCCTTTGAGATGGAAGAGATGGAAAACCGGACTGGTCTCCTACACTGCTGTCTACTAATGGGAATATGACAGGTTAGAGAGCTGCTGGGACTAGGAAGTTTGAGAATCGGAAGAACATTTTCTTTATATTATTAAACCTTCAGTCCTTCAAGATAGGAGATACTTCTCTACTTTAAAGATGAAGGAGTTTTTCTTACATTTTTAATTGCTAAAGAGAGAGAGAGAGATACACAATCTCCCAACGTGGTGGTCACTTGGCAGCCCCTTCTCCATTTTTCCATCCCATTGGGATTGTGGGCACACACCTGCATATGTCCATATGTTTTTCAAGCAGCCAGGATTCAAACCACAGTGGGCCATATGGGATCTGGCTCCCTTAACTTTACACTCCAAAGTTTGCCCAAGAGAGGCTTATTAAAAAGGCAAATTATAAGTTAATAAGTGACAGAGAATAATCTATATCTAGGCTCATTCCAAAACTCATATTTCTTCCACTGAACATTTTGCCTCTGGAAAAGAAACACAAAAGAAGAGAAGTAGCGCCATGTGATAAAATTAAGGTAATCAGACGTGTTGGCTTGCCTTCTTTTCTGTAGAAGAGGTTTAGAAAAAAGACGAGAAGTGCAGGGAGAAGAGATGAGAACACTTCTGCAGCTTATAGAGAGGAAGAAGAGAGGGTTTAAGACCACGTTCACAGAAGAATCAAAACTAACCTTGACATTTTGAGCTTAGGCTTTTTGCTGGATTGTTCATTCTCTGAACAGAGAAGCAGACTTTGTGTGAAGAAGGTAGATTTAAGTTTTTTTAAATGCTGTCTTTGGAGGCCAACAAGTGGCATAATGGTTGGGATACTGAACTCCCATGTGGCTGATTGTGGTTTGAGTCCTGGACCAAACGAAGAGACTCACACTGAGTGCATGTGCATGTGTTCCCAAAATCCCTAGAGGAGAATGAAGAAGAAAGGATTACAGCATGGCCATCCCCCTTGCAAGGGGTGATTTCTCTCTTTCTTTCTCTCTGTCTCTCTCTGCCTCTCTGGCAAGCACACACATCCTAAAGCAAGAACCTCTAAATAAAAAAAAAGTTGTCTTCGAGATGTAACACTGGAGGGATACCAAATAGAAACACCTATCAACTGCCATGTAGAATCTAAGCCCAGAGATGATGAAGATTACACCTTGAGAGAGCTGCAGAGAGCTCAGGTCTGTAGGTGAAAACATGAGAATGAGATGCATGGAGGTGATGGCTGAAGCTACTGCAGTGGTTACAGAGACAACTGAAAGGAGAATTAAAGAAAAGGAGCCAGATAAGAAATGGCTGGAGGCTTGAGAGGAGGAAGCTAAGGCCATGTAGCCCAACAATTAGAAACAATGTTTAAATAGAAAGATGATCAGCAATATCAGATGTGATTTTACCTGGGCTAGGTTTTATTGAACGGTAAGCAAGCGAACGTGAGACTGGGAAGCTAGGGAGGGCTACATATTTGATGAAAATCCTTGACTGCAAAGCCAGGCCTTTATTTGCTAGTATGTGTACACACACACACACACACACACACACACAATACATTGGTATATGCTATAGTATGAATCTAACCAAAATAGCAAGAGTGATCCATGCCACAAATTAGAGCAGGGCAACACTTTACCAAGCTGCGTTAAGAGGGTAAAAGAGAGAGTATCTAATTCCTGTGTATGTAAGGTCTCCTGTCCATAGGAATGGAAACATTAAGACTTGGTCATATACTGCATATAATGTAGTCACTACTAGGAAAGGAGACCCATCAAGAAAACGATGGTGTGGTAATTATGTACTTGTTCAAAAGAAATAATTTCAAGGCAAAGTGGGCTAGTTTTTGCACTGCCAAGAGCTTAAGAACTCTGTACGCCAATCTGCCTTGCCTCTTCATCTTGTAACCTAACTATTGAAGATTGTGTTCGGAACCAGCCATAGAAATACCACATATAATTATTGAAAAAACATAAGAAATTCACGGAAAGTGCATCATGTGTAGTTGCTGATCAGTAAACGTTTGCTCCCAAATTTCACATGGTAGGCCAAAAAAAAGTAAAATACTCCAAGGTATAGAGCACGCTGCTTCGTACTTTTGTGTATGTAAAACACTCACTTATATAAAGACATAAGCAACATATGAAGAAGGAAACATAAAGATGATAAAGGGCCACTAAGATGTGAACTGAGAGCTAGCTGGGTGCCGTGCTGGTTAGGGGGGATGGATCACACATGGGCAACTTCATGGTTTGAGTTCCAAACATGAAGGCTTGAAAACCATGTCAAGTGCATGTGCATGCATGCCCAAAATCCCAAGAGGAGAGAGAGGTGGAGGAGAAGGGATTATGTCATGGTCATCGCCCTGAGGAGTACTTTCTCATTTTCTCTCTATATATACATACATCTCTCTGTCTCTATCACATGCCCTATAGCAAAATTTAAAGAAAAAAAAGTTATAAAAGAAATAAGAAGTGAGCTGAAACTGGCTTTGCTTTCAGAAAGCACTACTAGAAGCTAAATTTCATTCTAATCTATTAAATATTAATTCATTTAATCTGTACAACTCCTTATTATGCTCCCTATTTTATAGTTGAGAAAATAGAAGCATAGAAGCAACAAATAACTTGACGAAAGTCACAGAGCTGGTATATGTCAGAGAGTCAGCCTAGACCACCTGTTCGGCAGGTATTATTCTTAACTACTATGCAACAGCGTTTCTCAGTAGTGTCCCTGTGTTTCTGGGGGAACACATAAGAAACAGATCAAAGAAGGTGAAGCAAATTAATGCAATACAAAGCTGTATGAATAATGGCAGGACAGATCTTAGGAAATTGCCATTTCTGGAGATCAAAGTGAATAGCATTTGGGCAATTTCGTGTGGCTCAGCCTAGAAAAGGGGGTCAGGGAAGTATTAATAAGTGTGGACTGAGCATGTACAGAGAGTCAGACACTAGATGAAGACGAATCAAAGCTGAATAAGAGGGCCCCTATCTACAACTGCACAGCCAAGTAAGAGAGATGAATGCGGAAATGAGAACTCCAACGGAAAGGGATGCTTGGAGTATGTGACTCAATGGTCCTCAACCTAGACTAAGCAACCTAGATAGAGTTATTTTAGAAAATTTATAAATATGGACCATTTTATCATTGAAATCTCCCATGGGAGATGGTCCTGATTGTTCTCCAGGAGTACGATTTGAAAAGTGACAGGTTATAGCCTCTGAAAATAAATGTTCTGGAAAAGATGGACTTCAAAAGTATATATTTATACATTTCCCAGGGAGTTCACGGCCCTGGAATAAAAAAGGCATCTTAACTTTTGTAAGGCCCCAGGTTCCACAGAGCAACCAATGCTAACTGGATGTCTTTTGCAGAGAGGTGCCACATGCAGGTGAACTAGAGGCCACAGAACCAGTAATAAGCAGTTAAGAACTCCTGGTCAGAGAATACTGCAGAAGAAAATGAAGAAACCTTAATATAGGAAGTAGAAAAAGAAGACAAATGTGGATTTTTTTAAAAAACTTTTTGCGACAGGGCATGTACGCTCACCAGAGAGACAGAGACAGAGAGGGAAAATGAAAAATCACCCTACACGAGTGGATGGCTATGCACAATCCCTTCTCCATTCTCCTTCTGAGATTCTTTTTTTTTTTCACCAAAGAATTATTTTATATAAATTTATTTATTTAAATTTGACCAGAGAGGGACAGAGTGAGAGAGAGAGAAAGAGAGAGGGAAAGTGAGAAAGCAAGTGCTAGGTCCAGGACTTGAACTGCGGTTGACCACGTGGGATCCAGCACCTGAACCATCATGCCACTTGTGGCCCCCAAATATGGATTTTTCAAAAATAAGCCACCAAGGGAACCAGCAGTTAGCGTAATGGCTATGTCGCTGGACTCTCACGTAGTCGACCGCGGTTCGCGTCTCGGACCCGGTGGCTTACAACTCACGCCGGGCGCGTGTGTGTGCGTGCCCAAGATCCCGAGAGGAGAATGGAGGAGAAGGGATTGCGGCGTGACCATCCCCCCTGGGGGGTGATTTCTCGCTTTCTGTCTCTATGTCTCTCTCTGTCTGTCTGGCGAGCGCACGCGCCCTATAGCGAAAAAAAAAAAACCTCTCCAAAAAAAAAAAAAAGCCACCAACTAAAGCTGACTTAAGATTTTAGGGCAGGGGGCATATAATATTTACTACCTAAACAAGGTAGGAAAGAGAATTAATGAAAATTTGTGAAATGATCCACAGTAAACTATTTAGTCAGGTGGCTAATGGTATAGCAAGGACAGAGTGGAAAAGTTGTTTAGTGACTGCATATTTGAACTTCGTAAGAGAATAAGGAGAAAGGAGCAAAAAACGGTCTTATAATCTTAGTATGAGACTCTCTGGGATTCTAAATGCTGAGGCCTATAAATGTTCTGTTGCGAGTACCTGGAAAAAATTAACCAAAAACAGAATAGGGAGAAAGAAGAAAAGGGGGACCAGCAGTTAGCATAATGGCTATGTCGCTGGACTCCCACATAGTCGACCGCGGTTCGAGTCCTGGACCCGGTGGCTTAAACTCATGCCGGGCGCGTGCGTGTGCGTGTCCAAGATCCCGGGAGGAGAATGGAGGAGAAGGGATTGCGGCGTGGCAATCCCCCCTGGGGGGTGATTTCTCGCTTTCTGTCTCTCTGTCTCTCTGTCTCTCTCTGTCTGTCTGGCGAGCGCATGCGCCCTATAGCAAAAACCTCTCAAAAAAAAAAAAAAAAAGAAGAAGAAAAGGGAAAATTATATATAGTTACTATGTTATGTTTTAAAAAATGATTGCAATGGGAGCCAGCAAGTAGCATGGTGATTAAGGAGCTGGACTCCCACAAGGTTGATCATGGTTTGAGTTCCAGACCTGGCAGCTTGCTTTCTCACTTTCCCTCTTACTCTGTCTCTCTGGTCCAATTGAAGAGTAAAAATAAGTTTTTTTTTTTTCTTTAGAGAGATTTTGCTATAGGGCGCATGCGCTTGCCAGAGAGACATAAAGTGAAAAATCACCCTAACCCCACCCCAGGAGGGATGTCCATGATGCAATCCCTTCTCCTCCATTCTCTTCTCAGGATTTTGGGCATGCAAGCACACACGCCTAACATGAGTTTTAACCCACCAGGTTCAGGACTTGAACTACAAGTTCAGTCCAGTGACTGAATCATTACATCATCTGCTGATCCCTGTAAATAACATTTTTTTAAAGATTTTTTTAAAAAAATGATTGAGATAAACTTTTTCACATGTTGAATATTTAAATATTACCCTGAAATTATCTAATGAGAAAACAGTTTGTAATGATTTTTACAATGGGGATTATAGCATTATAGATTCCAACACACACATTTAAATGCCACTATCTAGCCTAGTGCTTCTAGAGAGCCATAATGTTACTTTTGTCCCAAATATTTTCCTTTCTGTTCTAAAAATCTCCTTCATTGCAATTATTGCATCTTCTGCTCACCTTCGAAGAATAGTCTGTACTGGGCTGTGTTTCTGAGGTTCTTAACAAGCTCATGGGGCGTACGTCTTCTCAGTTTTATTTTTATTCTTTTGTTTCCTTCTTGTTTCTTCTCCAGTCACTGGTATGGAAAATTCATTCTAGGGCTCATGAGCCTCTCACTCTGTTCAACCCTCCCTTCCTACAACATTCCATTCTTTACTCTCTCCTGATACTAGAGAAACAACCATTCTATTGACCTTATTAATTATGAGAAAAGAAAATAAGATCTGTGTCAGAGGTCCAGTTCTCAAATCCTGCAGCACATAGTGTACAATGACATTTTGCTGAGTGCAGAAAATGTGATCTTAATATTAAAAGTGATTTTAATAAAGATATTACTGCTGGATTTATAAACAGATACACTAAATTTTTTATATATTACCTGTATCTACAGCTACATATTCTTATTATTCATTTAGACATGCTTGATGTACTGGTAAAAAATTATTTTCCACATACCTCTGTAGGAGTCTGTTGAGTCTTTTTTTCAGATTTTGGTAAGTCTTTGCTTCCTCTTCTTTTTAAGGATAGCTAGAATAAAATATGAATATATTTTGTTCAGTAAGTAATTTTCATTAAGCTATAGTTTTAATTTTATTTTATGGTTTTGAAATATCCCAATCACACATGGCAAAACCAAGACAAAGTTCAGCAATGATAAAGGATGAAAAACCCCAAATCAGAATGATTTAGATATAATTTTACTTTTAATTAGGATAAACATCCCAGTAGAATTTAGCCTGGAATTACCTATGGGGTCATCGGAAAAGTCATGATGTATTTTTCTATGCAAAAATATGTCATGACTTTTCCAACGACCCAAATAACAATTTGAGAAATATAAGAAATCTACTTTGAAAATGCAGAAAACCAACTCAGACGAAATTTAGAGTGATGACTTGATATACAACATAGTTCAAATGAAAGCAAATGCTTGTTAGCATTTCACATCACTTAAAAAATAGGGGGGTAGAGGGGATAAGTTATTCTTTCCAGTGTTGGAGTTAGGTTGTTTGTAAAGACACATGCTCTCAGTGGATTTATGTACAATTTGAAGAATTTCTGGGGACCAGCAGGTGGCGTGGTGATTAAGCCACTGGACACTCCCACGTGGCTGACCATGCTTCGAGTCCCAGACCTGGCGGCTTGCTTTCTCGCTTTCTCTCTCTCGCTTGCTCTCTCTGTATGTGTGTCTCTCTCTGGTCAAATTAAAATGAAATGAATGAATAAGTAAAATTTTTTTAAAAAAGAATTTCTTTCTTCCCTCACTGCATATCTATGAAAACAAACATGATACACACACACATAGACCTACATATGTAATATGATGGGGAGAGGGGTTTATAGTAAAAGAAATACATGCTCCATCTCAAAGAGGAGGTGGACTGGGGACAGCTTCAGCTCATTGCTGCAACACAGGAATGTGAAGTTTTCAAGAGAAGCTGGAAACCTGGATTTTTATGTGAAATTTCTCCCTTATTTGGTTGATCCTAATTAAGACTCAAACAAAAGTAAAAACGAACAAACAAACAAAACAGTTCTTAAGTCAAAGAATACATATCTAATGGGAGACTACTTCATGAACCAGCAGCATGTGACCTCTGGTGCCCAGTTCTGTTTCTTACACCAGTATAGTAAAAATAGTGTATGTGAAGAATTATCCATATGTACAGATACCTTCCATACACCAGATATGGATGTTGTGCTTTCCATCAGGAGGTTCAAATTTAATAACTACAGAAAAGTTTGTAAACATTCCAGGTTCTGTGAAGCAGGGACCTTGTCTTAGTGTGGCATCACCATCACAAGAACAATGCATGCCACATGGAAGATGATAGAAAATATTTGCAAAACTACTGGGCACATGCTCATGCATGCCCAAAATCCCAAAAAGAGAATGCGAGAGAAGGGACTGTAGTGTGGCCATCCACCACGGGGTGGGGGGTCGGGGGGTGGGGGGAGGATTTCTCATTTTCTGTCTGTCTCTCTGGCGAGTGTACATGCTCCATAGCAAAAATCTCTCTCTCTCAAAAAAAAAAAAAAAAAAAGATTGATTTGCGTAACTGATGAGTGAATAGAAAATATGAAGTTCTGAGGGCAAAAGGAAGATGGAAGCACAGACTGATGTTACAAGCAGGAAAGGCTTCTTGAAAGAGAAAACTTTGTGAATTTGTAAAGAACTGAAAACTCAATTCTTCCCATATTAACTCATATTTGTGTGTTAAATAAGGGCATATGTTCAAACACAGAGGATGGGGCTACACTGCTGCGACTGCTTGCATTCTTTATGAGATTGAAACTACAGAGATGAAATAGTGCACACGGTTACTCATTTCTAGTTCTTTACAGATGGAAGTTCTCTTTGTTGCTTGTATACTCTTCTCAGAAACAAAAGCTGTGGAGACTGACTCACTCTAGCCAAAAATGACTTAAAAACTAATCAGGAAAATCAGTACTAAGAGTATCAAGAATAAAGGGAGGTGGGACTGGCAAGTGGCATGGTGGTTAAGGGCGCTGGACTCCCACATGGCTGACCACGGTTCAAGTCTCGGACCTGGTGACTTGCTTTCTCACTTCCTCTCTCTCTCTCTGATTAAACTGGAAAATAACAATGATAATAATAATAAATAAAGTTAAATAAAATAATTCTTTAAAAAAAAAAGAATAAAGGGAGTTGAACTAGGGAACCTAGACCAGTCTTGGTAAGGTTAACTCCGAGAGGCCTTCAACTTATTGTTACTAAATGTTTATTGAATAATTTCATTTTGAATTCATTCTATTATAATGTTTAGGTAGTGCTAACTAATATACTTTATAAGTTTCTTGTGATACAAGAATAATAAAACTGATATGATCTTTCTCTTTTTGGGATTCCTCATTTACGTGACAGAGTCTGTTCCATCTGTAATTCAATACAGTGTGATGAGAGCAATAATAAAGTAAAAACAGTATAACTGCCATTGACTGAATCACTCATGTCAAGCACTCTTCATATATTCTTTCAACTAGTACTTAAAACATCTTTTAAAAAAATTGCGAGGGTGTGTGCACTTGCTGGAGAGAGAAAGAGAGGGAGAGGGAGATACTACCTCCCATGGGGGATGGCCACATCATAATCCCTTCTCTTCCCTTCTCATCTCAGGATTTTGGGCACACTTACACACATGTGTGTGGTGTGTTTTTCAAGTTCCTTGGTACAGGACTTGATCTGTGCAATCAGCCATGTGAGATCCAGCCCCTTAACCACCATGCCAGTGACTGGCCCCCAAACACTCCTTTTAAGCCTTACTTTGAAGATGTGAAAACAGAAGCTTAGAGAGGCAGATACACAGTTGTAGACAATAAACTACCTAAAACAGTGATTCTTTTCATTTGAGCCCCATAACAACACCATCAGCATCTGGAAAGCAGTTATAAAAGCAACTTCTCAAGACTCATCTCAGATCCACTGAATGTGAAACTCTTAAGATAAGGTCCAGCAATCATAATAAGGCCTCAAGGTAATTCTGAAGCACACTAAAATTTGCGTGGCCTGAAGTTAGTACTTGGTAAGTGACAGAATCAGAATCAATCTTGACCTAAGGCTTTCTAATCTTTAACTGTTATCTATCAGACCAATGGAGAAAGGCTTAATCCAGTCTGGGGCTGGAGATAGTATGGGTTGATAGGGATGATTTCCAGAATTTTCCAGTAGAAGATAGCAAGGAAGGGAAAGGAGGAACAAAAATATTTCATACAGAAAAGTCACTTCTTGATGGGCCCAGCAGCTGGTGTGGTAGTTATGTTGCTGGACTCCCATTTAGCCTACTGTAGTCCTAGTCCTGGACACGGTGGCTTCAAATTCACACCAGGCCCATGTGTGTGCTTGCCCAAAATCTTGAGAGGAGAATGGAGGGAGAAGGGATTGTGCCATGGCCATTCTCCCTCTAGATAGTGAAGGGGGTAGTTTCTTGCTTTCTGTTTCTCTGGTGAGCACACATGCTCTAGAGCAAAAATCTCACTCAAAAAAATAAAAGAAAGAAAGAAAATCCATTTCTGGGAAGCAAAAAAAAAAAATTCAATATGGTACAATAGAATGTGAGAAGAGAGTGACTTGAGATTTACTGGTGGCATAAGTCAGATCTTGAAGGACATCAAATAAAGTTTGGATTTTTCTTTCAGGTCAAATTATTGTTCTAAGGCCAATTAAGAGCATTAAATATTTTAATCAAGGATGTTGATCATAATTAAACCACAGCAGAAGACATACCTTAAAGATACAAAGGTGACAGTCTTGGGCCAGCAGGTGGTATGGAGGTTAAGGCACTGGTTCCCACATGGCCAGCTGTGCAACTACAGACCCAGCAGCTTGAAAATCATGCTGGGCCTGTGTGTGTAAGTGCCCAAAATCCCAAGAGGAGACTGGAGAGAAGGACTGCAGCATAGCCATTCTTCTAGAGGGCAATTTATCACTTCCCTCCCCTCCCGCCCCACCAACCCCACTCTCTGGCAAGCTCTCACACACTATAGTAAAAACAAAACAAACAAAACAAAAAGGTGGCAGTCTAAATAGCCATGAGATAAAGAGATGACATGCAAGGGTGACAAGGATAAGTATTTCTAGTTCTGAAAACATTTGGGTCTTTGTATTTCATTTATTTCACTGATATTTATTGAGTTTATACACACACACATATAGATACGTATATATGGGTATCTATAATATATAAATGTATACAGATATATATATACACACATATATATATACACATACGTGTGTGTGTGTGTGTGGGAGAGAGAGAGAGAGGGAGAGAGAGAGAGAGAGAGAATGGTTAATAAATACAATTAAGAAATATATCACTCTAGTGACAGAAAAGATCCAATTAGCAACACTAAGCAGAACTAAGGTAACAAATGAAAAACAAAGGATCTAGAGACCAAGAGCGAAAGTTTTCCAAATCCAAGGATCAGAGAAAAATCATCCAACAGGGCTGGCTGATCTTTGAAGGATGTGCAAAATTTTCAACAGAAATAAAACTATAAACATCGAGAAGAAAAATATGAAGACATAAATGTGCCTGACGGGTACATTGACTACGGAAGAGAAGTTATGGAGTCATGTGGAGACTGGGTAGGAGATGATGAAAATATCGAGGTCAGCTTGAGGAGCTCAGACATTCGGAGTGCATCCTGTGGGCAACGTTAATGTGAGCCCTCTAAATTAATAGAGGAGAAATGCTGAAACTAGGGCATTCTTTCCTAAGAGGAATTTTCTATTTTCCTGTTATTTAAATATCACTCATGTGAGGTAATAAACTCAAATAAAGCTCTGAAAATAAGGTTTCCCTTTGAAAAAAGATATCCACCCTGCCTTGAAGGTGCCTCAATGACTACCAGTGCCTTTATGTATCACCTTTAAGTTTTCAATAAATATTTAATCATCTTTTCATATTCCAGTTTTTATTAACTTTTTGACACCTAGGAAACAGAGATGAGAGAGTCACATGGGTTTTAAAAAAAGTCAGAGAGGGCTGGCAGGTGGCTTGGTGGTTAAAGGCACTGGACTCCCGCATGGCTGACCATGGTTCGAGTCCTGGATCTGGCAGTTTGCTTTCTCACATACTCTCTCTCTGTTCAAATTAAAATGAAATAAATTAATAAATAAATAAAATAATTATTTTTAAAAAAGTTGGAGAATTAATGGAAATCCAAATAGTCTCTCTCCTGGGAGAATGAAACTGTCACTTTTCCCCCCGTCACCCTCTCAACCTTCATCCACTAAGTACAGTCACCTCTATAAGAAGAGCAGTTTGAGAAGCTAGAATGAAATCTCAGATGTTCATCTCTGTGGACAAAGCAAGCACTTCAAATAGTTCTGTAGATAAATATGGAAAACATTGCTTCTTCACTTAATTCTTCGCATTCTTAGCTTCAGCTTATCCAAAAGAGGCTGCTGTTCTTTTTATCCATTTGTAGGCCAGGAATTAGAGAGTTTGCCAATAATTATGTGTGCACAGCAATTATATAAATGACTTGTTTGTGTTCTAAAAATGTTTTGTGGCTGCCTTTCTTTCTCAACTGAAAATTGGTCCACTTCCTAATATGTAGCAACTTGATGTTTTCAGCCATTAAACAACAGAGAAGAACCTGCCTAAAATGCTACCAAATGTATGCTATGTATTTAACAGTTTCTATGTTCATAAAATTAAAGAGAGATTCATTTGTCTGGTGATTAAGTCAGGAAGGAAACTATAGATATATTAATATCTAGGATTTACTGAGCATTCAGTATGGGTCATGTACTTTTCTAAGCACTTCATATGTATCCACTCATTTAATCTGACAATATCCTTTTGAGTCTGACACCATTATGTGAAGCACACAAAGGATAAACTCCTTAGCTAGTAAGTGCTTGAATGTGGATACATGTTACTTAGTTTCAGAGTAAGGATCCTTCCCCAAAGAAAGAGAGCTATAATCTAGAACAGGCTTACATTTTTTTCTGAGCATATCCTGCTTTGAGTTTTCAGGGTCTGGCTGCATGGGCTTGGAGCACATGTTTATACATGTGACACATGTGCAATGTGCTTTTGTACTTTCCATGCAGGGGCCAGTGGAAGTGGCATACGCACTGACTGGTTCTCATGATCAATCTGTAAATACTTCTGGCTTCAGAAGAACTTTGAGAGGGAGGCCCAGGCATTGCCACCTGGAGGCTGCAGGGAAACTGAAAGAGGCAGGGGCTGTGTCTCCAACCAGTCTTGGAAGGGAACTGGAGGAGCTCCGGTCCCTGGAAGTCCTCTTCCTGCCCTTCTGTTATGTCCTGGACACCTACCCAGAAAGCCTGGTAGAGTGGCACAGGCAAATGTGCCCAGAGACTGCTCAGGACCACAGGCTCCACTTTCTCCTCTAAGAGGTGAATTAGCACCCCACCTCTACACTAAGATGATCTCGAAGCCAGAAAGGAATGTAGGTGAAGAACACACATGAGCCACAGTGATGGAGTCGTGCCAGTCTGAACAACCTGCCAGTGGATTTCCATCTCACTCCTAGTCAGAGCCATGCTTTACTAAGTAATTCAAGACCTTGACAACACACTTAGATTCATCCTGGTAATGTTTTACAGAAGCTTGACGCTTCAACCATAGACCTATGAAAATACTTCCGCATTGGGCCTCAGCATGTTTTCAAAGCTCCCAGGGTGCATATAATGTGTAGCGGGCTCTGTGAACCATCCCTGCCTATGCGGTTGGCTCCACCCACGTCCCAATCGCTCCAACCACACCTCCTACCACACTCCTTCCTGCTTTCTTTACTCTGGTGTCCCAGGCACCCTTGCAGTCCCTCAGACTCCCCATCTGAGTTACGGTTTCCTCTGCCTGCAACACTCAGACATTCTGTGATTCTTCTGTATAGTGATCAAATCAAGAAGGAAATGAGTGCTCGCTTCGGCAGCACATATACTAAAATTGGAACGATACAGAGAAGATTAGCATGGCCCCTGCGCAAGGATGACACGCAAATTCGTGAAGCGTTCCATATTTTTGACGTTTGTTTGCAATAAAAAGAATTCATTTAAAAAAAAAAAAAAAAAAAAAAAAAAAAAAAAAAAAAAAAAAGAAGGAAATGAGAGCTACATTACTACCTAGGATTTAACCTAAGCACTCAGTATGTGCCATACGCTTTCCTAAAGACTTCGTACTTGATCACTCATTTAGCCTGACAACATCTTTAGAAGTCTTAGAAGTCTGACGCCATTATGTGAAGCGCGAAGAGGATACGCTACTCGCTAAGTGTCGGAACCGGTACACACAGTATCTTCAGGGTCCCTAATCAGAGAGACTTTCCTTAGACCACTTCCTAAGAAATAAATACTTTCCTCCTTCTGTTGCCCTGTGCCTTCTTTGTCTTCCTAACCCTGCTCTATTTTTGTCCTCTGATCCTCTCACCACCTGACTTGTGTATCTATTTACTCTGGAATATGAATGCCACATGTTGGTTTCTGTTCTAGCTCCTGCTCTTAGAAACACACTGAGCACAAATTCTACCTCACTCAATACTAATTGAGTGAGAAAATAGCTACTTCAGCCTTATTTCTTACACCTTTGTTTTTGAAGCATTACAAGAAGTTTCTAAATGATTAACACAAACAATCAGAGCCCGTTTTAAAGTTTCACTTTAAAAGTTCCATTTACAGCTGGAAAAAAATCGTGTCTCAACCTTTTCAACAAAAAGACAAAAGAAAAAAACCTATGAGCTGAAACGTAGTATTAAATAGGATATATCATATACTTTCATTCTGCTCTAATATTTCTTTTGATTTTTAATGATTATTTTGGGAGAGGTTTTAGCCTTAAGGCAAGTGTGCTTGCTGGAGAGAGAGAGACAGAGACAGTAAGAGGGAAAGTGAGAAGTAACCCTCCCCCCCAAGGGGGGATGGTTATGCCACAATCCCTTTTCCTCCATTCTTCTCTGAGGATTTTGAGCACACATGCACACATGCCTGGCATGATTTTCAAGCCACTGGGTGCAGGACTTGAACTGAAATTGGCCACATCGGAGTCCAGTGACATAACCTCTATGCCATCTGCTGGCCACTTACTGATCTATTTTTACTAGCAACATAAATTAAGATTCTGGATATCAAAATCATTTTACAAAGTGTATCTTGTATCAATATTCATGGATGGCCCTACCTGACTTCATGGCGTCTACTCATTGGCTCCTCTGCCACAATTTTTTTTCTGTCACTGACCCACTTTGTGCCTAGGAGTCTGCTTCTAACGTCCTGTCCTCAAGTCTAGGCCATAGGAACTCCTCCCCAAGTTACTTTCTAAAGTGGCCTCTTTGCCCTTGGACGTAGAACAAGGGCTTGGTAGGAACCAAGCCAAGAGCTTTCACTCGGGAGAACTGTGATTTCTTATGAGAGCCAAGTTACTGGGTCATTGGAAAAGTCATGACACATTTTTGCATAGAAAAACATAGAAAAATACTTCATTTCTTTTCTGATGACTCGGTACTTTCCATATAATATAATGCACCAAGGGTTTACAAAAAATAATAATGAAATTAAGGGCATAAGGACATCAACTCTTCAGGCCTCAACCAGTACCTATTATATACACGACTTAAGACTTCTCTTAGAGATTAGGTTTTCCATAGCAACGGTTTTCAAAACTGGCTGCATTTTTCTCCTTCCAGTAGGAAGGTCCAATTGTAATGTGCCTCATAAAAGGTAGTCTAGGGACCAGCAGATGGTGTGATGATTACATTACTGGACTCCCACGTAATTGACCATGGTTCAAGTCCTGGACATGGTGGCTTAAAATTCACACCAGGCATATGTGCGTGTGTGCATGCATGCATGCCCAAAATCCCGAGAGAAGAATGGAGAAAAGGGGACTGTAGTGTAGCCATCCCTCCTGGGGGGGGGGGGGGTATGATTTCTCACTTTCTGTCTCTCTTGTCTCTCTGGTGAGTGTACCTGACCTATAGCAAAAATCTCTTTAAAAAAAATAAATAAAGAGGTAGAGTCTATTTCTGTACCTGTTTAAACTGAGCCTGCCTTGAGACTTGCTTTGACCAACAAAATGTGGTAGAAAAAAATGTAGTGGGAGAGCTGGCATGTTAGCAGTAAGTTTACACTTGAAGAGACTTTATGCACTCCTGCTCACTCTCTAGGGATCCTGCTACTTTGTATTTTTTAAGTATGGGCTAGCCACAGAAAGGGAAAAAAGTCATGTGGCCCCATTGCTCCCATTGCCCCATCCAACAGCCAGTCAGCCCCCAGGAGCGGAGCAGCCTAGCTGATTGTCACCTGGCCACGACATGCATGGACCCAACTACGACCAGAATAATCCACAGAGCAGATCAAAGAATTATTGTTTTAAGCCACTAAGTTTTGAGATTGTTTGTAACACAGCAAAATTTAATAGATAAATTTGCCAAACATGTTTCATCCCTGAGACTGAAAAAGACATTAGGCTAATGGACTCAGTCAATATTTATGAAAAATATCTCCAGTTCAAATCCCAGAAAAGAAAAAGAGAAAAGAGAGAAAAGGCCAAAATAAAAAGTTGAATGGGGTTATCAAACATAAAAACATGAAGTTCAATGTATTTTCTTCATTTTAATTTTTTGCCTGACTTTGTCAGTATTTTGATTCCAGAAAATAATTTTTTTTTTTTTTTCTTTTTTTGGAGAGGTTTTTGCTATAGGGCGCGTGCACTCGCCAGACAGACAGAGAGAGACAGAGAGATAGAAAGCAGGAAATCACCCCCCAGGGGGGATGGCCACGCCGCAATCCCTTCTCCTCCATTCTCCTCTCGGGATCTTGGGCACGCACGCACACGCGCCCGGCGTGAGTTTAAGCCGCCGGGTCCGGGACTCGAACCGCGGTCGACTACGTGGGAGTCCAGCGACATAGCCATTACGCTAACTGCTGGTCCCCAGAAAATAATTTTTAATAAAACTGAGCTTTAAATAAATTGTTTTAAAAGCTTGCCTTTCAGTTCTAGATTGCAGATGCTTCTTCTGATAAAGCCAGGTGTTCAATTAGCACCTATAATGTGAGATGAGTTAAAAGCTAACGAAGTTCATGCTAACATTCAAGCTTATTGCAAGATCTGGAGAGGTCTTCATTTTTGAAGAATTTCTTCTATTTCAACTCAGCTTTTATTTTTCATTTACAAGAAGGAGTGATGTACACATCTTCACAGTGCTCCCCTGGATCTAAGTTTTGAATTTATATTTGTCAACCTCACCCTTAGTTTTGTCCTTCTGTTTTTATAGTTTTCCTAGGCAGGGGGAGAAAAATAACTTTATTTTTTGTAAGATTGCTTCTTTAACTCAATTTACAGAGTTGAAACATAAAGATAAATGCAAAGTAAGCTATACCCAGAAAGTTCTAAATTATATTTTAAGGAGTTGATTGTCCAAACTTCTTCTGATAGTCCAGAAGGCCAGAATTTAGAAAAGAATGGAATAGAAAAGAGAGGAAAAGAAAATCATCATTACTTCATATACTCCAAGAAACAACCTTGGAAAATATAGGAAATTGATCTACAATTTAAATCTGGGATTTGTTCCTAGAAAGGACTCCTCCTTCTTGGAGAAAATGATGATCCTGTTTGGGCATGGTAAGAGAGGTACATAGCAGAGAGAAAGAGTTGTATTTAGAAGCCAGCCAGTGGCATGGTGGCTAAGATGGCTGGATCCCACATGGCTGACTGCATGGTTCAAGTCCCAGAGTGAGCAACTTGGAAAACATGCTTAACGCATGTGCATCCAAAATCCTGAGAGGCGAATGCAGGAAAAGGCATTGTGGCATGGCCATCCTCCCTGGGAGGGGGGTCGATTTCTCTCTCTCTCCCAACTCTGCTTCTCTCTGGTAAGTGCACACACTCTACAGCAAAAACTAAAAGAGTTTTACTTGTATATAGCTGTGTACATCATGGAGACAGAGATCCAAATTTTTAACCAATACACCAGCCTTCTCCTGTCAGTTATGTCCTCCCTCCATCCCCAAAGCCCAAAATTTATTCCTACTTTTTGAGTTACAAGGGTACCAAAATTTTCTTCGTTCTTTTGCTAGTGAATGCCTAAATAAATGCAACTTGTAAAAGTTAAAAAAAAAAATTCCTGCTCTAAAACTTTGATCCAATGCCAAATTGAAATAGCTGGGATTATATTCTTTATTATTTTGAGTTTTTTTTTTTGGAGAGGTTTATGCTATAGGGCGCGTGCGCTCGCCAGACAGAGAGAGACAGAGAGACAGAAAGTGAGAAATCACCCCCCAGGGGATGGCCACGCCTCAATCCTTTCTCCTCCGTTCTCCTCTAGGATCTTGGGCACACATGCACACGCGCCTGGTGTGAGTTTTAAGCCACCAGGTCCGAGACGCAAACCGCGGTCGACTATGTGGGAGTCCAGCGACATAGCCAACTAACTGTTGGTCCCAAGTTTTTTTTTTTCTTTTTAATAAAATAATCGAATACATTTTCCTTTCTGGGCTCCTCCATCTTTTCCTCATTGTGCTAAGTGGATATATACAGTAGAGGTCAGATTGACTATGGAGTTAAATGCACTCTTTATGTTAAGAAATATTAAAGAGGGGAGCATGCTATGAGCCAGGCACAAATGAAAGAGAAAACATTTTAGTCTTTTTTCTAAAGTATGGGAATCAGGGTTATCTCTTCAGAGCCAAATGGCTTCAAATATCTCTAGAGTTACATAGTGTCTTTTCTTTTTTAAAAATTTAAAAATTTTTATTATTTCTTTTTCTTGATTATTTTTACTTTTTAATATATTTTATTTTAATTTTTTAAATATGTTCGATCTTAAAAGTGATCCTTTGTGGGACTATCAGGTGGCATAATGGTTACGTCACTGGACTTCCACGTAGTTGACAGTGGTTCAAGTCCTGGACCTGGGAACTTAAAACTCACGGTGGGCACAAGTGCATGCATGCCCAAGATCCCAAGGGGAAAATGGAGGAGAAGGGATTGTGATGTGGCCATTCCCCCAGGGGGTGATTTTTTACTTTCTGTCTTTTTCTGGCTAGCACACGCACCCTAAAGTAAAAGATCTCTCTGAAAAAAAATTATTCTTTGGTGAAAGTAATAACTTAAAAATACCTCTGCTCTTTTTCTAGCATATGACTTGCTGGTATGCCTAAATGTTTTTAGGTTAAAACTCATGCTCCATGGCTAGTATAGTGAAGGTTTGGTAGGCCAGGAACTTGGAAAATAAAATATTAAACTTCACTCCTGAAAATCTAAAAATATTTAGGATCCTGGGATACCAAAGAGAAGAAATGAAACAGAGGCTTTTCTTTCTTCTCTCTTTCTCTTTCTCTCTCTTTCTTTCTCTTTCTTTCTTTCTTCTTTCTTTCTTTCTTTCTCTCTCTCTCTTTCTTTCTTTCTTTCTTTCTTTTTTTCTTTCTTTCTTTTTCTTCCTTTTTTTTTTTAAAGAGGTTTTGGCCTCAGGGCACATGCACTGGCTGGAGAGAGACAGAGACAGTGAGTGGGAAAGTTAAGAAATATCCCCTAGGGGAGATGGCCATGCTGCAATCTTTTCTCTCCATTCTTCCAGGATTTGGGGCATGTGCCTGGTGTGATTATTTTTTTCTTTATGGAGATTTTTGCTATAGGGTGTGAGTGCTCGCGAGAAAGAAAGTGAGAAATCACCCCCCAGGGGGATGGTCATGCTTAATCCCTTCTCCTCTATTCTCCTCTCAGGATCTTGGGCACACAGGCACATGCATCCAGCGTGGATTTCAAGCTGCCAGGTCCAGAAACAGAACCGTGGTCGACTATGTGGGAGTCCAGCACTGTAACCATTAGACCATCTGCTGGTCCCAACATGGCATGATTTTCAAGCCACCAGGTCCAGGACTCAAACCATGGTTAGCTGTGTGGAAGTACAGTGATGTAACCATTACGCCATCTGCTGGCCCTAGGTTTCTCTTATTAATAGGATGTGATTGGTACAGAACTGGATGAAATAGAATTGAGAGGAAATTGTTAAAGTTGGAACTTATTAAACTTTTTTGAAAAAAGTTCCCTTTAAAAATTACTTTTGGACCCTAAAATTGCCTGCCTTCCACTGTGTAGTTCATATGATAAAATCAAAACATCTCCTTGGATCCTTAGAAGAATTGTTCTCTGTGTTCTCTAAGCTACTCAGGGACCCCGACCCCCACCCCAAGGGCTCAAGGCTATTGGTGAGATAGTTTCTGAAGCGATTAACTATTGTATCATTGTGGAAACCCTCTCTTGGAGCAAGATGTGTTAGAGAGTCTGCCAAATTACCAGTAATAAACTTTTCCCAAAGCAAGACTACCATTTTTTTTAAAAAACAAACAAACAAAAAGCAGAGGCAATATGGTAAGTGCTTCTCTCATATCATTCCTACACTTGGATGAATACCATGCAAAGACCTCAGAAAGTTCCATCTGCACAAATGGACTTAAAACTGGAGGATTTCTCAGCTGAGGTCTTTCTTTCTTTCTTTCTCTTTCTTTCTTTCTTTCTTTCTTTCTTTCTTTCTTTCTTTCTTTCTTTCTTTTTTAATCTGGAAACCTGGTTAATGACTTTTGAAATAATAATTGTTGAAAAATTATTTTATAGCTTAGATGCTTGATCCACAGTAAATGTATGCTCATTAAGCTGTAAATGGCATTAGTAAGTTAAAGGATATGCATTCTCTTCCAATTTGCTCTTGTTAATGGACTGGGTTCTAAGCATCATTGCACTTACCAATTAAAACACATTTAGAATTATGGCTGGGCAGTAGCAACACTTCCGTACAGCCTTTCCCTATAATGAGGCAAAGGAAGACTGGCTGGCGTTTATAAATGGAAAGAATACATTGTCCAGTCTTTTCTACCTCGCGCCTCAGCCAGCTTCACTCATCAGTGCAGTCATATTAACATCATTGTATTAGGTTAAGAATCTTGTGAGAAATATGCTTGAAGATGCCATTACAAGATGGCAGGATGCTAAGGGGTGGCTGTTACATGAATGTTTAATACAATTACACATTTAAAATATTTAGTAATAAAAATTTTAAGGTCAGAGTATTCAATAATACTCAAATGCACTGAAAAGAGAGTAGAAGCATGTTTCTTTACATGAGGTTAAAAAAAAAGTGATAGCCTACAATATGCTTTAAGAATTTTGGAATTAGGGACTAACGGATAGTGTAATGGTTATGTTGCTGGATTCTAACTTAGTTGACCATGATTCAAGACCTAGTGGCTTAAAACTCATGCCAGACACATGTGCATGTGTGCCCACAATCCCAAGAGGAAAATGGAGGAGAAGGGATTGTGGTGTGACCACCCCCCCGGGGGGGGGGGTGATTTCTAGCTTTCTGTCTCTCCAGCAAGTGCACATGCCCTATAGCAAAAAAAAAAAATAAAAATAAAAATAAAAAAAATAAAACCACAACAACAACAAATCTCTCTCTAAAAAAAAAAAGAATTTTGGAATTAGGCCCAGCCACTGTGATGCAAAAGTAACATGAATGCCCTGCGGAGTCTGAAGCCATATATGGTGGTATAGGTTTGGGTTTCCTGGCCGGCCTGAAATCACACCAAGCGTGTGAGCTCCAGTGCCCATGGCCCTGAGGAGCTGGAGGGCTGGGAAAAAGGAGATCATGACATGACCAGACCTTAATGTGGGTGTTTTGTGTGTTGCTCTCTCTCTCCCTTACATGTACATGCATGTGCTCTCTAGAAAAACAAACAAACAAACAAAAAGAGGCAATTTAAAAATTTAAATATGTGAACAATTCACATTTGTAAAATACAGGGAAAATGTGAAAATTACCATTTCACTTAAACAATTGGAAGATCTAGTAAACTTGAGTCCAGATTGTGCATGGCAACCCTGGGTTGGAGCTAAATATTGAGGCAGATTCACTCATCCACATAACCTGCTTGGCCCCTAGTGACATCCGAATGTTCAAACTCTGCACTGGACTGCTAAGGCCACTATGTGGAAAGAGCCAAGGAAACCCAGTCTTCCACTCAGTGCCTTATAAGAATCTTCCCTACACCACTTAGACTCTGCCTGTGCTTTGGTAGTGACCAGGCATGTGTCTATACGAGGCAGGTAACACATTCCTGAAGAGATGGCTCTAATTTGTAAATAGTATTTTTTTGGTCTTAAATCTACTTACAGTCAAAATCACTTAAAAGGGCCACCTGGTGGTGTTAGTGGTTAAGGCAGCTGGATTCTACATGGCTAACTGTGCAGTTCAAGACCTGGATTCAGCAGCTTGAAAAACATACCAGGCACATGTGCATGTGCCCAAAATCCTGAGAGGGAAATGGAGGAGAAGGTCTTCCAGCATGGCCATACCCCCTGGGAAGTGTTTTCTTATACTCTCCCCCCCCCCCCGTCTCTTTTCAGCAATTATATGCACCCTATTTCCCCCCAAACTTTTTTAATCACTTAAAATAAAGAATACATCTACTTTATGTGTAGTATATCCCTTCAAATATTGGAAGAAAGTGATCGCATCTAATCAAGGCATATGTACTCTCCAATTCTTTAAAGCATTCCTCAGATGATGTGGTTTTATATCAAGTTTATGATTAATTAAACTTCCTAAGCCTTTTTATGTAAATAGTTGTGGATCTATTTCTCTCTTTTCATGTTTCTGTACATTTTTAGAATAAAAATAAAATAAAAGAACATTGGATTTATTCCTATTAAATTTCTTCTCTTGTTAATCTGGGTTATCATTTTGACTTTCCGTTCTGTTCTTGCCTTTGTCTTTCTTGGTTCCTAATAAAGAGAATTTCACCTGGATTTTCTTTTATTTGGGTATAGTAGTTATTCACTAGAGACATAATTGGAGTAATTGGAAACAAATGGCACAAGAAAGACTAAGGTAGCTTCTTTTTGAAAATTTCTGAAAACAAGTTTATGAAACCTGATGAATAAACACAATCTCTGTAAACTTTACCCATATACCAAGTAAGTAAAAATTAAGAATAAACTATGATTATAGAATATTGTCTCTGCAAATCTGAAATGCATTGGAAAAAATTGTTTCCATGGGTTGATCGGAAAAAATTATTTATTCCTGGGGAATTGGACTTTTCTCATTTTTAAAATAAAGAAAGCATAAGCAAAATTGGTTTTATAAGAAATTTAGAGTATATTTAAAGAGCAAAGAACTGAACTCAGTCTTTTAAAAATCAAATAACACATCATGGAGTATGTCATTCTGTGTACGTGTACATGTGTATGTGTAAATGAACAATCACCAAATTTCTGAAAATTTCATTTGAACAAAAAAACAGGTACCATATTCTACTTAGGTAGATTTACTTAGTCTGTTGATATAATGTTACAAATACACACACACACACACACACACACACACACGGTTGTACATCTTCTTTACACATAAGAGCAACTTACTAGCTACAAATACAGTAGTGCCTTAATAAATAATAAACAAGTACCTGGAGACTATATGATGACATAAAAACATGAGATATCACTGAAATAGGAATAAAATATTCCATATATTAAGTAAATTCAAAATTAGTCAAAGATAAACACATGCGTTTCCCAAATTATTATTATTGATTTTTGCCAGTGGGAACATGTGTTTCTGGAGAGACATAGAGGGAGAAGCAAAGTGAGAAAGCATAGTCCCACCACAATTCCTTCCCCTCCATCTCTCTCTTTCAGGATTTTAGTCACACATGCACATGAGCCTGGCATGTTTTTCAAACTGCAGGATTTGGGACTGGCCTGTAAAATATATATATATATATATATATATATATATATATATATATATATGAAAACCTACTCTATTTACATTGTTACTCAATACAATTCTGGGTTATTAAGCATGACGCTGTCACTTCCTATTAAAAATATCTGAAGGCAATGATAAAAATATAAAACAAAGTAATACTGTAAACTAAGGTTAATAGTAAAGCATTTGTCAGAATCTAAGAAAGTTTTCTTTCTGCAGTAGCATACTGGAATTCAAATGAGAAGCTATCTAATATTTAGTCTTTACTGTATGAAACAGAAGGTTTGGAGATGAAGAGCAATCAAAACTAGACATTCCTGTTTCTTAAAAAGTTAAACATGGAATGGCTATTTGACCCGGCAATTTCATTCCTAGGCATGAAATAGAGAAATGAAAACACAAAGGATTTGCACGAGAATATTTTTTTAAAACAATTGTTCCTAATAACCAAAAACTGTAAGCAATCCAAATGTGCATTTACTGATAAATGGATAGTTAAAATCTGGTCCCATCATAATGGAATAGTATTTGGCAATAAAAAAGGAATAAATGACCAATACATGATATGACACCGATAAGCTTCAAAAACGTTATGCTGAGTAAAAGAAGACGGACATTAGAAACTACAAATTGGATGATTCCTTTTATGTGAAAAGTCTAAAAAATGCAAATCCATAGATTAGCAGTTATCTGGAGGTAGCTGGAGGGAAAAAAGAAATAGGAATTAACACTGGACATCAAGGATATTATCGGGGGATGTTCAAATTGCTTTAAACATGATTCTACAACTTGGGAAATTTACTACAAAATCACCAAAGTATAAAGTTGAGATGGGTTAATTACATGATGTATAAAGCATGCTCAACAAAGTTACTGAAGAACAACAATGTTCAATTCTTCTGTATCCCAACCTTATTTATCCCGACATGTATTAATATGCAACTATTGCAGAGACACTGCTTTGTCACGTGTCTGGAGAGATGGTCTTGCTCATTTGTAATCAGCAGCTCTATGGTTATGAAAATGTCAGTACAGGTTGCAATTCTGCAGTGAAGAAGCTGGATGACTGTACAATGAATCAGGCGATTATTTTTTTCTCATCCAGGACTTCATGGGTAGATGCTTAAGCAGAGCAGCATTGAGAGCGTCTATGTTGGGGTTTGCTATTTTTCATATACTAAGGTAGGCAAAGAAAAACTACAAACTGCTTCAAATTTTTCTGACACACGGGTCTTCCTCAAAATCAATGTACCAGAGTGCTACAGTAGCACGCTTGCTGACTTCAGACAGTCCAGAATCAGATGGATGCGTACAGCCCTCAGAACTCAGGTTGGAGTTAAGCATAACACGCTCCTCTACACCTCTGGCTCTGAGAGGGGGCAATGAACAGCAAGTGAGAAAAACTAAGGAAAAAGTTGCACAGTGAGTGTCTGGACCCAACATTAAATATAATTATGAAGAGTGCTAAAACTCAATGAAAAATAGCTTTTTCAACAAATGGTGCTTGGGGTAACTAGAGATTCACATGCAAAAAGATGAATTTAGACTTCTAACTCACACCATACACAAAGATGGACTCCAACAGCTCATAGCTAGCTCCCAATGTAAGAGCTGACATCATAAAGAAAAATCAGTAGATTACATCTTCCTAGAGGTTAGGCAAAGATTTCTTAGATGTAACACAAAAGGCATAAATGGGGCTAGCCTATGGCCAGGTGGTTAAGGCAGTTGGATTTCCCTTGGCCAAATATGTAGATCGAGTCCCAGAACCTGTGGTTTGTAAAACATACTGGTCATGTGTGTATGCATGCCCAAAGTCTTGACAAAAAAAGAGATGAAGGAGAAGGGATTGCAGCATGATCATTCTTCATGGGGGTGCTTTCTCACTTTTTCCACCTGTCCCTCTGTCTTTCTATGGCAAAATAAACAACAATAAGCATAAAAGATAAATGCAAACACCGTATAGATTGGACTTCATCAAAATGAAAATCTCTAGCACTTCAAAAGATATCATTAGGAATGAAAACAAGCCAGAAACATTTTCATCATGTTTCTGACAAAAGACGTTTATCCAGAACATTAAGAAAGCTTAAATTTTCTGTTACTCAAAAAGAAGAACACAAAGCCATTAAAATGAGCAAAAGTTTCTGAATAAACATTGTACAGAATAAGATAACTATATGTAAATGGACAATAAGCAAATTAAAAGATGTTCTACATCATCAAGGAAACCAAATTAAAATAGTTTTTGGCACCCAACAGAGTAGCTATGATGAAAAAGATAGATAATCCTTATTAGAAAAGAAGTGAATAAATTGGAACCCTCATCGACTGTTGGTGGGAATGCAAAGTGGTATAACCACTTTGGAAAGCAGTTGGCAGGTTTTTTTTGAAAAGTAAACATTGGGGCCAGCAGGTGGCAAGGTGCTGGACTCCCAAACGGCCTACCACGTTCAAGTCCCAGACCTGGCGATTCGCTTTCTCACTTTCCCTCATTCTTTCTCTCTCCCTCCCACACTCACTCTCTCTCTCTCTCTCTCTCTCTGGTGAGTGCACTTGCCTAAAGCAAAACTTCAAAATAAAAATAATAAATAATATTAAATAAATAATTCTTAAAAAAAATCAATGCATTATGTAACCCCAAGATTCCACTTTAAGTATTTACCCAGGAGAAATGAAAACATATGTCCATAAAAAATTTATATGTGATTGTTCATAGCATCATTATTCATATCACTGGAAAATATCCAATATCTATAAACTGATGAATGGTAAACAAAATGTGATATTTACATATCTCTGAACATTATTAGGAAATAAAGTATTAATACTTACTACAGGGATGAACTTCAAAACATTGGTCTAAGTAAAAAAAGTCAGATGTGAAAGTTCACATCATATGATTATAATTATATAAAATATTCAGAAAATATGAAGTAATAGTTTCATAAAATAGATTAATGGGTGATGCGGGTTGGGATTGAGAACAGGTGAACTGCATATGGGCATAAGGAAACTTTATGAAGTGACAACTGTTCAAAAATTAGATTATGGTTATGGTTGCACAACTGCAAATATACTAAAAACCATTAAATTGTATACTTAAAACAAGTGAATCTATGGTACATAAATTAAGCAACAATAAAGTTTTTAAGATGCATTGGACTGATAAAAAATTAGCTAGAGAAAACAAAAATAAATCAATCTTTGAAAGCTATTTATCATAAAAAAAAAGAGAAGACAATTTTAGAAAATATTATAGTCTTATTAAGACAACAAAGATGGTCTCTATGAAGTAACAAGTAGCTCACCACAAGATGAGATTAAGCTCTGAAGACTAGGGAGCTATCGAGAATCAGAAAACTGGGGCCGGCAGGTGATGGGTGGTTTAGGACACTGACTCCCTCATGGCTGATTGTGGTGCGAGTCTCGGACCTGGAGGGTGCTTGCTTTCCCACTCTCTCTCTCTCTTTCTCTTTCCCTCTCTGGTCAAATTTAAATAAATAAAGTTAAAATGATTCTTTAAAAACAATAAGAAAACTTACAAAGTGCATTGAAATTAATGCAAGGGGTCCAGCAAGTGGTGTGGAGGTTAAGACACTGGACTCCCACATGGTTGATCACAGTTCAAGTACTGGACCTAGCGGTTTGAAGATCATGCCAGGACCATTGGCATGGGTGCCCAAAATTCCAGGAAGAGAATTCAGGAGAAGGGATTGTGGTGTGGCCATTGTCTCTGGGAGGTGACTTCTCACTTTTCCTCTCACTGTCTTTCTCAGACTCTTTCCAGCAATCACATGTGCCCCATAGCAAAAATCTTAAAAAAAAAAAAAGTTCAGTGCAAGAATTGCATTTTGCACAGGTCTTTTTATTTTAAGTTTACTTTTTCTCCAAGAAAAAGAGTGAGAGAGACACCCTTAATGGGGTCCTCATCTGTTATTTACTCCCAGCCTAGATCTCAGGCATGTTTGTGCATCCAGCATATAGGGAGGCCCTGGGACATGAACCAGGGACCTTCCCATGTGGATACAACTGCATTACTAGTGCACCATCATCTGGCTCCAAGGAGCCAGCAGATGGCGTAGTGGTTATGTTGCTGGACTCCTACATGGTCAACAGTGGCTCAAGTACCAGACCTGGGTGGCTTGAAACTCACACTGGACACATGTAGATGAGTGTCCATGATCCTGGGAGAAGAATGGAGAAGGGACTGTGATGTGGCCAGACCCACTGTGGAGTGATGTCTCACTTTCCCTTTCATTGTCTTAGTCTTTTTCTCTCTCTCCAGCAAGCACATGTGCCCTATGGCAAAAACTTCTTTAAAAATTAATTAATTGGGGACGGTAGGTAGCATGGTGGTTAAGGGCACTGGACTCACACATGGCGACAGTGGTTTGAGTCCCAGATCTTGCTTTCTCACTTTCCCTCTCTCTTTCTCCCTCTCTCTTGCACTGTCCCTCTCTGGTTAAATTAAAATAAATAAAGTTACATAAAATAATTCTTTAAATTAATTAATTAATTAATTAATAGCTGAACTGACATGACAGAATATAGACTTGAAGATTTTGAGAACAAACTTGAGAAATTGCCCAAGGACACAGAAGAAATGAAGAAAAAAGTGAAAAGATGAGAAGATAGTAGTGTGGAATACAAAAAAATCAAGAAACTACAGAAAAAAGAACATAGAACACAAGTGATTCTCAGGTTTAAAATACAAGGAAGTTTTTTATGAGATGATACATAAATACCAGTTAATTTTCAGATGAAAGGGTTTACACATTCTGGACGTAATACGAAGAAAATACGTCACCTAGATATGTCCAGGCAATATCTCCAAACTAATTTTTCTCCTTTAGCTACCCAGATTCATTCTTGCTTGTTCTCTGCCCTGTTTTGTGCCCCAGGAGGCTGACCTCCATCCAAGACTGACCCCCACCACTGACCCCTATTGAGTTAGGCCAATGGAGGGCATTGGCAGATATGCTGAGGGATGGAAGGTGGGAGAAGAGAGAGGTAAGGGTCTTTCTTTCACTTCTTCACTTCCCACTGGCTTCTGTAGCACTATCTCCTCAGTAATGCCTTCGCCTCAAGGTAGTGCCAGTTTCCGAGTGCTGTTGTGCTCTGAAGCCTCATCAGCCCTAGTTTGTTCCCCTATCCTACCCACACCAACATGAACAACTCCATTTTGTTTGAACCATCTTGAATGAATTTTGTTTTCTACTTGGGGACTCCAACTGATGCAAAAGGTAAAAAAAAAAAAAAAAAAAAAAAAAAAAAAAAAAAAAAAAAAAAAAAAAAAAAAAAGTATCTTTATTTATAAATACATAGAGGGGAAATAATCTAACCTCTAAAAAATCAAAATCAGACAAACTTCACTCTTCCTGTTACAAAATAAACACCAGCGTTTATGGAGAAGAATATAGAATACACAAGAAAAAGTTCTGACTTAATAATTCCATTCTGCCATTCCCACGTGAGGTCAATCAAAGGCTATTCTTAAAAGTGTAAAGGCTCATAAAATATAACAACTACACATTTTTCATGAAAACTAAAGTGAAAAGCATTGTGTAATCAATTAAATATGATTTACAATTAAGATTTCAAATATACAAGTTCTTTAGAATTTAAATATTAAAATTACTCGAATATATATGATTATTTACATGGCTCTATACCTGCATATGAAGGTATTTAAAATTATACACTACAACATATCATTTAACAGGAACAATTTTAGTCTACAATCCCATATTAAACTAACAAAGACCAGACAATTGTCTAAGGGCTTGGACTAACAGAAAGACTTTTTAATTTTGGTATTTGTGAAAATTAAGAATTATGCATACCTGTACATAAATGAATCTGACAGCTGTAATTTATCTTTGGGAGACAATTTCCATAAAACAGATCCTCCTAAATATACACATGGCTTCAGCTAATGAAGTACTATGAAAATGTTTCTTTTTTTTCCATGTGCAAAGAGTTGGTGCTCATTATGTACCTAAATACAATAAGCAATTGGGCTGTCTAAATTATGTCTGCTATTATTTAAGGTTCTTGGCCAAGGTAACATTAAGAAATGCTTACAATGTGCAAAAAAGAAAAAGCAACAATTAATTTTATTAACCACTTACTCTGTGATTAATTGCCTAGACAAATTGGAAATAACTGAGCTAGTCCACAGATGAATATGGAATACTCTGAATTTTTAATTTTAAGCACTTTCGAGTTAAATTATGCTGAATATAAATGGCCCCATTAAGTGAAATATGTAAGTATAAAATGGGAAATGTCAGGAGAGAAGCTAAGTGACATCTTCAAATGTCATTTTAAATGTCATTTACCATCTGCATAAAGATCAGTTTAACTGACCCCTGCATGTAAAAATGGAATTAGAACAGAAATGTCAAATAAATAATTGTTTTTCCATTAAAACTCAGTCAGATCTAATATCTTCAAGATATAACTGAATTTTCAGTCTGGAAAATGCATCTTAATATGCAGTGGAATTGCATAGTCACTTGAAAAAAAAACCGCAATATTGGAAAACAAAGAAATAATTAGAAGGAATTCTAATTTAAGGAGTTAAAAATAAACTCCACTAACAGTAACATTTTCTTCTTAAAAATCTCACATCTCGGTGGCCAGCAAGTAGCATGGGGATTAAGGCACTGGACTCCCACATGGCCTGCCATGGGTTAAGTCCCAGACCTGGTGGCTTGAGAAATCACACTGGTTTGAGTCCTGGACCTCACGGTTTGAAAATCACACTGGGTGCATGGGTATGTATGTCCAACATCCCCAGAGGAGAAAGGAAGAGAAGGGATTGCTCTGTGGCCAGCTTTTCACAGAGATGATGGGTCCTATGGCAAAAAACTAAAAGGAAAAAAAAAAAAAAGAATCCTCATCTCTCGCCTAACTATTTCTTATAGTTTTTTTATGTGTAACCATATGTGTATGCAAATTAAATAGAAATATGGTTCTTAAGTTCAGAGAGCAGAGAATTTTATCTGTGGAGTCAATAAAAGCTACAAAACAATTCAAAGTATTTTGTGCTTAAACACTTTAATAAAGAACAGCCTTCCTCTTTCTGCTAAGGAAAAACAGTCACAGAGTAGCAAGGCAAGAGAGGGAATTCAACCAGCCCAATCATCCTAGAGAGACCTACTGACAAATGTAGTAGCACATAGCTTCTGCCCCCCACCCAAAACATTTGCAAACTTGAGATAATGGATAGAGAAGCCAGGAAATAAGAACAGGCCTGGTGCAAATGAGCTAGAGTTAGACCCCACCCTAGGCAGATAGAGTAAGATCAGAGAGAGAGCGTCACTAGTTTTCTTAATGAGGCCATTATGTTTTCTTGTCTATGGCTTAGTTAAAATACAACATCCCTTTTCCTTTATATGATCCTAAAGAATTTATGACTCCTTGCAGATGGGATTTATTAGATTGAAACCAGTCACAGTTCAGAGCACAAAGATAAGGAAATCTCCATCATTAACTAAAAAACAAAGAGCCACCTGGTCCCCTCCAGGGACTAAGATTAACGGAAGACTCTCAAGTGTATTAAATTCCAGGACATGGGCTCATAGCCCATTTAAAGAGAAACAGGTTTTTCTTCATTGTCAGGATCTATAGAACTAGGCCCTTTCTGTGTGTCTACAGCAACACATTTGGGCCTCCTCACTGCACTGGAAGCTTTTCCCTCTTCAGTAAAACTCTGCTTACTATCTCTTCATTTGTCTATATTTCTAATTCTTCATGAGCGTAGGACAAGAACCAGCATAGGTTTTGGGCCTGAACATCTCAACACTCTCATGTCACAAGGAGGAATGGGACAGGTGGAAAAGTTGCAATGGCTTTAAAATGAAATAAGATACAAAGTGAAGCTCCAGAGAGTAACACATTCCCCGAGAAAAGAGAAAGCAACAGTGTTTCAAAAATGAATTGGAGTCATAGATGGAATTAAAAATTCACTTTCAAGACCAGCAGTTAGCGTAATGGCTATGACGCTGGACTCCCATGTAGTGAACTGTGGTTCAAGTCCCTGACCCAGTGGCTTTAACTCACTCCAGGCGCATATGCATGCATGCCCAAGATCCCAAGAGGAGAATGGAGAAGAAGGGATTGCAGTGTGACCATCTCCATCTCCCCTGGGGGGGGGGGGGGGGTAATTTCTCGTTTTCTGTCTCTCTGTCTCTTTCTGTCTTTCTGGCTAGCTCATGCGCCCTATAGCAAAAACCTCCTCCCCTCAAAAAAAATTACTTTCAAGGACTTAAAAATTCTTTCTAGGAATTAAATCTTAATCAGCTAACCTACAGGTATATGATGACCACAACCACCTCCACATCTGATACAAGTGGACTCTAAGTTTGTCAAAAAAAAAAAAAAAAAGGAATTAAAATATGAGTTCACTTTAGTGAAAAAAAATTTGAAATAGTTTTTTTATAATATGCATTCTCCATGATTTGTTTGAAAACTCTTCTTGTGTAATATTTTACAGTTTATAAAGCACCTTCACACATAGTATCTCATGTTAACCTTCTGAGTGGACTGGATTAGGAAATATTTATTCTCCTTTAAGAGGTGATTCAATTGAAAGTCAGCTATTGAGTGACTTACCTGAAATAATACAACTATTATGTCTGTTAAAAAGAGAAGACAGAATCAACACACTTGGAAACATTTTTCTAGCTCTTTATTTCTAGTTTGTTTTTTTTTTTTTCCCTCCAAAGATTTCTTTTCTGTGAAATAAAATAGATTTTCCTCTCTAGATAACTTGCACGTTTTCTCTCAGTGCTTGCTTAAAGCACTCCCTAATAGGCCCTAGAAGTACAGACCTTGGAGAGTCTAAGAGTATTGTGGTTCCTATAGAAGGTGGCTATTTGTGGGTGAGGATGAATAGGCAAGTGACCGTGGCAGGTAGCCTGAGTCCCTGTCAGGAGGCAGGGGACACTGGCTAGTGGAGAGAATGCACTGGAGGCAGAAAGCCTTGGTTATAGACCCAATCTGCTTAAGAGTGATATCTACCTCTCTGAGCCTTGGAGTCTTTATCTCTAAAATCAAACTATTCCCGTCTTATTTATACGTGAAGTATCTGGTACAGCGATAGGCATATAATTAGCATTCAGCATTGGTGGTTACTGAGCAACTGCAGCCCCAGGGGCATTTTCCTTATTTCTTCAACCATATTAACTGCTCCAATCGACTGCTCTTGATATTGAATAATTAAAGCAAGTCCAATTGGTTGGTCTTTGGGGGTGATGGGATCACTGCAATTGTCTCTCCTTTAAAACTGCATTTCACCTTTCTTCTTTCTTTCTTCCTTTCTTTCTCCCTTTCTTTCCTTCTTTTGGGGCAGGGGCTATGGTGTACAAACTCACCAGAGAGACAGAGAGGGCAAGTGAGTCATCTGGCATGACTTTCAAGTCGCCAGGTCTGGGACTTGAACTGTGAGGTTGGCTGTGTGGGATCGTGCCTTAGCCTCCACAACACCTGCTGATCCCGTATTTGACATTTCGAAGCATGTGGAAGTTAAAACACAGAGCTGATGCTCCGGGTGTCAGAGCTGTCCCCTCGTTCTTGAGATACTGTCCTCAGCCCCTTCCTAAGAACTTTATGGGACTTGTTTTAGGGGAGACTTGTAGCTTCTGGGGGTTAATTAGGATCTGAGAGAAGCAAGGCAGAGGGAAGTAGAAGTTTATAGAAGGCAGCAAAGCCTCAATAGACCTCTGCTTGTGGAAGTGGGCTGAGGCTTCAGTTACCCATTCACTTCCTTCTCATGTACATTAAGCACCATGGAAAGAGCCTTCCTTTCTACAGAACAGGGCCTGAAATGCTGTGCTTAACTGCCATCATTCTGTGTTGAAAGTTACTTGTTGTATAGCGATTCTGTGCAGATTCTCTTCTAGTTGTGAACACAGTGATGAATAAGATAGACTCAGTTCTTACTCTCAGGGAGCTCACATTCTCGTGCAGGAAAAAGATAAATGAATGAAGTATGAACAGGGATTACAGTATTACAAGTATTACAGAAGGAGATGGTCTGGTTGCCTGTGTGCTAGGCACTGAACTGATACTGAGGAGGCCAAACAGGAAAAGTAAGAGGTCGTGTCCTCATAGAGCTTACAGTCTGGCTGGTCTTGTGCAGACTTCCTGAGATAATGCATGTCAAAGGGGTTTGGTACATGGGCTGGTTCCATGGCACAGTGCACACTGCTCAAGAGAAGCCAGTTCCCACATGGAAACTGAGGTTCAATTTCCTGCACTGGTCAAGAAACATGCCAGGCATGTGTGTGAGTGCCCAAGATCTCTGAGCTGGAGGAAAAGGACTGCAGTGTGATCAGACCCTCTGGAGGGTGTTCATCTCTCTCTCTTACTCTCACACGAATGTGCACATGCTCTATCATGAGTAAACAAACCAAAAACGTTTGATTCAATAATGCTTATGTGCCGCTATTGTCGAAGCATAACTTGTACAAGGCTGTCTTTCTTGCTAGAAAATAACTTGAGGCATTATCTTGGAGACATTATCTTATACACACACACATGCTTACAAAATACTTTTTAAAAGTTGCTAAAGGGACCATCAGATGGCATATGGTGACATTGCTGGACTCCCATGTAGTTGACTATGGTTCAAGTTCCCGACCCGGAGGCGCTTAAAATTCATGCTGAGCATGTATATGTGCATGCTAAGATCCCAAGAGGAGAATGAAGGAGAAGGGATTGTGGTGTGGCCATTCCCCCTTGGGGGATAATTTCTCACTTTCTGTCTCTCTGTTTATCTCTGTCTCTCTGTTGAGCACAAGTGCATATAGCAAAAATCTCTCTCTTAAAAAAAAAGAAAAGTTGCTAAAGTAAAGTTGGATCAAAGTTTACTGTTTTTTAGCCTATGTAAAAGGCTCACACAAAGTTAAGATGCTCTTTCCTACCAGTGCTAGGGAAAAGGCCATTCTCAGGCAGCCATGATGGCCATGGTAGAAGGAAGTGGTGGGGAATATTGATAATTACTGCCCAAAGGCACCACATGGACCACTTAGGTCACGGCTATAGTCTCAGAGTCCCTTAAGGAAGAACAGAGGTTGTTTAATGGAGGTCTGTTCTAAAGATATGTCTACCACATGCAAAGACCAAGTAACCTCAAAGAGAATTTTATTATGCTCTTGGAAACAAAGACTTGCAACTTCATAAAACATCAGAGAAGTCAATGCTCATTAACTCATATGCTATGCCTTCTGTGGTAAAAGCCTGACAGCATTCCAGGAACAGGAAGCTGGGACAAATTTTAGGCCAGAGAACTGTATGGTCAAAGAACCCAACCCAAGGACCTTTTGAACAAATTAGAATGTCTAGGTGCTATCATTCAACACATTAGTCTAGATATTGACAAAGATGGTAAATTCTTTGGTAGCCATATGGTCCTTCCTAGGGTGGCCCTTCCAAGGCCACATAAAAAAGTGTGGTCCAGGGGCCAGTAGGAAGTGTAGTGGTTGAGACACTGGACTCCCATGTGGCTGACCGCAGTTTGAGTCCCGGACCCGGTGGCTTGACACTTGTGCAGGGAGTGTGTGTCCAAAATCCTGCGAGGAGAATGGAGGAGAAGGGATTGTGGTGTGACCATCCCCCCTGGGGGGGTGATTTCTCACTTTCTGTCTCTCTGTCTCTTTCTATCTCTCCAGCAAATATACACACTCTCTAGCAAAAATCTCTAAAAAGAAAAGAAATTATGGTCCAGATTAGATCTTCAGTTCCAATTCCTGCAGCACTAAATCAGGCCCTGAGTGGAGCAGTGTAGCAACAATCACAGAGATCATTTGAGGACTTACTCTGCGTTAAAAACCTTTCATTGAGTGTAAACTTGGAGTTAATATAATACATTGTTATTTGTATCTGTACATCACCTGTGGTATCTATATGGCCATATTATAGCAGGTATAGTTACAATACTTACTGTTCAATAAATACCTATTGACTGAGTTTATGAAAAAATAATTATAGTAGTTAAATAATAGAAATAAAAATGAATTTTATGCCTATGAAGCTTTCAGGGAGAAAAGAAATGGATATGTGACAGAGTAGCAAATGACATTTTTATAGGAACCTTTGAGACCATTTAGTTTCATTTCTACATTTACAAGTAAAGAAACTAAGGCCTATACAGTTTAAGTTATTCACTCAAGGTCATGGGAAATGATAGGTGAGGCTTTGAAGCCAGTTTCTAGTTAAATGAATTTTTAAAAATAAATCATACTCAAATTCAAGGCTAATAAAAAAGTCTTCATTTTGTTTTCTGTAAAATTGTGATGTCTAATTATTGATTAAATAGATGAGAACTGACAATTGTTGAGAAGGCTTATCCATCCCTGCTGGATGCCATGTAAAGTCTGTTTACAATGATCAACATTTTTAGGTTTTTGCCATAGGGCGTGTGTGCTCATTGGAGAGAGACAGAGAGAGGGAAAGTGAGAAATCACCCCCCAAGGAAAGTGGCCACACCGCAGTCCCTTCTCCATTCTCCTCTCAGGATTTTGAGAACACATGTGTATTGCTGGATGTGCTTGTTAAGCTGTTGGGTCAGAGACTCAAACGACGGTCATTCATGGAAACCAGCATGTGAACCACCATGCTACCTGCTGGCCCCTCTAACTGCCAACATTTTGCTATGCTCTACAGTGACCGATTTCCTTTACGGTTGCTCAGAGTCTTTTAAGAAACGGCGTGTTGCTATCACATCTTGTCCACAGCTTGGAAAGAACTTCTTTTGATATTTATTTCTGTGCCTTGATTGTTACTAAATTCAGAGCTATTTTATAACAATATACATCCTTGGGATTAAATTTTCCTTCATCTTTCTAGAAGTTTTCTTGACCTAATTTTTAAACCTTTATTTCAATAGTTTTATGCGTTTATGGTGAACCATTTCAAATTCTTTCTAAAAATAGGTTGGATACAAAAGTCAGAGAAGTAAGCAACCCTTTAATAATTTCATCAATAACATACTTCTAGGGAGAGCTTTAACATAGACAAAGTGCTAATCTCTCAGAAGTAATCACTCACAGTTAGCCTAGAGCCTTCCGATCATGTTACACTGCCCTCAAAGTAGAGTCCAGGGGTGGAGACTTAGCTTCCATGATTATAGTTTACAAGAAATGTAGCAAAAAAGTTAGCATAAATATATTGGAAAATTTTAATGAATACCATCCCATTGTAAAACACTGAAATCAGTAGATATTTTAGATGGAAACTGGAAATGTACTCAGATGTTTTATAATTTCAAAAATGTAATGTTTCAAAATTCCAACCAAAGAAGGAACTGGAATCAATTATGATGAGTGTGTGTAGTGGTGCTTTATATTTTATGTAAATAACTTAAACTCTGAAATGCATAATAAAAGTTCAATATGTTTCACAATATATTGTGAAATTGTTGTCCCCATGGCTTAATGGTTAATGGAGCCAAATCCCACATGACTGACTGTGTGGTTCCCAGCCCTGGTGGCTTGAAAATCCTAGTACATGTAATTTTCACAAAATAAGCCACCAGTCTCTGATCTGTGTACTACTTTGCTTCTGCTGGGGACTTGGCATCTGGGTAAAAGAACCACTTATCCAAGAATGAATCACAGGAATTATCTCAGAGTACATGCAACTGCATGTGTAATTTTATTTTAAAAATCCAATAAAGTTTATAATTTCTAAATAAACACATCTTTAGAAATGCAATCACAGGCACCAGCAATTGGCGTAATGACTATGTCACTGGACTCCCATGTAGTCAACTGCGGTTGCAGTTCGAGTCCTGGACCCGGTGGCTTAAACTCATGCCAGGCACATGTGCATGCATGCCCAAGATCCTGAGAGGAGAGTGGAGGAGAAGGGGTTGCAGAGTGGCCATCCCCCCTGGAAGGTGATTTCTCACTTTTTGTCTCTCTGTCTCTCTCTGTTTTTCTGGTGAGCACATGTGTCCTATAGAAAAACTCTCTCAGAAAAAAAAAAAAGAAAAAAAAAAAAAAAAAAAGAAATGCAATCACAACACATGGTAAATCCCTGGAAGATGAGCTTTCCTGTGCTTATCTTACATACTTTTTTGTATTTTTAATTTAGTCTATTATTCCTGCCTCTTATTCAACAAATTATTGGTTCTAAGAAGTTAGGATAAGAGCAATAGTGTTGAATTGATGCATTTAAGAATATTTATGGCCATTTCATTTTAAAATATCAATGACTCCTGCTCCATTTTCAAATTTTAGTAAACCCTCATAAACGGGGAAATATTTGCAAGTCCAAGAAATTCCTGATTAAAACTGTCTCTTGGGGTTGGCAGGCAATATGGGAGCTAAGGTGCTGGATCCCACATGGCTGATTGAATGGTTCAAGTCTTAGACCTGGAGGCTTGAAAATCAAACCAGGCACATGTGCATGTGTGCCCAAAATCCTGAGAGGAGAATGAAAGAGAAGGGAATGCAGTGTGGCCATGCCCCAGGGTGGGTAATTTCTCACTTCCCCTCTGTCTCTTTTTGGCAAATGCAGGTGCTCTATAGCAAAAACAAAACGAAAACAAAAAATACTGCCTCTTAAACTGCTTCTGCACTGACTTATCTTTCAGCAGGTTTTTTCTCACTTTATGATGTAGATAAACATGCCTGATCAAAACCAAGTGTAGTTTCAATCAGTTCTTTTATACAAGAAAATAGATCATTTATAAACATGTAGCACAAATCTGTCTATTAAAGTATTCTGTCTGTAAAGAAAATCTGGGTGTATAGATATTCTATCAAGGTACTCTTAAAAAAAGAGAGATACTACTGTTAAAACTTATAGTACTAATTACTTTGGTGTTCTAAAATGAAAGTTCATTAAAATAGACAGGACATATTAACCAAGTGCATACAAAGGAATAGTCCCAAGATAGATGGTGTTACTCCAATAAGCCAGTTAAGAGCCCCCTAGACAGAGACTGGGAAAAGTTAGAACGGTATTTTCTTTAAAGACTCTTATGTAAGGATGAGGGCTGTGACAACACAGAGTAGAGACCGAAATGAACAAGTTCTGACAAACAGTTCTCATCAGCATCTCAGTTACTCTTGCTTCCCTTTCCATGTTCAAGGCTCTCACTGGTGATTTCTTATTTAAATATCTGTTAACAATGCTTCTGCAAGGCCCCAAGTAACAAGAGAAGACCTCTCCCTCCTGAAAAACAGTTTCAAACGATCTGAAAATAAAATTCCCTCCCTAGCAAAATTTCATCAAGGGCAATGACTCTCAATTTCCCCAGAGATAAAGCACACTCTTCTTAAAGAATATGTTACATGGAGCCTTCTCTTTAACCTCACTTTACCCTGTTTCTTCATGAACCCATCCTGGCGTTCAATGAGCTGACTGTGGTTTCCATGAAATAACTTTTACAAAACCTCTGTCTCTCTAATCACTCATGATGCTGAAAGATAAACCATCATTTTCCCCAGGTCACCTAAAGGTAATGGCATTTTCAACAGCAAGTGCGCATGCTGCTGGTAGAAATCAATGTTTTATAATTGGGATCAGGATGCTATTAAGATTTGAAGGCAGCATTCTAAGAGGTCCCTCTTGTTTGCAGTTGGCAGAATATCAGCTCTTTCAATACAAGCAATGAGTTGCAGTAGACTCAAACTAATTAGCTCCATCCTGCCTCTACTGCATTCTTCATACTCCCAGGTGCCTACTCCAACCTCTCAGGGGGAGAAGATAAGCAGACGGATGTGAGAAGTTACATAGGACCTTGAGCAGCCCCTAGCTCTGAGAGCAATCGGTTAATACCCTTGAAGCTAGTTAGACCCTTAGTAAATGGTTCCAAACTCTAGCAGATGGTTTATTCATCCCATTAGTGCTGTTCAACATTTATATGACTCCATATAAGAGGCTAAAATCTTGAAATTGGAGAATTGCTGCTCTCTGGTATATTCGATTTAACATTTTATGATTTTACTCTGTAACTAGTATCTTTCTTCATAATAAAGAGCTTGGCCTGGTTCTATTTTTCATCATTGGTAGAATGACCCAAAGAGATGGCAGTACATGTGGTTAACCCTCATCAAGGACTTGAATCTGTTTTCATTTTACAGCCAAGAAAGCAGACGGTTAATTGAAGCTGTTGCAAGTCATCCAAGGGCAAAGTTACAATTCCTACCCCACAAAGTAAGCCAGTTATTGCAGCTCAGTTTGAAACTTTATCTTCTTGAACGATAACAAAATTACTATTGCAAAAACTCATTTGAATGAAACATTTATTTCTGCACAGATTTTTAAATTGCTTTTTCTATTTCTGACTTTTTTCTAAACACTATGAAGGTCAACTTCAAATGGATGATTATGGAACACTCCTGCCAGAATGTTTCTCATTGTCCCTTTATCACATTTAGTATCCCTCAGATATTTATCTTCCACTCCCTCCTTTCCTCTCTACTAGTTCTCTTCCCTTTCACCACTTATCTTCTCAAACCATGAATGCTATTTCTCTGAATAAAAAGGCAACTTTAAAAGCTGATGTCTGGGCCAACTGGTGGTATGTGAAGGCAGCTGGATCCCATAAGGCTGACTACACAGCACAAGTCCCAGACCAGCAGTTTGACAAACATGCCAGGCACTACGCGTACCCAAAACCTAGAAAGAAGGGAGAAATGCAGAAAAAGAGATTGCAGTGTGACCATTCCCCTTTGAAGATGCTTTTTCATTTTCTGTCTCTCTCTCTCCTCCTCCTCCTGATCCCCTGTTGTGAGCACAGGTCCCTCTGGCAAAACAAAACAAAAATAAAAACTGCTATCTTGTCTACATCTTCCTACATCCTTTATACATTACTATCTCCTTCATCAGGGGTTGGAGTTGGGCTTTTATTTATTTTCTTTTTTTGGAGAGATTTTTGCTATAGGGCGCGTGTGTTCACCAGACAGACAGAGAGAGACAGAGAGACAGAAAGCAAGAAATCGCCCCCCAGGAGGGATGGCCACACCGCAATCCCTTCTCCTCCATTCTCCTCTCAGGATCTTGGGCACGCATGCACACGCACCCAGCGTGAGTTTAAACCTCCGGGTCCGGGACTCGAACCGCAGTCGACTCCGTGGGAATCCAGCGACATAGCCATTACGCTAACTGCTGGTCCCGAGTTGGGCTTTTGTAATTCCAGAGAGAATGTGAATTACCTCTCTGGGCTGTACATATATCACTACTCTATACTGCAATAGCAATTTTTCCAATCCACAGTCTGAGCTCTGAAGGAGGAAGCAATCATAGGAAATAGCGTGGGAAACAGAATCAACAAAATGCAGTTTTATACTTATTCACCTGAGGACATTCCTCAGTTCCAAGCCTTCCTGTTGGTAGCCACGTTATCCTGGCTTGTTGGGAGAGGTTCCATCTGTCTGGCTACTGAAAAGTTTATAAGCATTTTTCCTTTTCTTAGACATAGGGTGAAAGTCAGAAATCTCATATCTTTTTTTAAAGAGGTTTTTGCTGTAGGGCACATGCACTCACCAGAGAGAGAGAGACAGAGACAGTGAGAGGGAAAGTGAGAAATCACCCCACAGTCCCTGGGGGATGGCCACTCTATAATCCCTTCTCCTTCATTCTCTCCCCGGGATCTTGGGCACACACACATATATGCCCAACATGAGTTTCAAGCCACCAAGTCTGGGACTCAACCTGTGGTCAGTTATGTGTGAGTCCAGCAACGTAATCACTATGTCCCGTCTCGTATACCACTTTTAAATACAAATTTACAGATAAGCCCTTGAAAAACATACACATGACACCAAAGTATAAGGTATTTCTCTTTTATCCTTGGTAATCAATTGGAGTTTGTTTTTACCTGAATGTCTTAACTGCATAAACAATGTGAGAACACAGGTGATGTATGAACAGAGAACAGAGTCTAATGCCACCAAGTATGAACTCTCTCTTTGCTTGCCCATATGAAGCCATGGATTGAATTATGTTCTCCTCTTCCCATACTCAATAAATTCATATGTTTATACCCTCATCCCCAGTACCTCAGAATGTGATTTTATTTGGAGACAGAACTTTGGAAACAGGTGCAGAGAAAATGCCATATGAACAAGAAGATGGTTGTCTATAGCCAAGGATAGATTCTTCCCTCACAGTCTCTAGAGGTACCAGCCCTGTAAACACTTTGATTTTGGACTTCCAGCCTCCAAAACTATGAGAAAATAAATTTTTGTAGTTTAAGCCACCCGGTGTTTGGTACTTTTCAAAGCAGCCCTACTCAACTAACATAGCTCCTTCCTTTCTCTCTCTCTCCCAGAAACAAAACTTTCAATTTTTGATACACTTCAACTGTTCTTTGTTGATGAAGAAACATGTATCTATAGTAATTTCATATTGGATTTCTTAACTTTAGAGAAAAAAAAACTTAGCAGCTCTTTAAATGACAATGTCCAGGATTTCATAATAAAGTTCATAAAGCAGCGAGAGCTCTTGAGAATAATCTGCATATCCAAGCAGAGACAATTATTAGGAAGACTACTTGTGTATTTCCCAATTCTCAGTAGTAGTCCACAAGTTGTAACTCTCGGGCCATTTTTGAAAAATAAAAAATTTGAATTTGATTTATACATTGCTGTGTATCATGAAGCTAATTACAAATTGATAAATCTTCTCTGTTTCTGTTCTCTTCCAATTATTGCTTTTGATCCTGATTGTGTTGGAGAATATTCAAGGTAAATAATGCAGAAATCTTCAAACAACTGGCCCAAAAGAGAACTTTTGACTCTCCTATTATAAAGGGTAGAACTAGGATGAATAAGCCAACATTACGAATGAGTAGATTTCAACTCAAAACAAAGAAAAATTTTAAACAGAGCTATGATGTGATAGAACTGGCTACTATACATCTTCAAGGTTAGTTACTGGCACCATTCTAAGCATTAAACCATCTACCTGTAGAGCTTTGTTAGAGGAAAACAAATCCAAGCAGTGATTGGATTAAATTATATTGACCATATAGCCTTTTCCATCTAAAATTTATGGCTCTATGAACCCTATAGTAATGTCACACAACTCTTCTCAACAAATGTAAAGTTCCTTCTTTCATATCGTGGACACCCTTTTGTCTTTGATGTGCTATGGGATTTATTTAATTAATATATATTTACTGGGTTGTTGGAAAAGTCATGACATTTTTTCTTTGTTTTTCTATGCAAAAATATATCATGACTTTGCTGACCACCTAATCTATGAAACAGGGATGAGACATCGCTCACATCACTCACAGCTCATGTATGTCAAGTTTGAGGCAGAGCCCAGGTCAGGATTTTTTTTCCTTGATACTTCATTTATGAGTCTAAAATAAAATATCTATTACAATATTGAATTTGAATGACCAATTGTAGTAATAAAAAAACTATTTTAATAATCATACTAGTCCTTGGAATTCTTTTCTAAAGAACTAAAAATATAAAACACCACAAGATAATCAAATACTAACCTCCTTCATTTTTTCCAGTTCATTCTGTAAAGCTTGCTTTGCAATTTCAACTTCTATGAGCTGTTGCCTCAGTTTCTCATTTTCATCTTCTGTTGTTGTTCTCTTTTCTTCCACATTTTCCAACTCATGATGAAGTCTTACAGATACATCCTTTGCAACCTAAAGTAAAGTGTTTGTAGTAAAATATCATTAAAACACTATAATAAATTCACTACATTTTAAATCATACTGAGAGTATTAAGAGGTGATATTGAGGACCAGCCAGAGGTGTGTTGGTTAATGTAGCTGGTTCCCACACGGCTGACTACATGGTTTGAGTTCCTACCTGGTGGCTTGAAAAAACATGCCAGAATTACATGCATATATGCCCATAATCTTGGGAGAAGAGTGGAGGAGAAAAGATTACAGCATGGCCATCTCCTGTGGGGAGTGGGTGCTCTCTCTCTCTCTCGTGAGCACACATAACTGATAGCAAATTTAAAAAAATTAAAGACCTGATATCCATATAGTGCTAACCATGTGCCAGAGAGTGTTCCAAATGTTTTACACATAAGCTATTCACAATATGAAGTGCTTATTAGCCCTCATGACAGTACCCACGATAGGTATTATTATTATTCCTATTTTATAGTTGGCTATGCTAGGTTTCAGAGAGGTGAAGTATTATGCTCAAATGACACAGCTAACAAGTAACCAGAAATTCTGGCTCTAGACTTTGTTTCTTTAAATTCTACATGGTGGTGAGCCTGGCAGATGGGGTGATAGTTACATTGCTGGACTCCCACATAACTGATCATGGTTCAAGTCATGAAGGACTTGACCTGGAAGCTTGAAACTCATTCTGGACATGCCCAGAATCCTGAGAGGAGGAGAAGGGATTGAGGCATGGCCAGCCCCCACAGGATAATTTCTCACTTTCTGTCTCTCCAGTGAACACATGTGCCGGATAGCAAAAATCTCTCTTTAAAAAAAATTCTACATGGTGTTAATAAATGCTCCAATACCCTCTGTCACTATGTAAAGAAATTTCACATATTTCCTCTAATGCTACAATAAAACTATAAAGTAGAGGCTTCCACTTTCATTTATGATAAAAAATGGAGAAAGAGGTTTTACAAATGAGGAGTAGGGCTTGAATTCTGGTCTTATAACTAGAATTCCAGATGCTTAATTTTAGGAAATATCTTAGTCCTTGAGATTTTTTTCTTTTTTGAATAATAGTGTGCATTTTGCCCCACAGTTTGAAATTATCTTGTGCATTTTAGGGTTTGAATAAGAAGAAGGAGTGATCTAGTATAAAGGTGCAAGACACAGGCTGGCTTTAGACTGGATTCCAGGTCTGCACACTTCATCTCTGCAAAATATGCAGCTTCTGCATCTGTAAGATAATGCCATTAATCCCTACCTTATGGAGTTTTTTTCTTGTAAGTCAATGAAACAATACTGTATGTAGTAATGCTTGCCACAATGCCTGATGGATAATAAGCACTCAACAAATGGTAGGAAAAGAAAAAAGAAGGTAGTACAATAGCCATCACAAAATATTTTCTCAAAACTTTCTTTGAAGCCAATATAGGATATTACATTTGATTTTTCTAAATTGATGGAGTTAATAATACAATTAAAATACAGTTATTTGATTGTCTAGGATATGAACTTTTTATATGGCTTACATTGTCAATGAATCTGCCTAGGTCAAACTGAAATGAAGGGCTCACACCTGTCTAAAAACCACACTTCATGGTTGGATTTCTCCACTGGGAGCGACTTTGAAGGAGCAACTTCACTTGAAGAATGAGCCTCATTTACTTACTACCCTCTACCCTTACTTCTCCAGACAGGCACAAGTTGGACAGTTCTCCTTAGGGGAGTTACCAAAGTGGTTAAGTACAGAGAGGAAAGAGTCCTTGGAGAAGGGGTTGAGGACAGAGACTGCAGAGAGAAATATTAGCAATGATATCTTTCCAGTGCTGTTCTTATTCTGAGTTTCTGCTCCTCGGGACGAATCCTCGCAGCTCTGGCCTAGAGGACTATCCTACCCGCCTTCACTCCGCAGACTGACCCTGGAGGCCCAGTCATGGCAGGAGCCTTAGCTCCGTGGCGCCCTTACTCCAGGGAGTGAGGCGCCCTCTTCCCACCACCTCTGGAAAAGCCAGTTACTACCCGGAGACCAGCGAGCCAGGTTCTCCACACACCGGGCTCTTTAAACCCACCTGTCAGTGCTTCCTCATCCAGGACCCTGACATTTTGTGGTCATCGCTGTGAAACTTAGTGTCCCTAAGACTCTTGGCCAGTCACCACCGAAGGCCTCTCAGCACCAAGACCCCTTGGACCAACCCCCCACCCACCGCCCCTGCCCCGCCCCTGCCCCTGCCCCTGCCCCGCGCGGTGTGGAGTCCCCGCGCCGCAGACCTTGAGGTCCTGCTCCAGGCTGCGCAGCAACTCGCCATCGATTTCCCCAGTCTGCGCGTAGCGGAGCCTTTTGCGCTCGGCTTTGCGGAGGCGGTACTGCAGGATCCGGCAGTTTTTGTTGGCTCTCTCCAACTCGTGGCGCATTTCCTGCAGTTGACAGGCATCCTCCTCGAAGAAAGTGTCCCTCATCTCGTCCATCTCGGTTCTCAGCTCATCGATCTCATTCTGAGGAAGTGACAGGCCGCGAGTCAAAATCAGCCTCTTCCCCAGCCCCCGTGACCTACCGCGTGCACTCCCCATCCCAACTCCAAATGCTCAGCTTTCTTGCCCCCTATCTCCGAGGAGACTGGAGTGACAGGAGCGGAATGAAGGAGCACTAGACAGCAACGTTAGGCCTTCACTGGCTCTTACTCTAGGTCTCTCCATGAAAAAGTGGGGCAAGCCATGATAATCGGAGAACTGAAGGCCCAATTTTATATTTAAATGAAAACCTAACGTCAATAATAGCAGGTTTTGTTTCAAAACCAGACAAGGCCTACTAATCCCCGCCCCTCTGGCCTGTTCTTTAGAGCTCCCTAACAGGTTCGCGGCCTCTCACCCGGCCAGGACACGCCCTAATCCTCCGAGGCCCGCGCGTCCCCTCCCCCAGGCGGCACCCCCAGCTCCTCACCTTGAGAGTCTCATTCTCCTCTCGTAGCTTCTCCATCTCCTCCTGCATTTCTTCCTGTTCCTGGAGCTGCTGCGGGTGCGGCTGCGACGAAGGGGGAGCCGCCGCCTGCATGCCCCCGCCGCTGGCGCTACCCTCTGCGCTCTGCTGGGGACCCTCCGCCGCCGCCGCCATTGGGGAGGTGGAAGGGACAGTCAGGGGTTCGCAAATGGCGGGGGCGCCAGCGACAGGCGAGTTGCGGCTACTGCTGCCGCCGCCGTTCTTGGTGTGCATCTGAGCCGCGGCCGCCGCCGCTGCAGCCCGCTCCTTCTTGAGATGGAACTGGATGAGCTCAGACTGCAGACATCCTTCCTTCCAGTAGGTCCCTCCGCCGCCGCCGCCGCCCCCCGCAACGCCGCTTCCGGAGTTCCTGCTGCCCAGGCCAGGGGTTTTGCCCGCAGAAGAGGAGGATGGTGAAGGGGAGGTCCCCTCGCCCCCGCTGCCGCCCCTATGCTGGGCGCGGACGCTTTTCCCTTTCCAGCCCCTGGGCGGCGGCGGCTGCGGAGCGCCCCCCTCCCTTTCCCCGGAGCCGCTGCCGGCTCCTCCTCCTTCTCCTCCCCCTCCTACTCCTTCCCCGAGCGGAGGGGGTTCCCCGAGTTTTGAGGGCACAGACTCTTGCTCCCGGGGCGGCTCCTCCAGCGGCCCCCGCCTCTTGCCGCCCACAGTGGCCAGGGTCGTCGCGGGGGCCGCTTCAGCACCAGCCGCCGGCTGGACAGCTCCCGGAGCGGCCCCTTTGGGCGCCAGGGGCGCCGCCTTCTCGGCCCCGCCTACGCCCCCACGGGTGCTTGCCGGAGGCACCCCACGAATGCCGGTCTTGTTACCCTGCTGCAGCTGCTGCTGCCGAACGGAACTGAGTTTAGTGCCAGCCCCCGCCGTGGACCGGGTGGCCGCGGTTGTCTGTCGGAGTGAATTGTCCCTTGGCCTGGCGGGTGATTGAGCTCTTTGCTGCTTTCTGCTGCTGCCCTCCGGGTGCAGGCGAGCCTCGGTGGCTGCGGCGGCGACAGAAGCTGCGGCTGCAACAGGGGCAGCGCCCCCAGTCGGTGGCTGACTCATGGCAGTCTAGGAAGAACCCGCCGGATGCAATAGGGAATCGTCCATCACTAGATCAACCTCTTCCCTCCTCACTGCTACCAACCTTCCTTTCAAAGCTGGGACAGAAACAAAAGAAGGGAAGTACATAGGATATCTGCACTGTTACAGAGCAAAGGATGATTTTGCTGAGCCAGAGAAGCCCAGAAAATGATGACATTTGGGAGGTGCTTAATAAGCTGCCAGTTCTTATTTTGCACAGGGTGGCGCTGTTTCCATCTCCTCCCACTCAGTAAAATGATGACGGGTCAGAAAGCAGTTGAACCTTACATTCTCAGGGTAGCAGGTTTTAGAAAGGGTGAGATACAGAAGCCAGAAAGAAATTGATGGAGGAAATATACAGTATAAAGAAAAGAGGATAAGGTCGAGAAGAAGCTTTAGAAAGAAAAGGGGATGTCAGACTCCAGTTTTTTCAATTTTTATTTTCCTCACCAGCAAACCTGTATTTAAAGCCTAGTTTAATGGAAAAAGCCTTATTTAATTATTAATAGTGTGCCCCCAAGTGTCAGTCAGAAGGTTTATGTTGGGTTCCTGGAGAAAATTTGCTAGGAATAATGACACTTCTCTAAAGTAGGCCCAATCCCTAATGTTGTCTTTAGATTAATATACCCTACTTTTTTTTTAGAATAAAACTAAAAGAAAACATAAAGAATGAATGATTAAATAAACCTCCATTTTGAAAAAAACAATGGCATTAGGAATCTCTCTGTGGTTTAGTCATTAGCAATCCTAAAGAGATTTCGTATCAGCTCTAGGAAATAATTTTTGAAAATATTTTTGGTAAACTAGAGGAGCTGCTCTGCACAACCTGTTAAGTTTCAGATTATGATTTTTTTTCTACTCTTACCACTTCTGTGGTTCTTGAGAATTGCTTCAATTTTAAGTGTAATTGCTAGATAAAAGTCTTCTTAGTATGTCATAGGTATGTTATTCTTTTAAAGTGCCCATTCCTTACTAGCAAACCAAATTCTGAGACAGAATGACCCTGCACCCAGAAGGAGGAGCATCTTCCTTATGGTGGAAACGTCAGCTTCCATTGTGTATCTTTCCAAGGTACATCTGTCACTGGCTTCTTTAATCTGGAAAACTGTAGCTACTGCCTCCTGACTTCTCCTTGGTGATTCAGTTGCCTAGTCAGCTAGTCAATTTGGTGTCTTTCCCTAAGAAATATTATTTCTCTCTAGAGCACCGAAAAGGGCATGACTAGGCATAAAGTTTTTCTGCTTTTTAAAAGAAATTCTCTTATGTAGAGAGGAAGTGCCTGCCAGTCATTTCACCTGCCTTGTTTCTGTTATTGTCTATTTTAAGTATCATAACTTAGCGCACAGTAAGTTATACAAAGAAATATTACTGGAGGGCTCCTTCTCTACCTCCCCTTCTGTTTCTGGAATCTCCTTTCAACTCACTTTGGAATATAAAAGGGAACAAAGAAGATATTGGGGGAATGCCCATTAACTTATTTCCCACACCTTCTCTCGTAGCCAGGCAACCTCAGTATCGGCCTAGTTCATCAGCAAGGGTCACGCCAACGTGGTGCACCCAACCAAGTTATTTTGCCAATGCAAAGTTATTTTTAAGGAGGCAGAACCACTCCGAAGCTAAGAAGCCATGAGATAACTTTAAAACCCAACCCCCAGGCAGCTTTAACCCCTGGGGAAAGCCCAGTTCCGGTAACTAGGTAACTACACTCAGCAATCAAGGGTACCTCACTGTTGTCACGTGGTTCTCATAAAGGGACAAGATGCTGCGTTTCTTCAAAGCTTCCCCTGAAAATCTCCACCCAAATAACCCCAACACGACCCAATCCAGCACTTTTAATGTCAAGTTTTATCTGCCCGCTGCCCCTCCCCATCCCTTTAGAAATCCAGAACTGCTCACTTTTCGGCGGGGGCGAGCTTTAGAAGTTGAATGCAAATCGACAGCGCTTTCCGTCTGATATTCCGGAGACCTCGGGGTTTGTTCTTGTCTTTCAGAGTCGAGGAAAGTTCAACTCCGTAATATTGTACCTGACTTTCGGGCGGAGCGTGACTTTGGTCGCTAGCCCCAGTTTCACACTCACTCGATTTTTCCAAACAATGGCGATAACGTCGAGACGTGGTGGCCCCCGGAGTCGGTTAGGTCCGGGCGGTCGCCGGCCGAGCTGGGGCTGCAGCTTGCAGCACGCGAGGTACCAAGCTGTGCCAGACGCTCCCCAGGAAGTGCAGCGATATTCATGAGCTGACCTCACCGGACTAGGCAGGGGAGAGGGCGGGATCGCGAGGGAGGCTAGGGTAAAGTAACCAAAGAGAGGTTACTTTCTAGAGGAAAGAAAAGGCCGGGACCGGGGCAGGGGTGGGGAGCGGGGTACCAGAAGACAAAAAGGCCAGAGACACACCCGAGATGGAAGACCGGCAGCGGCGGCGCTCAAAGTCCTTGCTCCACTGTCACATCCAGTACTTGGCAGAAGATTCCGAAAGCGCTTGAAATCGGATGCACTGGTTTCCTGCAAGGCTTTGTACTGGGTCGGATCAATCTCCATTAATTATTTACTTGAGCTCTTTTCCCAGGGAGGCGGACTCCAGCAGCCTTCCGGCCGTGACTGACGTCTCCCGAAGCAGCTGTGCGGCGCGGGCGGGCGGCAGTGGGGAGTTCTCTTTGTTCACTCACTTTAATTCTCAGCCGAGCTCCACGCGGTGCTCCCTCCCCACCCCCAGTCCGGGCGGAGTCACCAGACGTCGTTTCCACGCATAGATAATGGTTGCCAGACTCACCGTCCCACAGACAAAGGGTTCTAACGAAGCCGCGACTAATTTGCTGCAAACTGAATAAATAGCGACTTACAAAGATCTTTTACAGACGGGTTTGTCGTCAGCACATTTTAATCTTTTCTTTACTGAGTGCCAGATTCCACTGTGAAGAAAGGAGCAATTGCTGCGATCCAAAATCTTTATTGTAGTGCCTGTGGGTAACAGGCTTCCATTTGTAAGATAGAAGCTTAAAAGGAAATTCGCAATGAAGAAGGGGGAACGCAATGTATGCCTTTACCGTGTAGAGTAACTCACATTGTTCCACAGTAATAATATTCTTAAAAACGGAGTGGTAATTCCTCTTTTCTCTTCCATGTTTTGAGGGGGGAGTGGGAAGGATGATGGTATGTGGAGTCTCCCTCCCTCCTCTAAGAATTCCTTTGTGAGCCTAAATATGAGAATGAAAGTAAACCCTACTTTAGAAAGGGCATTTTTTTGAAATTAAATTGTACTTATATTAATCTAGTGGTTTCGTAGATAAAAGGAGGCAAATATCTTAAAACAATAATAATCACTTATGCTAACATAAATTCTAGTGTATGAGATTCTATTTTCCGGCTGTCAATCTTGTATTTAAAATGAAATTAAAACAATTTAGAAGGAGTTTTTCATACCAGAAATCATTACAGCAAAACAAAACATGTTCAGTCCCTGATGATCAATGTCTTCAGTGACAGGTAAGACAAATATGGCCTCGCAACAAAGTCATTCACGTTCCAAAATGAATATTAAAAGCCTAGCTTGTGCCCAGCACTGTCCAAGGTGCTAGGGATGCAAAGATAAATCAAGAAATTGTCCTTCTGCCTGCGAGGCTCAAGAATATTAGCGAGAATTGAGACAATTGAGATAACTTTCTTATTCTCTTTTGAATAGTTTTAGAAGGTGGAAAAAATGCCATGTGTGACATCTATAACAATACTTCAAACCTTAACTAGTATAGAAAAAAAAAAAAGAAGAAGGAAAAAGGTGAAGTGAAGTGAAAATGTAATCACAAATTGTTTTGAATTTATATTAGGCAATTTCTCATTGTGTACTCAAGCTTGAGTTGCAATATCCTTTGAAAATACCAGCTCTACAGTTGTAATTCAAATAAAATGGATAAATGTTTCTTCAGGTCAATCCTTACTAATAAAATATTGATACTATAAACAGAATCTAAAGACACAAACCATACTTGGGTTTGCTTCTCTAAGAAACTGTAATCTGTTCAGGCATCTATGTTTCAATTTTTTCCTAAAGCAGTTTTATTTACTTTAATGCTATTAGTGTCATTAATAAATGCAAAACGAATCAAGAATGGATTATCAGGGGTGCTTAAAGAAAACAGTCAATACGCCTAAATGTTTTATCATTTTGTATTACGCAATTTCGGGATTGAAACCATAATATTTGCTTTTTTTCCAGACTCTCACTTTCTGTGTTCAAGATATTGTGAAGTAGATATTTCCTTCACTTAAAACAGGGAGTAATTGGGTTTCCAAGATGTTAAGTGAGTTACTCAAGTTCAATTTCACCATCACAATTTGAACATGGAATCTCTCCTCTATCAAAACTTCTTATCTTCATGCTAGGCATTTCCTTATAATATAACAGAAAATATTCATCTCAGGTGAATCATTATAATTTTATATCTCTTAAGTCTGCTTTTACACTTGAATCCTAGTCCAACATTTTCTCTTATACATAGACATCCAGGCATAGAATATCTATTTTTGGATGTAACACCATCTTATACTTCTCTTTTCTTGTCCAAAATTCAGACCCTCATAGTTATCTATTGCGGTTACTACAAATGCTTCTTATGTTAAATTATAGATTTTTTTTCTGCCAAATCCACAGAGCCTTATGCTGCCAGTTCACACTTTTATTAAATGACACTTTCCTTGTGTCACTGTGTTTATACTCATGTCTGAACTCTTTGGTACACACTTCAAGGAAGGGCAGGGTCCCCATCCTATACTAAAATGTATTCCCTGATACTTGGTTACACATGCTCCATGTCCTATGTAGACTCAATGTCATCTTCCCCCTGGCTCATTCGGATGTTATACCTTTCCTTTCACCATTCCTCATAGCTGGCATGCCCTTCTTCCTCTTTTGTTCAAAATGTGCCCATATTTTAAAGTTTAGTTTATGTTTCACATCTTTTTGTCTTGTAAACTTAGGCAATATAGTTCACTTTCTGAGCCTCAGTTTTTTTTACTCATCCATGCATGAATTGAATTCATGTTAGTAACAGTACACAGTTTACATGATTATTATTATGAAATGGTAAAGGTAATGCTTATCACAGTTCATGAAACACAGACATCATAACTATAGATAAGTGATGATAACTATGTACATAACCCTTTAAATTCTCAGTTGATATTAGTTATCATTGTTATTATTAATATTTTATCAAGATTATTATATTCCGTAATCAAATTTTACCATTTCTAAATTTCTATAAGAGGAACAAACGGTACACTATTAGAAATCTTTGTTAGACTCGTTATTTCATGCTTACCCATCCAGATGGTAAAAACCTTAAAACAATATTCCTGTTTCTCTCATTCAGTAGAAAGTTGGACACATAGAAGCTGGTCAATATACTTGAGTCAATTGGTAGCGTCCTTACAGAGAAAAGCTGATGTTTTTGGATCTGTTCTTTGTTTGGGAGGAGTAATTTAGCTTGGAGTAATTTAGCTTTCTCCTGACCTTTAGTGGCATATGTATGAAGTCACACACTGCATTTGTTCTCTGGATCACACTTCAGAAATAATTAATTAATCATAGACTCCTTGGGCTGTAAACACCATGATTCATCATTTTATCCCTAAGTAGGCTACTCAAATAATATTATTTATCAGGTTTAGCCTCATTTCAGGCATCTCAATAAAGGCTATTTTGCATGTGTGTGTGTGTGTGTGTGTGTGCTCAGAACCCCAGGAGGAGAATGAAGGAGAAGGGACTATAGCATGGTTATGCACTTAGGAGGTGATTTCTCATTCTCCCTCTTACTGTCTCTCTTTCTGTTTTTCTCTCTGGTGAGTGCTCATGCCCTATGGGGTGAGGAACCTAAAGGCTATTTTACAATCTCTCAGAGTATATGTACACATTTTTTAACTTAATATTATGACCAAAAGTTATGGTTTCACTCATAAACTGGTTTAAGGCTGCTTTGTGAATGATGAAAATTACTGCTATACCATAGATGCTCTAGTTACTCATGCCTTTCCTGTTGTGTGAATTTCCAGTTGGATCTTACATAGTTCAACTTCTGTTGCAGTACTTCTGTAAATGTTCATGCTTATTCAATTTTGGTGATTCAACTCAATGTGAAGTCACTCATTATAGCCAACATACTATTGGATGCCTGGTTTCAATCTGATCCCATTTTAATCTTATCTTACTCTTAGTGGATATTTTTAAGAAGTCTGGTACTTATATAAATGTTCTAAACATTTAGGACCATTAAATTTTCCTTATGTCACTTGTTTAATAACTCAGAATTACTGGGGCACTGAACTCCCATATGGCTGACTGTGGTTCGAATCTCAGACATGGTGGGTTAAAAATCACACCGGGCGCATGTGCATGCATGCACAAAATCCTAAGAGGAGAATAGAGGAGAGGGGATTTTAGTGTGGCCATCCCCTCTGGGGGTGATTTCTCACTTTCCCTCTCTCTCTCTCTCTCTCTGGCAAGCGCACATGCCCTATGGTAAAAACCTAAAAAAAATTTTAAAAATAACTCAGAATTATAATTTTTTCTCCATTAGTATCATTTATCTCACCCATTCTAGGCCCTCCTGTAGCTCTCAGCATTTATCAATAATTATTCTACCTTTAAACAGAATCTATGCAAATTCTCATTGTGTCAGGCGTATAAGGATGACATCTCAAACTATTCTATCATACTTCACTGGAAAGTTAGTTTTAGTACAAGTTTTGTATTTCTAAGTTCTTCATTATTATTACTATTGCTTATGAATTTTGTCAGAGGGCACATGAGCTACTGGAGAGACAGAGTGAACACAGAGGAAAATGAGAAATCAACCCCCTCTCCCCAAGGGAATAGTCACACCACAATCCCTTCCCCTTCATTTTCCCTTTCAAAATTTTGGGCACATTCGAGCTTCCAAGTTCTGGACTTGATCTGCTCGGTCAGCCATGTGGGATCCAGTTGTTTTAACCACCACACCACTGGCTAGCCTGAAAACTTTCTTATCTTTTTTTTTGGAGAGGTTTTTGCTATAGGGCGTGTGCGCTTGCCAGACAGACAGAGAGAGACAGAGAGACAGAAAGCGAGAAATCACCCCCCAGGGAGGATGGCCACGTTGCAATCCCTTCTCCTCCGTTCTCCTCTCGGGATCTTGGGCACACATGCACATGCGCCCGGCGTGAGTTTTAAGCCACTGGGTCTGTGATGTGAACCGTGGTCGACTACATGGGAGTTCAGCGACATAGCCATTACACTAACTACTGGTCCCAAAACTTTCTTATCTTGATACTATACATCTACAAAAGTTATCCAGAGTAAACAGCATACTTGACCAATTAGAAATGTTTAACCTACAATGAGAATCAAGACAAGGAGGACTGCTCTTTCTATTTTTATTCAATATTGTTCTGAAAATTCTGTAGAAAAACAATAAAAGAAAAAAATAAGTCTAAGTATTGGAATATAAGCAAAATTGGTCATCATTTTAGATGCTATATTACTATATTTACTTACCAAAAGATTTTTGAAGAAGGTGTAGATAAATTGTTAATGCTGGAGTTAGAAAATATTACTGTATAATCAAATAACCAACTTAAAATGCATGCTAGTAACAAACAGAAAGCATGACTGTAAAAGATACATATAATAACTACAAAATATGTAATGTATCTACTAATAAATCTAACTCTATATATATGTATAATACTTTTTGAAGAAAATAGTAAACTTTTATTTAGAAAAATTAAATATGGATTGAGTCAATTGAGAAATTGATGTTAGTAGATGTTGATAGGGGGACTCCATATTTTAAACATATCAGTTTTCCCCATTTGACTTATAAATAGTCCATTAAGAATCCCACAGGTTTATTTACTTGTATTTTTAATTTTTATTTATTTATTTATTTATTTAGGAGAGGTTTTTGCTATAGGGCACATTCACTCGCCAGAAAGATAGAGAGAGAGACAGAGAGACAGAAAGCAAGAAATCACCCTTTGGGGGGATGGCCATGCCGCAATCCCTTCTCCTCCATTCTCCTCTCGGGATCTTGGGCATGCACGCACATGCACCCGGAATGAGTTTAAGCCACCAGGTCCGGGACTCGAACAGCGATCAACTACATGGGAGTCCAGATCAAATACATGAGAGTCCAGCCATGTAGACTTTATGCCATCTGCTGGTCCCCATGTATTTTTAATTTTTTTAAAGAGAAATTCTTGCTATAGGGCATGTCCCCAGAGAAATAGAGACAGAAAGCAAGAAATCATCCCGCCGGGGGGATGGTCACACCACAATCTCTTCTCCTCTCAGGACTTGGGCATGTACATACATCCACCCAATGGGAGTTTTAAGACTCCGAGTCCAGGACTCGAACTGTGGTCGACTACATGGGAGGACAGCAAAGTATACCATCTGCTGGCAGCCTGCAGGTTTATATTTTAAATTTTAGTATTTGGATCTTAGTTTTATATGCAAGTGTCATGGGCCAGAAATAACCATGACGTAACATGAGTTAACATGCCGTACAAGATAATAACATTTAAAATTTAATACTTTACATGTTATTTGCTCAAGGCTGAAGAAACTAAAGAAACAGGCTTGGTAAGTAACAGTGATGACATTAAAATCACCAGGGAAATAATAGATTATTCAATACATGGTGCTAAGAAAAATGATTCTGTCTGTGAAAATGAAATAAATTAAGGCACTGTATTCTACTACATTCATAAAAATCATGACACTGGATTTGTGACTTAATGTAAGTGGCAAAATTTTTTTAAAACTTTTCAAAGATTAGGGTAATATACTTATTTGTCTTGGCTAAGTAAGGATTATTTTAAATAAGTTCAAAAATTGTGCAACACAAATTGGAAGATTAGTACTTCAGACTTTATTAAATATAATAATTTAAATCCATCAAAAGATAAATTGAAATAAAAAACAGAAAAAAGTCACAAACTAGGAGGAGCAGCTTTAAATAGATAACAACCAAGGACCAATATACAGAATTTCTCAAGGTTCTTATAAATCAATAAGAAGATTAACCACTTATTAAAAAATGGTCAAAAGACCTAAGTGATTTCTTATCACAGAAGAGTAAATTTGAATGAGCCATAAATAGACACAGTCTTATTCTAAGAAAAGAAAATACTAATAAGAACTGTTGGACTGTCATATCATTTCCACCATATTTTTAAAATATCAAAAAGTCTGATAAAGCTGAATGTCAAAATGGATATGAAACACTAGAAAGTCTTTGTATGGATGGTAAGATGATAAAATGGCATCAACGCCGTGAGAAACAATGTGTACTGCTCTACAGAAACACTGAAGGCACCAATTTCTACAATCTGGCACCTGCAATTATAGGGAAAGAATTTCTTGCCTATTGACCAGAATATGTGTTCATAGAAATATTTGTAACATCATAAGCCTAAAATTACATGAATTATAAAATTGTGGACTATTCATTCAATGGATTACTGTAGAACTGTGGAAATGACCGAACCACAGCTATAAACATCATAGATGGTTCTCAAAATTATAGTGCTAAGCAAAAGAAACACGTTACAAAACACACAACAAAAAATGTACACATGCACATATTATGTAGGAATATTTTGGGTTCAAAAATGATGCCCTAAGATGAAGTCTTCAGAATCAGCTTCACAAACAGAGTTATTCCCTTTGGCCTCCTGCCCTCTTGTCTGGCCCCTTATTCTTCCCTCAGGCAAATCAGAGAAACCAGAAACCAGAATTCCTCTTCCTCAAAGCTGGTCATAGAACTCAAAAGCCAATGCAGCCATAAAATTTAAAAATACTGTAACCTCCCCCCACCTTTATAAGAGCTGGCCATAAAAAATTCTCTGACCTATCCTTTTCTGATATTAGATCATAAAACTCTTATTCCCTGCTGTGGACCCAGGAAGAAAGAAAACTGCATTGAAAGGCCAGAAAGAGTCAGAGCAGATAGGCCTTGCTAGTGTTTCCCACTCAATTTCCGTTCGCTAATATCTTCTTCTTTTTTTTTTCCAGTCAGTCACATTTCTATGTGGCTACTCTTGCTTCATCAAATCTAAATATAAAATCGGACAGCTTTCCTTGTATCTTTAGATCATTAATCCAAAGTCTTCATTGTATGTAAATATATATTAAAATTAATTTGTATGCTTATTTTTCTTATTAATCTGCCTATTGTCATTGATTTTCAAGAACCTTAAAGGGGGTGGGAATTACCTCCTTCCCTACAGATATGTGCATAGAAATAAAACTAGAACAAAAAGACAGAGAATAGCACCACTCAGAATAGTGGCTAACACTGAGTGCAGAAAAAAGAAGTTCAGGGGTAACTGACTTCAGAACAGCTGACACATTTGGATTTCAGTGTTCAAAGCATATCTTCCCATTCTTTTTCTTTCTGTGTCTTTGCTTTTCTTTGTGTTGGCTTCAATCTCAGGCAGGCTTTTCAACTACCCACACCTCCAGGCTAAGTATCCATAGCAAAATAAGGACATCTGTTTTTTAGTAGATTCAGCAAACTTCTGGACACCACTCTCATTGTTCCACATTAGGTCTTCAGCTCACCCCTGCAGTAGTTATGGGGTTCTGTGGTATGACTCAGATCTTCTAAACCTAATATATCTATCTATTAGATCTAGTAGATCTGAGTCACACGCCAAGTGCTTAAGCTTCAGTTAAGGGGTAGGCTCAATCCCACCAGTTCATACAGAAAAGATATAAGATTTATGATCTTTCGGAACCAGCAGTTAGCGTAATGGCTATGTCGCTGGACTCCACGTAGTCGACCGCGGTTCTAGTCCCAGACCTGGTGGCTTAAAACTCACGCCAGGCACATGTGCGTGCGTGCCCAAGATCCTGAGAGGAGAATGGAAGAGAAGGGATTGCGGCGTGACCATCTCCCCTGGGGGGTGATTTCTCACTTTCTGTCTCTATCTCTCTCTCTGTCTGACGAGCGCACGCACCCTATAGTGAAAACCTCTCCAAAAAAAAAAAAAAAAAAAAAAAAAAAAAGATTTATGATCTTTCAAAGGAGAATTTAAGCTCTGTTACCAAAAGAATAGGATCATGAAGTTGAGATGCTACAACAGACATGCACTTCAGTGTTAAGACAAATAGCAACTCTGTCTCTGAATCAAGTGTTGAACTATCTTCCCATGGTGGTTGATGAGATGAAGAATCTCTAAGATACCCTGTTTAATTTTGACCAGAAATTTGCATGGGAGGAAATACCACCATTAATATATGACAAGAGCGATAACACTGTGCAATAGCCTCTGGAAAATCTGACTTGACTGGAGCGTTACAGGGATAAATCATTACTGGGAAAGCTCAGACTTTTTGAAAAATCTAAAAAGGTTTCAGAATTCTCAACATTTATGAAGCTTTTATAATTGTGAGAAATATGGACTCAAGGTATCAATTTGAATTGAGGAGTTAGAGTTGATACCTGGGCCACTAGAAGTTAAATTCCTGGTAAACAGACCAGGGAGTGGAGAGAACATGATGCTAATAGGAAGGGTCTGAAGTCCTCATTTAGGATGAAGGATTTGGGATTCAGCAAAACATCTGGTACCACTCAGTTACTTCTTGCTTTCTTCCACTCATTCATATAGGGCAGAATAGGAGAAAGAAAGAATGGAAGGAAGGAAGGAAGGAAGGAAGGAAGGAAGGAAGGAAGGAAGGAAGGAAGGAAGGAAACAAGGAAAGTGAAGGAGGAAAAAAGGAAGAGAAAGGAAGGAAATAAGAAGGAAATGAACAAACAAAAACAAAGAAAAAGAAGAGAGAAAGAAAGAAATTAAACATGAAATGTAGACTTTAAAAATGAAGTTCAGGGACTTGATCAGTGAAAGTACCACCAGCTGATTTGCTTGGTTGTGGTAATACATGTATTAGTTAGAATGTTTCTACATGTAGATTTCCAGAGTTGGACAGTTCCACTATGATTAATTTCATAGCTCCACAGTGTTAAGATTTTGACTCTCTTCCTCTGATTTCCTCTTGGCTTTGCCTCTTGAGGGAGCAGTACATTTGTTCTGGCGTAAAGCATCACATTGCCACAATATGTGGGCTGAGGGCTAAGAGAGTGTGTATTAGTGTATTATCCACTTGCCATAATTTTAATGGTACCAAGACACTTTCAGAATAGTTATGAGACTTCTTAACTATATGTTTTTAAAAAGTGGCTCAGGGGCCAGCAGGTAGTGTGGCAGTTAAGAAACTGGATTCCCATATGGCTGACTACAGTTCAAATTCAGGACCCATGGTTTGAAAATCATGCTGGGTGCAAGTGCATGTGTGCCCAAGATCCCAAGATGAGAATGGAGGAGAAGGGATTCCAGCATGACCATTCTCCCGATGGGTGATTCTCACTTTCCCTCTCCCTGTGTCTCTGTCTCTCTCCAACCAGCACACATGCCCTATGGCAAAAAAAATTTTATGAGCTTATGCTTCAGCTTTGTTCATATTTCTACACTTTAAATTTGGGTTACAAAATGGGACAAAAATGATTTTTTCTGCACTATGGTCAACAGTGGGGGGATGGAAGTTCCTTGGGTGGTAGAAATTTTTAGAGAACGTGAAATGGGTGAGACTGACCATTCAGTAGGATAGCAAAAATATCATATAATTGGGTGAAAAAGAGCCTTGTAAATAGGAATATGTAAGCGTATTACTGTAAAATTTTTTCCATCTTGTTTGGATTTGGGACATGCATTGACATGCACCAGTATGTTTTTCAGGCTACTAGGGCTGACACTTGAATCATGCTAAGCCATGTGGGATCCTACTCCCTTAACCACTGGGCTATGGGGCTGGTCATGTTATAAAACATTTTTAAATTACAGAAATATATAGACTATAATCTAAAGGTCTACTTTTGCATCTCTCCCTTGTTCCATTTTCCAACACAATAGTCATTATTTTTTAAAGTTCAGTGTGTATATCTTCTGGCCATTTTGTTTATTTCTTTCTCTCTCTTTCCCTCTTTTTCTTTTTCTTTCTTCCTTCCTTCCTTCCTTCCTTCCTTCCTTCCTTCCTTCCTTCCTTCTTTCCTTCCCTCCTTCCTTCCACTCTTTCTTTCTATTTTTTTCTTCTCTTTCTCTTTTTCTTTTTTTCCCTTTATTTCCTGTCTTTTCTTTCTTTCCTTTCTTTCTTTTTTTTTTTTTTTTTTTTGAGAGGTTTTTGCTATAGGGCGCGTGCGCTCGCCAGACAGACAGAGAGAGACAGAGAGATAGAAAGCGAGAAATCACCCCCCAGGGGGGATGGCCACGCCGCAATCCCTTCTCCTCCATTCTCCTCCTGGGATCTTGGGCACGCACGCACACGCGCCCGGCGTGAGTTTAAGCCACCGGGTCTGGGACTCGAACCGCGGTCGACTACGTGGGAGTCCAGCGACATAGCCATTACGCTAACTGCTGGTCCCTCTTTCCTTTCTTTTCATTCTTTCCTTTTTACCTTTAATTAGCCAGAGGACACAAGATGTACTTGCTGGAGAGAGAGAAACAGAAAATGAGAAAGCACCCTCCATGGGGAATGGTCATCTGCAATACCTTCCTATCCTTTTCTCCTTCCTTCTGGTATTTTGATCACACATGCACTTACCCAGCATGTTTCTTAGGTCAACAGGTCCAGGACCCTAACAACCTGGTCAGTCATGTGTGTTATAACCATCTTAGCCATCACGTCACAGGTGGTCCTATCTGCTGGCTATTTTTGTGAATGTGTATTATTCATAAATACATGGATTTGAAAAAATGTGATCGTACCATGTGTACAGTCCTGCAAAATGCTTTATTTATTATGCTTTATTATTTTACAATAAGAGTTGAATATCTTTCTTTTTGAGTCACGTGGATTTGCCTTTTTCTTTAATTGCTGTCTAGTATACCATATTATGACTATATCGATATATAAAGATATTTGTATTGTTACATTGTTTATAATATTTTAGTTTTTTAATTTTTTTCCATAGAGCCCATGTGCTCTCCAGAGAGTCAGACGGGTGGGAGAGGAGTGAGAAATCATCGCACAGAGGGGATGGCCACACTGCCATTCCTTCTCCTCCATTCTCCTCTCAGGATTTTGGACACCCATGCACCAGGTGTGTTTTTTTAAGCTGCTGGATCTGAGACTCATAACACGCAGTTCCCTGTGTGGGATCTAGTGCCTTAACCACCACTCCACTGTCTGACCCTGTGTATAACCTTGTAACTATACATTTTATATAATTTCTATAACTATATAACTTTAAAATTATATAATTTCTTCTCTGATTATTAGTAGTATTGAGCACCTTTTTATATATCATCGTATTTGAATTGCCTCTTTATCTTCCTTATTTTTTTGTTAGATTCAATTTTCTTTCTTATGTTTTAGGAATTATTTTAAGATTTTGGATAATACATTGTTAATATTCTATTTATAAATATTTTCTCCAGACTGTATTTTGTTTTCTTGACTTTTTGGCATTTTTGATAAAATTTCTTATTTGTATTCAGATACATATTTTAAAATCAGTACATAACTGTAAAGCTTTACATCTAGCTTAGAGAGGTCTTTTCAATAAAAAGAAACTAATACTTTAATCTTATAAATAGATAGATATTGCTATTATCCCCCACTTTATCCATGTCCAAATTTAGGTTAAGTGAGATTAAATAATTTCCCCAAGGTGACAGAGCCAATTAGTGTCAGAATCAGACTTTAACCCAGGCAATTTGGCCCCAGAATATGCACTCACAACTAATGCATTAATTCCTTAACGTTCCAAATTCCAACATTAATGTGGGCTTTTCCCGTACTATTCGCTCCTTCCCCTGATCTTTTCCTATACTCATGTATGCTATTTAAAATTCATACACATGTTAATATTTCATAGTCTATCCCCTTTTCTTTAATTAAATCTTTTCTTGTCCAGTTTTTCCTCCATTTTCTCTTTCATCTGAACTTCAGAATTTGCTTATCAAGTTTCGTGAAAATGCTGCTATGATGATCTGACTTTATACTTTTTTGAAAATTGACGTCTTCATAATATTTAAGTATGTTTGCATAGAAACATAATCTGTCCATTGATTTTTATTTTTAAGATGGTCTTCAGTGATGTTTTGGGAGTTTTTTGTTGTTGGAATAGTGTTGCACTTTTCTTATAGCATTATTTCTAGGTATTCTAATTTCCAATTATTTATTGCTATGTACAAAAACTATAAAAACTACAAAAACTCATTAGTTTTTGTCTCTACTATGGAGCCAAATGCTTTTGTAAATTGTAATTTTTTTCATGTATCATGTTAAGACTCTTTTAGAAATGAAGACTATAGCATGCCCTCTGGATTTCATTTAGAATTTAAAAATACAAGATTGCTACAAAAATAAATAAAAAAGAAACAAGGGTAAAGAGAAATGTAATGCTTTCTGAACCCACTCATAAAAAACTTTGTTTTGTATATTTCGAGCCAGTTGATGTGTGTGTCAACAACTTCTTTCACTTGAATGATTTTTTACTTTGCCATCCTCCTTTGGCCTTTTCTTTCTCTTTCTTTCTTTCTTTCTTTCTTTCTTTCTTTCTTTCTTTCTTTCTTTCTTTTTTTCTTTCTTTTTCTTTCTCTCTCCCTTTCTCTCTCTCTCTCTCTCTCTCTCTTCTTTCTTTCTTTCTTTCTTTCTTTCTTTCTTTCTTTCTTTCTTTCTCTCTCTCTCTCTCTCTCTCTCTCTCTCTCTTTCTTTCTTTCTTTCTTTCTTTCTTTCTTTCTTTCTAGAGGTTTTCACCTTAGGGCATGTGCACTTGCTGGAGAGAGAGAGACAGAGACAGTGAGAGGGAAAGTGAGACATTATCCCCCATGAGGGATGGCCATGCTGCAATCCCTTCTCCTCCATTCTCCTCCTGGGATCTTGGGCACACATACACACACTCCCTGCATGATTTCCAAGCCACAAGGTCTGAGACTTGAACCACGTTGGTCATGTGAGGAGTTCAGCGACATAACCACTATGCCAAGTGCTGGCCCCTCTTTGGCTTTTTCTTTTCCTTTTGCATTAGAATGTATTTGAAAAACTGATATGTCAATTTGCATTATAATGATCTCAAATATTGCTTAAGTAGCTAGGGCTCCTAAACAAAGTGAAAGCATCAGCAGAGTACAACTATTTCTTCATGGTTTTATCAACATCAGCATCTTTAAAAACTTCATAATGTGAATTTCCTTGATAGCTTGAGACATCTAAACACTAAAGCATGTTTGTTTGAAATAAACACACACACACACTCTAACGCACGAAAAGAAAACTAGCAAAGCAACTATATTGGAAGGAATGCCCTGTTTTGACTAAAAGCATCTTGCCTGGAGGAGACAAGTGAATTTGTATTATTAATAAATACGTGGATCTGAAAAAATGTGCATACCAAGTGAATAGTCCTGCACCATGTTTTTTTTTTTTTTTTTGAGATTTTTTTTTTATTATCTATTTTTTTATTACATTGAGTTACATACAACTTTACAGTGTATTACATTGCTTTTTCAAAAGGGAATGCCATGCATGTCAGTGAGTACAGAGACATTAATCTCCCCGCTTCAACATTCAATATCTTTCCTATGTTTCCCCCAATCATTATTATTATTATTCCAATCATTTTTTATGATAAACATGATTTTTTTTTTCCAATTATCAGATCATAAAGTTCCCAACTATAGGAAACGTAGACTGCACTCAGGGCTGGACCAAGGGTGGGTCTCGTGCAGCCCCGCAAATGTAGGTGAATCTCCATGGAACACAGTTTCAGGAACGCGGCTCAGGAAAGCAGAGACGGCCATCAGCGGTTGCGGCACGCGGGGCAGACCCCGGCCACGGCACGCAGGGGCAGAGCCCCGGCCACGGCACGCGGGGCAGAGCCCCGGCCACGGCACGCGGGGCAGACCCATGTTTTATTTTAATTTCACAATGTGAGTTGAATATCTTTCCCTTTGACTCACATGGATTTGCCTTATTCTCTAATTACTACCTAGTATATCGTATCATGACTATATCAGTGTATTAAGTTATTTATATTGTTATATTGTTTATCATTTTTTAAGTTTTTTTCATAGAACCCATGTGCTCACCAGAGAGAGTCAGACAGAGAGAGAGAGAAAGAGAAGAAAAATGAGAAATCATCCCACAGAATGGATTTTTATTTTGTAGTAAATAGAAATGTATTATCTTCATAGAAAGCTTTAAAATTGATAGTGCTTCTGGGTGCTCATGTTTACAGATTTTAGTGCTGTGGTCACAGTGTGGTGACATACAGGATTTTGATGCTTAATTCTGGCTTAAAGTTCAGTGTGCAATAAAAAGCACCACTGTCAATGTTGGGTCTCTATGAAGTTTTCTCAAGGGACCTTTCAGATGTGAGTGTTATATGTGTGTGCCTATAGTCACAGTTTTGTACTCAGGTGTACAGAGTTTTATGCTGTGCTCACAATGAGGTGAGATATCGGTCCTTGAGGCTAAATTCTGGCTTAAATTTCAGTGTGCACTAAACAGCATTACTGTCTATGGTGGGTCTCTATGAATATTTCTCAAGGTACCTTTCCGTTTTGGGTGATAGTTGGGTTTTCGTAGTGTCAGAGTTTTGTGCTCAGGGATACAGAGTTTAGTACCGTGTTAAAAATGAGGTGTGAAATGGGTCCTTGTGGCTTAATTCTGGCTTAAAGTTCAGGGTGCACTAAGCAGCAGTACTTACAATGGTGGGTCTCTATGATTTTTCTCTAGGTACCTTTCAGTTGTGGGTGTTAGTTGGGTGTGCCTAGTGTGACAGTTTCGTACGCAGCTTTACAGAGTTTTGTGGTGTGGTCAAAATGAGGTGTGATATGGGTCCTTGAGGCTTAATTCTGGCTTAAAGTTCAGTGTGCACTAAACAGCATTACTGTCGATAGTTGTTCTCTATGAATTTTTCTCAAAATACTTTTCAGTTGTGGGTGATAGTTGGGTTTTCCTAGTGTCACAATTTTTTGCACAGGGATACAGAGTTTAGTATCTTGTTAAAAGTGAGGTGTGATATGGTTCCCTTTGGCTTAATTCTGGCTTACAGTTCAGTGTGCACTAAACAGCTTTACTTTCTATGGTGGGTGTCTATGAATTTTTCTCAAGGTACCTTTCAGTTGTAGGTGTTAGTTAGGTGGGCCTAGTGTGAAATTTCCGTGCTCAGGTTTACAGAGTTTTGTACTGTGGTCAAAAATGAGGTGTGATATGGGTCCTTGAGGCTTAATTCTGGCTTAAATTTCAGTGTGCATAAACAGCATTACTGTCAATGGTGGGTCTCTATGAATTTTTCTCAAGGTACTTTTCAATTGTGGGTTTTAGTTGGGTTTGCTTATTGTCACAGTTTTGTGCTCAGGAATACAGAGTTTTGTACAGTGGTCAAAATGAGGTGTGATATGGGTCCTTGAGACTTAATTCAGGCTTAAATTTCAGTGTGCACTAAACAGCATTACTGTCAATGGTGGGTCTCTATGAATTTTTCTCAAGGTACCTTTCAGTTGTGGGTGTTAGTTGGGTGTGCCTAGTGTGACAGTTTCGTGCTCAGGTTTACAGAGTTTTGTGGTGTGGTCCAAATGAGGTGTGAGGGCCAACAGTTCCGGGCTCCAGGCGCAATCAGGCTGCAGGCCCAACCCTTCTGAATCTCCACGCATCCCCACCATTTCTCCTCCTTGGACCCCAGTTGTCTGGACTTTAAGGCGAACTCCCACCCCACCCCACCCGCAACCCGGATCAAGCCGGCCAGCAGTTCCGGGCTCCAGGCGCAATCAGGCTGCAGGCCCAACCCTTCTGAATCTCCACGCATCATCACCGTTTCTCCCCTTGGACCCCAGGTTGGTTGTCCTTTAAGGCGAACTTCCACCCCACCCCACCCTCAACCCGGATCAAGCCGGCCAGCAGTTCCGGGCTCCAGGCCGACTCGGGCTGCAGGCCCGACCAACCTGGTCTTGTCACTCATCTTCTGACCCTTTCCCACTAGTCTTTGGACTCTTTGAATTGTAGTGATTTGAATAATGCGCGCCGCGCGATTTCCTTTTTTCATTCTGTTTTTCTTTGCTTTTGGGGTGTTGCTTACTTAATTGAAGGCTCACCTCTCCATAGAGACAGTGAGGACTTTGGGCCATCCAGGGTAGTGGCAACAGTTAATGGTAATTGTGAGCAACAGGTAGGCCAACCATAGGGAAATCATCAATTTTCTAAGCCTGTACAACTTTCAACAATCAGTTAGGAAGAAACATATAGATTACCTGATGACTAGGAACAATCGCAGAGGCTCAAGAAATATGAGCAACCAAGAAAAGGCCTCTCCCCCAAGGGAAATCATCAAAGCTACACCACCCACAGTCAATACAATGGACGTCGTGGACATGTCTGATAAGGAATTCAGATTATTTGTTGTGACCAAACTAACTGAGATGGAAGAGAAAAGAGACAAGGAGCTCCAGGAGATGAGGAAGTCCTTCAATGACTTGAAAGAAGAAATGGATACCTTAAACAAGAACCAGATGGAACTATTAGGATTGAAGAATGTGATACAGGAAATCAAAACCTCCCTTGAAAGTATTAAAAGTAGGTTAGACCAGGCAGAAGATCGAATCTCCAACGTAGAAGACAAAACATCTGACCTAGAAAAAAGTATCAAGAAGATTAAGAAAACAACCATGAAAAATCAGGATAATATACGAGGAATACTGGATACTATTAAGCGCCCCAACATCCGGATAATTGGTATTCCAGAAGAGGAAGAAAATAATAAGGGCCTAGATAATTTATTCCACGAAATCCTGGAAGAAAACTTTCCAAATCTAGAAAGGCATTCAAGTATCCAGACCCAGGAAATACATAGGACCCCGGGTAGAATCAACCCAAGAAGATCTTCTCCAAGGCACATTATAGCCAGACTGGCAAAAACAACAGATAAAGACAAGATACTAAAGTTGGCAAGAGGGAAACGCCAGGTTACTTACAAAGGTCACCCCATCAGGCTAACTTCGGATCTCTCGGCCGAAACAATGCAGGAAAGGAAAGAATGGGGAAGCATAGTAAAAGTGTTGAGTGAAAAACAATTTCAACCAAGAATACTATACCCGGCAAAATTATCTTTCATATGGGGAAAAAAAGATAAAAACATTCTCGAATAAACAAAATTTGAAGGAATTTACCAACTCCAGACCAGCTCTTCAAGAAGTTCTGAAGGGAATATTATACCAGGAAAGCTAAAAATCAGAGACAGTTATACGAGAACAAAAAGCAATCAAGATAATGGCTCACTTAATGATAGGATCAGGTATGGAAATATCAATAATTACATTGAATGTCAATGGATTAAATTCTCCAGTTAAGAGACATAGACTGGCTGAATGGATAAGAAAACAGAAACCCTCTATCTGTTGCCTACAAGAAACGCACCTTATGGATAAAGACATACATAGACTAACAGTCAAGGGCTGGAAAAAGATACTCCATGCAAATGGAAATCAAAAAAAAAGGCTGGAGTAGCGATATTGATCTCAGACAAAATAGATTTCAAGACAAAGACTGTAAGAAGAGACAAAGAAGGGCATTATATAATAGTAAATAGGGTAATCCAGCAAGAAGACATAACCCTTATAAATATCTATGCACCCAACTCAAGTGCACCTAAATATGTGAAGGAAAGACTGCTGGAGCTAAAAGGAGAAATAGGGAGAAATACTATAATTGTTGGAGATCTCAACACTCCATTATCTCCTATAGACAGATCTTCTAGACAGAAAATAAATAGAGAGATACAGGACTTAAATGATACTGTAAATGGAATGGGCTTGACAGATATCTATAGAACTTTCCACCCTACATCCACAACATATACATTTTTCTCAACCCGACATGGGACCTTTTCAAAGATAGATCATATATTAGGACACAAATCAAGCCTTTATAGATTCAAAGGCATAGAAACTGTACCCAGCATCTTCTCTGACCATGATGGAATTAAACTCAAGATTAATTTAAAGACACAACCCCGAAAATACACGAACACATGGAAACTGAACAACCTACTTCTGAATGACTTCTTCACTACTGAAGAAATTAAGGCTGAAATAAAAAAAATTTATGGAAACTAATGATAATGAGTACACCAGTGTCCAGAATCTATGGGACACAGCAAAAGCAGTCAGAAGAGGGAAATTCATAGCAATTAGTGTGTATAAGAAAAGGATAGAAAGATGGCAAGTAGATAACTTATCATCATGCCTCAGAGAATTGGAAAAACAACAACAAACAAACCCCCAAAATGCCAGGCAAAAAGAAATAATAAAGGTTCGAGCAGAAATAAATGAAATAGAAAATAAACGAACCATACAGAAAATAAATGAAAGCAAATGCTGGTTCTTTGAAAAGATTAACAAAATTGACACACCATTGGCTAGACTGATCAAGAAGAAGAAAGAAAGAAACCAGATTAATCAAATATGTGATGAAACAGGCAATATGACCACAGACATAGCAGAAATACAAAATATCATTAGTGGATACTATGAGCAACTTTACATCAACAAACAAGATAACCTGGAGGAGATGGACAAATTCCTGGATGCATATAATCCACCAAGATGGATCAGGAAGACATAGAGAACCTGAATAGACCCATAACAAGCCAGGAGATTGAATCAGTAATAAATAACCTCCCAACAAAGAAAAGCCCAGGCCCAGATGGCTTCACTTGTGAATTCTACAAAACTTTTAAGGAAGAGTTAACCCCTATCCCACTAAAATTATTTCTAAAGATTCAAAAGGAAGGAGACCTTCCAAATTCATTTTATGAAGCCTCCATCATCCTCATCCCCAAAAAAGATAAAGATATGACAAAAAAGGAAAACTACAGACCGATATCATTGATGAATATAGATGCGAAAATTCTCAACAAGATACTCGCAAATCGTATCCAACAACATATAACAAAGATCATTCATCACGATCAGGTAGGCTTTATACCAGGGATGCAAGGATGGTTTAATATACGCAAGGCCATAAATGTAATACACCACGTTAACAGAAAGAAAGATAAAAACCATATGATCATCTCAATTGATGTAGAGAAAGCATTTGATAAAATACAACATCCTTTTATGATTAAGACTCTCAGTAAGATTGGTATAGAAGGGTCATTTCTGAACACAATAAAAGCAATCTATGAAAAACCTACAGCTAACATTATACTGAATGGGGAAAAGCTGAAAGCTTTTCCTCTGAAAACAGGTACTAGGCAAGGCTGCCCACTTTCTCCACTGCTCTTTAATATAGTACTGGAAGTCTTAGCTATTGCAATCAGAGAAGAGAATAATATTAAAGGCATTCGAATAGGCAAAGAAGAATTGAAAATATCTTTATTTGCAGATGACATGATGGTATACTTAGAAGACCCAAAGGTATCCATGAAAAAACTGCTTGAAGTAATAAGTGAATACAGTAAGGTGGCAGGATACAAAATTAATATCCAAAAATCTATAGCATTTCTGTTTATGAACAACAAGTTGAACGAAGCAGAGCTGAAGAAAGGAATCCCTTTCACTGTAGCCACAAGGTGTATAAGATACCTAGGGATAAACCTAACTAAGAAAGTCAAAGACCTTTATAAAGAAAACTACGAAAATCTTAAAAGAGACATTGAAAGTGACATAAAAATGTGGAAGGACATCCCATGCTCCTGGATTGGAATTAACATAATCAAAATGGCAATTCTACCCAAATTAATCTACATGTTTAATGCAATTCCAATCAAAATACCAGAGATATTCTTCAGAGATCTAGAAAAGGCAATCATAGAATTTGTCTGGAACCATAAAAGACCTCGTATTGCAAAAGCAATCCTGCGCAAGAAGAATGGAGTAGGAGGCATATCACTCCCTGATCCCAAGATATACTATAAAGCTGTGGTCATCAAAACAGCATGGGGGAACCAGCAGTTAGCGTAATGGCTATGTCTCTGGACTCCCACGTAGTCGACCGCGGTTCGCGTCTCGGACCCGGTGGCTTACAACTCACGCCAGGCGCGTGTGCGTGCGTGCCCAAGATCCCGAGAGGAGAATGGAGGAGAAGGGATTGCGGCGTGACCATCCCCCCTGGGGGGGTGATTTCTCGCTTTCTATCTCTCTGTCTCTCTCTGTCTGTCTGGCGAGCGCACGCGCCCTATAGCGAAAAACCTCTCAAAAAAAAAAAAAAAAAAAAAAAAAAAAAAACGAAAAAGAAAAAACCAAAAAAACAAAAAAACAGCATGGTATTGGCATAAAAACAGACAAGTGGACCAGTGGAAGAGAATAGAGACCCCAGAAATAACCCCCAAAGCTTACAGCCAACTGATCTTTGACAAAGGATATCAGTCAATCCATTGGGAAAAGGAATACATCTTTAGTAATTGGTGCTGGAAAAACTGGGTATCCACCTGCAGAAAGATGAAACTGAACCCCCATCTTTCACCATTAACAACAGTCAACTCAAAATGGATCAAAGATCTGAACCTAAGACCTCAAACAATAAAACTACTGGTGGAAAATGCTGGGGAAACTCTGGGGGACATTGGAGTAGGCAAAGACTTCTTAAATAAGACTCCCAAAGCACAGGCAATAATCCCTAAAATAGACAAGTGGGACTATATTAGACTAAGAAGTTTCTGCACAGCAAAGGACACAGTAACAAGTGTGAACCGACAACCCTCAGAATGGGAAAATATTTTTGTTAAATATGCCTCAGACAAGGGACTGATAACCAGAATACATAGGGAACTCAAGTGCCTTATGCAAAAAAAAAATGATGGACCCAATTAAAAGATGGGAAAATGAGCTGAACAAAAGTCTCTCCAAGGAAGACATACGAACAGCCAAAAAGCATATGAGAAAATGCTCAACATCCCTCATCATAAGGGAGATGCAGATAAAAACCACAATGAGATACCACCCAACCCCTGTCAGAATGGCAAAGATTAAGAATATAAAAAGTGATAAGTGTTGGCGGGGATGTGGTGAAAAGGGAACCCTCCTACACTGTTGGTGGGAATGTAAACTAGTTCAACCACTGTGGAGAACAATATGGAGGTTCCTCAAAGATCTACAAATAGAACTACCATTTGATCCAGCAATCCCACTTCTGGGTATTTACCCAAAAGACAGGAGAACGCTCAGTCAGAAAAGTGCTTGCACATCAATGTTTATTGCAGCATTATTCACAATTGCCAAGACATGGAACCAACCTAAATGTCCACAAACTGATGAATGGATTGGAAAAGTGTGGTATATATACTCTATGGAATACTACTCAGCCATAAAAAATAACAAGACCCTGGAATTTGATAGAAAGTGGTCAGATACGGAGGATATATTGCTGAGTGAAGTAAGCCAGGCTATGAAAGAAAGATATTGTATGTTATCCACTCAATATATACCGACTATCAGCACTCTATAATAGAGAGCAAAAAATTGGAGGACATAAAAGCAGTGAAGGTACTTAACGAGAATAGGACAGTGTGGAATGGGGGAAGTGAAGAGAAGACAATAGAGAAAGATAACAAGTGAACAATAGATAGGCAGGACATTAGTGAGAAACAGATATGGCTTATTAACTGTTGATGTTGACATGTATAGTATTCTCAACTGGATTTGTCTGAGAAGTATTTCATGATAGGCAAAGTATTTGTACAAGCAAAATGAGAAATAGCAATTGACTGTTTTAAAAAATAATTAGAATAATAATAATAATGATTGGGGAAAACATAGAAAAGCTATTGAATGTTAAAGTGGGGAGATTAATGTCTCTGTACTGACTGACATGCATGGCATTCCCTTTTGAAAAAGCAATGTAATACACTGTAAAGTTATATGTAATTCAATGTAATATAAAGAAGAATATGATGATAATAAAAAAATATATATATAAAAGAAAAAAAGACAATCTGAGTAGAGTTGGGAGTAGAGCTAAGTCTTTCCTGGAAAATAACTGTGTTGTTTTTACATGTTTTAATTCCTTTTTATATATTGGCCACAAATACCAAGCAGCTTATAAGTATATAGGAAAAAAAATATAAAATATGTGAAGATTTCTAAATGAAAAGCATGAGTAATACGATTTTACTAAAAACAAAGCAAATGTGCTGATCCATGGAGACATGCTTTTCACATTCAGATGACACATTTGTATGCATTTAATTTCACCTTCACAAGAATTTTGTGCAACAGCTTATAGAAGCATCACTACTCCCATTTTACAGATGAATAAACAAGGTCACATAATTTCAAAAATGGAAGAGTTCGAATTTAAGCTCCAATTGTCTGGCTAGAAACCCAGTTCTATTTTCATGTTACGCTCTGTCTCCCCTAAAAGTGTCAATTTGATTCAGCAAATATTTATTAAATGCATGACTGAGTTTTATTTCCCCCATGCTTGCTACTTGATTGACTAGTGGTTGGAACTGATTGACTTAAGTGGCAAATTCTACCAGGAATGTCAACGGGAAGGGGCAATTTTGTACATAATTTAAAGTGATGTTGTTTAAGAAACAACAGGCTTGCCAAGCTTGCTCAAACCCCCTTAATAAATGTACACCCTAAGTTATTTGAATAAATCACTTGAATGTTAAAAAAAAAATGAGGTGTGATATGGGTCCTTGAGGCTTAATTCTGGCTTAAAGTTCAGTGTGCACTAAACAGCATTACTGTCGATGGTTGTTCTCTATGAATTTATCTCAAGATACATTTCAGTTGTGGGTGATAGTTGGGTTTTCTTAGTGTCACAGTTTTTAGCACAGGGATACAGAGTTTAGTATCTTGTTAAAAGTGAGGTGTGATATGGGTCCCTTTGGCTTAATTCTGGCTTAAAGTTCAGTGTGCACTAAACAGCTTTACTTTCTATGGTGGGTCTCTATGAATTTTTCTCAAGGTACCTTTCAGTTGTAGGTGTTAGTTAGGTGGGCCTAGTGTGACATTTCCGTGCTCAGGTTTACAGAGTTTTGTACTGTGGTCAAAAATGAGGTGTGATATGGGTCCTTGAGGCTTAATTCTGGCTTAAATTTCAGTGTGCACTAAACAGCGTTCCTGTCAATGGTGGGTCTCTATGAATTTTTCTCAAGGTACTTTTCAATTGTGGGTTTTAGTTGGGTTTGCTTATTGTCACAGTTTTGTGCTCAGGAATATAGAGTTTTGTACAGTGGTCAAAATGAGGTGTGATATGGGTCCTTGAGGCTTAATTCAGGCTTAAATTTCAGTGTGCACTAACCAGCATTACTGCCAATGGTGGGTCTCTATGAATTTTTCTCAAGGTACCTTTCAGTTGTGGGTGTTAGTTGGGTTTTCCTAGTGTCACAGTTTTGTCCTCAGGGATACAGTTTTCTACAGTGGTAAAAATGAGGTGTGATATGGATCCCTGAGGCTTAATTCTGGTTTAAAGTTCAGTGTGCACTAAACAGCATTACTTTCCAGGGGGTCTCTATGAATTTTTCTCCAGGTTCCTTTTAGTTGTGGGTGTTAGTTGGGTGTGCCTAGTGGGACAGTTTCGTGCTCAGGTTTACAGAGTTTTGTAGTGTGCTCAAAATGAGGTGTGGTGTGATATGGTCCTTGAGGCTTCATTCTGGCTTAAAATTCAGTGTATACTAAACAGCATTGCTTTCACTGGTGTGTCTCTATGAATATATCTCAAGGTACTTTTCAGTTGTGGGTTTTAGTTGTGTTTGCTTATTGTCACAGTTTTTTTGCTCAGGGATACAGTGTTTTGTACAGTGGTAAAAATGAGGTGTGATATGGGTCCTTGAGGCTTAATTCTGTCTTTCAGTTCAGTGTGCACTAAACAGCATTATTTTCAATGGGGTCTCTATGAATATTTCTCAAGGTACCTTTCAGTTGTGGGTGTTAGTTGGGTGTTCCTAGTGTGACAATTTCGTGCTCAGGTTTACAGAGTATAGTACTGTGGTAAAAATGAGGTGTGATATGGGTCCTTGTGGCTTAATACTGGCTTAAAGTGCAGTAAACAGCATTACTTTCTTTGGTGGGTCTCTCTGAAATTTTCTCATGGTACCTTTCAGTAGTGGGTGTTAGTTGGGTGTCTCTATAGTGATATTTTCATGCTCACGTATACGGAGCTTTGTACTGAGGTCAAAATGAGGTGTGATATGGGTCCTTGAGGCTTCATTCAGGCTTAAATTTCAGTGTGCACTAAACAGCATTACTGTCAATGGTGGGTCTCTATGAATTTTTCTCAAGGTACCTTTCAGTTGTGGGTGTTCGTTGGGTTTTCCTAGTGTCACAGTTTTTCCTCAGGGATACAGTTTTGTACAGTAGTAAAAATGAGGTGTGATATGGGTCCTTGAGGCTTAATTCTGGTTTAAAGTTCAGTGTGCACTAAACAGCATTACTTTCAAGGGGGTCTCTATGAATTTTTCTCAAGGTTCCTTTTAGTTGTGGGTGTTAGTTGGGTGTGCCTAGTGGGACATTTTCGTGCTCAGGTTTACAGAGTTTTATAGTGTGCTCAAAATGAGGTGTGATATGGGTCCTTGAGGCTAAATTCTGGCATAAAATTCAGTGTGTACTAAACAGCATTGCTTTCACTGGTGTGTCTCTATGAATTTATCTCAAGGTAATTTTCAGTTGTGGGTTTTAGTTGTGTTTGCTTATTGTCACAGTTTTTTGCTCAGCGATACAGAGTTTTGTACAGTGGTCAAAATGAGGTGTGATATGGGTCCTTGAGGCTTAATTCAGGCTTAAATTTCAGTGTGCACTAAACAGCATTACTGTCAATGGTGGGTCTCTATGAATTTTTCTCAAGGTACCTTTCAGTTGTGGGTGTTAGTTGGGTTTTCCTAGTGTCACAGTTTTGTCCTCAGGGATACAGTTTTCTACAATGGTAAAAATGAGGTGTGATATGGGTCCCTGAGTCTTAATTCTGGTTTAAAGTTCAGTGTGCACTAAACAGCATTACTTTCAAGGGGGTCTCTATGAATTTTTCTCAAGGTTCCTTTTAGTTGTAGGTGTTAGTTGGGTGTGCCTAGTGGGACAGTTTCGTGCTCAGGTTTACAGAGTTTTGTAGTGTGCTCAAAATGAGGTGTGGTGTGATATGGGTCCTTGAGGCTTAATTCTGGCTTAAAATTCAGTGTGTACTAAACAGCATTGCTTTCACTGGTGTGTCTCTATGAATATATCTCAAGGTACTTTTCAGTTGTGGGTTTTAGTTGTGTTTGCTTATTGTTACAGTTTTTTGCTCAGGGATACAGTGTTTTGTACAGTGGTAAAAATGAGGTGTGATATGGGTCCTTGAGGCTTAATTCTGTCTTTCAGTTCAGTGTGCACTAAACAGCATTATTTTCAATGGGGTCTCTATGAATATTTCTCAAGGTACCTTTCAGTTGTGGGTGTTAGTTGGGTGTTCCTAGTGTGACAATTTCGTGCTCAGGTTTACAGAGTATAGTACTGTTGTAAAAATGAGGTGTGATATGGGTCCTTGTGGCTTAATCCTGGCTTAAAGTGCAGTAAACAGCATTACTTTCTTTGGTGGGTCTCTCTGAAATTTTCTCATGGTACCTTTCAGTAGTGGGTGTTAGTTGGGTGTCTCTAGAGTGATATTTTCATGCTCACGTATACAGAGCTTTGTACTGAGGTCAAAATGAGGTGTGATATGGGTCCTTGAGGCTTCATTCAGGCTTAAATTTCAGTGTGCACTAAACAGCATTACTGACAATGATGGGTCTCTATGAATTTTTCTCAAGGTACCTTTCAGTTGTGGGTGTTCATTGGGTTTTCCCAGTGTCACAGTATTTCCTCAGGGATACAGTTTTGTACAGTAGTAAAAATGAGGTGTGATATGGGTCCTTGAGGCTTAATTCTGGCTTCAATTTCAGTGTGCACTAAACAGCATTACTGTCAATGGTGGGTCTGTATGAATTTTTCTAAAGGTACTTTTCAATTGTGGGTTTTAGTTGGGTTTGCTTATTGTCACAGTTTTGTGCTCAGGAATACCGAGTTTTGTACAGTGGTCAAAATGAGGTGTGATATGGGTCCTTGAGGCTTAATTCAGGCTTAAATTTCAGTGTGCACTAACCAGCATTACTGCCAATGGTGGGTCTCTATGAATTTTTCTCAAGGTACCTTTCAGTTGTGTGTGTTAGTTGTGTTTTCCTAGTGTCACAGTTTTTTCCTAGGGGATACAGTTTTGTACAGTGGTAAAAATGAGGTGTGATATGGGTCCTTGAGGCTTAATTCTGGTTTCAAACTCAGTGTGCACTAAACAGCATTACTTTCAAGGGGGTCTCTATGAATTTTTCTCAAGGTTCCTTTTAGTTGTGGGTGGTAGTTGGGTGTGCCTAGTGGGACAGATTCGTGTTCAGGTTTACAGAGTTTTGTAGTGTGCTCAAAATGAGGTGTGATATGGGTCCTTGAGGCTTAATTCTGGCTTAAAATTCAGTGTGTACTAAACAGCATTGCTTTCACTAGTGTGTCTCTATGAATTTATCTCAAGGTACTTTTCAATTGTGGGTTGTAGTTGTGTTTGCTTTTTGTCACAGTTTTTTGCTCAGTGATACAGAGTTTTGTGGTGTGGTCAAAATGAGGTGTGATATGGGTCCTTGAGGCTTAATTCTGGCTTAAAGTTCAGTGTGCACTATACAGCAATACTGTCGATGGTTGTTCTCTATGAATTTTTCCCAAGATACTTTTCAGTTGTGGGTGATAGTTGGGTTTTCCTAGTGTCACAGTTTTCTGCACAGGGAAACAGAGTTTAGTATCTTGTTAAAAGTGAGGTGTAATATGGGTACCTTTGTCTTAATTCTGGCTTAAATTTCAGTTTGCACTAAACAGCTTTACTGTCAATGGGGTCTCTATGAATTTTTCTCAAGGTACCTTTCAGTTGTGGGTGTTAGTTGCATGTTCCTAGTGTGACAATTTCGTGCTCAGGTTTGCAGAGTTTAGTACTGTAGTAAAAATGAGGTGTGATATGGGTCCTTGTGACTTAATACTGGCTTAAAGTGCAGTAAACAGCATTACTTTCTTTGATGGGTCTCTCTGAATTTTTCTCATGGTACCTTTCAGTTGTGGTGTTAGTTGGGTGTCTCTAGAGTGATATTTTCATGCTCACGTATACAGAGTTTTGTAACGTGGTCAAAATGAGGTGTGATATGGGTCCTTGAGGCTTAATTCTTTCTTAAAGTTCAGTGTTCACTAAACAGCAATACTTTCAATGGTGGTCTCTCTGAATTTTTCTCAAGGTACCTTTCTGTTGTGCGTTTTATGTCAGTGTTTGGAATGTCACAGATTTGTGCTCATGTTTACAGATTTTAGTGCTGTGATCACAGTGTGGTGACATACAGGATTTTGATGCTTAATTCTGGCTTTCAGTTCAGTGTGCACTTAACTGCTTTACATTCTAGGGTGGGTCTCTATGAATTCTTCTCAAGGTACCTTTCAGTTGTAGGTGTTAGTTAGGTGGGCCTAGTGTGACATTTCCGTGCTCAGGTTTACAGAGTTTTGTACTGTGGTCAAAAATGAGGTGTGATATGGGTCCTGGAGGCTTAATTCTGGCTTAAATTTCAGTGTGCACTAAACAGCATTACTGTCAATGGTGGGTCTCTATGAATTTTTCTCAAGGTACCTTTCAGTTGTGGTGTTAGTTGGGTGTCTCTAGATTAATATTTTCATGCTCACGTATATAGAGTTTTGTACTGTTGTCAAAATGAGGTGTGATATGGGTCCTTGAGGCTTAATTCAGGCTTAAATTTCAGGGTGCACTAAACAGCTTTACTTTCTATGGTGGGTCTCTATGAATTTTGCTCAAGGTACCTTTCAGTTGTGGTGTTAGTTGGGTGTCTCTAGATTAATATTTTCATGCTCACGTATATAGAGTTTTGTACTGTTGTCAAAATGAGGTGTGATATGGGTCCTTGAGGCTTAATTCTTTCTTAAAGTTCAGTGTGCACTAAACAGCAATACTTTCAATGGGGGTCTCTCTGAATTTTTCTCAAGGTACCTTTCTGTTGTGCTTTTTATGTCAGTGTTTGGAGTGTCACAGTTTTGTGCTCATGTTTACAGATTTTAGTGCTGTGGTCACAGTGGTGACATACAGGATTTTGATGCTTAATTCTGGCTTAAAGTTCAGTGTGCCATGAAAAGCACCACTGTCAAAGGTGCGTCTCTATGAACTTTTCTCAAGGGACCTTTCAGATGTGAGTGTTATATATGTGTGCCTATAGTCACAGTTTTGTACGCAGCTGTACAGTGTTTTTTGCTGTGCTCACAATGAGGTGAGATATCGGTCCTTGAGGCTAAATTCTGGCTTCAATTTCAGTGTGCACTAAACAGCATTACTGTCAATGGTGGGTCTCTATGAATATTTCTCAAGGTACCTTTCCGTTTTGGGTGATAGTTGGGTTTTCGTAGTGTCAGAGTTTTGTGCTCAGGGATACAGAGTTTAGTACCGTGTTAAAAATGAGGTGTGATATGAGTCCTTGTGACTTAATTCTGGCTTAAAGTTCAGCGTGCACTAACCAGCAGTACTTACAATGGTGGGTCTCTATGATTTTTCTCTAGGTACCTTTCAGTTGTGGGTGTTATTTCGGTATGTCTAGTGTGACAGTTTCGTGCTCAGGTTTACAGAGTTTTGTGGTGTGGTCAAAATGAGGTGTGATATGGGTCCTTGAGAATTAATTCTGGCTTAAAGTTCAGTGTGCACTAAACAGCATTACTGTCAATGGTGGGTCTCTATGAATATTTCACGAGGTACCATTCCGTTTTGGGTGATATTTGGGTTTTCGTAGTGTCAGAGTTTTGTGCTCAGGGATACAGAGTTTAGTACCGTGTTAAAAATGAGGTGTGATATGGGTCCTTGAGGCTTAATTATGGCTTAAAATTCAGTGTGTACTAAACAGCATTGCTATCAGTGGTGTGTCTCTATGAATTTATCTCAAGGTATTTTTCAGTTGTGGGTTTTAGTTGTGTTTGTTTATTGTCACAGTTTTTTGCTCAGGGATAAGAGTTTTGTACCGTGGTCAAAATGAGGTATGATATGGGTCCTTGAGGCTTAATTCTGTCTTTCAGTTCAATGTGCACTACACAGCTTTACTTTCAATGGGGTCTCTATGAATTTTTCTCAAGGTACCTTTCAGTTGTGGGTGTTAGTTGGGTGTTCCTAGTGTGACAATTTCGTGCTCAGGTTTACAGAGTTTAGTACTGTGGTAAAAATGAGGTGTGATATGGGTCCTTGTGGCTTAATACTGGCTTAAAGTGCAGTCAACAGCATTACTTTCTTTGGTGGGTCTCTCTGAATTTTTCTCATGGTACCTTTCAGATGTGGGTGTTAGTTTGGTGTCTCTAGAGTGATATTTTCATGCTCACGAATACAGAGTTTTGTACCGTGGTCAAAATGAGGTGTGATATGGGTCCTTGAGGCTTAATTCTTTCTTAAAGTTCAGTGTGCACTAAACAGCAATACTTTCAATGGGGGTCTCTCTGAATTTTTCTCAAGGTACCTTTCTGTTGTGCATTTTATGTCAGTGTTTGGAGTGTCACAGATTTGTGCTCATGTTTACAGATTTTAATGCTGTGATCACAGTGTGGTGACATACAGGATTTTGATGCTTAATTCTGGCTTACAGTTCAGTGTGCACTTAACTGCTTTACATTCTAGGGTGGGTCTCTATGACTTCTTCTCAAGGTACCTTTCAGTTGTAGGCGTTAGTTAGGTGGGCCTAGTGTGACATTTCCGTGCTCAGGTTTACAGAGTTTTGTACTGTGGTCAAAAATGAGGTGTGATATGGGTCCTTGAGGCTTAATTCTGGCTTCAATTTCAGTGTGCACTAAACAGCATTACTGTCAATGGTGGGTCTCTATGAATATTTCTCAAGGTACTTTTCAATTTTGGGTTTTAGTTGGGTTTGCTTATTGTCACAGTTTTGTGCTCAGGAATACAGAGTTTTGTACAGTGGACAAAATGAGGTGTGATATGGGTCCTTGAGGCTTAATTCTGTCTTTCAGTTCAGTGTGCACTAAACAGCATTACTTTCAATGGGGTCTCTATGAATTTTTCTCAAGGTACCTTTCAGTTGTGGGTGTTAGTTGGGTGTTCCTAGTGTGACAATTTCGTGCTCAGGTTTACAGAGTTTAGTACTGTGGTAAAAATGAGGTGTGATATGGGTCCTTGTGGCTTAATACTGGCTTAAAGTGCAGTCAACAGCATTACTTTCTTTGGTGGGTCTCTCTGAATTTTTCTCATGGTACCTTTCAGATGTGGGTGTTAGTTGGGTGTCTCTAGAGTGATATTTTCATGCTCACCTATACCGAGTTTTGTACCGTGGTCAAAATGAGGTGTGATATGGGTCCTTGAGGCTTAATTCTTTCTTAAAGTTCAGTGTACACTTAACAGCAATACTTTCAGTGGGGGTCTCTCTGAATTTTCCTCAAGGCACCTTTCTGTAGTGCTTTTTATGTCAGTGTTTGGAGTGTCACAGATTTGTGCTCATGTTTACAGATTTTAGTGCTGTTGTCACAGTCTGGTGACATACAGGATTTTGATGCTTAATTCTGGCTTAAAGTTCAGTGTGCAATAAAAAGCACCACTGTCAATGGTGGGTCTCTATGAAGTTTTCTCAAGGGACCTTTCAGATGTGAGTGTTATATGTGTGTGCCTATAGTCACAGTTTTGTACTCAGTTGTACAGAGTTTTATGCTGTGCTCAAAATGAGGTGAGATATCGGTCCTTGAGGCTAAATTCTGGCTTCAATTTCAGTGTGCACTAAACAGCATTACTGTCAATGGTGGGTCTCTATGAATATTTCTCAAGGTACCTTTCCGTTTTGGGTGATAGTTGGGTTTTCGTAGTGTCAGAGTTTTGTGCTCAGGGATACAGAGTTTAGTACCGTGTTAAAAATGAGGTGTGATATGAGTCCTTGTGACTTAATTCTGGCTTAAAGTTCAGCGTGCACTAAGCAGCAGTACTTACAATGGTGGGTCTCTATGATTTTTCTCTAGGTACCTTTCAGTTGTGGGTGTTAGTTGGGTATGCCTAGTGTGACAGTTTCGTGCTCAGGTTTACAGAGTTTTGTGGTGTGGTCAAAATGTGGTGTGATATGGGTCATTGAGGCTTAATTCTGGCTTAAAGTTCAGTGTGCACTAAACAGCATTACTGTCAATGGTGGGTCTCTATGAATATTTCAGAAGGTACCATTCCGTTTTGGGTGATATTTGGGTTTTCGTAGTGTCAGAGTTTTGTGCTCGGGGATACAGAGTTTAGTACCGTGTTAAAAATGAGGTGTGATATGGGTTCTTGTGGCTTAATTCTGGTTTAAAATTCAGTGTGTACTAAACAGCATTACTTTCAAGGTGGTCTCTATGAATATTTCTCAAGGTTCCTTTTAGTTGTGGGTGTTAGTGGGGTGTGCCTAGTGGGACTGTTTCGTGCTCAGGTTTACAGAGTTTTGTAGTGTGCTCAAAATGAGGTGTGATATGGGTCCTTGAGGCTTAATTATGGCTTAAAATTCAGTGTGTACTAAACAGCATTGCTATCACTGGTGTGTCTCTATGAATTTATCTCAAGGTATTTTTCTGTTGTGGGTTTTAGTTGTGTTTGTTTATTGTCACAGTTTTTTGCTCAGGGATAAGAGTTTTGTACCGTGGTCAAAATGAGGTATGATATGGGTCCTTGAGGCTTAATTCTGTCTTTCAGTTCAATGTGCACTAAACAGCTTTACTTTCAATGGGGTCTCTATGAATTTTTCTCAAGGTACCTTTCAGTTGTGGGTGTTAGTTGGGTGTTCCTAGTGTGACAATTTCGTGCTCAGATTTACAGAGTTTAGTACTGTTGTAAAAATGAGGTGTGATATGGGTCCTTGTGGCTTAATACTGGCTTAAAGTGCAGTCAACAGCATTACTTTCTTTGGTGGGTCTCTCTGAATTTTTCTCATGGTACCTTTCAGATGTGGGTGTTAGTTTGGTGTCTCTAGAGTGATATTTTCATGCTCACGAATACAGAGTTTTGTACCGTGGTCAAAATGAGGTGTGATGTGGGTCCTTGAGGCTTAATTCTTTCTTAAAGTTCAGTGTGCACTAAACAGCAATACTTTCAATGGGGGTCTCTCTGAATTTTCCTCAAGGTATCTTTCTGTAGTGCTTTTTATGTCAGTGTTTGGAGTGTCACAGATTTGTGCTCATGTTTACAGATTTTAGTGCTGTTGTCACAGTCTGGTGACATACAGGATTTTGATGCTTAATTCTGGCTTAAAGTTCAGTGTGCAATAAAAAGCACCATTGTCAATGGTGGGTCTCTATGAAGTTTTCTCAAGGGACCTTTCAGATGTGAGTGTTATATGTGTGTGCCTATAGTCACAGTTTTGTACTCAGGTGTACAGAGTTTTATGCTGTGCTCAAAATGAGGTGAGATATCGGTCCTTTAGGCTAAATTCTGGCTTCAATTTCAGTGTGCACTAAACAGCATTACTGTCAATGGTGGGTCTCTATGAATATTTCTCAAGGTACCTTTCCGTTTTGGGTGATAGTTGGGTTTTCGTAGTGTCAGAGTTTTGTGCTCAGGGATACAGAGTTTAGTACCGTGTTAAACATGAGGTGTGATATGGGTCCTTGTGGCTTAATTCTGGCTTAAAGTTCCGGGTGCAGTAAGCAGCAGTACTTACAATGGTGGGTCTCTATGATTTTTCTCTAGGTACCTTTCAGTTGTGGGTGTTAGTTGGGTGTGCCTAGTGTGACAGTTTCGTGCTCAGGTTTACAGAGTTTTGTGTTGTGTTCAAAATGAGGTGTGATATGGGTCCTTGAGGCTTAATTCTGGCTTAAAGTTCAGTGTGCACTAAACAGCATTACTGTCAATGGTGGGTCTCTATGAATTTTTCTCAAGGTACTTTTCAATTGTGGGTTTTAGGTGGGTTTGCTTGTTGTCACAGGTTTGTGCTCAGGAATACAGAGTTTTGTACAGTGGTCAAAATGAGGTGTGATATGGGTCCTTGAGGCTTAATTCAGGCTTAAATTTCAGTGTGCACTAAACAGCATTACTGTCAATGGTGAGTCTCTATGAATTTTTCTCAAGGTACCTTTCAGTTGTGGGTGTTAGTTGGGTTTTCCTAGTGTCACAGTTATTCCTCAGGGATACAGTTTTGTACAGTGGTAAAAATTAGGTGTGATATGGGTCCTTGAGTCTTAATTCTGGTTTCAAGTTCAGTGTGCACTAAACAGCATTACTTTCAAGGGGGTCTCTATGAATTTTTCTCAAGGTTCCTTTTAGCTGGGGGTGTTAGTTCGGTGTGCCTAGTGGGACAGTTTCGTGCTCAGGTTTACAGAGTTTTGTGGTGTAGTCAAAATGAGGTGTGATATGGGTCCTTGAGGCTTAATTCTGGCTTAAAATTCAGTGTGTACTAAACAGCATTGCTTTCACTGGTGTGTCTCTATGAATTTATCTCAAGGTACTTTTCAGTTGTCGGTTTTAGTTGTGTTTGCTTATTGTCACAGTTTTTTGCTCAGGATACAGTGTTTTGTACAGTGTTAAAAATGAGGTGTGATATGGGTCCTTGAGGCTTAATTCTGTCTTTAAGTTCAGTGTGCACTAAACAGCATTACTTTCAATGGGGTCTCTATGAATTTTTCTCAAGGTACCTTTCAGTTGTGGGTGTTAGTTGGGTGTTCCTAGTGTGACAATTTCGTGCTCAGGTTTACAGAGTTTAGTACTGTGGTAAAAATGAGGTGTGATATGGGTCCTTGTGGCTTAATACTGGCTTAAAGTGCAGTCAACAGCATTACTTTCTTTGGTGGGTCTCTCTGAATTTTTCTCATGGTACCTTTCAGTTGTGGGTGTTAGTTGGGTGTCTCTAGAGTGATATTTTCATGCTCACGTATACAGAGTTTTGTACCGTGGACAAAATGAGGTGTGATATGGTCCTTGAGGCTTAATTCTTTCTTAAAGATCAGTGTGCACTAAACAGCAATACTTTCGATGGGGGTCTTTCTGAATTTTTCTCAAGGTACCTTTCTGTTGTGCTTTTTATGTCAGTGTTTGGTGTGTCACAGTTTTGTGCTCATGTTTACAGATTTTAGTGCTGTGGTCACAGAGTGGTGACATACAGGATTTTGATGCTTAATTCTGGCTTAAAGTTCAGTGTGCAATCAAAAGCACCACTGTCAATGGTGGGTCTCTATGAAGTTCTCTCAAGGGACCTTTCCGATGTGAGTGTTATATGTGTGTGCCTATAGTCACAGTTTTGTACTCAGGTGTACAGAGTTTTATGCTGTGCTCACAATGAGGTGAGATATCGGTCCTTGAGGCTAAATTCTGGCTTAAATTTCAGTGTGCACTAAACAGCATTACTGTCTATGGTGGGTCTCAATGAATATTTCTCAAGGTACCTTTCCGTTTTGGGTGATAGTTGGGTTTTCGTAGTGTCAGAGTTTTGTGCTCAGGGATACAGAGTTTAGTACCGTAATAAAAATGAGGTGTGATATGGGTCCTTGTGGCTTAATTCTGGCTTAAAGTTCAGGGTGCACTAAGCAGCAGTACTTACAATGGTGGGTCTCTATGATTTTTCTCTAGGTACCTTTCAGTTGTGGGTGTTAGTTGGGTGTGCCTAGTGTGACTGTTTCGTGCTCAGGTTTACAGAGTTTTGTGGTGTGGTCAAAATGAGGTGTGATATGGGTCCTTGAAGCTTAATTCTGGCTTAAAGTTCAGTGTGCACTAAAGAGCATTACTGTCGATAGTTGTTCTCTATGAATTTTTCTCAAGATACTTTTCAGTTGTGGGTTTAAGTTGGGTTTTCCTAGTGTCACAGTTTTTTTGCACAGGGATACAGTGTTTAGTATCTTGTTAAAAGTCAGGTGTGATATGGGTCCCTTTGGCTTAATTTTTTTTAATTAATTAATGTATTTATTTTTGTATATACTTTCAGTCATATTGTTTGGCTTACAATGAGACCATTTCCATATGTGAACATTTCTCCCCAGACCCGTTGATCAAAATATCTTCAACAGATAACACCACAGTTCCCCATCCCGTCAATGCTCTACCTCTGTATCCCTTCTCCAAATGTCTTTCGTTGGGCCCCACTCCTCCACAGACACCTCATCTGACATTCACACCCATCTCTTGTGTTTGTTCAACTGTTAGTCAATCAGTTTCAGACATAGAATGCAGACAAACGGTATATGTTAAGTGGGGACATACAATGTCTCTCCTTCATAGCCTGGCTTGCCTCACTCAGCAGTACATCTTCCATATTCTTCCACTTTCTGTCAAAAGCCAGGGCTCTGTTGGTTTTTATGGCTGAGTAGTATTCCATATAGTATATGTGTCACAGTTTTTCAATCCATTCCTCCATACGGGGGCATCTGGGTTGGTTCCATGACTTAGCAATTGTGAATAATGCCGCAATAAACATCGATGTGCAAGCACTTTTCCAATGAAGAATTCTTCTGTCCTTTGGGTAGATACCAAGGAGTGGGATCTCTGGATCATATGGCAGATCTATCTGTAGATTTTTGAGGAATCTCCAAATTATTCTCCACAGTGGTTGGACCAATCTACATTCCCACTAGCAGTGTAAAAGAGTTCCCCTTTCACCACACCCCCGCCAACACTTATTATTTTTTTGTTTTTTTAATATTAGACAATCTTACTGGGGTTAGGTGGTACCTCATTGTTGTTTTTATCTGCATTTCCCTTACGATGAGGGAGGTTGAACATTTTTTCATATGCCTTTTGGCCTTTGACATTCGTATGTCATCTTTAGAGAGTGTTTTCTTCATCTCCTTCTCCCATCTTTTAATAGGGTTGATCATCTTTTTTCCAAGCACCCTTTTTAGTTCCTTGTGTATTCTGGTTATCAGTCCCTTATCTGATGCAACATTTACAAAAATATTTTCCCATTCTGAGGGCTGTCGATTCACACTAACTACAGTGTCTTTGGCCATGCAGAAACTTCTTAGTCTGATGTAATCCCACTTGTCTATTTTGTGGACGATTGACTCTGCTTTGAGGGTCTTCTTTAGGAAGTCTTTCCCTACACCAATGTCTCCCAGAGTTTCCCCAGCATTCTCCAGGAGCTGCTTTATAGTTTGAGGTCTTAGATTTAGATCCTTGATCCACCTTGACTTGATTCTTGTCAAAGGAGAGAGGTAGGAGTTCAGATTCATCTTTGTGCAAGTGGAAGTCCAGTTTCTCCAGCACCACTTGCTGAAGAGGCTCTCATTTTCCCACTGGATTGACTGGTACCCCTTGTCAAAGATCAGTTGACTGTATGTTTGGGCACTTATTTCTGGGGACTCTATTCTGTTCCATTGGTCCACATGTCTGTTTCTGTGCCAATACCATGCTGTCTTTATTACCACAGCTTTGTAATATATTTTTGGATCGGGGATTGAGATGCCACCCACTCCATTCTTCTTGTGTAGAAGTGCTTTGGCAATACGGGGTCTTTTATGATTCCAGACAAATTTTAAGATTGTCTTTTCTAGATCTGTGAAGAATGTGTCTGGTACTTTGATTGGCATTGCATTAAATCGGTAGATTAATTTGGGTAGAATTGCCATTTTGATTATATTAACTCTTCCAATCCATGAACATGGGATGTCCTTCCATTTTTTTGTGTCATTTTCAATTTCTTTTTTTACCTTCTCGTAGTTTTCCTTGTGGAGGTCTTTAACTTCTTTGGTTAGATTTATTCCTAAATATCTTATACTTTTAGTGGATATGGTAAACGGAATAAGTTTTTTCAGTTCTATCTCAGTCTGCCTGTTATTCGTATATAGAAATGCTATCGATTTCTGTATATTGATTTTATATCCTGCTACTTTACTGAATTCATATATTACTTCCAGTAGTTTTTCCATGGAGACCATTGGGTCTTCTATGTATACAATCATGTCATCTGCAAATAGAGAGAGTTTCACCTCTTCTTTTCCTATTCGAATGCTCTTTATTTTTTCCTCTTTTCTGATTGCGTTGGCGAGGACTTCCAGTACTATATTGAAAAGGAGAGGAGAAAGTGGGCATCCTTGTCTTGTTCCTGTGTTTAGTGGGAAAGCTTTCAGCTTTTCTCCATGCAGGATGATGTTCGCTATGGGTTTTTCATAGATGGCTTTTATTGTATTGAGAAATGGCCCTTCTATGCCAATTTTGCTAAGAGTCTTGATCATGAAGGGATGTTGTATCTTATCAAATGCTTTTTCTGCGTCAATCGATATGACCATATGGTTTTTATCTTTCTTCCTATTAATATGGTGTATCACATTTATGGTTTTGCGTATGTTGAACCAACCTTGCATTCCTGGAATAAAGCCTACCTGATCATGGTGTATGATCTTCTGTATAAGTTGTTGAATACGATTTGCTAGTATCTTGTTGAGAATCTTTGAGTCTATGTTCATCAGAGATATTGGTCTATAGTTTTCCTTCCTTGTCCTGTCCTTATCTGTTTTGAGGATGAGGGTGACAGAGGCTTCATAGAATGAATTAGGGAGAGATTCACCCTTTTGGATCTTTAGAAATAATTTGAGCAGAATGGGAGTTAACTCTTCTTTGAAAGTTTTGTAGAATTCAGAGGTGAATCCATCGGGGCCAGGGCTTTTCTTTGTTGGGAGGTTACTTATTACTGATTCAATCTCCTGGCTTGTTATGGGCCTATTCAGACTTTCTATTTCTTCCTGGCTCATTCTTGGTAGATTATATTTGTCCAGGAATTTGTCCATCTCATCCAGATTATCTTGTTTCTTAGCGTATAGATGTTCAAAGTATCCTCTAATGATGTTTTGAATTTCTACTATGTCTGTTGTTATGTTACCAGCCTCATTGCAGATTTGATTCACCTGGTTCCTTTCTCTCTTCTTCTTAATAAGTCTCGCTAGTGGGGTATCAATTTTGTTTATCCTTTCAAAGAACCAGCTTTTGCTTTCACTTACTTTCTGTATAGTACGTTTATTTTCTATTTCATTTATTTCTGCTCGGATCTTTATTATTTCCTTTCTCCTGTAATTTTTTGGATTTTTTTGCTGTTGCTTTTCCAATTCTCTAAGGCTTGATGTTAGGTGGTCCACTAGCCTTTTCTCTGTCTTCCTCTTATGTGCACTAATTGCTATGAACTTCCCTCTTATGACTGCTTTGGCAGTGTCCCAAAGATTATGGAAACTTGTATCTTCATTGTCATTGGCTTCCATGAATCTTTTGATTTCGGACTTTATTTCTTTGGTAATAGTGGAGTCATTCAGGAGTAGGTTATTTAGTTTCCATGTTTTTAGGTATTTTTGAGGATTTCTCTTGAAATTAAACTCGAGTTTAATTCCATCATGGTCAGAGAAGATGCTGGAAATAGTTTCTATGCCTCTGAATCTGCAGAGGCTTGCTTTGTGTCCTATGATGTGGTCAATCTTCGAGAAAGTTCCATGTCGGGGTGAGAAAAAACTATATCTTGTGGTTTTTGGGTGGAAAGTTCTATAGATGTCTGTTAAGTCCAATTGATTTATGGTATCATTTAGATCTTTGATCTCTCTACCTATTTTTTGCCTAGATGATCTGTCCAGAGGGGATAATGCGGTGTTGAGATCTCCAACAATTAGTGTGTTGCAGTCTATCTCCCCTTTCAGATCTAACAATCTTTCCTTCACATATTTGGGTGCTCCTGTGTTAGGAGCATAGATATTAATAAGCGTTATATCTTCTCGATCTATAGAGCCTTTTACTATGATATAGTGCCCTTCTTTGTCTCTTCGGACACTTTTTTGTTTTAAAGCCTATTTTGTCAGAAATTAGTATCGCAACTGAAATACAAAGGACCCCAAATAGAATCAACCCCAGAAGATCTTCCCCAAGGCACATCTTAGCCAGGCTGTCTAACGTCACAGAAAAAGACATGATACTAAAACTGGCAAGAGAGAAACGAGAAATAACTTACAAAGGCCATCCCATAAGACTAACACCAGACCTCTCATCAGAAACAATGCAAGCAAGAAAAGAATGGGAAGACATACTGAAAGTGCTAAGAGAGGAACAATTTCAGCCAAGACTATTATACCCTGCAAGATTATCCTTCATTTGGGAAAAAAAGATTAAAATCTTCTCAGAAAAACAAAACCTGAAAGAATTTGCCAACACCAGACCAGATCTTCAAAAATCCTGAAGAAAGTACTGTTCCAGGAAAACTAAAGACGCAACAGCCAGAAACAAAGAAATAACAGGCAACGAAGACAATGGCTAACTTAAATGTCGGTACAGATCCTGTAACATCGATAATAACATTGAATGTTAATGGATTAAATTCTCCAATCAAGAGACACAGGCTGGCTGAATGGATAAAAAAACAGAAACCCTCTATCTGTTGCCTACAAGAAACCCAACTCATGAAAAAAGACATACATAGACTGAAAGTGAAGGGTTGGAAAAAGGTTTTCCATGCAGTTGGGAACCTTTGGCTTAATTCTGGCTTACAGTTCAGTGTGCACTAAACAGCTTTACTTTCTATGGTGGGTCTCTATGAATTTTTCTCAAGGTACCTTTCAGTTGTAGGTGTTAGTTAGGTGGGCCTAGTGTGACATTTCCGTGCTCAGGTTAACAGAATTTTGTACTGTGGTCAAAAATGAGGTGTGATATGGGTCCTTGAGGCTTAATTCTGGCTTAAATTTCAGTGTGCACTAAACAGCATTACTGTCAATGGTGGGTCTCTATGAATTTTTCTCAAGGTACTTTTCAATTGTGGGTTTTACTTGGGTTTGTTTATTGTCACAGTTTTGTGCTCAGGAATACAGAGTTTTGTACAGTGGTCAAAATGAGGTGTGATATGGGTCCTTGAGGCTTAATTCAGGCTTAAATTTCAGTGTGCACTAAACAGCATTACTGTCAATGGTGGGTCTCTATGAATTTTTCTCAAGGTACCTTTCAGTTGTGGGTATTAGTTGGGTTTTCCTAGTGTAACAGTTTTCTCCAAAGGGATACAGTTTTGAACAGTGGTAAAAATGAGGTGTGATATGGGTCCTTGAGGCTTAATTCTGGTTTAAAGTTCAGTGTGCACTAAACACCATTACTTTCAAGGGGGTCTCTATGAATTTTTCTCAAGGTTACTTTTAGTTGTGGGTGTTAGTTGGGTGTGCCTAGTGGGACAGTTTCGTGCTCAGGTTTACAGAGTTTTGCAGTGTGCTCAAAATGAGGTGTGATATGGGTCCTTGAGGCTTAATTCTGGCTTAAAATTCAGTGTGTGCTAAACAGCATTGCTTTCACTGGTGTGTCTCTATGAATTTATCTCAAGGTACTTTTCAGTTGTGGGTTTTAGTTGTGTTTGCTTATTGTCACAATTTTTTGCTCAGGGATACAGAATTTTGTACAGTGTTAAAAATGAGGTGTGATATGGGTCCTTGAGGCTTAATTCTGTCTTTAAGTTCAGTGTGCACTAAACAGCATTACTTTCAAAGGGGTCTCTATGAATTTTTCTCAAGGTACCTTTCAGTTGTGGGTGTTAGTTGGGTGTTCCTAGTGTGACAATTTCGTGCTCAGGTTTACAGAGTTTAGTACTGTGGTAAAAATGAGGTGTGATATGGGTCCTTGTGGCTTAATCCTGGCTTAAAGTGCAGTAAACAGCATTACTTTCTTTGGTGGGTCTCTCTGAATTTTTCTCATGGTACCTTTCAGTTGTGGGTGTTAGTTGGGTGTCTCTAGAGTGATATTTTCACGCTCACGTATACAGAGTTTTGTACTGTGGTCAAAATGAGGTGTGATATGGGTCCTTGAGGCTTAATTCTTTCTTAAAGTTCAGTGTGCACTAAACAGCAATACTTTCAATGGGGGTCTCTCTGAATTTTTCTCAAGGTACCTTTCTGTTGTGCTTTTTATGTCAGTGTTTGCAGTGTCACAGTTTTGTGCTCGTGTTTACAGATTTTAGTGCTGTGGTCACAGTGTGGTGACATACAGGATTTTGATGCTTAATTCTGGCTTAAAGTTCAGTGTGCAATAAAAAGCACCACTGTCAATGGTGGGTCTCTATGAAGTTTTCTCAAGGGACCTTTCAGATGTGAGTGTTATATGTGTGTAATTATAGTCACAGTTTTGTACTCAGGTGTACAGAGTTTTATGCTGTGCTCACAATGAGGTCCTTGAGGCTAAATTCTGGCTTAAATTTCAGTATGCACTAAACAGCATTACTGTCAATGGTGGGTCTCTATGAATATTTCTCAATTTACCTTTCCGTTTTGGGTGATAGTTGGGTTTTCGTAGTGTCACAGTTTTGTGCTCAGGGATACAGAGTTTAGTACCGTGTTAAAAATGAGGTGTGATATGGGTCCTTGTGGCTTAATTCTGGCTTAAAGTTCAGTGTGCAATAAAAAGCACCACTGTCAATGGTGGGTCTCTATGAAGTTTTCTCAAGGGACCTTTCAGATGTGAGTGTTATATGTGTGTAATTATAGTCACAGTTTTGTACTCAGGTGTACAGAGTTTTATGCTGTGCTCACAATGAGGTCCTTGAGGCTAAATTCTGGCTTAAATTTCAGTATGCACTAAACAGCATTACTGTCAATGGTGGGTCTCTATGAATATTTCTCAATTTACCTTTCCGTTTTGGGTGATAGTTGGGTTTTCGTAGTGTCACAGTTTTGTGCTCAGGGATACAGAGTTTAGTACCGTGTTAAAAATGAGGTGTGATATGGGTCCTTGTGGCTTAAATCTGGCTTAAAGTTCAGGGTGCACTAAGCAGCAGTACTTACAATGGTGGGTCTCTATGATTTTTCTCTAGGTACCTTTCAGTTGTGGGTGTTAGTTGGGTGTGCCTAGTGTGACAGTTTCGTGCTCAGGTTTACAGAGTTTGTGGTGTGGTCAAAATGAGGTGTGATATGGGTCCTTGAGGCTTAATTCTGGCTTAAAGTTCAGTGTGCACTAAAGAGCATTACTGTCGATGGTTGTTCTCTATGAATTTTTCTCAAGATACTTTTCAGTTGTGGGTGAAAGTTGGGTTTTCCTAGTGTCACAGTTTTTTGCACAGGGATACAGAGTTTAGTATCTTGTTAAAAGGGAGGTGTGATATGGGTCCCTTTGGCTTACTTCTGGCTTACAGTTCAGTGTCCACTGAACAGCTTTTCTTTCTATGGTGGGTCTCTATGAATTTTTCTCAAGGTTCTTTTCAGTTGTAGGTGTTAGTTAGGTGGGCCTAGTGTGATATTTCCTTGCTCAGGTTTACAGAGTTTTGTACAGTGGTCAAAATGAGGTGTGATATGGGTCCTTGAGGCTTAATTCAGGCTTCAATTTCAGTGTGCACTAAACAGCATTACTGTCAATGGTGGGTCTCCATGAATTTTTCTCAAGGTACCTTTCAGTTGTGGGTGTTAGTTGGGTTTTCCTAGTTTAACAGTTTTTTCCTCAGGGATACAGTTTTGTACAGTGGTCAAAATGAGGTGTGATATGGGTCCTTGTGGCTTAATTCAGGCTTAAATTTCAGTGTGCACTAAACAGCATTACTGTCAATGGTGGGTCTCTATGAATTTTTCTCAAGGTACCTTTCAGTTGTGGGTGTTATTTGGGTTTTCCTAGCGTCACAGTTTTTTCCTCAGGGATACTGTTTTGTACAGTGGTAAAAATGAGGTGTGATATGGGTCCTTGAGGCTTAATTCTGGTTTCAAGTTCAGTGTGCACTAAACAGCAATACTTTCAAGGGGGTCTCTATGAATTGTTCTCAAGGTTCCTTTTAGTTGTGGGTGTTAGTTGGGTGTGCCTAGTGGGACAGTTTGGTGCTCAGTTTTACAGAGTTTTGTAGTGTGCTCAAAATGAGGTGTGATATCGGTCCTTGAGGCTTCATTCTGGCTTAAAATTCAGTGTGTACTGAACAGCATTGCTTTCAGTGGTGTGTCTCTATGAATTTATCTCAAGGTACTGTTCAGTTGTGGGTTTTATTTGTGTTTGCTTATTGTCACAATTTTTTGCTCAGGGATACAGAGTTTTGTACAGTGGACAAAATGAGGTGTGATATGGGTCCTTGAGGCTTAATTCTGTCTTTCAGTTCAGTGTGCACTAAACAGCATTACTTTCAATGGGGTCTCTATGAATATTTCTCAAAGTACCTTTCAGTGTGGGTGTTAGTTGGGTGTTCCTAGTGTGACAATTTCGTGCTCAGGTTTACAGAGTTTAGTACTGTGGTAAAAATGAGGTGTGATATGGGTCCTTGTGGCTTAATCCTGGCTTAAAGTGCAGTAAACAGCATGAGTTTCTTTGGTGGGTCTCTCTGAATTTTTCTCATGGTACCTCTCAGTTGTGGGTGTTAGTTGGGTGTCTCTAGAGTGATATTTTCATGCTCACGTATACAGAGTTTTGTCCTGTGGTCAAAATGAGGTGTGATATGGGTCCTTGAGGCTTAATTCTTCCTAAAAGTTCAGTGTGCACTAAACAGCAATACTTTCAATATGGGTCTCTCTGAATTTTTCTCCAGGTACCTTTCTGTTGTGCTTTTTATGTCAGTGTTTGGAGTGTCACAGTTTTGTGCTCATGTTTACAGATTTTAGTGCTGTGGTCACAGTGTGGTGACATACAGGATTTTGATACTTAATTCTGGCTTAAAGTTCAGGGTGCAATAGAAAGCACCACTGTCCATGTTGGGTGTCTATGAAGTTTTCTCCAGGGACCTTTCAGATGTGAGTGTTATATGTGTGTGCCCATAGTCACAGTTTTGTACTCTGGTGTACAGAATTTTATGCTGTGCTCACAATGAGGTGAGATATCGGTCCTTGAGGCTAAATTCTGCCTTAAAATTCAGTGTGCACTAAACAGCATTACTGTCAATGGTGGTTCTCTATGAATATTTCTCAAGGTACCTTACCGTTTTGGGTGTTAGTTGGGTTTTCCTAGTGTCACAGTTTTTTCCTCAGGGATACAGTTTTGTACAGTGGTAAAAATGAGGTGTGATATGGGTCCTTGAGGCTTAATTCTGGTTTAAAGTTCATTGTGCACTAAACAGCATTACTTTCAAGGGGGTCTCTATGAATTTTTCTCAAGGTACCTTTCAGTTGTGGGTGTTAGTTGGGTGTGCCTAGTGGGACATTTTCGTGCTCAAGTTTACAGAGTTTAGTGGTGTGGTCAAAACGAGGTGTGGGACCAGCAGTTAGCGTAATGGCTATGTCGCTGGACTCCCACGTAGTCGACCGTGGTTTGAGTCCCGGACCGGCGGCTTAGACTCATGCCGGGCGCGTGTGCGTGCGTGCCCAAGATCCCGAGAGGAGAATGGAGGACAAGGGATTGCAGCGTGGCCATCCCCCCTGGGGTTGATTTCCTGCTTTCTATCTCTCTGTCTCTCTCTGTCTGTCTGGCGAGCGCACGCGCCCTATAGCAAAAACCTCTCCAAAAAAAAAAAAAAAAAAAAAAAATGAGGTGTGATATGCGTCCTTGAGGCTTAATTCTGGCTTAAAGTTCAGTGTGCACTAAACAGCATTACTGTCGATGGTTGTTCTCTATGAAATTTTCTCAAGATACTTTTCAGTTGTGGGTGATAGTTGGGTTTTCCTAGTGTCACAGTTTTTTGCACAGGGATACAGAGTTTAGTATCTTGTTAAAAGTGAGGTGTGATATGGGTCCCTTTGGCTTAAATCTGGCTTACAGTTCAGTGTGCACTAAACAGCTTTACTTTCTATGGTGGGTCTCTATGAATTTTTCTCAAGGTACCTTTCCGTTTTGGGTGATAGTTGGGTTTTCGTAGTGTCAGAGTTTTGTGCTCAGGGATACAGAGATTAGTACCGTGTTAAAAATGAGGTGTGATATGGGTCCTTGTGGCTTAATTCTGGCTTAAATATCAGGGTGCACTAAGCAGCAGTACTTACAATGGTGGGTCTCTATGATTTTTCTCTAGGTACCTTTCAGTTGTGGGTGTTAGTTGGGTGTGCCTAGTGTGACAGTTTCGTGCTGAAATTTACAGAGTTTTGTGGTGTGGTCAAAATGACGTGTGATATGGGTCCTTGAGGCTTAATTCTGTTTTAAAGTTCAGTGTGCACTGAACAGCATTACTTTCAAGGGGGTCTCTATGAATATTTCTCTAGGTACCTTTTAGTTGTGGGTGATAGTTGGGTTTTTGTAGTGTCAGAGTCTTGTGCTCAGGGATACAGAGTTTAGTACCGTGTTAAAAATGAGGTGTGATATGGGTCCTTGTGGCTTAAATCTGGCTTAAAGTTCAGGGTGCACTAAGCAGCAGTACTTACAATGGTGGGTCTCTATGATTTTCCTCTACGTACCTTTCAGTTATGGGTGTTAGTTAGGTGTGCCTAGTGTGACATTTTCGTGCTCAGGTTTACAGAGTTTTGTGGTGTGGTCAAAATGAGGTGTGATATGGGTCCTTGAGGCTTAAATCTGGCTTAAAGTTCAGTGTCCACTAAAGAGCATTACTGTCGATGGTTGTTCTCTATGAATTTTTCTCAAGATACTTTTCAGTTGTGGGTGATAGTTGGGTTTTCCTAGTGTCACAGATTTTTGCACAGGGATACAGAGTTTAGTATCTTGTTAAAAGTGAGGTGTGATATGGGTCCCTTTGGCTTAATTGTGGCTTACAGTTCAGTGTGCACTAAACAGCTTTACTTTCTTTTTTCTTTTTTTGGAGAGGTTTTTGCTCTAGGGCGCGTGCGCTCGCCAGACAGACAGAGAGACAGAGAGATAGAAAGCAGGAAATCACCCCCCAGGGGGGATGGCTACGCCGCAATCGCTTCTCCTCCATTCTCCTCTCGGGATCTTGGGCACGCTCGCACTCGCGCCCGGCGTGAGTTTAAGCCGCCGGGTCCGGGACTCGAACCGCGGTCGACTATGTGGGAGTCCAGCAACATAGCCATTATGCCAACTGCTGGTCCCAACAGCTTTACTTTCTATGGTGGGTCTCTATGAATTTTTCTCAAGGTACCTTTCAGTTGTAGGTGTTATTTAGGTGGGCCTAGTGTGACATTTCCGTGCTCAGGTTTACAGAGTTTTGTACTGTGGTCAAAATTGAGGTGTGATATGGGTCCTTGAGGCTTAATTCTGGCTTAAATTTCAGTGTGCACTAAACAGCATTACTGTCAATGGTGGGTCTGTATGAATTTTTCTCAAGGTACTTTTCAATTGTGGGTTTTAGTTGGGTTTGCTTATTGTCACAGTTTTGTGCTCAGGAATACAGAGTTTTGTACGGTGGTCAAAATGAGGTGTGATATGGGTCCTTGAGGCTTAATTTAGGCTTAAATTTTGGTGTGCACTAAACAGCATTACTGTCAATGGTGGGTCTCTATGAATTTTTCTCAAGGTACCTTTCAGTTGTGGGTGTTAGTTGGGTTTTCCTAGTGTCACAGTTTTTTCCTCAGGGATACAGTTTTGTACAGTGGTAAAAATGAGGTGTGATATGGGTCCTTGAGGCTTAATTCTGGTTTCAAGTTCAGTGTGCACTAAACAGCATTAGTTTCAAGGGGGTCCCTATGTATTTTTCTCAAGGTTCCTTTTAGTTGTGGGTGTTAGTTGGGTGTGCCTAGTGGGACAGTTTCATGCTCAGGTTTACAGAGTTTTGTAGTGTGCTCAAAATGAGGTGTGATATGGGTCCTGGAGGCTTAATTCTCGCTTAAAATTCAGTGTGTACTAAACAGCCTTGCTTTCACTGGTGGGTCTCTATGAATTTATCTCAAGGTACTTTTCAGTTGTGGGTTTTATTTGTGTTTGCTTATTGTCACAGTTTTTTGCTCAGGGATATAGAGTTTTGTACAGTGGTAAAAATGAGGTGTGATATGGGTCCTTGAGGCTTAATTCTTTCTTAAAGTTCAGTGTGCACTAAACAGCAATACTTTCAATGGGGATCTCTCTTAATTTTTCTCAAGGTACCTTTCTGTTTTGCTTTTTATGGTCGCTAAGGCGCTGGACTCCTACATGGTTGACAGCCGTTCATGTCCTGATCCTGCGTGCAGTTCAAGTTCTGGACCTGGCAGCTTGTATTTTCACTTCCCTGCTCTCTCTCTCTCTCTCTGGTCAAATTTTAAAATAATAATAATAAATAAATATTAAATAAATAATTCTTTTAAAAATGGATAATATTTCCATAGATATTTTTTGTATGTTCATTACAGCCTAGTGAAATATTACATAGGCAGGCTTTAGTATCTCTGTTCTATAGATGAGAAAGCAAATTCCTAACGTCTGAGTCACCCTGAGACAGAGACTAGTAAATCACAGGGTTGGGGCAAATGTGGATCATTAGAAAGCACATCGTGTCATTGTCACTCCCATGGAAGAGGCAAAGAAAATCAGTCTTCATTGGTGGTTTAAGTCTGAACTATTTCAGAAGAAGTTAATAAGCAGTGCCTGATGAAAGGAATCTTTATATTACACATCTTGTGATAGAAATTGTACTCAGTATGTGGAAGTACCCTTTTCTGACAAAGTCTAACACCAATTTTTGGGAATAAGTACTTTTTCTTTTACATCTCATGGATTTCTATTTGGGATTGCAAAAGACAGGTATTTCAAAAAGAGGAGTTATTCTGGGCTTTTAGAGATACTTCTTATTGCCCATCCTCTTTCCCCAAAGCACTTTTGAATAACCTAAGACATTTTGTAATATTTAAATATGCTTTGTAACTTTTTCACAATATTTATTTAGTGTATATTAAGTTCAGAGGAAATTAAGATGAATCTTCTGGTTTCAACTTTAATTCAAGACTATGACTAATGTATACCAGTGGACTTTAAAAAATTTGTGGAAAAAATGAAATTAAAATATGAGTTTATTTTGATGCAAAAAATTAAATGCATGGATTATTGTTAATTATATCCATTTTCCATGAACTTCCTGAGGACTCCATTTTATACTTTTTTCTTTTTTCTTTATTTGGAGAGGTTTTTGCTATAGGGTGCATGCACTCGCCAGAAAGACAGAGAGAGACAGAGAGACAGAGAGACAGAAAGTAAGAAATCACTCTCCCGGAGGGATGGCCATGCTGCAATTCCTTCTCCTTCATTCTCCTCTTGGGATCTTGGGCATGCATGCACGTGCTCCCAGTGTGAGTTTAAGCCACTGGGTTCGGGACTCGAACCATGGTCGACTACATGGTCGACAAAGCCATTATGCTAACTGCTGGTCCCTCCATTTTATACTTCTAATCAAACATAAACATAAATGCAAATCAGACTAGTGCTGATTTTATGTAGGTGTTGAAGGACATTTTGTTAGGGAAAGATAGTATAACTTAAGCTGAGCTTGAAAGAGCTGCAGGTGTGATCCATTTATTCAATTCCCCTGGTTGACAGAGCTCTTTCTACTTTAATTCTGGCATTACTTTTTATATTATTTTTAAAATTTTTGCTATAGAGTGCATGCACTTGCTAGAGAGTCAGAGAAAAGGCAAAATGAGAAATCACCCCTACTCCATAGGGGATGGCCACACTGCAATCCCTTCCTCTCTGTTCTTCTCTCAGAATTTTGGGCATGCACACACACACATTCAGTGTGATTTTTAAGTTGCTGAGTCCAGGACTATAACTGTGAAGTCGGCCATGTAGAATCCAGATAGCTTAATCACCACACCACCGACTGGTATTTTTTTTTTTTTTTTTCATTTAATGCGTCTTGAGAAACTCCTTTATCTCAACCATGGAAGACAGATACTACTCAATGAACTTTCAGTATACTTCCTATACTTCTTTAGAAGAGTCATGTCTTATCCTAATTATATCTTTATGGTAAATCTGTGACTATTGACTGTGCTTTGCTCATTAAAGATTACTTATTCAGAAAAATTGCATAGATGAGTTACATTGTTATGTTATACATTATTTTTGTCACATATATTGTTAGAATCTTGTGAAGCCACATCACATATTTTGATATCATCAGTTTTTACTGCAGGACTTGGCAACTATGAGTGTTTCATAAAAGTTTTTAATTGAATGAGAGCATTGTAGATGGGAAGATGGATTAAACCACAGGAAATGGGAGACATAACATAAACCCAAGAAAGAGGCCAAGGTGAAGCACACAAAAACTTTCTGTTATGACGTGGTTGTGTATCTTCTGTAGATCTCCAAAGGGTTTAATCAAAAACCCATATTTCTGGTTATTTAATTCAAAAATCTTTGGCTCTTATATTCACTTTGCCGTCACCTCAGTCAGGAAGTCTTATCAGTTCTATACACAAAATAATCTCTAGTAGAAGACCCTTTCTCACCACTTTCACGGTTACCACTACAGTCCATGGGAGAGCCAGATTGCATTTGTATCAGAAAGGGTCTCCTTGTTTCTGCCCTTGCTCTCTTTCTTATGTACATCCCATGGTGACTAGATGATCTTTTCAATGATGCATGGGATCATGTCACCCTTAACTCAGTCCTTAAAACTGCTTCACATTCCCAGAGCAAAACTCGGGGTGTCTATATGATTCACAGAAGCCTACATATTCTGTTCCCCACCCCTCAATCCCCTAACCCTCTCTCATCATACTTTCTTCTTTTGTGAGAAATGGACTCACTCATCTAATGTCGGAGAACAGACGTGCAGACACAAAATAGGGGATGCGAGATTTTAATGGTGGTCTTGTAAGATTGAGTGTCTGATGGGCAAACATGCCCAAACTGGCTACAACAAACATTCCTAGTGCGCAAGTCCCTCCTCTGGTTCTTTTTTCTTTTTTCTTTTTTGGAGAGGTTTTTGCTATAGGGCACGTGCGCTCGCCAGAAAGACAGAGAGAGACAGACAGAAAGCGAGAAATCAACCCCCAGGGGGATGGCCATGCCGCAATCCCTTCTCCTCCATTCTCCTCTCAGGATCTTGGGCACGCACACACACGCACCTGGCTTGAGTTTAAGCCACTGGGTCTGGGACTTGAACCGCAGTGGACTACATGGGAATCCATGTCATAGCCATTATACCAACTGCTGTTCCCTCCCCCAATTCCTTATTGACTAAGTACTACGGGGTGTACAATCTTCCTGGACATTACCTAAGTTTTATTATTCCCTTACTAGGTATTATGGTGCAGGCTCAGGACGAGTCCATGAAAAACGCCCACAAAATGTTGTGAGGAGCGAGAACCAGGAAGTAAAAAGGAACAGAAGGCTGGTGACCAGCCATTATCTTGAGAAGTCATTTCTCAAGGGCAACTTGTTTTGGGGCTGTGTTTCAGGAACTTTTTGAGAATGTGTACTTTCTAGACTTGTCACATCTAAAAAGCTGGTTAAGCAAATTTTGTTAAGCTGTTCTTGAAAATGAATCACTTAAAGCTATGTTTTTACACCTTTCACACCAGTCTCCCTGCTGTTTCTCAAAGTACAGTCGTGACTTGTGATTTTTGAGCATTTGTTCCTTTGGTTAAGAGTGCTCTTTCTGCGAGACCAGCAGTTGGTGTAATGGCTATGTCACTGGACTCTCATGTAGTTGACTGAGGTTCGAATTCCGGACCCGATGGCTTTAACTCATGCCAGGCACATATACGTGCATGCCCAAGATCCCAAGAGGAGAATGAAGGAGAAGAGACTGTGGTGTGGCCATCCCCCCTGGGGGTTGATTTCTCACTTTCTGTCTCTCTGTCTCTCTCTGTCTTTCTGGTGAGTGCCTGTGCCCTATAGAAAAAACCTCTCAAAAAAAAAAAAAAAAAAAAAAAAGAGAGAGAGAATAAGAGTGCACATTCTGGGCCAGCCTCGTGGCCTGATGGTTAAGGGGGCTAGATCCTACATGATCAACTGTGTTGTCCAAATCCCAGACCTCGTAGTGTGTATGCATAATCCAAATCCCAATAGGATAGAGAAATTGAGGGATTACAGCATGGCTATGGCCCACTGAGTTGGGATGCTTTCTCTCTCTTTCTCTCTCTCTCTTTAGTTAGTGCTCTTGCCTTCTGTCAATTAAAAAAAAAAAAAAAAAAGAATGTGCTTCCACCAAATAGTTGCTGACTCATCTTCACACTTTACTCTGGTCTTTTTGAAAAAGTCATCTTCTCTAACTGTCAGAATAGAATCTGAATTATTTATATAAATTTCCACCCATTCAATAACCTTTACCCTTCTTTTTTTCTTTATAGATTTTTTGCTTTAAGGCACGTGAGCTTGCCAGAGATACAGAGAGAGAGAAAGTGAGAAATTATGTACTGGGGGGATAGCAATGCCACAGTCCCTTCTCTTCCATTTTTCTCTCAGGATTTTGGGCATGCATACATATGTACCAGATGTGAGTTTTTTTTTTGTTTGTTTGTTTGTTTGTTTTTTTTTTTTTTTGAGAGGTTTTTGCTATAGGGCGCGTGCACTCACCAGACAGACAGAGAGAAACAGAGAGATAGAAAGCGAGAAATCACCCCCCAGGGGGGATGGCCATGCCGCAATCCCTTCTCCTCCATTCTCCTCTCAGGATCTTGGGCATGCACGCACACGCGCCCGGTGTGAGTTTAAGCCACCGGGTCCGAGACTCGAACCGCGGTCGACTACGTGGGAGTCCAGCAACATAGCCATTACGCTAACTGCCGGTCCCCCAGATGTGAGTTTTAAGCTGCCATATCCAGGACTCAAACCGTGGTTGACTACATGGGAGTCCAGTGATGTAATCATTATGCTATCTGGAGGTTCCTGTAACCTCTACCCTCCTAACCCTCCTTTATCTTTTTCATCATAGCACTTACCTCCCTCCACCTACCACGGTAATGATTATTTATTGTCAGCTTCTTTGCTTTAGAACGGGAGCTCCGTGATGATGGACCTTTGAATTTTCTTCACTGTTAGATCCCAAGGACCAAGGCAGAGGACCTTTGTAAGCATTGTAGACTGTATTTATTTGAAGAAATGAAAAAAAATCATTAATAAATGAGAAAGAATTAATGAGAGTTTTAAATACACAGAGTTTTGTTTTGATATAAAAAGCAACAGGGGTAAACTATAGACACTGCAGGAAGAAAGGGAATAGAGATTGTCTTCAGTCAGAAAAGCAGGGTAAACAAAAAGGAAGAGTGAAAGAGTAAAAGGGACTGCTGTAATTCAACTGGATATCAATATGGAGAAAACGTTATGGATTTTAAGTAGTAAAATGTGAATTGGCTAGATTAACTATGGTGGGAGAGGACAGTGACATTTCATAGACATTCCAAACACTAGCATCTTAGGCAAGTGGAAATGTTGGGCCACTTCTGGCAATGAAGAACTTGGGCTTGTTTTGAGAAAGGTTCCATTGCACCAGAGGGTCGGTGAACAGCTTTTTAGTTTTCCTAATTTTAATTATTTTGAACTCATAGTACTCTTTATTGCAATGGCTTAAAGAAGGGTGAATGAACACAAAATTTTTAGGGTTGTAAAAGACTGCTCATTTTTTTTTTTTTTTTAGGTCACAGATTAATTTATTTTTAACACCCATCATGCCATGAATTCATAGGGAATAGGTTCCAGTAGCTCAGGCTCCTTTCCATTGGTTCTCACAAAGTGTGCTTCTCTGGGTGGAGCAGGCTGGCTCTTTAGTTGAACCCAGGTACCTTCCTCTTTGGCTTCCTTTTTTTTCTGGTCGTTTTCCTTCACATGTTTTAGGAAGCTATGTTTGTTCTTAGAACACTTAATATGCTCAATACGCACATTAATTCTCTTGGCAAAAATCTTGCCCTTGTTTTTTCACAACCATGCCAACAGCATGCTGGGTAACATTGTAGACTCTTCCAGTTTTGCCATGGTAACATCTGTGGGGCATTCCTTTTTGAACAGTACCCATTCTCTTAATGTCTAAAATATCACCTTTCTTGTAGATTCTCATATATGTTGCCAAAGGAACCACTCCATGTTTTCTAAAAGGCCTAGAGAACATATATCAGGTACCTCTCCTCTTTCCCTTTGTGTTCATTATTTTGGTTAATTATTGGAACATGGTGGCTCCCAAGACTGTTCTTTTCAAACCCTGCTTTTACTTTTTATCTCCTGTAGTACTCTTCCACACATTAGTCAGCTGTTATTTGATATGCATAACTAGCAACAGAGGAGGTACAGCTCCAATTTAGTTTAGGGTATGTTTCTGCTGGGACTGAAAGAGTCATAAAACTAATAAACTTTCCCAGGTTCTCTCTGGCCCTATCCTTATTGCTGTGTCCCCATTGTAGGACTCTTCTTTCAAAATCAGCCCTTCAAAAATGGAGCCTCAAGATCTTAAAATTTTCCAGAAAGAGAGAGGATGAGAGAGAGAAAGAGATTGAGAGAGAAGTAAGAAAGATCTAAATTCATTTATTTCTCTGAAGTTCTGCATTGGACTAGAACCCCTAGCAATTTCCACTCTTTAATTTCTGAGAATTTCAGTACTTGGAAAATATATATTTATATCTTCAGTTTATAATAGTACAATTAGGAACTTTATAAATTACCTTGCAAAACTATACAAATCCCCAGTAGTAGAATATCTGGGAGCACTAGCCATCTAGATTTGTAGGATTAAAATGATAGTTTTTGTGTGTGTTTAATTATTATTTTTTTTTGAAAGTTTTTTTTTCGCTATAGGGCGCGTGCGCTCGCCAGACAGACAGAGAGAGACATAGAGACAGAAAGCGAGAAATCACCCCCCAGGGGGGATGGTCACGCCGCAATCCCTTCTCCTCCATTCTCCTCTCGGGATCTTGGGCATGCACGCACATGCGCCCAGCGTGAGTTTTAAGCCACCCGGTCCGGGACATGAACTGCGGTCGACTACGTGGGAGTCCAGCGACATAGCCATTACACTAACTGCTGGTTCCCTGTGTGCATTTAATTATTATATTAAGATTTTTTGCCATTTGCCAGAGAGAGAGAGACAGACACAGTGTGAGGGAAAGTGAGAAATCACACACCCTCTCCCCCTACCTCCCGGGATGATTGACCATGCCTCAATCCCTTTTCCTCCACTCTCCTCTGGGGATTTTGGACATGCTCACACACATGCCAAGTGTGATTTTCAAGCTAACGGATTCAGGACTTGAACCACAGTAAGCCATGTGTCAGTCTAGGACTTTAACCATCACAGCAACTGCTGGCCCCTTGAAGTGATAGTTTTAAGGGGTAATATTCACTTGCAAAGTGCTTGGCATTTCTGCAGAGGTGCATCCCTCCAAGATACTGTAATTAGTCCTGAGGAGCCCTAAGCTTTGACTTAAGACTTCTTGTTTTGCATTTCACCTTTCTGCATTTTCCTCTTTGGGTATTATTAAGTACTAAGGGAGTTCAACTTGAACAGACTGCATGCTAAGGACTTGAACTGCCCTGCTACTCTTGTGAATGGATAGAATGAGTACCTGACTTAGTAAGAATTCCTTTAATTGAAGTAACTGTAATCCTAATCAAACTAGCTAGGGCAAAAAGGGTATTAATTGGAGGGATACTTTGTTATCAGATGTGATTAAAGAAATATGAATAATTAATTGACTGGTGAAACAGCAGTGCTGTCTTGGGTTCCAGGCTGGCATGGGCTGGACCAGAGGACATGAGCCCTGCCAAGGCTGTCCATTTCGGTTCTGGTTGCTCTTCCTGCTTTTAGATTCTTTTTTCTCCCCCTACCCAAGATCAGCTTGCTGCCCTGCTTCCCCCAGCACCTGCAATTCACATTATGCTGCTTCTACTACCACGGAGGTACTAGCTGGCTTTTCCCAAGTCATTTGCAAAGCTAGAGGGGAGGATTTTGTTAGGTCATAGGTTCACCCTTTGTGTAGTCAGCTAAGACCAAGAGACCACATTGTGGGGTTCTGCATTAGAATCAAGTATCATCTTCCTTCATAGATGAGGAAACTGAGGCAGAGAGGATCAGTGATCAAGATCACTCCAAGATCACTTAGTGTCTATAGATGTCAGTAAATATTGGTTGTGATTATACTTAGAAGCATTAAGAAGCCATTTAAAAAGAATCTGAAGCAGAGCATAAAAGAACAATGGAGAATATATTGTGTTTAATAGGTTGGTTATATAGTACCATCTAGTGATGATTTAGAGAATTTCAACAGTGTATATAATTTCATTCTATTTAATAGATTAAAAAGTTTTATTTTTCTTGATGGAATCATCAAAAGGTATCCTAAGTTGAAAACATAATTACTTACTTACATGTGGACCCAGTAAGAAAATAATACTGATCATTCCAATTAATTTTTTTCAGAGATTTTGCTATAAGGCATATGCACTTGCTATAGACACAGAGACACACAGAGAGAAAGTGAGAAACCACCCACTAGTCGAGGATGGTCACAGCACAATTCCTTCTCTTCCATTCTCCTCTCCAGATTTTGGACACACATGCGCATTTCTCACTTTTCTATTTGCTTTTAGACTTAAAAATTTAAAATACATTTGAATGCTGCTTCTAATCTACAGCATCGTACCTCACACCTATTCTCACACTTTCTTCTTCTGACATCTTGTATTGTATCATTAATTTTATTTTTAAGAGAGAGATTTTTTGCTATACGGCTCCTGCATTTGCTGGGGAGACAAAGAGAGACAGAGACAGAAAACAAGAAATCATCCCCCAGGTGGGATGGTCATGCTGCAATCCCTTTTCCTCCATTCTCCTCTTAAGACTTTGGGCATGTACACACACACACACACACACACACACACACACAAACACAAACACAAACACGACCAGTGTGAGTTTTAAGCTACCAGGTCCAGACCTCAAACTGCAGTTGATTATGTGGGAATCCAGCAACATAACCATTATGCCATCTGCTGGTCCCCTAATATCTTCATTTATTCCTTCAGTGGACAACGGTTAGCACTTTGGTTCTTAACATGTGCTTTTTGCCGGCACCTCACTCTTGAAATCTTACTGATTTTTTTCTTCATTTCACACAGCTCGCCCTCTGGGCTTTCTATAAAAGCCAGTTACCTGATTTCCAAGGTACAAGCAGGCTCATCTCTCAAACTAATTCTAAGCTTATCCATAGTACATTTTTTCTATGCTATACTCTCACATTGACTCATTATTGTGATTCTGTGTTAAAGCTGTGACAGTACAGGTCTAGTAGGTGAAATGGTGGTTAAGATGCTGGACTCCCACATGGTCACCACAGAGTGAGTGCTGGACCCAGTGGCTTGAGGACCATGCTGGGTGTGTGTGCATGCGTGCCTAAAATCCTGAAAAGAGAATGGAAGAGAAGGGATTGCACAGTGGCCATCCTCCCCTCCCTTGGGGAGGGGCGGTGATTTTTCACTTTCTCTCTGTCTTTGGTGAATATAAACACCTTATGGCAAAAACCTTAAGGAAAAAAAAACGATGTAATAATATAAAGGGCTGCATTGTTTTCATCTCAGAAGTCTACCAAATTCCAAATCATGTCAGTATCCAGCAACACAGACTGATTTGTAAGATTTCTTTGAAAAATTCTTGAGCTGATTAAAATTTCTATCAAGAAGGCCTGTGCACCTCTGCTAGTGGGTTAATTCACAATGTGGCCACATTTTGCAGAACTTTAATGTGTAGGTTCTAGGCCTGGCTGTATTTTGGTCCCAATTGTTTTGAGCAACTTGGTGTGTCCTGTCTGGACTTCAGGGTCATGGAAAGTGAAATGAGTGTTTTGGAGTATATAGTATTTAATGACACTTTCTGTTTTAAAAGTTCTAACCTTTCATTCTCATCCCATGCTTACTTCTATATTTGTTTTTAAAACTTACTGTTCTGGCACATTATCTGATGAGAGAGGGAATAAGGTAAAATTGCTAAGGAAAAAAGTCCTAGCCAAGCTGTGTTTTCTTTTTCTCCTCTCAACCATGTTACTTATCCCCACCTGGTGGCTAACAGTTAACATAGCAAGCCATAATTGGAGACAAAGGGAATTTTACTTATCACATGCAAAACATAAATTTCCCACAGTAGAGGCCAAGTGTCCTAACACTAGTTTTCAGTGCTGGCTGGCATGGTTGGACCTTAGGATAATCCTCCTCCATCCATTCTGCATGATAACTACAAGAACTGAGAGTTTCAGTAAGTCAGAAAAAGAACTGAAAAAGGCAGATATGAAGGCTTCTAAACCTCAGAAGAGACGAGTATTTTTTTCTTTTCCATTCACTCACTGTATATTCTTACAGCATACAAAATAAAATTTCTCACAGTGAATACACTGTATATTAGTCCCATTGAAGATTGTGTGCCTCAGTTTTTATAGTTTCTTTGAGTAATAATATTTGAAGTCAACTAATCTCTGACAACATAAGACACATCAGAGAAGGAAAAGGGTCATTTGCTTGATGTTACCCCACAGGCAGCATACATTTATTTGTGTATTTAAAATTTTTTGAATCTGTGTGCAAAAAGAACTATAATTCCTGATTATCTGAAGTTCATCCCACTTGCAAAGCAGGCTGGAATTTCTAATATTTTCCCTTCTTCTTATTTGTCCAGGCTGCTTCTGGGGGCCCCTGAGCAATCAGACTAGTTACAGAGCCACTGGGAAGTTTAGGAATCCAGGTTCCAGGAAAAAAAGGAAGTAGCATAAAATAAGGGGAGCTAAGCTTTAGTACATGGAATTCTAAGCAAAAACACATCTTGTTATAAAAATCAAGTGTAGACTCTGTGATGACTGGGGCTATAGAAGTGGAGTAGGAATTTTTATTTATTTATTTATTTATTTTTGGAGAGGTTTTTGCTATAGGGCGCGTGCGCTCGCCAGACAGACAGAGAGACAGAGAGAGAGAGAGAAAGCGAGAAATCACCCCCTAGGGGGGATGGCCATGCTGCAATCCCTTCTCCTCCTTTCTCTTCTCAGGATCTTGGGGATGCACGCACACGCGCCTGGCCTGAATTTTAAGCCACTGGGTCCAGGACGCCAACTGCGGTCGACAACATGGGAGTCCAGCAACATAGCCATTACGCCAACTGCTGGTCCCAAGGAGTAGGAATTTTTACTGTTACTCAAAGAGTCTTTTTCTTTTTAAACTCATCTGATACTGTTAGGCACTTCAAAGAAACCAATCTTACTTAGAAACCCACAGGTAAAACTCAGGTCAGGATTTGTGAGATCATTTAATTTCCATACAATTCATCTCAATTAAAATCTGAGGGCCAGACAGTGGTGCTGCAGTAACACAACTGGGCCCTCATGGGAAGGTTCCAGGTTCATATTCAGAGACCTCCCTGAACATGTTGGGTGCGTGCATGCCCAGATCCAGGCTGGCCTGAGGCTGAGGGTGAGTCCCAGAGTGAAGGTCCTGCAGTGGGACCTATCTCCCTCTCTCTGCCTCTCTCTTTGTTCTCTCTTTCATGGAAGAAATAAAAAATAACAATTTTCAATTTTCACTGAAATTATAAGAGATCTTTTAAAAAATGAATGGTATTTCCTGGAACTTACTGGTTTGGTTCATCTTAGTATGCTAGAGGTTTGTGAATTATAGTAATCTTTTCAGAGAACCAGCTTTTGTCTTGCTTATTTTTCCATTTTCAACTTTTTAAATTTATGCTCTCTTTTTATTATGTCTTTATTTCCTTCTTAAATTTAATTTGCTCTTGTTTCTTTCGTTTTCTAAAGTGGGATCATAGTTATTAACTTCAGATATTTTCTAGCTTCTTTTCTGATACGTGCCTTTAAAGCTATACATTTCCTTCAGAGCACCACTTTTCCTGTATTTCACTAATTTTAATTATCTGTATTTTCATTTAATTATATTCAAAATATATTTTAATTTCTTTGAGACTTCTTTGACCCTAGTTTTATTTAGAAGTGTACTATTTAGTCTCAGTCTCTAAATATTTGGAAAATTTCCAACCCAGCTTTTGTTAATTTCATTGTGGCTTGAGATCATATGTTGTCTTAAAGCTATGATTATAAATTTGATATGTAAGGGAATTTTTAAAAATGAGAGCATACATTTCAAATGTTGAAACAGAAAATAATATAGAAAACAAAAGCAAGAACTAGTTATTTATTTTTAGCACTATTTATTTAATATTATTATTATTATTATTATTATTATTATTTAATTTGCTATAGGGCAAGTGCATTCACCAGCAAGAGAGCAAGAAAGTGAGAAAGCAAGCCTCTAGGTCTGGCACTGGAACTGTAGTCAGCAGTGTAGGATCCCACTGCCTTAACCACTAAACTACAGGATCTGCACTATGACCCTTTCCCTAGCTCCTGCCTGTCAGGATCACAGACATGCGTATTGTACCGAGCACGCATAGGGAGACCTCTAAGACATGAACCTGGGGCCTTGCCATATGGCCTTGGCATCATGGAGCATTGAATCTCCACTATACCACTACAGTTGGACCAGCCACAGGTAGTTATTAGGAAAAATCAGTAAAGGGAGTAATCCTATAGCCTTATGGTGAAAAGAGGCAATGCCCACATGGCCTCAGAGGCTTGAAAATCATACCAGGCACATGTGTGTGCATGCCCCCAAATCCGGACAGAGTGGAGACATGGAGGAGAAAGCACTGTGGCATGACCATGTGCCACTTGGTGGGGGGTGCTTTCTCCTCCCCCCATTACCTCTCTTGGGTGACTGCATGTGTTCTCTGGCAATTAAAAAACATAACTTAATAAAGTGAGTAAACTTCTGTCAAAGTTAATGAATACTCTCTCTCTCCCTCTTTCTCTCTCTCTCTCTCTCTCTCTCTCTCTCTCTATATATATATATATATATATATATATATATATATATAATAGGGAAAAGGTCCAAATTGCCATACCACAAATGAAAGAAGAATCATTATCACTGTGATCCCATGGACACTCAAAGAATAAGAAAGATGTAAAAAAAAATGAAATAAAATACCCAGTCAGGATAAAAACCTTAGCAAACTAGGAATACAAAGCTGCTTCCCTAACTTCTTAAAGGAGGTCGACAAAAATCCTACAGTGAATCACATACTTAATAGTCAGAAACTGGACACGTTTTTCTTAAAATAGAGGAGGAGGCAGTAACCATGTCCTCTTTTTACCACTCCTACTCAATACCTTATACTGGAAGTTCAAGCTAGTGCAATAAAACAAGGAAAATAAATGTTTATAGATTATATAAGGGGGGGGAGAAACATCACACAAAGCTATCTTTAACCATAGGTGACATAATTTTCCATGTAAAGAAATGTTAAAGAAACAAAAACCGGGAACCAGCAGTTAGCGTAATGGCTATGTCGCTGGATTCCCACGTAGTCGACCGCGGTTCACGTCCCAGACCCGGTGGCTTAAAACTCACGCCGGGCGCGTGTGCGTACGTGCCCAAGATCCTGAGAGGAGAATGGAGGAGAAGGGATTGCGGCGTGACCATCCCCCCTGGGGGGTGATTTCTCACTTTCTGTCTCTATGTCTCTCTCTCTCTCTGTCTGTCTGGCGAGCGCACGCGCCCTATAGCGAAAACCTCTCCAAAAAAAAAAAAAAAAGAAAAAAAAAAGAAACAAAAACCATCCTGGAACTAACACAAACAGATAGGAAAGAATAAATAACACAGTAATAAAAAGAAATACAAAGTTGAAAGGCTCAAAAAACGTCTTCAAAATTCATGAAAAATGTGTGTTATGGAGAAATTATGCATGGATTTTTGTTTTGCACCAACACAAATTCATACTTTAATTCCGTTTTTTCTACAAAATTGTTGAAGTTAGGTATATCAGGGTTGCGCATACAAGGTCAATATATAAAAATCACTTGCTTTCCTCCATGCCATCAGTGTATGATTGAAATTAGAAATGAAAAGAATAATAAATATCCTTTATGATAGTACTAACCCTTCCCCAAATATTTGAAAACAAATCTAGTGAAATATATATATACATGTGTAAGTGGAAAAACCACATAAAATGATGAAAGAGGGCCAGGTAATGGCATGGTGGTTAAGGCCGTTGGATCTTATATGAATGACTGTGCGGTTTGAGTCCTGGACTCGGCAGCTTATCAAAACATCCTGGGCCTGTGTGCATGTGTGTCCAAAGTTCCTAAAGGAGAATGGAGGAAAAGGGATTGTAGAGGGTACTCTGGGAGGTGCTTTTGCCCTTTCTCTCTCTCTCTTTTCATGCATGTACCCTAAAGCAAAATTACAAAAAAAAAAATTAATGACAGAAATTAAAAAGATATAAACAGAGAACTATTAATTCTATGTTGTGACTAAAAAATTTATTAGTGCTGTCATTTCTTCCCAACTTGAACTGTAGATTCAACACAATCAGAACAATCTAAGAAAATAACTTAAAAAGCTTTTCGTAGATCTTGGCAATTAGAGTCTAAAATTTGAATGGGAAAACAGAGAACATATAACATAGAAAATACACATAGATAATACAATATAGATAAAACAATAAAGAAAAAGAACAAAGTTGGAGGGTTTGACACTATGAGATTTTAAGTCTTACTATATAGCTATAGTAGTCAAGATAGTTACTTGGCTAATGTGTATGGAAATATCTTTAACTAGACTATACATTATAATGTATCCATGCTGGGGAAATTAATTTTGCATGCTATAATGATATACATGATTGAATGTATATAAAAGATATTAAAAAAAAAAACCAAAAACCCAGTCACTTGGCAAAAAGAAGACACATAAACTAATGGAACTAGAAGAGTCACCCCAGAATGAGGCCTGTTTAAAAATGACCAGCTAATTGAGAAGATTCCGCATGGATACTGGGAACTAGATATTTCAGGGGACAGGAGAAATGAAGATTTTCTACTCATAATTCAGCCTCCAGCAAGCAAAGCTAGTGTGCGATCACAACAGAACAGCAAACAGATTCTAGAACACCTCTGTCTGCTTGCTCCTGAACATTGAGGTTAACTTCAAGAATTTGAAAGAAACATACCATCCATCAGATGACAAGAAATCACTGTCGGATCACGAGAAATATGGGAAAACGAGAAAATACCTCTCCTCCAATGGAAAAGAGTAACTCTCCTTCATCCACAAGCAGTTCGGTGAAAGTCATGGAAATGTCTGATAATGAATTTAGAGCATTCATAATGTCGAAGCTAACAGAGATGGAAGAAAAGAGAGATAATGAACTGCTAAAGAGAAAGGAGAAAGAAGTTGCTGAGTTCCAGGAGATGAGGAAATTCTTGCAAGATCTAAAAGAGGAATTACACACTTTACAAAAGACTCAAACGGAACTGCTAGAGATGAAGGCTATAATACAAGAAGTTAAAATCTCCCTTGAAAGTATTAAAAGCAGACTAGATCATTCAGAAAATAGAATCTCAGATGTAGAAGAGAAAATCGCTGGCTTAGAAAAATCCACCACGAAGACTGAGAAAATGGCCCAAAAATTTGAGAATGATATGTGAGAATTATTGGATACCATCAAACGTCCAAATATCCGGATAATTGGCATTCCAGAAGGTGAAGAGACCCATAAGGGCATTGATAATCTATTCCATGAAATCCTGCAAGAAAACTTTCCAAACCTAGAGAGGCATTCGAAGATACAGTCCCAGGAAATACAAAGGACCCCAAATAAAATCAACCCAAGAAGATCTTCTCCAAGACACATTATAGCCAGGTTGACCAAAACCGCAGACAAAGACAAGATACTAAGACTGGCAAGAGAGAAACATCAAGTTACCTACAAAGGACATCCCATCAGGCTAACAGCAGATCTCTCATCGGAAACAATGCGAGCGAGGAGAGAATGGGAAAATATATTCAAAGTGTTACGAGAGAAGCAATTTCAGCCAAGAATACTGTACCCGGCAAGATTATCTTTCAGGTGGGAAGAAAAGACAAGAACATTCTCAGATAAACAAAACCTGAAAGAATTTACCAGCACCAGACCAGATCTCCAAGAAGTTCTCAAGGGTGTGTTGTATCAAGAAAATTAAACACAGACACATGGAAATAAGAGTCCAAAAACTATGAAAGTGGCCAACTTAATCATAGGGACAAGTATGGAGTTGAATATTATATCCCAGAATTTAATCAGGAAAATTGAACCAGAACAGAAGATAAAAGTACATGAGACTGATAGGTTCATACACCTACCATTTGAACAGAATCCTAACTTGTTTCCTGGCTTTAAGCAAAGTTCCTTGGCACTTCTTTGAGTTAAGTTAAAACTGGTTTTCTTAGTAGTAATGAGTGAACTCACCATTGAAATTAGTTAGATTATGTAGGAAATTGTGCGATCAATGCAACGTGGGTGGGAAGGGAATGAAGGACAATTGTAGACACCGGAGGTGGTGTGAGAGGAGGGTGGGAAAGGACAGAGGGTCAGAAAGAGGGGTGGAAGTAATTCTAGGAACTAGTAATGGAAAATTTTTTGTAATATGCATGATTGTGTCACTATGCAGTGTGTACTGGATGGGAGATTGCATTTTGTATGCTGTGATGAAGCTTAGGGAAGGAATGTAAATTGAGTTACAAAAAAAAGTTTCAGAAAAAAAATATATATCTATTCAATGACTGCAGTAGGATATGTAGCCACAGCTAGGTGCTACTTTATAGGATGCGTAAAGTAAGACTTGAGTTCATGGAAATGTGTGTATCACCTGTGTTTGTTACGAGGGTATTTGGATTGATTGGGGTCTTTGGCGATACAATAAAATGTGAGGAGAAAACAGTATAGAAAGCAAACATAGATACCAGAGACAGTGTGGGAGTGGGAGATGGGAGAGGGTAGGAGATAGGGAATCAAGGATGGGGGGGGAAAGCAAAACATACAGAAGACAAGAAATGGAAGATCATTTGCTGACAATAACATGTTTGTTGATGTGCTTGATTGAGAAAATATATAGTGTACTCTGGATGGAAAAATCTCATTTTGTATGCTGTAATGATGTTCAGTGAATGAATGCAAATAAATAAATTGAAAAAAAAAATGACCAGCTAATTTTTGGGAAAATTCAAAAGGCAACTTACTAGAGAAAGGATTATCTGTTCAACAAATGGTCCAGGAAAAATTAGACATCTGTTAGCTAATCTAGACTTAGATTTTATACCTTAGCCAAGAATTAACTCAAACTGGTTCACAGACCTACATGTAAAATAAAAAAAATATATAAAACTTATAGGAAAAAAACTTGGGAAAAAATCTATGTGACTTTGCGTTTGGCAATGAATCCTTAGACACACTACAACAAGAACAAAACAAGAAAGAAAAAACAGTTATTTTTAACTTTTTTGAAATTTTATAAATTTTGTTCTATAAAAGACACTGTTAAAAAAAATAAGTAACCAAGTCACGAACTCACAGAAAATATTTCAAAATGATATGTTGGATAAAGGATATATATCAAAATATACACAGACTTCTTCAACTCAACAAACAACCAAATTAATAAATGGGTAAATTATGTTCGTAGGCAAATTACCAAACAAACTATGCAGATGACAAATAAGTATATGAAAGAATGTTCAACATTATTTACATTATTATTAGGAAAATGCAAATTAAACTAATGATGAGTTAGCAATCCACACTGAGGTAAATGACCAAAAGAAAAAAAATGTAAGTTTTTTATATAAGAATATGAAAATATTTTTATTCACTGCTGAAAAGATGCAAAATGGATAGACACTCTGGAAGACAGTTTAGCAGTTTCCTACAAAAATAAAGTCTTACTGTATGATTCAGCAATTGTGCACCCAAGTATTTACACAAGTGATACAGCAACCTACATCTATACGAATATGGCTTGTGAGTATTTATAGCATTATTATTCATACTCATCTCAAACTAGAAGCAAAAGATGTGTCCTTCCATTTTCCACACTATATATACACACACATACATATATATATATATATTTTTTTTTTTTTGGAGAGATTTTTGCTATAGGGCACGTGCACTTGCCATAGAGACAGAGAGAGATAGAGAGACAAAGAAACAGAAAGTGAAAAATCACCCCCAGGGGGGATGGCCACACCTCAATCCCTTCTCTTCCATTCTCCTCTTGGGATCTTGTGCATGCACGCACATACACCTGGCATGAGTTTAAGTCACCAGGTCTGGGACTCGAACTGTGGTCGACTACATAGGAGTTCAGCGACATAGCCATTACGCTAACTGCTGGTCCCCCCACAATATATTTGAAGGACTCTCACAAATATGTATAAAGAGCGGCACATACAAGGTCAATATGTGAAAATCAACTGCTTTCCTGTATAACAGCAATGTATGATTGGAATTAGAAATATAAAGAGCAATATCACTTATGATAATACCAAAAAATTCCCAAACTATTTGGGTACAAATCTAACAAAATATGTATACTTATGTAAGTAGAGAACTACAGAATATCACAAAAGATGAATAGATGAATGGATAGAAAAACTGCATGAGGGATCATTAAAAAGTTCATGGAAAAGGATCAGCTGGTGGTGTGGTGGTTACCTGGCTAGATCGTACATAGCTTACTGCCTGACTTGAGTCCCAGATCGGGTTGAAAAACTCTCTGGGCAAATGTGAATGCCTAAGAGAAGACTAGAGAAGGGATTGTGATGTGGCCATTCCTCTGGGGTTGGGGGGCGGCACATTCCAAATTTCTCTCTCTCTCTCTGTGTCTCTCTCTGGCAAGTGCACACTCCCAATAGCAATAGCAAACAAATGATTGGGGAATGCGCATCATGAAAAAACTCTGCATGGATTTCCAATTTTTTGTATTAGAATAAATTTGTATGTTAATTTGAAATCCCCTTGTATATCTAAGCACAATCCTTGAGGGGCAGGGGCGGGGGTGGCGGAGGCAGGATAAGGTGCTACCATACCCACGGTAGGATATTTAGCTGCATCCCTGACCTCTGCCCACTAGATGTCAGTAGCACTTTCCTTTTCAGATGTGACAACCAAGACTGCTTCCAGACATTTCTAAATGTCCCGGTAAACAAAATTGTCGTTAATTAAGAACCCTTGGTTTAGATCAGCACAGGACATGAAGTGTTCATGATAGACTATGTCTTGAGTTTCTGGGGTCTACTGCTTGTACTTGGAAGGGTCTCAGTGACTAGACTATTTATTGTTCTCATTTGGTTTGGGGTCTGCATCATAACCAGTCAATTTCTGTGAGTGGTGCATAGTGACACTAGTGCCTGGAGTTAGTTGGCTGAGATCTTTGGTTTGCGATCTCCTCATCACATTTCCACAGAGAGGGAGAAGTGATTGTCACTATGATTTGAAATACATGGCAGCCTCTTTACTCCACCTGTGCCCAGTCAACTTACACTTTTGTATCTTCTTCTTTGCCTTCAGCTGTCTATCTTCTATGACTTTCAGCATGTATAGAGATCATGGCTGGTCACTGTATTGGCCAAAATTTGAGCAACTGGAGGATTTCCAGAGAAAATGTTACTTCCAATTTTTAAAATGTTAGTTTCTTTAGGAAAAAAAATGCTTTAAACCTCTCAAAAAAAAAAAAAAAAAAAAAAGAAAAAAGCTTTTCTGCTAAAGATTGTCTTATAAATAAAATAAAAACTTAACTTCAAGTCAAGTTGATGCCCTGTTTCCAATGTTACTGTATAAGACATATCACACAGACTTGAGACTGATCTGGACAGGCTTCCTTGGGTGAGTCTACAGTAGGAACCTGGGAGCAACTTTGGACCTTTTGTCACTTCATTGCCCAACACTCTGATGGCCTCGGTTCACCCCGTCCACCCACCAGGAGACTTGAGCATCATCTGGGCAGGCCTTCTTGGGTGAGTTGCACCTGGGGCCGGGGAGCAACTTTGGGATTTTGGTCCACCAACCAGCACGCTGGGTGAAGTGCAGCATGAGACCTGATCCTCTTCACTAAGTTATATCTCCTTAGCTTGCTACCACTTCACCAAGAGCTGAACATTAGGTAGAGGAACCAAGAACCTGAAATTACCCAAAACTGCTCTGACCTGGGAGACAGAGCCTTCCAATAGGAACACACCTGGGAACTAAGGGTGAAAATTTCTCTACCAATACTAAAGAATCTACTCCAAAAAAAAAGAAAAAAGTGAAGACTGCATCAACTGATAGAAACTAGCACAGATCTCAAAGAAACATGAGAAAACAAGGTGGTAACTCTCCCCCAGGTGACCATGGTAGTCCCTCACCAACAGTGGATAGCACAGAGAAATACACAGGAAGAAAAAGAATTCTGAATATTCATAGTGACAAAACTCAATGAAAAGCAAGAGAAAACATACAATAAGTTCTAGGAAATGAGAAAATCATTTCAGGACATGAAAGAGGAATTTTGTAAAGAAATAGACACCCTAAAAAGAATCAAACAGAACTTCTAGAAATGAAGAATATAATACAAGAAATTAAAATCTCCATAGAAAACAATAAAAGCAAATTGGACCATGTAGAAGAAAGAATTTCTGACCTTGAAGGCAAAGTCTCCAACAACGACTAAATCACCTAAAAGAATGAGAAAACAACAAAAAAAGAGAGGACAATATAACTAATATCTCTGCATAAATATATAAGATTGAATTATATGTACAAAATAGTTGAAATACTGATATAATTCCATTTTGGTAAAAGCAATTTATTTGTGCATATGAAAGAATACAGAAAGATATCTTCCAAAATTTGGCCACTAAACTGTTAAATTGTTAGTTTTGTTTTTAGCATTAGGACAACTGGCTTAAATTAATAAATACATGAATAGGAAATAAATTAATTAGGGTTAAATCATCAAACATCTATCTACCTAATTCCTAAATTGCATTTAGAAATCTTTGCATTTTTTCCCTCCCAATAACACTAGCAAAGTACCACCTTAAGGAAAACTACTAATGGAAAATGATTTGTTTTAATGACTTTTTCTTCTTTTCCTTTTTTTTTTTTTTAAGAAATTTTTGCTATAGGGTAAATGTGCTTGCTGGAGAGAAAAGAGAGAGATAAAGTGAGAAATCAACCCCCAGGGGGATGGCCACACTGAAATCCCTTCTTCTCCATTCTCCTCTTGGGATATTTAGCATGCACACAAATATACATGGTGTGATTTTTAAGCCACCAGGCCGGGGACTTGAACAGTAGTCAGCCTTGTGGGAGTCTAGTTCCTTAACTAGTAAACCATCTGCTGGTCTCCTTAATGGCCTTTAAAATACTGTAAATCTAAAATTTAAAAACTACCCTAAAACTTACAGTTATGTCAGGCTCTATGTTTCTCTTGGCATTTTGACTGGGACCTGTGCCTGTTCCTTGTGTCACATGACGGCAGCAGAGGGACGCTGTGGCTCCTTTCCTCTGGGGCCTGTGTCCGAATTAGGGAAATCCAGGGTGGGTGCAGTATAATTATTGGGGCATGGCTAAATGAGACCTCCATGGCACGGGCGCCAATGTACTTTATAATACCTTTTGTGAGGCATTACAAAGCATTTCTTTCTACGTCGAGAAAGAAAATGTCTAATATTCCAATGGCATTTATAAAAATTATGCATATTATAGGACATTTTAATTTTTTAGCAAAACGGCATAAAGGTATCAGAGAAGCAGACTTGAAACTAGTGATACTTTCTATAGTTAATTATGATTTTTAAAAAAGACTTTCTGTTTTTTAAAGAGAGATTTGGTTATTCCAACTCTTAAATTACTCTTGCAGAGCCTTCATGAAGGGATTGAAAGCCTTGTAACAGAAACGGGTTATTGCCTAGAGTGGGTTTGTTGTAAAGGAAGCCTGTTCCCTTCTTGCTTTCTCAGTCTCTCATGCTCCACCTGTCATGGAAAGACATGGCACCAGAGGCTGGCACCTTGGTATTGGACTTCTCAGCCTCAGAATGGTGAGACATTCATTTCTTTTCCTTGTAAATTGCTCAGGTTTTGCCATTCTATTATAGCAACATGAAATGGACTAAGGAAGTGACCTTAGGCAGGGTAGTGCACAACTGCCACCTTTACCATTCTCTTTTTGGTACCTAGTGCCTAGTCTGGAATGAAAGAACAAATTAATGATGGCCTCTAAGTCATTACCTGATGAGTCACTGTTTTTTTTTTTTTTTTTTTTTTTTTTTTTTGAGAGGTTTTTGCCATAGGGTGCGTGCACTCTCAGAAAGACAGAGAGTCAGAAAGCGAGAAATCATCCCCCAGGGGGAATGGCCATACTGCAATCTCTTCTCTTCCATTCTCCTCCCAGGATCTTGGGCACGCATGCACACGCACCCGGCGTGAGTTTAAGCCACCAGGTCCAGGACTTGAACCGCGGTCGACTACATGGGAGTCCAGCGACATAGCTATTATGCCAACTGCTGGTCCTATGATTCACTTTTTCTTGAGCTGTTCTCACTCATCCTTAATGTCATCATAGAAGATACTATCTGCAGTCCATATATTTAGCTTTTTCAAAAAAATCTTTGAAACACTTTATATTTTTTCCAGTGAATCAATGTGCTTTGGTAAACAGGTTTTGATCACCTGTTGAGTTTGTACTGCATATTGAGAATATTATTTCAGCATAATTATTCTTACATGAACATAGAGATGATTGATTTTACTTGTGTAAAATTGTCAGGTTTACAATGATAAAGATTAGAAATACTAAAATCTTTCAATCTTGTTATCTGTGTTTTTAACATGCAAAAGCCAATGCTTATAATTTGTAGATATAATTTTATAAAAGGTACTATTTACAGATATAATTTTATAAAGGATGCATTCATTCATGATAGAAAATAATAAAGTATAAATAATGAATCTTTAAAAACCTCCACAAAGGGGTCAGGAGGTGACACAGTCATTAGGGCACTAAATTCCTACACAGTCAACCCCGGTTTGAGTCCTGGACCTGGTGACTTGAAACTCATGCCAGGTGCGTGAGTATGGGTGCCCAAAATACTGAGAGGAGAATGAAAAAGAAGGTATTGTGGTGTGGCCATCCCCTCTAGGGTGTAATTTATTGCTTTTTCTCTGTCTCTCAAGTGAGCACATGCTCCTTATACTAAAAAACTCTCAAAAAATTAAAAAAAAACAAATAAGCTAAAACCTTCTCCAAGACATTACAGAGAAACTATAAAAATGATTTATAAAGTAACATGCTTACTTTTTAAAAAAATAATAATTATTTGTATAATTTTATTTATTATTATTGTTTTTCAACTTTGACCAGAGAGAAAGGGAAAGTGAGAAAGCAAGTCATTGGGTCTGGAACTTGAACCACAGTTGTCCCTGGGGGAGTCTAGCGCCTTAACCGCCATGCCACCTGCCCCCAACCTGTTTACTTTTCATGCTTCCAAAGACCTATGTGATTTGCCCCCTGCCTACCTCTTGGATTTCATCTTGCACCATTATTCTAGCACCTGTGAATCCTTCAGCCACACAGAATTTTGTTCGTATAACCATAGTCCATGTCTACCTCAGAGACTTTGCACCTGCTTCTCACTCTGCCTGGAACACTCTGTCCCCAGATCCTTGCAGAGCTGGCTCTTCCTCCTCACTTGTATATCAGATCAAATATCACTCTCTCAAAATGGCTTTCTCTGAATATCAAATCCAAATGTAAAAGAAAAATCTTTTACTTCAAGTCACTTACTTTTATATCACCCTGTTTTATTTTCTTCACAATAGCTACCACAATATAAAAATTCCTTCAATTGTCTATGTGCTTATAGTTTATCCTTGCCCCTCCTTCTCTGAGAAATCACCCATGGGGGTGGAGGGAGATGGCCACACCACAATCCCTTCTCCTCCAGTCTTCTCTCAGGATTTTGGACACACACACATGTGCCTGATGGAATTTTCAAGCCACCTAGTCCAGACTCATACCATGGTCAGGCACATGGGATTAGCAAAGGTACACAATATTTTATGTAATAGGCAAATACAACCTGTTACATAATTAAAGATTACATTATTTAGAATGTAAACTCCATGAAAATAAAGGCCTCATGTGTCCTGATCATTGCTATGTCCCCATGTTAGGCACTAAACAGATATTTATTTATGAAATAAATGAATGGCACATGACATTTTAAAAAAGCAATATGTTTATGTATAAGACGATACGGTACCATGAAGATGTCAGTTTTTTATATACTGTAGATTCAGTGAGGATTAAAATATCAGTAGATATTATTTACTAATTAGTTGACAGAAAGATTTTAAAATATGTTTAGAAGAAACAGGTAAGGAATGGTCAAGAACATAAAACTGGGAGGATTTTTCACAGCAGATACTAAGACATAATGCAAACTTGTAGTAGTTAAGAGTGGCAGATTAATAGATAAAAAATATGACGACTCAAACAAGATTGAAGCTCCCCCCCCTTCCTGCGGAGCGGTTAAGTTAGTGGGTGATCCAGGCTATTAAGCATCTCTGCCATGGTGAACATATGGCTTCCTTCCTTCGGTCTTCAGGGAAGACTGGGAAATGTAGTATTCAGGTGGGCAGCCAAGAGTGTAATGGAAATGATTAATTTGACATTTAAATTGGGCTAAGGAGAAATCACAGACGTTGAAATTCATCTTGTTTAATCTCTGACGACCAATGCCAGGGCATCCACCCATTATAAGTTTTGGAATGACCGTGTTTGGATACTGTGCATCATCTCTGATACCACAGCCCAGAGCACCCCACAGGTTAGCACATTTCTAACTAGTCTTGGGGTCTGACACCACACTGGATGCTGCCTTGAGTGGGTGCATTCTCTCTTCTGTGCTTGAGCGATCAGCACTGGAGAGTCCTGTGGCATGAATGCCCTGCTCTCTGCCTGGATTCTGGCACCTCGTGCTGAGCCACATCAGACTTTGCTCTGCCTTACTTAAGTGATTTAAGACTTAACTCAGGGGAACCAGCAGTTAGCGTAATGGCTATGTCGCTGGACTCCCACATAGTCGACCGCGGTTCACGTCCCGGACCCGGTGGCTTAAAACTCACGCCGGGTGCGTGTGCATGCGTGCCCAAGATCCCGAGAGGAGAATGGAGGAGAAGGGAATGCGGCGTGACCATCCCCCCTGGGGGGTGATTTCTCGCTTTCTGTCTCTATGTCTCTCTCTGTCTGTCTGGCGAGCGCACACGCCCTGTAGCGAAAAAAACCTCTCCAAAAAAAAAAAAAAGACTTAACTCAGAAAGCAAAAGAAAAGGAAGAGAGTGGGAAGGGAAGGGAAGAGAAACAAAGGAGAAGAAAGGAGAGGAGAAGAGAGGAAAGGAAAGGAAAAAAGGAGAGGAAAGAAAAGGAAAGGATAAGAAAAACAGGGAGATAAAAGCCAGTCTTTCCTTTAATAATAAAATACTTAAGATTTTATTGTTGAAATAATGATATCTTTGGGGATTATTTTTTTCTTGAAAGCATCTTTAACTGTGTCTTATAAGTTTTATCGAAACTTCATGCTTTTTGCTAGTTTTTAGATTACTTGCAATTTTATTTTTATTATGTTTAAGCTAATCATTTTTAGAAGAAGGTTTATTTATTAATTTAACTTCAGTAAATTGAATGAGGTAATTTTTTAGTCATAAAATTATATTTAGATAAGGAGAACTGCAAAAATTTATACATGTATTAGAGACGTAGTTCAGCTTTTTGGTTCACATACATATTTGGAACTATTTCTCAATAATAGGAAAATAATATGCTGTATTTGCCTATTGCATAAAATTTTATGTATCTTTCCTAATCTACTTGATTTTAACAGTGTTACTGGGGCCAGCAGGTGTGGTGATTAAGGTGCTGAACTTCCACGTGGCTGAGCACGGTTTGAGTCCCAGACTAGACGGTTTGAAAATCACACCAGACACATGTGTGTGTGTCCAAAATCCCAAGAAAAGACTGGAGGAGAAGGGATAGTGGTGTAGCCATCCCCCTCGACCCCCATGGGTAATTTCTCACTTTTACTCTCTCTGTCTCACTCCTGTGAGTGCACTCGCCTGTGGAAACCCCCCTCCCCCAAAGTTTTTGTTCATTCTTTTATTTATTCTTTCTTTAAACAGTAAATGAGAGCTTTCTGTGATCTAGGCATCATTTTGGGTGTTGAAAATCCAGCAGTAATTGATGAGACCAGCAGTTGGCATAATGGTTGCATCACCGGACTCTCACATAGTCAACCACAGTTCAAGTCCTGGACCCAGTGGCTTAAAACTCATGCTGGCCAGGTGTGTGTGTGTGTGTGTGTGTGTGTGTGTGTGTGTGTATGTGTGTCCAAGATTTCGAGGGGAGAATGGAGAAGGGATTGTGGTGTGACCATCCCCCCTGGAGGGGATTCCTCACTTTCTGTCTCTCTGTCCCTCTCTGTCTCTCTGGCAAGTGTACATGCTCTATAACAAATATCTCTCAAATAAAAAAAAAAAAGAAAAAGAAAAGAAAAGTAACTACAACAGTAATCAATGCTGACACAGTTACTGCCCTCACAGAACCTACATTATACAGAGTGATGGCCTACAAACAAAGAGAGATTCTCTATAATGCTGTGACTATGGAGAAAAAAATATAATGAGGGAGATATTAGAAAATAATTGCTTCAGCAATGTTTATGGAGGAACATACCAAAGAAATACTTTCTTTTGTTAAAAAATAGGGCTGTTGGAGCTGGCAGGTGGGGTGATAATGTGCTGGACTCCCACATGTCCTACTGCAGTTCGAGTGCCAGACCTGGCAGCTTGCTTTCTCACTTTTCCTCTCTCTCTTTCTCTCTCTGTCCCTCTCTGTTCAATTTAAAAATAAATAAATATATAAATAAATAAAGTCAAAATAAAATAATTATTTTTTAATAAAAAGAGTTGTTAATGTAGTAGGCTAAACCAACCTATTGATAATTGAACTAAGTTTGTTTATGTTATTGCATAGTTACCTTCAGCACACAAAACCCTCTAGCCTAGAACTTCTCTTACCTTGTACTTAGCGTAAAGACTGAAGTGTTGGCATGTTTTTGTAGAATTCCTGTTGTATTTTATTCATTTTTTTCCCATAGGACGTGTGTACTTGCTAGGGAGACAGAGAGACAGACAGAGGGAAGGGAGAGGGAAAAAGCACCCCCCCACCCCCCATGGGAAATGGTCACACCTCAGTCCCTTCTCCTCCATCTCTCCCTCCTTTTGAAATTTTGGGCACGTACACACATGCACTCAGCATGTTTCTTAAGCCACCAGGCCTGGGACTTGAACCATGAGGTTGGCCAGGTGGAATCTGACTGCCTCAACCACTTAGGCCACAGAGCTGGCCCCTGCTGTATCTTAAACCTTGAGCAAGCCCACATAACTGTGTTCATCTTGTTCATCTGTCAGCAATAGTCTGTTCTGGCAACCCTCAGTACATATCTCCTGGTGGGCTTTGGGCAAGTTCTCTGTCCTGTACAAGTCTGTTGGACGCAGGGCACTCTGTGTCTGAGTCTTGGGGATGGGGATGTGTTGGAGAGCTTTATCACCATTCCTGACTTATTCCATCATATTATCTGAATTCTGACCTCAGGGGCCATGAATTTGCTTCCTCTTACTACCACCAGTAGTCTTTTCCACTGTGTTAATGCAGGGTCTTGAGATGAGTAGGTTTCTCCCTCTCTTTCAGGAGAGGACTTTTGCTTCTACTTCTCCCTGAGCAACAACCAACGTTTTCCTGAAAACAGAGAACAAGAGGGGCTTCTGCCCTCCTACCGCATCAACGGGCATTTATTTTATATGAGCAAATGGTCCAGATACTGTGCCTTTCTATTTTCAACAGTCAATCACCACTCCCACCTCTCGCTATGGAGAGAACCCCTGTAGGTCTTCTGTCTTGTACCCAATCATTTCCAAAGGTCACATGGTGAAGCTCAAGGGAAAAAGATGCTTTTCTTATTAATCTGTATTCCTATTATGTTGGGGAATTCCAGAAATCCCATACTGTCAACTTTAGCTTACACATGCAGATTTTAAGAACCTTTTCAAGTTTTAGTAGTTTTTCTTACCCACAGCTTGACTGCCATTTAAACCTTGTGCTCTGCTAAAGGCAAAACTGTTCCTATATCTCCCCTCTCCTAAAAAGGGCTTAATATCCCTTAGAATTCAGTTGGCCTGGTTGCTTTGACTACACCTCTCTGATAAGCTCAAGTAAAGTTATCATTTCCTAGATTCTCTAACCTTTCCTTTATAGAGTAAAAGTGATTTTTCCACAGGGCTTCTACCTAAGCTGAAACAGAACTCCTACATTTTTATATATAAAGAAGCATGTTGATCACTTTAGTTCATAGACTTCTGAAGTAGTACAAAAAAATACACCTCTGCATTCTGCTGCTCCTGGTGCTGCCTGTGTGCTCATTCAGGGAGAACCTGGTTCTGAAGCAGCCGCTGAGGAGACTTGGCGCTAGCCATGGCTGACGAAAAGCCCAAGGAAGTAGTCAAGATAGAGAACAACGATCATATTCATTTCAAGTTGGCAGGGCAGTATGGTTCTGCATTGCAGTTCAAGATTAGGAGGCACACGCCACTTAGTAAACTAATGAAAGCCTATTGTGAATGATAGTGTTTGTTAATGAGGCAGATAGATTCCAATTTGATGGGCAGTTGATCAACAAAACAGACACACCTGCACAGCTGGAAGTGGAGGATGAAGACACAATGGATGGGTTCCAACAGCAGAGAGGAGGGGTCTACTAAAAAGGGAACCTGCTACTTTACTTCAGAACTCTGGTCTTAGAGACCAAGAATACATTCTCAATTAGGAAACCACAGTTTGGTTTCACCACTTCCTGACTGCTACAGTATAGTTTTCTCTATTCTTTCATTTTCCCTTCTCCATTCCTTTATGTATACCTAAAGTAACTGGTGTATGTGCACATGCATTTGAATTTCTTTAAGCTAAATGACCAGTGGTATGTTTTGATTCACATCAAATGGAGATGGGATGGAGAAAATTACTGGTTTTGTAAGAATCAATTTATTTTTTTTTTTTTTGGGAGTCCAGCGACATAGCCATTACGCTAACTGCTGGTTCCCTGTAAGAATAAATTTAAACTGTGCTTTTTTGCTCTGTAAAGATAAAATTTAACCTTTGCTTTTGCCGGATGCCCTTGTGATAAACTGCCCCAACAGACTTAATTATACAAACCTCCAGGAGCTGAACAAATAGAATGTGGACAAGGAACTAGAAAGACAACCCATGCACCTGTGTAGCAAGAACTGCCACTCATCCCCCTAGAAATAAACTACCCGTTAAACTTCCACATACCTTCTCCTGCTTATAAAAAGATCTATAACCCTAAAAACGGGGTCCTCGCTTGGGCCTGCTGCGTCAGGTGTTTGCTTGGACCTCAGCTGGCTGGAAAAATAAAACCTCTTGCATTTTGCATCAAGAACCGACTCTTGTGGTTGATTGGGGTCGCGTATCCTCTGGACAGAAAGCGCGCCGAGCCAGGCGGCCGGCGGCCTTTCATTTTGGGGCTCATCCGGGATATCATGGCTACCCATCATCTACAACGTCGGCCTTGGAGGTAAGCCTAAAAAAAACCCCCTGTTTGTTAGTCGACTTTCTTGTTTGTTTCGGTGTGGTACTCAGTAGTCCATTTGAGGTTCCGCAGCCATTCGGCCTATTGTAAAATAGCCGAACTGTGGTCGGTAGACGAGCCGGAGAAACACAGGCTGCAGCCCTGGGGGACTCCCTAAGGGCGGAGGAGGATTAGGGATGCCTGATCGATAAGGGCGCAGATCGGGTACATATTTTAGCCTGCGCCTGTCTGAATCTGTCCTAAGATTGTAGAAAACAAAAATCAGTAGTTACTTTCTGTTTGTCTTGTCCTGTTCTTTGTTCTGTTGTCTGTACTCTTAACCTAACCGTTGACGATGGGGCAGACTGTGGTGACTCCTTTAAATTTGACTCTCAGACACTGGACTGAAGTGAAGGGAAAAGGTCACGACCTGTCTGTAGAAATTAAAAAGGGACTCTGGCAGATGTTTTGTGCCTCTGAGTGGCCCACCTTTGGTGTCGGGTGCCCACCCAAAGGCACGTTTGACCTTAACGCTATCTTTTCTGTCAAAGACATTGTCTTTCAGAAGGGACCAGGAAGTCATCCAGACCAGCAACCATACATACGGAGTGCCACCTAACGTTGGACCTGGTCCTTCCGCCCCCTCTGAGGGTGCCCTTCTAGGGCCTGCTCAGGGCACTAGGAGTCAACATTGTGCACTCCCGTCTCCCGATACCACTGTGGCACTGCCCTTATGGGCCTATGGGCCCCCACCTCCGCCTACCGACGAGGGGCTACCTCCCCCATAGCCTCTCCAATATTGGCCCTTTTCTTCCTCTGACCTTTACAACTGGAAAACTAACCACCCCTCTTCCTCTGAGGACCCCCAGCGCCTAACCAGCCTGGTAGAGTCCCTAATGTTCTCTCATCAGCCAACATGGGACAATTGCCAGCAGCTCCTGCAGACTCTCTTCACCACCGAAGAGAGAGAGAGGATCTTACTCGAAGCAAGAAAAAATATCCCCGGGGCTGACGAACGTCTCACTCAGCTTCCTAACCTTATTGAGGCTGCTTTTCCTCTCTCTTGACCCAACTGGGACTACAATACGGCAGAAGGTAGGGAGCGACTGACAGTCTATCGCCAGGCTCTAGTGGCTGGCCTCCGTGGGGCTGCCAGGCACCCCACTAATTTGGCTTAGGTAAGAGAGGTTATGCAGGGGGCTACAGAACACCCGTCAGTGTTTCTTGAGCGTTTCATGGAGGCATTCAGGCGGTTTACCCCTTTTGACCCTGCTTCTGAGGGACAGAGAGCCTCCGTAGCTATGGCCTTCATTGGACAATCAGCATTAAATATTAAGAAAAAAAACTCCAGAGACTCGATGGGTTGCAGGATCTCTCTTTACAGGACTTAGTTAAAGAAGCAGAAAAAGTATATTATAAAAGACAAACAGAAAAAAAAACAAAAAACAGAGGAGGGAAAAAGAAAGGGAAAAAAAAGAGAGTAAAAAAAAACCTAGCTCAGATCCTGGCCACTGTAGTGTGAGAAAGGGGACAAGAACGGGGCCCAAGGACCAGTGTGCTTATTGTAAAGAAAAAGGACATTGGGCAAAAGACTGTCCTAAAAGGGCCAAGAAAAAACAAAGTGCAGCCGCCCCCTCCGACTGAAGTACTTCCCCTGCACGAGGACTCAGACTAGGGGGGACGGGGCTCGGAGCCCCTCCCCAAGCCTAGGGTAACTCTAAAAGTGGAGGGGAAACCAATTAATTTTTTAATTGACACAGGGGCCTAACACTCAGTGTTACTGGCACCATTGGGGCCACTTTCCAAGAAAAAAATCTTGGGTCATAGGGGCAACCAGGCACCAGCCGTATCCATGGACCACCAATAGAACAGTTGACCTCGGAAGAGGCCTAGTGACCCACTCCTTCTTGGTCATTCCTGAATGTCCGGCGCCCCTTCTTGGGAGAGACTTACTTACCAAAATGGGGGCACAGATTAATTTTACCCCACGGGTTCCAAAGGTTACTCCGGATGGGCAGACATTAGTGCTAGCTGTACACCTACAAGATGAACACCTGCTTTTCGAAAGTCAAGATAGTAACACTGGCCCCCTTCATGCTTGGCTGCAAAAATATCCTAAAGCCTGGGCCGAGACAGCTGGAATGGGGTTAGCCACCAACAGGCCCCCAATACTAATAGAACTAAAAGCTACAGCTACCCCTGTGGCACTATGCCAATACCCTATGACCAAAGAAGCCCGAGAAGGTATCAGGCCTCACATACAACGCCTCCTACACCTGGGTATTCTTAAAAAATGCCAGTCACCTTGGAATACCCCCTTGCTGCCCGTAAAAAAACCCGGCTCAAGTGACTATCGCCCTGTGCAAGACTTGCGGGAGGTCAATAAGCGGGTACCTCCATCCCACAGTACCTAATCCATATAACCTGCTAAGTTCTCTACCTCCAGAACGGGACTGGTATACTGTCTTAGACTTAAAGGACGCTTTCTTCTGCCTGCGACTACACCCCTCCAGCCAGAATATATTTGCCTTTGAATGGAGGAACCCGGACACTGTGATCACGGGACAATTAAGTCAAACCCGGCTCCCTCAGGGCTTCCGACACTCACCTACTATTTTTGATGAAGCCCTCCATCAGGACCTCGCACACTTCCATACCAGCCACCCTGAGGTAACCCTCCTACAGTATGTAGATGACTTGTTGCTCACAGGAGCAACCAAAGAAACATGTCGGCAGGGCACTGGACTGCTGCTAGAAGAACTGGCCTGCCTGGGGTATCGCGCCTCTGCTAAAAAGGCCCAAATCTGTCAACAAGAGGTAACATACTTGGGCTATACTTTAAGGGGTGAAAAGAGGTGGCTCACCGAAGCCAGGAAACGGACTGTAACCCAGATCCCCGTTCCTCGCATGCCCCGGCAAGTGCGAGAATTCTTGGGGACGGTGGGATTCTGCCGCCTATGGATACCGGGGTTCGCTGCCATGGTCGCTCCTCTTTACCCGCTGACTAAAGAGGGATCCCCCTTCGAGTGGGGCATTGACCAACAACGGGCTTTTGATGACATAAAAAAAGCCTTACTATCAGCCCCGGCTTTGACCCTACCTGATGTGACAAAACCTTTCACTCTATATGTAGATGAAAAAAAGGGGGTGACCCGAGGGGTACTGACGCAACCCTTAGGGCCTTGGAAAAGACCGGTGGCCTATCTCTCAAAAAAACTGGACCCAGTGGCTGGTGGATGGCCGGCTTGCCTGAGATCGATAGTGGCTGTGGCGACACTGGTAAAAGATTCTGACAAATTGACTATGGGACAAAAATTACTAGTCATTGCCCCCCACGCTTTAGAGAGCATCATCCGGCAGCTGTCCAATGCTCGTATGACTCATTACCAGAGTCTCTTGTTAGACAAGGACAGGGTCCAGTTTGGACCCCCGATCACTCTCAACCCTGCCCCGCTGCTGCCCGAGACCTCCGCCAAGGGGGCTGTCTTCCATACCTGCCAAGAAATCCTGGCGGAAGAAACCCGAAACCAATGGGATCTCCAAGATCAGCCGCTACCAAATGCCCACCTGACCTGGTTCACTGACAGAAGCAGCTACATCATAGAAGGTAAAAGGGTGGCAGGGGCGGCTGTAGTAGACGACAAAGAGACCGTCTGGGTGAGTAGCTTGCCCGAGGGAACCTCAGCCCAGATAGCTGAGCTCATAGCCTTGACTCACACCCTACATCTGGCAGAGGGAAAGGTCATAAATATTTACACTGATAGCTGGTTTGCCTTCGATACCACCCACGTCCGTGGGGCTATCTATAGACAACGAAGCTTACTGACCTCAGCTGGTAAGGATATCAAACATAAAGAACAGATCTTGGAATTACTGGAGGCTGTACACCTCCCTAAGAAGGTAGCTATTATCCACTGCCCCGGGCATCAAAAGGCAAAATCCCGGATAGCAGAGGGAAACTGGCGAGCAGATCAGGCGGCTAAGCAGCCCAGGGGCTTAATATACTACCACTACATGAGGTGATCGACTCAGGTCCCTCGGATAAGACTCTCTCATATTCCAAACAAGACCTACTGGAAATAAATAAAATGGGACCTCACTCCGTAACCCCAGAGGGGGTACGTAAGACTGTCGAGGGAAAGACTATCCTCCCTCAAGAACAAGCAATTCCTTTCCTCGATCAGCTTCATAAGTTGACCTAGGCTCAAAACATCTAATTACCTCAGTCCGGCAGTCCTTGTTCCATGTCATAAACCTGGGCAGACTCGCCGAAACAATAGTAAACCGATGCAGACCCTGCCAATTAGTTAACACCTACCCAGACAAGACACCACAAGGAAAGCGGCTTCGTGGACATCATCCGGGAAGCTACTGGGAAGTAGACTTCACTGAAATAAAACCAGGCAAATATGGCTACAAGTATCTGTTAGTTCTGGTTAATACATTCTCAGGGTGTGTTGAAGCCTTCCCCACTAAAAAAGAGACTGCTCAGACAGTTGCCAAGATAGTCCTAGAAGAAATCTTCCTGAGATTTGGGGTGCCACTGGTTATTGGGTCCGACAACAGCCCTGCTTTTGTTGCCCAGATTAGTCAGGGACTGGCCAGGGTCCTGGGGTCTGACTGGAAATTGCATTGTGCTTATAGGCCCTGAAGCTCAGGACAGGTTGAGAAAATGAATAGAACCCTAAAAGAGGCCATGACAAAGTTGGCTTTAGAGGCTGGCATAAAAGATTGGACAGTCCTCCTTCCCTTTGCCCTGTTCCATGCGCGAAATACACCCGGCTCCTTTACCTTAACCCCTTTCGAGATTCTATATGGGGCACTGCCGCCTTTGACTAACATATGCCTCTCTTGTTCCAGCTCTCAAGCTCCTCAATCTCTTTATGCTAGACTAAAAGTCCTTGAATTTGTCCAAAAAAAAAAAAAAACTTGGGCCCAACTTGCAGAGGCCTACAAGCCAGTAGACTCCCAGGTGCCTCACCAGTTCCAGGTTGGAGATTCAGTGTTCATCCGATGACACAGAGCGGCCACCTTCGAACCTTGGTGGAAGGGACCGTACCTGGTGCTGCTGGCCACTCCAATGGTGATAAAGGTTGATGGCATCGCTTCTTGGATCCATGTCTCCCATGCTAAACCAGTGCCTCCGCCAGACCCCACTTGGAAGGTGGAAAAACTAGATCACCCACTCAAGCTCTGCATTCGCCTCGGCAGTCTTGCTCCTCCTGATGCCTCTGCCTGCGATAAGTAGTGCCAACCCCCATAAGCCCCTGTCCCTTTCTTGGGTAACCTCCTGTGTGGGCGATAACCACGTTGTTAACATCACCACCCGCACGGCCCCATTGGGGACTTGGTTTCCCACCCTAGAATTTTAATCTCTGTGACCTCATGGGTGACTTGTGGACTAAGTCCATCCATGATCCCTCCAGGCTGCAGTATGAATGCGCGGGTCCGGGCACTAAATCAGGCACCTACGATCATTACTGTTATGTCTGCCCTGGTAGCAACTCTTAAAAATGTGGGGGCCCCCGCACATTTCTTCTGTTACGATTGGGACTGTGTGTCCACCGGCTACATTTCTTGGACTCTGCCACACCCAGACCCTCTGATAACTGTTACTAGAGCGCCCTGGTGAGGACCTAACACCTGGGATGCTTGCAAAGGTCTCTAGTTTGCTCGGTCCCCTAATTATACTCCTTCTCATCTTAACCTTCGGGCCCTGCATTTTAAACCGCCTAGTCACTTTCGTCCGTGAGCGAGTAAGCGCAGTTCAAATACTCATGCTCCGACAACAAAATCAGACCCTCTAACAGTCAGAAAATTATCCCGATGCTCTTGTGGGTCCATAAGTTTTATGATTAAAACTTCTCCCAAAAAACGCAAAGTGGGGGAATGTAAGAATAAATTTAAATTGTGCTTTTTCACTCTGTAAAGATAAAATTTAACCTTTGCTTTTGCCGGACGCCCTTATGATAAACTGCCCCGACAGACTTAATTATGCAAACCTCCAGGAGCTGAGCAAATGGAATGTGGACAAGGAACTAGAAAGACAACCCATGCACCTGTGTAGCAAGAACTGCCACTCATCCCCCTAGAAATAAACTACCCGTTAAACTTCTGCATAACTTCTCCTGCTTATAAAAAGATCTATAACCCTAAAAACGGGGTCCTCGCTTGGACCTGCTGCGTCACGTGTTTGCTTGGACCCCAGCCGGCTGGAAAAATAAAACCTCTTGCATTTTGCATCAAGAACCAATTCTTGTGGTTGATTGGGGTTGCGTATCCTCTGGACAGAAAGTGTGCCAAGCCAGGCGGCCGGCGGCCTTTCAGTTTTGTGAAAATATCCCCTTTCTCAATTGGTGGCTTGCTTATTCAACTCTTATCTTTATATTCCAGTAAGTTATTTTTTTCTCACTGTTTCAACAACAACAAAAGAAAAGAAAAAAACCAACAACATAAAGATCCTTGTTTGATTGGAGAATTTTGATGTTTTTCATTTATCATTGTAAAAGCAAGGACAACTTTATAACCTTTCATACATAGCTGTTACATGCTGGGCAATCTGTCTTTAAGTAGGGGTAAACTACTCTTACTGAAAGAAAAAAAAAGGAATCCTAGATAGTTTTCCCTTTGAGTCAAGTGTTTTGTTGTTTAAACAAACTTCTTTCTTAAAATGAAAAAAAAAAAATACACCTCTTTTGCTGTATTACCACAGATAATATAGCACTTGGTGTGGAAAAAAAAGAAAATCTTGAAGTCTCTTTTTTCTTAATCCAGTATTTATGAGCAACAGGAAGTCAGGTGTCATGGCTCTTGATCTCCTAATTTTTATGTATTTGGGATCTAGGAAGCATTCATATAGATCAGCGCACTCCCAAAAAAGCCAAAACAAGAAAACAGTCAAGAGATGGCCCTTTCAAGAAAATTCACTGCAAGTTCTGGAGAAAGCCTCGACATGGCAGGTGAGAGAGAGGCTGGAGAATTGAGCCTGAGGGTGTCACAGTTGTTTCCACTGGGAACAGGGAGACCAGCAATTGTTTAAGGAGTCCCAGCAGCTGCTCAGACCAAAAGTAAATCATCCATATCCTGGAATTATCTAACTCCTAAAGGTCAGTTTCTTGGCAGCCACTGATATGAGAAAGGCCTGCGTGCTACTTTGTGGCCTAACCACGATTCTCCAGGAAGTAAGCATGGAGATAGGAACCTTTATGATCTCACTTCCTCCAAGAAAGAAAAGTATAAATTCAAATAGATGGTTAACAGCTTATTTTTCTATAAAATTATTTATATAGCTGGATGTCCCCCTCTAATAGTTTCCTAGCTGACCTTCTTAGCCTGTATAAATTTAAGAATGAATTGATGCTTACATTCTTAGGCTTTATGCATTAAAAGAATAGTTTAGGCAGGAGTTAGTTAAAGTAAATACAATACATGGATACCCAATACACAAGTGGCATACTAATTTATTAATATTAAACTTAAAAGCAGTCACTTCTAAAATAATTCTCTGTACATGTCCACACTTCTACCAGACATGTGCCACATACAGCCATTACGACACTCATGACCCATAGCATAACCCTCTAAATTTGAGCAGTAATGACAATGAAAATCAAGCAAAGACTGTGTAGAAGCAACTGAACCAGAAACAAACGTGCTCTTTCTTACAGATGATGTACATAAAACTAAGCCTCATTGAAGCTGCGGAGCAGGTGGCATATATTAAGAAAAGGAAACCAGGGCTGGCAGGTGGTATAGTGGTTAAGGAGCTGGACTCCCATGTGGTTGACTGTAGTTCGGTCCTGGACCCGACGGATTGGAACTCATGCCAGGCACATGTGTGTGCATGCCCAAAATCCCAAGAGGAGAATGGAGGGGAAGGAAATGTGGCTTGGCCATTCCCCATGGGTAGGGGGTGATTTCTCTCTTTCTGTCTGTCTGTCTCTCTAGTAAGCACATGCACGCTATAGCAAAAATATCTGAGGAAAAAAAGGAACCCATCAACATAGTAAAGGAGAAAATATAGACAAGCAGATTTTAAAGTGAGAGTTTCAAATGTACTGCAGCTTCCGGTAGAAATGCCAAAAAAATATTAAAAGTCACAAAGGCAGTACACATGATAAGAACAATTGATAATCCAAGGAAATAGACTATGGAGAAATACACACAAAGAATGAGGACTTAGAGTGAGCAGCAACCTGGGGGTAATCAGTGAAAGAGTCAAAAATATTATCACAGCATTTAAACAATCCTGGTCTAAAGATGTGTCATTCACCACCTCACCCTGGAAGCATTTGTATAATGGACATACTGTTCTTTATATAATACTATCTCATGACAATATGCTATTTTAAGCATGAGAAACCATGAAAACCTGAGCAGTACAATAGGTTATGGAGGCATTTCCTGTAAAATAATGATAAGATAAGGCAAATCACTATTATCTACTGATAATAATGAAGTATTATTAACTGGATAGTTGTGTTGGGGCTCAGAACACAGTACCACAAAATGTAAGACCTTTACAATTATGAACATTGAAGAAATAAAAAAGTCACCATGTCTTTCCCCAGCCTTCTTATGAGACAGCAGGACATTAAGAAATTATCTGACGTAGCTCATCAGAAAGCAGGTCATAAGTTCCTCATTTCCTGCTCTACACTCAGAGGGAAGAGAAGCTATGAAGAGAATATCAACAAACAGGCCTTGCTGAGTTCATCCCGAGTTGGTTATCAGTAGGTCATATCCCTTTCGTCCAACCACATTTCACAAAACAGTTCATTCTTCTTGAACCTAAGCATAAAAATAATTTTCCTAGGCCTTAAGTCTTTTTTATTTTAATTTAATTTAATTTTAATTTTAATTTTAATTTTAATTTTTATTTTTATTTATTTTTTTGAGAGGTTTTTGCTATAGGGCGCGTGTGCTCGCCAGACAGACAGAGACAGAGAGACAAAAAGCGAGAAATCACCCCCCGGGGGGATGGCCACTCCTCCATTCTCCTCTTGGGATCTTGGGCAGGCACTCACACACACCTGGCGTGAATTTAAGCCACCGGGTCTGGGACATGAACGTCGGTCGACTAAGTGGGAGTCCAGCGACATAGCCATTATGCTAACTGCTGGTCCCTCTTTTTTATTATTTTTTGAATCTTTACTTTGGAAGGCTTCTGGGTCACAAAAAGCTTTGATTAAATAAATTCATTATGCTTTTCTCTTGTTATTATTATTATTATTATTTTGACACAAGGATATCAGTCATGACCCTTGCAATGGATGAGGAAAAGGTATTAATATTTCTTCCTCATGATAGAATGCATACAAATGCTGGAACATAATTACGTAAGATAAAGGTACTTTAAATTTAAATAGGAGGAAAACCACCTATATTCAACTCTGAAATTCAAGAATGAATTTCCAAGGGTTCAATTCATACATACTTTATAAAACAGGACTCAGTAGGATAATTGGTAACATGTATGAATTTATGTTATGAACAAAATGCATGAAAAAATATTTTAAAAATAGATTTTAACTTCTTTTTTGTTTTTGGAGAGGTTTTTGCTATAGGGCATGTGCACTCACTAGAAAGACAGAGAAACAGAAAGAGAGGAATCAACCCCCCGGCAGTATGGCCACACCACAATCCCTTATCCATTCTCCTCTTGGGATCTTGGGCATGCATGCACTGACGCCTGGTGTGAGTTTAAGCCACCGGTTCCAGGACTCGAACCATGGTTGACTACATGGGAGTCCAGTGACATGGCCATTATGCTAACTGCTGGTCCCAGATTTTAACTTCTTTGTACTTAAGATGAAGAATATTTTAAAGTATTAGGCTTTTTCTATTGTACTATAGATATTTTGTTGATTAAAAAAAGTTGCAGAGATATGAATGAATAAACATAGAAATATTAAGCAGTATTACTACTTTCTAACTTGTATAATTCAATTAAAATCTAAAATGTCTATTAAAAATCTGGGCAAAAGATGGGAGGGGAAAATATAATAACAGAGAAATACAAATGGCTAAAACATTTACTAAAATCATTTATCAAGAAAAGCATCACACAGCATGTACACTTTGAAAATCCATATTGCACCCACAAAGATGTACAACAATTAAATTAAAAAAATTTAAAAATTTAAAAAACAGACATTAAGAATATAAAAATTAAAACTGTTAGATATATATTTTTGGGGAAAAAAATAGCAACTATCAATCTAGTGTTGGCCTGAAATTAGGAAAACAGCACATTCATTAACAGCTGTGGTTACAAATTATTATATAGGTTTTTGTTTTTAAGATTTTTGCTGTAGGGCATGTGTGCTCTCTGGAAAGACAGACAGAGAAAGATAGACAGAAAGTGAGGAATCACTCTCCCCCCCCCCCCCCCCCCCCCCCCCCCCCCAGGGAGGACGGTCATGCTACAATCCCCTCTCCTCCATTCTCCTCTCAGGATTTTGGGCACGCTTACAACATGCTTAGTGTGAGTTTAAGTTGCTGGGTACGGGACTAGAACCACAGTCAATTATGTGGGAGTCCAGCAACAGAACCATTTTGCCATTGGCTGGCACCTAAATTTTTTTTACAATAGCATCCTAGACACAGTATTTTCAAAAATATATGCATTTTCCAAAATATATGCAAAACATAAATACTGACAACTATATATGTTACTGAGAAAAATCACAGAAGATCTAAAAATAAAGAGGTATATTATAATTTATCAACTGGAAATCTCAGTAATGGTTAAAATTTAAACTCTTCCCAAATTGAATCCATCATAATTAAAATTCCAGCAGGCTTTACTTAGAAACTGACATACAGCTTCAAGAATTGATGGGAAAATACAAAATACCTTTACAGTCAAAACAATTTTGAAAACGTGAACAAATTAGACTTTTTGGCCTAATTTTAAGATACAATATAAAGTTAGATTAAATAAAGTCACATACATCAGACCAAAGAGTGTAATTCTGTTCTACGAACATTAAGAATAGTTACAACTCAATAAATGTGTAAAAGAAGCAGACCCACTAAAATGGCTCATAGTATAATGAAGTGGTTTCCTCAAATCCAGCAATAACGTGAAGAATTGTCAAAGAACATAATCGTTTGAGAGCACTGGAAATTGATCAAGGCATGTGATAAACTGAGAAGCAGTCATTCAAGGAAAATTGATGAATCCTAGTAAGAACAAGGAGAATCCATGATGTTTTATCTTGAAATGCTCCCCAAATCCTCTTAGTTTTGTCAGCAGAGTAATTCTACCAGGGTATGGTTGCTGCTATAGTAGCTGACTTGATTTGGTGTAGAACACAGAACGACCAATGTCTAGGGATAATGTTTGAACAAAAATGGTATCACCACCCACCAATTGTGGAAGGCCAACAATATATTTAGCCTGAGGTTGTTGTGACAGTTGGTGCAATCAAAATAATTAGCAACAAATGAACCAGGAACTTTGGGAAATGAGAATATCATAGTTTTCTGTTTCCTATTTGAGAAATGCCTATTCTTCCCTGATGATTCAGAGTCTGTGTAGATTTGCAAGGCAGCTCGTGCACTAAGGAGAGACTAGAGTGCTCTAACTACTTATTTTAGGGCAAATACCAGGAATTGAGCATGCAAAAAGTAAAATCTGTTGCAGGCTTGTTCACTGAATTTTGATGTATTCCCCAAATCCCACTTACAGTCATTGGCAAAGGGGAAAATCTTACTGGCTCTAGCTGTTCTAAGCACAAACTTTGACCAGTCAGTGGCTGACTACAGTAAATCTCTAAGAAGCTGGTCCTAAAATACAAAAAGAAACAAAACTAAACAGAGATATTCAAGTCAAACATTGCATGGAAAGCAAAACAAAAATAATTAAAGGACACTAAGATTACATTGATTCATGAAGGCATGAATGCCAATAAGGAGCTAGAAATTATAAAAAGTAACCAGATAGGAATTCTAGAATTGAAAATAATATAAACAAATAGAAAATATACTTCAGGAGGTTTTACAGAACATCTGAGGGGTCTTCAAAGAGTTCATACAAAATGAGTATTATGAAAAAACTATGCATGGATTTCATATGTCCTTGAACCAAAATAAATTTGTACTTTAATTCAGTTTTTCTATAAACTCTTCAAAGTCTTCTTTTATGTAAAGGAAAAAAAAAACAGGGAATTGAGGTAATACAGAATGATTAGAATGATACGATTTGCAGAACAGAAAAAGAACGAGAAAATGAATAGAATCTGAAAGACCTTTGAGATATTAAGTGTATCCACATGCATGTAATAGGAATCAGAGAAAGGGAAGAGAGAGAAAGAGGCAGAAAACAGTTTGAAGAAATAATAGCCATGAATTTCACCAATTTCTGAAAAAAATATTCAGCAAGACACTTGAGAATCTCAATTATCTCCAAGTAGAGTAAACCCACACTGAGGTATGTATGAGTTAAACTTGAAAGACAAAGACAAAGAGAATACATTGAAGATAAGAGAAGAAGAATGAGTCATTATGCTCAAGTAAAGCACAATAAGAATAACAGCTAACTTCTTATCAGAACTGACAGAAAGCCAGATCAGAAGGCACTGGTAAAAATATCCAAAATGCTGAAAGAAAAAACTCGAACAAGAATTTTACATCGAGCAAAGCTATCCTTCAAAACTAAAGGTGGAAAAAAATTCCTGGATAAAAAATTCTGAAAGAAGTGTATCAACATGCATGTAACAGAAGTCAGAGAAAGAAAAGGGGGAAAGAGAAAGGGGCAGAAAAAAAATGAAGAAATAATAGCTACAAATTTATATTTATAATATTTATAGTATTATATGAAAAGTAGTGTGAGAATTTAGGATTAGTATTATAATCTCTTGAGAAAAACACTATGAAAATGACTCAAAAATTTAAAAAGCCAACAAGGAGATTAAAATGGTATATTAGAAAATATGTAAGAGTAGGCTGGCAGGTGGCATGGTGTTTAAGGGCACTGGACTCCCACATGGCCGAATGCAGTTCGAGTCAAGAACCTGGCAGCTTGCTTTCTCACTTTCCCTCTCTCTCTCGCTGTCTTGCTCTGTCCCTCTCTGGTCAAATTTCAAAAAAAGTAAATAAATAAATAAAGTTAAATAAAATAATTCTTTTTTTTTTTTTTAAGAAAATATGTAAGACTGAAGAAGGCAGGGAAAAAAATAGAAGACAAAAATACATGGGACTAGGGCCAGCAGGTGGAATAGTGGTTAAAGTGCTGAACTCCACAAGACTGATTTTGGTGCAAGTCCTGGACGTTGTGACTCGATAATTATACCAGGTATGTGTACATGTGTGCCCAAAATTTGAGGATAAAATGGAGGAGAAGAGATTGTGGTGTGTCCATTCCCCCAGTGTGTATGTGGGGGTGATTTTTCACTTTCCCTCTTCCTGTTTCTCTCTCTCTCTCTGGCAAGCACACATGCCCTATGACAAAAACCTCATAAAGAAAAAGATGAGACATATAGAAAACAGAAAAATGGCAGACCATTTTAGCCATATCAATAATTACATTAAATGTAAATTGGTCAAATGCTAAATCAATAGACAGAATTTGTCACACGATCTAAGACAAAACTTAAAACAACATCCAATGACATACTTTCTACAAAGAACAGTCTTTAGATATAAAAACACAAGTAAGTTGAAAGCAAAATGGTGGAAAATATTAAGCATGTAAACATTAAGCACAGGTGAGATAAAGTGGCTACACTAATATCAGACAAAATATATTTTAAGAAAAAATATGTAACTAGGGAAAAAGAGGAAGAATTTCTTAAGACAAAAGAGTCACCCTGTTAAGAAGAAAATTTGGGATCAGCCATTGGCATAATGGCTATTTCGCTGGACTCCCATGTAGTTGACCGTGGTTTGAGTCCTGGACCCAATGACTTAAACTCATGCCAGGCGCATGAGTTTGTGTGTGCATGCATGCTCAAGATCCCGAAAGGAGAATGGAGGATAAAGGCGGAGTGACCATCTACCCTAGGGGGTGATTTCTCTCTGTCTTTCTCTTTCTTTCTGGAGAGCACATGCGTCCTATAGCAAAAACCTCTAAAAAAAGAAAAGAAGAAGAAGAAAATCCAATTATAAATCAATTAATTTAAAACTGTAAATATATATACATTTGTATATAAGTCACCAAAATACATGAGACAAAATTTAACAGAATTAATGGGAGAAATAAGCAACTCAACAATAATAACTGGAATTTTAATACCATACTCTTACTAATGGATAGAACTGTAAAGAAAATTAAGGACTCAGAGGAATAACACTATTAACCAACTGAACATACATCTATCAAACACACCATCTAACAACAGTAGAATACACATTTCAGGGTAAAGTAAGTGTCATGGAGGTTGGGGCATTGGACTCCCATGTGGCCGAAAACGGTTTGAGTCCTGGACCCAGTGTCTTATTTTCTCATTTTCCCTCTCTGTTTCTCTGGTCAAATTAAAAAGTAAAAATAATAAATCAATTAAATTAAATACATAATTCTTTTTAAAAATATACATTTCATATAAAGAATTGTGTCATGATTCATTATGAGTTCTATAAGATACTATATAAACTGGGTAGTTTATAAGCAATAGAAATATATTTCTCCTAGTTTTGAAAGCTGGAAAGATTAGGATTAAAGTGTCAAGAAATTTGATATCCGATGAAAAATCTACTCTAGATCTTCCTTCTGTGTCTTCTTATTGTGAAAGGAATGAAGGATCTCTCTTGGGCATCTTTTGGGAATTCTAATCCTGTTCACAAGGGCAAGATCCCATTCACAAAAACCTCTCAAGGGCCCTTCCTACAGTGATATTCGTGAATAGATTTCAGTCTATAATTTTTGGTGGGACACAAGCATTCAGACTCAGAAGTAATGAGATGCACAAAAATACATTTGCAGTGGAACTATGCAAACATCAATACTTAGTTATACACTTTAGAGGCCAGCATATGGTGTATGGTGTAGTGGTTACATCCCTGGACTCCCGCATGACTGACCACAGTTTGAGTCCCAGAATGGATGGCTTGAAACTCATGCATATGGGTTCATGCTCAGGTTCCTGGGAAGAGATTGATGGAAAGGGGATTGTGGCATGGCCGTCACCCCTGGGGAAGGGTGATTTCTCACTTTTCCTCTCACTGTCTCTCTTTCTCTGGTGAACACATGTGCTCTAAGACCAAAACAAAACAAAAACAAAAAAACAAAAAAAAAAACAAACTCTTAAAAAAGAAATTATACACTTTGGTTGCATATAAATGTGAATTTATTTATGATCTTTTTTTTTTTGGGGGAGGAGAGATTTTTGCTATAGGGTGCGTGCGCTTGCCAGGAAGACGGAGAGAGACAGAGAGACAGAAAGTGAGAAATCACCCCACAATGGGGATGGCCAAGCTGCAGTCCCTTCTCCTCCATTCTCCTTTCAGGATCTTGAGCACACATGCACACACACCGGGTGTGAGTTTAAGCCACTGGGTCCAGGACTTGAACCACAGTCGATTACATGGGAGTCCAGCGATATAGCCATTACGCTAACGGCTGGTCCCCCAATGATGATTTTTTTTATACCTCAAAGGAATATCATAAAAGCCAGATAATATAGAAATATAAGAGCCAATGTAACAGTGAATATTCAAAATGTCCACCTGGTAGTAAAATTATTTGTGCTTGGAAGAGAAAGAGTTCTCTATGCAGTCATCAAAAACTTCAGAAAAGAGAAAGGATTGGACTGTGTGTTGAAAGTAGGTTAACATTTTTTTTTTTTTTTTTTTTTTTGGAGAGGTTTTTCGCTATAGGGCGCGTGCGCTCACCAGACAGAGAGAGAGAGACATAGAGACAGAAAGCGAGAAATCACCCCCCAGGGGGGATGGTCACGCCGCAATCCCTTCTCCTCCATTCTCCTCTTGGGATCTTGGGCACGCACGCACACGCGCCCGGCGTGAGTTTTAAGCCACCGGGTCCGGGACGTGAACCGTGGTCGACTACATGGGAGTCCAGCGACAAAGCCATTACGCTAACTGCTGGTTCCCGAAAGTAGGTTAACATTTTAAGAATTGTAAGCAGAAAGAAAGTTAAACCCCATACAAACACAATTATCTCGATCAAGAAGAATTTCTTGAGCATGATCAAAAAGGACAGTACCTAGTTTCATTGGAAATGTAAGATTCAAAAAGTTTTAGGGATCAGATCATAGGATACCTGAATGTCAGGTATGGTGTTTAAGGCACTGAATGTCAGGTGGCATGGTGTTTAAAGCACTGAACTCCAACATGGCCAACTGCAGTGCAAGTTCTGAGCCTAAAACAGTAGAAGTTTTAAAAAAGTTGATCAGAAGTCTTACATCCTAAGTAAAAATAACTTTGAGACCACAATTCTATGGTGTAGACCTTTCAGACTTTTTCATTTGGTCCCAAACTGATTTACCAATAATTTTTCATTCTTTTCCAAACATTCTATCTTTGTGTTAATTTGAGAATATGAACTCATTCCAGAAGTATTCTAGGCTTTTCTACCCAGGATTTCACATGTTTTACAACCTTTATTTAGAATTTCATTCCTAAATTTGCTTAGTTAATGCTTGCTTATCTTTGACTATTGTGCAGGGAAGTTTTCCCTGATCTGGATTGATGCATTATCTTAGAACTTAATATATATGAAAAGATTGGTAATAATCCACCCAGGCAGCTGTGTTACTGAGTGACAGCAGTTTAATTCCAATGTAAAAATTAACAACTTAAGTTATTATGAATAACTGTAAGAAAAGGAAAGCCCTATCTGTCTTTAATAGTGCATAAAATGAAGTTTTTCCAGAAGCTTTGTGTTGGTTGCTATAAACTTTCTTACTATCAATGGAATGTGGAATTGGAATCATCATTATATAAGGTTGCAAACTTGCATCTGTTTTGAATTCTGAGGGAAAAGTGCTAAAATAATGTTTATATATATATATATATATATATATATATATATATAGAGAGAGAGAGAGAGAGAGAGAGAGAGGGAATTTTGATGGTGATTATATCTCAACAACATTGGAAAAAACTGGGATAGATAATATGATGAATATGTATAATAATATTATTTTTGGCCATGAAACGTTTGAATTTTTTAGTGAGAAAATGGTTATGGATGTTTATTGAAAGAGACTACTAGACCAGCAGGTAGCATGGTGTTTAATGCGCTGCACTCCAACATGGCCAACTGCAGTGTGAGTCCTGAGCCTGGCGGACGGCTTTCTCACATTCCTCCTCTCTCTCTGGTAAATTAAAATAATAATAATAATAATAAATAATTACAATAAACAATAAAAAGAGACTATTTACACTTAAATCTATGCTGACAAGTATATAGAAGGCACTAGAAAAAGTTGTAAAGAGAGTATAGCAGATCAAGTACTATTTTATCACTTGAAAGTCCTGTTTCTGGCACATCATTAGAAGTCTAATGTCAGTCTAATGAGAATGATTGTGTCAACATTGATAAATTCTATTCTTCAATGTCCTTTAGCAAGTAGACTTAATGAATATTTGTGCATATATACATATATGTGTGTGTGTATGCGTTAAATTAATTCTAAATTATGCTTTTATTAAGGAAATAAGTACTAGAATATATATAGCCAATATTTATTCTATTATTTTGCTTTCAGTATAGCCTTACACATATGTATATATAAACCATTATTCTTATAGTCTTTATTTAGCTACTTACATATAAAGTTCATACATTTGTATTGCATCCCTTTAATTTATTGATTAGAAAATGCTGGTTCAGGCTCTTCTTGGAGTTACATACTACATATACTATCTTTCTAAAATGTGAAAACTTTTATTTTGTACATTACTAGTGTATTATAAAGCCTACCACTAGTATATTCTAAGTTATAAGTGGCTTCTGAGAACATTGATTTATGAATTCACAATCTGTGTGTCAGCAATTTGGGTGAAGCTCAACTGGACATTTCTACTGGTTGTACGTGTGCTAACTCATGTGACTTCAGTCACATGGTGATGAGATCCAACTTGAAATTTCATCTTAGATCGCCCTAATGTCTGGTAGTCATCTGGCTGTCATCTGGGTTCTCCATATATGGCTTCTTCAGAAACCTAGCTGATGATTGTTCACCTGATGTTTATATCTTAAGAGGGCAGGAACAGAAACAATAAGACCTCTTGAAGTTTGGGATTGGAAGGTGCCCAACATCACAGTCACTACATTTTATTAGTGAAAACAAATTACAAATAACTACAATCAAAGCAGAGAAATGGGTGCTATCTCCAATGGGTGGAGCTGCAAAAATTTTGTGGGCACTTTGTTGTTGTTTTTCTTGAAAGGTTTTTGGTATAGGGAGTGTGTGCTCACTGGAGAGACAGAGAGAGACAGAGACAGAGAGACAGAAAGTGAGAAATCACCCCCCAGGGGGATGACCTCACCACAATCCATTCTCTTCCATTCTCCTTTCAGGATCTTGGGCATGCATGCACATGTACCTGGCATGAATTTTAAGCTGCAGGATCCAGAACTTGAATCTCGTATTGACTGCATGGGAGTCCAGTGACATAACCATGACCCCATCTGCTGGTCCTTTGTGGCCACTTTGTATCTGCCACTGTGATATTATTTATGCAGGATAATGGGCTCTCATTATCACAGGAGTTGAGTGCCAAAATTATCAAGGACAATTTCCTATTGCTCTTAGAGTATTTAATTCTGAAGACTAGGTTTGATTTTAACATAATCGGTTATAGAAAAATAAGAATAAAAACCAGAAGATAAGGTATTAAATTGTTTACTTAAATTAGGTAGAGTATTATTACAAATACTTGGAAATTACTTGAAGAATGGAAATGAAAGTCAATAAAAATGATGATATTCTAGAGCTGTGTGAACAAGGTGTTCAATGGGGTTAGTTTCCATCTTTCTGAATTGATTCTATGATTTATTACTCTTAGGGAATGAGGATTTCCAGGGGTCTATCTATCATAGAAAATAGTATGTCAATGAAAAGATAGCTCTTGGTTAAGGTAGGCATATAAATAGAAAGAGAGTCTGTGAAGAGAATGAGGATTATCTTTATACATTATTCAGAATGGAGCAGAGTACACATGGAGAGACTAGCAAAGGAAAATGAAAGGTGAGTGTAGGTCTTTTGAAGAAAGCCTTTGAGCTTGAGAAGGCTTCATGCAATTGTTTGTATCAAAAAATTTAAAAACTTCGTTTTTGCTGGCAGAATAGTACATCTTTAGCCGTTGACTATGTTTCATGAAAAAATACAAAGCCCTTGGAAACAACATTTGTTTGGAATATAAAAGGCAGACAAAGTATCATTGTATGTGTTCAATGAGTAAATCAACACAGTGAACTAACTTAGAATTGGTGCCATAAAGAGGTACAATAAATATTAATCTACCTTTGTACAAACACATGTACACATTGCACACTGACTTCTGAAAATTCAGAGTTCAGGTCATCTGAGGACAAGAAGAAAACACTGAAGCTAGAATAAGATACAAGTTCAAGCAGCAAAGGGGAGGTAGCTGTCATTTAGAGATAAGTCGAGAAAGACCCATATATTTCCCCTGCCACTGGGTGTATATTGTAGCCATAAGACCCTCGTGAGTCTTAGCTAAACCAAATACGTGGGAGTGAATGTTCAGTTCCCTCTTTCCTGTCACCTCATGCATCCTTCACCAGTAAAAAACATTGTTTCTCTCAGGGAAGACTGGAGAGATCCCTGAGAAAGTACAGGCAGGAAGGGGACCACCGGCTCCTGAAAAAACACTATAAAACTCCATTAGGAGCCTTTATCTCATATTTCCACAATGGAACAAAAGTCAACCTGTGGGAGATATGGGGACAACAAAAATGTCTTTTTTTTTTTTTTTTTAAGTTTACTATAGGGCACATGGGCTTGTTGGTGGAAGAGAGAAAGTGAGCAATCATCCCCTGGAGAGGTGATGACCACAGCACACTCCCTTGTCCTCCATGCTCCTGGGATTTGGAGAAGGTATACACAAGTATGTAGCATGTTTTCAAGGAAGATCAGGGATTCAAACAGTTTAACTGGCCATGTGGGATCCAGCTGCCTTAACCCCCACACCACCTACTGGCTTTCAAAAAAGCCAATCTTAATGAACAGGTGAAAACCCTTTGCAGTTGAGGGGAGATAACAGGAAAATTCTATACACGGGAAAGGACAAGACCACATAACAGACCCAGAACTATAGCTGAAGGAGAGTCTCTAGCACTGTACAACCCACACTCTTGATCAATGACTGCTGATTATAAAGGCTTAATACTGTCTCACTTGCCTAATAGGCGAAGGTAAAATTTACTGTGAAATACTGCTCGGAGAGCTACAGGAGGCACAATTTCTAATTGCTGAATTACAATACACCCCTCATGCCAACACACAGACACACACACACACAGACACACACACACATATACACACACACACACAGTCTAAGACTGAATAAGGAGAAGATATTAAGAAAAATCCTCTGGGGACCAGCAGTTAGTGTAATGACTATGTCACTGAACTCCCATGTAGACAACTGCGGTTCGAGTCCTGGTGGCTTAAACTTACACTGGGCACAAGTGCATGCGTGCCCAAGATCCTGAGAGAAGAATGGAAGGGAAGGGATTGCGGTGTGGCCATCCTCCTGGGGGGGGGGGGGGGCGATTTCTCGCTTTCTGTCTCTCTCTCTTTCTTTCTGGAGAGCGCATGTGCCCTATAGTGAAAACCTCTTCAAAAAAAAAAAAAAAAGAAAAAGAAAAATCCTCTGGTAAAAAACAAAAAACACAAAACAAATCTGGGACCAGCAGTTAGCGTAATGGCTATGTTGCTGAACTCCCATGTAGCCGACCATGGTTCGAGTCCCAGACCCAGTGGCTCGAACTCATGCTGGGCACGCGCGTGTGTGTGTGTGTGTGTGTGTGCCCAAGGTCCCGAGAGGAGAATGGAGAAGAAGGGATTGTGGCGTGGCCATCCTCCCTGGGGGGTGAATTCTCATTTTCTATCTCTCTGTCTCTCTCTGTCTTTCTGGTGAGCCCTATAGCAAAAACCTCTCCAAAAAAAAAAAAAAGAAAAGAAAAACTATCCTCTGGTAAACCAGCCCCACTAGAAGAATTCGTAGCATATATTTCACTGAGTGTAACCATAGAAACAAAAATTCTCGCTTCTAACCTAGGGTAACACAAACTCCATGTACTAAAGAATGATCTAACAGAAATAAAGTTACCCCATATTTAAGCAATAACCTATTTATCTTATTCTCTATTGTTCTACAAATTGTCTCGGTGCTCAACGAAACAAAATTATGAGTTACATGAAAAGTCAAGAAAATGAACATACTCCCAAGATATAATTAATTAGCACTGAACTCAGATATGACAGACAATGAAATCACCTGACAGGAAATTTAAAATTTTTATGTTTTAGACTCTAATAAAAAAGGTTAACACACAAGATCATATAGGTAATTTCAGTAAGAGATGCAAATTACAAGAAATAAAATAGAAGCACTAGCAATCCAGCACAGCAACAGAGATGAAAAATTGCTATGACAGGCTAACTCATATACTCAAGAATGCTTATTCGAAAAATAGATGGACTTAAAAAAAAGAATTCAATAGAAATGACAAAATCTGAAATACAAAGACAAAATTCACAAATATAAAGAAAAGAACACAGGGGGAAAAAGACAATTGGGCAGAAGAGTATTTAAAAAAATAATGATCAAGAATTTTCCAAAATTTAATGACAGATACGAAATCACATATCCAAAAACTTAAAGAACACTAAACAAGATGTGTAAGTAAGCACAGTAGTGTTGTCATATTCAAGCTTCTGTAAACAAAAGGCAAAGACAAAATTCTGAAGGTAGATAAGAGGAGGAAAAAAGACATGATACCTATAATGAAATGAAGGTAAGGAATACAGCAGATTTCTCATCAGAAACAGTGTAACCAAAAGACCACGGAATGATATGAAATGATATGATTAAAATCCTGAAAGAAAAACTATCAATCCCCATATTCTGTATTCAGAGAAAGTATCTCTAACAAAACCAAGGGGAAATACTTTTCATACAAACAAATATTGAGAGAATTCATTTCAACAGATCTACACTGAAAGAAATAGTAAATTCTTTAGGTAGAAGCAATATAGTATGAGGCAGAAGAACCTAATTTATATAAAATATAAGGGCACTCCAAAGAGTTTGTAGGAACATGGAATAAAAGTACAATTAACTTTGGTGCAAAAACAAAAAAATTGAAAACCATGCACAGTTTTTTTATAATATGCATTTCCATGAATTTTTTGGCAATCACTTATTGGAAATTAAAAAAAAAAAAAGAAAAGATAAAACAAATGCCTAGAGAAGGAAGTAGGTCAAGGAATATTGTGAGTGAGGTGGCAGTTTGAGGTAGTGACAAGATTGAATTAAGGTTTAAGGATGGTAGTCCAAGTATATTAATGATCTATGAATTTTACATGAGAAAGACATTATGGTGAATTTTACCTGGGTTAAAGATTGCCCTCTTTTGAAATATTGTCCATGGTATTTTAATTTTAAATATTATTCAACTCTACAGTATAGTTTAAAATCATGATGAGAAGTTTTTTTTGTTTGTTTGTTTTTTGTTTTTTTTTTTTTTTTTTTTTTTTTTTTTTGGAGAGGTTTTTTCGCTATAGGGCGCGCGCACTCGCCAGACAGACAGAGAGAGACATAGAGACAGAAAGCGAGAAATCACCCTCCAGGGGGATGGTCACGCCGCAATCCCTTCTCCTCCATTCTCCTCTCGGGATCTTGGGCAAGCACAAGCACACACACGCTCCCGGCATGAGTTTTAAGCCACCGGGTCTGGGACACGAACTGCAGTCGACTACGTGGGAGTCCAGCGACATAGTCATTATGCTAACTCCTGGTTCCCTGATGAGAATCTTTTTTTGTTTTCGTGTTTAGAATTATTTATTGGGGTCAGCGGGTGGCGTGATGGTTAAGGGCCCTGGATTCCCACATGGCAGACCACGGCTTAAATCCTGGACCTGGTGGCTTGCTTTCTCACTTTCCCTTTCTCTCTCTCTCTCTGTCTCTTTCTGGTCAAATTAAAAAGTAATAATAACAAATGGAATTAAATAAAGAAATAAAGAAAAAAGAATTATTTATTTAATCGTATTTATTATTGTCATTTAAAAAATTTGCTATAGGGCACATTCACTCACCAGAGAGAGACAGACACAGAGAGGAAAAGAGAGTGGGCAACTGAAAGCAAGCAGCCAGGTTCAGGACTTGAACCATAGTCTGCCACGTGAGAGTTCGGTGCCTTAACCACCACACCACTTGCTGGCCCCACAGTGAGATTCTTTTTTTTTTTTTTTTTTTTTTTTTTTGAGAGGTTTTTTGCTATAGGGCGCGTGCGCTCGCCAGACAGACAGAGAGAGACAGAGAGACAGAAAGCAAGAAATCACCCCCCAGGGGGGATGGTCACACCGCAATCCCTTTTCCTCCATTCTCCTCTCGGGATTTTGGGCACGTACACACACGTGCCCGGCGTGAGTTTTAAGCCACTGGGTCCGGGATACGAACCGCGGTTGACTACGTGGGAGTCCAGCGACATAGCCATTACGCTAACAGCTGGTTCCCCACAGTGAGGTTCTTAAAAGAGATTTGTTTTAAGTTTTTAATGTATGAGGTAGTAAAGCACTTCATTTATGGAAAGATTACAAGAAATTAGGTCAATTCTGTTTCAGTGTCAATACAATTCTATGGTATTATTATTACAACACAATGAAAAAAAAACCACCATTTTTCTTTCTGATTGGATTATAGAAGATACAATGAATTAGATAAATACAGTTGCATTGACAAGCATTTTTAAATACTTCTTGAGAGTTAGACAATAAAAAATAGAATTAAGGAAATTATTAAGGCTTTTAATTTGTTTCATTCTTGGTGATTTTTTTTTTTTTTGAGAGAAATTTTTTGCTATAGGGTGCATGCATTCACTGGAGAGACAGAGAGACAGAAAGCAAGAAATCACCACTTAGCGAGATGACTATGCTGCAATCCCTTTTCTTCCATTCTCTTCTCGGGACTTTGGGTACACACATACACATGCCCAGTGTGAATTTTAAGTCACTGGGTCCAAGACTTGAACCACCGTCAACTGTGTGGGAGTCCCATGATGTAACCATTGCACCAGCTGCTGGTCCCAATTCCAGGTGATATTAACAACTTGTGTGGATTAAGGTGGTTAGAATTTGATAATTATTAAATGACACTTTTATTCCATATAAATTTTATGTAAAGAATGAACAATGCAGAATTGTGAAACTTCTTTTCGAACACCGAGCTTCTAGAATCTCATGTTATAGACTGCCATTAAGGAGAGGGCTATCTACTGTTTACATGTCACATTACAGAGATGCAGACCTTTGAGAGGTTATCTCATGCTCACATTTGTGAGTTGATTATTCCTGCTATCATTTCATTAATGCATTCATCTGGATGATTTGCTGCTATGGGCCCTCTGCATTTATTCATTCATTTACTATTCTGTTTTAAGCATTTGTTTCAGGCATACTGTATGTCAGGGTATATATCCTGCAGGTATAAAGATGAATAAGACACTGTGCCAACATTTGAAGAATCTCAGTGCGGGCAAAACAGATACAAACATTTTTAAATTTTATTTTATAATTTCTCATTGCAATTGTAATTATAATCCTTGTTGGGTACAATATGGATTTGCAAAGCCTAGATGCAGTGTGCAATAATTAAATCAAGGATAGCACACCATATTCATATTTTTCAACAAAGAATTCCACATTGTAATGTGTACTGTTATTTTGCTCTACTAGTTATTTTTTCTTTCTTTTCATATGTGTATTCACACACACACACACACACACACACACACAAAACAACTTTGAAGAATAACAATAGAATATTAACCAGAAAAATATAATTACCCCCAATATGCTAAAATGCTTATTAATATATCTAATGTAACTGAAATATTAACTGTAAGATAACACTGTCTCATAAGTGTCAGCTAGTAAAGTATTTTGCGATACTTGTCAAGAATATTTATTTTGTTAGGCAAGTTAATCATAGTTTTCTTTTTGGCAATTAAAAAACCATTTTGATTATTACCACAATTCATGTGTGACTGTGAGCTATTTTACCTACAAAAGAATCTAAACTTTTCCACTTATAAGTATATGAAGGTGAGAAAGAAAGATGATGACTATAGTAAAGTAATTCAAGAATATGACCTGATCATTTATAAGTCAAGGCATATATTCGAAAGCACATAAAGTGTGTCAAATATATCCCTTATGGTTATTTAATTCTAATAAAAATGGCTTTGATTTTTATTTTGTCATGGTTTTATACTCTATCACTCCTTTGTCCAAACCTTCTGATTTAGTTTTCTCAGTGCGTCTATGCAATATGGAAGCTTGTTTTATCATTATCATTTTATAGAAGAGTAGAGAGCTTCCCCAAATTTATATTACCAGGGCCAAGGTTAAAAGGAAATTATAGATCTCCTTCCTGTCTTTTAATTTCTTGGTCGTGTCTACAACATTAGTTGTGCAACCAGCATTGTAGGGAAATAAATAAAATGTTTGAAATGCATAAAATGCTAAATTTTTAGCACATTTTTTTCTCTTAATTAACTTAAAAATTTTCTCTAGTGTAATATGCATCATTATTTTGTGGTACAAGATAGCATAGACTGCATGAACCCTGGCTTCAACATCAGGCAGACCTGGAATCAAAATGAGACTTTCCTACTTGTAACCTGTATGATTTAGGTTATGTCCCCTAAAACAATAAGCCTCATATCTGGTGGGCTTTCATATTTATAAATTAGGATCATAGTATTCATTTCACAGTGATCTTTTCAAGTTTGAGTAATTGTTCGTATATATGCCTGAAACACATATTTCTTTTATTCAATACCAAGTACAACTTGTCTACCAAATATCAAAAATTCCAGACAACTTGAAATGAAGTCATAATTAGTGAATTTAAAGCATGTAGCACTATTTCTACATTACAGTTAAGAAAAATTAGGCACAGAAATGTTAGAGCACACTTACTGTGTCCGTTCAAATAAAGTTCTCCAGGTAATAATAAATCTTCCCTCAAAGAAAAAGTCTTAAGTTAACATTTCATTACTTTTTTTGAAACAATAGTTGTAAGCAGACAATTTAGAACTTCATGGATGTCAGAAGCCAAGATTTCTCTGTGCTAAAACTGAAGAGGTTGAAAAAATCAACTCTCTTAACTAACTAGCTAACATACACATTTCCTCTGCATCTCCACCCTGGCCAAGAAAAAGGGTGCCAAGTGGTGCCAAGCTGTGATGTAAGAGGATATCATCCGCCCCTCCTCCATTCTCTGATAAAAGGCTTTGCCACAACCTCTGTCCCTACCCTTGGCACCATGGCTCTCCTCCCTTCCCTGGTTTGTGTGCTAGTTGTTTGCTTTCCTGCTTGTTTAGCAGGAGCTTCCAATCTCTCAGCCCTGTATCCTCCTCGGTGGACAGAGTCTCCTGGCAAGTTCAGTGACTATAGGGTGGAGAATAACAAGTACATTATTGATCCCTGGGTATATACTGATAGAATGGGTATGTATAAAATCCTACTAAACCAGACAGCCAGATATTTTGAAAGATTTGCACCATATAATAAAGATAACATCTTATGGGGCTTGACTCTACAGAATGGCTGGCAATACAAGACAGGTAAGAACAACTCTTGCATTCATTTTAGTGGTCTGTTAATATAATCATGAAGTACTGAGGAAATAAGACTCTGTATATACCATGCAATGCTTTTGAACAATGATGCTTTTTTCCTCTCCATCTTTTCCTCTCATAATCATTATTTTTCTAGGTCTACTTCCCCTTCTCCACAAGTCCTTCTTTAATAGGTTGGCAGTTTCTGCTAGAAACTTTGGTGAGGCATAAGGCATAATTATCAACCACAAAGAAGACATCATTTTCTAATCAGTGGTACATTTTACAAATATTCACAAAACTCCTACAAAGCACTCCTTTTGAAGCTCTTGAATGAGCAGAAAGTCAAAGGGATATATACTAAAAAGAGAAAGGGATGTTGAATTAGTCTGAATTTCTTGAAGTTCTGATTGTGATTATCTGATCACGGATTTAGAGTTATAAAGGAATAGTATCTTGTTCATAAAGACCTTTCTCCACGAATGATTGCTTCTTCTTGGAATTAAGGTACCTTATAATGTGCAGAAAAAAGATATACTTTGAGGTAAAATGTTCATTAATTAAGATACTTTTGTTCTTGCTGTCAGAGGTTCACTGGAAAGAGTGGTGCCCTTTGGCCACCCTACACTGATAACATAACCAAAAAGGAAATTATTAAGAAAGGGAATAAGAAAATAGCAACTTTATGTAGCAAGGAAAAGAAAGCTTTTTTTTAAGTATTTATTCACCATATTAAACATTTTTGATGCTTTTTCTCAGTTCACAAAGCCTTGTGATATATAATAGTTAATGGCATTATTATCATTTTATAGATGAGAAAACTCAGGCATAAGAAAGTTAAGTTATTTAGGCAAAGTCAAGCTAGTAAATATGGAGCTATTGATCAAGAGGTAGAGAAGGAAGTAAAAGAGTAGATACTGACAAAAGTGAAGAGCATTTAAGACCTGTGATTCAAAGATAGAAAATTGTGGTGTTGTTAAGGAAAAGGAGATTGGCTGAAAGATGGGAAAGAGAAAATAAAGAGCAATGGGAACACAAACACAAGACATTCTGAAATAAATGTTCATCTACAAATAAGATGTATGTAAGTACATGACAGTTATAATTAGGTTCAAAATTTGCATAATAAATACAACTGTATGTCCTCTTTCCCCTAGGAAGATTAGCTGATCCCACCCGCAGGACAAACTGTGGCAATGCATCTGGAGATGATCTGTGCATCTCTGTAAATAGTTGGTGGGCTGGTGAGTTTACTTAATTTGCAAATCTTACAAAACTGGCACTATTCCTTTTTAGCAACAAAAACTGTAGTACTGCTTTTAAAAAAGGAATATACTTCATCGGGTTGCCTTTATGTCACCTTATAAAATTTAACAGGTACATTGTTAATAATGATTCCTTGGAACAGGGGCCCCCAAACCCCCAGCCACAGATTACTACCGGTCTGTGGTCTATGAGGAATTGGGCTGCACAGCAGCAGGTGACGGCAAGCCAGCGAATGAATCTTCATCAGTATTTACAGCTGCTCCCCATTGCTCCCATTACCACCTGAGATCCACTTCCTGTCAGATCAGCAGCTGCATTCCATTTTCATAGGAGCATGAACTCTGTTGTGAACTGTACATGCAAAGAATATAGTTTGTGTGCTCTTTATGAGAATCTAATGCCCTATGACCTGAGGTGGAGCTGATATGATGATGTTAGGACTGGGGCACAGTTGTAAATACTGCATTATGGTGAGTTGTATGATTATTTCAAGATATATTACAATGTAATAATAACATAAATATATTGCACAATAAATGAAATGCACCTGAATCATCCTGAAACCACCCCCGCCCCACAGCCTCTACCCACCCAGCCTGTGGAAAAACCGTCTTCCATGGCACCAGTTCCCGGTGCCAAAAATGTTGGGGACTACTGCCTTAGAACATATCCAGAGGTTTACAGAGAGACTAAAACCAAGAACTGCAAGTAACAGCCTCTGAGGGATTCGTATAGGCAGTTAGTAAGTATGTGGGAGGTCCCATTGGTGACAGGGAGTCTCTGGAATGGGGAAGGATATGTGAGTGACCAGGAAATAATGTCTTTTTTCATTTTGCTGAGACCAAATATGTTTAATATTGAAGCCCATAAATGTGTCAGATATTAATACCTATTTCGATTTTATCAATCAGTAACCTCAGTAATCTAATCTCTCAATGAAAGATTATGTAACATTCTGTGAACAAGTTGATCACTTTCTTCCTTTTTACTTAATGCTTTGTAAAATGAATATTGCCAAAGGTATTAAAATCACTTTTTATTAAAACATATTATAGTAAAATATTTTAAACAACAAATAGTCAAGAGTGTAGGATTATTAATACCAGTTTGTTGAAGTTGTATACATATGATCTATTGGGGGATTTCTGTTCAGTGCTTTTTTTCCTAATGTCTAACATTATCACGTGTTTCTGGGTCTGTCAGTTTTTCTTTAATGAAGCATGGCTTCTTTAATAGTATCATGTCCTCTTTAACATTTGTTTGCACTTGTGGTAATAAGAAGTCTTTTTGTTCTCACAGATTTAAATTATTTTCTGTGTGCGTTGCCCTTCCTTGCTGCGATTGATTCTGGCGTAATGGGGGTATCCTCAGACGAAGTCCTGCTTTTGCCACCACCCACGGACCAGATGAAGTTTTGTTATGATGTTTCTAGCTGTCGTTCTGCCTTTCTTGTGACAATGAACAAGTGGAATGCTTTTTACAAGGTTCCTCCTTTAAGTTTCATAGACGATGGCAAGATAATTTATTTGTCGTATATTTTTGTACATTGTACAATATTTTCCTTAGTATATCAAAGTAAATTGTGATGGAATATATAGTAACAATGTAAGTTGTAATAGGGAGTATGTGTCATTAATACTTCCTGACTATATCTAGCATTAACACAAAATCTATCTATACTTCTTATCTCAGATCAATTTACACAAATGATAAACATACAAGATACCTTGCTGAATGGTAAACAGCCTATTCTAGTTAACTGAAACTGTAAGTCTGTTGTGGGATTTTAGAAAAAAATGTGATTCTGGAATTGGTTTGAAAAGGCTTATCACCTGAGCAGGTGACATGGTGGTTAAGGCACTGGATTCCCACATGGCCAACCACAGTTTAAGTCTTGAACCCTGCGGCTTGAAAATCATGCTGGGTGCGTGTGAGTGCCCACAATCCCAAGAGCAGAACAAAGGAGAAGGGATTGTGGTGTGGCCAGTCCCCAGGTGTGTGTGAGGGGATGATTGCTCACTTTCCTTCTCTTTGTCACTCTCTGAGTGCTCATGCCCTATGGGGGGAAAAAGAACCCCAAAAACAAAAACAACATATCACCTTATTTTAACTGAATTAACATGTGACCCCCAATAAATAGAACTAAATAAGCATGTGTTTTTCAAAACCAAATATTCAATAACCAAAATAAAATACATTGGTTAAACACAGACATAGACTAAAATCAATGATGAAAAGATATTTTTTTTTGAGAGGTTTTTGCTTTAGGATATGTGTCAGAGAGAGAGAGAGACAGAAAGTAAAAAATCACCCCCCAGGAGGGATAGCCACGCCACAATCCCTTCTCCTCCATTCTCCTCTCAGGATCTTGGGCATTCATGCACACACGCCTGGCATAAGTTTATGCCACCAGGTCCAGTACTCGAACCATGGTCGACTACATGGGAGTCCAGCAACATAGCCATTATGCCACCTGTTTGTCCCGGAAAGATAGTTTACTAGTTTTTTAGACCATTAATGAGTTACATCAGATAGAATTAAATTAAATAGTTGTTACAAATTTTTTCTTCTTCTCACTCTTAGATTTTATGGTAATTTTAACAATGTTAGTAGGAAAAAAATGACAAACAAAAGTTACCTTTCTTGACCAATATTAAATAGGGACTTTCTGAATATATTTGAAGTCCATTTTTTCTGGGTGTATGTGCTGTTGCTAAATATAATATAATGAATATTTTTTGTGTCTTTTGACAGAATGTTAGGCATTAAATTCTAATACATATTCTTAGAAACAAAGCTCTCCTTTTATGTAGAATGTTGCAAGGAGGGGAATCAGTATAGTTGCTCAAATATTAATCAGTTTCTCCTCCTTATTTTAGTATATGCAATCACCTTCTAGCAACTTTGATGACCTATTGAAGTACTTGTGGGCTGCACACACCTCAACCTTGGAGAGTACAGAGAAAAGTTTTGAAGATAGGTAATAGTAGATCCAAAGTTATCTCTGTTTAATCTGCTACATGAGTTTTGGTCATGTTTATACATTTTTTTCTTCTAGAGTGCTTTCCAGTTTTAATATTACATAATATGTCTATTCATTGGGGATGGAGGTATAATTGCTTGTTGTAATGAGGTATAATTGTTTTTAGCATGATCAAGCTCAACATGTATTTTATGAAGAGGGGGATAAGTCTAAAGAAAAAAGTCTTACATCAAATAATAGGCAAACAACATACATTGAATTTCTCTAAGTACAGGAAATAAAACTAAAAATAAATACATGGATGACTTTCATATTTTTGCTTACATAATACAGTGGCACATACTTGGGGAAAAAATCAGCCAGCATCAGGGTTAGCACACAAGATAGCCTAGCAGATTATCAGGCTACTCCACCCCCTGCTACACTTAGAAGTGAAGGTGTAAGGATGATTTGGGTTCAGAAGTGAATGGCACTTTCCAGGGAGTGAACCTGATTACCCAGAGTGAGGAATGAGATATAAATCCGGGTAGAACAAAACATGGAAACAAAGAAAAGTGGGCTCATTGGTAGTGTACGTAGAAATCAGGCAGGAATTGGTAGTGTACATAGAAATCAGGCAGGAATATCTGAGTACTTCCTAATCCTCTCACATAGACTTCACCTCGAGCAAGAGAAATACCTTGGTTAGCCAATTCTCAGGGCATTTTCTCCTGCTGAGTAGTTCAACCATCAAGAGTTAAATTGGGGAGTGGAGGAGTTTATACTCTTGGCAGTGTCTCGGATGTAATTTGAGGTTGCAGCCATAACAACAGCTAGGACTCAGCCACTCTTTCTATTTTGATGACAAGGATAAGGTCCTCAGACAAAGATCTTAGTGGAGATGGTTGACCTCAATATTTTGACTGACAGCATAGATTACATTTTATTCATGTTCACATCAAAAAGTAAATCAATAGAAAAATACAGCTGGGTTCATAGGAAACATAAGAGTCTTTTAAATAGCTAGCATTCATAGAAACTGTAGATTTTTTTATGTAGATGTATTTCCTTCTTCTTACAGATTTAGGCATCCAACTTATTGTATTTATTATTTTTTTGTATACTCTAATTACTTTTGAAAAAAATAATATCTTTAACAGGTCAGATTTATTTAAAAATGATTCCCAAATCATTCAACATAAAATTTTTGTGGATAAGTTTAAATTTGTATATGACTATTTTGATCACAAGGATATAAGCTGAAAAAAAACCCATCCATTTTATTAGGTATTAGTAGATTTCCCATCCTCACTAACTATAACAATTTTTTTGTTTTTAGAGAGACTTTTGCTATAGGGTGCGTGCATTCACCAGAGAGACAGAGAGAGACAGAAAGTGAGAAATCATTCCTTCCTTCCCCCAGAGGGAGTAGCCTTGCTGCAATTCCCTTCTCCTCTGTCCTCCCCTGGGATTTTGGGCATGCACGCACGCACACACACATGCCCAGTGTGAGTTTCAAGCCATCAGGTCCATGACTCAAATCATAGTCACCTGTGTGAGAGTCCAGCGATATAACCATTATGCCATCTGCTGGTCCCATAACAATTTATTTATTTTTTTAACATCAGTGGGCATGTGCATGCACATGAGAAAAAGAAAGAAAGAGTGAAGGACAAAGCACTCCTCAATGGGCCCTGGTCACACTATGATCCTTTTTCCTCCAACTCTCCATCACATCAGGATTCTGAGCTCATGTGCACACATGAGATTTTTTTCAAGCCAAAGGTCTGGGACTCAAACCCTGGTTGATAATGTGGGATCCAACTTCCTGTGCACAGTGCCTAACAGCTGCACAACAGGGTGGCCCACAAAAATTGTTTTTGATTAGCATGTTTTATTTCCTAAACTTCTCTTTTTTGCTTTCTTTTAAAAAAAGATTATTGGGACCAGCAGATGTCATAATGGTTACATCACTGGACTCCCACATGGCCAACCATAGTTCAAGTCCTGAACCTGGTGGCTTGAATCTCATGCTGGGTGTGTGTGCACACATGCCCAAAATTTTGAGAAATGGATGGAGAAGGGATTACAGTGTGGCCATACCCCCTGGGGGGTGATTTCTTGTTTCCTGTCTCTCTGTCTCTGTCTGTCTCTCCTTGTCTCTCCGGTGAACACACACCTTATAGCAAAAATCTCTCTTAAAATAAGTATTTTTATTTATTGTTATTATTTTAAATTTTTGATAAGAGAGAGAGAGAGAGCGAGCGAGCGAGAGCGAGAGAGCGCACAGGAAAGTTAGAAAGCAAGCTGCCAGGTCCAGGACTCAAACTGTGATTGGCCATGTAGGAGTCCAATGCCTTAACCATCACACCACTTGCAGCCCCATGAACTTCTCTTTCTAATTTGACCTTCCCTTTAGGTGTCAACAAATGTTCCTCCAAATAGAATTTTTTAAAAAGCTACCACTTGTTAAATAAAAGAAGAATTAAGAACACTTAAATATTAAGAACCAACAAAATAAACTGTACTGAATGCTTTCATATATTATGCTTCACTTCAGTATAATTTCGTTTCAAAAATAATAAATCTGTGCTGTTCAGTAACATGCTAGAAGTCTTAGAGCGAGTGAATGGCAGAACTAGTATTCACATTCCTTGTGTATCCGCAGCCCATCCTCTTATCCTGTGTGTTGTACTCCCTGGACTGCATGGGGCCTACAAACTACATTGCAAGGGTCAATATTTACTAAGAGTTTTATCTTCTTCTTAAAAGCTATACTGAGAAATAAAACCATGCTTGAACATTTGTAAGGCACAATGAAGTAGAAACAAATGAAATAGAAGTAAGACACTTATATATGTATACCCTTTTCGAAGAAACTTTCTTTTTTTGAACTTTCTAAAAATATTTTAATCTCATTCCAAACAAAAATAAAATTTCTAGATACAAATGCACCTCATTCAAATAATTTTTTTAAAAAATTTATTTTATATACTCAATCACTATACATCACTACAGCTTGTAAAGTAAATTTACCCAACGTAAATACACTTCACACCAGTCCAGTTGAAGATACCATACACATTATCGTCAACAGATAATCTTTCAGGTTTTGAAAAGACTGATCAGTAATGATAAATATCTTTAGACTATCCAGTCCTGAGGAGAGATAAGCCACGGTTCCAATCATTTATTTAAACCAAATGCCCTTTGGCACCCCTTTCCTTCCCTGTGTTAACAGGACTTACTTGATCCACCTGTCAGTGCAGTGGATAGACAGTCTTTCAAGTTTTCCTGCAGGTACTGCTGTGTCTATTGCAGGAGCTTTATATAAACATTTTCTTTTTTATATTGAACTCAGGTGTGATTTTTATTTTTAATTATTTTTGTTTGTATATTAAATACTTTTTACATGCTATGTCTAAAAAGTCATGATTTTGACATCCTTCATCCCTCAACAAAAAACAAAAACATAAAGCCCTATCTGTATCTAGCGTAGTATCTCCCACTGTCACTACTTGTTAATGAATATTTGTGTATTTGCCATGATATTTTTAAAACACAGTCTTGTAACACTTATTACTAAATTTTCAATTTTAGGTATTATCCTTTGAATCATCCCTGAGGAAAATTACAGTTTAGCCCACCACATCCTTACTAAACATACTCTAGCCTTCTCTCTGTTCAGCAATGTTGATGATGCTGACATTCAGGGCCTAGTGTGACTTGGGCTATAATTACTACTCACATCTTGGGCAAGTACTAAGCTGATTACTTCTGCTTTTCTTCATCTTATTCCCAATAGAGTTGAACATTGTCTTGTGTATTGCTTTTCTTAGTTTTCCATGACTATAACATGAATGTACCTCAAATTGGTAAGCCAGGGAACTGTCTTCTCAAGTCAGTCAAAACATAAAGAATGATACCCTTATCTTCATATTTTGCAGAGCTCTGTTCCAGGGCTATTACTTATGCTGGCCTGCCAGGTAGCCAGGTATGAGCCTGTGCTTTCTCTTCCCTACCACATGGGATTCTCCCGATCTCTCCATATTGCAGCTCCTGTTTCCATATTCCATATCTTTCTTTTTTTTTTTTTTTTTTTTTTTTTTGGTACTTTGTTTTGGGAACACACAGCCTTCAGTAGATTATGAACAGGTATATGATAGGTAATAAAGTTTGAGACTGCACATCTTAATTAATCTTTATTCTAATGCTATTCTTGACTGAGACTTTAGGTAGATACAGGAATCTAGGCTAGTAATTTTTAGAATTTTGAAGTAATTTCTTTATTATTATTATTGTTAACTTTCGCATCTCTTTTGCTGTTTAGAAGTCTGATTTCTGGTCCATTGGATATAACTTGTTTATCTTATTATTTTATTCTGCTTGTCATTTTGTTTCGGTCTCTTATTCATGTCAGAGAATTTCCGTAGGTATCTGGTAATACTTTGATGTCTCCTCATATTTGAAGAGAAGCACCTAAAAGTCTGGGTGCTTCAGAGGGATTTTTCTACTATAAACACATTTCCAGGGTGATCTTGTGGGTTTTTAAACTAGGTAATCATTTTACCACTGACACTACATGCCAATAACTTTTTGTTTGTTTGTTTTAGGTTTTTGCCATAAAGCACGTGCACCCACTGGTGAGAGACAGAGAGACACAAAAAGAATGAAAGTAAGAAGTTCCCTCTGCTCAAAGGACTGATGGCCGCATGGCAGTCCCTTCTTCTCCATTCTCCTCCCTAGGTTTTGAGCATGGGTATACTTGCATCCAGTGTGATTTTCAAGTCATTGGGTCTGGGACTTGAACTACAGTCAACCATGTAGGTGTCCAGACCCTTAGCCCACCTGCCACCTGCTGATGACAATAACCTTTATGGTTTTTCCTCCTGATTTCAACTAATTCTCCAGAAAAGGCAGTTTCAGTCACTTGCTTAAAAAATGAAGGTCTGGTTGCCAGTATTTTTAAGGTCAAGAAAAGCAAGGGGGACCAGCAGATGGCGTAATGTTATTGGACTCCCATGTAGTTGCCCGTGGTTCGAGTCCCAGACCTGGTGGCTTCAAACTCATACTGGACACGTGTGTATGCCTGCCAAGAGGAGATCCCAAGAGGAGAAGGGAATGAGGCATGATCATTCTCACAGGGCCAGGGGATGATTTCTCACTTTCTGTATCTGTCTCTCTGTGTTTCTCTAGTGAGCACACACACCTTGTAGCAAAAATCTCTTTCTAGAAGGAAAAAAAAGGCAAAGAAGAAGTGTAAGTCTTGTGGCCAATATAATATACTCACATCCCACTGTTTACAAGGTGGTATCTCTACCTCCAGTCACAATCTGGTCTCAGTTCAGGGATTCTGTGCTCTATACTCTTCAGTGTCAGGAACTGACAGTGACTCTATTGGAAGTCTGGGGGAAAATCTTCATATATGACTTTGATTACCTTGCTTTTAGCAATCTTCCTTCACCTAGAAAATATTATTCACTTTTAAATTAGGATTAATTCCACAAGTCATATCACCAATATTTCAGTTTTCCTATCTGGTTATTTAATTTCTTGGGTCTATGCAATCTTTTTGGTTAGCTCTTTTTGATTTCTGTCCTCTAAAATTTGTTGTTTCCCTCTGTTTTCTGAGTGAATTTACTCTGATTAACATTTTAATCAGATTTTGATAGATTGCAAAAGTAGAAGTATCTGTTAAAATCAGCAGTTTTACTAAAAAAAAAAAAAATTATCCTAAAAAGTCACTTCCATTCTTTCTGTAACTGGGATTACCTCAGTATACTATAATTGTAACATAAATACATTTATATATAGATTTGCTATTAATAAAGGTTAAAACTATGTATTTTCTACTAACCTATCTCACTGGAAAGTTCCATTATAGTGTTTTAGGCAGTTAAATCCTTCTGAAGCCCTATAAGAATGAAAGGTAAGTATTTTAATGACTATTATTATGGAAGATGTCAAATGCCTGTTTTTATACCCTCTCATATGTTAATCTGCATATTTATAAAGGCTCTGGTTTATTAAGTTTCTAAATTCATATTAGGGGAGTCTAGTCTATTAATTAATCTGTGAGATAAAGTAATAATGTGCAAATTGTGGTCTATTGCTTTGTAGTCCCACAGAAATGACTTTATTTATTTATTTGCAAATTTTTTGCTATATGACATGTGCTATTCCCAGAGAGAGACAGAGGGAGAGAGAAAGTGAGAAAGCACCTTCCAGGGGGTTGACCATGCCAGAATCCCTTCTCTTCTACTGTCTTCATGGGATTTTGGTCACACATACAATTGGCGTGTTTTTCAGGCTGCTGGATCTAGGACTCAAATCACACTCTTGGCTACTTGGGACACCGCTGCCTTAACTATTATGCTGTCTGGCTGGCTCAGATCTGACTTTTAAACCCTGATTCTGTTTAATCTGGGAATCCAAACAATGATAAACTCTGTTTTCTCATTTTAAAAATAACAGTACAAGCCACATAAGGTAATTTTGAAGGTTAATTTAAAAATGCAAGCATCATATTTAACACACCACTGGCACATGAGAGATATTCAATATAAAGAAACTATTATTGCCATGACAACAGGCAGTAGAGGGCGGTAGGAAAGAATACAAATTTTAAAGACAGATGGCTGGGGTTTAGAACCTGACTCTGTAATAACTAGGTGTGTGGTCCTGCATTTAGCTAGCTTTATTCAAAAGAAAACAGCACAAACAATGACCACTAAACCTCAGTGCTTTACGACAGTTAAGTGTTTGTTGCTCACACATCCGGGGTTAGCAGGGCAGTCCTGGCTAACTCACATTGGCTGATTTTGACCTGCCCCAGCAGGGACAACTGCAAAAGCTCACCTCTGCTCCACTTGACTCTCATTCTCTATTGGGCAAGCCTGGCTGTTTATATAGTGATGGCAGAATTGTCAGGGTGAAAATGATAATTGTATACTTTTCCATTTGTCTTTTAGGTATCGCTACTATGATAAACCAGAAGCTGATTTTGAGAAAGCTTGGTTGGTGACTGTGGGATATTTAGCTCCACTTCGCTTCCCTACAACCTTGATTAAAGTTCATGAATTCCAGCTGGGCCTGCCACCACGAGTCCTTCTACCTAATGACACTGCCCCTTTCATCAGTGATTTCACTAGTTTTCAGAACTTTTTCCTGTTTGCCCTTAATAGTCTTTATGCTCTGGATAAATATACAGGTAAATATCCTGAAAGAATACATTAAAATTTCAGTATTGTGGGGTCAGTAGGTGGCATAGTGGTTGGGGCGCTGGAATCGTACTTGGCTTACCATGGTTCAAGTCCTGGACCTGCTGGTTGGAAACTCATGGCAGGCATACATGCATGTGTGCCCAAAATCCTGAGAGGAGCATGAAGGAGAAGGGATTACAGTGTGGGCATCCCCCCTGGGTGATTTTTTACTTTCTGTCTCTCTCTATTTCTCTGGTGAACACACATGCCCTATAGCAAATATCTCTCTTTCAAAAAAAAATCAGTATTGTGTTGAACAGATAGAACACGTACTTTACAGAAGAAAGTTATGATTTTCTATGGGTATTAATTCCATTCCATTAGCAATAATCACTCTTGTTATATTACAGAACCATTTAATGAGCATATTTTGATTCTCACACACATAACCTGTCTTTTGATCTGGAGTCTATATTGACCCTTGAAGTTGGCAAATCAACTGAAACATTTTTTTGTTCCATACACTCACATATATCTCTTATTTTGTTCACTAGAACACTTAACTTTCTTCTCTGCTCTTAAGTATAAAGAAACTAAAGGATTTTCAAGAGAAATGTGGGATTATATATATTAATATAAATTAATATAATCATATTACAATAATTATATATAATTATGTAAAATAATTGACCATTATTAATATATAATATATAATTAGTGATTATTAATATATTTTACTTAACGTGTTATTTTTAATTTTTAATTTTAATTTTATTAGTGATTAATTTTATTAATCACCAATAATCATCAATAATAACAAAACTCCAACAAAGATTTTCAAAGATGGAAGGAAGTCTATTACTCACTTATCCAAGCTTTCTCAATTCAATACTAATAGTGATGGAAAAAGTCTTTCACACTAGCACTTCAAAAGCTGAGTTTCCTAATGAAGTGAGCAACAGGTGATTCTTTCATTGGAAAATTACCATGTCATCCTCATTTTCCAGCTATCCTTTGAATCATTGAGCCAAACCCAAAACATAGTTATACTACTAATATTTTTCAAAGCGAAAATTTTGAATTAAAAGATATAAAAGACGCAAAGTAAACATGAATAAGTTAAGTATATGCTGTTAAAAAGTTTTGCATAGTAAGTTATAGAAATATCCAAAAGTTGCAAGGACTTCATGTGATTGGGGTTTCATCTTATTCCAGTAATGGTTCCATTGTGGTGTGCTTGGTCAGTAGAGACCATTCCTTCATACAATGAGTAACCAACTTCTTTCAGTCTTTGGAAATATGAGAATATTTTTCCCCCAGAAAGCGAGTTGCCAACTCATCATGTTTAATATGCAAGTACAGTGTTTCATTTGGTGAATTTACCATAATTATGGGCATTAGTAACTCATTATGGTCATTACTAATTGTATGATATTGCCAACAATACAACAATGGCATTTCTTGTATACTTTTCTTGCATAATTTATTTTACCAATACATTTAAAATCAGTGAGTCAGATATTGCCAAATAGTATTACCAATAACGTAATAATGACATGCCATGTTTACTTTTCTTGTGATAGTTAATCATTTTTAGCATTAAATTCATAGAAAGGAAATGAAAAAAATTAAAGAGTCATTTATTACCAAGTAACACTGAAACAAGTTTGCGGGAATTCACACGTAATAATCTTGTATCTTTTACAGGTTCATTATCTTTGACTGTATGGAAAACTTTAATGATGTCAGAAATTACGAGAAAGGAAACTTTAGAAGTTTTTTACAAACTTGTTGAAATCTTTAATTCAAAACCTGTGGAAATGATTAATAAAAAATGAACAATTCTAACTTGATGGCAACCAGTACTTTCACAAAGTTAATGTGACTGTAATCATATAACTTTATTGTTTCTGGTGTGTTTGACTTATGTTAGGATTTTGCCCATGCATTCCTAAATTCAAATTAATACTATGATTATTTTACTTAACTAATAATCCTTTTTTGAATTAATTAATTATTAAAATGATTAGAATCTAAAGGAGATTGCATTAAAATACCAAAAAAATACTGAGAAATTAATAAATATATTAAACTTGTATGGCTCGTTTGTTATGTAATTTTATGAAATGTAGAGCAATATCTCATGCTTACTTATAACTAAAATCCAGAACATTTGAAGTAAACTACTGACATTATTTTATTTATTTATTTATTTATTTATTTGTTTGTTTGTTTTTGGAGAGGTTTTTGCTATAGTGCACGTGCACTCGCCAGAAAGACAGAGAGACAGAGAGATAGAAAGTGAGAAATCACCTCCCAGGGAGGATGGCCGCACCACAATCCGTTTTCTTCCATTCTCCTCTCGGGATCTTGGGCACACTCACACAGGCACCCGGTGTGAGTTTTAAGCCACCGTGAACTGTGGTGACTACATGGGAGTCCAGCAACATAGCCATTACGCTAACTGCTGGTCCCCCGACATTATTTTAGTAACTAATTTTCCAAATTTGGGTATGTCTGCTGACCAGACATTTAATAATAGAGTTATCCTGCTTTGGTCAACACTTGATAATGAATACTTCAGGGTCAAATTTGCCACGATTATTTTCTCTTAGGAGAGAGAATGCACTGGTCAGAAGTGGGGATTTCTAGTGGTAACATGAAACTTGTATAGGAAGGTTTGTCCAGAGCTTCATCCACAAAGTCCTTCCACTGACTGTTGGGAAATGAAATGGGATACATTGGATTGAATAGCACCAGCATTGGAGTAGGAAAAATGCAGTTTGAATCTCAGCTCTGTTGTTTGCCAACTGAGTGAGCTGGGGTCAATTTTCTAGTGACCTTCATGCCTCAGTTTCTTTATTGTCATAATGAAGATGATAAAACCTACTTTGAAGATTATCTGAAGAATCAATACTAACATAAATAAAAAGTGGCAGGTACTCTTCCCAACATGTGGTTGGCATCCACAAAGGGCAGCAATCTTCACAAATTGTGCTCAGAGGTGATGCGTGCTCTATTAGTGATACAGTAAAAATATCTATGATGAGTTACGACCTGTTTAATTTGAAACCATGCTGAATTTCCTGATAGTCATAGACAATGTAGTTAAAAACTTTGTAGTAAAAACCCTCCTAAATCTGGTGCCCAAACCATGAAAGACAAGTACGTATCTATGAAATATCTACACAAAACTAAACCTTCAGTATTGTTGAAGACAGACTGCTGAAATAGCAAAATGAACTGGATTAAAATGAGAAAAATCAACAAATCCAATGCAGTGTCCCACTGTCTCCCAATGTCACCTCAGCAAGCAAAGGAAGACTAAGGAAAACTGGGCAGGTAAAGACCCAGTGGAGAGTGACACTAGCAAACGAGCTTGAGGGTGGGATGGAAGACCACCAGAAAGATTCAATTCAATCTTATTCTAAATATACTTAGCCATAAAAAACAATTAGGCCTTGGTATTTGATAGAAAGTGGACAAATATGGAAGATTTATTGCTAAGCAAAGCAAGCCAGACTATGGAAAAGAGGCATTGTATGTCCCCACTTAATATATACTGAATGTCTGCACTCTGTGGCAGAAACTGAAATATTGGGCGGTATAAAACCATGGAGAGCAACTGTGGATGCTAGAGACAGTGTGGGAGGAGGGTTGGAAACAGCGAAGGATAAGAGGGAGAGAATCAAGGAGGAAAAAAGTAAAATATATAAGAAATACACACAAAAAATAACTAAATAATAAATAAAGAAATAAATATACTACAAAGCACCAGGCAGCTTGGGGCACGCAGAGCACCTGCAGGAGGCAAACTTCAAGGTAGGGGCAGGGCTGTTACTTAAAGGGAGGGAGTTTAAAAGGGTAAGCCTAGGGCCAGCCTGTGCCCTGATGATAAAGACAGATGGATTTCACATGGCTGACTGCACAGTTCAACTCCAGACCCAGCAGCTTGAGAAACACCAGATGTGTGTGTGTGCTTGCTTAAAATTCCAAAAGGAGAAATGGTTTGTGGCAGGACCATTCTCCATGAGGGATGCTTTCTTGCTTTCTTCTTTCTCTGTCTCTGGTAAATACATATGCCCTCTGGCAACATTTTTGTTTATTTATTTTATTATTTTATTTTATTTTTTGAGAAAGATTTTTACTAAAGGGTCGTGCGCTCTCTGGAGAGACAGAGAGTGCAGACAGAAAGCAAGAAATCACTGCTCAGGGGCGATGACCATGCTGCAATTCCCTATCCTCCACTCTTCTCTCAGGCTTTTGGGCATGCATACACATGCCCCTGGCATAAGATTCAAGCCACCAGATCCGGGACTTGAACCTCTGTTGACTACATGGCAGTTCAGCAACATAACCATTATGCCACCTGCTGGTCCCAAAATTAAAAATAAAAGTAAGACTGATTTAAAAGATGGCTCATTTCAATTGACAGTCTTTCAAAAGCGTTAACTTCTGAGAGAGAAAAACAAAGCCAAAGGGAATCTGAATACAATCAAACAAGAAGCACAACATAAAGATACTAAAAGGAAGTATGAGAGAAGTTAAGATTCAAGCCACCGGGTCCAGGACTCAAATCCCGGTGGACTATGTGGGATTGATGTGAAGACATCAATCAGCCAGGTATGGGCCTAATTTGGCCTGTTGTCAGTTATTGTAAACAAGATTTTACAGGAAGAGAGGTCTAGAGAACACTGCACTACAGCCTGATATATGGGTTGTGACTGGGAACAGGCAAGCCATGGCTCTTGCAGGTCCAGTTCTTGCTTGCATGAATGTGCAGGTTACTCTTATCACAATGAAGTGCCAGCACATTCTTTCTGAGAAAATCCTATCTAAGCATCCTATTCAAAGATCATTGGAGAAATATTTATCAAACACTGACCTTACTCCTGAGCTGCATCTGAGCTGGTCTGTAACAGTGAACAGATAGAAAATATCTCTATGATTGAGAAGTTGATCAAAGGATGACTACAAAAAATTTCATTCTAATGAAATCAAGAGATTTGAATATATAATAGAATAATTTATCTTCAATCTGGCATCGTGTTTTATTTTATTTTTTATAATATAATTGCATAGAGAAGACCCAAATATCTAAGCAATTCTAGAACCTTGGAAAGAAAAAAAAAGTATTTTTTTTTTTTTTGAAGAGGTTTTTGCTATAGAGCAAGTGCGCTCGCCAGACAGAGAGAGACAGAGAGACAGAAAGCGAGAAATCACCCCCCAGGGGGGATGACCACACCGCAATCCCTTCTCCTCCACTCTCCTCTCAGGATCTTGGGCACACACGCATGCACACGCGCCCAGCGTGAGTTTACGCCACCGGGTCCGGGACTCGAACCGCGGTCAACTACATGGGAGTTCAGCGACATAGCCATTACGCTAACTGCTGGTCCCGAAAAAGAAAGTATTTTAACATTGGTGAGTCCTGTCAGCAGCACAGTATTAAGTCAATAACAATTTTGATGTTATTATTGCCATTAATGATCAAAGTTTTACTTATATTGCCTTAAAGTAGAAGTAGCAAACTTTATTCAAATAAAGGGCCAGCTAGTAAACATTTTAGGTTTTGTGGGCAATTCGGTCATTCAAACACAAAAGAAGATATAAATAATATGTAAACTTGAGTGTGGCCAAAATTTTTTTTAATTGGCAGAGAGCATGTGCATCAACAGAGAGACAGAGGGAGATATGGAGAAAGCACCTTCCGGGGGGGAATAGTCACAATCACACCTTTTGGGGCACACATGCACATGTACCTGGCATGTTTTCCAAGCCACCAGGGCCAGGTTTGAAACTGTATTGGCCGTGTCGGATCTGGTTCCCTTAACCACTAAGCTATGGGGCTGTCCCAGCCAAGTTTTCATAAAATCTTGTTTACAATAACTGACAACAGGCCAAATTAGGCCCATAGCTTGCTGATTGATGTCTTAAAATCTTTTAGACAATATTAAAAATACTAAATATTTAGTGAGGACTCAGCTTGGCCCATTTAAGAATACATTATCACATAATTCTAAGTTCAGTAGAAAATTTCCTTTTATTCTTTCTTTTGGAAAAGCTGTAACAGTCTTTCTTTTTTTAAAAATGAAATATCTGTGTACTGAACAACTATTAAGTATAAAATTAATGCACATATCATGAAGAAAGCAAAATTTTACTTAGGCAGATATTACTAAGAAATATTCTAATATTCTTAGGAAAAATTCTTAAGAAAATTATGGGCAAAAAAAGTTACAGAAGTTCATAAAAAGTAGTGATAACTCTAGATTTGGCTTAGCAGTGTGGTCATCACATAAGGGAAGATTTGTATGGAGGAGATGGCCTAAGGGTTGGAACACATCTTCTTTACACTCATAGTTTCTCTTTCTACATAACCTGTTATATCCTGGATACAGATATTCAAGTAGCAACTGGAAATGGATTGAGAGAAGAAAAATGAAGTGATAAATACAGTGTGAGATCTCAAGTAGTTGTTCAGTGGAGGAGTCTATATCCACCTCTTATTGCCCTTCATAGTCTTTAGTTTTATTTTTCGTATACTAATTTCACATTTCTCAGTTTTACAGGCCTAAAAAATCAATCTTTGAAATAAATAAATAATGAAATGACAAAATGAATCATAGTTAAGAACTAACTGTGGGAACTGGCAGGTGGTGTGGGACTTCCACATGGCCAACTGCAGTTTGGTTTATCATCATTTAATTTATTATTATTATTTATTAAATAAAATTAAATAAAAATTAAAAAAAAATCAACTGTGGACCAGGCTCTCTGACACGTCTGCTTTGCGAATTATCTTAACTTTATAAGATAGGTTCAAATATTACCTTCATTTAAAGATAAGAAAAACTGAGATTTAGAGATATTTAATATAAATTACCTAATGCAGACCAGAAAAGATTTTTGTGGTATTTATATTGAATAAAGAAATGTTTAGGAAATACTTCTTCATGAATATTTTTGTTTCTTTATTGTCCAAGTTTTCTTAATAGAGATAGAATAGGTCCATCAAATGATAAATGGAAGACAAACATGGGTTGGATGTTAGAGATAGTGTATTACTCCAGAGAGTTAGAATTTTATCCCTCTTGGAGTCAATTATTTATAGTACAAAATAGTAACCTTTTGCAGCACATGTCTGAGCCTAAATATCATAAAGATAAGACTTCTCTCTTTCTCTCCTTATGGCTAATACACAAGCTGCTCTATATATGTTTCGAGTCTCACTATTTCATGGTTCTTATCCTGCGATGTACCCTCACGGCATGCCACTGTGAGCAACTAGCAGTGATTATAGTACCCTGTGGAAATGAGGGCATATATAACTGACACTAAGATGTTCTGTAAATAATAAATGATCTGTTCCATGATCAGGAGGAATCTTGTTCTTGCCCAAAAAATGATGTATGGAATGATTTCTCTCTCTCCCCCATCTCTGTATATACACACACACACACACACACACACACAAACACGCACAGATTTACACTTATGTATTTATATATGTGTATATATATATATATCTGTGTATATATTTACATATATATATGCAATTTTTTGCATATATATGTATATGTGCAAAAAAGGAAAAGGAAGTGATTCTATAAGAGAACATAAGGTCAATGGGAACAGATAGCAGACATGTTGGCCAAACTGTATGGTTAACTGGGCAACATATGAAACTCCACTTTATTTTCTTTCAGCATTTCAGTGGACATGATCACAGCTACTGAGAGTTGATGAGTCTTTCAGTAATAACTATAAAAATGCTGTACTCATTTACTCTTCTCTAAATCATTGCAATAGACTGTATGTTTCCAAAATAATTACAAAGCAAAAACAAAAACAAAACCAGAAACCTATCAATAATTCACAGCCACCCACTCAAATCCCTATAAACAGATATATCATTGATCATAAACAACCAACCTTTAACTTGCCAACTTCTTTCTTGCTGAGAGTGGCTCAACATTTACTAGTTCTCCAAAGGAATATTTGTGAAATCCAGGGGATATACAGTTTTATTTTGGACCATAGGAGAAATGGGGATGAGTGGTGACATTTACACTCTGACTGTAATGCCAACATTTTTTTTTCCCTGATGTGCAAAAATGAGATATGCCTTCCGGGAGAATTTTTTCCTATCAACATTTTTTTTTTTTTTTTTTTTTTATGAATTGGGTAAGATAAAAAAGGATTAAGGATGACATAAAAGATTCTAAGCCCATCCTCTTTCTTTCACTCCCCTTTCCTTCGGTTTCTGAAGAATTCTGTGCAAAATCTAGTAGGCAGACAAGACAACAGTGAGAAATGGTGGGAAGGGAGCCATGGCGACCTAGCATGGAGATCCAGAGCCCAAGCAAGTTGAAAGTATACCCACAGACGAGAAGGTCAAGTAGAAGGAAGCAGCACAAAACTGGATAGGAAGGCATTCCCAGGAAAGGGGAGCCCAGCAGAGGGAGCCAGGGCTCAAGGAGTAGGGAGAGAGAATTCATGATAGAGGCCACGCAATGTAACATCAGAGCCCACAGAGTATGAGGCGGGCATTTGTGCAGAAGTGGAAGTAATGGCATAGATAACGAATTGATTGATCTATATGACAAACAAATACGTGTTTAAGGCTAATGGACACCAAGATTTTCACTATTAAAGGATGAAATTGCAAACACGAAAACTGTGATAACTAAAATAATTCCTTGATATTGGATTGGAATTAGATATATTGATGTAAACACATGTTTTTCAAGATAGATACATAGATAATACATAGATAATTAGGTGTGCCTACCAAGAACATCTGCAAGCAGACACATCCCCAAAGTTCTGAGCACATCTACCACTTACTTAGATCTTGACTTCAAGCTACCATTTTTCATCAAATGAAATAAGAGTGCCAAGAAAAATGGCTTTTTCTAGGGATGAGGCAAGTAAAGGAAACAGTAAGCTTAGAATGCCTTGTTGTGCCAGAAGGTAATGAAATGCTCAAAAATAGATATTTTATTAATGGGGGCTTAGACAATGGATATGTTAAAATTAAGGTATTAAAGCCCATTGAGTAAATAAAGAAAGTCAGAATAAACATAGATATAAATAAGCTAATATTGTAAAGTTTAATGAAGAATAGGATATTTATATGGATTCGGAAGGCCTTCTAAAAAATACTCGTGTATCTATAATACATAGACATGTAATGGAAAAATATATATGTATGTATATAATATAAATATAACATATTAAATACTAAGGAACATAAAAATATGTGATGAACAAGCAAAGTAAGCAACACTAGCAAATAATAAAATATGATATCACTACGTACGTAAAGAAAAAAATATGGGCCAGGCCAGCCAGGTGGCAGAGTGGTTTAAGGGGACTGGATCCTACAGAGCTTACTTCAGAGTTTGAGTCTCAGACCACAGGCTTAAAATTTATGTCAGATGCATATGCATATGTACCCCAAATTCTGAGGAGAATGGAGAAGAAGCAATTGCAGTATGGCCATCCTTCTTGGAGGGGCAATTTCTCATTCTCCGTGTCTCTCTCTCCCAGGTGAGTGCACATGCTGTATAGCAAAAATAAAAAATCAAACAAAAATATGGGTCAGTCAGTGGTGTTCTGGTTATGGTGACTGGATCCCACATGGCCAGCTGCACAGTTCAAGTCCTGGACTCCACAATTTGGAAAACACACAGTGCCTGTGCATGCATGCCTGAAATCCCAAGAGGAAAATGAAAGAGAAGACATTGTATTGTGACCACAAACCCTGAAGGGTGCTTTCTCATTTCCCTCACACCCCTGTCTCTCTCCAGCAAACATACATGCCTTACAGAAAATTTTTAAAAAATCCAGTAGGACTACAGTATGAATACTGCTCAGCCATTCATTTCTTGGGTAGTTTAACCTCACCAAAACATCAAGATTTGGTCCCTGCTTTGCTCAAAAGCCTTCTCTATGTTCTCGATTCCAAGTTTGCAAAAAGTATTTACAATGGTCTACTGTACAAGGGCCTGCATAATCTATACTTTACAACCAAGTCTTAACTGCCGGCTTGCCAAAACCCATTATTGCTCTGATTAATCTATTTCTTTTCTTTTTTTTGGAGAGGGTTTTTTGTTTGTCTGTTCGTTTTTTGTTTGTTTGTTTGTTTTTTTGCTATAGGGTGTGTGTGCTTGCCAGAAAGACAGAGAGAGACAGAGACAGAAAGTGAGAAATCACCCCCCCAGGGGGGATAGCCACATCACAATCCCTTCTCCTCCATCCTCCTCTCGGGATCTTGGGCACGCATGCACACGCTTCTGGTATGAGTTTAAGCACTGGGTCCGGGACTCAAACCATGGTCTATTACATGGGAGTCCAGTGACTAGCCATTACGCTAACTGCTGGTCCCTTCATCAATCTATTTCTTTTCACTTTATTTAATAATCTTCCTGTTATTCCAGGAGCAGACTAGGCCTGTTCCCAACCTGTAACTGCTGTGCATATTCATCTTCTTTGTAGGACTATCCCAAAATTCCAGTCTCTAAAATTTCCTTGACTTTCCTAAAGCGATAGTGCAAATATAACACAAAAACATGGAAATCATTTTCAAAGTCATCTTTCATGGATTTTCTGGCTATATTTCCTGTTTATTATTATTAATTATTAAGTAAATTCACAATTATTATAAAGTTTAAAAAATAATTCTTCTAAATCATTAATTTACTGGAATTCTTCATTATTTGTTCTGAACTTCAGGTCACATCTGTGACTTGTTTGTATGTAATTGTTCGGTACGTGTATTTCTTCCTAACAACAGCGTACATATTCTCTGCATCAAGTGAGCCATGATTACCAGCTTTTTAGCTCTGCGACTATAATAGTTGTCCAGAGCTCATTGGAGCCAGAAATCCTCCCCCTTTGTTTCTTTTTCTTTTCCTTCTTCTTCTTCTTCTTCTTTTTTTTTTTTTTTTTTTTTTTTTTTTTAAGAAAGATTTTTCCTATAGGGTGCATATGCTCATTGTAGATGCAGAGAAAGATAGAAAGTGAGAAATCAATCCGCCCTAAGGGGGGATGGTCATCAGTCCCATCTCTTCCATTCTCCAGTTGGCATTTTGGGCATGCACGTCCACATGTGTCCAGTGTGAGTTTGAAGCCACTGGGTCTAGAACTCGAACCATGGTCCACCATGTGGGGGCCCAGCACCTTAAACCACTATGCCAGTTGCTGGCTCCACTCCCCTTTTGTTTCCTAACCAAAAAAAAAAAAAAAAAAAACCATTTCACAACAGAAAATTAAAATACTTCAGTTTTTATCATGACTTAATTACTAGTTAAGATCCTGCCAATTACCATTTCTGATATGAAATAGAGCAATCCATATTGTATTAGAGCCATCTGCAGAAAACCCATAGAGAAAGAGAGATGTTTATTAACATAGCTATCAAAAGTTGAAATAACTGGTAACCTCTCAAAATATTGATAATTCATGTATTACATTTTAAACAGTTCATTTTTAAACTGTTTTAGAAATCTAAATTCTTCATCCAAATTTTTAATTAAAAATCTACTGCTTTTTTTTTTTGGAGAGGTTTTCGCTATAGGGTGCGTGCGCTCGCCAGACAGACAGAGAGACATAGAGACAGAAAGCGAAAAATCACCCCCCGGGGGGATGGTCACGCTGCAATCCCTTCTCCTCCATTCTCCTCTTGGGATCTTGGGCACGCACGCACACGCGCCCGGCGTGAGTTTTAAGCCACTGAGTCTGGGACGCGAACTGCGGTCGACTACGTGGGAGTCCAGCGACATAGCCATTACGCTAACTGCTGGTTCCCAAAATCTACTGCCTATTCCTTGAAATTTTATGAAATTCATCGAGAGAGAATAGCACCCAAAATCCCAGTTAAGATTGAATGCCTTTATTAATTAACTTGTAAGTTACTGAAATTAACCTACAGTGGATGGAAAACATTTAAATTGTTATTGATTTTAATTCAATAATTATTATTTAAACAAGTTAATAACAAATTTGTTTTTTTTTTTTTTTTTTTTTTTTTGAGAGGTTTTCACTATAGGGTGCGTGTGCTAGCCAAACAGAGAGAGACATAGAGACAGAAAGCGAGAAATCACCCCCCAGGGGGGATGGTCATGCTGCAATCCCTTCTCCTCCATTCTCCTCTCGGGATCTTGGGCATGCACACACATGTGCCCGGTGTGAGTTTTAAGCCACCGGGTCCGGGGCATGAACTGCGGTCGACTACGTGGGAGTCCAGAGACATAGCCATTATGCTAACTGCTGGTTCCCAACAAATTTGGTTTTAAAGCACAGACACAGATAATAACAAAATTATGTAAAAACACAAGGCCAAAGAGAAATTTTTGAGAATTCTCTTTTTCAGGAAATTACCATTATGGCTTTTTATTTCATTATAGATTTCCAGAAACATTTAATTTAAAGTATTAAGGATAAATTCCAAAATGATTAGAAAAAGTTTTCTTGCAATTTTAACTTCATTATAGTTTCCCATACAGTGAAAATATTCCTAGAAAAATAGTGCAGATATTTAAAAGGTGAAGGCAAACTTTAAATATTGATCTCAAATATTGAAATTATTTAAAAAGGATGCCAGAAGTTGGCGTAATGGCTATGTTGCTGGACTCCAATGTAGTCAACTGCGGTTTGAGTCCTGGACCTGGTGACTTAAACACACACCAGGCGCATGGGCCCAAGATCCCGAGAGGAGAATGGAAGAGAAGGTATTGTGGCGTGGCCATCCCCCCTGGGGAAGGGGGTGATTTCTCACTTTCTATCTCTCTGTCTCTCTCTGTCTTTCTGGCGAGCACATGCAGCCTATAGCAAAAACCTCTCCCCCCAAAAAAAAAAATTAAAGAAAATTCAATTAAATTAGTATCATGTTCTCATAAGCTCATATGCATATTTAATAAAGCATACAAATGTTTTGCTAATTCAAATGATTTGTTATGCCTTTATACTCAAATTTATAAGATACATAAATAAATAAAGAGAATAGTGGATGATAAATACAGTGATGATTAAAGAAGAAGAAACTTATAAAAAGTAAAGTGCCATTTTCCACAGATCTGACTGCTGCAAATTAAAGTTTTCTAACAGTAATTTTTGGATTCTATGTAAAAACATGAATCCTAATAATGGTTTGTATTGTTTTGTTTTTGTTTCTGCTTGGCAGGATCATAATTTATAGCTCATTGTTCAATTGCTATTTGGCAGTACCCAATTCATGAATTCATTTCTAGTATTTTACTGTGTCATTATTCCAACAAATTAAACTAATAAAAATACACATTGAAGCCACTTTTGCACTGTCTTAAACTAGAAATTCTATAAATCCATTCAGTGTAAAGCTGTGTATTATTTAATGAGAATGATGTGTGCTAATATTTGCTAACCTGCTAATATCCCAAAGGTATATGGTTAGTGAAAAAATATAGCACAGAACATTGTCTAGCAGCATACATTCTCTTTTATGCAAACAACCAGTTTTTACCAAATAATTTATTCATTAATTTGTATTCACTAGGGCATATAATATTTTTGTAGGAGTGAGCCTAAACATTAAAAAAAAATATACATCAAGAATCATGGCATGGGGGCCAGTGGGTGGTATGGTGGTTAAGGCACTGTACTCCCACATGGCTAACCGCAGTTCAAGTCCTGGATCTGGAGGCTTGTTTTATCACTTTTTCTCTCTCAACATCATCATCATCCTCATCATAAAATAGCTTTTCTTTTTTTTCAGATAATTACTTTTTATTCTCATTATTTTTTTAGATATTCAATTACTATACATCATTTGGTTTGTAAAGAAGGTCTACCTAACATGAAATGCTTCTCAGACCAGTCCAGTTGAGAATACTATACATGATATCATCAATAGGTAATAAACCATTTCTGTGTACCACTAATGTCACACCTCTCTATTTGTTCTTGTGCTATCCTTCTCTATGCTCTTCCCTTCTACCCTTATCCCATTCCACACTGTCTTCAGTGTCCGTAGTATTTTCACTGCTTTTATGCCCTCCAATATTTCAATCTCTCCCATAGAGTGTGAATAGTCTATATATATTAAGTGAATACATACGATATCTTTATTTCATAGCCTGGCTTGCTTGACTCAGCATTAAATCTTCCATATTCAACCACTTTCTATCAAATGCCAGGGTCTTGTATTTTTATGGCTGAATAGTATTCCATAGAGTATATTCACCACACTTTTTCAATCCATTCATCTGCTTGTGGACATTTGGGTTGGTTTCATGTCTTAGCTATCGTGAATAATACCACAATAAACATTGATGTGCAAGCGCTTTTCCAACTGAGTGTTCTTTTGTCTTTCAGGTAGATACCCAGAAGTAGGATTGCTGGATCAAATGGTAGTTCTATTTGTAGATCTCTGAGGAACCTCCATATTGTAAGAAAAATTAATTTTCAAAGACATGGTGTTACATATATAAGGTACTGCTTCCTAATTAATTTATAGTTAAAGGGTCATAGTTATAAAAAAAAGAGAGAGAGAGAGTCATCCTTACATGTATGATATTGCCATCCATGATGTACAGGTAATCCCCTGTACATTTGTTCATTTTCTGGAGCAAATTTTTCAAGATATCTGGCTGTCTTAATCAGTGGTATTTTATACATTCCCAGTTTGTCAAGGTAGTGCCAAGGGTTAATTATGTACTTTTCATTTTCTACATTGTGTCACTGAACTCACTAGGGCTCTTTCCACAGAGGGGGATAATCATCTGAGATATTAGATGTTCCTGTTAAAGAAGCAGAAAAGAACCAACTATTATACAAGTCCAGGAAGGACTAAAAGCCATTGTGTATGAACTGCAGTTGGTTATGACAGGACTTTTACTGAGAAGTGGAGGAAGAAGTTAAAAATTTTTTTACACTGCTGTCAATCAATCAACACCTTTCGTTCCCTCCCCTGGTAAGAATAGGGTGGAGCTAAGAATGTTCTGTCAATGATAATAGCACGCTTCCTTTGCTGATTATTTCAAATAAACAATGTTGATTATGAATCAGACTCCATAATTTTTACTAAGACTTTCTTCTTTCTAAATATATTTCTGTCTTTGTAGTCTGACTGTCTCTTAATATTAACTGCAATGATAAATTTTATGTCTTTACCATGGTATTTGTATTTCAAAGAAAGATGGCTGTCAATCCAAATCAATCTGTAATGTGAAGGATTTTAGAAACATAAGATAATAAGCAGCTCTAGATAAAATTTAGAAAACATTTTGGAAATATTTGGTAATTCTCAAGATCTCTTTTCAATTTCAGTTCACGTGCATGCTTAGACGTGTATGTCAGACTCGTTAACCCAAACTCCACATTAGCAGGTACTGAACTCAAGACTCAAACACAGGTAGTTTTTTTTTTTACAGTTTACAAAATAAAAGACAAAGAGCAATAAAAAAGGAAAAGGAGAAAAAGCTAATGCAAGGATAGAGAATTGCCTTGCCTCCACTAAGAGCATAGGTGCCTACTGCTACCATGGGACTAAGGAGGAACATTCTGAAAAGATCTCAGAACCCCTGGACTTGAAAGATGGAAGTGAAAATCATTTACTCATCTGCTGCCCCCATTCCTTGGTCAAAGGCGATCCAGTGTATAAAAAACACTTTCCTGCTATTCTGGCTGCACAAGCCTGAGAACCAAACAGCTTTCAACAGGTACTTTAACTAGCAGCAAAGGTGTAAATGCCTAGGATAGATTTGACTAGGATAGGTATGATAGTCGTTAAAAGGAAAGACTGAAATTAAGTTTTCAAGTTATATCTGCATAAGGCAAGTCAGAAGCCTGTGTGACACTGGTGCTAGCAGCAGCAGTTGCAGTTGGAGGAGAGGCCAAGAGGTTTCAGAATGATGGACAGGAGACAGTAATCCAGAAGCAGTGCACTATGACCTGATTTATGGGCCATAATTGGGACTAGGTGGGCTGTGGGTCTTGTAGGCCTAGCCCTTCCCCGTATGAATGTACTGTGTTTAATAACAATGAGGTGCCAGAAAACTCTTTCCAAGAAATTGGTGTCCAAGCTTCAGACCTAATTAGACAGACACTTAGGGAACAGTAACCTCTTTCCTGGTGCCACATAACAATGATCTATAATGGTGAATAAGGTAGGAAAGTGTTGATTTTTAGATATTGGACAAAATATTACTTAAAATGCAAACTATAGAGAAAGATGAATTTTACCTTCAATTGGACTTTTTGTAACTTATATTTTATTGTCATAGAAGAGAGCTAAACACATAGGCAAGGCTAGGAGACTGCAAAGAAGAGAACCCTGGCTGTGGGTAGGGAGGGTTTCATGTACTTTATTAGGCCAAGAAGTTATTTCTGTAGTTTTAATATTGTTGCTATTATTGTCTTAGTCTTTTAGAAAATACTGCCATTATTACCTCTCAGAACTCAGATGGCCTTTTAAAATAATGTGACTCTTGTTGTTGTTTTAATCTGTTTGCTTTTCAAGAAAGAGAGGAGACAGATACTCTGGACAAGGTCTCATCATGCCTTGATCCTTTCTCAGGACTCCCAGGCAGCCAGAACCACAGGCACACATGGCACAGTCAGGACAACCTGGGGTCTGTACCTGAGCCTCTCATATGGCTTCATGATTATGTGGAGTCCTGCTGCCTGAACCATAATAGCTTGTGGGAGAGACTTTAAAGATTTTTTTTAATCGCTAAAGAGTATATGTGTTCATCAAAGACAGAGAGATAAAAAGAGAGAAAACACCTGCCAATGGAGAACAGTCATGCTACAATCTTATCCCCTCTATTTCTCTATCCCCTCAAGATTTGGGGCATGCATGCACATGTGCCCAAACACACAGTGTGTGTTTCTTTGGTTTTGTTTTTGAGAGTTTTTTTTTTTTTTTTTTTTTTTTTTTTTTTTGCTATAGGGCACATGTGCTCTCCCGAAAGACAGAGAGAGACAGAGAGACAGAAAGCAAGAAATCACCCCCCATGTGGGTGGCCACACCACATTCCCTTCTCCTCCATTCTCCTCTTGGGATCCTGGGCATGCATGCACACAAGCCTGGCATGACCCACTGGGTCCGGGACTCGAACTGTGGTCGACTACGTGGGAGTCCAGTGACATAGCCATTATGTCAACTGCTGGTCCCCAAACAGTGTGTTAAGCTACTAGGGCCAGGAATCAAACCACAGTTGGCAATGTGGGAGCTTGCTTCCCATGCACAGTACTTACCTGTTCCACTTCAGGGTCAACCCTAGACCAGCCTTTCAAACAACTTTTTTTTTTTTTAATAGATTTTTGATATAGGGCACTTGCGCTTGCCAGAGAGACAGGGAGAGACAGAAAGCAAGAAATGAGAAATAACCACCCCCTTGGCGGGGAGGTGGCCATGCCACAATACCTTCTCCTCCTATGTCTTCCCAACCCTTTGCCCTGACAATGATGGGCAACTAATGCAATGGTTTCTGTTTTATTATCTATTATGTATTTTTTGTTTGTCTCGTAAATATAGTGATGTATCTCTATATATCTATGACTGTGTCTTATATATTTTTTGGCACCCTACGTTTTTCACTTAATTTGTTCTGGAAAGTTACCATATACACTTCTATATGAGGTATTTTGCATTGTAACTTTTTAAAAAACAGTGTATTTATTTATTTATTTGTGCTAACTACTTAGTACTTAACTGTGTGAATGATTAGTAGTTTATTTGACTAATTTTTTTCCCAGTACATGAGTGGTCCTAGATATTGTCTTCCATACCCGCAACTCTTGCCCTTATCTAGAAGGTTACTTTGTTATAGAAAGTGGGTCAAGAAAGTGACTTCTGTCCTGGCAGATAACTCCAGCAGAGTTTGAGTGGGACCCCAATAGCACCAGAACCTAACAAAGCAGAATAACCTTGTGAAAGTGGAGAAAACTAAATTCATTGGAGCCAAAATCTACAAAGAAGCTAAATAGGGCTGTAGCCTGGTAAAATGGAAGGTTTATACATGATGAAGAGTCTCTAGCCTAACAACCAAAATGCCAAGAATATAATCAATATCATCAGGAATAAGAGACAGACAAACCACAATTTGATGAATAAGCCAGTGGGACTATCTACCTAGGATTTTGAAACAACCATCATAAAAATGCTTCTGTATCTAATGGACATTTACAGAATACTTTGTCTAACAATAATAAAATACAAATTCTGTTCAAACACCCATGGGGCAGTCATAAAGACAGACTATATCCTGGACAGTAAGACCAAACCTTAAGAAACTTGAAATAATTAAAATCATAGTATGTTCTCTGATCATAATAAAATCAAACTAGAAATTGAGAACAGAAGGACAACAAGAAAATCCTTCAAGAAACAAAATGAACAAGCAAATGTTAATTGCATTTCTTTATACTGACAGGTGGAAACAAATTATTTTAAAAAAATAGTACCATCTACAATCACTCTAAAGAAAATTAAATACTTCAGTGGAAGCATGCAAGGGATCTGTATGATGAAAATTGCAAAATGCTGATGAAAGAAATAAAATAAACTCCAAATTCTTGTAAAAATATAACTACCATTTTCATGGTTTGTAAAACTCAATATAGTAAAAATGTCAATTTTCCTTCAATTTACCACTTTAACACAATTTCTATCCATATCTCAGCAAGATTTTTTTCTATCTATAAACAATCTTATTGTAAAATATAGAGAGAAAATGAAAGACCCTAGAATAACTAAAAACTAGAAGAATAAACTAGAAGAAATTATTCTTCCTGGCTACTACATACCCACAGCAATCAAGGCCCTGTGGTGTTCTTGGAAAAATAGACACATAAATAAATGAAACAATATAGAAAAAAAACAGAAATATATACATGCAAATATACCCAATAAATTTTTGACAAAGTTGCAAAAGCAATTTTTTAGAGGAAGAATAGTTTTTCAATAAATTTTACTAGAGCAATTAAACATCATAGGCAAAAAAAAAAAAAAGAAAAAATCATCAATCTAACTCATACACCATACACAATAAATCAAAGTAGATCAGGAATGTAAATGTAAAATATAAAACTATAATATTCTAGAAAATGAAAAGGTTAAAATCTTTGGAACTTAGAGCTAGGCAAGGAGTTTTTGACTTGATTTCAAGGATATAATTTATAAAAAGAAAATTGATATATTGGATCTCAGCACAATTCCTAAGTTTTGTTCTATGAAAGATCCAGTTAAGAGAATGAAAAGTAAACTGTAGACAGGAAAAGTATTTGCAAAGCACAAAGCCAACAAAGGACCTATATCCAGAATCTAAAAAGATTTCTCAGAACTCTGCAATAAGTAACCCAATTAGAAAATGGGCAAAAGACATGAACAGATATTTCACAGAAAAGATACTGATAACCCCATGCAAAACTGTTTAACATTCTTGGCCACTGAAGAAATAAGAATTCAAACCACAGTAAGATATCACTGCATTCCTATTATCAATAGAATGACTAAAGTAAAAAACAGTGATAACACAAATGCCAGTGAAGATGTGGAGAAATCAGATCACTGTAATTGCTGGAGTGTACAACCACTCTGGAGAGTAGCTTGACAGTTATTTTTAAAACTCAAAAGGCACCTTTTTTTCAAAATTGGGGCATACATGGCTCAGCACCTTCAGAAATATGCCATTTTTGCCTGCATGTGTGTATGAATATCAAGGGCCTTAGAGCATTTGATGTGGTGGTACAGGTAGTCCCCAAATGTGTGAATCAGATAGATGCTGTCTTGAGACCTGGTGTTGGTGTGGCCAAGGAACAGATCTGAGGTGATGTAGCCAATTTTACCCACAGCAGCGTCTGTGTCTTTCAGCTCCAGAGGAGGTTCCCTGTGGCTAAAGAGGACCTGGGAGGCTGTGTGTCTGACTCTGTGTCCTTCTTTGAGCTCCTGGATGAATACCAAGGACCACATTGTCATTGCACCAATGCCTAGAAAAAAGAAACGAAGACTATCTTAGAGAAGATGTTTTCATCCTGCTAACTCTTGAGAGCAAGAGGAGGAAGCAGCTAGGTACTGAAGGCTGGAACACTTGCTACTGGATAGTGGTAGCTTTGAATGTTGCACCTTTTCAGGTTCTTAAGGAATTCTTTGTTTTGGTTCCATTTTGTACATGTGTGGAAAAAAATATGCAGAAATGAGCTATGTTTGCAAGGACATCATGGCTCCCAAGAATTAAAAAAAAAAAAAAAGAAAAAGAATTTCACTTGATCAACTTAACTCTTCTTTCATCTTCCATCACCTGCTCCTCATCCCTTCTATTCCCTTTTCCAAGTTATTTTGCTTTGCAAAATGTTACTGGTAATGAATTGCTGGATAAAGGAAGCTTAATCTGTTTTCTCATAAGCATTTGAGTTCAAAATCCTGTATCTAAAGATATATGTTTGGGGTCATTAATAAAGAAAATCTTTCTACCTAAAAACAAAAACAAAGCAAAACAACTCAAAGTGAAATTACCATATGACCTAGCAAGTGTGCTCTTAGGCATACCTCCCAAAGAAATGATAGCTTCTTTTCTCACAGAAAATTACACACAGATAATCACTGCACCATTATTTATAATGGTCAAAAGCACAGAAGTCCTTCCATGAATGAATGTGGTACTCAGCAATAGAAAGAAACAATTAGAATTGGCTCTGTAGTACACCAGTAAGTTGATCGGGAAATCTGGATTCCACATGGCAACTGTGGTTCAGATTCCCAGCCCACTCAGCCTGAAACACACTGAGCATGTGCCTGAGAACCTAGAATCTGACATACTGGAGGAACAGAGGAAAGGCATGACCAGACCCTTTGGAAGGTGTTCATCTCTCTCTCTCTCTCTCTCTCTCTCTCTCTTTCTCTCATGCATGTCCACATGCTCTATGGTGAATGATTAAAAAAATGTTAAAAAGAAATGAACTACTAATGCATGCAGTAACTACTGAGACATGCGCCACAGGTTTCATTTTAGCCTTTTCACCTCACCACACTCCTGTACTTGCATCCTCTTTCTCTGATGATAAAAATGATGGGTACATTGCAGTAGCTATTAATACATGCAATTTTCTCAAGGAAACTATTCTGAATGAAAAAAGAAGCCAATCCTAAAAGGAAACAGACTGCATGATCCCATTTATAGAATAATTGTGAAACAGCAGTATTGCCATGAACAGATTAATTATTGCCAGGAGTCATGGCAGGTAAGGGATAGCATGAGTATGGATATAAAGAGATAGGATGAGGGAGTCTTGTGATGGTACAATTAATCATCCTGATTTTGGTAGTGAGCCAGTATTAATAGCCTGATTAACCTTGTTGACATTGGGGGGGTTTAGGTGAAAGGTTGCTTGGATCCTCCCTGTACATTTCTTTGTATCTTTCTATGAATCTGTAATTATTGCAAAGAGACAAAATTTTTTTAATGTGAGAACATGTGATGTTTTTCATATATATGTATACATCTATATATCTATCTATGGTTAAACTTTCCTGTAAGGGTTGTAATATTTTGCCCTGTCACCAGTAATGAAGGCATTAAGTTGTTCAGGTTTTTGCTAAATCCAGAATGGAGACATGGTGTCTCAGTATTCATTTGCATTTTTTCTTATCATGAATATATTAGCACAAAGAATATAACTGTCAAAGCAAATTCACATGAATCATAAAATTTTCCCAGCACCAATCTTAACTAATGATTTAAGATACAAGCAAGAAGCAGACATAGATAGAATTTATTTTTAGAGGGCTAGAAATGTTCAGACTCTGCATCTTAATTGTCTTTTTCTCTTACAGTAATATGCATTTTGAATCTGGATTAACAGGCAAGGTTTGAACAAAGTACACCAATACTTTGGTCTCAAAGGCAGCAATTTCTGTTTTGGGGCTCCCCAGTTTTAAGTTTCGTTACTTACACAGATTTAAAAAAATCCTTACATGATTAACTTTCATTCCCAGATTTTCCCCATGAATATATAAAATATCTGTTTATTTGTAATAAGTGATCTTAAACAGGCCTGGTATAAGCTATCTGACAAGAAGCATTTTTGTAGAGTGAATTTCTGTTATTATTCTGCCATTAGCTTGTTTATAAGGAGATCTGTTACAGGTTATTGACATATGCATAAAGAGGTCTGGTCTAAGTCACTCATTATCCAATGCAGTCTGCTTAGGGATGAGACACAGGCCTGCTGTTAATTTTCTTCCAATGAATAATGCTGAGATTTAAAAAAAAAAATTAAGTGACATTTGAATGTGTTTCACAAACTTCCTTTTCATATCTTTTACCTTTTTTTCTTTTTAAATTTACCATGGGTCACATGTATTTGCCAGAAACAGAAAGAAGGAAAGTGAGAAAACAACCCCCATAAAAAATGGTCATGCTGCAATCCCTTTTAGTCCATTTATCCCTCCTTTTGTGATTTTGGCATGCACACGCACACACATACACACAACTGGTGTGTTTCTCAAGCTGCGGAGTCTGGGACTCAAACTGCTGTTGGCCATGTGGGATCCAACCACCTTAACAACCATGCTAGGTCCCTTTTGTGTAATTTTTGTCTTTTACGTTTTTCATTTGATTTGTAAGATTCTCTCAAATGAAAATGATATTCTTTACCTTTGATTGCAGTTATTTTCTCCCATTTTGTCATTCTGCTTTTTATTTTCCATATATATGTATGCTAACCCATATATACACAGAAATCTACATTTATTTCTCTTTCAACATGTGTACACAGTAAGCATGAGTTTATAACGATATCTCTGACTTTAAGCCAGCACCACATGATTCTTTTTAGTCTTCTTGCCTCACCACACTCCTGTACTTGTATCTTCTATTTCTGATGACGATACTCCTGTCTCTTATTATCTGGTAATGGAGCTGTTTTGTTCAACTTAGCATACAGGCAATATATTTTCAGAATTGCTACCCTGTATTCTATAGAAAGCAAACAAGTTTGATCGACTGTGTATATCCAGTGGTTTTAATCTCATGGCATCCAGACGATTTCATAAAATTACTTGGGTCCACAGCCACCCTCATTTGTGAGGCATGAATTCATAACACACTCGTAACACATTTGATACCATTTGTCACAGTCTGCGTTTCATTCTGGATTTCCCCACTACAACTAAGAAAAAGACCCATTGCCCAGGTGGGCCTCTAGATTTGGAGGCAATGTGTACCTCACTGGGCATGCTACCAGGAACCGTTTATGAAGTGACCAGAAAAGCTGCTAATTTCAGTGGGGCCTAGAACAACAGAATACTCTGTCACAAGTGAAGATGCCATGCAATCTGCTCCTGTCACTTGAATCTGATGACCCAATTGAATGCAATGGTATTTGAAGTACCAGAGGAAGGTAGGGGTATCAAATGGAGCCTTTGGCAGACCCCTGCATTTGAATTACAGTCCAGGCTCTTGGGGTTTTGTTTTAAAGTATTTTGGTGCTATGCAGGTACTGACTTTCCTTTTGAGAAACATTGTTGTCATTGGTACTTGTGTTTATGGATCTGCTTGTAACAAGCAGATCCATTCTGTTTTCTCTGTCTCATGCCTGACTTCTGGCTTCATCAGCAATTTCATAGGACCAGTCGACTGAGAGAAAATAATTAAGTTTGATTTATAGATAACTTCTGCATAATTCACAGGAGCTAATTGATGGAACAGAGTAGAAATAGACCCATGATGTGAAATTCCCTGATCTTATCATGTTCTCATAACTCTTTTTTTTTTTTGTTTTTAAGATTTTTGTCAAAGGGTTTGTGTGTTTGCCAGAGAAGAGAGAGATGGTGAGAAGGAAAGTTAGAAATCACCCTTCGAGGGATGGCCATGCCACAATGCCTTCTCCCTCATTCTCCTCCTGGGATTCTGGGCATGTACTCACATGTGCCTGGCGTGATTCTCAAGTCACCAGTTCCAGGACTTGAACCGTCATCAGCCAGGTGAGGGTCCAATGCCTTAACCACCACACTACCTTATGGCTTCACCATATTCTTATAACTCTTAAGTAGCTAGAATGTTCTTGTGTGCACAGGGAGTGGAGGGAGGTACCAGGATGCAAACTAAAGACCTTCCCTCATAGGTCCAGTTTTGTTACTGTTGCACCAGTTGCATTAATTGTAATTGATTGTTTTCCATCTATGACTTTCCCTATATCTTCATTTAATTCAAAACATCTGTCCAGGCAGTTGGCTCTGTGCCTGGAATCTGAATGCAATCAGGCTATGAAGCCACTAGATGATGCTAGATAGCTATATACTTCATTTTCTTGTACTGCAGCTTCCATTTATACTTTGGAGGAAACCCAAAACTCCACAGCAAATCTAGTGCTAGATTTCAATAAGAGTGGACCCTATCCAATTTAGACACCTGTCATTTCTCAGCCTCAAGTGAAATAATCCTAACTCTCCATTCAGTCCAAGTATATGAGATAGTTTATGTCATCCAAAAATAAAATGTAACTGTTATATCTGACAATGTGACAAAGATGTCTGGCAGATCACTATGTTTTATGCTCCTCCTGTCAGTGATATATATAAGAACAAACTTTTCCAAATTTTCCCCACCAAGTCACTCTCTCTACCACCCACATCTTGGTGGTCATCTGTTTGCATAAATGGTATATGAGATAGAATAATGTTTATAACTTTGGGCCCTACATATTGAGAAGGAAGTTGTGCCTCCTTTAATCTCCACAAAGTCTTTTTATTTCGCAGAGGCAGACAATGGAGAGACAATGACAATAGTGAAACTGCAGATGAAAGGATCCCGTGCCCCTCAAAGACAAAGGAGGAAAGTCCCTAACATTTAGGAACATATTCTGATATGTTAGGTGAGTGCTAAATAATAAAAGTCATACAAAATTAAGTCATTATAATTTAGAAATTTATTTGTTAAACCAACTAGTGTCACTCTAAGTGATGCTGACATATTTTTTTCCCCATAAACCAAATTCAAGATAAATATTTATTGAATACCTACTGTTCTCCAAGAAGAGTATTATGTAGTACAGGAGCCTAAAGATGAATATAATAAATTTCACACTTGTAGAGAATTAGTCAGATACTAAAATAACTATCACATAATAACCAGATAAGAACCATAACAGAATTATATAAGTGAGCTTTTAGATGGAAATGTGTCTATATATAGCAATGATTGTAAAAATGGACAGTTTTAAATAGTGCTCAACTCTTTTTTGTTTTGTTTTATATGTTTTTTATTTCAATTTATTTTATAGATTCGATCTCATGTCACTTAGCTTATAAAGTGAATATTCCAACATCTATACATTTCTCACCAGTCCAGCTGAGAATACCATACACATTATATTCAACAGATAATAACCCATTTCTTTGTCCCACAAATGCCTTGCCTCTCTATTTTTCTGCTTAATGTCCTTCCTCAGACTCTTCTTCTTCTTCTACCCTCTTCCCACACTGTATCTGTTATTTTTAACCATTTTCTATGTTTCTATATCCTCTAGTCATTCAGTTTCAACTATAGAGTGAGGACACTCGGTATATATTAAGTGGAGACATACAATGTCTCTCCTTCATAGCCTGGCTTACTTCACTCAGCAGTAAATCTTCTATATTCATCTACTTTCTGTCAAAAGCCAGGATCTTGTTTTTTATTTTATTATTTTTTTAATGGCTGAGTAGTATTCCATAGAGTATATGTGCACCGTTTTTCAATCTATTCACCTGTTCATGGACATTTGGGTTGGTTCCATGTCTTAGCAATTATGAATAATGCTGCAATAAACATCTATGTGCAAGCACTTTTCCAACTAAGAATTCTTCTTTAGGTAGATACCAAGGAGTGAGATTGCTGGATCAGATGGTAGTTTCATTTGTAGATCTTTGAAGAATCTCTATATTATTCTCCATAGTGAATGGACCAATTTACATTTCCACAAGCAGCATAGGAGAGTTCCCCTTTCACCACACCCCCACCAGTGCTTATCATTTTTTTTTTTTTTTAATCTTAGTTGTTCTGACTGGGGTTAGGTGATATCTCATTGTGATTTTGATCTGCATCTCCCTTATAATGAGGGATGTTGAGCATTTTTTTTTTCATATGCCTTTTGGCTATTCATATGTCTTCCTTAGGGAGTGGTTTTTTCAATTCATTCTCCCATGTTTGAATAGGGTTGATCACCCTTTTTCAGGAAAGCTGCTTATGTTCTCTGTGTATTCTGGTTATCAGTCCCTTATATGATGCATAGTTTATACAAATATTTTCCCATTCTGAGGGCTGTCGATTCACACTAATTACTGTGTCTTTTGCCATGCAGAAACTTCATAATCTGATGTAATACAGCTTGTCTATTTTTGGTATTATCAGCTGTGTTTTGGGGTCTCATTTAAGAAATCATTGCCTACCCTAATGTGTCCCAAAGTTTCCCCAGTGTTTTCCAGCAGCAGTTTTATAGTTTGAGGTCTTAGGTTTAGATCTTTGATTTACTTTGAGTTGATTTTTGTCAATGATGAGAGGTAGGGGTTCAGATTTATCTTTCTGCAGGTGGATATCCAGTTTTTCCAGCACAATTTGCTAAAGAGGTTTTCCTTTTCCCACTGAATTGACTGGTACCCTTTGTTAAAAATCAATTGACTGTATATTTGGAGGTTTATTTCTGGGGTCTCTATTCTGTTCCATTGGTCAACGTGTTTCTTTGCCAATACCATGCTGTTTTGATTATCACAGCTTTATAGTATATTTTTGGGTCAGGGAGTGGGATGCTGTCCACTTTTCTTGTGCAGGATTTTTTGGGCACTGCAAGGTCTGTTATGATTCCAGACAAATTGTATGATTGTCTTTTCTATATCTGTGAAGAATGTCTCTGGTATTTTGATTGGGATTGTGTTAAATATGTAGATTAATTTGGGTAGAATTTCCATTTTAATTATATTAATTCTTCCAATCCAGGGACATAGGATGTCCTTCAAGTTTTTTGTGTCATTTTCAATTTATTTTCTTGGCTTCTCCTAGTTTTCCTTGTGGGGGTCTTTAACTTTTTTGGTTAGATTTATTCCTAGGTATTTTATACTTTTTGTGGCTATGGTAAATGGAAAAATTTATTTTTCAGTTCTATCTCAGTCTGTCTCTTGTTCGTATATAGAAATGCTATAGACTTCTGTATGTTGGTTTTGTATCCTGCAACTTTACTGTATTTATTTATTACTTCCAGGAATTTTTTTCATGGATACCATTGAGTTTTCTACATACAAAATCATGTCATCTGCAAATAGAGATAATTTCACCTCTTCTTGTTCTATTTGAATGCCTTGTATTTTATTCTCTTTTCTTATTGCATTTGCAAGGACTTCCATTGATATATTGAAAAGGAGTGGAGAAAATGTGCATGTTTGTCTTGTACCAGTTTTTAGCAGAAAAGTTTTCAGTTTTTCCCCATTCAGGATGATGTTCATTCTTTAGTTTTCCTGAAACAGCACTCTCTTCAGAGTTTCTTAAAGAGCTGGTCTGGTGTTGGCAAATTCTTTCAGGTTTTATTCATGTGAGAAGATTTTAATCTTTTTTTTTTTTCCCATATGAAGGGTAATCTTGCTGGATATAATAATCTTGGTTGAAATTGTTTCTCTCTTAACACTTTCAATATGTCTTCCCATTCTTTTCTTGCTTGCACTGTTTCTGTTGAAAAGTCCAGTGTCAGCCTGATGGGATGACCTTTGTAAGTCATTTGTTGATTCTCTTTTGCCAATTTTAGTATCTTGTCTTTATCTATGATTTTGGCTAGTCTGGCTAAGATGTGCCTTGGGAAGGATCTTCTTGGGCTGATTCCATTTGTTCTCCTTTGTATTTCTTGGGTCTGGATGTTTGAGAACTTCTCTAGATTTGGAAAGTTTTCTTTCAGAATTTCATGGAATAGATTTACCATGCCCTTAATAGATTCTTCACCTTCCAGGACACCAATTATTAGGATGTTTCGCTGTTTAATGGAATCTAGTATTTCTCGATTTCTCGTATATTATCCTTATTTTTTTTTGTTGCTGTTATTTTTCTCTCTCTCTTTTTTGTCTTGGTCAGAGGTTTTACCTTCTATGTTGGAGAATCTATCTTCAGCATGGTCTAATCGGCTTTTAATACTTTTGAGAGTGTTTTTGATTTCCTGTATTACAGCCTTCATCTGTAATAGTTCCACCTGATTCTTTCTTATAGTGTCTGTGATGGTTTAGCAGAATGAAAAAGACTTTTCAGAAAGAAAGAAAGAGAGAAAAACTGGTTATATTAAAAGTATCAAATTTCTAAATAACAAAACTTCTCAACATTAAAATTTATATCTACAATTTAATGGAGCAAGACTGATTCATAAATCTGTTTAAAAATTCAACCTAGAATTCATTATCCAGCTAAATTAGCAAATGTCCTGATGGGATTAAGATGTTTGCAGACTGCAAAGACTAACAAATTGTGTCTTCCATCAACTCTCTAAGAAAAACGCTGACAGTTGAGCTGTACCTATATTGGAAAATAGCCAAAAAAAAATTAATAAAATAAGATGCAAGAAAGTAGATATGAAAGGAAAGTTTGTTTTCTCTACTAATTACATCTGTGATTTATTTCCCCTCCAGTTTATTAGACTCTTTATAGAAAGAAATATAATTTACATTTTATTTCTAACTTGTCTAAATTTTTTCATTATATATCATACATGTTCAAGAATTACTTTTTATGATTGAATGTTTAAAAAATGAGAATAAATAATAAAGATAATAATCTGAAAAAAATGATGAAAAGCTATTTGGTGATGAGGATGTGTATGGTAATGTCTTTGTCTTGACTAATACGCACGGTAATCATGCTGGAAAAAGAAATGAAATACACTGTAAATATATATGAAATTAAATGTAATATAAAATTATAATAATAATAAATTAAGTGAAATTTAAACAGAGGAACAAAATTCAACTAAAGCAAGCCATAATTATTAATAAAGACATGAATAATGTAAAGAAAATAATTACTTTCTATTGTTTAAAATATTTTAAAGAGAAAAGCTGTGGTTCATATTGACCTATAAAGAACTTTTTGCAGGACACATAAATTTATAAGCAGTATATTACATAGGGAACAAACAAGACCTGTAGATGCTGATAGCATTTGGTTTAAATCCTACCTCATAATGTCAGGACATTTACTGTCAATGAGACAGATGATTTTTAGAATTTAATGAGATAAAATGAGGAAAACTTAAGTCTAACCTGTTACAGAACTCCATAAATAATATTTACTAAAAGACTTTTCTTAAAGAGGTAGTTGGTTGATATTTATATTGAATAAGTATGAAAAATACAAGCTCAGAAAATAAAGTGTTTTAAGACAAAGACAATTTATTGTTGTACTTTTGATCTTTTATTTCTAGAATGATAGCAAAAGGAACTGTTTTTCAGGGAAGAATTACGATTAAATTGAGCTTTATAGTTATTCATCAAATAGTTCACATAGTTGCAATTTTTGTTTTCAATTACTTATAAATTTAACCTCTTGAAAAATTAAGACTTTTTAAAAAATTATCTCATTCTATAATCAAGAATGAACACAAAGAGCAAGGGAGGCTAAGTCCCCAGGAGACAAAAATTGCAAGTATAACAACAATTTAAAAATCAACAACATTTTCAAAATTTAACCAATGAAGGGCTGCTAGTCTTGTGAAATTTTAAAAAAACAAACTAAAAAAAGCACAAAGTCTTCTATTATTTTTAGTAAAAGTTAATTGCTCAATATGTGTGAACAAGCCATTTTTTACATCTATTCAATCAATCACAAATGTAAAAAAGTTTCAGCGAACAGGTTTTTCAAGCCAACAGTACCATACATCCATCTTCAAACTTCCTGAGTCAATCAATCAAGAACAAACTCTTTCTAATAAACATGACTGGAATGCTAGAGTGTAGTCCACAACACTAACCAAGTAGCCACTGTACTACTGATGATTTAACACAAGTAAAGACCTGAACGTAAATGCCTTCTGGAACTCTGTACTTGTAAGACTGCTTGCTATCTGAGATCAATAGCCTTCTCTGCTCAGAGAGACTTGATTGGGCGTCTTAGCTCCATAGTCCTCTTGGAAGTAACAAACTTGATAGGTTCTTATTTCAGATACCAAGCAGCAATCTCATAATCTTTGGAGAGTTGCTATGTAAACATTAAAAAATATTTAATTTTATTATTATTATTATTTTAATTTGCTATAGGGCTCAGGCACTCATCAAAGAGAAAGAGAGAGAGAAAGTGAGAAGACAAGTTGCCAGGTCTGGAACTCAAACTATGGTTGACTCATGTGGGAGTTCAGCACTCAACCACCATGCTACCTGTGGGCCCCTAAAATATTTTAATATAGTGACTGAATTTAGGATATCGATGGAAACATTTATAAAAAATAGCATTTAGTAACTGTTTTCTATAACTCATCGTCAGTTAAGATCTTGATCGTGACATCTTCCCTACTTCCCTGGCTAATAACTTCAACCATCTGTGGCAGTTGTCAGAAACAGGATGAAAAACTGAGTCACAGAGGTCAGTTGTTACTATGGTTACAATTCCATTTTAGTTCATGAGTATGGCAAGAAAATGAACTCCTCTATTGTCCAATAAAAATCCAGGACTTAAAACAGTATTGGGGGTAAGAAATGCAAAGTAATACAAATCTCTTAAAATCTCTGATGTATCTATTTTAGTCAAAGATGAGACCAATAAGACAATATCCAAAGATTACCCTGAAGTCCTCAGACTTTCATGACTGCATATGTGTATGTGTGTATGTGTGTGTGTGTGTGTGTGTTTGTGTATGTATATGTATATGCACTTTTTCCCCTTAAAATCAATAGCTCCTCCTTTTTTGTTTGGACCTTTTATTGTGTTTCTCATCCTTGGAGACAGATGTCAACCCTATTTAGTGTCTATCTACTTTTGTCTGACCTATTATTAGCAATGTCCAAAGATATAACATTTGCCCATGAGTAGTTCAATAAGCCATCAAAGTTATTGGAAGGTCATTTTACATGCTAAAAATGGAATACAATTCTAGGTAAGTATAATAATCTTGTTCCCTGAAAATAACTGCATTTGGTATAACATTTTGCTAGGTTCTCAATGAAGGGAGAACATTGTTTCTAACACTGTTTGTCAAGTCTGGTGCTTAATACTCTCTAAAAAGTTTAATTAATAGTTATTTCAACAAATATAATGTTAAGAACATATGAAAAAATTATGTTTTTGAACAGGTCTGAATTTTGAATTTTACTTTAGAATTTTATTGAGTTGTCTGAAAAATTATGATGTATTTTCCCATGTATTTCTATGCAAAAATGTGTCATGACTTTTCCCACAACCCAATATTTATTCACTCTTCTGCTGTTGCTACAAAATTAAGAATCAGAAATGGGGCAAGAAGAATTTAATATAATCATGTGCAAACAAAAGATCACTGATTGAGGTCCGTGCCTTACTTTATCTGTGTCACTGTACTTTGATCATTAAGTGTTTGGTTTCAAATTCAAATGATTCAGTTAACAAAGGTTATTTTTTATCAAAATAATTGAAAAGGGTTAATTAAATTTGATAACACCACAGTCATACTCCTACATAGTTACTCTCCAGTTAACTGTAATGAACTAGGACAATCTTTTCACCATTGAGCCTAGTTTTTGCTTTCATATTTTTGAATAATTTATTTAATATCAGAACAGTGGATGGGACTCCGTCACTACTACATTAGGAACAGAGTTGCAATGAGGCACAGCATCATTCAACCATCTTCCAATATTAATATTGCCATCATAGTGATTGACATTTTCATATGAAGAAGTGTATTTCTTGGAAACACATTGTTCAATGCATAAAAAAATCATATGTTAAAATATTAAAAAAATTATCTGGTCACCCACTAGTATTAACGAACATAAAAAAAAAAACTGCTCAAATAAAATTCACTTTTTCATTGCTTCTAGTAAGGATGAACAACAGCCAGAAACATTATAACAAAAATGTGTCCGGGAACCAGCAGTTAGCGTAATGGCTATGTCGTTGGACTCCCACGTAGTCGACCGCGGTTCGTGTCCCGGACCCGGTGGCTTAAAACTCACGCCGGGTGCGTGTGCATGAGTGCCCAAGATCCCAAGAGGAGAATGGAGGAGAAGGGATTGCGGCGTGACCATCCCCCCTGGGGGGTGATTTCTCGCTTTCTGTCTCTATGTCTCTCTCTGTCTGTCTGGCGAGCGCACGCGCCCTATAGTGAAAACCTCTCAAAAAAAAAAAAAAAATGTGTCTGACCCTTGGATAGTTAGTGTCTGAAGTATGAGAATGGAGATCTATACAATCAAAAAGAATTATTATCAGTACCTTCAAATTTCAAAGAGGTTGTTTTTGAAATAAATACATCATAAAAGAAAGTCTCACAAAGTCAGAAACATGTGGTAAAACCATAGACAAAGTTATAAACAAAACTGAAAATATCGTCATAAATTTCCCTAAGGATCTTATGCAATTTGAGTATTTTTCTGTAAAACACGGTTCTGTGAGGAACCAAAAGTACTTCAGTTGTGAATATAATATTTTCAAATAAAAATGTATTACATATTTTAAAACAATGAAGAGAGTACATTTCCAATGTCTCATAAAAATGATAGGTAAGCAAAGGTGAAGAATGTTAATTAGTTCAATTTAATCATGCCATATTGTATACATATAGCAAAATATTACATTGTAGCTCATAAATCTACACAATTATGTCAAAAATATTATTAATAATTTTTTTTCTGATTGGCAGAGGGCATGTGCACTTGCTAGACAGGGAGAAAAGGCATCCCCAGTGGGATTTAGACACACTTGAATCCTCCATTCTCCATAATGCCAGTACTGGGGGCGTGTGTATGTATACGCTTGACATGTTTTTCAAGCCACAAGGACCAAGACTTGAACCTTAGTTGGCCATGTGGGATCTGGCTCTCTATGCACAGTGTTTAACCACAAAGACAACCACTCATTAATAAGTTTTTAAAAATAATTTTAAAAAATAACTTCACTGGATTTTGTAAAGCATAATGTATTATAAAACCTTTAAAGTAAACAGAAAAAAATAGTAACTTATATAGAAAAGAGTATACTTCTTTTCATCTATCAGTAACCTTTTTGAGTGGAGATGTGCTATTTCTTTAATATGTGGCTGGATGGTGGTGCAGTGGTGGGACATATGCTTTTTCAGGCAGACCCATATGAGAAGATGGTAAATTGGCATCAGGACACCTCTTTGAATACACTGGGCATGCATCTGCCCATAATCCTGGGCTTGCTGAGGTTGGAGGTGGATCATGGCATTGGGACTCTGTTAGGGGTGATGCATTGCTCTCTCTTCCTGTCTCTTTCAATGATGAAATAAATAAAAATTTTTAAAAATTCTAACATATGTATAATTTTAGAAAATTAAGATGCTGTCTAATCTATGTTTAATTTGTTAATATGGTATCATAAATTCCTTTTCACATTTCACATATTTAAAGAAAATTGTGGGGTTCTCAGTTACTAACAGTTGATTTTTGCACAATTGGATTGATCAGCAATTTTAAAATATCTACCTAAAAGCCCGTTTCAAAATTTAAAAATTTTAGGCACTGCCATTGTGACACAGCAGTAACGCTAGCGCACTGCAATGCTGGAAGCCATGTGGTGACCAAGGTTCACATTCTGAGCTGGCCTGAACAATATACTGGGCATTATCCATGAGCCCAGAATCCTGAGAAGCTGGAGGGCAAAGGAGATGGGACAAGACCCTATTGAGGGTGCTTCTTTTCTTTCTCTTTCTCTTGTGGGCACACACAACAGACTTTTTAGCATTAAGACAGAAAATACATTAAAAAGTTTTTAACTAAAGACATTCCTTTTATAAAAGCAGTAGTTGTGATTCCCATTTTTATTTCTATTATTAGGATTCAAGGCTGGGCAAATGTTTTCTAGGAAGATCACCAACTTGTTTGTTGCATTGAACTCATCTTTCTCTTTTATAGAAGTACAAATGATTCTTAGACTCATGGTGTCAATCTAAAAAGGAAAAATGAGTCAAAACAAGTAAAGCAAAAGGAGTTCATTTGAGTTCATTTGAGCTCATTGAGTTCATTGTGGACTGTCACTGGCATGAAGCCCAAGGGACATATTCAGGTTGCCCTGAACAAACACACCATGCTCTTGCAATTCTTAAGCAAGCCGAAACCAGAAATAGGAGAGCGTTTGCATCATTGCTTTAGGATTACGAAGAGGATGAACTGCTGCTACCCTTTGTTATTGGGGTCATCAATGGCATCAGTTGTTCCTGGATAGTTTCCAAGCAGTAGACTTCAGAGCAGTCCTTGTGTCAGATTGTCATGGTCTCTGTACAAGGTTGTGGATTTGTCAGCGTCCTTATGATAGTTCTTGTCATTAGGCTCAAATGTCTTCTCCAGGGCCTTGTCTGGCTCAGTTTAGTCAGACTTGATACAGTTATTCAATTTTGATTCTGATACACTTTTACAATGGACACAATATGTCTTTTGAATAGTATCACTGAATCTACCAAGAAGAGCTGTCGCTGCAGATGACTACCTTGATAACATAAAATGTATGGTGTATGTGAAAAGAGTATCTTTGTGTGGTATGGGAAATATGGAAAAATAGCATGGTCATATTAACTAATATGTGGTATAGTAAGTATTGTATTAATCTGTCTGCCATCACAATGTTGTATAAAATAGAATATATAATTTCACCAAATGAGACTTATGTAATATAAAGAAAAATAGATATTCTAGGGGGACCAGCAGTTAGCGTAATGGCTATGTCGCTGGACTCCCATGTAGTTGACCGTGGTTCAAGTCCCGGACCCGGTGGCTTAAACTCACGCCAGGCACGTGTGCGTGCGTGCCCAAGATCCTGAGAGGAGAATGGCAGAGAAGGGATTGCGGCGTGGCCATCCCCCCTGGGGGGTGATTTCTCACTTTCTATCTCTCCGTTTCTCTCTGTCTGTCTGGCGAGCACATGCGCCCTATAGCAAAAATCCTCTCCAAAAAAGACATAAGAAAAAAGAAAAATAGATATTCTAGGGAAATAATTTATAATATCTAAATTGATATAACAACAACAGAAATTGACTAAACAAAGAAAGAAGTACATTTATCTTTGGGAAACTTACATAATGCAGTTCTTTCTACAATTTATAGTGGGCAATGGGAGAAAAAGAATAATTCAATTGGTAAACAAATTTGAGAATACTTAGATAGCTACGTTCACAGTTAATTTATAAGAAAATGTAAAGACTTTGTGTAAGTTCTATGACTATTGGTGATACAGGAAATCTGTTTTTGTATACAAAAATAGCAGAGGTTACTTTATAAGAAATATAGTACACTGAAGAAATTACTGTAAGAAGGTATCAAAATTATGACTAACAAAAAAAAATACTACAGCAAATGTTGAAGAATCACTAAGTAGCTTTGGTCACAATTTTTGAATGATCAGGAGAAAAATGTCCCAGGTACATGGGATTTCCAGGACTCACTATGGAATAGCATCTATTTGTTCATACTTAAGAGCTTTTGCAGGAATTCTTATTATCCTATTATCCTGTCAAGAAAAATTACTGGAAATTGTTATGTTTTCATCTTTTAAGAGTAGCTTCAGACATACTCATTAAAAACCTTCTCATGCTATGGACTACGAGCCATTCTGGTGCATATGTTGCTTAGGACTTCTCTTAGCAATAAAAATTATTCACTAACTATTAAAAAAAAATTACATTCTCACCTCCCCCCTAGGGAATGCGTGAGCTTGTAAAGAGTGTGCCCTGAAAAAATTTTATACCAGCTCTTTGATTCATTGTTCTGACAAAATGATTAGGAAGTTGACTGAACTTGTAAACAAGATGAAATCATAAACCTTTTCCTACTGTGACTTTTCCATTCTTGAAGTAAAACAAGAAGAAGATAAATATTAAAAATAACTCTCCCACCCTTTCTATTTTTATTTTGTGTGTATGTATGTGTATATTGTGTAATAGAACTTTAGTCAAGGTTTTGTTTGTAGATTTTTTATTTGATTTGATTTATTTATCATAATCTTGTTTATATTACATTGAATTGCATATAATTTTACAGTATATTACAGTGCTTTTTCAAAAGGGAATGCCATGCATGTCAGTCATTACAGAGACATTAAAATCCCTACTTCATCATTCAATATCTTTTCATTGTTTTTCCCAATCATTATTATTATTATTATTATTATTATTATTATTCCAATTATTTTTTAAACCAATCACTATTTCTCACTTTGCTTGTAAAAAGACTTTACCCATCATGAAATACCTCTCAGACCAATCCAGTTGAGAGTACTATACACGTCATCATCAACAGGTAATAAGCCATATCTGTGTCCCACTAATGTCATGCCTATTTGTTATCTTGCTGTCTTTCTCTATCCTCTTCTCTTCACTCCCCCATTACACACTGTCTTATTCTTGTTAAGTATTTTCACTGCTTTTATGTCCTCAAATATTTCGCTCTCTACCTCAGAGTGCAGATGGCCAGTATATATTAAGTGGATACATACAATATCTTTCTTCCATAGCCTGGCTTACTTCACTCAGCAATAGATCCTCCATATCTGACCACTTTCTATCAAATGCCAGGGTCTTGTTATTTTTTATGGCTGAGTAGTATTCCATAGAGTATATATGCTATACTTTTCCAATCCATTCATCGGTTTGTGGACGTTTAGGTTGGTTCCATGTCTTGGCAATTGTGAATAATGCTGCAATAAACATTGATGTGCAAGCACTTTTCCAACTGAGCATTCTCCTGACCTTTGGGTAGATACCCAGAAGTGGGATTGCTGGATCAAATGGTAGTTCTATTTGTAGATCTTTGAGGAACCTCCATATTGTTCTCCACAGTGGCTGAACCAGTTTACATTCCCACCAACAGTGTAGGAGAGTTCCATTTTTACCACATCCCTGCCAACCCTTATCACTTTTTATATTATTAATATTTGCCATTCTGACAGGGGTTGGGTGGTATCTCATTGTGGTTTTTATCTGCATCTCCCTTATGATGAGGGATTTTGAGCATTTCCTCATATGCTTTTTGGCTGTTCGTATGTCTTCCTTAGAGAGATTTTTGTTCAGCTCATTTTCCCATCTTTTAATTGGGTTAACCTTTTTTTTTTTTTCTTTTTCTTTTTTTTTTTTTTTTTTTTTGCATAAGGCACATGAGTTCCCTTTGTATTCTGGTTGTCAATTCCTTGTCTGAGGCATGTTTAACAAAAATATTTTCCCATTCTGAGTGTTGTTGATTCACACTTATTACTGTGTCCTTTGCTGTGCAGAAACTTCTTAGTCTGATATAGTCCCACTTGTCTATATTAGGATTATTGCCTGTGTTTTGGGAGTCTTATTTAAGAAGTCTTTGCCTACTCCAATGTCTCCCAGAGTTTCCCCAGCATTTTCTACTAGTAGTTTTATTGTTTGAGGCCTTAGGTTCAGATCTTTGTTCCATTTTGAGTTGATTTTTGTTAATGGTGAAAGATGGGGATTCAGTTTTATTTTTCTGCAGGTGGATACCCAGTTTTTCCAGCATCATTTACTAAAGAGGTTTTCCTTTTCCCAAAGGATTGACTGATATCCTTCATCAAAAATCAGTTGGCTGTGGGACCAGCAGTTAGCGTAATGGCTATGTCGCTGGACTCCCACGTAGTCAACCGCGGTTCGAGTCCCGGACCCGGTGGCTTAAACTCACGCCGGGCGCGTGTGCGTGCGTGCCCAAGATCCCGAGAGGAGAATGGAGGAGAAGGGATTGCGGCGTGGCCATCCCCCCGGGGGGTGATTTCCTGCTTTCTATCTCTCTGTCTCTCTCTGTCTGTCTGGCGAGCGCACGCGCCCTATAGCAAAAACCTCTCCAAAAAAAAAAAGAAAAAAAAAAAATCAGTTGGCTGTAAGCTTTGGGGATTATTTCTTCTATTCTATTCCATTGGTACACATGTTTTTTTTTTTGTTTTTGTCAATACCATGCTGTTTCGATGATCATAGCTTTATAGTATATCTTGGGATCAAGGAGTGATATGCCTCCTACTCCATTCTTCTTGCGTAGGATTGCTTTTGCAATACAAGGTCTTTTATGATTCTAGACTAATTCTATGATTGTCTTTTCTAGATCTGTGAAGAATATTTCTGGTATTTTGATTAGAATTGCATTAAACATGTAGATTAATTTGGGTAGAATTGCCATTTTGATTATGTTAATTCTTCCAATCCAGGAACATAGCATGTCCTACCACTTTTTTATGTCACTTTCAATATCTTTTTTAAAGATTTTCATAGTTCTGGGAGCCAGCAGTTAGAGTAATGGCTATGTCGCTGGACTCCCACGTAGTCGACCGCAGTTCGCGTCCCGGACCCGGTGGCTTAAAACTCACGCCGGGCGCGTGTGTGTGCGTGCCCAAGATCCCGAGAGGAGAATGGAGGAGAAGGGATTGCGGGGTGACCATCCCCCCTGGGGGGTGATTTCTTGCTTTCTGTCTCTATGTTTCTCTCTGTCTGGCGAGCGCACACGCCCTATAGCGAAAACCTCTCTAAAAAAAAAAAATGTGTCTGACCCTTGGATAGTTAGTGTCTGAAGTATGAGAATGGAGATCTATACAATCAAAAAGAATTATTATCAGTACCTTCAAATTTCAAAGAGGTTGTTTTTGAAATAAATACATCATAAAAGAAAGTCTCACAAAGTCAGAAACATGTAGTAAAACCATAGACAAAGTTATAAACATAACTGAAAATATCGTCATAAATTTCCCTAAGGATCTTATGCAATTTGAGTATTTTTCTGTAAAACACGGTTCTGTGAGGAACCAAAAGTACTTCAGTTGTGAATATAATATTTTCAAATAAAAATGTATTACATATTTTAAAACAATGAAGAGAGTACATTTCCAATGTCTCCTAAAAATGATAGGTAAGCAAAGGTGAAGAATGTTAATTAGTTCAATTTAATCATGCCATATTGTATACATATAGCAAAATATTACATTGTAGCTCATAAATCTACACAATTATGTCAAAAATATTATTAATAATTTTTTTTCTGATTGGCAGAGGGCATGTGCACTTGCTAGACAGGGAGAAAAGGCATCCCCAGTGGGATTTAGACACACTTGAATCCTCCATTCTCCATAATGCCAGTACTGGGGGCGTGTGTGTGTATACGCTTGACATGTTTTTCAAGCCACAAGGACCAAGACTTGAACCTTAGTTGGCCATGTGGGATCTGGCTCTCTATGCACAGTGTTTAACCACAAAGACAACCACTCATTAATAAGTTTTTAAAAATAATTAAAAAAAATAACTTCACTGGATTTTGTAAAGCATAATGTATTACAAAACCTTTAAAGTAAACAGGAAAAAATAGTAACTTATATAGAAAAGAGTATACTTCTTTTCATCTATCAGTAACCTTTTTGAGTGGAGATGTGCTATTTCTTTAATATGTGGCTGGATGGTGGTGCAGTGGTGGGACATATGCTTTTTCAGGCAGACCCATATGAGAAGATGGTAAATTGGCATCAGGACACCTCTTTGAATACACTGGGCATGCATCTGCCCATAATCCTGGGCTTGCTGAGGTTGGAGGTGGATCATGGCATTGGGACTCTGTTAGGGGTGATGCATTGCTCTCTCTTCCTGTCTCTTTCAATGATGTAATAAATAAAAATTTTTAAAAATTCTAACATATATATAATTTTAGAAAATTAAGATGCTGTCTAATCTATGTTTAATTTGTTAATATGGTATCATAAATTCCTTTTCACATTTCACATATTTAAAGAAAATTGTGGGGTTCTCAGTTACTAACAGTTGATTTTTGCACAATTGGATTGATCAGCAATTTTAAAATATCTACCTAAAAGCCCGTTTCAAAATTTAAAAATTTTAGGCACTGCCATTGTGACACAGCAGTAACGCTAGCGCACTGCAATGCTGGAAGCCATGTGGTGACCAAGGTTCACATTCTGAGCTGGCCTGAACAATATACTGGGCATTATCCATGAGCCCAGAATCCTGAGAAGCTGGAGGGCAAAGGAGATGGGACAAGACCCTATTGAGGGTGCTTCTTTTCTTTCTCTTTCTCTTGTGGGCACACACAACAGACTTTTTAGCATTAAGACAGAAAATACATTAAAAAGTTTTGAACTAAAGACATTCCTTTTATAAAAGCAGTAGTTGTGATTCCCATTTTTATTTCTATTATTAGGATTCAAGGCTGGGCAAATGTTTTCTAGGAAGATCACCAACTTGTTTGTTGCATTGAACTCATCTTTCTCTTTTATAGAAGTACAAATGATTCTTAGACTCATGGTGTCAATCTAAACAGGAAAAATGAGTCAAAACAAGTAAAGCAAAAGGAGTTCATTTGAGTTCATTTGAGCTCATTGAGTTCATTGTGGACTGTCACTGGCATGAAGCCCAAGGGACATATTCAGGTTGCCCTGAACAAACACACCATGCTCTTGCAATTCTTAAGCAAGCCGAAACCAGAAATAGGAGAGCGTTTGCATCATTGCTTTAGGATTATGAAGAGGATGAACTGCTGCTACCCTTTGTTATTGGGGTCATCAATGGCATCAGTTGTTCCTGGATAGTTTCCAAGCAGTAGACTTCAGAGCAGTCCTTGTGTCAGATTGTCATGGTCTCTGTACAAGGTTGTGGATTTGTCAGCGTCCTTATGATAGTTCTTGTCATCAGGCATACTCAAATGTCTTCTCCAGGGCCTTGTCTGGCTCAGTTTAGTCAGACTTGATACAGTTATTCAATTTTGATTCTGATACACTTTTACAATGGACACAATATGTCTTTTGAATAGTATCACTGAATCTACCAAGAAGAGCTGTCGCTGCAGATGACTACCTTGATAACATAAAATGTATGGTGTATGTGAAAAGAGTATCTTTGTGTGGTATGGGAAATATGGAAAAATAGCATGGTCATATTAACTAATATGTGGTATAGTAAGTATTGTATTAATCTGTCTGCCATCACAACGTTGTATAAAATAGAATATATAATTTCACCAAATGAGACTTACGTAATATAAAGAAAAATAGATATTCTAGGGGGACCAGCAGTTAGCGTAATGGCTATGTCGCTGGACTCCCATGTAGTTGACCGTGGTTCAAGTCCCGGACCCGGTGGCTTAAACTCACGCCAGGCACGTGTGCGTGCGTGCCCAAGATCCTGAGAGGAGAATGGCAGAGAAGGGATTGCGGCGTGGCCATCCCCCCTGGGGGGTGATTTCTCACTTTCTATCTCTCCGTTTCTCTCTGTCTGTCTGGCGAGCACATGCGCCCTATAGCAAAAATCCTCTCCAAAAAAGACATAAGAAAAAAAGAAAAATAGATATTCTAGGGAAATAATTTATAATATCTAAATTGATATAACAACAACAGAAATTGACTAAACAAAGAAAGAAGTACATTTATCTTTGGGAAACTTACATATGCAGTTCTTTCTACAATTTATAGTGGGCAATGGGAGAAAAAGAATAATTCAATTGGTAAACAAATTTGAGAATACTTAGATAGCTACGTTCACAGTTAATTTATAAGAAAATGTAAAGACTTTGTGTAAGTTCTATGACTATTGGTGATACAGGAAATCTGTTTTTGTATACAAAAATAGCAGAGGTTACTTTATAAGAAATATAGTACACTGAAGAAATTACTGTAAGAAGGTATCAAAATTATGACTAACAAAAAAAATATACTACAGCAAATGTTGAAGAATCACTAAGTAGCTCTGGTCACAATTTTTGAATGATCAGGAGAAAAATGTCCCAGGTACACGGGATTTCCAGGACTCACTATGGAATAGCATCTATTTGTTCATACTTAAGAGCTTTAGCAGGAATTCTTATTATCCTATTATCCTGTCAAGAAAAATTACTGGAAATTGTTATGTTTTCATCTTTTAAGAGTAGCTTCAGACATACTCATTAAAAACCTTCTCATGCTATGGACTACGAGCCATTCTGGTGCATATGTTGCTTAGGACTTCTCTTAGCAATAAAAATTATTCACTAACTATTAAAAAAAATTACATTCTCACCTCCCCCCTAGGGAATGCATGAGCTTGTAAAGAGTGTGCCCTGAAAAAATTTTACACCAGCTCTTTGATTCATTGTTCTGACAAAATGATTAGGAAGTTGACTGAACTTGTAAACAAGATGAAATCATAAACCTTTTCCTACTGTGACTTTTCCATTCTTGAAGTAAAACAAGAAAAAGATAAATATTAAAAATAACTCTCCCACCCTTTCTATTTTTATTTTGTGTGTGTGTATGTGTATATTGTGTAATAGAACTTTAGTCAAGGTTTTGTTTGTAGATTTTTTATTTGATTTGATTTATTTATCATAATCTTGTTTATATTACATTGAATTGCATATAATTTTACAGTATATTACAGTGCTTTTTCAAAAGGGAATGCCATGCATGTCAGTCATTACAGAGACATTAAAATCCCCACTTCATCATTCAATATCTTTTCATTGTTTTTCCCAATCATTATTATTATTATTATTATTATTCCAATTATTTTTTAAACCAATCACTATTTCTCATTTTGCTTGTAAAAAGACTTTACCCATCATGAAATACTTCTCAGACCAATCCAGTTGAGAGTACTATACACGTCATCATCAACAGGTAATAAGCCATATCTGTGTCCCACTAATGTCATGCCTATTTGTTATCTTGCTATCTTTCTCTATCCTCTTCTCTTCACTCCCCCATTACACACTGTCTTATTCTTGTTAAGTATTTTCACTGCTTTTATGTCCTCAAATATTTCGCTCTCTACCACAGAGTGCAGATGGCCAGTATATATTAAGTGGATACATACAATATCTTTCTTCCATAGCCTGGCTTACTTCACTCAGCAATAGATCCTCCATATCTGACCACTTTCTATCAAATGCCAGGGTCTTGTTATTTTTTTTATGGCTGAGTAGTATTCCATAGAGTATATATGCTATACTTTTCCAATCCATTCATCGGTTTGTGGACGTTTAGGTTGGTTCCATGTCTTGGCAATTGTGAATAATGCTGCAATAAACATTGATGTGCAAGCACTTTTCCAACTGAGCATTCTCCTGACCTTTGGGTAGATACCCAGAAGTGGGATTGCTGGATCAAATGGTAGTTCTATTTGTAGATCTTTGAGGAACCTCCATATTGTTCTCCACAGTGGCTGAACCAGTTTACATTCCCACCAACAGTGTAGGAGAGTTCCGTTTTTACCACATCCCTGCCAACCCTTATCACTTTTTATATTCTTAATATTTGCCATTCTGACAGGGGTTGGGTGGTATCTCATTGTGGTTTTTATCTGCATCTCCCTTATGATGAGGGATTTTGAGCATTTCCTCATATGCTTTTTGGCTGTTCGTATGTCTTCCTTAGAGAGATTTTTGTTCAGCTCATTTTCCCATATTTTAATTGGGTTAACCTTTTTTTTTTTTTTCTTTTTCTTTTTTTTTTTTTTTTTTTGCATAAGGCACATGAGTTCCCTTTGTATTCTGGTTGTCAATTCCTTGTCTGAGGCATGTTTAACAAAAATATTTTCCCATTCTGAGTGTTGTTGATTCACACTTATTACTGTGTCCTTTGCTGTGCAGAAACTTCTTAGTCTGATATAGTCCCACTTGTCTATATTAGGATTATTGCCTGTGTTTTGGGAGTCTTATTTAAGAAGTCTTTGCCTACTCCAATGTCTCCCAGAGTTTCCCCAGCATTTTCTACTAGTAGTTTTATTGTTTGAGGCCTTAGGTTCAGATCTTTGATCCATTTTGAGTTGATTTTTTGTTAATGGTGAAAGATGGGGATTCAGTTTTATTTTTCTGCAGGTGGATACCCAGTTTTTTCCAGCATCATTTACTAAAGAGGTTTTCCTTTTCCCAAAGGATTGACTGATATCCTTCATCAAAAATCAGTTGGCTGTAAGCTTTGGGGATTATTTCTGGGACCTCTATTCTATTCTATTGGTACACATGTCTTTTTTTTTTTTTTTTTTTTTTTTTTTTTTTTGTCAATACCATGCTGTTTCGATGATCATAGCTTTATAGTATATCTTGGGATCAAGGAGTGATATGCCTCCTACTCCATTCTTCTTGCGTAGGATTGCTTTTGCAATACAAGGTCTTTTATGATTCTAGACTAATTCTATGATTGTCTTTTCTAGATCTGTGAAGAATATTTCTGGTATTTTGATTAGAATTGCATTAAACATGTAGATTAATTTGGGTAGAATTGCCATTTTGATTATGTTAATTCTTCCAATCCAGGAACATAGCATGTCCTACCACTTTTTTATGTCACTTTCAATATCTTTTTTAAAGATTTTCATAGTTCTGGGAGCCAGCAGTTAGAGTAATGGCTATGTCGCTGGACTCCCACGTAGTCGACCGCGGTTCGCGTCCCGGACCCGGTGGCTTAAAACTCACGCCGGGCGCGTGTGTGTGCGTGCCCAAGATCCCGAGAGGAGAATGGAGGAGAAGGGATTGCGGCGTGACCATCCCCCCTGGGGGGTGATTTCTCGCTTTCTGTCTCTATGTCTCTCTCTGTCTGTCTGGCGAGCGCACGCGCCCTATAGTGAAAACCTCTCAAAAAAAAAAAAAATGTGTCTGACCCTTGGATAGTTAGTGTCTGAAGTATGAGAATGGAGATCTATACAATCAAAAAGAATTATTATCAGTACCTTCAAATTTCAAAGAGGTTGTTTTTGAAATAAATACATCATAAAAGAAAGTCTCACAAAGTCAGAAACATGTAGTAAAACCATAGACAAAGTTATAAACAAAACTGAAAATATCGTCATAAATTTCCCTAAGGATCTTATGCAATTTGAGTATTTTTCTGTAAAACACGGTTCTGTGAGGAACCAAAAGTACTTCAGTTGTGAATATAATATTTTCAAATAAAAATGTATTACATATTTTAAAACAATGAAGAGAGTACATTTCCAATGTCTCCTAAAAATGATAGGTAAGCAAAGGTGAAGAATGTTAATTAGTTCAATTTAATCATGCCATATTGTATACATATAGCAAAATATTACATTGTAGCTCATAAATCTACACAATTATGTCAAAAATATTATTAATAATTTTTTTTTCTGATTGGCAGAGGGCATGTGCACTTGCTAGACAGGGAGAAAAGGCATCCCCAGTGGGATTTAGACACACTTGAATCCTCCATTCTCCATAATGCCAGTACTGGGGGCGTGTGTATGTATACGCTTGACATGTTTTTCAAGCCACAAGGACCAAGACTTGAACCTTAGTTGGCCATGTGGGATCTGGCTCTCTATGCACAGTGTTTAACCACAAAGACAACCACTCATTAATAAGTTTTTAAAATAATTAAAAAAAAATAACTTCACTGGATTTTGTAAAGCATAATGTATTACAAAACCTTTAAAGTAAACAGGAAAAAATAGTAACTTATATAGAAAAGAGTATACTTCTTTTCATCTATCAGTAACCTTTTTGAGTGGAGATGTGCTATTTCTTTAATATGTGGCTGGATGGTGGTGCAGTGGTGGGACATATGCTTTTTCAGGCAGACCCATATGAGAAGATGGTAAATTGGCATCAGGACACCTCTTTGAATACACTGGGCATGCATCTGCCCATAATCCTGGGCTTGCTGAGGTTGGAGGTGGATCATGGCATTGGGACTCTGTTAGGGGTGATGCATTGCTCTCTCTTCCTGTCTCTTTCAATGATGTAATAAATAAAAATTTTTAAAAATTCTAACATATATATAATTTTAGAAAATTAAGATGCTGTCTAATCTATGTTTAATTTGTTAATATGGTATCATAAATTCCTTTTCACATTTCACATATTTAAAGAAAATTGTGGGGTTCTCAGTTACTAACAGTTGATTTTTGCACAATTGGATTGATCAGCAATTTTAAAATATCTACCTAAAAGCCCGTTTCAAAATTTAAAAATTTTAGGCACTGCCATTGTGACACAGCAGTAACGCTAGCGCACTGCAATGCTGGAAGCCATGTGGTGACCAAGGTTCACATTCTGAGCTGGCCTGAACAATATACTGGGCATTATCCATGAGCCCAGAATCCTGAGAAGCTGGAGGGCAAAGGAGATGGGACAAGACCCTATTGAGGGTGCTTCTTTTCTTTCTCTTTCTCTTGTGGGCACACACAACAGACTTTTTAGCATTAAGACAGAAAATACATTAAAAGTTTTGAACTAAAGACATTCCTTTTATAAAAGCAGTAGTTGTGATTCCCATTTTTATTTCTATTATTAGGATTCAAGGCTGGGCAAATGTTTTCTAGGAAGATCACCAACTTGTTTGTTGCATTGAACTCATCTTTCTCTTTTATAGAAGTACAAATGATTCTTAGACTCATGGTGTCAATCTAAACAGGAAAAATGAGTCAAAACAAGTAAAGCAAAAGGAGTTCATTTGAGTTCATTTGAGCTCATTGAGTTCATTGTGGACTGTCACTGGCATGAAGCCCAAGGGACATATTCAGGTTGCCCTGAACAAACACACCATGCTCTTGCAATTCTTAAGCAAGCCGAAACCAGAAATAGGAGAGCGTTTGCATCATTGCTTTAGGATTATGAAGAGGATGAACTGCTGCTACCCTTTGTTATTGGGGTCATCAATGGCATCAGTTGTTCCTGGATAGTTTCCAAGCAGTAGACTTCAGAGCAGTCCTTGTGTCAGATTGTCATGGTCTCTGTACAAGGTTGTGGATTTGTCAGCGTCCTTATGATAGTTCTTGTCATCAGGCATACTCAAATGTCTTCTCCAGGGCCTTGTCTGGCTCAGTTTAGTCAGACTTGATACAGTTATTCAATTTTGATTCTGATACACTTTTACAATGGACACAATATGTCTTTTGAATAGTATCACTGAATCTACCAAGAAGAGCTGTCGCTGCAGATGACTACCTTGATAACATAAAATGTATGGTGTATGTGAAAAGAGTATCTTTGTGTGGTATGGGAAATATGGAAAAATAGCATGGTCATATTAACTAATATGTGGTATAGTAAGTATTGTATTAATCTGTCTGCCATCACAACGTTGTATAAAATAGAATATATAATTTCACCAAATGAGACTTACGTAATATAAAGAAAAATAGATATTCTAGGGGGACCAGCAGTTAGCGTAATGGCTATGTCGCTGGACTCCCATGTAGTTGACCGTGGTTCAAGTCCCGGACCCGGTGGCTTAAACTCACGCCAGGCACGTGTGCGTGCGTGCCCAAGATCCTGAGAGGAGAATGGCAGAGAAGGGATTGCGGCGTGGCCATCCCCCCTGGGGGGTGATTTCTCACTTTCTATCTCTCCGTTTCTCTCTGTCTGTCTGGCGAGCACATGCGCCCTATAGCAAAAATCCTCTCCAAAAAAGACATAAGAAAAAAAGAAAAATAGATATTCTAGGGAAATAATTTATAATATCTAAATTGATATAACAACAACAGAAATTGACTAAACAAAGAAAGAAGTACATTTATCTTTGGGAAACTTACATATGCAGTTCTTTCTACAATTTATAGTGGGCAATGGGAGAAAAAGAATAATTCAATTGGTAAACAAATTTGAGAATACTTAGATAGCTACGTTCACAGTTAATTTATAAGAAAATGTAAAGACTTTGTGTAAGTTCTATGACTATTGGTGATACAGGAAATCTGTTTTTGTATACAAAAATAGCAGAGGTTACTTTATAAGAAATATAGTACACTGAAGAAATTACTGTAAGAAGGTATCAAAATTATGACTAACAAAAAAAAATATACTACAGCAAATGTTGAAGAATCACTAAGTAGCTCTGGTCACAATTTTTGAATGATCAGGAGAAAAATGTCCCAGGTACACGGGATTTCCAGGACTCACTATGGAATAGCATCTATTTGTTCATACTTAAGAGCTTTAGCAGGAATTCTTATTATCCTATTATCCTGTCAAGAAAAATTACTGGAAATTGTTATGTTTTCATCTTTTAAGAGTAGCTTCAGACATACTCATTAAAAACCTTCTCATGCTATGGACTACGAGCCATTCTGGTGCATATGTTGCTTAGGACTTCTCTTAGCAATAAAAATTATTCACTAACTATTAAAAAAAATTACATTCTCACCTCCCCCCTAGGGAATGCATGAGCTTGTAAAGAGTGTGCCCTGAAAAAATTTTACACCAGCTCTTTGATTCATTGTTCTGACAAAATGATTAGGAAGTTGACTGAACTTGTAAACAAGATGAAATCATAAACCTTTTCCTACTGTGACTTTTCCATTCTTGAAGTAAAACAAGAAAAAGATAAATATTAAAAATAACTCTCCCACCCTTTCTATTTTTATTTTGTGTGTATGTATGTGTATATTGTGTAATAGAACTTTAGTCAAGGTTTTGTTTGTAGATTTTTTATTTGATTTGATTTATTTATCATAATCTTGTTTATATTACATTGAATTGCATATAATTTTACAGTATAATTACAGTGCTTTTTCAAAAGGGAATGCCATGCATGTCAGTCATTACAGAGACATTAAAATCCCCACTTCATCATTCAATATCTTTTCATTGTTTTTCCCAATCATTATTATTATTATTATTATTATTCCAATTATTTTTTAAACCAATCACTATTTCTCATTTTGCTTGTAAAAAGACTTTACCCATCATGAAATACTTCTCAGACCAATCCAGTTGAGAGTACTATACACGTCATCATCAACAGGTAATAAGCCATATCTGTGTCCCACTAATGTCATGCCTATTTGTTATCTTGCTATCTTTCTCTATCCTCTTCTCTTCACTCCCCCATTACACACTGTCTTATTCTTGTTAAGTATTTTCACTGCTTTTATGTCCTCAAATATTTCGCTCTCTACCACAGAGTGCAGATGGCCAGTATATATTAAGTGGATACATACAATATCTTTCTTCCATAGCCTGGCTTACTTCACTCAGCAATAGATCCTCCATATCTGACCACTTTCTATCAAATGCCAGGGTCTTGTTATTTTTTTTATGGCTGAGTAGTATTCCATAGAGTATATATGCTATACTTTTCCAATCCATTCATCGGTTTGTGGACGTTTAGGTTGGTTCCATGTCTTGGCAATTGTGAATAATGCTGCAATAAACATTGATGTGCAAGCACTTTTCCAACTGAGCATTCTCCTGACCTTTGGGTAGATACCCAGAAGTGGGATTGCTGGATCAAATGGTAGTTCTATTTGTAGATCTTTGAGGAACCTCCATATTGTTCTCCACAGTGGCTGAACCAGTTTACATTCCCACCAACAGTGTAGGAGAGTTCCTTTTTTACCACATCCCTGCCAACCCTTATCACTTTTTATATTCTTAATATTTGCCATTCTGACAGGGGTTGGGTGGTATCTCATTGTGGTTTTTATCTGCATCTCCCTTATGATGAGGGATTTTGAGCATTTCCTCATATGCTTTTTGGCTGTTCGTATGTCTTCCTTAGAGAGATTTTTGTTCAGCTCATTTTCCCATATTTTAATTGGGTTAACCTTTTTTTTTTTTTTCTTTTTCTTTTTTTTTTTTTTTTTTTTTGCATAAGGCACATGAGTTCCCTTTGTATTCTGGTTGTCAATTCCTTGTCTGAGGCATGTTTAACAAAAATATTTTCCCATTCTGAGTGTTGTTGATTCACACTTATTACTGTGTCCTTTGCTGTGCAGAAACTTCTTAGTCTGATATAGTCCCACTTGTCTATATTAGGATTATTGCCTGTGTTTTGGGAGTCTTATTTAAGAAGTCTTTGCCTACTCCAATGTCTCCCAGAGTTTCCCCAGCATTTTCTACTAGTAGTTTTATTGTTTTGAGGCCTTAGGTTCAGATCTTTGATCCATTTTGAGTTGATTTTTGTTAATGGTGAAAGATGGGGATTCAGTTTTATTTTCTGCAGGTGGATACCCAGTTTTTCCAGCATCATTTACTAAAGAGGTTTTCCTTTTCCCAAAGGGTTGACTGATATCCTTCATCAAAAATCAGTTGGCTGTAAGCTTTGGGGATTATTTCTGGGACCTCTATTCTATTCTATTGGTACACATGTCTTTTTTTTTTTTTTGTCAATACCATGCTGTTTCGATGATCATAGCTTTATAGTATATCTTGGGATCAAGGAGTGATATGCCTCCTACTCCATTCTTCTTGCGTAGGATTGCTTTTGCAATACAAGGTCTTTTATGATTCTAGACTAATTCTATGATTGTCTTTTCTAGATCTGTGAAGAATATTTCTGGTATTTTGATTAGAATTGCATTAAACATGTAGATTAATTTGGGTAGAATTGCCATTTTGATTATGTTAATTCTTCCAATCCAGGAACATAGCATGTCCTACCACTTTTTTATGTCACTTTCAATATCTTTTTTAAAGATTTTCATAGTTCTGGGAGCCAGCAGTTAGAGTAATGGCTATGTCGCTGGACTCCCACGTAGTCGACCGCGGTTCGCGTCCCGGACCCGGTGGCTTAAAACTCACGCCGGGCGCGTGTGTGTGCGTGCCCAAGATCCCGAGAGGAGAATGGAGGAGAAGGGATTGCGGCGTGACCATCCCCCCTGGGGGGTGATTTCTCGCTTTCTGTCTCTATGTCTCTCTCTGTCTGTCTGGCGAGCGCACGCGCCCTATAGTGAAAACCTCTCAAAAAAAAAAAAAAATGTGTCTGACCCTTGGATAGTTAGTGTCTGAAGTATGAGAATGGAGATCTATACAATCAAAAAGAATTATTATCAGTACCTTCAAATTTCAAAAGAGGTTGTTTTTGAAATAAATACATCATAAAAGAAAGTCTCACAAAGTCAGAAACATGTAGTAAAACCATAGACAAAGTTATAAACAAAACTGAAAATATCGTCATAAATTTCCCTAAGGATCTTATGCAATTTGAGTATTTTTCTGTAAAACACGGTTCTGTGAGGAACCAAAAGTACTTCAGTTGTGAATATAATATTTTCAAATAAAAATGTATTACATATTTTAAAACAATGAAGAGAGTACATTTCCAATGTCTCCTAAAAATGATAGGTAAGCAAAGGTGAAGAATGTTAATTAGTTCAATTTAATCATGCCATATTGTATACATATAGCAAAATATTACATTGTAGCTCATAAATCTACACAATTATGTCAAAAATATTATTAATATTTTTTTTTCTGATTGGCAGAGGGCATGTGCACTTGCTAGACAGGGAGAAAAGGCATCCCCAGTGGGATTTAGACACACTTGAATCCTCCATTCTCCATAATGCCAGTACTGGGGGCGTGTGTATGTATACGCTTGACATGTTTTTCAAGCCACAAGGACCAAGACTTGAACCTTAGTTGGCCATGTGGGATCTGGCTCTCTATGCACAGTGTTTAACCACAAAGACAACCACTCATTAATAAGTTTTTAAAAATAATTAAAAAAAATAACTTCACTGGATTTTGTAAAGCATAATGTATTACAAAACCTTTAAAGTAAACAGGAAAAAATAGTAACTTATATAGAAAAGAGTATACTTCTTTTCATCTATCAGTAACCTTTTTGAGTGGAGATGTGCTATTTCTTTAATATGTGGCTGGATGGTGGTGCAGTGGTGGGACATATGCTTTTTCAGGCAGACCCATATGAGAAGATGATAAATTGGCATCAGGACACCTCTTTGAATACACTGGGCATGCATCTGCCCATAATCCTGGGCTTGCTGAGGTTGGAGGTGGATCATGGCATTGGGACTCTGTTAGGGGTGATGCATTGCTCTCTCTTCCTGTCTCTTTCAATGATGTAATAAATAAAAATTTTTAAAAATTCTAACATATATATAATTTTAGAAAATTAAGATGCTGTCTAATCTATGTTTAATTTGTTAATATGGTATCATAAATTCCTTTTCACATTTCACATATTTAAAGAAAATTGTGGGGTTCTCAGTTACTAACAGTTGATTTTTGCACAATTGGATTGATCAGCAATTTTAAAATATCTACCTAAAAGCCCGTTTCAAAATTTAAAAATTTTAGGCACTGCCATTGTGACACAGCAGTAACGCTAGCGCACTGCAATGCTGGAAGCCATGTGGTGACCAAGGTTCACATTCTGAGCTGGCCTGAACAATATACTGGGCATTATCCATGAGCCCAGAATCCTGAGAAGCTGGAGGGCAAAGGAGATGGGACAAGACCCTATTGAGGGTGCTTCTTTTCTTTCTCTTTCTCTTGTGGGCACACACAACAGACTTTTTAGCATTAAGACAGAAAATACATTAAAAAGTTTTGAACTAAAGACATTCCTTTTATAAAAGCAGTAGTTGTGATTCCCATTTTTATTTCTATTATTAGGATTCAAGGCTGGGCAAATGTTTTCTAGGAAGATCACCAACTTGTTTGTTGCATTGAACTCATCTTTCTCTTTTATAGAAGTACAAATGATTCTTAGACTCATGGTGTCAATCTAAACAGGAAAAAATGAGTCAAAACAAGTAAAGCAAAAGGAGTTCATTTGAGTTCATTTGAGCTCATTGAGTTCATTGTGGACTGTCACTGGCATGAAGCCCAAGGGACATATTCAGGTTGCCCTGAACAAACACACCATGCTCTTGCAATTCTTAAGCAAGCCGAAACCAGAAATAGGAGAGCGTTTGCATCATTGCTTTAGGATTATGAAGAGGATGAACTGCTGCTACCCTTTGTTATTGGGGTCATCAATGGCATCAGTTGTTCCTGGATAGTTTCCAAGCAGTAGACTTCAGAGCAGTCCTTGTGTCAGATTGTCATGGTCTCTGTACAAGGTTGTGGATTTGTCAGCGTCCTTATGATAGTTCTTGTCATCAGGCATACTCAAATGTCTTCTGCAGGGCCTTGTCTGGCTCAGTTTAGTCAGACTTGATACAGTTATTCAATTTTGATTCTGATACACTTTTACAATGGACACAATATGTCTTTTGAATAGTATCACTGAATCTACCAAGAAGAGCTGTCGCTGCAGATGACTACCTTGATAACATAAAATGTATGGTGTATGTGAAAAGAGTATCTTTGTGTGGTATGGGAAATATGGAAAAATAGCATGGTCATATTAACTAATATGTGGTATAGTAAGTATTGTATTAATCTGTCTGCCATCACAACGTTGTATAAAATAGAATATATAATTTCACCAAATGAGACTTACGTAATATAAAGAAAAATAGATATTCTAGGGGGACCAGCAGTTAGCGTAATGGCTATGTCGCTGGACTCCCATGTAGTTGACCGTGGTTCAAGTCCCGGACCCGGTGGCTTAAACTCACGCCAGGCACGTGTGCGTGCGTGCCCAAGATCCTGAGAGGAGAATGGCAGAGAAGGGATTGCGGCGTGGCCATCCCCCCTGGGGGGTGATTTCTCACTTTCTATCTCTCCGTTTCTCTCTGTCTGTCTGGCGAGCACATGCGCCCTATAGCAAAAATCCTCTCCAAAAAAGACATAAGAAAAAAAGAAAAATAGATATTCTAGGGAAATAATTTATAATATCTAAATTGATATAACAACAACAGAAATTGACTAAACAAAGAAAGAAGTACATTTATCTTTGGGAAACTTACATATGCAGTTCTTTCTACAATTTATAGTGGGCAATGGGAGAAAAAGAATAATTCAATTGGTAAACAAATTTGAGAATACTTAGATAGCTACGTTCACAGTTAATTTATAAGAAAATGTAAAGACTTTGTGTAAGTTCTATGACTATTGGTGATACAGGAAATCTGTTTTTGTATACAAAAATAGCAGAGGTTACTTTATAAGAAATATAGTACACTGAAGAAATTACTGTAAGAAGGTATCAAAATTATGACTAACAAAAAAAATATACTACAGCAAATGTTGAAGAATCACTAAGTAGCTCTGGTCACAATTTTTGAATGATCAGGAGAAAAATGTCCCAGGTACACGGGATTTCCAGGACTCACTATGGAATAGCATCTATTTGTTCATACTTAAGAGCTTTAGCAGGAATTCTTATTATCCTATTATCCTGTCAAGAAAAATTACTGGAAATTGTTATGTTTTCATCTTTTAAGAGTAGCTTCAGACATACTCATTAAAAACCTTCTCATGCTATGGACTACGAGCCATTCTGGTGCATATGTTGCTTAGGACTTCTCTTAGCAATAAAAATTATTCACTAACTATTAAAAAAAATTACATTCTCACCTCCCCCCTAGGGAATGCATGAGCTTGTAAAGAGTGTGCCCTGAAAAAATTTTACACCAGCTCTTTGATTCATTGTTCTGACAAAATGATTAGGAAGTTGACTGAACTTGTAAACAAGATGAAATCATAAACCTTTTCCTACTGTGACTTTTCCATTCTTGAAGTAAAACAAGAAAAAGATAAATATTAAAAATAACTCTCCCACCCTTTCTATTTTTATTTTGTGTGTATGTATGTGTATATTGTGTAATAGAACTTTAGTCAAGGTTTTGTTTGTAGATTTTTTATTTGATTTGATTTATTTATCATAATCTTGTTTATATTACATTGAATTGCATATAATTTTACAGTATATTACAGTGCTTTTTCAAAAGGGAATGCCATGCATGTCAGTCATTACAGAGACATTAAAATCCCCACTTCATCATTCAATATCTTTTCATTGTTTTTCCCAATCATTATTATTATTATTATTATTATTCCAATTATTTTTTAAACCAATCACTATTTCTCATTTTGCTTGTAAAAAGACTTTACCCATCATGAAATACTTCTCAGACCAATCCAGTTGAGAGTACTATACACGTCATCATCAACAGGTAATAAGCCATATCTGTGTCCCACTAATGTCATGCCTATTTGTTATCTTGCTATCTTTCTCTATCCTCTTCTCTTCACTCCCCCATTACACACTGTCTTATTCTTGTTAAGTATTTTCACTGCTTTTATGTCCTCAAATATTTCGCTCTCTACCACAGAGTGCAGATGGCCAGTATATATTAAGTGGATACATACAATATCTTTCTTCCATAGCCTGGCTTACTTCACTCAGCAATAGATCCTCCATATCTGACCACTTTCTATCAAATGCCAGGGTCTTGTTATTTTTTTTATGGCTGAGTAGTATTCCATAGAGTATATATGCTATACTTTTCCAATCCATTCATCGGTTTGTGGACGTTTAGGTTGGTTCCATGTCTTGGCAATTGTGAATAATGCTGCAATAAACATTGATGTGCAAGCACTTTTCCAACTGAGCATTCTCCTGACCTTTGGGTAGATACCCAGAAGTGGGATTGCTGGATCAAATGGTAGTTCTATTTGTAGATCTTTGAGGAACCTCCATATTGTTCTCCACAGTGGCTGAACCAGTTTACATTCCCACCAACAGTGTAGGAGAGTTCCGTTTTTACCACATCCCTGCCAACCCTTATCACTTTTTATATTCTTAATATTTGCCATTCTGACAGGGGTTGGGTGGTATCTCATTGTGGTTTTTATCTGCATCTCCCTTATGATGAGGGATTTTGAGCATTTCCTCATATGCTTTTTGGCTGTTCGTATGTCTTCCTTAGAGAGATTTTTGTTCAGCTCATTTTCCCATATTTTAATTGGGTTAACCTTTTTTTTTTCTTTTTGTTTTTCTTTTTTTTTTTTTTTTTTTTTTTTGCATAAGGCACATGAGTTCCCTTTGTATTCTGGTTGTCAATTCCTTGTCTGAGGCATGTTTAACAAAAATATTTCCCCATTCTGAGTGTTGTTGATTCACACTTATTACTGTGTCCTTTGCTGTGCAGAAACTTCTTAGTCTGATATAGTCCCACTTGTCTATATTAGGATTATTGCCTGTGTTTTGGGAGTCTTATTTAAGAAGTCTTTGCCTACTCCAATGTCTCCCAGAGTTTCCCCAGCATTTTCTACTAGTAGTTTTATTGTTTGAGGCCTTAGGTTCAGATCTTTGATCCATTTTGAGTTGATTTTTGTTAATGGTGAAAGATGGGGATTTAGTTTTATTTTTCTGCAGGTGGATACCCAGTTTTTCCAGCATCATTTACTAAAGAGGTTTTCCTTTTCCCAAAGGATTGACTGATATCCTTCATCAAAAATCAGTTGGCTGTAAGCTTTGGGGATTATTTCTGGGACCTCTATTCTATTCCATTGGTACACATGTCTTTTTTTTTTTTTTTTTTTTTTTTTTTTTTTTTGTCAATACCATGCTGTTTCGATGATCATAGCTTTATAGTATATCTTGGGATCAAGGAGTGATATGCCTCCTACTCCATTCTTCTTGCGTAGGATTGCTTTTGCAATACAAGGTCTTTTATGATTCTAGACTAATTCTATGATTGTCTTTTCTAGATCTGTGAAGAATATTTCTGGTATTTTGATTAGAATTGCATTAAACATGTAGATTAATTTGGGTAGAATTGCCATTTTGATTATGTTAATTCTTCCAATCCAGGAACATAGCATGTCCTACCACTTTTTTATGTCACTTTCAATATCTTTTTTAAAGATTTTCATAGTTCTGGGAGCCAGCAGTTAGAGTAATGGCTATGTCGCTGGACTCCCACGTAGTCGACCGCGGTTCGCGTCCCGGACCCGGTGGCTTAAAACTCACGCCGGGCGCGTGTGTGTGCGTGCCCAAGATCCCGAGAGGAGAATGGAGGAGAAGGGATTGCGGCGTGACCATCCCCCCTGGGGGGTGATTTCTCGCTTTCTGTCTCTATGTCTCTCTCTGTCTGTCTGGCGAGCGCACGCGCCCTATAGTGAAAACCTCTCAAAAAAAAAAAAAAAATGTGTCTGACCCTTGGATAGTTAGTGTCTGAAGTATGAGAATGGAGATCTATACAATCAAAAAGAATTATTATCAGTACCTTCAAATTTCAAAGAGGTTGTTTTTGAAATAAATACATCATAAAAGAAAGTCTCACAAAGTCAGAAACATGTAGTAAAACCATAGACAAAGTTATAAACAAAACTGAAAATATCGTCATAAATTTCCCTAAGGATCTTATGCAATTTGAGTATTTTTCTGTAAAACACGGTTCTGTGAGGAACCAAAAGTACTTCAGTTGTGAATATAATATTTTCAAATAAAAATGTATTACATATTTTAAAACAATGAAGAGAGTACATTTCCAATGTCTCCTAAAAATGATAGGTAAGCAAAGGTGAAGAATGTTAATTAGTTCAATTTAATCATGCCATATTGTATACATATAGCAAAATATTACATTGTAGCTCATAAATCTACACAATTATGTCAAAAATATTATTAATAATTTTTTTTCTGATTGGCAGAGGGCATGTGCACTTGCTAGACAGGGAGAAAAGGCATCCCCAGTGGGATTTAGACACACTTGAATCCTCCATTCTCCATAATGCCAGTACTGGGGGCGTGTGTATGTATACGCTTGACATGTTTTTCAAGCCACAAGGACCAAGACTTGAACCTTAGTTGGCCATGTGGGATCTGGCTCTCTATGCACAGTGTTTAACCACAAAGACAACCACTCATTAATAAGTTTTTAAAAATAATTAAAAAAATAACTTCACTGGATTTTGTAAAGCATAATGTATTACAAAACCTTTAAAGTAAACAGGAAAAAATAGTAACTTATATAGAAAAGAGTATACTTCTTTTCATCTATCAGTAACCTTTTTGAGTGGAGATGTGCTATTTCTTTAATATGTGGCTGGATGGTGGTGCAGTGGTGGGACATATGCTTTTTCAGGCAGACCCATATGAGAAGATGATAAATTGGCATCAGGACACCTCTTTGAATACACTGGGCATGCATCTGCCCATAATCCTGGGCTTGCTGAGGTTGGAGGTGGATCATGGCATTGGGACTCTGTTAGGGGTGATGCATTGCTCTCTCTTCCTGTCTCTTTCAATGATGTAATAAATAAAAATTTTTAAAAATTCTAACATATATATAATTTTAGAAAATTAAGATGCTGTCTAATCTATGTTTAATTTGTTAATATGGTATCATAAATTCCTTTTCACATTTCACATATTTAAAGAAAATTGTGGGGTTCTCAGTTACTAACAGTTGATTTTTGCACAATTGGATTGATCAGCAATTTTAAAATATCTACCTAAAAGCCCGTTTCAAAATTTAAAAATTTTAGGCACTGCCATTGTGACACAGCAGTAACGCTAGCGCACTGCAATGCTGGAAGCCATGTGGTGACCAAGGTTCACATTCTGAGCTGGCCTGAACAATATACTGGGCATTATCCATGAGCCCAGAATCCTGAGAAGCTGGAGGGCAAAGGAGATGGGACAAGACCCTATTGAGGGTGCTTCTTTTCTTTCTCTTTCTCTTGTGGGCACACACAACAGACTTTTTAGCATTAAGACAGAAAATACATTAAAAAGTTTTGAACTAAAGACATTCCTTTTATAAAAGCAGTAGTTGTGATTCCCATTTTTATTTCTATTATTAGGATTCAAGGCTGGGCAAATGTTTTCTAGGAAGATCACCAACTTGTTTGTTGCATTGAACTCATCTTTCTCTTTTATAGAAGTACAAATGATTCTTAGACTCATGGTGTCAATCTAAACAGGAAAAATGAGTCAAAACAAGTAAAGCAAAAGGAGTTCATTTGAGTTCATTTGAGCTCATTGAGTTCATTGTGGACTGTCACTGGCATGAAGCCCAAGGGACATATTCAGGTTGCCCTGAACAAACACACCATGCTCTTGCAATTCTTAAGCAAGCCGAAACCAGAAATAGGAGAGCGTTTGCATCATTGCTTTAGGATTATGAAGAGGATGAACTGCTGCTACCCTTTGTTATTGGGGTCATCAATGGCATCAGTTGTTCCTGGATAGTTTCCAAGCAGTAGACTTCAGAGCAGTCCTTGTGTCAGATTGTCATGGTCTCTGTACAAGGTTGTGGATTTGTCAGCGTCCTTATGATAGTTCTTGTCATCAGGCATACTCAAATGTCTTCTGCAGGGCCTTGTCTGGCTCAGTTTAGTCAGACTTGATACAGTTATTCAATTTTGATTCTGATACACTTTTACAATGGACACAATATGTCTTTTGAATAGTATCACTGAATCTACCAAGAAGAGCTGTCGCTGCAGATGACTACCTTGATAACATAAAATGTATGGTGTATGTGAAAAGAGTATCTTTGTGTGGTATGGGAAATATGGAAAAATAGCATGGTCATATTAACTAATATGTGGTATAGTAAGTATTGTATTAATCTGTCTGCCATCACAACGTTGTATAAAATAGAATATATAATTTCACCAAATGAGACTTACGTAATATAAAGAAAAATAGATATTCTAGGGGGACCAGCAGTTAGCGTAATGGCTATGTCGCTGGACTCCCATGTAGTTGACCGTGGTTCAAGTCCCGGACCCGGTGGCTTAAACTCACGCCAGGCACGTGTGCGTGCGTGCCCAAGATCCTGAGAGGAGAATGGCAGAGAAGGGATTGCGGCGTGGCCATCCCCCCTGGGGGGTGATTTCTCACTTTCTATCTCTCCGTTTCTCTCTGTCTGTCTGGCGAGCACATGCGCCCTATAGCAAAAATCCTCTCCAAAAAAGACATAAGAAAAAAAGAAAAATAGATATTCTAGGGAAATAATTTATAATATCTAAATTGATATAACAACAACAGAAATTGACTAAACAAAGAAAGAAGTACATTTATCTTTGGGAAACTTACATATGCAGTTCTTTCTACAATTTATAGTGGGCAATGGGAGAAAAAGAATAATTCAATTGGTAAACAAATTTGAGAATACTTAGATAGCTACGTTCACAGTTAATTTATAAGAAAATGTAAAGACTTTGTGTAAGTTCTATGACTATTGGTGATACAGGAAATCTGTTTTTGTATACAAAAATAGCAGAGGTTACTTTATAAGAAATATAGTACACTGAAGAAATTACTGTAAGAAGGTATCAAAATTATGACTAACAAAAAAAATATACTACAGCAAATGTTGAAGAATCACTAAGTAGCTCTGGTCACAATTTTTGAATGATCAGGAGAAAAATGTCCCAGGTACACGGGATTTCCAGGACTCACTATGGAATAGCATCTATTTGTTCATACTTAAGAGCTTTAGCAGGAATTCTTATTATCCTATTATCCTGTCAAGAAAAATTACTGGAAATTGTTATGTTTTCATCTTTTAAGAGTAGCTTCAGACATACTCATTAAAAACCTTCTCATGCTATGGACTACGAGCCATTCTGGTGCATATGTTGCTTAGGACTTCTCTTAGCAATAAAAATTATTCACTAACTATTAAAAAAAATTACATTCTCACCTCCCCCCTAGGGAATGCATGAGCTTGTAAAGAGTGTGCCCTGAAAAAATTTTACACCAGCTCTTTGATTCATTGTTCTGACAAAATGATTAGGAAGTTGACTGAACTTGTAAACAAGATGAAATCATAAACCTTTTCCTACTGTGACTTTTCCATTCTTGAAGTAAAACAAGAAAAAGATAAATATTAAAAATAACTCTCCCACCCTTTCTATTTTTATTTTGTGTGTATGTATGTGTATATTGTGTAATAGAACTTTAGTCAAGGTTTTGTTTGTAGATTTTTTATTTGATTTGATTTATTTATCATAATCTTGTTTATATTACATTGAATTGCATATAATTTTACAGTATATTACAGTGCTTTTTCAAAAGGGAATGCCATGCATGTCAGTCATTACAGAGACATTAAAATCCCCACTTCATCATTCAATATCTTTTCATTGTTTTTCCCAATCATTATTATTATTATTATTATTATTCCAATTATTTTTTAAACCAATCACTATTTCTCATTTTGCTTGTAAAAAGACTTTACCCATCATGAAATACTTCTCAGACCAATCCAGTTGAGAGTACTATACACGTCATCATCAACAGGTAATAAGCCATATCTGTGTCCCACTAATGTCATGCCTATTTGTTATCTTGCTATCTTTCTCTATCCTCTTCTCTTCACTCCCCCATTACACACTGTCTTATTCTTGTTAAGTATTTTCACTGCTTTTATGTCCTCAAATATTTCGCTCTCTACCACAGAGTGCAGATGGCCAGTATATATTAAGTGGATACATACAATATCTTTCTTCCATAGCCTGGCTTACTTCACTCAGCAATAGATCCTCCATATCTGACCACTTTCTATCAAATGCCAGGGTCTTGTTATTTTTTTTATGGCTGAGTAGTATTCCATAGAGTATATATGCTATACTTTTCCAATCCATTCATCGGTTTGTGGACGTTTAGGTTGGTTCCATGTCTTGGCAATTGTGAATAATGCTGCAATAAACATTGATGTGCAAGCACTTTTCCAACTGAGCATTCTCCTGACCTTTGGGTAGATACCCAGAAGTGGGATTGCTGGATCAAATGGTAGTTCTATTTGTAGATCTTTGAGGAACCTCCATATTGTTCTCCACAGTGGCTGAACCAGTTTACATTCCCACCAACAGTGTAGGAGAGTTCCGTTTTTACCACATCCCTGCCAACCCTTATCACTTTTTATATTCTTAATATTTGCCATTCTGACAGGGGTTGGGTGGTATCTCATTGTGGTTTTTATCTGCATCTCCCTTATGATGAGGGATTTTGAGCATTTCCTCATATGCTTTTTGGCTGTTCGTATGTCTTCCTTAGAGAGATTTTTGTTCAGCTCATTTTCCCATATTTTAATTGGGTTAACCTTTTTTTTTTCTTTTTGTTTTTCTTTTTTTTTTTTTTTTTTTTTTTGCATAAGGCACATGAGTTCCCTTTGTATTCTGGTTGTCAATTCCTTGTCTGAGGCATGTTTAACAAAAATATTTCCCCATTCTGAGTGTTGTTGATTCACACTTATTACTGTGTCCTTTGCTGTGCAGAAACTTCTTAGTCTGATATAGTCCCACTTGTCTATATTAGGATTATTGCCTGTGTTTTGGGAGTCTTATTTAAGAAGTCTTTGCCTACTCCAATGTCTCCCAGAGTTTCCCCAGCATTTTCTACTAGTAGTTTTATTGTTTGAGGCCTTAGGTTCAGATCTTTGATCCATTTTGAGTTGATTTTTGTTAATGGTGAAAGATGGGGATTTAGTTTTATTTTTCTGCAGGTGGATACCCAGTTTTTCCAGCATCATTTACTAAAGAGGTTTTCCTTTTCCCAAAGGATTGACTGATATCCTTCATCAAAAATCAGTTGGCTGTAAGCTTTGGGGATTATTTCTGGGACCTCTATTCTATTCCATTGGTACACATGTCTTTGGGGATTATTTTTTTTTTTTTTTTTTTTTTTTTTTTTTTGTCAATACCATGCTGTTTCGATGATCATAGCTTTATAGTATATCTTGGGATCAAGGAGTGATATGCCTCCTACTCCATTCTTCTTGCGTAGGATTGCTTTTGCAATACAAGGTCTTTTATGATTCTAGACTAATTCTATGATTGTCTTTTCTAGATCTGTGAAGAATATTTCTGGTATTTTGATTAGAATTGCATTAAACATGTAGATTAATTTGGGTAGAATTGCCATTTTGATTATGTTAATTCTTCCAATCCAGGAACATAGCGTGTCCTACCACTTTTTTATGTCACTTTCAATATCTTTTTTAAAGATTTTCATAGTTCTGGGAGCCAGCAGTTAGAGTAATGGCTATGTCGCTGGACTCCCACGTAGTTGACCGCGGTTCGCGTCCTGGACCCGGTGGCTTAAAACTCACGCCGGGCGCGTGTGTGTGCGTGCCCAAGATCCCAAGAGGAGAATGGAGGAGAAGGGATTGCGGTGTGACCATCCCCCCTGGGGGGTGATTTCTTGCTTTCTGTCTCTATGTTTCTCTCTGTCTGGCGAGCGCACACGCCCTATAACGAAAACCTCTCTAAAAAAAAAAAAAAAAAAAAAAAAAAAAGTAAAAAAAAAATTTTCATAGTTCTTTTTTGTATAAAAGTCTTTGACTTTCTTAGTTAGGTTTATCCCTAGGTATCTGATGCATCCTGCAGCTATGGTGAAAGGGATTCCTTTCTTCAGCTCTACTTCGTTCAACTTGTTGTTCATATATAGAAATGGTATAGATTTTTAGATGTTGATTTTGTATCCTGCCACCTTACTGTATTCACTTATTACTTCAAGAAGTTTTTTCATGGAGACCTTTGTATTTTCTAAGTATACCATCATGTCATCTGTGAATAAAGATATTTTCAACTCTTCTTTGCCTATTCGAATGCCTTTTATATTGTTCTCTTCTCTGATTGCATTAGCTAAGACTTCCAATACTATATTAAAGAGCAGTGGAGAAAGTGGCATCCTTGCGTAGTACCCATTTTTAGTGGAAAACCTTTTAGCTTCTCCCCATTCAGTATCATGTTAGCTGTAGGTTTTTCATAGATGGCTTTTATTGTGTTGAGAAATGACCCTTCTATACCAATCTTACTAAGGGTCTTAATCATAAAAGGATGTTGTATTTTATCAAATGCTTTCTCTACATCAATTGAAATGATCATATGGTTTTTATCTTTCTTTCTGTTAAGGTGGTGTATTACATTTACGTTCTTGTGTAAGTTGAACCACCCTTGCATCCCTGGGATAAAGCCTATCTGGTCGTGATGAATAATCTTTGTTATATATTGTTGGAAACGATTTGTGAGTATCTTGTTGAGAATTTTTGCATCTATATTCATCAATGATGTTGGTCTGTAGTTTTCCTTTTTTGTCATGTCCTTATCTGTTTTGGGAATGAGGATGATGGAGGCTTCATAAAATGAATTTGGAAGGTTTTCTTCCTTTTGAATCTTTAGAAATAATTTTAGTAGGACAGGGGTTAACTCTTCCTTAAAAGTTTTGTAGAATTCAGAAGTGAAGCCATCTGGACCTGGGCTTTTCTTTGTCGGGAGGTTGTTTATTACTGATTCAATCTCCTGGCTTGTTATGGGTCTATTCTGGTTCTCTATGCCCCCCTGATTCAATCCTGGTAGATTATATGCATCCCGGAATTGGCCCATCTCCTCCAAGTTATCTTGTTTGTTGGCATATAGTTGCTCATAGTATTCTCTAACAATTTTTGTATTTCTACTATGTCTGTTGTAATATTGCCTGTTTCATCACGTATTTGATTTATCTGGTTTCTTTCTTTCTTCTTCTTGATCAGTCTAGTCAATGGTGTGTTGATCTTCTTAATCCTTTCAAAGAACCAGCTTTTTTTTTTCATTTATTTTCTGTATGGTTCATTTATTTTATATTTCATTTATTTCTGCTCGAACCTTTATTATTTCTTTTCTCCTGGCATTTTTGGGGTTCCTTTGTGGTTGTTTTTCCAGTTCCCTGAGGCATGATGATAGGTTATCTATTTGCCATCTTTCCATCCTTTTCTTATGCACACTAATTGCTATGAATTTGCCTTTTATGACTGCTTTTGCCGTGTCTCATAAATTATGAACACTTGTGTATTCATTATCATTTGTTTCCATAAATTTTTTGATTTCAGACTTAATTTCTTGAGTAGTGAAGAAGTCATTCAGAAGCAAGTTGTTCAGTTTCCATGTGTTTGTGTATTTTTGGGGTTGTTTCTTGAAATTAATCTTGAGTTTAATTCCATCACAGTCAGAGAATATGCTGGATACAGATTTTATGCCTTTGAATTTGTAAAGGCTTGATTTGTGTCCTAACATATGATCAATCTTTGAAAAGGTTCCATGCCAGCGTGAGAAAAATGTATATGTTGTAGACGTTGGGTGGAAAGTTCTATAGATATCTGTCAAGCTCATTCAATTTATAGTATCATTTAGGTTTTGTATCTCTTTATTTATTTTCTGCCTAGAAGATCTATATAAGGAGATAATGGTGTGTTGAAATCTCCACCAATTATAGTATTTCTCCCTCTCTCTCCTTTTAGCTCCAGCAGTCTTTCCTTCACATATTTAGGTGCACCTGAGTTGGGTGCATAGATATTTATAACTGTTATGTCTTCTTGCTGTATTACGCATTAACTACTATATACTGCCGTTTGTCTTTGTCTCTTTTTACAGTCTTTGTCTTAAAATCTATTTTTCTGAAATCAATATCACTACTCCAGCTTTTTTTTTTTATTTCCATTTGCATGTTATATCTTTTTCCAGACCTTTACTTTTAGTCTATGTATGTCTTTATCCCTAAGGTGAGTTTCTTGTAGGCAACAGATAGAGGGTTTCTGCCTTTTTTTTTTTTTTTTAATTCATTCGGCCAGTCTATGTCTCTTAATTGGAGAATTTAATCCATTGACATTCAATGTAATTATCGATATTTTCATACCTGTTCCTATTGTTAAGTAAGCCATTTTCTTGGTTGCTTTTTGTTCTTGTATAATTGTCTGTCTGACTTTTTTAGCTTTCCTGGTATAGCACTCCCTTCAGAACCTCTTGAAGAGCTGGTCTAGAGTTGGTAAGTTCCTTCAAATTTTGTTTACCTGAGAATGTTTTTATTTTTTTTCCCATATGAAAGATAATCTTGCTGGGTATAGTATTCTTGCTTGAAATTGTTTTTCATTCAATACTTTGATTATATTTCCCCATTCTTTCCTTGTCTGCATTGTTTCCGACGAGAGATCTGATGTTAGCCTGATGGGGTGACCTTTGTAAGTAACTTGACGTTTCCCTCTTGCCAACTTTAGTATCTTGGTTTTTTTTTTTTTTTCCTGTTGTTTTTGCCAGTCTGGCTATGATGTGCCTTGGAGAGGATCTTCTTGGATTGATTCTACTTGGGATCTTATGTATTTCTTGGGTCTGGATATTTGAATGCCTTTCTAGGTTTAGGAAGTTTTCTTCCAGGATTTCATGGAATAAGTTATCTAGGCCCTTATTATTTTCTTCCTCTTCTGGGATACCAATTATCTGGATGTTAGGGTGGTTGATGGTATCCAGTATTCCTCATATATTATCCTCATTTTTCATGGTTGTTTTCTCGATCTTCTTGATACTTTTTTCTAGGTCTGATTTTTTGTATTCTACATTAGAGATTCAATCTTCTGCCTGATCTAATCTACTTTTAATGCTTTCAAGGGAGGTTTTGATTTCCTGTATCACATTCTTCAACCCTAGAAATTCCATCTGATTCTTGTTTAAGGTATCTATTTCTTCTTTCAAATCATGAAAGGACTTCTTCACCTCCTGGAGCTCTTTGTCTCTTTTCTCTTCCATCTCAGTTAGTTTGGTCACTACAAATATTCTGAATTCTCTATCAGACATATCCACTACCTCCATTGTATTGAGTGTGGGTGATGTAGGCTTGATGATTTCCCTTGGGGGAGAGGCCTTTTGTTGGTTGTTCATACTTCTTGAGCCTCTGCGATTGTTCCTAGTTATCAGGTGATCTATATGTTGCTTCCTAACTTATTTAAGGTATCTCTGAGTGTTGAAAGGTGTACAGGATTAGAAAACTGATGATTTCGCTTATGGTTGGCCTACCTGTTGCTCATCAGTACCATATACTGTTGTCACTGGTCCTGGGTGACCCAAAATCCTCCCTGTTTCTAAGGAGTGGTGAGCCTCCAACTGACCTAATTAGCAACACCTCAAGACCAAAGAAGAACGAAATAAAACAAAAAATTGCGTGGCCTGCAACATGCTATTCAAAACACTAAAATTCAGAAAGTCCAAAGACAAGTGGGGAAGGGACAGATGATGAGCGATGGGTCTGGGGTGTAAGGGCCTGCAGCCGCAGGCAGCCTGGTGTCCAGAACTGGTTTGCAGGAGGGGTGTGGGGCGAGTGGTGTGAGTTCATCTTAATGTCCCAAGGAACCAACCTGAAGTCCAGAGATTGTTTGTACATTTTTTTTCCCTTTGTTATAGGGCACATGTGCTTGCCAGAAAGAGAGAGAGAGGGAGAGAAACATCCTACCTCCCCCGGGCAAATGCTATGTCACAATCCCCTTTTCATCTTTGCCATTCTCTTCTTGAGATTTTGGGAATGTGCACACACACATCTGGCATGTTTTTCCGGCTACTGGTCCAGGACTCAACTTCACAGATGGCCACATGGGATCCCCCACTTTAACTATCATGCAACCTGCTGGCCTTATCCAATCTTTTTATGAGCACAGATAGAAGCATATTGTACACAATTTTGTGACACTTTCTTAAACTTTATTTTATTTTATACATTCAATCACTGTATATCACTGGGCTCATAAAGTGAATTTACCTAACACAAATACACCTCACATCAGTCCAACTGAGGTTACTATGCACATTATCATCCACAGACCACAATCTATTTCTATGTCTCATAAATGTCTTGCCTCTCTACTTTTCTCCCTAATTTGTTTCATCACACTCTCTACTTTATTTTAGACTTATTTAAATTTTATTTTTTCTTGTTCTTCTTCTTGTTCTTCTTGTTCTTGTTCTTATTCTTCATTTGACCAGAGAGAGACAGTGAGAAAGAGAGAGGGAGAAAACAAGCCACCAGGTCTGGGACTTGAACCACAGTTAGCCATGGGGGAATCCAGTACCTTAACCACAATGCCACCTGCCAGCCTCTCCACATTTTAAAATATATCAGTAGCTAATAGGTTATCTATTTATTTTTATGGATGGAGTAGCATTACCTATGAACATTGAACATGTCAATGATAGTTTGGTGCATTTATTCTTTTACAAATAAGCTTCTAGCAATGAACAATCTTGTAGAATTAATTTTTTCAAAATGCAATAATATATGAATGATAAAAATAACATGAAATTTAATTTGTTTTGGAGAGATTTTTGTTATAAGGCGCATGTGCTTGCCAGAAAGACAAAGAGAGACAGAGACAGAAAGCGAGAAATCACCGCCCAGGGGAGATGGCCATGCCACAATTCCTTCTCCTCAATTCTCCTCTTGGAATCTTGGGCACACATGCATGCACACACACTCAGAGTGAGTTTAAGCTACCAGGTCCGAGATTCAAACCGCAGTCGACTACATGGGAGTCCAGCGACATAGCCATTATGCTAACTGCTGGTCCTGGAATTTAAATTTTTTTTTTTTTTTTTTTTGGAGAGATTTTAGCTATAGGGCGCGTGCGCTCACCAGACAGACAGAGAGAGACAGAGAGATAGAAAGCGAGAAATCACACCCCAGGGGGGATGGCCATGCCGCAATCCCTTCTCCTCCATTCTCCTCTTGGGATCTTGGGCACGCACGCACACGAGCCCGGCGTGAGTCTCAAGCCACCGGGTCCGGAACTTGAACCATGGTCAACTACGTGGGAGTCCAGTGACATAGCCATTACGTTAACTGCTGGTCCCAGGAATTTAAATTTCTTGAAAATTATTTTTTAAGGTTACTTTTTCTTACAGTGATTAAAAGTGCATATATTCCCATAGATTTCTCAGTAGTTTGGTCATTTCTATTTTTGGCCATCCCCCCTGGGGGGTGAAAATTTTTCCAAAAAAAGAAAAAAAAAAAAAAAAAAAAAAAAAAAAGTGTTATTTATCTCTTCCATGATTGAGAGAAACAGAAAGAGAAAGGAGAAAGGACCCAATGGGGTCTTGAAGCAACACTCGCAGCCTTCGACCTGTTTCAGATCACAGGTGCATGTGTGCCCAGCATACTCAGTGAGGTCTCCAACTTGAACCTCCCCATGTAAGGTTGCCTTGGTGTAGGGCATCGAGTTTACTGCTGTGCCACTGACTGGACCCTGATCATATCTATTTTCAAACATAGAAAGCCACATGCATTTCTTTTCCTTTACCCAGTTTTCTACTGGACATTTGGTATGTTCCTTATTGAATTCTAATATTTATTCATATATAAGGTTTAGCTTTTTAGGCTATTTGTTACATACTTTTTTCTCTTTTGTCTCTTGACTTCACTTATTAGTCTTTTTTTTATGCAAAAGTATCTCGCTTTTATGTAGACATTGATCAACCTGCTATTTGACTTTGAACATGGATCTTGCTTAATAAAGCCTTTGTAATAGTGAGAATATTAAAAAGATCAAATAATTTCTTAGGGACAATTTCAGTTAGATGGTAGCTAAAGAATTTGATGGGAAACAGAGGCACAACACGTTATAGGCAAACGATACAACTGGAGCCTAGAGTCATCGGAAGACACTTTTCCTAATTTAATTATTTTGATTAATGTTATTAACAAATATCTGAAGATGGTACAGATTACAGAATTTTTAGCTCTTAGCTTTAATCTATATTTTCTCCATATAGGAACTTCAATAGCAGGAAAAAGAAAAGAAAGAACAAAGAAAGCAAGCAAAGTTGTAGGTTTCACTTATTTGTACTAAGATAGCTGAGAAATCCCCCACTGGATGAGTAAGAGCATTCTCCAGTGCTCAGATACCATGTTTCTTTGGCTATGGGCACTGGCAATTGTGCTCAGATTACAAGGTACTTTGATGTCAGTCCTAGAATATAAAGTACTTAAAAATTCTATTCCAGTATCCAAAGTTGTATCTTATAAAAATATTCTATTAGAAAAAATAAATGGCCTTTATATCAAGCAGTCTATGAACAAGCATTGAGGAAAAAGATCAAAACCTTAAGTAGTAGGGACCAGCAGTTGGTGTAATGGCTATGTTGCTGGACTCCCATGTAGTCAACCATGGTTCAAATCCCAGGCATGGTTGCTTAAACTCACGCCAGGTGCGCGTGCATGCCTGCCCAAGATCCCAAAAGGAGAATGGAGGAGAAGGGATTACAGTGTGGCCATCCCCGCGGGGGGGTGATTTCTCGCTTTCTGTCTCTCTGTCTCTCTCTCAGTCTTTCTGGCTAGTGCACGCGTCCTATAGCAAAAACCTCTCCAAAAAAAAAATTAAAAAAAAAAAACTTTAAGTACTAGAACCTGCTTTAAACATACATATTTTGATACAACTCCAGCTTTCTATAGGATTAATTAGGTTTCTACCGAAAGAGGATTATGGACTGCTAAATTCAGTCACCTGCCTCCCTTAAGAATAATTTTTAATGAGAAACCATCTTATGGCGGTGCCTAGTTCTGAAAAATTCATGGCCACTTTTCAATTGTTGAAAATTCACTCTTGTAAAAACAGAAACATTTATATTGTTAGTTAATAAAAAGATAAAAACAATTTAGAAATCCAAAAATAAATTAAAATTTCTGGTTACGGTATATGTAATTTATCAGTAGCTCGACCTAACACTTAGATTTAGTAAAGTATATTAGAAAATTCATTGCATTGGGCAGTTGGCATAAATGAATTGCTTATTTTAATCGAGACCCACATCTACTCGAAAATTATCACCTAATACCACAGATTCCTTTTTTAACTTATTTTTTTAATTGCCAGAGGGTGCATATGCTTGTCAGAGAGAGATAAACAGAGAGAGAGAGAGAGAGAGAGAGAGAGAGAACACACATCACTGATGCTAAAAATTATGTCAAAACTAACTTTAGATATTGTAAGTATATTCCAGATTTGGAAGCTATTACCTTTTAGGAAATAAAGGGAAAAAAATTGAGAAGCAATTTTTTTTGAAACTTAAAAGTTACAAATGTTACCTTTTAATATGCTTTAGTTTTACTGGAAGTTAGTATTGAATTAGATGCTGTGTTTGAAAACCACTGGTCAAGAAAAAGGAGAAGTAGGCCTTTGTGAAGTGTGACTGCTGAGCTTTATAAACTAGATGAGTAGCAACATCTAGTGGCCATTCCCAATATCAACTCGTTTTCATTTCCACTGTTGCTTAGAATGTAGGTCCATCCCCAAAGTCTTGGTAGGAATTTTGAATTAAGTAAAACACAAACAAAAAAATGACAGAGTACTGAAATTAAGCATTAGGTTTAATGTACATGCAATGTAAACATACAACATAGTTATTTATAATTGTGTTTGGTTTATGTTCAATACAATTTAATACATCGAGTAAAACTTATCAGTGTTTACATGTTCTCATTGTAAAAAGGGCTGTAATTTTGATATACACAGGGGACAAAAGAAATATTCATATTTTAAGACTTCTGTCATAAAGCATTATCCACTATTTTAGCCAACAAAATCAGCATAGATTTTGAACCATTATTTATTTATTTGGAAGAGTTATTTATTTAATTTTATTTATTATTATTATTTTTGGAGAGGTTTTTGCTATAGGGCGTGTGCACTCGCCAGACAGACAGAGAGAGACAGAGAGGATGGCCATGCTGCAATCCCTTCTCCTCCATTCTCCTCTCGGGATCTTGGGCACGCACATACACGCTCCCGGCGTAAGTTTAAGCCACCGGGTCCAGGATGTGAACTGCGGTCGACTACGTGGGAATCCAGCGACATAGCCATTACGCTAACTGCTGGTCCCTATTATTATTATTATTTAAGTTGATATAGGCATTTATCAGAGACACAGAGAGAGGGAAAGTGAGAAAACAAGCCACCAGGTCCAAGACTCAAACCATGGTCGACCATGTGGGAGTCCAGATGCCCCAACCACCACACCACCTGCTGGCCCCAAACCATTTATTTATTTTACTTAATTGTCTGAAATAGATCTATAAGTATAGCACATTTGGTCCTTGAATACACATATTCTGACAGTAAGTTTATACACATGTTAAAAATAACAGTAGCTAATATTTATTTGGTAACAAAAGAAAGGTAACCTGGGGTTTTTATATTTTTCATGGCCAGTCTGCAAATAAATAATTGAAATTCGAGTACAGATTTAAAGCTATCAGGAAATGGATGACTCCTGCTAACACAATTCAAATACACTTGAAGATTGTTTATTCATATATTGACAATACATCATATTATTCCTGTGCGTAAAACATGCACAGGATTGTAATATAAAAATGGAGAGGGACCAGCAGTTAAGCGTAATGGCTATGTCGCTGAACTCCCATGTAGTCAACTGTGGTTCAAGTCCCGGACCCGGTGCCTTATACTCACGCCAGGTGCGTGTGCGTGCGTGCCCAAGATCCTGAGAGGAAAATGGAGGAGAAGGGATTGCGGTGTGGTGATCTCCCCTGGGTGGCAATTTCTCGCTTTCTGTCTCTCTGTCTCTCTCAGTCTCTCTGGTGAGGGCTCATGCCCTACAGCAAAAACCTCTCCAAAAAAAAAAAAAAAAGAAAAATGGAGAGAAAGTTGAGGAAGACACTAATAATTATTATGCATATTTCAAGAAACAAAGAAACAAACACTAGGTGATGCTTATGTGAATCCATCATCACATTTTATCCTTTGACAAGACTGTAGCAAAATGTCTTTGTTCTTTTTTACAGATAAAGAAATGGATTTCCACTCCTGTGATCACACAAGTAGTATAATACAAAGATAAATCTGAATTCATATTCATATTCAATTCATCCAGGTTCTGTGTCACAAGGATTTCATTTCCACTGCTGTCCAAAAATATTCCTCTTTCCCATTTGAGGCCTCATAATAAGCACTGTTAATGTTCATGTTTCTACCATTTCTCTTCAAGGCATTGCTAGGATTTTTCTAACATGGCCTCAGACCTCCTCCAGCCTCTACTCATTACCTATCCTTTTTATAAAAAAAAAATCATTTAATTATTATATGTCTTTACAGCATATGGCATGGGTTCTCAAAGCATAAATGCATTGCATGTCAAGGAAGTCAAAAATATTACCATATACAATAACTTTTTATTCTTTTTTTTTTCTTTTTCTTTTTTAGAGGTTTTTACTATAGGGTGTGTACGCTCGCCAGCCAGACAGAGAGAGACAGAGAGATAGAAAGCGAGAAATCACCCCCCAGGGAGGATGGCCACGCTGCAATCCCTTCTCCTCCATTCTCTTCTTGGGATCTTGGGCATGTACGCACACGTGCCCGGCGTGGGTTTTAAGCCACTGGGTCCGGGACGTGAACCGTGGTCGACTACATGGGAGTCCAGTGACATAGCCATTATGCTAACTGCTGGTTCAATAACTTTTTATTCTTGTGTCTCTTAAATTTTTCCCCTCTCATTATCCATTCTAAAGCTACTTTCACATTTTAGTTATTTGTGATAGTAGCACCCTACTCCTGGCATTGAACTCTTAATTAGCTTGCTAGGGCTGCCATAACAAATTATCACTAACCGGGGAGTTTAAATCACAGATTTTTATTTTCTCACATTATTGAAGGTCAACAAAATCTGAGACCAAGGTGTTTGGTTTTTTTTGAAGACTTCTCTCCTGGGCTCTGGGTGGCTTTCACCCTCTGTCTTCACATGGTCTTTCGTTTTTGCAGATGTATGCTCATGTTCAAAGGGTCTCTTATGTTGGAATGTAACATATACAGAAATTTCTAATATCTAGTCATATTGGATTAGGGCCTACACATAAGATTTCATTTTACCTCAATTATCTCTATCCCAAATAAGCCATAGTCTCAGGTAATAGATGTTAAGACTTCAACATATAAATTCTGAGGAGACACAATTCAGCCCAAGATATAGGATAATGCGTACGCATACATTTATGTGTATAATACTCTAAAATCATATCTCCAGCCTATACCTCTCTCCTGACTATGCAATTACCTAATAGCTAGTAGGTATCTAAAAATTAAGGTGTCCAAAACTGACCATCTGAGCATCACTCCCCCAAAATCACCCCTACCCATGTAGTTCATGGTAACTTAATTCAAATAATAGGCCCACAGTCTTCAGGTCATCCTTGACTCATCTCTTTCTCATACCTACAACTATTTCTCTCACAAATTCTAACGGCTCTACTTTTCTAAAAAATATATGACACTTACTTAACACTCTCACCATCCAAACTCATTCAACTCTCACCTGTTGAGGGTTGTTGCAGTAGCCCCCTAACTGGTATTACCACTTCTGCTCTTCATCATGTATGGTCCACACTTCAGCAGAAGGTACAGTGGGCCCAACAAGAAGTTGTCCCATCTTGCTCAAAATCCTCTAATGACTCCCAGCTCACTCACTTCAAATAGTAAAATCCTTAACATTACCTACAAGACTGTATATTATCAGTTTTCTTTTCTTTTCTAACCCTTTCTTGGAACTGCTCTCCCTATCATTTTTGCCAATTCAACAACCCCTTGGTCAGTATCAAACAAGCCACTTATGTGTGAACGTCAGGCTTTTACAATTGCTAATCTCCCTACCTTGACGCTCTTTCTCTAGATATTAATATGAATACTCCCATTACTTTCTCAGGATTTTATTCAAAGTTACCTTTTTATTGGGGCTTTCTCCAGACACCTAGATGAACACAGACATCTAAATCCTCCTTCCTTATAGTAGTTTTCTTTTTTAATTTTTTATTGAGAGATTTTTGCTATAGGGCGCATGTGCTCGCCAGAAAGACAGAGAGAGACAGAGAGAGACAGAAAGTGAGAAATCCCCCCCCCCCCCGGGGAGAAAGGCCATGCCACAATCCCTTCTCCTCCATTTTCCTCTCGGGATCTTGGGCACACACGCACATGCACCCAGTGTGACTTTAAGCCACTGGGTCTGGGACTTGAACTACGGTCGACTACATGGGAGTCCAGCGACATAGCCATTATACTAACTGCTGGTCCCCTTATAGTAGTGTTCTTAAAAATTATAACTACCCAGTGGCCTAGGGAGCGATATCATATTTGGCCAACCATGCCATTCAACAGGATGGAGAGATGGAGGAGAAGGAATTGCTATGTGACCACAACCCACAGAGGGGTGGTGCTTCCTCTCTCTATCACTCTCTCTCTGTCTCTCTGTTGTAAGCACATAAGCCCTCTAGCCTCTCTCTCTCTCTCATATATATATATATATATATATATATATATATATATATACACACATACATACACACACACACATACCTAACCTACTATACTTTTTGCTTAGTTTATTTTTCTCCCTTGTTCCATAAGGGCAGAATGTTTATTCAGTTCATAACAATATTCCCACCTATTAGTATAGTGTATGGGAAATAGATCTTCATTACATCAATAAATGACTAAATTAATGAATTAATGAAATTAAAAGAAGTTGTTCCTGAATTTAGCATCCTGGGTCTATTCATGTTCCATAGAATGCAATATCTGATCATCTATTTTTTGAATTAATGTTATTCTCTACAATTTGCCAATAAATAATTTTCCTTTACACTGATCAATAACTATGTAGATTTAGTGATGCAGTTATAAATTCCTGAGGAGTTTATACACAATCATTCAATTTTTAGATCACTAGTGGTTGTCACTAGTAACCTAATTGTATATAATTTAGTCATAACCTTTGGTGATCCATTGTCAAAAGGTCAAACTTTTAAAATCAATGTTCAGATCATTTTAAACAATGTTTATATTTCTTTAATCTTTTAAATAAGATGGAAAACAGAGTATACATAGTGACTCATCAGATTTTTACAATAGTAATACTTACCATCCTTGAACTGCATTGTGTACATCCAGGGTTTCTGTCTTTTAGGGAGAATGTAAGGACAATAGGATAACGTTCCCTCTTTCCGCATCCATTGTCCCTGATTATATTAAAATTTTAGTATATTACCTAGGCCTATAAAGAAGATTGCTCTTTCTGAATGAAAGAGAACTGTGCATTTTTCTCCTCCTATTAAAATGCCCATCTTTGGACCAGCAGGTGGCATGGTAGCTAAGGTGCTGGATCCCACAGGGCCAACTGAGTGGTTCAAGTCTCAGATCCAGCAGCTTGAAGAACACACAGGGTATGTGTGCAAGCATGCCCAAAATCCCAAGAGAAGAATGGAGGAAAAGGAATTGCGGTGTGGCCACCCTCTAGAGGGTGATTTCTACTTTCTCTCTCTTTCTATGTCCATCTCTCTCTCAGCACATGTGCCCGATAGCAAACTAAAATAAATACAATAATAAAATGTTCATCTTTGATTCAGTCATCGTGGACAAGGAACATTGCATTCACTTAGCTGAAACGTGATTGCTTGGACTTGTTCTCTTGTAGTGGATGTGCATGTGGGTTGGCATATTTCAAAGAAGGTTCATCCTGCATATTGACTGAAAGGTCAAACCAATTCCTAATGTGTAGACTTTACCATCCAGTTCCAGAAAAATGAGAGAAATTTCTACCTATGTTATTCATTTTGATACTTTCTGAGTTCTTAAGTTGTATAACTTAAAAATTCATGGAAGGTAGTTTTATATGTACCATGACTCATGGCAATGTAGTCATTGATTTATCACTGTTATCTGTAAAGTTACTCAAAAATTTAAGGAGAATGCTGGATGGTGGCACAGTGGTAATACAACCTCGGTGAGGCTGACCCACCTAGGAAGGTTCTCAGTTCACATCCAGGCACCTCCCTAAACATGCCGGTTAAGCCCATGCCCGTGATCTGGGACTGCTGATGCTGAGTGTGGCTCATGGTATGGGACCCTGTTAGGGGTGCTGTTCCTCATACTCTATCTCCATCTCTCTCACTCATGGAATAGATAAATATGCTTCTGAAATAATTTCAGTATGTTTTAAAATATATTTTTAAATAATTATTTTATTTAACTTTATTTATTTATTTTCATTTGATCAGAGAGGGATAGAAAGAGAGAGAGAGGAAAAGTGAGAAAGCAAGCCACCAGATGTGAGACTCAAATCACAGTCAGCCATGTGGGAGTCCAGTGCCCCTATCCACCATGCCACCTGCCAGCCCCAAAATATAAGTATTTTAGAATATTGGAATTCTACAGAAATAAACTTCACATAGTGATACATTTTAAAAGAGGTTGAATTTGTCACAAGCTTGGCATTTTCACTTTTTTCATATTTCTAGAATGTTTTTCCTTATTATAATCCAATAAAAGAAGTTGGATTTCCTATCACACAGGATCAATAGGAAATCCAATCTTTTTCCAGGTTTCTGTCTCCAAATATTTGGGAGTTGATGGTATCCTAAACAGTCTTCATGTGATCTGCAAGCCCATCTATTAATGGTTTGTATCTTGCCACAGTAAATGTGGCTACTACTCTGGATCTTCTGATTGGTCATATTTTGTGTTCTTATAACCATTTTTTTCCAGTTGTATGTGGTTCCTATTTTCCCCTATCACTTCTCACCAAGTGCAGGCCTGTCTCTGTTCATAAACTCCTCAATTAAGTAAAGACTCAGCTATAATATTTTTAAAAAAATTATGGACAACTTGTGGTAAAAGTATTAATAGATAATTAAAAGTGAAATGGAAGTACAAAGTACATATTAGATAACATGGCTCTTAGACTTCAAAGGACACGTCCTTTCACCAAACATTCCTAAATTCTCCTTACTCTTCTTGAGTCAAAAATGTGCTACTGTACTGCATGAACTAGGCTGAATAGCACAAATAAAGAAGAGATTTATAGAACAGACTAGAGATCCTAGAAGTAGACCCAAATGTATATTGGGTCATCGAGAAAGTCATGGCACATTTTTGCAAAAGAAAACATAGAAAAATACGTCATGACATTCCTGATGACCTAATAGTTACATACATAAGTAATTGATTTTTAATCAGCTTGCAAAGGGAAATTAGTAGGAAAAAATAAGTCAATTTAACAAATAGTGTTGGAACAATTAGATATCTATTGGGGGATGGGAACAATGGATGGTGTGATGGTTATGTTGCTGGACTTCCATGTAGTCGACCATGGTTCGAGACCTGGGCCTGGCAGTTTAAAACTCATGCTGGGCAAGTGTGTGTGCATGCCCTAAATCCTGAGAAGAGAAGGAGGAAAAGGGATTGTTGCATGGCCATCTCCCCTGGGGGGTGATTTTTTGCTATCTGTCACTCTGTCTTTCCTTTGAGTGCATGCACCCTATAGTAAAAATCTCTCTCTCTCTCAAATATATATATATATATATATATATATATATATATATATATATACGAAGAAAGAAAGAAGGAAAAAAGGAAGAAACAAAGGAGAAAAAAATAAACCTTCAGCCACACTTCATACCTTATCCACATATTAATTCAAAAAACATATTCTAAAAATTCAAGTAGGAATTGTAGGAGAAAATATTTATGACTTAGTTTAGGCAAATATTTTTAAAATATGACACAAAAGGCATGATTCATAAAATAAAATTATAAATCAAACTTTATTAAAATTGGGAGTTGCTCTTTGATAGAATATTTAAAGAAATTAAAACGTATGCCACAGATTGGTTTAAAATGTATGAAAGCCTTCTCCCCCCAGACTTTCCTGGACTGCCAGCAGGCAATAGCGTCTCCTGCAAGCCTCTGGCCAGCAAGGGATACTGAGGGAGGGTCACCTCTGACCCCCACCCCACTTCCAGACCCCCAGGCCCCAGACTCCACCTTCTAGGTAGGTAGCCAGGATCTCCTTGAGGCGGTTTTTTTTTTTTTTTTTCTTTTCTCTTGAACTCCCTGCATTCTCTTGTTAACACCTAGCTCTCCTTCTCCCCCCAGACTTTCCTGGACTGCCAGCAGGCAATAGCGTCTCCTGCAAGCCTCTGGCGAAATCGCGCGCCGCGCTAATGCGCGGCGCGGGACTTTTTCTTTATTTTTCTGTGTTGTCTTTCCTTTCGTTGCATATTGTCCTTTCCTCCTTATTTTTTACTGTGCCAGACAGACTAGACAGGTCTAGAATCATATATCTGAAATTTCCTAGGAAGGTAAGTGTCTCTGGGATCCTCCCTAGTACTGATCCCCTTTGAAAAAGGAGATACTGCTTGTTAGACACTTCTGTAGAGTTCCCTTCCTGAAAACACATTGGTAAAAACAACAGAAGAGAGACTTCAACAAACAGCTATTCCCATCAAAAAGGAAAGACTCTTACTTCTCGTGGGACAAAAGTTCTCCCAAGAAGTCTTTAAAAGGCAAGTAATCTCCCAATGGCTAAAAGTAGAAAAAGAGCCTCAGGTCTGAATAAACAAGAAAATATGTCTCCAACAAAGGAAAATGCCCCTCCATGTCTCGTAAATATGGAGGACGTTACCAAAATGACAGACACAGAATTTCGAACATTCATGGTGACCAAATTCTGTGAATTGGAAAAAAAAAGAGACAACGAACTACAGGAAATTAGGAAGTCCTTCCAGGATATGAAAGAAGAAATGGATACTCTGAGAAAGAATCAGGTGGAACTATTAGAGATAAAGTCTATAATACAAGAAATCAAAAACTCTCTGGAAAGTATTAAGAGCCTATTAGACCATGCTGAAGATCGAATCTCTGATGTAGAAGATAAAACCTCTGATCTAGAAAAAAACTACAAAAAGATCGAGAAAATAACTAAAAAACATGAGGATAATATACGAGAAATACTAGACTCTATTAGACGCCCAAACATCAGAATAATCGGCATCCCAGAAGGTGAAGAAACTAATAGCGAAATGGAAAATATATTCCATGACATCTTGGAAGAAAACTTCCCAAGCCTAGAGAGGCACCGAACCATCCGGACCCAAGAAATACAAAGGACCCCAAATAGAATCAACCCCAGAAGATCTTCCCCAAGGCACATCTTAGCCAGGCTGTCTAACGTCACAGAAAAAGACATGATACTAAAACTGGCAAGAGAGAAACAAGAAATAACTTACAAAGGCCATCCCATAAGACTAACACCAGACCTCTCATCAGAAACAATGCAAGCAAGAAAAGAATGGGAAGACATACTGAAAGTGTTAAGAGAGAAACAATTTCAGCCAAGACTATTATACCCTGCAAGATTATCCTTCATTTGGGAAAAAAAGATTAAAATCTTCTCAGACAAACAAAACCTGAAAGAATTTGCCAACACCAGACCAGCTCTTCAAGAAATCCTGAAGAAAGTACTGTTCCAGGAAAACTAAAGACGCAACAGCCAGAAACAAAGAAATAACAGGCAACTAAGACAATGGCTAACTTAAATGTCGGTACAGATCCTATAACATCGATAATAACATTGAATGTTAATGGGTTAAATTCTCCAATCAAGAGACACAGACTGGCTGAATGGATAAAAAAAAACAGAAACCCTCTATCTGTTGCCTACAAGAAACCCCCTCATGGAAAAAGACATACATAGACTGAAAGTGAAGGGTTGGAGTTGCGATACTAATTTCTGACAAAATAGGCTTTAAAACAAAAAGTGTCCGAAGAGACAAAGAAGGGCACTATAACATAGTAAAAGGCTCTATAGATGGAGAAGATATAACGCTTATTAATATCTATGCTCCTAACACAGGAGCACCCAAATATGTGAAGGAAAGATTGTTAGATCTGAAAGGGGAGATAGACTGCAACACACTAATTGTTGGAGATCTCAACACCGCATTATCCCCTCTGGACAGATCATCTAGGCAAAAAATAGGTAGAGAGATCAAGGACCTAAATGATACCATAAATCAATTGGACTTAACAGACATCTATAGAACTTTCCACCCAAAAACCACAAGATATAGTTTTTTCTCACCCCGACATGGAACTTTCTCGAAGATTGACCACATCATAGGACACAAAGCAAGCCTCTGCAGATTCAGAGGCATAGAAACTATTTCCAGCATCTTCTCTGACCATGATGGAATTAAACTTGAGTTTAATTTCAAGAGAAATCCTCAAAAATACCTAAAAACATGGAAACTAAATAACCTACTCCGGAATGACTCCACTATTACCGAAGAAATAAAGTCCGAAATCAAAAGATTCATGGAAGCCAATGACAATGAAGATACAAGTTTCCATAATCTTTGGGACACTGACAAAGCAGTCATAAGAGGGAAGTTCATAGCAATTAGTGCACATAAGAGGAAGACAGAGAAAAGGCTAATGGACCACCTAACATCAAGCCTTAGAGAATTGGAAAAGCAACAGCAAAAAAATCCAAAAAATTACAGGAGAAAGGAAATAATAAAGATCCGAGCAGAAATAAATGAAATAGAAAATAAATGTACTATACAGAAAGTAAGTGAAAGCAAAAGCTGGTTCTTTGAAAGGATAAACAAAATTGATACCCCACTAGCGAGACTTATTAAGAAGAAGAGAGAAAGGAACCAGGTGAATCAAATCTGCAATGAGGCTGGTAACATAACAACAGACATAGTAGAAATTCAAAACATCATTAGAGGATACTTTGAACATCCATACGCTAAGAAACAAGATAATCTGGATGAGATGGACAAATTCCTGGACAAATATAATCTACCAAGAATGAGCCAGGAAGAAATAGAAAGTCTGAATAGGCCCATAACAAGCCAGGAGATTGAATCAGTAATAAGTAACCTCCCAACAAAGAAAAGCCCTGGCCCCGATGGATTCACCTCTGAATTCTACAAAACTTTCAAAGAAGAGTTAACTCCCATTCTGCTCAAATTATTTCTAAAGATCCAAAAGGGTGAATCTCTCCCTAATTCATTCTATGAAGCCTCTGTCACCCTCATCCTCAAAACAGATAAGGACAGGACAAGGAAGGAAAACTATAGACCAATATCTCTGATGAACATAGACTCAAAGATTCTCAACAAGATACTAAAAATCGTATTCAACAACTTATACAGAAGATCATACACCATGATCAGGTAGGCTTTATTCCAGGAATGCAAGGTTGGTTCAACATACGCAAAACCATAAATGTGATACACCATATTAATAGGAAGAAAGACAAAAACCATATGGTCATATCGATTGACGCAGAAAAAGCATTTGATAAGATACAACATCCCTTCATGATCAAGACTCTTAGCAAAATTGGCATAGAAGGGCCATTTCTCAATACAATAAAAGCCATCTATGAAAAACCCATAGCGAACATCATCCTGAATGGAGAAAAGCTGAAAGCTTTCCCACCAAACACAGGAACAAGACAAGGATGCCCACTTTCTCCTCTCCTTTTCAATATAGTACTGGAAGTCCTCGCCAACGCAATCAGAAAAGAGGAAAAAATAAAGGGCATTCGAATAGGAAAAGAAGAGGTGAAACTCTCTCTATTTGCAGATGACATGATTGTATACATAGAAGACCCAATGGTCTCCACGGAAAAACTACTGGAAGTAATACATGAATTCAGTAAAGTTGCAGGATATAAAATCAATATACAGAAATCGATAGCATTTCTATATACGAATAACAGGCAGACTGAGATAGAACTGAAGAAACTTATTCCGTTTACCATAGCCACTAAAAGTATAAGATATTTAGGAATAAATCTAACCAAAGAAGTTAAAGACCTCCACAAGGAAAACTACGAGAAGGTAAAAAAAGAAATTGAAAATGACACAAAAAAATGGAAGGACATCCCATGTTCATGGATTGGAAGAGTTAATATAATCAAAATGGCAATTCTACCCAAATTAATCTACCTATTTAATGCAATGCCAATCAAAGTACCAGACACATTCTTCACAGATCTAGAAAAGACAATCTTAAAATTTGTCTGGAATCATAAAAGACCCCGTATTGCCAAAGCACTTCTACACAAGAAGAATGGAGTGGGTGGCATCTCAATCCCCAATCCAAAAATATATTACAAAGCTGTGGTAATAAAGACAGCATGGTGTTAGCACAGAAACAGACATGTGGACCAATGGAACAGAATAGAGTCCCCAGAAATAAGTGCCCAAACATACAGTCAACTGATCTTTGACAAGGGGTACCAGTCAATCCAGTGGGAAAATGAAAGCCTCTTCAGCAAGTGGTGCTGGAGAAACTGGACTTCCACTTGCAGAAAGATGAATCTGAACCCCTACCTCTCTCCTTTGACAAGAATAAAGTCAAGGTGGATCAAGGATCTAAATCTAAGACCTCAAACTATAAAGCTGCTCCTGGAGAATGCTGGGGAAACTCTGGGAGACATTGGTGTAGGGAAAGACTTCCTAAAGAAGACCCTCAAAGCAGAGTCCATCGTCCACAAAATAGACAAGTGGGATTACATCAGACTAAGAAGTTTCTGCATGGCCAAAGACACAGTAGTTAGTGTGAATCGACAGCCCTCAGAATGGGAAAATATTTTTGTAAATGTTGCATCAGATAAGGGACTGATAACCAGAATACACAAGGAACTAAAACAGGTGTTTGGAAAAAAGATGAGCAACCCTATTAAAAGATGGGAGAAGGAGATGAAGAAAACACTCTCTAAAGATGACATACGAATGGCCAAAAGGCATATGAAAAAATGTTCAACCTCCCTCATCATAAGGGAAATGCAGATAAAAACAACAATGAGGTACCACCTAACCCCAGTCAGATTGTCTAATATTAAAAAAAACAAAAAATGATAAGTGTTGGCAGGGGTGTGGTGAAAGGGGAACTCTTTTACACTGCTGGTGGGAATGCAGATTGGTCCAACCACTGTGGAGAATAATTTGGAGATTCCTCAAAAATCTACAGATAGATCTGCCATATGATCCAGAGATCCCACTCCTCGGTATCTACCCAAAGGACAGAAGAATTCTTCATTGGAAAAGTGCTTGCACATCGATGTTTATTGCAGCACTATTCACAATTGCTAAGTCATGGAACCAACCCAGATGCCCCCGTATGGAGGAATGGATTGAAAAACTGTGGCACATATACTCTATGGAATACTACTCAGCCATAAAAACCAACAGAGCCCTGGCTTTTGACAGAAAGTGGAAGAATATGGAAGATGTACTGCTGAGTGAGGCAAGCCAGGCTATAAAGGAGAGACATTGTATGTCCCCACTTAACATATACCGTTTGTCTGCATTCTATGTCTGAAACTGATTGACTAACAGTTGAACAAACACAAGAGATGGGTGTGAATGTCAGATGAGGTGTATGTGGAGGAGTGGGGCCCAACGAAAGACATTTGGAGAAGGGATACAGAGGTAGAGCATTGACGGGATGGGGAGGTGTGGTGTTATCTGTTGAAGATATTTCGATCAACGGGTCTGGGGAGAAATGTTCACATATCGAAATGGTCTCATTGTAAGCCAAACAATATGATTGAAAGTATATACAAAAATAAATAAATTAATTAAAAAAATGTATGAAAATTGTATTTCTTATGAAGGACTTGTATCTACCCATCTACACACACACATACACTTATGCACACACACACACACACACACACACACACACACAACTCTCTAATTTAGATAATAAAAATAAAAACCTAATTTTAAAATGATTAAAGATTCATTTCATCAAAGATATACAGATGGCAAGCACATTAAAAGAGGCGTAATTCCAATAGTCATTAGGAGAATGAAAATTCAAAGGAGATACCACTATAAACCTATTAGGATGAATACATTTAAAAAGATTTACCACACCAAGTTGTATGGGGAAAAATTCAACTCACCACACAATAAAAATATGTAAAAACTGGAAATCTCTTGCTGATGATTAAAATTAAAAGTAGGGTAATAATTCTGGTAAGCATTTTGGAAGACATTTCATTTCTAGATATTTGTCCAGGAGAAATAGAAGCACATATCACAGAAGGATTTGTATGCTATTGTTCATATCAGTTTAATTTGTAGTGGGCAAAAATGGAAACATTAAAATGCCCATCAACAGATGAGTGAATAAATAAATTTTGCCTATATGATGGGAAAAAACTTGGTAAAATAAAATAAATTATTGATATACACAATATATTAATGACTCTCAAAATAATTATACTCAGTTAAAAAAAAGTCAGACAGAAAGGTGAAATTATTCCATTTATTTAAAAGTCTAGAAAATACAAACGAATTTGCAGTAATAAAATCAGATACAAAATAGTTGCCAAGGAACAAAGCAGGAGAGAACAAATACAAACGGATGCCAGAAAACTTTGTGGCATAATTGCTATTTTCATTAACTTGACTGAGGTAATGATTACACGAATAAAAATATATATGCAAATTTATAAAAATTTCCATCTTAAGTATGTGTAATTTATTGCATTTCAATTATATCTCAATAAATTTATTAAAATGTAACTATAAAAATAAATTCATCCCATTTTCTCTTTTTTTAACTCTGTCCTTAGCTTTTCATATACTTTAAAAATGTGTTGTTTTATATGTGTTTGTTGGTAATAAACTAACAAAAATAAATTTGGTTTAATTGTTCTGAACTTCCACATAATGAAGCAACTATTCTGATTAATTAGTGACATGATATGCTTCAAGTTTTTTATCACTCTTATTGTCCAACAAATTACTAAAAACAGGTAATGAGATGAAAAAGATTGTGAGCTTTATCTCTTAATTATGTAGGCAACACATGAGTGTAATTTTATACGTAAAAGCAATTAATGCTTTTTCCAGCTGTTAAAATATAGATTCAGACCCCAAAGGCAGTATAGCTTGTAAACATCATGTTCTGCAGGTCAACCCAGATGAGAAGTTTACAGGATTGTGTCCAGAACCCTTCCTGAGTGTGCCGGGTACTCATGTGACAGTGATCTAGGGATGCTTTCTCTCTCTCTGTCTTGGTCTTGTCAAAAAATTATTAAAATAAAAATTAAACATTTCCCCTAATGAGTTAATTTTTCATTTATTTAAAGAACATTAATTAGGAGAATTCAAAATGTTTGTAATTCTATACATACTGCTCAAGGTAAAATTGTATTTTCAAAAGTTTTTCTGAAAATCCTACTTATGATTCATCTATATTCTATAGAAAAATAAGTGGTTAGTATCTTAAAATGAATTCACTGAGAAAATCTTTTGAAGTAATATTTTGAAGAAATAATAATACATTTTTTATTTTCAGAACTCAGGAAAATTGGACTAACCAGTAATGAAGTGGTCAAGGTGGCTGGATTCCACATGGCCCTTTGAGTGGTTCAAATCCTAGACCCAGTGGCTTGAGAAACATACTGGGAGGATATGTGTGCATTCCCCAAATCCCAAGAGGACAATGAAGGAGAAGGGATTGTGGCATGGGCATCCACCATGGGGTGGGGTGGCTATCTCTCTCTCTCTCTCTTTCTCTCTCTCTCTCTCTCTGGTAAGTGCATTCACCTATAGCAAAAAGAAAAAAAAATATAACAACAAAAAAGAAATTAGGGAAACCATAGGGCTTCTCTTTCTTTCTTCATAACTTATATTTTAACATATGTTTCAAAATAATTAAGTCTAAGACTGATGTATCTATGAATCAGAGCAGAAACATCTAAGAGAAAGTGGTCATAATGTAAGCATCCATTCTTTTTGTTTGGGGGGGAGAGGTTTTGAGACATAGAGACAGAAAGCGAGATATCACCCCCCAGGGGTGATGGCCACGCCGCAATCCCTTCTCCTCCATTCTCCTCTCGGGATCTTGGGCACACACGCACATGTGCCCAGCATGAGTTTTAAGCCACGGGACCAGAACGTGAATCGTGGTCGACTAGGGGGGAGTCCAGCGACAAAGCCATTATGCTAACTGCTGGTTCCCAGCATCCATTCTTGATTCTTGCTGTGTTAGATAGTTATTTGCCATTCCTCTGCTGTTACTAGAGAGTCATTCTTGCAAATAAAATAAAAATGACCAAGTATATATCCTTAAGATACTTTATACAAATTTATGAATGATATTCCAGAAAATATCAGCTGTAAGTCCAAAACAACCCTTAGTTGAATGATTTTGACATATAATTCTAAGAAGTGCTGTTAATCTTGCTGAATGGTTGGAATGTGATGGTATGCTAATAATGTCGGCTGCCATGTTCCAGTGTTTAAATATTTGCTACAGACTGTAGTTCTGTGTAACTATGTTAACAGGAGAGATACAAAGAGAAGAAAATATAAATGCTAATGTTGAATACATTTATGTGAAATCAAAAACTAATCTAAAATCTAGTATAGTTCAGAAAATGTCAATTTCACAGCTGAAAGCAAAAGAAAAAAATGGTTTATATTTATTGTGGCATTATTCACTATCGCTAAGACATGGAACCAACCCAAATATCCACAAATGGATGAATGGACTGAAAAAGTGTGGCACATATACTCCATGGAATAGTATTCAGCCATAAAAAATAACAACAATAAGACCCTGGCATTTGATAGAAAGTGAATGAACAAGGAAGATTTATTGCTGAGTGAAGCAAGTCAGGCTATGAAACAGAGACATTGTATGTCTCCACTTAACATATACCTACTGTCTGTACTCTATGGTAGAGACTGAAAGACTAAAGGTCATAAAAGCATTGAAAATTTTTATGGACACTGGGGACAATGTGGAAGGAGAGTGGGAGAGGAGAAGAATACAGGAAGGGAAATTTGGGAAAAAATGGAGCAGTAAGATATTTGTGGGACACAGATATGGTTTGTTGCCTGATGGTGATGTCATGAATAATATTCTCAACTCACCTGCTGTGTGGTGTGTAACAGGTTGGGTAAAATCTCTTTACAAACTAAATGGTGTGTAATGATTAAATGTATAAATAGTAATAAAAATAAAAAAGGAAATAAGATGCTATGAAACAATGTGTAGCCTAATACTTAATAATTTCATGAACATCAATGCAATATTTTCTATGTAATTTTTTTTTTCTGAAGACAAAGATCAATGGGGCCAGCAGGGGGCATGGTGGTTAAGTCACTGGATCCCACATGATTGAATCTGTAATTCTAGTCCTGGACCCAGCATGCTGGGTGTGTGTGCCTGTGTGACCAAAAACCCAAGAGGAGAATGGAGGAGAAGAGATTGTGTCATGGCCATCCTCCCTGGGGGGGGGGGGGGGGGGGTGGTTTCTCACTTTCCCTTTCTTTGTGTCTCTCTCTGGTGAGCACACAGGCCCTATAGGAAAAAACTATAAAAATGAAAAAAAGGACAAAAGATCAAGATAAGATTAAGATTAAAATGATAAGCTAAGGCAATTGTTACCTTGTGTTTTTAAACATTTTATTTTAAGAATAAATTTTAAATAAAAAATAATCATGTTGGGACCAGCAGTTAGCGTAATGGCTATGTCGCTGGACTCCCACGTAGTCGACCGCGGTTCGAGTCCCGGACCCGGTGGCTTAAACTCACGCCAGGCGCGTGTGCGTGCGTGCCCAAGATCCCAAAAGGAGAATGGAGGAGAAGGGATTGCGCCGTGGCCATCCCCCCTGGGGGGTGATTTCCTGCTTTCTGTCTCTCTGTCTCTCTCTGTCTGTCTGGCGAGCACACGCGCCCTATAGCAAAAACCTCTCCAAAAAAAGAAAAAAAATAAATAATCATGTTATAATTACCTACATTTTAGTCACTTTAATTTGACATTTATTTTGTATTAATGCTCTCTTTTAAAAATATCTAATAATATCAAATGTTTATTTTACATAGACCTCATTTTTACATCTTGTATTATCTCTTAAAAATAGTAAACCACGGGAACCAGCAGTTAGCGTAATGGCTATGTCGCTGGACTCCCACGTAGGCGACCGCGGTTTGCGTCTCGAACCCGGTGGCTTACAACTCACGTCGGGCGCGTGTGCGTGCGTGCCCAAGATCCCAAGAGGAGAATGGAGGAGAAGGGATTGCGGCGTGACCATCCCCCCTGGGGGGTGATTTCTTGCTTTCTGTCTCTCTGTCTCTCTCTGTCTGTCTGGCGAGCGCACGCGCCCTATAGCGAAAAACCTCTCAAAAAAAAAAAGAATAGTAAACCACGTATTTACTATCAAATCTATATTCATGAATCAAGAACCTTTGCAACTAAAATTGTTACATTAAAGGTATAATTTATTTTTAATCATTATGGGTACTCATCATTATCTTAAAACAAACAAATTGTTGTTTAAATATATAAGGCCCAGTTGTGGTGACTCCACGGCTCAACGGTGGCTGAGGCTGCATGGGAGGCCCAGGTTCAGTTTCCAGCTCAACCTAAGTTGGCTTGGCATGTTGGGTGCCCTGTGGTGGTCCTAGCCAACTGGGAGGCTGGGACAGGAGGTCACGACACGCTGAGACTATCAAAAAGACCTCCCTCTTCCCCTCTTTTTCTCTCTCCTTCTAGAATTCATTTCTTGTTAATTAAATGTTTACATATACATATATAACATATATATATAGTTATATATAATCATATGTAATATACGTGATAAAACAAATTTAGGGATTAATGCAATAGAGAACCCAGAAAAACACACACACACACACACACACACACACACGCACGCACCCTACATATATATACGTGTATATATATATATATATATATATATATATATATATATATATACATATCTTGAACAAAAGAAAAATAAATCCTTTACTCAGTGGTTTTTGGGAAAACTGTATAGCCATGTTGTTTTAGTCCATAGTGTTGCTAATAACAAAAACACGTGTCTCTGGGTGATTTTTAAGAATAGAAGTTTGGGTCAGTCAGTAGCATGATGGTTAAGATGGTTGGATCCCACGTGGCCAACCATGCGGTTTAAGTCCCAGACCCAGTGACTTGAGAAATATGCCAGGCACATGTGCAAGCATGCCCAAAATACAAAAAAAAAAGGGGGAGGAATGGTGGAGAAGGAATTGTGGCATAACCATACCACATGGGTATGTTTTCTCACTTTTCCCTTTTTTCTGTCTCTCTCCAGTGAGTGCACAAAACATGCAGTAAATTAAGAAAAGAAAAAAAAAATCAAAAACAAGAATATAGGTTTATTTAATTCAAGGTTTTAAAGGCTCAAGATCAAGAGGCCACATATAGTGAGCGTCTTTTTACTGATGGATAATATGGCACAGGGCATCACATGGTTAGAGAGCAAGGAGCTCAACAGTGCCCAGGTCTATGTGTTTCTGGTCTCATTGCTTCTCTTTATAAACCTACCAGTGTTCATGTGCGGGCTCCACCCTGATATTTCTAATCACTCCCCAAAAACTCGATCTCTAAATCCAATAGTTAGATCTAGTTCTTATCATCTTTTTAAAAAATATTTATTTTTTCATGATATAGAGCATGTGTGATAGAGAAAGAGAGAAGCACAATCGACAGGGTCTTGTCATACCATGATCCTCTTTCCTCAGACTTCCAGCTCTTCAGAATCTTGGGCATGTACATATGCACCCAAGACTTTCTCAGGCCAGCCTAGGGAGCTGACCCTGTGGCCAATCATGTGGCCTCCAGCACTGCTTTCAATTTGCTACTGACTATGCCACCAGGGTAGGCCCCGACACTGTTAATACTTTCATAAGGGCTCAATGAATTTTAACATGAGTTTTGGACCCTTATCTTCTGCCATACACAAAAATCAAGTCAAGATGATTACACACTGAGACATAAGTACTTAAATTTCAAAACCTTAGAAGAAAAAAAAAATGAAATTCTCTTTGACATTGATCTTGAAATTATCTTATAAATATGATTCCAAAAGCAAAGGCAAAACAAAATAAACAAGCAGAAATACACCAAAGTAAAAAGTTTATGTACAGTAAGGCAACACTTAACCAAATGAAAAGGCAGCCTACAGAATGAGAAGATATTTGCAAACAATATACCCAATTCAGGCTAATGTCCAAAATATATAACAAACTCTTATAACTCAATAGTAAAAGAAAAAATACAATTAAAAAATGAGTAAAGAACCTGAATAGCTATTTTTCCAAAGTAAACTTACAAGTGGCCAACAAGTATATGAAAAAGTGCTTACCATCACTGACCAGCAGGGAAATGAAAGCAAAACCACAATGAGATATCACCTCACATCTGTTAGGATGATACTATTAAAAAGTCAAATGGTGAGTCAGACAGTGGCATAGTGGTTAAGGCAGTTAAATCCCATATGAATGACTGTATGGTCTGAGTCCTGGACCCAGAGGCTTGAAAAACATGCCCAAAATCCTGAAAGAAGAGGTTGCAGTATCACCATCCCCTTTTGGGGGGGGGGGATGCTTTCTTACTTTCCCTCTCTCTCTCTGTCTCTCTACAGCAAGATCATGCTCCTCTTAGCAAATAAAGATAAATAAATAAATAAATAAATAAATAAATAAACAAACAAACAAATATTCAAATAGCACCAACTGTTAGTATGGATGTGAAAGAAATAACAATAAATTTTAAAAAGTAAAAACTAAAAATAATACTAGCCCTTTTTCAAGCAATCCCACTTTTGAGTATATACTCAAAGGCATTGAAATGATGATCACAAGGAGATTATCTGCTCTCCCATTTTCATTGGCAACAAAAATTCACAATAGCTGGCATATGTAAACAGCTCAAGTGGCCATTGATATATGAATGGATGAAGAAACTGTGGCATATGTAAACAGAATGCAATAATACTCAGTCTTTAAAAAGACAAACATCTTCTCATTTGTGACTCATTCATAAGTGAAGCAGGAGAACACTATGCTAAGTGAAGTAAGCCAGGCACAAGAAAAGTAAGTATCATATTGTCTCATGTATGGAGGAATCTAAAGTTGAAATTGTAGGAACAGAGAGTAGAAAGGTAGTTGCCAGGGAAATGGGGGCTATGGAGAGAATTGGTCAGAAGGTACTAAATTTCAGTTAGAAGTTGAGTAAGTTCTGAAAATCTAATATACAGCATAGTAACTATAGTTAATAGTATATGTATATTTGAAATATGAGACAGTAGAACTTAAATATTCACTAATACACACATATATATATATTATTATATGAGGTAGTTCATATGTTAATTAGCCTGATTGCAAAAAACACTTTGCAATGCATATATATATTAAATCATTTCATTGTGCACCTTAAATGAATATGTTTTGTTAGTTAATTTCAGAAAAGCTGGGGAATGACTGATTGACTGAAATAATGAATAAATAAATAAACAAACAAAATAAAGGCAAAATCTATAATTTGGGTAATTCTCCAGATTTTTCAGGGATTCTTATTTTTTATCCTCAAATATTAATTATTATATCTACAAGGAAACTTAAAATACCTTTTAGCAGTTTTATTTATTCTCTAATAATTCCTGAATTACAAGTTAATTAAAAATCTACCTTCAACTCCAACTTATATAGCTTGGAGTATAGAATCAAATGTTTTTTTAAGAGAGATTTTTGATATAGGGCATATGTGCTTGCCAGAGAGACAGAGAGGAACAGAGAGAAGAAAATCTGAAATCACCCCTCAGGGGGGATGGTCATACCACAATCCCTTCTCCTCCATTCTCCTCTTGAAATTTTGGGTATGAATGCACATATGCCCTGTGTGAGTTTTAAGTCACTGGGTCCAGGACTCAGACCACAGTCAACTACGTGTGAGTTCAGTGACATAACCATTACACTATCTGCTGGTCCCTAGAGTTGAGTTTTGATTGGACCTGTGCATTAAGTTGTTCCAGGACTTTGTACACTCATTTAAAAATTTTACATCCCCATGACTGTTAAAATGAGATGTAGTCATATTTTAAGTCTGTCTTTCTATACACATATCAAATTATATAATTAACTTATTCAAATATAAGTCATAATGACAATAATTACTAAAGAAATAGAAAATAAAATGCAAAGTCTAAATCCCACTTTCATAAGGGAAATCTATTTGTAATAAACTCTGAAAAAGTGAATTTATGTCTGGGACCAGCAGTTAGCGTAATGGCTGTGTCACTGGACTCCCACATAGTTGACCGCAGTTCGAGTCCCGGACCCGGTGGCTTAAACTCACACCAGGTGCGTGTGTGTGCGTGCCCAAGATCCCGAGAGGAGAATGGAGGAGAAGGGATTGTGGCGTGGCCATCCCTCCTGGGTCTCTCTGTCTTTCTCTGTCTGTCTGGTGAGCGCATGAGCCCTATAGCAAAAAAAAAAAAAAAAAAAAAAAAAAGTGAATTTATGTTTTAGACTTTTAAAATCTAAATTGGAAATATGTATGGACACCTCTTATATTTTAATATTTTTAATTTCTAAACCATAATCTAGATGGAATTAATTATTTGAATCTATTGGGAGAAGGAAAATATTGTAGCAGGCCTCCTCTAATAGTGTAGTATTAGTCTAGTCAAGAATATGATCATTTATAAATATTTTTGCTTCTATTTCACTATGAATCTCTAACTTAGATATAAGAACTCTAGTTTCCCATGTATTCGAAACATTTGACCCAAGCTTGAGATTTCTCCAGAATGTAAAAAAAGAAAAAAAATTAAATGTCAGGGTTATGCCTAAAAAAAGAAATATCATATGCATTAAGTACTTTGATAACACAGACTAAAGAGTTTAGCTTTTACTTTTGAATACTACAAAGATAAGAGTTTGACACAGATTGTAGGCAGGATTTATTTTCAACAAAGGATTTGAGAGCATTTTTAAAAACATGCTGAAGAAAATGTTCTTTTTATCTTTTATTAGCATGTGGAATACATATAAGAAAATATTTATAAGATCATCTCAATGGAAAAATGCACCACAGCAAAATAATAGAGTAAAAGTATATGTCTCATAACATTATATATGATAAAGTACATGCCAGGAACTGCAACATATACTTTGAGGTAGGTTTGCAGAATAGTTACCTCTTCTGTTGGTTAGATTGAACAGCAGTATTTTCCTTATATCACTTTAAATTCTGTTTTCTTTTTCTTTTGCCAGGGTATACGTGCTCACCAGAGATTGACAGAAGGAGAGGAAGAAAGCTTTCCTATGAGGAATGGTCACACTGCGATGGCTTCATCATTTCTCCATGCTGTTGAAACTTTGGGCATGCATGCATACATGCTCACATGTTTCTCAAGCCTCCAGATCTGAGACTCAGATTGCAGATCAGTCATATGAAATCCAGTTGCCTTAACCACCAGACAACAGAGCTAGCCTCTTCTATTTGCTACAAGGTATTTTTCTTGCAAACAAAAATATACACATAATAAATAAGAACTATAACACTTCTAATGCACTGGAATCCCTTAGGTTCATTCCCATCTTCAATTTCTCTTCAGTTTTAACCTCAGAAGTTAGTACTATTCTGAATTTTGTGCTTACCATTCTTTTGCTTTGTTACATGCATGCAGTGAAGAGTGCAATTCTAAACTGTAAAGCTTGATTAATTTAAATCTATTGAATTCATTTTCATATAATCAGAACACAGATTTATGGTACTCTGCCAGCAGCCCAGAAAGTGCTAAAATGCCTCTTCCCGGTCATCATTAAACCAAATGTAAAAGACATACTCGTATTGCCATAGAACAGTGTTACCTGTTCTTAAAATTCATATAAATGGGGACCAACAGATTGCATAATGGTTACATCCCTGGACTCCCATGTGGTTGACCAGGGTTGGAGTCCTGAACTGGCAACTGAACTCATGTGTGCATGTCCAATAACCCGAGAGGAGAATGGAAGTGGAAGGGATTGCAGCATGGCTATCCGTGCCACTCCCCACCTCCCCTACCGGGCATATGTGTGATTTTTCACTTTCTGTCTCTCAGTCTCTCTGGTGGGTGCACGTGCCCTATAGCTAAAATCTCTCTCTCTAAAAAGAAAAAGAATTCATATAGATTAAATCATTCAGGATGTTCTATTCCTGTGGCTGATTTCTATCATTAAATATAATGGTTTGAAAATGTGTTCATGTTGTCATTGCATCTATTGTAGCTTATCCTGTCTGTTGCTGTGTTATTTTTCATTGTATGGTTATTTTTCTACTGTATTTGTTGCTCATGGGCCTCGGTTGTTACCAGTTTGGAACTACTTTGAATAAAGCTGTTACAGATCTGTATCTCTATCTATCATCTATCTATATCTATGTGTGTATACACACACACACACACACACATATGCATTATATATATATTCTGTGTGTGTGTATGTGTATGTGTGTGTGTGTGTATTAATGATAGCATGTTCCTGTGCATGGAGGGAGAGGGAGAGAGGGATAAACATTTTGGACAAGGTCTTGGCACATTGTGATGCTCTCTCCCGAGCCCTCTATCTTTAGGATTATGCACATCCATCCACACGTCCAGCATATTTTCAGTCTGCCTGGGGGATCTGAACCTACGGCCAGTCATGTGTTCCCCAGCACTGCAGTCCACCACACGGACTGTGCCACCAGACTGGACAATTTAAACATCTTCATACACGTCCAACAAAGCAAACACATTTAGTTTTGTTAGATTTCCACCAAGAGTGGAAATTCTGTTTCATAGGTTAGATATATGTTTAGCTTCAGTAGATTCTGCCAAAGTAGATGTATCAATTTAAACTCCCACCACTAATATGTGAGAATTCTAATTATTCCACACTTTGTTCAAAACTCGTTCTTGTAATTTTTTTATTTTTTTAATTTTAGCCATCTGGTGGGTTTGTAATGATATATCTCATTGTGGCTTTAATTTGCATTTTCCTAAAGACTGCTGTGATTTTGAACACATTTTCCTATGTTCATTATCCATTTGGATATCCTCATTTATGAAGTGTGTGCTTAAGTTTTTATCCTTTCTTAAAATTAGCTCATCTGCATTTTAATTAATGATTTGTAGTAGTTTTTTGATATATTCTCTATACAATTCTTTTTACATATATATTAAATATCTTTTCCCATTGGTGAGTTCTTTTTTAACATACCATTCATTCTTGACTCTCAGATTTTTTTTTCTGGATTTATTTTCTTTGTTAGAGTATATTCTTAGATATTCTTGGCTGTATATCTCCATTTTTTGTCTATAAAAGTATTTTATTCTTATTTTTGAAAACTATTTAACTGGACTTATAGTTCTTATTTGAGAATTTTTTCTCCAGCACTCTGTATTCTAGCTTTTGTTTTCAGTTTAGGAAAGTCTACCATCTTATATCTATCCTCTCAAATTTCACTATAGTATGACTTTTTTTGGAAATTACTTTTTTATCCTTCTTGAGATATGATCTATTTCCTAAATCTGAGAATGGAGTCGTTTTTCATTTCTAGAGGTCTCCGACACTGTCTCTTTGAATATTTGTACCCCTCTGCCTTGCACTATTCTCTCAATTCCTTCTACTCTAATTCCAATGAAATATTATGCCTTTTTGATCTCTTCTTAGACATCATCTAATGTCTTTTATATTTTTCCATTTTTTTCTTGCTTCATTCCAGATAATTACTTAAGATATACCATATCAGCTTTCTCCTCTCCTGTGCCTGACTTGGGTTTGAGTTTTATTAATTATAATTTTGTTATTTTTAGTATTTTGTTTCTTTTGTCTTCTTGTAAGAACAAAACCAATAAAATAATTTCCAGTTTCATATTGTCAGTCAAATAAACAAGACAGAGTAGATTTACTAAACTTTGTAACTTAGCTTTAAGAAAGAATACAAGACTGTTTCCATGGCCTGTAAAGGCAGTCAGAGTCTGTGGCAGTCAACTGCGTGGTTTGAGTGGGGACCCAGTGGCTTCAGAAACATGCTTGGGCACATTTGTGTGTGTGCCTGAAATCTTGAAAAGAGGGTGAGATGGAGGAGAATGGATTGCAGTGTGACCACTCCTATGCGAGGCTGCTTTCTCCCCTCCCTCTCTCTCTGTCTCACAAGTGCATAAGTCCCTCAGCAAAAATAAATGAATAAAGGGCTAGCAGGTGACATGGTGGTTAAGGCACTGGTTCCCACATGGCCAACTGTGGTTTGAGTCCTGGACTCAGCAGCTTGAAAATCACACTAGGCGTGCGTGTGTGTGTGTGTGTGTGTGTGTGTGTGTGCCCAAAATCCTGAGAGGAGAATGGAAGAGAAGGGACTGAAGTGTAGCTGTCCTCTCTGGGGAATGATTTCTTACTTTCTCTCTCTCTGATGAGTGCACGTATCCTATAGAAAAAAACCCTAAATACATAACTAATGCATAATAAATCAATAAACAAAGCATACAAAGTTAGCAACTTGAATAAAGGGTGTCTAAGAGATAGCAAACACTATGCAGAGCAAGAAAATCCTGTAGACTTCAGACACCTAACTGCAGCCTTCCCTGTGCCCAATCACTACAATATTCTCAAGAAATGACAAATTTCTCAGAGCACATCACATCATCCTAGAAAACCCATAGGAAGTAAGGGTCCACAGCTTAAGTAACTTGCTAGTCATCTAAAGAGACATGTATATAACTCCCATTCTCTAGTACAAAAGTGATATTTATGTAACAAACAATTGTGAAAGTCACATACAGATGCTGGAGCTTATATTTTCATCAACAGTCAGTGTAACACCTCTTAGAGTGGTTGTATGCAAAAGTCATGTGATAGAGTCTTCTAGGCCAGGTCTATGGCACAGAGAGTTCACAAACTCCACAGACCCTACTGGAGATCATTTAAAATAATAAGAAAAACAGATAAATGCAGTGGCTCTAGAAACTATAGCAATATTCTTGGTCTATGGAAAAAGAGCTCTGATTGCAGAAAATGTTGAGTTAAATACTTGAAACTACTTTAACTTTACTTCTTGCCAAGATACTACATATAAAAGAATATCACATCCTAGATTTATAGGCAAAAATCAATGCTATTCTCAAAGATTTTAAAAATAAAAGGGCCATGATATCTGTGACAGTCCCATTTAATTTAGCAGTTGGACTCTATAAATATTTGATGTATTATGGCATCTGTCAATGAACTTAGCCAGGTTGTAGCCCTATTAGCTGTGTATTTTTTTTTAAGAATTATTTTATTGAACTTTATTTTGAAATTTATGTATTTATTTTAATCTGACCAGAGAGAAACAGAATGTGTGTGTGTGTGTGTGTGTGTGTGTGTGTGTGAGAGAGAGAGAGAGAGAGAGAGAGAGAAAGTGAGAAAGCAAGCCTTCAGGTCCAGGACTCAAACAACAGTTGGCCATGTGCGAGTCCAGCACCCTTAACCACCATGCCACCTGTCGGCCCCACCAATTTGTATTTTCACTGAACCAGATTTGCAAAGCCACTCTTATGTATCATATGACCATTGATACATCAAATACATTCTTTTCAAATGCATGAAGAAGACTTGAAATAAATTTTCATGTTAGTTTCACCCTAGAGTAATGATAATTCTCCTGTCCTCTACCACCATGGAATTCCAAGGACCCAGACAACTTGAAAACTCCATAGTACATCACATTGTTCCACTAAATAAAAATATGTTATATTATCTGTTGATGATAATGTGTATAAGAATATCTTTAACCAGGGACCAGCAGTTAGCATAATGGCTATGTCACTGGACTCCCACATAGTCCACTGCAGTTCGCGTGTTGGATCCGGTAGCTTAAAACTCACGCTGGGCGCGTGTGCATGCGTGCCCAAGATCTCGAGAGGAAAATGGAGGAGAAGGGATTGTGGCGTGGCCATCCCCTGTGGGGGGTGATTTCTTGCTTTCTGTCTCTCTGTCTCTGTCTGTCTGTCTGGCGAGCACACGCGCCCTATAGCAAAAAGTGAAACGTAGTAATTTTTATTTGCTGTATGAGAACAATTACATCTGTACTTTTAGCTAAGTACAATTGTTTTAGAAATAACAAATTCTATGAGTCAAAAACACTTATGTGCGGTTAGCCATTATTGTTGGGTTGAGTCAGGATTCTCTGTGACCTTCCATAATCAAATATAGGAACATAAACTAAAAAGTTCTGTTCTCCAGGGCAAAATCAGGGAAATAAAATAAAAGTAAAGCCATCTCATAAAATTTCCAAAGTTATATATACCATAAGTAATGTTACCACACTCAAATCACTAAACTTATCTTCAGACTTTAAACATAAGGATTCATTGTCACTTGGAAAAAATATATATAAAAGGAAATAAGCTAAATTGGAATATAAACATTGTATAGAAATCTCTGTAATATTTTTTTCCTGTTGAAAAATTTCTCATGATTTCTTGTCTCCAGAAGTTTTCTGTTACCAAATCAGCAAATAGTTTCTCCACATAACGTAAAGCAATGATGAGATTGGAAAGTAGCTAACAGTTTCTACAAGGTATGACCTATGAACAAAGTTCAAAGTTTGCTGCTCGTTTCTTGCGAAACTTTCGTCCCAAGATAACTTTATTTTGTCTCTTCATTTTGATAGAGGTAAATATCAACTCTGTGTATGTAACACATAAGATAAATTATCAAAATATGAGAGCTCTTAAAGCAATTTTGCAACTATAAGAGCATTAGTCTAAAAACACTAATTATGAATCGCTTTGGTTTCCAGTCAACCAAATTATTATGTCATTACAATTCTATTGCCTTTCTTTCCATCAAATACTATGATTATCTAAATGGTTTTCTGATAATCCTAATAAACATTCATCTAAAAGGTTATCTAGTATACCATGCATAAAATATGAAGGCATATTATCATAAATTTGGTGATATTGTAGTCATGAACTCTGATTATAAGTTGATGAGGAGAAAGTAACAGAAAATCTCTATAACACACAATGGCTTTGGTTGTTAAACTTTGAACACATTTATTTACAGTATACTTATAAAATAAACTGAAAATATAAAGTCAAATTTATTTCTACTGGGATTCAGGTAAGAAACTTAAATATTTTAAATATTTTTTAAAAAAAATTAGTCTTAACACTAATGATGATAACACTAGAAAAACTGCAGAAGAAAGTATTTGGTGAGCTTCATCTAATTTTAGACTAGTTTTACTCAGAAATTGAAATATAATTTTTTTTCTATTGCTTACTTGCTGGTAATGGGAATAAGACCAAAACACAAAAATACACACATTAAATAAAGATGTCCTAAATAACAATGAATTGATACATAGAGGTTTGGCAGGACAGACTGACTACATGAATTTCACATCATAGCTTTCTCTTTGAATTTCTTCTGTTAAAACTTTTAAGGTCATTTTTTCTTTTTCAGTGGCCAGTCGAGTTTCTTCTGGAGTCCATTGAGGAATTGTTATTTTTTAGCTAGAAAAGTAGGCTTCCTTTTCTGTTGAAACATTTATGTTCACTGCCCAAGTGGTTTCTGTCACATCTTGTTATTTTTTATGTTTTTCATTTTTGACGATTTCTAAAAGTAAAGAAAAAAATAAGAGGGGTACATCAGAAATACTGGAAATAACCAAGAAGGCAACTTCTCACTTTGAAGTACTGTTTAGAAGACACTTACACACATATATGCTTTTTGAGAAACAATTGGGAGTGAAATAGGAGGAGTAAAGAAAAGATAAAATGGAAAGGAGAAAGGTAAGCTCTTCAGGAACAGGATAGGTATTTTTATGAGGTAGAGAATAGTACCTTAAATTTGTAAAGTATTTTTCAATGGACAAAATGCTTTTCTTTGCATTTTAATGTATTTTTATAGCAACACTATCATATAGGTAGTAGAAGACAGGAAACTAGGTCATAGTAAAGTTGAGACCAAACACAGCTAGTGAGGAGTTCATGCTGATGGTGATCTAAAAACGTCTAATTCCAGTCTTAACATTTTTTTCTGCTGTGGCACTTTTCCTGCAGAATAGAGTGCAAAACTAGCAGGGATCTAAGGAGTACAGTGAAGGAAAAGGCTGCCTATACATGTAAAACTGAAGAAAAGGCCACAGGTCTTAAGCACAAGGTCTACTCTCTAAAGCTTCTGATTAACATATGCATGCATATGACATTAGCAAAACATCATAGCAAACTCTCAAGTAAAGAAAGCTACACAACAAATAAGAATTCTGTTTTCTGACAACACACTTTGCTAATTTCTACTATGATTTACTGGAGCATGAGGGATGGGGGTTTTGTTTTGTTTTGTTTTTTTGTTTTGTTTTTCAACATAATTTATTATTATTATTGTTATTATAAAAAATGTTTTGCTATAGGGTCCCTGTGCTTACCAGAGAGTTAGAGAGAGAAAATGTGAGAAATCACCCCTCCTCCATTCTTCTCTCAGGATTTTGGGCACACACACAGATGTGCCCTGTATGAATTTCAAGCCACCAGGTCTGGGACTCAAACCAGGTTGAACATGTGGGAATCCAGTGCTTTATCCATCATGCCACCTGCTGGCCCCTTATTATTTTTTTATAAAGCAAAAATTACAGAATTTTTAAAACACGAAACGTTACAATCTTTTGTCTGTTAAATGTTTCTTCCTATCCTCTACCCTTCACTCTCCTACCTTACATTCTACACTTATCCTCTCTGCTATCATGTCTTTGGATTTTTTTATTCATGTCATAGAACATAGACATTAGGGATACATTGAGCAGGGAGGGATAGGGATATGCAGTGTGTATCTTTCAAAGTCTGGCTCACTTTGCTTACATTAAGTCCTCTAAATTAGTCCACTTTGAATCAAATGACAGGATCTTATTGTTCTTTATGACAGAGTAATATTCTATTGTATATATCTGCCAAGTTTTTCAACCCAATCGGTTTCTTGGACACTCAGGTTGATTTCATGTCTTAGAAATTGTGAATAGTACTGCAATAAACATGGATGTGTGTCTTTCTGACTATTTTCCTGTCCTTTGAGTAAATACTAAGGAACAGGATTAATTGATGATATGGTAGTTCTATTTACAGGTTTCTCAGGCACCTCGATATTGTTTACCATAGTGATTGTACTAATTTAGATTCTCACCAATAGCGTAAGAGGATTTCCTTTCACCACAGCTTTACTAGCACTTGCTGTTTTTTATTTTTTTGATCCTAGACATTCTAACTAGGGTTAAATAGTATCTCATTTTGACTTTAACATGGATTTCTCTTATGACAAGAGATTTTGAACATTTTTCAAATGCATTTTGGCCATTTGTATGTCTACCTTGGACAGTTGTCTATTCTGCTTATTTGCACATTTTTAATTGAATTATTCATTTTTTTTCCAAGTGAGCTGTTTGTGTTCCCTGTATATTCTGATTATCAATCTCTTGTCTGAAGTATAGTTTGCAAATTTTTTCTTCCATTCTGAAAGTTTTCTCTTTGCCTCAATTGTCATTTCTTTTGCTATGCAGAACCTTTTTAGCTTGATGTAATCCCTCTAACATGAGTGCTACAGTGATCAAGAAAAACAGAAAACTAGCACTCTCTCTAGCTTCTCATATCTCTTTCATGCTAGAAACTTGTTAAATGCTAATCATCTGGATCTGGAGAGGAATAAGTTCTCATTAGCCTATAACTAACTTCTTTCCATTTTTGTCCTTTTTCTTCTTTTTGTCTTACTTTTATCCTTCCATCATTTTCTTCTTTCTTCTCTCCTTCTCTTTCTTCATTTTTCCTTTCTTCCCTTTCCTTCCTACCTTCCTTCCTTCTTTGATTTTTTTTTTCTTTTGGCTATCAATGTGATAATCTAAAGCAATGTGTTGCCTAAACATACCAAGTCTTTATGTACTTTATTTATTATTATTTAAAAGGGGGGATAATCATGCCTACTTTATAGGATTACTACAAAGATTAAATGACTTAATAAATGTAAACAGCCTAAAACTGTCTCCAACTATGAGTGATTTTTATGATGTGCATGTGTGAAATACAAAGACAAAATATACAGTTTTGTGACTTTTGAGGAGCTCACAGACTAATTGGGGAAGAACAAAGGTGATGTCAAGAAGTGGGATTTCTTTACACATCATCATGGTAATTCTCCTAACAACTTGAATTTATTTCCCTCACTCACAATCTTTCTCCACTGCTAACTGGGGCTGGAGGTGGGGTGCTGGGGTTGGGGAGGATGTTCAATGACTGGCTGGGGAAGAGAGCCTGGTCCCATGCTTCCCCAAAGTTCACTCCTTCTCCTCATGACCCACTATCCAGAACTGCTGCTTTTTTATTTCGATGTCTTTGTTGTATCATGAAGAGCAATAAAACTACATACTGTAGAATATAAATTATAGATTTTTTTTTTTAAGAAAGAGTTTTAGGCAGTGTGCCAGATTTATCTTCTAGTGCTTACTATCTTTGTAACTTTATCTGTAAAAAAAGAAAATGGCACAATTCTCCTTCTGTGTTGCTTTTCTGAGGTGGAGAGGGGGATGGGGAAAATAAAATAGATGTATTGTATTGCAATAGAGAGAAACAGAATCCAAAACCTATGTCTAACTCCTGAATCTACATCTTACCAGGTGTGTGTCTTGAGGAAACTCTCCATTCTATTTCCTTACAGTGAATACGCTTTGATAATAATAACTGACTTACAGAGTGGAGGAAATATCACATGGAATGATGTACCCACAAGTGCTTTGTAAAAAGTAAAGTGCTACAAGACTATTTCTTGCTATTATCATCTCATATTCACATAAAACTATTATAAGCCTGTAATTTGAAAGTCCAATCTGTCATCTTGACAGTTATGAGTTTCACACTCTCTTATTAATAAGTGGATTTAAGATAATACATAGTCAAGCAGAAAAAGGGGGATGAGGAAATAGAAATAATTAAATTATCTCAAAATATAATAATAGGGTTCAAACAATCTTAGTTTTTGAAGGGACTTCACCATGCCTGCTGTAGTCCCCTTTTCTACCAGGTATAGGGATCTTCTATAACATCCACCCTCTGGTTGATACAGCAGAAGACATCACACTGAACATAAACTGTATGCTTTATCACATTAATTAACCTTCAAGAAATCTTAAAATGTGCAGAAACTTTTCTCTTCTGACAATTATTTAGATCTGAAAATCCAGGTTGACTTAAAAGTCTTATATTTTTGGCATCCATTGCTTGTTCCTCCTGGAAATGGCACAAAATTAATATGAAGATGATGTTTCTTACATTGAGTTGAATATTCACCTATCCAGTTATTTAGATGATCAAATTAATTGATGGAGTTGAGTGATGCAAGCAAAGTGCTTTGGAAATCAAGCCAAATACTCCATCCACAGATTAGCCAATGAATGTCATTTTGCTTTGATTTTTCTCTCTATAGAGTATAGACTAAAGAAATGCCCTTCAGTGTTCAGAATCTATATCTTTATAAGAATAAACTACTGTCAATCCACAGGACAAGTTACAAGCATAAAATTAAGTGAGTAATTCTGAGAATGAAAACAGTAAAGTGAAAGAAAATCTCTAATTCCTCATGTTTTAGTAGAATCAAGTGCAAGTAGATCTAAAATTGATTTATAGTCTCTTATAAAGTTGATCAGTTTTCTAAAGCATTAATTTGATTCAAGGCCAATTACACCTCCCTTGCCTTCTTGGGAACATTAAGTGCCAGTATCTTACAATGGTTCAAGCACACTATTTCCTTTAAGGAACGACTTGATTATGGGTTTCTGGAATCTTTTCTGAACATTTTCAACTGAATTTTCATCCATCCATCTTTTCATATCTGCACTCACCATCTACATTCCTTTCCTTGGCATCTTTTGCAATCAGGTTGTTGGCTGAGACTGAACAAACCAATAATACAAATTAACAGCTGCTTTATTTCCCCTGTTGTCTGTGGTGATTTAGAAGATATTACATCTTTTTTTTTTTTTTTTTTTCGGAGATGAGTCTTATACATGTACTCCTGGCAACTATTATTGGGTACAGAATATATTTCATAGGTGCCAACATTATTTGCCAAATATAGAATAAGAGTCTGGGGTTTATTTCTTTATTTCTGAAATATTTATTGAGAAACTACCATGAACCCGTCACTCTTCTAAAATATAAGGCTAGAGGAAACTGATAAAAGTCCTTGCCCTCAGGTGCCTTCATAGAGGGGAGGTGAGCAGAAATCAAAATAGAGAAGGAGAGTATAAAGTGTTAGATAGCATAAAGCAGATTGGAAGTCTCAGATAAGAGCGTTATAAGGTCCAATTAGATCGTTATGAGAGGGGTCACTGAGAAGGTAACAGATGAAGAAAGACATAAACCATGCAAAGCTGAAAGTTAGGTGGCTCTCTGAGGGAAGATCATGGCACTTTGAGAAAACAGACTGTGTAAGCCTTGAGAATAGAACCTCTCTCTTGTTTTTGAGAAGTATGTAGGAAGCCTGCATAGCTGGGGTGTGAAAAGGAGAAGTAAAGAGGCCGCTGGAAGATTTAGAGAAGAGGAGTTACATGATTGACTTAGATTTTTAACAGTTATTGGACTGCTGCATTGAGGAGGGACACTATGGGACCAAGGTAGAAGCAGATAGATAGAAAACTGGTATAAGAATCCAAATGAGAGACTGTGGTTGATAGCAGCAGACCAGGAACTTGGACTAGGCTGGTAACAAGAGGCAAAGAAAAAAAGATGGTCATATTCTAGATATTGTTTGAGGATAAAGCCAATAGGTTTGCTGATAGCACGAATGGGTTGAGTGAGAACAGAGAGGTTGCTCACAATTCTTCTACTGCATTAATTTTTAAAGTATGGCCTGTAGATTCTCTGCATCAGAAACACCTGAGAAATATGTTGAAAGAGATTCCTGGTATAGCCAAGAGCCTCTGGATCAAACTCTAGAGCACAGGTTAGTAAACTTTCTCTCGAGAGAGCCAGATAGCAGATATCTGTCACAACTATTCACCTCTCCTGGGTGACTAAAACAGTCCAAGAAAATATGAAAATGAATGAATATGGCTGTATTCCAACAAAATTTTACTCATAGACATTGAAGTTTGAGTATTATATAATTTCACATGTCAGAAAATATCTTCTATTTTTCTTCTTTTACCCATTTAAAAATGAAAAATTAAAATACTTAGCTCTTGGGATATAAAAAAAACAAATAATGAGACAGATTCGACCCACAGGCCATAGTTTGCCAACCTGCTTCAGAGAACAAATCCTTAAATATGTCTGTTAACATGCACATTAAATGATCTCTTTCATGCAGAAGAAGAATTTTTATGTGAGGTAGATATTTCTATTATCACTTTAAAGATTAGGAAACAAAATCATAAAGAAAAGTGACATTCATTGAATTAGAGTTCAGTCATGGGTCTGATTGATTGCAAAACCAACAGACTTTCCACTATGTATTATCACGTCATGGAATAATTCTTCCAGTGGTTAATTCTCCTGTCCAACTATAAATTGAAGAGGCAGTAGAATGCAAAAATGAACAAACAAAAAGGAAATAAAGAAAATGGTTGCTTTGCCTAGAGAACACATTGTTTTTCCTTTTCTTTTTTTTCCTTTTCAATATGGTATATGATTTTGCTTTTATAATTAACATTCTGCTGATGAGATCTCCCATTGGTGAAGCTGACAAGGAAGATTTTCCATGAAGAGCAAGCACTGCAGGAAATAAATTAATCTCTAGGGAAGAATAGGGGCAAGGTTGTCAGTACTGACACAACTGCCTAATAGGAAACGATATTCCAGAATTGTTCAAAGAATGAAATGACTGCAGGTTCTTCTTCTGGCACATTCTTAAACATTTAGACTTTCTGTATATTATGAAAAATTGGCAGGGATGTTAAATACAGGATGAGAGCTACACAAGAATTTTTGTTTTGGATTACCAGTTAAAAACGATCCAATATTTTAAGTGACACATTTTCTATCCTTTGGAGTAAAAGTAAATATTGTACTTAGATCATTATTCAGAATAAGACTAAGTTATTGAAGTGTTCCTTTACTAAAATTGAGACACAAAAACATGTTTTACAAAATTGATACCTAAAGTATCTACCTTTTGATAGCATGTAATCAGGCACTCAATAAGTTCTTTAATATAGAATTTCCACTTTAATTATCAAAATAATAATGATCAAGAAATGCCTTATGGGGACCAGCCGGTGGCATGGTGGCTAAGGCGCTGGACATTCCCACATGGCTGACCGTGGTTCATGTCCTGGGCCTGGTGGCTTGCTTTCTCACTTTCTCTCTCACTATCTGTGTCTCTCTCTAGTCAAAATAAGTAAATAAATAAATAAAATTAAAAATAAATCATTCTTAAAAAAAATAAAAAGCACTGACTTATGGAGGTGTGTCCTGCCGTATTCAGGGACCACAGAGACAACCTGCTCTAAATCCCATCTACCAGATCCCAAAAACTCAGACAGGCAGGGCAGCCTCCTTCTTATCTCTGTCTCTATCGCTCTCTTTAAATGTTTTCTTTTTAATTTTGAAAACACTTCTAGGCACCTCTGACCTCTCCTTTCTTTTGTTAATTTCAGAATCTTGGGAGAATCTTAGGCATGTTCTACCATGTTTGAGTGGCACTGATGTGCTGCGTAGTTTTCATTGTTTTGCTGTTGAAAAAGCTTTTTTCCCCTTTTTTGGTTGTTTTGTGTTTCTTTGCCTCTTTGTTTTCTTTTCCTCTTTTTAAAACCTTACTTTCTCACTCTGCTGTTCAACCTTCACACACTGCATGTCTAGAGAGGCCTAGGGGCACAGTAGCCAAGCATCTGAATACTTTTAGGGTCATAGAAATCTTCAACCCTTTCTGAACCTGCTGCCTGAAGGGAGAAACTCCTCTTGACTCTGAACTCAGTATCTCTTTCTGCGGATACCATGTTCCAAAACACAGTAGAGGAGAGAAATTGTCTCAGAAGTACCTTACAGTAAAGGCAAGCATATGATCTTACAGTTGCAGAAACCTTCTCTAAACAATTAGCCAAAAGTGAATACACCACCAAATGACTAAAATTCAGAGAAGAGAGACTGCAGAGTGAGCAGCCAGGAGAAGTACAGAGCTGCAGAATGCTCAGGCTCATCTCCTCCCACATCCCTCTAAACTCTCCACTGAAACCCTACAATTTAGCCCAGGTACACCGATTCCCTAGAAACTGTGAGGTCTTTGTAATATCCAGTTCCAAAGTCAAGTGCACGTTGCTTGGTAAGCATCAGGGAAATGAAATTGCCGAGAGATTGCAATCACCTTCTCCCACACCCCTCTGAACATTGAGAATTAACTTCAAGAAATTAGGAAGAAACACATAATCCATCAAATGACCAGAAACCACCACAGAGGAACAAGAAATAAGAGAAATCAGGGACTAGAAGTTGGCATAATGGCTATGTCACTGGACTCCCATGTAGTCGACCATGATTTGAGTCCCAGACTTGGTGGCTAAAACTGACACTGGATGTGTGTGCGAGCGTGTCCAAGATCCCAAGAGTTCGAGAACGGAGGAGAAGGGATTGTGGCATAGCCATCTCCCCACAGGGTGATTTCTCACTTTCTATCTCTCTGTCTCTGTCTGTCTGGCGAGCACACGTGCCCTATAGCAAAACCCTCTCTTAAAAAAAATAAATCAAAAGCAATATGAGAAACCAAGAAAAATATCTCCCCAAGGAAAAAGAACAACCCTTCATCATCCACAGACAGTACAATGAAACTCATAGAAATATCCAATAAAGAGTTCAGAATAGTCATAATGACAAAACTAAACAACATCCAAGAGATGAGAGATAATGAACTCCAGAAGGTGCAAGAGAAAAGAGAGAATGAGTTCCAGGAGGTGAGGAAGTTCTTGAACGATTTGAAAGAAGAAATACACACCATAGAAAAGAATCAAATGGAGCTGTTAGGGATGAAGGTTGTAGTATAGGAAATCAAAACTCCCTCAAAAGTATTAAAAGCAGATTAGAGCATGCAGAAGACCGAATCTGAGATGTTGAAGACACAGCCTCTGACCTAGAAAAAAAATCACCAAAAAGACTGAAAAAATAACCCCCAAGAATGAGCATAACATATGAGAAATACTAGATACCACTGAGCACTCAAACATCTAGATCATCAGTATCCCAGAAGGTGAAGAAACTAATAAGGTCATTGACAATCCATTCCAGGAAATCCTGGAAGGAAACTTTCCAAACCTAGAGAGGCAGTCAAATATCCAGACCCAGGAAATACAAAGGACCCCCATTTTCTGCCCTATAAAATAATAAACCTGAGGCTGGTTTGAGGTCATGGCTTTTTCCATCAGAGAACTTGAACCCACTCAATCCTTGCTTTCTATACTTGTACGTCTTTATGTGTTTATTTTCACATTTATTTCTAATCCACAGGCCCCATCCCCTACTCAGAAAAATGCATTCTGCTGAGTGGGTCCTGGCACGTGAGCCTTAGAGATGCAATGGTTTGACTCAAACAATCTCAATGCCCTCTAATATTAGAATAGGTCATCCTCACAAGCTTTCAGAATTGACAGGGAATAAAGATTACCTGGGATATCTCCTATTTAGGTAAAGAAAATGAAGCTCAGAGAACCCAAATGTCTTGTGAGTACTACACATCTATATTGTGTCAGAGCTGAGACTAGAACTTAGAGTACCAGAGTTTTATTTTCTGTCTGATGTTTTTATGACTACTTGACCAATTAAATACATGGAAGACGAATAGTGGCATAGATTTAATCCAAAGATATACAGCTAATTCAAAGAACAGAGTTGGAACTTCAAAAGGAAGGACTTTACTTTAGACATTATGGATCAGAAGAGTAAAATTTGCTCAATATAGACATTTGCTCATAGGAAATTATCTTTATGTAGGGTAAGATTATTTTGTCTGGGACAAAACCAAATAGTTATATTTATATTTAAAAGATTGTACTTTCTGACAGAATTTTTATTTCTACATAAAGAGGTAAGATGGAAACGGTTCTTTGGCCAGACAGACCACTAGAATTAATTGCAGCAATTATTGAGTGATCCACACAGTAACCTGATCCTCTTCATACTGAAATAATGATCCTCTTATACCAAAGGACTTTGCCCTTGACTGAAGAAAGCTACCTTGTCTATGGTCCCAGCCATTTCTCAAGTGATTGATGGACTTCCCGTTCCCCAGTTTAGGACAACTCCAAAGTGCCATGCAAACCCCAGAGTTTCCTGTAGGATTAGCTAAGGTCTTTGCTGTAACCACATCAGATTCCATTTTCTTTCTCTCTGAACTTGCTTCTGGCATTCTGCCTCATGGGTTATTCCTGAGAATACTTCCCCATTTACTTTCCACCTGCCAATCAACCCAGGGAAACAAACAACAAATAGCTTAAGGCAAACATTTCCACTTAACATGTCATCTACTACAAATGGCTTTTAGACTATTAAACGGTGAAGCCCTGTGCTCTTCCTGAGTTTGCTGCTGCAGTGGGATGGGGAAAGAGTCCAGAGGAGGATGAGGGTTTCCATGCCTATATACAGTTGGAGTGTTCCTTAGACTCTGAGGAACTAGTGGCATTGCCTGAGAGAACTCATCATATCCTCCCATGAGCCTACCATTCCCAAAGACTATACATTTCCCATGAGGGTACAGTCTCAAAGCGGGGGGAAATACAGAGCAATTTAGAACACCACAATACCAAGTGGCCACAGACTTTGCAAAACACTTCATAGGGAAACAAAATTTCCCTTAGCAATCAACTCATAAAGATGTACTAGTTAATTTTTATAGTTATCACCAAGTGGAGTTTATTAAGTGCTTTACTAACTTTTACCCATTTGATCCAATGTAATCTTCAAAATAACCTATATTGTAGCACTATGACTAAGACAATGTTACAAGTAGAGACATAGAGACTTTAACAGATTATTTTGCTATATAGCTAGTGGGGGGAGGGAACAAAATTTAAACTCCGAAGTCTTATTTCAGACTCCAAAGTTCTGAAATGTATCATTCTACTATTTAATCTTCCTACTTTCAGAGAACTATTCTTTCATAATTTATGAACAAAGCAACTGTAGAGTTAATAGTGCTTCTAAAATAAGATGTGGCCAACACCAAGCAAACAGAGTAAATCAAGAGCCCACAGAAAAAGGTCATCTTTAAGAACTAATGAAAAATGGTCATCAGTTTCCTAGTGAAGAGGAGATGGAGGCCCCAATGCTTACTCTGAGGTATAGTTTATTATAATCCTGGCTGGAATGAAGTAAACTTACATTACACAGTTTGCGTTCAGTCATTCACAGCAAAACCTCTAGTTGTTTAAAATGAGTACCAAGATAAAGAGTTCCTGGGGCCTGATGGTGGCACAGGAGTAAATCTGGTGCTCTCAGATGCTGGCCCACATGGCAGGGTTCCAGATTCACACCCAGAGACCTTTCTGAAGACTAAGTACAACAGACACACTCGTGACCATGATCGTAGACTACAGTTCAAGTCCTGGACCTGGAGACTTGAAACTCATGCCTGTCATGTTTGTGTGTGCCCAAAATCCTGAGAGGAGAATAGAGAAGAAGGGATTGTGGTGTGGGCATCCCCACTAGGGGGCTGATTTTCTTGCTTTCTGTCTCTCTCTCTCTATCTTTCCAGCAAGTACATTCACCTTATAGCAAAAATCTCCCTTTAAAAATAATTTTAAAATTTAAAATAAAATAAAATAAAATAGAATTTGTAAAATTATATTTCAGCTCTACTTCTGAATTTTTATGCATGGAATTGTCACAGAATGGTAATTCATAATTGAAAACTGTATAATATATTTCATTGACAAACTGGAACACAGATAAAATTATTGCCCTGATATGCATGCTGGGAAATTTCTAAATAAATAAATATATTTTGAAATTAACCTTTAAGAAAGGAACTTTCGTTTTACTCTTGTGAATGATGTTAAGAGGTTCACTGGCCTATAGCCAGTATTTTAATTCTAGGTCCTCTTTGTTCCTAAAACTATCACTTACAGGTAATGTATTCAAGGCAAGTGCTGCCCTGGTCTGTAAAGTATTTTACACTATTCGCTCAGGGCACAAAGCTGGGGCTGCCACTCTACCATTTGGACTGCAAGGGATTAATGACATTACCAAAGAGGTTTCTCATCCCATCCCATGTCCATTGCATTCACAGGGGGCCCATAATATTCCCAAGGAGATTCAGTTCTCAAAAGAGAAAGCAGATAACACGGGGCCAGGATTAGATAACAAGTTCTCCTGTGATTGAAACAAAAAACTTTCATCTCAGAAATTGTGTTATCTGATACTTTTTAGGATCCATAATCTCAAGGAAAAAAGAGTTTCCAATGAATTAGTAATGGCTGGAGACTCAACACACTGCAGCAATTTTTACTGCAGTCGTTGTTTCTTTTATAGTCACACTTGATTAGTATTTGAAATTTGGAGGAATTGCAATATGCATGGTTTTCAAAGCCCTTTACAGAATTTCATTTTTATCACTCGGAGAGAGTCAATGAAAAGGTAATAAGAAAAGCTCTATGGGATATTTTTATAGGAGTGTCAGAAGCCAGTAAGCTAACTACATGAAAGAATCCAGATTGCACAGACAGGGTTTGGAGCAGAAACACTTCAGAGACTTTATATCTAGTATTTTGACTTTTACATGTCCTTGGAGAAAAAAGTATGCTAGCTACAAAACCAAATAAGGAGGGGGAAAGGAACAAACCGTATGCTTAAGAATAATTGCAGTTTCAATTTTCTTACAAACTAAATGTGAATTTTCAAAGATAAAGTGTAATAGAAATTGAGCTGGTTTGGTGTGTCTAAAATATTGCCAAGAAAGAGAATTCTTATTTCCCTTGCTAACTCATCCCAGATTTCTACCATATGGAAGTTAGTCTGGGTAGTTTAATTGAATACTATCAACTCCTCCATGAGTCCATTTGCTTTTGTTTTGCCCTCAATAGAAATGAAAAATATCACCATCTCTATAAACTAAACCATCATTATTCAAGTTTGTATTCAATTACTTATCTGACACTTCTTTAAATTAAAAAAAAATCTCTTATTTTAACCTCTTCTCAAGCCATTCATTCTTCTTATTGATTCTTGTCAGAAAAATATCAAAACAGCATTATGACAAAATAAGCAATCTTAAAACACTTCCGTGGCCACAAAAACCATAAATGAAGAAAAGTATTTAATAATGGAAAATCATGAATAATTCTTTTATTACCGTGTTTCATATCATGTTGTACTTGAAATTCGATTTCAATTAGATTTACAAGGCAGGGAGGTCCTATTGACTGAAGCATCTATTTCAAACAAAATGACAATAAGAATCTGCATATTGTGCCTTTGTCAAGCAGGTGTTTGAAACCACTATGCTCTGGCTGGACTGAGCTGTGGCCACACTCATACCTGCTGCTTCAGGGGCCTCGGGCTTTCTGTTCTCTCTTCTCACACCAGCCAAATCGTCCTGACAGCCAACTGGCAGTTCTGAATCCAGGCCAGTTTGATTCGAGTGATGTTTCTTGGCTATGTCTAGGTGGTGACTCTGAAATGACACAGGCCAAAGTGATTGATTTCACAAGTAAATTATCAGCCCAAAATAAATGCTTACCCGAGATATGGCAAGGATACATATACATCATGTGGCAAGTCATTTTGGTATGTCTGAAACAGAACATTCTACAAGTCAAAGTACATTACAAACAAGTTACATATTGATCAGTATAGCTTGGTAATCTAGGTGCAGAATTTTTGAGGCAAGTTAGGTAAGTAGAGTAAGATGTTTTAGGCACAGAAAATAATCTGCGATTACTTTCTTCTTGGGAAGCTTATAAGATATTTTCATGTAGAACATTTTTACTCAGTTTTTGTTCTTAGAGTTAAATAACTCAACATTTCATTGTATATTACGTAATTACATTTTGTATAATAAAGAGCAAATTTCATTTCTGTATTATCTGTACTCTTTATGCCAAAAAATTATATCATTGACTCAAGTAATCTATAATTTTAATAGCATTATGCAAAGTTGACAAAGTTCCTCTAGTCAATTTAACAATAAAAATTCTTTATAACAATAAATTATGAAGGCACAGAATCAATGGCCTATAACCCATCTCACAGATAAGAGATGTCACTGTGTTTGATGTTGTATTGACACATTAGACATGTCAAAAGAATCATCAAATAGATAGGAGCCCAAATCGAAGACCTAAATAGGAAATTAAATTTTCAGCACTTTGCTTCATACCCGAATTCAGACTAGAAGTTTATCAGTTTAAATGCAATTACAAAATAGTTGAAGATTCACAAAGTGGAAATCAGTTAATAAAATTTGGCTACTGACACTAGCATTTTGGCTCACTAAGGGACGGGATAATGAACAACTTTTCACTGAAGTTCCTCCTACAGACTGTGTATAGCGCTGCATTCATTAAAAGGGTGAACTTGCAGAAAAAAATAAATAAAAACAGCTTTTAAAGCTTGGACAGAGTCAATAAGACCTGAGGGTCCAGCAGTCCATCATGATGAAAGTAATTCACCCAAGTTAACAAAGTGAACAATGCCAAGACTTGGGGATATATCTCCTGACCCTTACTCCAGTGCTCTTCATGGCATTCTGTGATTGCTTTTGGTTTTCAGTGATGTGGACTGGTTGCTCTGGTGGCACCACTCTTCATCCCTCTCTCTACCTGCAACCTTTCCTTTTTTTAAAAAAATAAAATAAAATTTAGATGTTTTTGCTTTAGGGCATGTATGCTTGCTGGAGAGACAGAGAGACAGAATGTGAGAAATCCCCCTCTGGGAGGATGGCCACACTGCAATCTCTTCTCCAGTCTTCTTTCAGGATTTTGGGCACATACGCACATGTGTCCACCTTGTGTTTCAAGTCTCTGGGTCCGGGTCACAAACCATGGTAAGCCATGTTGATAGACCAGTGACATAACCATTATGTCATCTGCTGGTCCCTATCTGCATCCTTTCCATGCAATTGTTTTAATGCCCTCCTACTCTGAGTTTTGACTTGTTCCAGCTTCTGCTGGAACAACAGGATAGTAATGCAAACAGAGGCTTGAAATCTGCTTGCACAGTTGGTTCTGCTCATTATGGTACCTCCTCTATGCCACAAGAGTATGCTTAGATTATACTGCCGGAGGCTGAGCATGAGCTGGAGCAGAGCGAAGTTACCCAAGCTGTACAAGCTGAGGAAACCAACAGCCAGAAAAGCCCCCAATATCTGAGCAAAACCAACCAGGGTCACCTTAAACCAACTCAGATCAGTTGAACCCATAGCTTCATGAACTAAATAAATGCGGTTTTGAACAAGGTCATTACGGTTTTCTGGTTAAAACACTATCTAAAGCATTGTCTGATGATAAAGAAATGGTATATTCAACAACTATTTATAGCATTCCAGACACTGAGTGTAGTGTGAGAATACATACATAAATATGGCTCAGACTAAAACTTAACTGTTCTACACAATTTCTCAAATTATTTAAGTGGAGATTTAAAATAGCATATGTAAGTCATTTGTAACTATTAGGTTGTCAGAAAAGTCATGATATATTTTCCATGCAAAAATGCATCATGACTTTTCTGATAACCCAATAATTCCCAAATTCATTTTCTAATGACAAAATATGGGATTCTGATAATACTTCCAGAGATGACTGAAAATATCAGACGTTGAATGTTAGTTTTTCATTTGTTTTCAATTTGCCAGAGGGTGTATGTACCCCTTGAAGAGAAAAAGATAGATGAGAGAGAGAGAGAGAGAGATATCACTCCCATGGAGGATTGTCACATCACAATTCCTTCTCCTTCATTTTTCCCTCCTTTTCAGATTTTGGGCATACACAAACACACATAATAGTGTTCTGTTTAAGTTGCCGTGTCCAAGACTTAAACCCTATAGTCAGCCATGTGACATCCAGCCACCTTACCCAGCACACCACTGGCTGGCCCTGAATGTTAATATTAGCTGGAACTAAACCACCGTTCTTGTTGACGTTTGACTCTTCTACAGCCAACAAAAACATAAGTCCGTAATACAGTATAAATTTTTGAAATTTTTGTCAGGCCTATATTATCACATAGCTTTTGGAAAGAAGCAGCTTCAACTGGCCTCTAAAGACTTGCCTGGTTTTAAATGAGATATCTTTAGAAAATATATTATTATCTCAAGTAATTAGACGAGTATTAAACCAGTTCTTCAGTACTGAGCAATAAGCCAGATTTAGAAATTGATATAGTTTTATTCTTTTTCATACTAAATTCAAATGATAATATTACAACATTGAGGGGTGAGTTTAAGAGTATATGCAAATTATGTATATTGTAACATATCTCAGACAGACAAAAAAAAAATGCTAAATTTGAAAAAAAAATACTTTAACCTGAAACCTGTGTCATAAGAGCCTGAAGAGAAAATAACCAATTGACTACAATGGGTCAAGTACCTAATTCCCGGTACAAACTCCTGCAATAATGGACATTTTCTAATCATATTAGCATTTCAGTAACTAAGAACTCCAATTTTCTGGAGCCAGTCCTCACACTGGAGTCTCCTCCAGTAAACTTCTGTAAGATTTTCCAACCTTTCCTTTGCTTTCTTGATTACAGCCAGGATCCTGTTACCAGATTCTCACCTAAAGGGAGGTGGATGTGGGACCAGCAGGTGGTGTGGATGTTAAGGCGCTGGACTCCCGCCTGGCTGACTGTGGTTCTAGTGTCTATTGGCAGCCTGAAAATCATGTTGGATGTGTGTGTATGTGCATGCCCAAAATCCTGAGAGGAGAATGAAGGAGAAGGGACTGTGGCATGGCCAAGCCCACTTGGGAGTAATTTCTCACTTCCCTTCTCTGCCTCTCTGATAAGTGCACACTCTCTATGGCAAAAACCTGAAAAAAATAAAAAAGGAGGTAGATATCTCTTAAGTAACTGAACCTGCCACACTTCATCCTTATTTACTCAGTCCCTCCTTCTAGTTCTCAGGATCCCCACATTATACCCTGGCATTTATTTTCTGCTACAATAAAATTCCCACATTTTTCATTGCCCAAATGCCCTCCGTTAACGTTCAACTCTCTCCCTTCTCTTTCCTCTTTCTTACCTCTTAAATTCTTCCACTCTGACTTGAGAACTTTGCTCCATGATTTGCTGACTTCACAACATACTGAACTTTTTTTTCAGAATATTGTCTCTACCTTCCTACCTAAAGTACATACCACTCTTCACTGAAGACATCACTGTTGCAAATGATGATGGCCATTTATTTCTTCACGGTCCATTTATTCTCAGGTCGATATGATGCCCTTGTCTTGGGTAATGCCCATTGCATCTTACCTCCTTGCAAAAACTCTCCTGTTGTTCTGATATTCCCACTGCCCAGCTATGTAACTTCTCCCTTCCTGTTGCTATCATCAAGCCACCAGGAAACCTTCATTAACAGATTTTGGCACCTGGACTATTGGGTAGCCGTGATCCTGGATGATATCCATAGCTGCACAAACATCCCTGTCAACAGCCCAGCTGAATGTTCTTATCATAAATGAACTTTTCATTTCTCTATTTCAGCCTTCCAGCATCACATATGAAATGATTCTCACCTGAAATGACTCTCACCTCCAAAATTATTAAGCATCTTCCTCTCTCACCTAATCTATTCTCAAATTTATTTTCTCCATTCCAACCAATTCTCCCATCTCCAAGACTACTCTCCCCATGACTTTCTTCAAGACTACTCTTGGACCTGCCTCACTGGGACCAGGGACCCACTAATCCCCCTACTCTCTGTACATGAATTAATCTCATGTTTTTTTCCCCTTTATTCACTACTCAGCATCCATTCTCGTTCAAAAACTTCAATTTGTCCAGGAGCTCTTCAAACTCTATATGGTTTTAGCCATCAGCAGCACAGGATTCATCTAGTCTCCCCCTCTCTTTAGTTCCTGATAGCCTCTCACCACTCTGAGTACTCACTACTAGTCTCCTTTGCTGGATTATCCTTCTTTACCTGAACACATTCTCAAGAAATTCTCAAGGTGTTTTTATTGACCCAGGTTTCTTTTCACTTTTTAAATCACTCCTAGGTAATTTCAATAATCACATGATTTAATTTACCTTCTGTATATTTATGAGTCAGGGCGGCAGTGGAGATTTGTAAAGTGAGATAAGTTTGGAGAGACAGGGGATTTCACACATTAGTAAGCATGTGGAACCAGTTCTAATGTCCTTTCAGCCCCGCAATCCCACCACTCTTCCTTCTTGTCTTAAGCATTGGCTAGTCTATTACATAGAACTTCAGATCTCTTTTCTCCTTAATTTTACTAAGTCTGGAATTCCAGTTTTTCCTCACACTCTTTTCTAGTCTTTGAGCACCTCGTACTTCTGCTAGGAAGTACGATTTTCACAATTACAACTAAATAACACCTGGCTTAGTGTTTAAAGTCTGTCTCCTCGGTTAAAATATAAATCCCCTGAGAGTAAGAACCATGCTTGCCTTATTCACTGTCCTCAGTTCTTATCTCAGTGTTTCAAATACAGTAGGTATTAAGTAACTTTTAAGTGAATGCATCAATTCATGAATGAAATACAGACTTAACTGTTAGGACTTTTCCTTTGGCCAGTTATCAATGTATGGTACATAGTCACACAAACACTCACTCCCAACAGTAATGCCTTTTATTTAGATTGAAAAGTGTATGTATTTCACCCCTTAAAATCACATATTTCTAACCCCATGCTTTTATTTATTTATCATTTAAAATGAATTTTATTTATTATTTATTATTTAATTATGTTTTACTTTATTTTATTTATTATTAATATTATTTTTTTAAGTTTGCTATAAGGCATATGTGCTTACCAGAGAGAAACAGAGAGAGAAGGAGAGGGAACGTGAGAGAGCAAGATACCAGGTCCAGGACTTGAACTGCCATTGATTATGTGGGAGTCTAATGACTTAACCACCATGCCACCTAGTGGCCCCAAATCCTATGTATTTAAATAAACTCATTACTGCAATAATTTTAAATGCTATAATAGCTTATACATCTAGGTTTCAAGTACATTGGTCAACTATCTGTAGAAATTACAAATCAGGGACCAGCAGGTGGCATGGTGGCTAAGATGCTGGACACTCCTACATGGCCGACCATGGTTCGAGTCCCAGACCTGGTGGCTTGCTTTCTCAGTTTCCCTCCTCTCTCTATCTCTCTCTGTGTCTTCTCTGCTCAAATTAAGAATAAATGAATAAATAAATAAAATTAAATTAAAAAGTAATTATAAAAAAAGAAATTACAAATCAAAGAATCATTGTTACTGAAAGTGAACATTGAGATGAGTGTGTGAACACAGTAGTCTCATATTTCCTAGGCATAGGCATAAGAATGTATCTTGACAACAACTGAAGGAATAAAACTCTATTTCAGACATTACATCAATGACAAACCTTTATCCTAAAGATAGGATCCTGAAGAGAACAAGTAAATTAAGATATGGGACCAGCAGTTGGCATAACGGCTATGTCATTGGACTTCCATGTAGTCGATGGTGGTTCAAGTACTGGGCCCAGTGGCTTAAACTCACTCTGGGCACGTGTGCATGCATGCCCAAGATCCTGAGAGGAGAACGGAGGAGAATGGATTGCGGCATGGCCATCCCCCTGTGGGGTGATTTCTCACTTTCTGTCTCTCTGTCTTCCTGGTGAGTGCATGTACCCTATAGAAAAAAACTCAAAAAAAAAAAAAAAAAAAAGAAAGAAAGATGCAGAGGAAAATAAATAAATTTGAACTGGCACGCATCAGACTTTTGTGATCACTCTTAGTTGTACTTCAAAAATAAACTCTGTTTACTCTGTGTAATTTCCATTTAACTTGTCATTAGAAATGAGTCATTAGGATCTTGACTGCTAAAATAAAATGACTATTAAATTATTTTCCATGTTATTATTGGCTTGTAGTTTGCATATTGCTTTTAGTGTGCTTGCTGAAAGCAATGATCTGATTACAAGGTATTGAATATTTGTCTCACAAACAAAGAAAGGACATATAAACATTATCAAGAAAAAAAGTTAACCCAGACATCCATAAAAAAACAATTAAAAGATTCCTTTAAATGCATCTTTCATCTCGTACTTAAGACCATGCTGTTAGCTAAAATCATCCCTTTCCAAACTATGTACTGAGATTCCCAGTTGATGATTATATTCCCTTGTGCCCCTTCTCCTCGATGCAAATGGGCCTACTTTCCCCTAGAGAGCTATAGCAGGCCTGTCTTGGCCAGGGACTACACATATTCAAGTTTAAAACAAAATGAAATATTCCAGATAATTTATGTTTTACTTTGTAAAAAAAAAAAAAAGAAATCAGTCCTCTCCTGACTCACTAAAAAGTAACCTCCTTCTTTGCTTATATAAACAGCTGTTCTTTTCACTGCCTGTACATTTTCACTTCAGAAAGTAAATTTCAGTGATGCTGTGGTTTGGATGCATGACCCAAGGTTCAGGTGTTAGAAACAGTCTCCAGCGCAGCAGTGTCGGGAGGTGGAACCTTTAAGAGGTGATTGGGTAATGGAGGCTCTGCTATCATGAATGAATTAATGCCAATACTTTGGGAGTAGTTCAGTTACCACGGAATTTCAGTTCTTTCCTCTCTCTCTCTCTCTAACTCTCTCTTTCATGCCCTTCTGCTCGTCTCCCTTCTGCTATGGGATGATGCAATAAGAGCACTTTGGTTAGATGCAGGGTGTTTGACCTTGGACTTCCCAGTCTTCAGAACTGTAAGGACAATTTCCTTTTCCTTATAAATGACTCAGTCTGTGGTACTCTGTTATAGCAGCACAAGATAAACTAAGACAAGTAATAGAAAAGTTTCATTTACTAACTTTCTTTCTGAGAATTAAATTGAATTAAGAATAACAACATATTCGGGACCAGCAGTTAGCATAATGGCTATGTCGCTGGACTCTCATGTGGTCGACTGCAGTTCGTGTCCCGGACCCGGTGACTTAAAACTCACGCCGGGTGCATGTGCGTGCGTGCCCAAGATCCTGAGAGGAGACTGGAGGAAAAGGGATTGTGGCATGGCCATCCCCCCTGGGGGGTGATTTCTAGCTTTCTGTCTCTCTGTCTCTCTGTCTGGTGAGTGCACGTGCCCTATAGCAAAAACCTCTCCAAAAAAAAAAAAAGAATAACAACATCATTTAGAGACTATACATTATATTAAATGAGGATCAAAATCTAAAACAAGATATCAAGATATAAAGGACTTCTTTGTATATTCAAACTATTATTTCAGAAAAGCATGTAATCCTGTATATAAACTGTCTTGTACAACTGTGTGTGTGTTCTCATTTGTTTGTTATATGGCTGAATCACCACAAATTATTTAGAAGATTATCAAGTGGTTTAAAACAGCTAATAAATTACCCATTGTGTATTATAAAAATCCAGTTTAATTAAGGTAAATATTTTTTTTTCTGGGGAATATATTCAAACAAGCAAGAATGTAAACTGAAAATAATCTAAAGTTGATCATCCATGTAGACAGTCCTCTATGACAATATTCTGAGATGTCATACAATTATATATATATATATACATATATATATATATATATATTCATAACCTTCCTTTTCTGAACAGAATGTATTTTTTACTAAAAGTTTTTTATTATTGCACATTTTCAGCACACACAAAGTAAAATAATAATACTACCATGAATCCACATGTTCCCATCACTAAGTTTTAATAATTGTTTTCATCAATTTTCATTTCTCTCTCTCACCTACTTTCTAATTTTTGCTAGAATTTTTTAAAAGGCAGCTCATAAATTGTGTTATTTTACTTTAAATACTTCACTATATATGACTACAGATGAAGGATAATTTTTAATGTAGCTACAATAGCACAGGATCACATCTAATAAAAATAATAACTGTACGGCCAAATAGGTGGCATGGTGGATAAGGTGGCTAGATCCCACATGACAGAATGAACAATTTGAATCCTAGACCTGTCAGCCTAAAAATCATGCTGAGGGGACCAGCAGTTAACATAATAGCTATGTCACTGGACTCCCATGTAGTCGACCACTGTTCAAGTCCCAGACCCAGTGGCTTAAACTCATGCCGGGTACGTGTGCGTGCGTGCCCAAGATCCTGAGAGGAAAATGGAGGAGAAGGGATTGCAGCGTGGCCATCCCCCATTGGGGGTGATTTCTAGCTTTCTGTGTCCCTCTCTCTGGCAAGCGCACGTGCCCTATAACAAAAACCTCTCCAAAAAAACAAAACACCATGCTGGGCACATGTGTGTGAACTCCTGTGGAGAGTGAACTCTAGAGGAGAAGGGAGAAGGGACTGCAGCATGATTATCCCCCTGGGGGGTGATTTCTCACTTCTTTTCTTTCTCTCTCTGTCTCCAGTGAGTACATGCACCCTATAGAAAATTTTAAAAAAATAAAAAAAGAATAGCTTTATTATTACCTAATACTCCGTCTATACTCAAATGTTTTTAATTGTTCTAAAGATATCTTCCTTTTTTTTTTTTTTTTTTGAGAGGTTTTTGCTATAGGGCATGTGCATTCGCCAGACAGACAGAGAGAGACATAGACAGAAAGTGAGAAATCACCCCCCAGGGGAGATGGTCACGCTGCAATCCCTTCTCCTCCATTCTCCTCTTGGGATCTTGGGCATGCACGCACACGCACCCGGCATGAGTTTAAGCTACTGGCTCCAGGACGCGAACCGTGGTTGACTACATGGGAGTCCAGCGACATAGCCATTACGCTAACTACTGGTTCCCAAGATATCTTCTTTATAGTTGGCTTGTTCCAAAAAAGATTCAGCAAGGTCTAAACAAGTACACTTTATTTTGTTGATATGTCTCCTAAGTCTATTTCAATCTATAATGAATGGATCTTCCTCCTTTTTATTATAATTTTTAATTGACATAATTTGTATAAATATGTGGGGTACAGTGTGATTTTTCCAATACATGTATATGATGTGTAATTACATACCAGGGCAATAAACATATCCATTTCAAATCACTTATCATTCCTTTGTTTTCTGACTATTTAAGAGCTTCTCCTCTAGCTATTCTGAAATACACATTAAATTGCCACCAACATTAGTTACTCTATGGTGCTATAGTACTCGAGGTCATTCCTCTTCTCCATAATCTTGTATCTGTTTACCAAGTTTTCTTATTCTCCCACTTCTCACCTTTTCCCAGTTGCTTCCAGTGAAAGTGAGAACATGCAGTATTTGCCTTTCAGAGTCTGGCTCATCTTAGCATTATTTCCCTCAGACTCATCTGTGTTGTGTTGAACGACAGGATTTCAAACTTTTCTTTTCTTTTTTTCCTTTTCTTCTTGTTGTCAGAGAGAGACAGAGAAGGGAGAGAGAGGAAGCACCCGCCAATGGGGAGTGGTTGCACTAGAAACCCTTCTCCGCTTCCTCCTGTTTGCTCAGGCCTATTCTGCAGCCCTGACTTAATCAGCTCATCAGAAGTTCATTTCCACCTTTCCTGTTTCGTCCAGAGCTTCAGGTTGTTGCCAGTCCAGGTAAGAGTCCTTGCTGGCATCACACACTCTCTTAGCCAGTGCTTCCTCCAGCTTGAAGATGAACATCTTCTTTCTTCAAATGGGACCTCTGAGCTGACCGCTGATCGAGGGCTTCCCCAGCATCACAGATGCATGCAGGTGGTCTGACACTAAGACACTCATGAATCCAACTGGGTGTGACTCATGGGACAAACCCTTGTCTACATCACCTACTCCAAGTGCCACCAGAGGTCAGACATTTAAAGGAATTGGGGTTTTTGATCTGCCCTGCCCTTTCCTTGGGGTAAGAGAAGGGGCAATAGAACTATGGGAAAGAAAGATGTCTGTATCTACTTTCCCAGTTGTCTTAGTTAGAGATGACCGTCTCCCATCCCAGCACTTCAAGGCCCTCTTCTTTTCCTAGACTGACTGGGGCCAAATCTAAGAAAAATGATCCCTGCTGGAATGATGATTAGAAATCTTGTCACATATCATGTACCAAAGCTCTTACTATGTTCTCTTGGAAGAAATTTAGCATCACAACTACTTTAACCATTACTTTCAAATACATGTTTCAAGAACGTATCATGTCTTAAAGACATTAACGGGACTCACACTTTAGTTACATATTTCAGTTGCATCTTCCTGTGTTTTCCCTGACGAAAACAGAGAACCAGGTAAGTTGATATGTGAAAGTCTCACCATCCTGATTTGACGCTGATTTGAACATCCTCTTGGGAAAAATCAAATTCTATAATAGCTCACAGATGCATGAAGAAATCAATATAGTGATACACTGTGATTGAAACAAGTTTTAGGATTTTTTGCCCCCCAGTACTCAGGTGTAGATCATCTTCATACCTTTCATCAAACTCAATTCAATATGCTTCTTGCTACTCTGATGTTCAGTGAATTTAGCCAAAGTCAAAGGGATATGAAGCAATGCTTAGCCAACATAGTTTTATTTTGAATGAGGTCTGTGTCTGCCTGGCTTACTCATGGTAAAAATAAATAAATGTTAAAAGAAAAAAGAAAAGAAAAAGGGGACTGGATGGTGGTAACACAGGACACCTGGTGAGACTCACCCCCATGGGAAAATTCTAGATTTGTTTCTGAAGACTTCTCTAAATATGCAAGGCACATGTGTTCCCATACTCCAGGGCTGGCTGAGGTTAAAGGTGGATTGCAGTATAAGGACCTATTGAGAGTGCTATCTCTCTGTTGCTCTCTTTCTCACACATGAAAGAGATAAATAAACCTTAAAAAATAAAAATGAGATCTGAATAGACAACTGATCTGTACAATTTTTTAATGATTTTTTTAGACAGATTTGGCTACCAGGCGTGTGTACTTACCAGAGAGACAGTGACATAAAACACAAAATCATCCCCCGGGGGGATGGCCATGCCACAATCCCTTTGCCTCTATTCTCTTCTCAGGATACTGGACATGCATGTACACACCCAGCAAGAGATTTAAGCCACTGGGTCCAGGACAAGAACCACCAGTCAACTACGTGGGAGTCCAGAGACTTAACCATTATGCCATGTGCCGGTCCCTCCCCCCCCCTTTTTGTTTCTTTAAAGTTTCTGACATAGGGTTTGTGCACTCTCCAGAGAGAAAGAAAGAGGCAATGAGAGGAAAAGTGGGAAATCAACCCCCCAGGAGGAATGGTCACTCCACAATCCTTTATCCTCCATTCTCTTCCTGGGATTTTGAGCATGCACACACACATGCCCAACATGATTTTCAAGCCACCAGGTCCAGGACTTGAACCATCGTTGGCTACACAAGAATCCAGCATCGTAACCATCACACCATTTGCTGGCCATTACAACTGTTATTTTTAATGAGATAGAAAGGAAGTCCTGCTTCCCTGAAAGATGTTAGTCCTGTTATTTTGGGTACTGGACGAGTAGACAAAAAGCTTTGCTGTCTCAGAGATGTGCTGGTAGGGATCTTTCTTTCAAAACACCGCGTCTGGCTTTCTTAAAATGGTAATGAGTACTGGAGTAGCTTTCGTGACGAGATAAATCTTCTTCCTTCTCCCTTATTTTGCCTTGCTGTAAATTTAAAAGTAATTAATTCACATGACTGTCGTCATAACTTTCATAGCTCCTGTTTTAATGAGAATCTGTGGCCAAAGGGCAGGAAAATTATTCTCATATTGAATTATGGAAACAGAACTGACAATGGGGTAAACAATATGAAACCTCTTTTGGTTCAATGAGATTTTGTTGAAATTAATTTCTAAACTAGCGGGCATATGAACAGCATTTGAGCAGTGAACAGCAGGCAATTCTGGCTGCACATGGCAGACGGGAAGCGAGGTGTACTAGCTAACAGGTCGGTATCTAGAACCAATATCTTAAATTCATTTCTTCAAAATTACATTTGGTACCTGTGGGTGGAATGGTGAAGGCACTAGGTCCCACTGGACAAGTTGTGGTTTGAGTTCTGGCCCAGGTGGCTTGAAAAACACACCAGGCATGTGCATGTGTGCCCCACATCCCAGGAGTAAAGGAGATTGTGGTGTGGCCATTCTCCTCACCCCACCCCTCCCCTGGGAGAGGTGAGGTGGTGATTCCCCCCTTTCCCTTTCTCTCTATCTCTCTCCAGCAAGTTTATGTGCCATATGGCAAAAACCTAAAAAAAAAGAAAAATTATGTCTGAAATCATCTTAACTTTCTGGGTATCAAAACAAAGGCTTTCATAAGTCTTTTAAAGGTATATATCCTGGCAATCTGACTTAAAATACTATTATGTTATTATTTGAACTAGAAATAATTGCGATGTACATGTCTTACCTTATTGTTACTTCAAGTATTCACATTATATGAGATATTAGACAGCATTCTTGCCACCAACGTGTTGCTGAAATATGAAATAAAAATCTTGTGCTGGGCCAGCCTGCAGCATGGTGGTTAAGGCAGCTGTATCCCACACAGGTGACTGTGCAGTTCAAGTCCCGGACTTGGAGGCTTGAAAACACACCAGTCCTGTGCATGTGCATACTAACAATACTGAAGGGAGAGATGGAGGAGAAAGGATTGGACGTGACCGTTCCCCACGGGGAGTGCGTTCTCACATTCTCTTTCTTTTTCTGTCTCTCTCCAGTGAGCGCATGTGTCCTCTGGCAAAATTTTTAAAAATAAAAGAAAGAACGAACTTGTGCTATTACAGATTGTGCCTAACATAAGATATAGTCCTGAAGGCCACTTTCCACCTCCTCACCTCAACTCAAATCTGGCATCATTTCTTCGAAACCCTTTCCCATAAAGGCTGCTCCTCTGACCTCTTCTGACTCACACACCCCATCTCCAATCCCCATTCTAAAACCAGCCTCTGGCACCACCGTTCATCACTTGCTCTAAATTCCCTTAGACCCGTGTATGACCCTACATCTTCAGGACCTTTCCCTTCTTTGCTCATAACACCCTCTGGCTCGCATTCTCCTCCTGGTCCTCTGTCTCCCAAGGCGACATCACAACACCTGAATTTGCACGTCAATGTTGAGTACTTTTTCTTACTGTTGGTTTTTACTCTTTTAGGAGTCTAATTGGAACGTAGATAGTCTCTCAGAGTTTCTCCACCACCAGCATCTCAAATTCTCACGTTCTCCTGCGAGCTCACACTGCTACTAGTGCTGCTCTCCCTCTTCTAAAGTTCATGCCTCCTTCTTTAATGTGACCCTTTCTCTTCCACCCTCTGACTTACTTAATCGATTCTTCTTTTTATTTCTCTTGTATTTTCTGGCTCTCACTCTCCATTGCCTTACTTATTTTTTGGCCAAGCTTTAATAAGTAATACTTATTCTTCTTACTTTTTTTCTTTTCTTTTTTTAAAAAGAATTATTTATTTATTTCCGTTTGTTATTGCTATTTTTTTTCTTTATTTGATGAGAGAGAGAGAGAGAGAGAGAGAGAGAGAGAGAGAGAGAGAGAGAGAGAAAGGGAAAGTGAGAAAGCAAGCCACCAGGTCCGGGACTTGAACCATGGTTAGCCATATGGGTATCCAGCGCCCTTATCCACCACACCACCTGCTGGCCCCAACTTTTTCCTTTTCTTCCACTCATTTATCTGGATATTTACTGAGTGGAATCTAATTTTAGTTTTTACAACTTCAATAACAATATTTTCCATCAATAGTTTTCTAATTGCCAGTCACAAACACCAAGTTTTTTTTCGTAGATCTTGTAGTTCTTAAGTTTTCAGGTGTATCAAGTCTGACAACCTACTCATCATTTAAAAAAACTTACATTTAATCACTGTGCATCTTTACAGTATATAACACGGTTTTCTGAGCATGAGTACAGTGGATATTAGTCAAGTTAGAAATGTCACGTTGCCATATACATTATCATCAACAGATACTTTTTAATTTTTGTGTCTCTTCAATGTTTTGTTTGCTTTTTCCCTGACCTCCTCCTTCCCACTCCCATTACCCATCCCCTATTACCTACTCACTCCTACACTGTGTCTAGTATCTACAGTGCATGGTCATCTTTTTTTAGAGAGAAATTTCTGCTATAGGGCACAAGCACTAGCCAGAGAGATAGGGAGAGACAGAGAGAGAGAGAAAGTGAGAAATCATCCCCTCAGGGGGGAGGGCCACACTGCAATCCCTCCTCTTCCATTCTCCTCTTGAGATTTTGGGCATGCGTGCATACACGCCTGGTGTGAGTTTCAAACCTCTGGGTCAAGGACTGAAACTGTGGTCTGCTATGTGAGAGTCCAGTGCCTCAACCACCAATGCCACCTGCTGGCCCTCATACTCATCCTTTTTAAGAAATGATTTCTTCTCAGTGTCCCATCACACGTCACACTGTATTTCTATCTCTTGGGTCATTGCACACTCACCCTTTCTGCAGACTCTTCTTCCTTCCTACCAGCCTGTAAATCAATGATCTCTAAATCATTCTGATGGAATGTTCTCAGCAGTTAAAAATTCTAAGCACAAAACACAAATGTGACACACGATAAACACATGAAATTATATGTATGCACTCTGCTAAAACATATGTAGCAATGTACCTTGTTCTAATACATCATGTGCATTATAAAACAAACTCAAGGTAGAAACTTTAAAAGAATAAAGTCAAAATTAAAATATGTTAGCAAAATTGTGTTTCACTTATGAATGATATATTGAGAAAATTATGAATGGTTTTCATCATTTTAAAATCATGATTTATTAATTATCCTTTGTGATATATCACATTGGTTGTTTGCTTCATAATTCAGTTGATTTATATACTGAGTATAATGTCTGTCACTGCTAAAAATTTATGCCTCAAATATACAGAGGTCCAAATCGAAAAAGTCCATTGTTAGTTGCTGTAAATCATGATGCACATATTTTGACAATGTCTATTGATTTTGCAAAGATATTATTGAAATTGACCAGTAAATTCCTGTCTACCCTGATATCAAACTGTTTTTAAAGGCTAAATAGTTTTATGTTCATACTTGTTATTTAATATTTTGATTATTGGGCTTAAGACCCACTACGATTTTTTTGGGGAAGATTCTGTAACAGGTTAGAAACTTTGTTTTCATGTTTTTAAAGTTTGCAAGGTGAGGGTTTTATGGGTTGCACACTTACTGCAGCAACGGAAGCCCATAATACCAGACATAATTCATTTTCAAAATGTTCTCTCTTGAAGATTCTTTTATTACAGTTAAAAATATATATTGTTTCCTTTAGAGAGTTTTTTGCTCTAGGGCGTGTGTGCTCCCTGGAGTGACAGAGAGACAGAGAGACAGAAAGCAAGAAACCACCTCCTCCAGCGGAGATGGCCACACCACAGTCCCTTCTTCTCCATTCCCTTCTCAGGATTTTGGGCACACAAACACACACACATGCCCGGCATGACTTTGAAGTCACTGGGTCCGGGACTCAAACTGTGGTCAGCCATGTGGGAGTCCAGCAACATAACCATTGTGCCATCTGCTGGTCCCTAACAAAAATTTTAATTAAAAGGCCCATTCGAGTGCATATGTGTGTGTTCCCCTATTGACTGGCATTTGCAGATTAGATAGGCAAATCTGAACATTCACCTTTTTGTAAAATTAATCTTCATGCAACCACATTCTTAATTTTGGAAAAAGGTGTTTTGTCATGCAATCATTAGCAAACTTTAGATAGCACAAAAGAGTTCCACAGTCATTTTCCATCTCACAAAATAACATAAGGATCCTACTAGATTTTATACCTTTGTTTCTATAAATTAGCTATGTCCAGAGTGTCCTGCAAAACTTTGTAAACTTCTGGCTACAATTTATTTGCTCCAGTAACTTGTCTATAATGACACTAGGAATACATTTCACATGTGCATTCATCTCTCTAGCCTTCCTTTAGGATCACTTTTAAAAATTCAGACAGTGCAGCTGTTCTATCAGCGCTTGTAGATACTCAGTTCATCCATAAAACAATGCTTTCATTAAAGAAGTCATTAAGGGATGGAAAAATCACTTTTAGAATACATAAAAAAAACTTTTTCATGGATTTCATTATAGAAACACAATCTAGCAAATATAGTAAATAGATACATCAGGAAAAAATACTGAACTCTGATGCAACTTTATGGAAAAATCTCCCTCAATGAATCATTTATTCATACAAATAATAACAACCAACATTTATTTTGTGCTTACTAAGTATCAGACACTAGTCTAAGCCTGTTTCATGTATTAGCATATTGAAATCTTCAGCATTTTTTTCTAAGCATCTTCCAAGAGCATTTTTAGAAAAATAAATGATTTTAATTTGTTACCACATTGTTTCTTTGTATTATTTTAGCCAATTTTTAAAAATTGAAAAACAGGATGATTAGGTGTCATAGTGGTTAAGTCCTGGACTTTCACATGGCCAAACACAGTTTGATCCTTGACCAGGCAGCTGGAAACTCACACTGGGTGCACATGCACGTGTGTGTGTGTGTGTGTGTGTGTCTACCCAAAATCCTGAGAGGAGAATGGAGGAGAAGGGGTTGCAGCATGGCCATCCTCCCTGGTGCTGATTTCTCACTGCCTCTCTCTGTGTCTCTCTGTCTCTCCTGTGAGTGCACGTGCCCTATAGCAAAATCTCTCTAATAAAAATAAATAAATGAAATGAAATAAAAATCTAATATACTCAATAATATGTACCTTTTTCTTGATCACCATTTTTAAAACTCAAAAAGTTAACATTAATTTTAATAAATTTTAAATGTAATAGAGTATTGAATTGAGTGTAACATTTACAAGAGCACTGAAAAAGTATCAATGATTATCTTCACATTCTTATTGCTTATTTAAAAAATATATTGTTAATCAGGATGGCTTCATTTTCTCAGTGGCTAATATCACATGACACAGAGTACAATATGCTAACGTTTGTTGTCACTTAGAATGTTTGTATATCTTCATTTCAATCTTCTTTACAATTTCATTTTTTTGCTGACATCTTGATGGGTATAATTAGTTCATATTTTTTCCTCTCCTAATGTGGCTGATGGAGAAATATTAGAAGTGTGAAAACTGTCAGTTCTACTTTTGAAAAAAAAAAAAAAAAACTGTTCCTCTTGGTTTACAAGATAAGTACAGGATTTTAATAAATTTGTGTTCTGTTCTATAAAATGCTTTCAGAAAAATGCACAAGTAATGAAGATACAAATCCACAACTTGATACAAGTTGAAGGCACCCTTGTAACTAACACCAAAATGTGGAAATGGAATATTAACAGCCACCAGTAGCTCCCGTGTGCCCCAACCCTGGCAAGTTTCCTTTTCCCTTTCCCCAAAGCTAATCACTACCCTTACACCTAATATCATGGCTTAGTTTTCTTTCCTTTTCGGGAACTTCATACATTTTTTAATCATATGGTATATTCGCTTTTGTGTTTGGCTTCTTTCTTTATACCCATAACATTATATTCTATTGTGTGACTTTATAGAAATGTATTTATTTACTATTAGAAAACATCTAAATCATTTCTGATTTAGAGCTATATTACAAATAAGGCTGCTTGTGTGTATCTTTTTTACACATATAATCTATTTCTAGTGGATGCAAATATTCAAACATTTCAGGAGACAGGTAATTACTGGGTCCTAGGGTATGTGTATACCCAGCTTCAGTTGTTCCTGCAAAACAGTCTTCCAGAATGACACATTCTCGCTGCGAGTATATAAAATCACAGTCTCTCCATACCCTTGCCAAGATGTGGTACTACCAGTCTACGTAACCATTCTTATGATCATCTGGTATCAGTGTTCTCTCACTGTGGTTCAGAACTGTGTTTTCCCTATGATTGATGAGATTAAATAGCTTCCAATGTTATATTTGCTATTCAAAGCACTTGTTACGAAACACTTATTTTGTGAAGTAACTAGTCAAGTGTTTTGACTCATTTTTCTATTGTACTACCTGTGCTTTTGTTATCATTTGGTAAAGATTACTTACATGTTCTGAACACAAATCCTTTTCAGTATCCCATATTCTGCAAACAGCATCCTCTCCTCTGTAGCCGGCCTTTTCTTTTTGTTAATGGTATTTTTAGTAGTGTAATCCTTAATCTTCAGGCAGCTTTCACTAATTTTAAAAATACTTATCCTTTTAGTGAAGGTCAGTTTTGTTCAAACTAAATGCAATTTTCAAACAACTTAATCTGTAATTTAATCTGTAGCATAAGTGCCCCTGGGTGGGATCCCTGTCTCAGTGTCTGGAAACAAAAACAAAATTCAGTAGCCAGAACTAGCCAACAATTTTGAATTAACAATCACTGACAGCTGCTGACTTTACCAAAATGAAACAATTTTAGACATTGTATAACTCCTGATAAAAATGCACAGCATTCTCTGTGGAGTAGTAGTCTTAAAAAGAAAATCAAATCTGAATCTATCAATCCTCATGATTTGAATAGTAATTCACAGGAAACCAAAAGAAGAATATCTTGGGAGGAAGCCCATTCACAGGCAAAACAATTCTAGAACATACGACATCTAGACTGTATATTATAAAATGCAATAACCAGAAAAGAAATGGATATAGGGACATCTGATTTAAAGTGCAAGGAATCTAGGAATTGATGTTTAAAAACAACCAAGGACACTAAAACATCGTCAGTTAATTCAGGTTTCTATATGTGTGGATCTATGTAATTGGCCAAAGGAAAAAAATATATATTTTTACTCCTATTGCCTTGAAATCATAGGAATAAAATTAGCAAATTTTATGCAATGACAAACTCTATTGATAAAATCAAGTTTCATCAACAAATTGAGAAAAACTAGAAGGAAATCTTCAGATTTAAAAGATACTTAAGGCATCAGCAAGTGGTGTGGTAGTTAAGGTACTGACTGACCATAGTTCAAGTCTTGGGCCTAGCAGCCTGAAAAATCATGTGTGGCACCTGTGCTCGTCTGCCCAAGATCCTGGAAAAGAATGGACTGTGGCATGGCCATCCCTCATCGGGGGTGATTTCTCACTTCCCTCTTTGTCTGTCTTTGTCTCTCCCCAGCAAATGTACATACCTTATGACAAAAATCTTTAAAAAAAGAATTTTAAAAAGGCACTTAAAACATATCGATCAATTACAATGTTTGTACTTTATGTAGATCCTGATTTGAATCGTAAAGAAACATATATGAAGTAATCAAGCAAATCTGAATTTTCATTTAACCCTTAGTGACTTTAAGGAATTATTGCTGTGTACAGGTGTGACACTATATTGCTTGTTATTAAGAATCCCTATCTTTCAGAGGTGTTTACTGATCATTTTTCTAAATAAAATATTTTTTGCCCACTCCCAAATCTTGTGAGAATGACAAGTAAGGAATATAGATGAAGCAAAAAAATTTTTACTCGATGGATGATTAAAATTAGATAATGGGTTCCTGGAGGTTTATTATGGTATTTTCTCTACTTTTTGTCTATGATTGACATTTTTCATAATAAAAAAGTTTGAAACTTTAATCTAAGACTTGAGGTCAAGACAATAATAGGCTTGTGTATAATGTGAGGACACATAGAATATATATGTGTGTGTATGTGTATCTACATCTATATCTATATCTATATCTATATCTATATCTATATCTATATAGCTTTCAGAACATGTATCATTTCTTAAATAATCTTTTCTTCCTAAGTCTTCCAAAGCTGGTGGTCAGCTCTAGGTTGGGATGATATTACCAGATTGCCTGTGGCCTCCAAAGAGGAGGATTTTAGAGACTTGACTCAGTATATTCAGAAACCAAAAAAGTAGCTGCAGTTTAGACAGTGCTGTAAGAGGTGGACAAGGATTAAGTTTGCTATCTAACAAGTTTGAGCAAATGAAGTCTATGCTTTTGTAAAAGGCTCTCCAAGACAACTTAAAGAGAGCTTGAGAGCATGCTACTAAACCTGTTTAAACAGGCATGTTTGTCTTGAGGAAGAAACAGTCCATATTCTTTGCAGCGCCTTCAGCTTTTCTATGAAGTGCATCTTGGATCTGAAGGGTATTTCGGTGAAAATGAAACCCATGGCTAGCAGATGATCTAAATTGTCTTTTAGGAGAAGTCCTTAAAACTACAGAAACAACATGTATCTTTTCATTTTCTTACTGTACTGAAAATACCTATTTATTGGTTCAATTCCCATCTTTATAAATGAAATGAGTTTTCTGTTTTCCTATTCCTGTATCATGCAAAACAGACTGGCGGATTCTTCACCAGATTCAAATGGTATGTTTGGGACTTTTAGCCTTTAGCTATAGGATACATGGTATTTTCAAAATCAACATTACGGACCATGAGAGATGCCTGGAAGAACAAGTCAGACAACTTCTGAGTCAGCTGACACTGTGATCAACAGGTTCTACCTTATAGACTAGGAGCAATCTGCTATGGACATCGAGAGTCTCAAAACCACAAACAGGCAAAGCAGCTCCTCTAAATCCAAGGCATTAACGAGCTGGTTCTAACGTGGGCAACTCTGTGTCACCTACTCTGGGATGTGGGACAGAGGGACTTATTTATTACTGATCATCAATGGAATGCCAGGGAAATCAGCTAATATACACTCTTTTTGAAGGTTTCTAGCCATACATCTTTAAAGGATTCACCAAATTACATATTTTCTTTGGTAAGGGAAACATCAGTAAGTCATCATATAGATCTGGACTTAACTGGAAGGATTTATTCATGAACAGTAACACAGACCAGATTCTCCAACAAGGCCAAGCTTACTATCCATCATGGCATTTGTTCTTAATTAATTATCGGTTGTAGAAGGAAAGGTGTTTGAACCCAGGTGTCTTTTCCACTTGTATCTGAAAGTTGCAATGAAGACTAAAAAATGCATACATGTCATTTCTCTTTTGGCATTCTAGTAATGCATGTTTAAAGTTGTATATTGAGAAAAATTCATTTTGTTACATATAATTTCTACATTAAGTAGAGAGACAAATTCACAGTGAGAAAATATTGAATATGCAATGTGAAGGATCTTCACAAAGTTCATGGAAATGCATACTGGATAAAATGTATACACAGATTTTTTTTTTAAGTCAGCCCTAAAATAAACTTGCAGTTTAATTCCCTTTTCCCACAAACTTTTTGAAATCCCCCAGATAGTTGGCCTACACATCTACCATCAAAAACTCTGCAGAAAACACTTCAACAAACCCACATTCCCTTTGAACACAGAGACATTCAGTAAAGAATAAAATGGCAAATAATAGATATTTAAGAGCTGAATAATTATGATATAGGTTTTATAATATCGAGATGTTGCCCCAGGATCATAGAAATCCTTTAAGTACATCAAATCTCTATAGAAGCACGTGATCTGCCCAGGTGAAATCCAGCTGACAGAGGAGCGATGAGGACCAAAACTTGTAAGTGCAACTCAGGTACAAAAGGATTAAACAATATCCTAAAATGCAAACTGAGCTGGAGTCTAGGTGAAAGACTCATCATTTCCTGACCTCTGTTTAGATTATTCTCATTATTTGTCATTATTTGTCCCCCTGTAGTTTTCTAGTTCCTAATGTTATCTGTGTTGTGTATTACATTGTCTTTTTTTGTAGTAAAAGGACTCATCTCCATTTTCTAAAAACCAAGGAATGACAGTCAGGAAAAACTGAATGATCAACTATCAATAGAATAAAGTATTTTTTACATGACAGAGAAAAGGTAAGTCAGTAGAACAAAGAAAAAGGAAACAATTTTCAAAACTTATGGGTTGTTAATTAAGGCACTGTTCATTTGATCCCTGTGGTGTCTGATTTAAAATTTTATTTCACTCTTGCCATAAAAGTTAAGTTGTAAACAGAGACTTAACTAAAGGAACCAGGAGGTGCGACTTGTATTTTGGTAGTAATCCGATATGCCCACCAGATGGCAGCCTTCCCTGACTATTGGCAGCTACCTCCCAGGGTCTCAGCATTCGCCGCTGACAAAGCAGTGACATTCTATCTGTGTACTTAGTTTGAATATGGGAAATCTGCCAGGACTCTATGGCTCCAGGATTAAATGACTCTCATTTGAAAAGAGACTTCCATGGGCAGAGGTTTTTTATTTTTTCAAGTCCTACATGTATCTTCAGGACAAAGGCTATTTACATAAACTCCAGGCTTAAGTTGAGTCTGGCAGGATGGCAACTGGCACCTTTCCTTGATGCTCAGGCCTTCAGGAGGCTGGTAAATGCACGAGCGAATGTTTCAGAGTATCGTGTTTCTCAGAGCAGAGCCAAGTAAGGAGTAGTCAAATGCCACCCATATCTCAAGTATTCTCATCTAATCTTAGCTCCTGAAGTATTTACTTAAAACATTTTCATTCTCTTGGCAAACAACTATGTAAATACATTTGATTTTACCTTTTTTTTTAATGCATATGTCTCTGAGACATTTTGACTAATGTGTTATATTTGAGGATTTTACTCTTGAGTTATGTGGGCACAAATATAAACTAATTTAAGAATAAAAGGCTTATCACAATGATCAGTGACATTTGCATTCAGAAATTAGAAACAACAAAGAATTCATTGACTCCCTTCACTGCTAGAGAGAGCCTTAATGTATTTCCAAACTTATTTATTATTAATTTGAACCTATACCAAATTCATACTCCATACATAGAACAGTATTAGTGTACTGCTTTTTCAATACAGGAGTGCTCGCAATCTTAGGTCAAGTCTATTTTTCTTTAATTTGTTGTAGGGTGTGTGAGCTCACCAGAGACAGCGAGAAAGATAAAAAGAAAGAGAGAGAGAATGTGAAAAAAACGAGAAGGCACTCCCTGAGGAATGGCCATGTCACAATCCCTTCGCTTGTCACCTCTCGGGATTTGGGGCACACAATCACACATGCCCAGTATGTTTTTCAAGCTGCTGGATCTAGCACTCAAACCATGCAGTCTGCCCTATATAAGCCAACTGGCTTAACTACCATGCCACTGGCTGGCCTGGGATCTATTCTTTATAGAAAGAATAAGCCAAGCATTACCACAGGGGACCTCTGCAGTGTAATCAGTAGTGTTTTGAGGAAAAAGACTTTTTTATGATGTAGATACAGGGAGGTATCTCTGAGGTGGTGCTCTGTCCCAATCACCTTAGCTTTACCTGACTTGCACCTGACAGAGAAAAGCATAACTTACTGAACAAAGCCCTACCCGGCCCTAGAATCTCCCTGCGCTCTCACTCAACACAGTGCAGTATGCTCCAAATCTAGAGAAACTATTTTTAGTATGCATAATGTAAAGCAAGTGTTAGAATTCAGTATAAGTTTAAGTAAAAAAAAAAAGTACTCATTACCCAAAACTAAATTCATAGTCATCCACAGAGAATGGCAATGTAATCCAATTGACAAATAATGTAGCATATGTGGATACAATCATGCATAGAGAAAGGACATTTTCTATGGATGGGGAATTTGGGACCAAGTTTCTTTAGGTAAACAGAGCAACATGAGAGACTAGTAGTATTGTTCAGGACAGCTGAAAACAGAAAATGTTCTACCCATTTTAAAAGCAAAGAGGTACAGATTTTCATGTAAGATTAGAGTTGTTAATTTACCTTCTCTATTTAACTCCTCTGTCACACTTACTCTTTTGCCCACATGATACATTTCAGGTCACTGCATGTAACCTGAAGACTATTCTGCAGCCCCATCTCATGCCTCCCTTTTGTTTTGTCAGTCCCTGAGTAAACTCTTCTTTACTAGTAAAGACTGCTTCTTTACTAGTCTATCCTTCTAAAGAGTGTGTTCATGGAAGCCTTTCTGCCAGTTCAGCTCTGGAACTTCCACTGGACTCTCAACATATATGTGAAGAATTCATTAATCAATTAAGTCACTCAAAAAAGGTTTTCTGACCAGGCCATGTGAAAGAAAAAGACTGCAGATAACTTTAATGGAGCAGACTTGAACGAAGCACAGAAAGATTCGGGTGGCCTCCAGAAGTGGTTCTCAGGAAGTCCACGTGGCCATGTGGTCGAATTACATTTATGGACAGAAGAAGAAAGTGATATACAGAACATGGAAAGAAGGTAGAGAACAGCTGGATTGATTACAGCTTGCCATTTTTTTTTTTTTTTTTGAACAGTTTTAAGAGCGAGCATGATTGACTGAACCAGAGCTACTGTGTCTGAAGCAGGGCTATTCGACTCACTTATTTGTTAAGGAAACAGACCCCAATGTAAGGTGTAGATTGTTTACAAGAACTCAAGTATGGGAGAAGGGAGGCCTTCTCAGGCCAATATAGTTGGTTTAACAGTGGAACATGGAGAGACTATAGTATTGTTCAGGAGAGTCGAAAACAGAAAACGTGTATAAAACTCCAAAATGCCTGGGAAATATATGGCCATATTAACTTGGAAAATCCTGGGCTATATATATATATTATATTAGTTTCCTAGGGATGCTATAAAAAATTGCCACGATCCAGGAGATTCAAAATAAAACAAAAAAGTCCCTAAATTCTGGAGGCCAATCTTCGGCTCATGGCTGCACCATTCCAATTTCCGCCTTCATCTTCAGATTGAATTCTCTATGCTTGTATGTGCCTAAACTCCTCAGCCTCTCTTACATGAGGATATAATGGCATTGAGGGTCTGCTAGGTATTCCATACATAGTCCTCAGACTTTCCCATGTCAGAGAATATTCCAGGAGAGTCAAGAGAGAAGCCTTGGGGAATTAGGTTAAATGGTGAATAGAAAAAGTTGATTTTTTGACCATTTCCCAAATCTAAACTTGAATGATTTTACTTAAAATTTACTCAGTTAAAAACATTTTCTATCCAGTATAATTATTCATTTAGTTATTTAAAGTTAAACTGACATGTCCATTATATCACAGTATACACCACACATAAAACAAATGAGATGAAGTTTAATTATATTCTTAACATTAATTAGCAGTTTCACACAAATAGATTAATTTTTTAGTGAATTTATTTTAGAAAAATAGGCAACTATATCAGTAAACATAACCAAATTTAAACATTAGCACTATCTTTTTTATATCCGTACTTTAGTAAGGTTTTAAGTTAAAATGCCATTTCCTTATCTGTGAGATTAAAGGAAACAGAAACCCAGTAGCTTAGTGGTTTGGGAAGAACGGACATATCAGTTCAGGCAAAACAATATTGCCAAGTCAAATATTAATACCACAAAGATAAGTTTATATAGTACTTGGGGTCAGGCCCATAGTCTAGTGGTTAAACAAACTGGGTCCCACTTGGCCGACCACAAGCTTCAATTATTAGCCCTGGTGACTCAAAAACACACCAAGCACCATACGTGTGCATGCCTAAAATTTGAAAAGAAGAAGCATAGGAGAAAGGATTGCAATGTGACCTTGCTCCACTGAGGGATGTGTTTCTGCATGCCCTATCTTTTTCTATTTGGTAAGCGCCTGCACTCTCTTCTGATATTTTTTTCTTAAGTTTATATGGTACTTATTGTACATAATAGAAATTTTAAGCATAATTTTTTAATTGGTTTTCCTTCCCCCAACCCAGGCCAAAAGAAAAGGTAGGAAAAATCATATGATTAAAAATGAATTTAATTTCCAAAGAACAAAGGAATTGAGGGAGAGAGAGAGAGAGAGAGAGAGAGAGAGAGAGAGAGAGAGAGAGAGAGGAAGAGGAAGAGAGACCGGGAACAAGACTGAGTAAATGATAGGACAAAAATTAATGAAAACTACTTTCAATTGTACCTAAGGGCTAATAAAAGGAGAACCAGCCAGTTGGCAAGAGGAAGTGGCCGTATATCTTAGTCAATTATAAAATACCTAAGTTATGAGCAGAAATTCCTGAGGCTCAGTGATGTATAAAGGAAGAGAGGTTTATTTGACAGTTCTGGTGATTGGAAAGTCCATGCATAGAGATGACATCAAGTTGGTCTGGGTGCCAACATGGCTGACAGAAGCTGAAAGGATAATGGGAGAGAGACATAGGAGTAGCCTTCTATCGTTTGTAATAAACTGCTCTCATGGTAACTAATCCTTTCTCATGACAGATAGAACTCACTGGGTCTCATGAGATAGAATTAATGTATTCATGAAGGCAATTCTTCCTTGATCCAGTTACTGTCCACTAGGCCTCACTTGTTAAACTTCACGACTGAATAACTGCTCACTAGGCCCCACATCCTAATGCTATTATAATGGACACAAAATTCTAAAACATAAATCTCTGGGGATAAACCATTATCCCAACCATGGTACCATTACAAAAGAAGGGTCTAGACGGCCTACTTAATGCTGTGAGCTTCATGAGTTACACCAAATGTATAAACTAAAACAAGATTTTGTATGAATCAGAACTACCATTTTTCTAAAATCTTCATCCTCTAAGAGTGGTTTTTAATACCCTTAGTGGCAGGTCTTTCATGAAGTTGGTGTGCACTGTCACAGAGTGGACAAGCATCCATTCTCAATAAGATCTACTCCGACTAACCAGTGTATGTAATGATTTTCTTAGTATCAACTTTGCTGTACCCATGGGTATGTAAAGACAGAACTAGAAAAGAGCCATTAGAGAAGGGAGCCCTGGACCTTAAGGTTGAGATTCTTACCTGCATGTTCCAGGAAAGAAGTAGGAAATCAGAGCAGTGGCAAAGGACATCTACTTGGTTTAGTTTGTTTCTGCTGTGTGGGTCTTTTCTGGGCAGATGGGTACATTTGATCACTAGGGACATTTAAAATCATTTGTACTGTATGTGAAATTGGTGCTGGAAAGAAGCTTCTGAGCCTATGAAACAAGCTCAGGACAGAGACTGGGAAAAAGCGAGTACCGTATCTATGACTGATTCTACGGTCAAAGTTACCATTTTGTGACCTCAGGTAAATGAGACTATCTTGGCAGAACAAATAAAAACTAAAGTCTGGAGGCCTCCAGGAGATTTGAATATTCCTAAATATCTTTATTGAATATAAAGTTTAAACTGCTTATGGTCATAGTCCAGTGATTAAACAAACAAAAAGCAACAAATGTAATTTGATCAACTGAACTGCACATTCGATCCAACTGATTCTCTTAAAAGTAGTTCTTAATTGACTTAAAATTTCCCAATAATCAATAGCGTAATGATACATAAGGCCAGCCTTGTTTGGCTGACCTGTAATGGAAGACATGGGGCCATAAATAACTTGGCCTTTTTTTTTTTTCCTATCTAAAAATCAAGATAGTTTGTGGTTACAAATAACTGTGAAGAAAAAGAGGATTTATTTATTGAAGCAGTCTGTGATGGACACAGAATTATACCTCCAGAGAGTATGTATGAATTACTAGTATTTCACGACATAAACTATAAATCATTTGGTACAATTCTTTTTAAAGAAAACAGAAACAAGATTTTAGGGGGCATTTATATACAGTGTGTGTGTGTGTGTGTGTGTGTGTGTGTATGTGTGTGTGTATCTTATATTCCAGCAAATGCTCTAACTAAAATCAAAAACCTTTTTAAATGTTTGCTTTTGTAGTCATTTGAAAATATTTCCACCTTTCTCTTCTCCTTCATCAATTATAGAGATATTTGCACATTTGCTTGTCCACACCTGAAACAATACTTAAATTTTATAGATAACATCTATAAGAGTCCAATAAAACTCTATAAATACTACAGGAAATTCAGTTTTATATCTGTAAACACTCTATCTAACTTCAGTATTTCTCAACAAACATGTGGTTTATAGACACATAGTAGCAAAAAATAGTCCCTGATATATGTTATAAATATTCATGGGTAGTTTACCATTTCCTTTAAACTTGGTATTAACTTTTCTGATTCATTTTCAGTACTTTTTAAGGGTCAAATTTAAACTATCATTTTTAGTTCTTAGATGTCGCTTCTGATCTTGACAATATTGTAAGAATAGCATTACTTGATGTTGCTTATCAATTTTCACTTGCAATATAATAGAATCATAGAAAGAATAATGTGCTAGACATACCATGTATTTTACACTGTAACAAAGATCCAAAAATGGAATGAATGAGGAAAATATGCCAACTACAGATACACAACAGTTCCAGAATGAGTTCTTGAGGTTTGAAGCATTCAAAAAATACAGAAGTATAGCAAAAGGTGTTCAATTAGCAATTTAGAAATCTTGATTTTATAACTACTTCTCCAAATCCTTAAGTGATCTGTGGAAATCAACATGGTTTCTCTGACTTTCAGTTCATCTTTTACTACATCAGCTCATTCTCACAACAGATCTGATCACCTAATTAATATCTTAATCTCAAAAATGAAAATGACAGCTACTAGCGGGCCAAAATAACTAGTCAAGTTTACCAGAGGCTGCTCATGTTAGATGGAACAGAAGAGCATGATAAAAACCCACTGAGTGACAGTTATTTTCCAAGCAGATAATAACAAACTGGCACTAGTGAAAAATAACAAAAGAAGTGGTTGTGACTGGCCAAATAAATGAAGATAATTTAGACAACTCTTTGCAGCTCAGACAAGGAGATCACATGAAATAGGGGAGAGTTGGAGGAGGAGGGGGTTATGGAAAGTAATATGGAGGTTCATTGAGAAATTAATCACAAAATTACTCTAATACTCAGCAGTTCCACTTCTGGTTATATATACCAAAGAACTGAAAGCAGAGACACTAACATATAGTAGTATGCCAACGTTCATAGGAGCATTATTCACAATAGGCAGAAGGTAGAAGCAACCTAAGTGACTGTCAGTGGATGGCTGTATAAACAAAATGTGGTTTATACCTACAATGGACTCTTATCCACCCTTTAAAAGAAATGAAATTCTGACACACGCTACAACATGGATGAACCTTGAAGAACCTTATGGTCAGGCAATAAGCCAGACACAAAATAACAAACGTTGTATGATTTTACTTTTATGAGATGGCTACATCAGTCAAATTTATAGAGATAGAAATTAGAAGGTGGTTATCAGAGTCTAGAAGGATGTGAAAATGGAGAGTTAGTAGTTAATGGGTGCAGAATTTCAGCTGCAGAAGACCCAAAGAGTTCTGGATATGGTGGATGATGATAGTTGCACAATAAAGTCAATATCTTTAATTCACTGAACTGTACACCTAAATTTTGTTTAAAAGGTAAATTTTATATAGTGTGCGTTAAAGTACAATTTTTAAAATATGAAGACTATTTCTTCTTGGATTTTGTAAAAATTATTTATTAAAAGGGCAACATAAAAAAGTAAGTTATTTTAGGGACCAGCAGTTAGTATAATGGCTATGTCGCTGGATTCCCATGTAGTTGACTGCGGTTCAAGTCCCTGGCCCTGCGGCTTAAACTCACACCAGGCGTGTGTGTGTGCATGCCCAAAATCCCGAGAGGAGAATGGAGGAGAAGGGATTGCGGCGTGGCCATCCCCCCTGGGGGGTGATTTCTCACTTTCTGTCTCTCTGTTTCTCTGTCTTTCTGGTGAGCGTACGTGCCCTATAGGGGAAAAAAAAAAAAAAAAAAAAAAAAAAAACTCTTCAAAAAAAAAAAGTTATTTTAGATTAATACACAGCATGTGAATTGTGATTTATTAAAGACAAAACAGAGTGAACTATTCTGAGCAAAACCAGCATGCTAATAAGTGGGCTTCTCTAATAAGAGAAGAATGCTAAAAGGCAACAAGACCACTAGGTGACTGTCTTCTCCAGGTTATAATAATGATATCTCAGTTCTGATGCCAAATGTACATTAGAGACTCTTAATTTCAAGTTTATCACTTGGTTGCCTATCTTCTGGGCATCAAATATTGTGGTTATGAAGTCTAAGCTTGGGAAAATGGCATTACCCTCAATTTTTCTCCTAACCAAAGCCAAGTTAAATGAGAAATTCTGCTTGACATTTAGAAACTTACAGATGTGAATGGAATGAAGGAAAGAAGCTCATATTAGAAACATGCTTGGTGTGTAAGAGAAGCAAAAGAATGAGATCCCTGGGAAAAGAGTAGGGCAGCACTGCAATGTTCAGAGGACGCACTATTCAAGCTTTAAATGTAATGGGGATAGAGTATAAAAGGTTTCTTAAGATAGAGTCTCTTAGAAAAAGCACTAGTGTTTCTTAGTTGCTATGGTATTAGCTCGGTGGGCAGATGCTGAATTCAAACAAAACTACAGACATCTCATTGTGCCTCAGGCTGCTTGACATATGTGTGATGATGAAAAGATGATGATTAAATCAATTCCTTTCATAAATCTCTACCCAAATTTCTTAGGTACACAATGCCTCATAAAAGCAAATCTTTTATTTAGAATCAGTTATTTTGAAAAAAATGTATAAATAGTGAAAAGCAAGTCTATGTTTTTCAATATCATCCTAGTCATTTCTGTATTATGCCTGGAGGTATTTCCTCAGGTAAAAGAACAACAGCTCACCAGGCTTTTACTTTGAATGATTTTTTAAAATATTTCTTTTTGGTCCATAAAAAAGTAGATGGTTAAGACAAGTAATCGATATCTTAAAATAAAATCTTTATTAAATAGTTGAAATTTCAGGTATCTGATATGAGATACAAAGATCAAAGTTGCCAAAGAATAGACTGTTTGTTGACTGCACCAGGAAATTATTCTCCAACAAGGTGCAGAAGCTGTAAGTGTCTTTACTGGGTGTATTGGAATCATCTAGTCATAGCTCAAGAAGTAAAAGAGGTTAACCATTTGTAAATGTTCACTGGAAACAAAATTTGTCTTTTTCAGTATCTTCTTGCTCATTCTCCTTATTTCAATTCCCTAGTCTCCCATAACGTCCTTATGTTATCTCATACCCTTCCAAGTATGTTACCTCCAGAAATGTACAATTGAAAAAATATGAGCTTTTGCCCAGAACTGCCATCTTTCAGTAATTCACCAAAATGATGAACACAAGAAAAAGAGGAGAGGCACCCAGTATATGTTCTCTAGGCTTTTAGAAAACATGGAGTGATTCCTTTGGCAAAATAAATGCAAATCTACTAGAAAGGTGATATTGTAGACATCAAGGAAATGGTCACTTTTCAAAAAGGAATGCCCCACAAATGTTACCATGGCAAAACAGGAAGAGTCTACAATGTTACCCAGCCTGCAGTTAGCATCGTTGTAAACAAAAAAGTTTAGGCGAAGATTCTTGCCAAGAGAATTAACATGCGTATTGAGCATATTAAGCATTCTAAGAGCAGAGACAGCTTCCTAAAATGTGTGAAGGGAAGTGACCAGAAAAAGAATGAAGCCGAAGAGAAAGGCACCTGGGTTCAGCTGAAGCACCAGCCTGCTCCACCCAGAGAAGTACACTTTGTGAGAACCAATGGAAAGGAGCCTGAGCTTACAGAACCTATTCCCTATGAAGTCATGGCATGATGGGTGTTAAAAATAAACTAAACTATGGTCTATTAAAAATATGAGAAGGAAAAGACTAATATAGGGAGGTTGGCATTCCTATGTTCACTGCAACACCCAAGATATGGAATCAACTCCAATGGCCATCTACAGATGAATGGATAAAGCAAATGTGATAAATACATTCAATAAATCATTATCTAGTCTTTAAAAAGAAGGAAATCCTACCATTTGTGACAACATGTATAAACCTGAACAACATCACACTCTGTGAAATGTAACAGAGGACAAATGTTGCATTATTGCACTTACATAAGTTATCTAAAATAGTCATACTTATAAATGCAGAAAAACAGAAGATTGCCAAGGGATGAGGTGGAGAAATGGAACATTCTTATTCAATGGGTGTAAAGTCACAGTTATTCAAGATGAATAAATTCTAGATATCTTTTGTATAATATAGAAAGTTGCCCATATGTCATGGTTTGGATCATGTTTGTTTTTTTTTTTTTAACGATATAATTTTTTTACATTTTTAAATTTCTGTAATAAATGAAATTATTTAGCTTACAAAGTGAATATTTCAACATGTAAACACTTCTCCCTAGTCCAGTTGATAAACCTATAAAATATCTTCAACAGATAATACCACATTTCTTTGCCCCATTAATACTTTGCCTTTCTATTTTTCTTCTAAATGTCCATGGTTTGTCCCCCAAAGTTTCATGTTTTGGAATTTGGTCTAGATGGGGAGTGATTGGGTGACTCCTAGACATTCTTGTGCTGAGATTTAATTGAACTGATGGTATTATGAACATATTATATGAAAACTTAACTCCTTCATGATGTCACAGGATGAGGTCTTTGGCTGTAATAAAATCAATATGTGTGTGTGTGTGCACGTGCGTGTGTATATGTGTGTATGCATGTGTGTGTCTGTCTGTGCCTGTGTGTTGGGGAAGTCTATGATTGAGTTTTGGTGGATATCTAAGAAGAGGGAGTGAGATTAGAACAGCAGAGAGAAAGCTACATGGGTACATACCATGCTCTGCTAAAAGTTCTGCCTTCTACCATTTTGTGTTGCCCTTAGACTTTCCAACCACCAAAATTGAGAATACTTAAACCCCCTGTCTTTGAATCTCACCAACCTCAGGTATTTCTGTTAGCAATACAATAAGTAGCTAAAACACTACAGTTAATAGTACTATAGTTAATGTAGTTACGCTGTACACTTAAAAATTTGTTAAATTTATTAAGAGGCCCAGTCATGTTTATACAGGTGGTAGACTGCCCCTTGACCAGGATGGAGCCACACAGACAATTAGAGACTGAGATCCTGGGTTGGACCTAAAACATGCCAGGGGTACTCACATGCATACCCAAGTTCCTGGCTGGCTGGAGGGCTAAGAAAGAATCACGTTGTGACACGACCCTGTTGAGAGTGCTTGTCTCTCTTTTTTTTCTCTGCCTCTCTCGACAAATAAAATTTTTAAAAATAAAACAAAAAATTGTCCAGGGGGTAGATCATGTTGAGTTCTTAACACAAAAAAGGAAGAGAAAGATAAATAAAGAAACAAAGAAAAGAAACAAAGAAAGAGACACAAGGAAACTTCTTTTGGTGATGGTGAACATATAATATGGATTATGATTATGGTGATAGTGTCATGGGTGTTTGCATATATCTAAACTCATCAAATTCCATATATTAAATATGTGTAGTTTTATTGTATATCAGTTATACATCAATAATTTTGTGAGAAGAACAAAAAAAAAAAGAAGGAAATTACAGTGGAACTTATGTCAAGTTGGCTTCTGAGATTAGAGTTATGTAAACAGAACCATGTTTTTAACTTCACAAAACAATCAGCCATGCTTACCTAAACCACAAAATCTAACTTTGAACAGTTTAAATTAGTTCCCAGCCTTTATGAAAACCAATTTTAGAAATATGTATTAAAGTCTTTAAATATGACTGTACCCTTGACCAATAATTCTGCTTGTGTAACATATATATAAATGACTAATCTTGAATATAAAATGATTCACACACAAAAATTAGGAACGATCATTCAAGTGACAATCAAACACACAAACAATGCAAAATAGCTATGAAAATTGCAGTGAACCCAAGGAAGATTTTTTTAAAGCCATTTAGAAAGATCATCTACTTATATAATGTTTATATATGCATATTTCACCATAGTTTTATGTGGAAAAAAGCAAGTAAGAGGGTGAGTATGATCATGCAACATATTTTAACTATTATACCAAACTATAAGTACTTGTCTATTGGTATCAATATAACATATTGGAATTATACTCCATGAGTGGATTTGGTTTCCTTTATCCCTAGGGCCTGCCACTCTACTCACTGGAAAAAGACAGAAATAGACAGAAAGAGGGACAGTGAGAAATCACTTCCCAGTGGAGATGGCCATGCTGTAGTCCACTCTCCTCCATTCTCTTCTCAGAATTTTGGGCATGCACACACATACACCTGGTGTTATTTTCAAGCTTCCAGGCCTTGGGCTCAAACCATAGTTGACTATGTGGGAGTCCAGTGCCTTAACCATCACATCATCTGCTGGACCCCGGGTTCCAATTCTAGTTGAACACATTCAGCTACAATTTTTTTTCTAGTGCAACAACAAAAATAGAGAGATTATGGATTGTTTTCTGCTAAAAAATGGGTTAAATAGTATCCATTCCAGCTCAGTATCCTATTGTTAGTCATTTGTCATGATTTACTTTTTGTTCTAGAGTTAGTAGACCAAAGATAATTAATTGATTACTATATATATAAAAATATGGTTACTCCATAGGATATGTATATTCACAAATGACCTAGTTGGTATTATTAAGATGTCATAGCTATGCATTATCTTGCTTTGAAGTACACAACAAATTTTGTGTACTTAAAGGAAAATTTTGTAACTTATTATTCAGACCTATTCTCTTAGAGACATTTATAAATATGGGCAGAATTTTCAAAGGTTGTCCATCCTACTAGAAGTACAAAATGCCATATATTGATATGCATACTTAGAATATAGAAACTATCTGTTTCAAACTCAATTTATACCCAGGTATTTCTCTATTGTGTTTCTTTTATTCACTTCTGTTTCCGAGGAATGAATATCTATTTAAATATCATTAGATTGAGGCTACATATAAAAGAAAACCCAAAATATTAGTAAATCAATAGAGAGATTTTATTTCCTTTTTCACAGAAAAATATAATAGAAGTAGGCTGTCCAGGATCTTTGAGAATTGCATGGTACGAGGGATGCAGGCCAACACTAGCTCTTGCTTTTTCTCTGCTCCTTTCTCTCTGACATAGCATCCTCACATTATTGCTTCTCCTTTATGGCTTATATGGCCACTAATGCTCAGCCATCACAGTTTGAGTGAGAAGCCCTCCATTCCCCTTTCCAAACACTTCATGAAATTTACATATACCATTTTGTGCTTATATTCCATAGGCCATAACTTTATCCCCCATCAACCTAGCTGCAAGGGATTCCATATTCCATAGAAATATGGGGGAGACTAAGAAAACAATTAGAAGACAATTAGCAATCTGCCACACAGGTATTCTTCTCCATTACATTCCTACAATTGCCCAATGCTTTGCACCAAAAAAAAAAGTGCACAGAAATATTTAATCCAATGAGATAAGATCATTCAATCACAAATTTGGTTATATGACTTAGAAATTCCAATTCTGGTTATTCATATTAAGTAATAAATCAGTGTGGTAGTATATGAAAATACAGTTTTGTTTATTTGTTTGTTTTTGTACATGTTCTTGCCAGAGAAAGCAGAGAAGGAGAAGGCGAGAGATCACCCCACAGAGGGGATGGCTATGCTGCAATACCTTCTCCTCTGTTCTCCTCCTGGGATTTTGGGCACACATGTGTAGGCACCCAGGGTGATTTTCAAGTCACAAGGTCTGAAACTTGGACTGTGGTTGATCATATAAAGAATCCAACACCTTAGCTATCACACCATCTACTGGTTCCCAAATGTAGTTTTTAATACTAAAAAATAGAAACAATAAATGATTAAAAATGTAAGTATGATTATATAAATTATAGTACATTTGTAAAATATAATTATAATGCATAGAAAATGTTGGCTTTACATTAAATTAATTTAAAAAATTGATAACAAATCAGATTGAGCAGAAAGATGGAATTTGAAAAGAGATTCATCATAATTATGAAGATAATAAACTAAGTGTTGAATGATAGATAAGTTTATGGTAATGTTTATCTCTTTTTCAAAATATTTCCTTTAAGAGGCATTTTGCACAAAAGTCTACTCATATGAAAAAGTTATTTTTTAAAATTATATTGGAATATGTAATGCCAACATCAAAAGAAGAGAGTGCTAGGACCAGCAATCAGTGTAATGGCTATGTTGCTGGACTCCCACGTAGTTGACCACGGTTCGTGTCCTGGACCCAGTGGCTTAAACTCACGCCGGGTACATGTGTGTGCATGCCCAAGATCCCGAGAAGAGAATGGAGGAGAAGGGATTGTGGCGTGACCATCCCTCCTGGGGGGTGATTTCTCGCTTTCTGTCTCTCTGTCTCTCTCTCTCTGTCTGGTGAGCACACGTGCCCTATATCTAAAACCTAAAAAAAAAAAAAAAAAAAAAAAAAAAAGCAGAGAGTGCTCATAATCCATACTGAATATTCTCCATTCTCTCATCAAAAGATACTTGAGAGACACATAACAAATCCTTATCTTAATTCTTCTTTACCTTGTCTGTTTCCCTACTTTACTCCCATTCTCTCTTAGACACATCTTTTTAATCAGATATCTTTTTACACCCACACGCACTTAGAAATTTACACAAAATGCAAGCTAGTTGCAGTTGAAGAAAGAAAGGAAAAGAATAAACTCCCAGGAAAACCATAACAACTGTTCAAATAGAAAATGACCTCCCAAAATGGCACATGTTATGAAGATAGCACATGCAAGAACACGATCTTTCCCTTGGTGTTTTCTACAATTACCAGTACTGCTGAATTGGGCCAAATAGCTGGTAAAACCTGGGCTGTGAAGATTATAACCTTGCCTCTGTTGGGTGAATTAGTTTCACTTTGGCTTACTCACTTGAAAACTCTGCTTTACCAACATACATAATCAAGATCTGATGGCCAAGAGGAGATGCCATGAATACTGTCATAAAAAGGAAATCAAAACACAAAACTTTTAATGTCAGTTTGTTACCATTACTATATAACCTTAGGAAAGTCACAATTTCTCATCAACTCAATTTCCAAGTTAACTTATAATAACATAATTATGTACAGTTTCAATGTTTTACTAAATTAAAATATAATATTCATACCTCAAATTATTGCAAAGTGAAAGGAGATTGGATTAAAAGCCAAGCGATTTAAGCATCTATCCTCAGTTTACTCCAAACTCTTTATTGATAATAGGCTAGATGATGCATCAGAGGCTAACAGTACACTGTTTCCATAAAAGAGAGAACAGGATATGGTGAACTCTAAAGTCTTCTTCAGTTTAACATACCGTGATGCTTTGAGTATGGCCTCTATAACAATTTCATATACCAGCATATTGCCTTTGGCAAAAATCTCCTCATAGTAAAATCTGATACAGCCCTGAGGATAGTATGCATCTTGAATCTAGATTTCTTTGCTGGAAAAAGCTATTCTTCCTCTATCTGGAAAGCCTATAATTATTCAGTACATACCCCTTATGGTGTGAGTAATTTCTTTAGTGTCCATTGTTCATATCTGACAAGAGCATGAAGATATGTGGTAATTATAAACTGACCAGAAGCAAAGTAACTTAGTTCAATATTTATTCAAACCCCATAGGATCCTCTGTATGTCAAGTTAATGGGAGAAGAAAAGTCTTTATGAAACCAGATATGAGGTGATAAACACACTAGTGTATTTTAAAAGAAGATTTGAACAGAAAATAATCATTCATGTTCAGAAAAATGTTCTAATACAGTTTCAATTCTCCCTTAGGAATTTGCTGCTTGTGCCACACGGGTTTGCATGATGTGGCATCACTAATGTAGCAGTAAACTTACAGGTAAGTCCAAAACATATGCTTGGAGAGGGCCAGAGACTTTCTAGAGAATTTGAAAGGGGGTTAAGGCTCGAATTAAGTAATCTTATTCTGTAAGACCCTGACAAAGCATTACTAGGCCATAGGGTTAAATGCTTCTGGACCTCACTAGATTGAAGATGAAGTTTAAGCCATAAAATAGGCCTTATCCCCTGGACATATAGCTGAACTGAAAGTTTATTAGAGCATAATACATTACGGAGAATTGCTGCTAGCTCCATTGACCACAATAACACCATGTCACAAGATTTACAGAATATAGGACTAGAAAGGGAGGTTGAGTAGACCAAGATATTAATAAAAAGGGATTTCGCTTGATATTTTCTGAGGTATTAATAAAATGCAATTATTAACCTCTGCTTATTTCTGTACAGAATTGGGACACTATATCCTAGATCACTAGGAAGTTTATCAGGAATTTTATAGCAATCAAAGTATTAATGGCCTCATTACAATCATTCCTATTCTAGACACTCTGCTACACATCTGTTCAGGTTTCAGTCAACTAACTCCTATGGCCCAGATTTGTAACAAAAAAGCTGTTTTCATAGGGGTGAGAAAAATTACTAGTCTTTTCTAATTAATTTCATTTTCAGGTCACCTTTATTTTTATTTTTTTTCAAGTGTGAGACATACAAGGGAACAATATGGATTATGTAACTATTCTATGGAATCAGGTTTTTTGATTTTTAGTCTGTAAGGAAAGTATTCATATATATATGCAGCACTCATTTTGTTTATTTATATTTATATGTACTTCATATAATATTCTGTATGCTCAATCTGAGAAAGAAAATACAAAACATCTCATTAACTGAAAGCTCAATTTTATTCATGCCTGATCACAAATTCTAAACCAGGATGTTAATTAATCATAAATATAATTTCTCTTAATAAATGAATGGATCTGAATTTTCATAATGGTGGTACAAACGTAGTCAAATTATATATTTTTCTTATTTAAAACAGAAACAATCTGCTTGTTCTAAGATTGACCAGATAATTACTGATGCAATTTTAAGTTAATGGTCAAGTTTATGGAAAAGATAACATGAGAAAAACACTGCTTAAGAAAAAGGGATTTGTGACATATAAGAGAACCTCTGTAAGACTAACAATAGATTTCTCAGCAGAAAGTTTACAGGCTAGAAAGAATAAGATTACATATTCAAAGTGCAAAAGAAAAAAAAATGACCAACTATTAGTACATTCCTAAGTGAAAGTGTCCTTCAGAAATGAAATGAGAAGTAAATCTTTCTCAGACAAATGCTAGGAGAGTTTATTATCACTAGCTGTACCTTATAAGAAATGTTAAAAGGAGGTCTTCAAGTTAAGATGAAAGCTGCTAACTAGAAACATGAAAGGATAAAAGTATAAAACTCACTGGTAGAGGCAAGTGTATAGTCAAATACTTTAATATTACAATAGAAGTTGTAATAATACAATTACAACATAAATTATTAAAATAATAGTGCAAAGTTATTAAAAATAATTATAATATTAAGAAAAGTATTAGAAATAACAATTATAAATGTATATGCACCCGACATTAGAGGACCTAAATTTATAAAGCTTATATTAATAGAACCGCAGGGAGAAATAGCAATACAATAATAGTAAGGAATTCAATACCTCACTTTCAACAATGAATTGGTCATCCAGACAGAAAATCAATAAGGAAATAGTGAACTTGAATAATACTGCAGACCAAATGAACCTAAGAGACATATATAGATCATTCTAGCCAACCATAACAGAAGATCTATTCTTCTCAAGTACACATGAACATTCTCCAGGACAGATTGTATATTAGGTTTCAAAACAAGTCTTAACAATTTAAGATGTTTGAAATCATATTAAGTATCTTTTCCAACCATAAAACTAGAAAGAAGAATAAACAAAATGCTCTAGAATAAGTAATAGACTAAAGAAGAAATTGAAGAAATATTTAAAAACACATTTAGATAAGTAAACCTATGAGATGAAACAAAAGCAGTTCTAAGAAAACTGGCTGAGGCTGTGGTGGATCATTGCATTAGGATCCTGTTGAGGATGTTTGTCTCCACCCCCTTCATCCCCCCATTTCTCGAGCTCATAGAAGAAATAAAAAATAAAAATAAACTTATAGACACAATAAAAATCTTATGATCATCTCAATAGATGTAGAAAAAGCATTTGAAAAAATTCAGCATCCATTTATGATAAAAACCCAACACAATAGGTGTAAAAAGAGCCTACCTCAGCATAAAACAGACTTTGTATGGCAATTCTATAGCTAACATCATACTCAAAGATAAAAAGCTGAAAACTTTTCCTCTAAGATCAAGAACAAAACAAGGATGCTCAAGACAAGGATGCTCATTCTTGCCACTTCTATTAAACATGGCACTGGAAGTCTTAGTCAGAGAAAAAAAGAAATAAAAATCAACCAAACAACAAAAGAAGAAATAAAACTGTGACAGGTATATGAAAAGTGCTCAACAACACTAATCATGCAAATTAAAACCAAAATCAGATATTATTTCACATTGTTCAGGACACCTAACGAATGAAAGATAACAAATGTTGCAGAGATACAGAAAAAAAAAAAAGAAACCCTGATACACTGTTAGTGGGAATGCAAAACAGTGCAGGCACTATGCAAAAAGAGGGTTTAGTATACAGGGTTTTCAAAAAATTAAGGAGAAAAATAAAACTCCCATATGGTTCAGCAATCCTTGATTGGTGATTTACTTTTAATTTTTGGAAAACCTTCTATTATATATCTATATCTATATATAAAATGATTAGTGACCATATGGTAATTATTTTATATATTATTTATATATATTAATTAAAATAAATATATATATATATTTATATATGAAACGAATACAGAATCTTCAAGATATACCTGAATTCCCACTTCATTTGAAGACATACCTGAATTCCCACTTTATTTGAAGTGTTATTCATAATTACCAAGACATGGAAATAATATAAATGTTCATGAACAGATAAACAGATGAAGAAAATGTTATATATGCCTACAATGAAATATTATTTAACCTTAAAAAATAAGGAATCCTGACAAGAAAGGACCTAGAAGACATTATGCTCAGTGAGGTAACATTAACAAAGAAAGAGAAATATTATATTATCTTACTTATATATAGACTCTAAAGTAGACTCAGAAGCAGTGACTAGAATGGTAATCATCAGGGCCCTGGGGGAGTGAAAATGAGGAAGTGATGGTCAAAGAGTACAGTTTCATTTTGCAAGTAGGTTCTGCAGGTTGACTGTACAGTTTAGTGCCTATAGCTAAAACTATTGTACACTTAAAAATTTCTACAATAGACCTTATGCTAAGTGTTTGTGTCACAAATAATATAAATAATACATAAACAAAGGGACACGAGGAAACTTTGAGAGGTGATAGATATGTCTATGGCCTTGATGTTGGTAATGGTTTTATAGATGTCCAATTATCTTCTAACTCATGGAGCTGTATACATTAAATATGTACAACTTTCTACCTGTCAGTCATAGATGAATAAAAGGCAGTTTAATATTTATTTAATCTTATTTAAATGCCTTACAATGCATAGATTGTACAAGGAGTCTACAAATTAAAAATATCTTTTATTCATACACTTAGGTAAAGAGTTTTGGAGATTTTTATACAAAAAACATCTTCTGCCATGTTTCTAAGCTTCTGGATTCTTCCATAATAGTTATTTTAATGAAGCTGAATTTTAATACAAATTATATTTTAAAACAAACTGATATTTATTACACAATTTTTATGGTGAACTATGTATGAAATTGCAACCATATTGCTGTGACACAGTGATGTTATCATTGATCCAATTTCTTGACATCTTTTTACTCTGCCATCCTTAGTTTGTCAATTTTTTTTCCCTTGGCCAGTTCCTGTTATGGTCACAGGATAACTACTAGTAGCCAATCAACCAAATATCTCCTAGTTCGCTTCCAGTGGAAGAGAGGGAAGCCTTTCTGTGACCAAGGAATATTAGTTCCCACACTCAATATTATTGGGTAAATTTGGAGCATGCCTATCTCAAGACCACTAATAGTGGTTAGGAAACTGCTTGAAATGAATTACAAAATAACTCTAGAGCTAATATGGACATTTAAAAGGAAGGTTATGCTAGGAAGAAGGAAGATAGCAAAGCTTTGTGAGCATTCAGAATACAAAAGGATTTGAGAAAGACAGCAATGGACACAATAAAAACAGATGAGCAAAGTGTAGTGAATAGGGGTACCTCTTCTAATCATAAAGTTGTTTATATATTATCTGTTGCTAGCTTGAGGAATTTTCATAATAAAATATGTATATAGGGTTATGCTTCTAGAAATTATTGCAACGCCTTAAGAATTTCCCCAAGTAATTGGGTTAAGTATTATTTTAAAACTTATTCCATCAGTTCTTTTGAAAAAATCCCTTTCAAAAATTATATGATAGCTTATGGCTTTGGTAATACATTTTTTTTAAAGAAAACTCTTTGCTGATATGTAAGGCTTCTGTCCACTAAAACTGCTGGAATCTACAAACATTCAGCTTCTAGGCACACAAAACGCTCCAACACCGTTTGGCATTAGCATTGTCATCACCAATTAGACTCAGGAGACACAATTTGAGGTTGTAGGCCATTGTAGGCATTAAATCCCTACCTAAAAAGTATTTAAATATTTTTCAACTTAAAAGTTTTTCAAGGGACCAGTTGACTTGGCTCTCACTCTAAGTAAGTTTTGGATGCTTAAGAATGATTAAGTTTCCAATAAAATGTTTACTATTTCACATTTCGATCTAAGGTAAATATTATTTTCCACCGCCATACAGAGTGCTGCAAGAAACCATTTTTCAAAGTTTTTTTTTTTTCATTTTGGTATCAACTTACTATAACTTAATTCTGCACTTAATCTTGTCTGTACAAACATTTTCCTCATTCAAAGTAACTCTCTTATTCAATTCTCTCAAAGTACCACTCTCATTCTGCATGTCATAACTCAGCAATCACTATTTAACACTAATATATCCAGGTACAGAAAAAGATACACCAGGTGTAACCAAGATATGTCATTTGATAACCCTCCTTTCTTTTTTTTTTTTTGAGAGGTTTTTGCTATAGGGCACATGCGCTCGCCTGACAGACAGACAGAGACAGAAAGACAGAAAGCAAGAAATCACCCCCCAGGGGGGATGAACACGCCGCAATCCCTTCTCCTCCCTTCTCCTTTCAGGATCTTGGGCACGCACGCACACGCGCCCGGCGTGAGTTTTAAGCCACCAGGACTGGGACGCGAACCACGGTCGACTACGTGGGAGTCCAGCGACATAGGCATTATGCTAACTGCTGGTCCCAATCCTCCTTTTTTTAAATAACTAAAAAAGTTTTATTATCATTTATTATAAAAAGTAGATAATTTCATTTCAACAATGTTCAATTTAAATCCCTAAAAATCTACATGGAAAATTGTCAATATGCAAGCAGGTACTTGTTTGTGTGGCTTTGCAGATACAGTTGCACATTGTCAGTTAAAAGAAAGCACACAAAGATCTCATTAACTTGTAGATGAGGCCACAAATGCAACTTTAAAATTATGGACAGGGACCAGCAGATGGCAAAATGGCTATTTTGCAGGACTCCTTTGTAGTCGACCACAGTTTGAGTCCTGGATCCAGTGGCTTAAACTCACGCCGGGCACATGTGGCGTGCGTGCCCAAGATCCTGAGAGGAGAATGGAGGAGAAAGGATTGCGGTGTGGCCATCCCCCGGGGGTGATTTCTAGCTTTCTGTCTCTCTGTCTCTCTCTGTCTTTCTGGTGAGTGCACACGCCCTATAGCAAAAACCTCTCCAAAAAGAAAAAAAATTATGGACAAATTTTACTATACCTTAGGTTATTACAAATCAATTTTATTTTTGCAGCAGCATAAAAGAAAAAAAAATGTTTGGATGACTATCTCTAACTGCTGTCATGACCAAGTTCAATTTTATTTAAGGTGGCTGTGTGTCCATTGCATTTAATGGGCACTTTTGACAAGATGATAATAAAAATGAAGAGGTAAGAATGATCCATATATAAAACATTTCAGAAAGCATTCAGGCACTTTAAAATGCAGCTTTTGGTTTTTTCCTCCAACTCCTTTGACTGTCACTCAACTGCATCATCCAGTATTTTCCACTAATTATTAACTATTTAACAATATGACAGGTACCTTATTTAGCTAAAGAAAAAAAGCTTACAGTGATGGTATATTTTCTAGTATTTTAATGTGCTAGCCAAATTAATTCAAAAAATGAGAGTCATCAGTCGTTCATTGCTTACTTTAGTGAGGGAGCAGTAACGTGACTTGGAACTACAAAACATGCCTACTGTGCAGTCCAATTATTTACGTCCTAATAGAAAATTACATGACAATTAATCTTAGATTTTTTTCCCTGATAAACAACGTATGATAACTTTTCAGTGCAGACATTTTCTCATTTTAGAGCATTCCTGTCATTTGTGACTTTTTTTTGTGTGTGGCTAAAATAATGGTGATATCTACTGAGTGTTTACTAGATCTCTTATATACTTTATTCCATTATTTATTTACAAAACCCCTATGATGTAGGGACTAAATCAAGACCAACTGCATTTTCCTATGAATTTTTCCATAAAAAAATTATTTGTAAAAACTGAGCTTCTCTTTCTCTTTACTTTGTCTGAAGTCAGCAAACCTAAAGCTTTTTTTTAACTCCAATTAAGTTCTCTTTAATTTGGGGAAAGAATTAAAATTAAAGGAGTAATAAAACATTAAAAAGAAAAAATGGTTATGAAACGTATGTGTGCAAATGAATCTTATAATCAAGAAGATTAAAATGTAAAAATAACTACTTCTTAACTGTAGACAGAGATACTATAGTCTTAGGGTCTGGATGGAGCACTAGCCTGTAAATGTCTCCCTATCTACTCCTTGATTATTTCAGGTCCTCTTTCCTAAAGTAATGCACTTGGTAATAGCACTGATCCAGGACAGGCCTCGTGGTGAGCTGTTGCGTGCCGCCATTATCCTAAAGTAGTGGCAAACACTGGTCATCAGGTAGCGCTCAATCGTGTGTTGTCTCTTCCCATTTTACCAATTGGTTTTTGAGTATCTGTATTTTCCTACCTTTTACTAAGAACTGCAGAAGTTATGTTAATTCTGCTTTGAGGAGCTTAATATAAATGTTCTTGCTTTGCTTTCTTTCCCTTTTCCTACCTTATCATAAAATTAGACCCTCCAATTGCAGCAGAAGTTTATGCTTCATTTTGTTCTGACATCTCCATTTGTATGGGCGCCACCAGGGAAACCTCATTTATCATAAATTTTGAAAGTTTCCCCTAAACTGCAAGTGTCCCACAAATCTAATCCAGTTCGAGGAGACCCTCACATTCTCAAGGGATAGCCCTTGAGACTTTTAAGAATTCTCAAAGTCTGGGAACCAGCAGTTAGCGTAATGGCTATGTCGCTGGACTCCCACGTAGTCGACCGCGGTTCGCGTCTCGGACCCGGTAGCTTACAACTCACGCCGGGCGCGTGTGCGTGCATGCCCAAGATCCCGAGAGGAGAATGGAGGAGAAGGGATTGCGGCGTGACCATCCCCCCTGGGGGGTGATTTCTCGCTTTCTGTCTCTATGTCTCTCTCTGTCTGTCTGGCGAGCGCACGCGCCCTATAGCGAAAAACCTCTCCAAAAAAAAAAAAAAGAATTCTCAAAGTCAAGAATACTCTTAAAGCGTATAATTTTTTCCTTAAGAATTCCATAACGTAGAATGAAAAAAGTGTAAGTGGTCTCTTCAGACCCTCAATGATTTTACAAAAACAAGGCCAAATTATGTATAAAGTTATTTAAGGAATAAGACATGCCACTTGCTTAAAGCTTCTTTGTTGCTCACCAACTTTATGAGTTGACAATTTTCTGGGAAGTATTTCACAAAGCTACAAAGTTTTCTTCATGTCATAAGTATTAACTGTAGAAAAGGTGATAAAGAGAGAACAATAAAAGCCCAAGCTGGGATGAACTGTCAACTAGGAAAAATGGATGGGGAAGCTAACACAGTTCACTAGCTGTAAAGCTTAACATTCAATTTCAGTTATGGTAAATTATAAATTATTACATGTTATTGCACTTGAAGATTGTTTATAAATAATGAAGTAAATTTTCTACTATCAGACATAAAGAACTACTCTCAAGCTATTCAGTCAAAATTGAATTCTATTGAGTGTATTTGAATGCCAACTGACCAATACAGTATTCCTTGGTAAACTCTGCAATTGTTTTTTTTTTTTTTTTTTTTTTTTTGTAAAGATTTTTGCTATCAAGCATGTGCACTCACTGGAGAGAGAGAGAGAGAAAGAGAGAGAGAGAGACAGAAAGTGAGAAATCACCCCCCACCCCGGGGGGATGGCCATGTCATGATCCCTTATCCTCCATTCTCTTAGGATTTGGGGCATGCATACTCTTAGGATTTTGGGCATGAGTTCAAGCTATTGGGTCTACTTGAACCATGGTCGACCACGTGGGAGTGCAGCAACTTAACCACTTTGTCACCTACTAGCCTCTGCAATTATTCTTAAATAAATCCTTACTTATACTTAGCCTAGAGCAAGGTTTTATTAAGTGACTAATGGCTAAAGTAGAAATAAATAGACCAAAATTCAGATCCCAAAATTAAGATAATCAGCTCTCATAATTCCTTTGGTCCATGGCTCTTTGATCTCAGAATTCTAACAAACATTCAGTCAGCATCAGCTGGGTCTGTAATGTTGCTGTAACTGCTTATATATTTATATTTTTGAGATCCCCATCAGCAATCTCCAAAGCGAATTTCATGCATGCAGTTTCTTTTGTTTATTTGACATCATCACCGATAGCTTTGTTGCACACTATCCATGAACTATTAAGTATCATGTCTTTAAACATGACTAATTTAATGATACTTCCCTTAAAAAAATAGTTGGTTATTTGACACAAGACTAGCCTCTTTTCTACCCAACTTCGAGAAATAAAATAATTTCCTTCTCTGGTGAGTTAAAGTGCAAAATATATCCAACAGGTCTGATAGAATAATTTTATTTATTGATGGTTTATAATACAATCCCCACCCCAATGTTTGTAAATACATCTTCCCCTATCTTCTTGTAATGTCTGTCTCTACTACAGCACAAAACCACACCATTTTCTCTGTTTTTGAGCTAAGATATTTAATGATGTTCCTATTCACACAGATTATAAATTGGTGGGGGAATATTACTTTTTTCATTTAATTGAAGAAGTGTACTTTCAGAGTAAAGTAAATGTTAACTAACATTATTTGTATTCCACAGATTCATCTTCCCTCCCTTCTAAATAACTTAAATGCCATGCTGTGTCTCTAGTTCTGTTCACCACTCCAGGCACATTTCCCTCCGCTCGTCTCTGTCAGCCCAGCAAGCTATTCCTTCTGACTTCAAAGTATAAGTAAATATTTTTGCTTCATCATCAGCTTTGTAGTCTGAAGGAGAATTGGCTTTCTTAGAAAGAAACCATACTTTCCAAGGAAAACAACAGACTAGATATGCTAATCAATTCTTCCTTTTAAAATACATATGTCTTTTCCTCTAAAAAGAATGGAAAAAGAGAACACTTTTTTTAGGAAAAATGTGTGAAAGAGACCTTCAAACAGTATCCATTACGTTTTTTAATTCTGGTTCTTAAAATCACCTGATGCAATTAGCTGAATTATTCATGTATTCAGAAATTTAGCAGTTCTAAAAATTTAAAATGTTTATAAACAAAAATTGCCAAGTTACTCATCATTTTCACAAAGCTACTCCAGATATAGCTTAATGATGAATGTAAATGATCACTTTGTGTTCTTGGGCTTTGGTTTCTACTAAGAGATTCTAGTCCTTTGGGCTAGCCCTGGTCTTAGCTCCTAGGGCACCTAGTAAGTCTTCCTATGGTTTCTAGTGGAAGGGAAATGTGGGAATGATTATTTTTCTTTATCTGTTTGTGTTTAGGCCAAAAAAAAAATGGTTCTAGGAAATCATTTAGAAATTCTACATTACTTAATATTATCTGCCTATTTTTTTAAAGTGTTCAGCTCTTCCCTGGAGATTTTCAAGAGTTCTTCTATCTCATCTAATAAAATGTTTCTTTCTAATTTAACGTTTTAAGGATCAAGTGCTTGAGGTTACCCTCCAAGGGGCGAAAAAAAAGTGAATGTAACTCGTCATTTTTGTATAGTAAGACTCACTCAAGTATCTCTTCTCTGTCATCCCAAATACTACACCCCACTCTTCATTTATAAGCATACTTGACAACAGGTTCTAATTATTATGACTCTGTCCTGGGAACAACAATAGTATCTTTCAATTCCAATGTCAATATGACGTTTACACTCACAAAGAAGTCTGAAGATGTAAGGAGTTTGGTGAATGATTTAGAGGTCCAATCTTTTCGTTTAGGTAGATCACTAAAAGGGGGAGAGACACGATCTTGAAGAAATTCTCATTTTATGGCAAGCTAAAATGTATTTATTAGACTGCCTTGGATCTGCCAATCATAACCTACTTAGCATAAAGGTGAAGTTACATTAATTCCACTTTATACCACTGGAGAAGTTCCAGAATTCAATATCTACAATTCAATATCTACATGCATATAAAGATATGCTGACTCAAACCAAATAACTAATGCCCCTAAGTAACTTTTTGCATGATTTTGAGTATAGAAAAAATAATTAAGAAGCTAGAGTTCATCTCAAGATTTTGCTGAAAAGAGAACAGAATTTTAACCTGGAATGCTTCCTTGGGGAGTAAAACAGAGAATATAGCTTTTTGTAATAGTCTCGTATTATCAAGCTAATGTGGAAGCATTGAGTCCTATCAGAAAGTTTTTGGAATCCCAGTTTCTTAAACCATCACTGAGTCTCATCATCAGACATGGAAGGGAACCTCAACAAGTTCATGGCAACACTAACTTAAAATACAAGTTTATTACTGCACACAAAACATTTTTTAATGAAAAATCAAAAGTTTTTTAAAATATGCATTTTCCATGAATTCTTGAAAAATCCACTTGTACTCTTGATACATTTTATCATGAGTATCTTGCCACCGCCCAATAATAGAAAAAAGAAGAATTTACATTTTTAAATTATGTTTAAGCCTTTTTATCCCATTTTATATTAATATTTTAAAACTGTTAAAAATGCTTAAGAGATCTTCAAAATACTCTATGTATTTGAAAAAATTGTCGGTTTTGCTATGACTGGTAACCCACTACCAATCTAAACTTCACTAAAGTATTTCAAAAAGATCTTTCATGATAACAGGAAGATGACTTCTGGTATCATCTTTCCTGCCAAGATTTATAAATGGCTTAAAATGTCACTTAACTTTTTAAAAAAGCAACCCGAAGAAGGCAAACAATATAAAGAATAATAACTACTGTAGTGACAAGTGTACAATGCTGTAATACTGGTGGCAATGTAATTATATACCAGAAAAAACGATTTAAGTTTAACTAAAGTCCAAGGTGAAAAAAAATCACAACTAGAAAATTTATCATTTTCTTCTCTCCATATATATATATATATATTAACTTGACAGAGGACATGTGCACTCACTGGAGAGAGACAGAGAGTGAGAAAGAGAGAGAAAAAGAGAATAGTAATTATTCTTCTCAGGGAGAATAGTAATGTCACAATTCCTTCTCTATTTTTCCCTCCTTCTGGGACTTCTGGGCACACATGCCCATGAGTTCAGTGTGGTTTTCAAAACACTGAATCCGGGACTCAAACTACACAGTTGGGCATGTAGAATCCAGCTGCCTTAATCACCACATCACCAGCTAGCTGTATTCTGTAAAATTTTATGCTCTTATAGATAGTGGCTTAACTAAATTACATCAGTCACCTATTGCTGTAGAACAAATCACCCCAAAACATAGTTTCTTAAAAACACTATTATTATCCATTCTAGTCCCAGGATCTTGGACACGCACGCACACGTGCCTGGCGTGAGTTAAAGCCACCAGGTCCGGCACTCAAATCGTGGTCGACTACATGGGAATCCAGCAACATAGCCATTAGATCCCCCCACTTTCAAAATACACTCAGCAATCTCTTTACACCCCCAACTCTCATGCCTGTCAGGATCACACTTTAAGACCAGGTACAGCTGAGGCTAGTTGGGGAGCAGGGAGAAGAATTTCCACTTGATAAAAAGAAAACAAAGAAACATGCCATATGTCCCTCCATGTACCCAACTTAAATAGGAACACAGGATGAGGAGAACCACAGTAACCATAGTAGGTATTTTCACTCAAAAGGTGGAAAGACAATGAGAGTAACATTATTGTCACTGGGATAAGAAGATTCTATGGTTTAGCAGAACACAAGTTGCCATTTCGACTTGCTCAAGAGGCAACATCTATGTTGATTAGGATCCAAATATGTTTCCTGAGAGTAGTTCTTCTCAGAGGCTATAGGCCTTACAATCTGGACACTTAACACAACCCTCTCTAAGTCATCCTATGTTCCTTAAGGAATGGCCCTACGTTCATGCTGGGTAGATTCAAATTACAACCAAAGTGATTTACAATGATTAAATGTATACAATTAAAAAAAATAAAAAGAAATGACCTATGTTTACATGGGTGACATTCTTAGCCTGGAAGGTGGGGGCTCAAAGGTGTTTTGTTTTGTTTTGTCTTTTCTTAGTTTTTGCTATAGGGTGCATGTGCTCACCAAAGAAAGACAGAGAGAGAGAAAAGAGGAACAAATGGCCCTTCCACAATTCTTTCTCCTCCATTCTCCTCATGGGACTTAGGACACAAATGCACACATGCCTGGCATGTTTTTCAAGCCACCAGATCTGGGACTCAAAGTACATGTTCGGTTGTGTGGGACCCAACTACCCTAACTACTAAGCCACCTGGCTGGTCCATTTCACAGGTCTTTTTATATATTGAACAATTTCTATTTCTTTCCGTCCAAGATGGTATCATTTATTTTTAAGTCTATGGACTTGATTGTATAAATTTAATCAAATTCATTAGATAAAAGTGACACCCACACATTTTTCTGAGTGGAGCCTTTCTCTATTTTGGTTTGCTAGGCAGGATACAGAGGTTAACTGCAGAAAGGGTCAAAGAAGTATGTCCCCCATGAGCCTTAGAAGCAATTTCTTTCTTTCTTTCCTTATCTCTCTTTCTCTGTTTCTCTCTCTCTCTCTCTCTCTCTTTCTTTCTCTCTTTCTTTCTTTCCTTTTTCTTCTTTTTTTTCTTGTTCTTTCTTTCTCTGAGGCCACAATACTTACCAGCAGCACTCTGAGTGCAACCTTAATTCCCATTTTTTTCTCACTCCCCCAAATTATTTCATGCTATTTTTTGCAGTAGATATTCCCCACACCTGGCAATAAATGATCTGTATCCCTATTGATCAGTTTTGCCTTTCTATAATTTTATAAAAATGGAATAACATAGTATTTCCTCTTTAATTGACTTTCTTTCATCAGTATTTTTTTTTTATTTTTAAAATTTTTTTTTTAATTTTTTTTTTTAGAGGTTTTCGCTATAGGGCGCGTGCACTCACCAGACAGACAGAGAGAGACATAGAGACAGAAAGCGAGAAATCACCCCCCGGGGGGATGGTCACGCCGCAATCCCTTCTCCTCCATTCTCCTCTCGGGATCTTGGGCATGCACGCACACATGCCCGGCGTGAGTTCTAAGCCACCGGGTCTGGGACGGGAACCGCGGTCGACTACGTGGGAGTCCAGCGACATAGCCATTACACTAACTGCTGGTTCCCCATCAGTATGTTTCTAAGATTGACTCATGCCTTTCTACTTTTTTCACTGCTGAATAATATTCTATTAGATGATTATACAACAATATGATAATTGATTCATATATGAAAGAACATTTGGTTGCTTCCCATTAGGGTTATAATGAATAAAGCCCCTATAAATATTCTAGCTTTGTTATATGTTTTCTTTTTTTTTTTTTTGGTAAGTACTTAGAAGTGAAATATCTATGATAGATTTATATATAAATTTATGTATAATTTTTAAAACAAACTCATATGTTTTCTTAAGGTTGGATAATTCTTACTAGCAGTATAATATGAATGTTTCAGTCTTCCACAAACACAGTACTAATTAAGGTTAGTCTTTTAAACTTAGCTATTTGGTGACTCATATTGGTTTAATTTATAATTATGATGATTTTAAACGTAGAGCATTTTTAAAACATATTTATTGGTCATTTGAATGTTTTCTGTTATAAAACACCTGGGCAAGGAGTTCTGCACACCACTGCTTTTGTCTCCAGCACCCCACTGACCAGCACGGGTAATCCCTGGATCAGTTCACCTGTCAGGTGGGCTAAAAAAAAGGTGCTCCATGCAAATGGAAATAAAAACAATGCGGAGTTGCAATATGGACATCAGACAAAGTAGATTTTAAGATAAAAGCTGTAAGAAGAGATAAAGTTGGACACCATATAGTACTAAAAGTGCTAATTCCCCAAGAAGATAAACAATTTATAAATATCTATGTACCCAACACTGGAGAACCCAAATATGTGAAAGAAAGATTGCTAGATCTAAAGAGTGAGGTAAACTGTAACAATCATTGGGGATCTGACTTCCCAACTATCTCCTCTGGATAGATCATCTAGACAAAAAAAAAAATTAATACATAAAGAAATATGGGAGCTAAATGGTATCATAAACCAGATGAACTTGACAGACCTTGTTTTTGAAGACTGACCACATGTTAGGGCACAAAACAAACCTCTACAAAATGAAAGCTATAGAAACTATGTTCAGCATCTTTTCCAACCACAATGGAATTCAACTTAAAGTTAACTGCAGAAAAGACCCTCAGAAACACACAAGCACATGGATACTAAACGATGTACTTTTTTTTTTTTTTTTTTTTGAGAGGTTTTGCTATAGGGCCTGTGCGCTCACCAGACAGAGAGAGACAGAGAGACAGAAAGCGAGAAATCACCCCCCAGGGGGGATGGTCATGCCACAATCCCTTCTCCTCCATTCTCTTCTCGGGGTCTTGGGCACGCACGCACACGCGCCCGACGTGAGTTTTAAGCCACCAGGTCCGGGATGCGAACCGCGGTCCACTACGTGGGAATCCAGCGACATAGCCATTACACTAACTGCTGGTTCCCCTAAACGATGTACTCTTGAATTATTTCACAACCACTGAAGAAATTAAGACTGAAATATTTTGATTGAAACCAATGATAATGAGCATGTGCGTTTCCATAACCTATGGGTCTGAGCAAAGGTAGCCATAACAGGGAAGTTCAAAGCAATTAGTGCTCACATGAAAAAGATTGAAAGGTGGCAAATATCAATAGACAAGCATGCAGCCAACTGATTTTTTGACAAAGGGCACAAAATGGTCCAGTGGAGAAAAAGAATTATCTCTTCAGCAAATGGTGTTGGAAAATAACTGGAAGTTCACCTGTACCATTAATAAAAATTAACTCAAGATGTATCAAAGATCTAAACATAAAACTGCAAACTATAAAACTACTGGTGGAAAACATAGGGGAAACTCCTGCAGACATCAGAGTAGGGGAAGATTTCTTAAGACCTCCAAAGTCCAGACAATAGTTCCAAAAATAGGTAAGTGGGACTATATCAGGCTAAAAAGTTTCTGCACAGCAAAGGAAACAATAATGAAAGAGTCAGCCCTCTGAATGGGAGAATATATTTTCAAACCTATTAATAGAGTAATAACCAGAATATATAGGGAGCTCCAGCAGCTTACCTTCAAAAATCAATACAATCAAGAGATAGGCAAATGAGCGGAACAGACAACTCTCTGAGAGACATACAAATGGCCAAAAAGTATATAAAAATGCTCAACATCTCTTATCATCAGGAAATGCAAATAAAAACCATGATGAGATACCACTTAAACCCAGACAAAATGGCTAAGATTAAAAAAGTAAAGACTGACAAGTGCTGGTGAGGGTATGATGAAAATGGAACTCTCCTACACTCTTGGTGGGAATGTAAATTCCCACAGCCACTGTGGAGAACAACACAGAGGTTCCTCAAAAATTTACAAATAGAATTACTATGGGATCCAGCAATCCCACTACTGGGTATCTACCCAAAGGATAGGAAACCAGTCAGAAAAACACTTGCACATCCATGTTTATTGCAACATTATTCACAATTCCTAAGACATGGAATCAATCCAAAAGTCTAAGAACAGATGAATGGATAACCAGCAGTTAGTGTAATGGATGAAAAAGTGTGACACATATACACTATAGAATACTACTCAGCCATAAAAAAAACGAGACCTTGACATTTGATACAAAGTGGATGAATGTGGAATATTTAATGCTAAGGAAATCAAACCAGATTATAAAGAGGACACTGTATGTCCTCACTTAAAAATATGGAATGTCTGTATTATATGGCAGAAACTGAAAGATTGGCATGTAGGATAGCAGGGAGGGAAACTATAGATATTAGAGACAAAGTAGGAGAGGGTGAGCAATAGGAAATAGGGAAAAGGGAACTAGGAAAATAAAAACATTTATCCAACGCAAAAATGAAAATGAGCTGTTGATTATAATGTATATAATAATATCTTTAACTTGACCAATATGCACTGTACTCATGCTGGAAAGAACCATTTTCTGCACTTAAAGATGTAAAGTGATTAATTGTAATAAAAAAGATTAAAAATAAAATCTAAAAAGTTAAAAAATAGTGAAAGAAATTTTAAAAGCAGGGGTAAAAAACCTAGTATAATTTTTTCTCTTTAAATTATTTATATCTTCATATTGCTAATTTATAAGCATCTTTTTTTTTTTTTTTTTTTTTTAGAGGTTTTTGGTATAGGGCGGGTGCGCTCGCCAGAAAGACAGAGAGTGACAGAGAGACAGAAAGCAAGAAATCACCCCCAGGTGGGATGGCCATGCCTCAATCCCTTTTCCTCCATTCTCTTCTTAGGATCTTGGGCATGCATGCACACCTGCCCGGCGTGAGTTTAAGCCACCGGGTCTGGGACTCGAACTGCAGTTGACTACACAAGAGTCCAGAGACATAGACATTACACCAACTGCTGGTCCCTATTAATTTATTTTTTAAGACATTTTTGCTACAGGATGAGTGCACTTGCCAGAGAGACAGAGACATAGAAAACAAGAAATCCACCCCACCAGGGGGTATGGCCATAGACCAATCCCTTCCCCTCCAATCTCTTCTCGGGATATTGGGCAAACACGCACACATGCCCAGTGTAAGTCTTAAGCCACTGGGTCTGGGACTTGAACTGTGATCGACAACGTGAGAGTCCAGCAACGTAACCATCATGCCATCCACTGGTCCTTTGAAGGGATATTTTTAAAAGAAGTTTTTAAATTTGAAGAAATTTAACTTAACATACTTTAATGGCTCATGATTTCTGCATCTAACTTAAAAATTGTTTTTTCATTCCCAAATTGTTGATATTTTTTTCTTATATTTATTTCTAAATTGGTGTAATTTTAACTTAGGTCTATGATATGATTAATTTTTTAAAGAATTATTTTATTTAACTTTATTTATTTTAATTTGACTAGAGAGGGGAGAAAGAGAGAGAGAGAGAGAGAGAGAGAGAGAGAGAGAGAGAGAGAGAGAGAGAGAAAGTAAACCACCAGATTTGGGACTCAAACCACAGTCAGCCATGTGGGAGTCCTGCACCCTTAACCACCACACCACATGCTGGCCTCCGATATGATTAATTTTAAGTTAATTTTGTGCACAGCAGGAGGTTAAGGTTGAGGTACATGATTTTTTTCTCCCGCAGATACTGACTTGTTTCAGTACTATTTGATGAAAAAGTCGCCTTTCTCCTTTGAATTATGTGGACACCTTTGTTGAAAGTAAGTTGACTGTTTATCCATCAGTTTATTTCTCTGCTCTCTCATGCTCCATTGAGCAGTAGGTCTATCATGCCATTACCACACTGTTATGATTCCTGTGTATTGATTAGTTGAATTGAAATAAAGTTATGCTTGCCCTACAACTTTGTTTCTCTTTTTTTCAGGATTGCTATGGCTATTTTAGATCCTTTGCTTTTCCACATAAGTTTTAGTATTAGCTTGCCAATTTCATTATTTTCTTTTAAGTTTTGGCATAGGGTGTGTGCACTTACCAGAGAGAGACAAAGAGAGACAAAGAGAGGGAAAATTAGAAATCAGCCCTACCCAGGGGGGGATGGTCACACCACAATCCCTTCCCCTCCATTCTCCTCTTGGGATTTTGGGCACACACGCACATTCACTCAGTGTGATTTTCAAGCCACCAGGTCTGGGATTCAAATGGTGTTGGCCATGTGTAAATCCGGTGTCTTAACCACCACACCCATCCACTGGCCCCCAATTTCTATTTTTAAGAATGTAGCTGAAGTTTTTTTCTTTTTTCTTTTTTTTTTGGGGGGGGGACAGAAAGCGAGAAATCACCCCCCAGGGGTGATGGCCACACCTCAATCCCTTCTCTTCCATTCTCCTCTCGGGATCTTGGGCATGCATGCACATGCGCCCGGCATGAGTTTAAGTCACCGAGTCCGGGTCTTGAACCACGGTCAACTACATGGGAGTCCAGCAACATAGCCATTATGCTAACTGATGGTCCCAGAATGTAGCTGAAGTTTTATTTGGATAGTGTGGAATTTAGGTGCTCTGTCTTAAACCTCACAGTCTGGAGAAGTTGGGTGCCATTTTGAGAGGCAGCTCTGTAGGGAGGCTGAAGTAATTTAATTATGTTAATTTAGGGTAAATGATAGCTTAACATTATCAAATCTTCCAATTCATGATTATATCTTTCCACTAATTTCATCTTCTATTGTAAATTTTTCAGTTTTCTTGGTCTTTTCAAAAACCCAATTTCATTTCATTGATTATTATTTGCTTATTCCCTATTTTTTCAGTTTTAGCTCTTACTGTTATTAATTTTTTTATTTGTTTACATTTAATTTGCTCTTTTTTCTATTTTCTTAGCTGTATTACAAAAATACAAATATATCGTATTTTTATTTTCAACGTATTCAAATTATTTTCTAAGTTTTCATGTGATTACTGTCTTCGATTTGGGGATTCTCTAGATGTATACCCTTTAAATGCCAATTAACTGGGGATTTTTCCCCCAAATCATATGTTTTTCTTATTTTTAATTAATTCTGTTGTCATCACAGAATTTACTCCCTATAATTTGTCTACCCTTCTCCATTTTTCAAAACTTTTCTTTTTTTAAATGTTTCAGCTTATGTTCTGTGGTAGGCAATTTATAAGATGGTCACAATCTCCTGCACTCATACCCTTGTATACCCTGATTTTGAGTGTGGGCTGGATTTAGTAAGTGGCTTCTAACAAGTAGAAAATGGAAGAAATAATTGAATCTCACTTCCGAAGTTAAGTTATAAAAAGTCTGCAGCTTCTGTCCAAGGTGCTCTCACTTGCATCTCTCACTCTAGGGGAAGGTAGTTGCTATTTTGAAAAGCATTTAAAAAATTCGATTAACATAATGAAATCAAATAACACAAAATCTTACTATAGTAGAAGTTAGAGAAATGTGGTTTGCCCTCTTGGGATTTTGAGCAAGCACATACATATGTCCAGTGTGTTTCTCAAGCCATCAGTTCCAGGACTCAAGTCCATTGGCGTGAGTTTTGCGCTGCTTGCTGGGTTCAGAACTTGAAACGTGGTTGGCCATGTGGGAGTTCAGCGACGTAACCATTATGCCATCTGCTGATCCAGAGTTAGCAGTATTTAACAAATAGAAGAAAATATTTAAAAAGATGCCTTCTGAAAAATCTTCCCTATAGCACAGAATATAAGAAATAAATTTGGGACTACACTGGATTTTAAAAATTAGCAAAGCTTTCTCTTTTTTTTTCTTTTTTTACCATCTCCTTCCCAATGATAGATGTACAACTAATTGACATGTCTCCATTATTTTTCTTTACTTCACACGTTTTTATATTTAAAATATATTTTCTGTATGTCACATATTTTGAGGTCTTTATTATAATTTAGTCTGACAATGTCTGCCTTATAATAGAGTGTTTACCCATTTACATTTAATGTAATTAGAGATGGAACCTCTTTCAGGGAATCTACTTAACAGATGTACTTCGAAAATTTTTCACGTTTAACCTTTTTAAATTTGCAAGCCCTTTAGGTGGAGGCAAAATATTAAATGTATGCCACAACAGCGATCCTTTTTGTGAAATGTAAACCATTTATTCATTAAAAGAAAATCACCAGAGCATAGTGTTTCATTTTCTTTATGTGTGCAGGTTTGAATTTTACTTTTAGTAAGTTGAACATGATAATATTTCATCCAGCCAGACAACTTTGAATATCTATTAAAGTCTAGTCCTAAAAGTCATTTGAATGGAAATAAATTTTATTTTATTTTACTTTGCTAAAAAGTAGAAGGAATTGGAAAGTAAAAAAAAAAAAAAAAATGATGCCAACTGAGTTGCTTGAACTGGAGTTTTATTTTATGAAGTCAACTTTAATATTTTGTACAGAAACAGACTCATCCAACTCATAAACCTCTTCATGTTTTACGTCTTTAGGATTTACATACTGTGTAATTACAAAATTCTCCCTCTCCAGAGAAACATAGGCAAGGACTTAATGAAAGCAGAAGCTTTCTGCAGAAAAGTAAAAGTGCAAACCACCTTTGTATAATGAGCTGTCAATCTATGTGCACATTCAGGGTTCAGCATATTTCTCAAAGTGCCTGATCTTACCCTTTCTTGACTTTATTATTTTTCAGAAGAGATTTAAAGCCCTTCTTCCTGAATGATCCTTCCTGGGGCACTAAGCAATGAGTTTCACTTCAGATCCATTGCCTTTAACAACACACTCTCTTTAAATCTCTTAATGATCTAATAAAAATTTTGAAGTTACTTATGCATTATCTTTGATTGAGGAAAATGTATGAAGAACTTTTTCAAGTCAATATTGAAAAGACACAATAAAATTGGCAGAGTCTTCTGGACGTTTCCAATCATATGGAGTCAATCACAAATTTTTTTTTTTTTTTGGAGAGGTTTTGCTATAGGGCGCATGCGCTCGCCAGACAGACATAGAGAGACAGAGATATAGAAAGCGAGAAATCACCCCCCAGGGGGGATGGCCACGCCGCAATCCCTTCTCCTCCGTTCTCCTCTCGGGATCTTGGGCACGCACCCACACATGCCCAGCGTGAGTTTTAAGCCACCGGGTCCGGGATGCAAACCGCAGTCGACTACATGGGAGTCCAGCGACATAGCCATTATGCTAACTGCTGGTCCCAGTCACAAATTTTTAAGGTCATTTTAGGATGAGTTTTCACTCACTAGCAACTGATAGAGTTCTGACAAAACTGTTATCCATTTTAATTCTAAACCAACAGATAGCAAAGGCAGTCACACTATTATCCATCAATAATAGCCATGTTACATCAAAAAATATATAAAATTAAATCAAGACTGGTTCTTAACAAACAAATTATTCTTCCAGATTGATGTATCTAATAGCTAGAAAACTTGGTGAAATATAATTTTCTTCTTTAAATCTGATTTGGTGTAATCTTTATCCTATGAAAGAAATGTTAAAACATAATCATTAAAATCTCAGTCTAGGACCAGACAGAGGTGCAGAGGTAAAGTGCAATGTTCTGTGAGGGTAAGCTACATGGGAAGGTTCCAGGTTCATGTCCAGAGACGCCCCTGGGTAGGCTAGACATGTGTGTGCTCATGATCCAGGGATGCTTGGGGCCCGGAAGTGGATCACAGTACTCCCATTGAGAGTACGATCTTTGACTCCCTTGTTCTCTCTTTCTTGGTCACTCTTGTTCATGAAAAGAAATAGATAAATAAACAACAAAAAGTATATCTTAATTCATTCTTAAAGTTGAAGAGCAACTGGTGTACCATTATAGACAGCTTTTCCTGCTTATTGAAAAATCAGAGCCTTGTGATTACTAACAAATATAAACCAAAAGAAAAGTAAGAGTGCTTTTAATGAAATGAATCATTATATGAATATTATGCTTCACATTATTTTTCTAGAATAGAGGGAAAATAATTATCTTCCATAACTAATTGTTATTAACCACTCTGAATTAACCATTGTGATTATGCAATAAACTAATTCATGAAATTCCCGTTTACTTTCACGGACAAGCTTGTGTTTGCTTACATGTAAGGCACTGAAGGAGCTCCATCTTTTAACATCCACTCTTCCTTAGTAGGGGATCTCTCAAGAAAGCAGCTTTGCCATTAAAAGTTTAAATATTTCATAAAAATATTCATGTCTCTGATAGCTCTAGGTATCCAATAAAATAGTTTACATTTTTATTTGTACCCTGAGACAATCTTCTAAAAAGTGCAATTTCATAAACCACATTGAAAAAAAAGCACATAAATAAATGTAATGCATTAATTTTTCTGAAGTAACAAAAGGCTAAATTACCCCATTATAGTATGGTTTTCAGCCCACATATTTAAACAGTAAGTAGAATCATAATATCTCCAACAGCTTGGCCATCTGTTATTGTTCCAAAAAGCTTTAGGGAATATTCAATGTAATGGAATGTAAAACAACATCATCAGCTGCTATAGACTGGAACTGTGGAATATAATCTGTAAACCTCCCTACCCAGATCAAACAGTTCAGAAAAAATAAAATAACTTGAAAACAAAATTCAGAGAAAAGTAGGTCTGTTAGCATTTGAACTTATTATTTAAACATGAATTTACCTGATATCGAGGGCCAGTGTTTATTGGGTCTCACTAAGTGCCAGGTACTAGTCTATATGCTTTTTCTGAATGGACTGAAGCCTCACAACAACTCCGAGGCATGATATTATCCCTGTTTTACCAGTGAGAAAACTGATATGAAATAACTTTCCCAAGATCAGTGGTTAGAAATTCCTGGCTTAAAACATCTAAAACTACTATATAAAAGCAATGAAGACAAGCAAAAAAATTAGAATCAACTTTTTCACAACTCTAGAAATTAGTTAAATATCTTCAACAACCTGAGGAGGTTTGATTCAAGAAAATAATTTAATCTTAGTAAGAATAGTGAGCTTCATGGTGTTTCATTGGATTGGTTGAAAAGTCATGACATACTTTTCTGGTTTTGTATGTAAAAATGCATCATGACTTTTTTAGACAACCCAATAGTCACTGATTTATTTATTACCTTTTTATGTTTTATTTTATAATTTCTTATTTACATTAAATTATTGTACATCTTTGTAGGGCACAATGTGAATTTTCAAAGCATGCTTGCCGTGTGCAACAATCAAATCAAGAATAATACCGTATTGGGACCAGCAGTTAGCGTAATGGCTATGTCGCTGGACTCCCACATAGTCGACCGCGGTTCGAGTCCCGGACCCGGCGGCTTAAACTCACGCCGGGCGCGTGTGCGTGCGTGCCCAAGATCCCGAGAGGAGAATGGAGGAGAAGGGATTGCGGCGTGGCCATCCCCCCTGGGGGGTGATTTCCTGCTTTCTATCTCTCTGTCTCTCTCTCTCTGTCTGGCGAGCGCACGCGCCCTATAGCAAAAACCTCTCCAAAAAAAGAAAAAAAAAAAAAAAAAAAAAAAAGAATAATACCGTATTCATCGTTTTCAACAAAGTAGTGGTGTGTTAAATGACCTGATCTGCTCTCTTCTTCCAGCTCCATGATAGCCTTGAAAGCCAACAGTTTTACAACCACAGTAGCTATGAAAACCAGCACTCTCGAAGGTGCCTGAGAAGGGACACTGGTTTAGAGCTTCTCCAAAAGCCCTCTTCCTAGAGCATATATCACTATTTTACCTGCTGGGAATCTTTCTGAAGTCCTCTTTGTAGGGTCTGTTTTTACTTCAACTGATTTTATGCACTCTCTCAGAATAGCCTTGTCACAAAGGTATTTATCAAAGACTCGGCAGCAAGAATTCAACATTACATCTTCCTGAGGCAGTTATACCAATTGTGTCAAAAAAGACACAAGATGCATTGATGGATTATTTCTTCCATATTATAGAGCCCCTTAACTTTCTTTTTAATTTATCTCAGTCTCTCTCCAGCACCTCTGTATGTGTGCACTTGTATGCACATCCACACATACATGCACACATATGTACACATACAAACATATCCCACCTTCTTCTTTTAGCCAGAAAATACAAACTTTGCATATCTGCTCTTGCAGGCAAAGACCTCGGGGATCACCAGCCTACTAGGTCTGCCAACATCAATCCTGTCTGCATCTAGCTAACACCCTGTTGCAACCACTTATGTCACCATTTTCTTTGGACATCACCTTAAACTCGGTATGTTTCAGTGAAAAATTCACCTCCACCCCAAGGAAAATGCTTTTGTCACACCATCTTTTTTTTTTTTTTTTTTTTTTTTTTGAGAGGTTTTTGCTAGAGGGCGCATGCGCTCGCCAGACGGAGAGAGACAGAGAGACAGAAAGCGAGAAATCACCCCCCAGGGGAGATGGCCACGCCGCAATCCCTTCTCCTCCGTTCTCCTCTCGGGATCTTGAGCACGCACGCACACGCACCCGGCGTCGTCACGCCATCTTAACAGTCCTGCAAGTGTGTGTGTGTGTGTGTGTGTGTGTAAATAACTTCATATTTGTAGACATATTATAGCTCAGGTATATTTAGGGAGGTACTGGAAAGAACCTTGACAACTAATATCATAACGAGACTTGTTCTTCATTAATAACAAGTGCCAGCTGGGACCAGCAGTTAGCGTAATGGCTATGTCGCTGGACTCCCACGTAGTCGACCGTGGTTCGAGTCCCGGACCCGGTGGCTTAAACTCACTCCGGGTGCGTGTGCATGCGTGCCCAAGATCCCGAGAGGAGAATGGAGGAGAAGTGATTGCGGCATGGCCATCCCCCCTGGGGGGTGATTTCTCGCTTTCTGTCTCTATGTCTCTCTCTGTCTGTCTGGCGAGCGCACGCGCCCTATAGCAAAAACCTCTCAAAAAAAAAAAAAAAGAAAAAGAAAAAAAATAAATAACAAGTGCCAGCATAGTATGAGGCTCATGAAGAGAAGACATCAGTCTTAAGTCTGAACTCTGAGTCATTACTTATAATCTAAATCAGTCTGCCACAGTGATAGGTAGGTAGAGAGGTCGATAATAGGTAGGTAAGTGGACAGGTAGATAGTTTGGTAGGTAGACAGCTGATATTTGGATGGAAAGCACAAACGTATTTAAGTAAAAAATAGTTCCGTATTCACAGAGCATTTTAGCACTGGTGAGGCTATGACTCAGAGATCTGGCTGGTGCATCGACTCATCCTCCCCTCTAGTGAAGGAGAGTCCCCACTTGGAGATGTAAGCAAATGTCTATAAGGGATTTAAGTCTCTAAATATCTCTGAAGCTATATACCATCTTTATCTTCCAAGATGTTTTTGCTTTTTTAATCATGTTTGTCAGTGAACTTTCTTCATAAAGGTCAGACCATAGCTAACACAAAAGTATTCATGGAGAATTATCTCCTAATAATCAGTTTTAGGGGTTGAGTCTAAATAGTCTTGTGACTTTTGCTGATTTACTCTGTAGTTTTCTGTTATTCAGTAGTCAGAGGCTGAGGATTAAGATAAAGGAAGTTTCTTATTCCATGAGGAAAACAGTAAAATGCTTTTTCATTATTGACATTTTCATAAAACAAATAGCATAATTATTGCCTTATTTCATATTACATGAACTTTCGAAAGTAACCATTTTCTAGCAGTAACAATGTATTAAAATATATGTTCAGATCATAGTAGTTTATTTGAAAACAGTATTTTTAATATTTTAGTCCTGTAGTTTTTCTTAAAAACACACACTCAAAATAAATCAAACTAACAGATTCTCTCTTTCATTACTGAAAAGGCAATCCATGTTTATATTTTATAAATTCTGCTGAGACAAGGCTTTTTCATTCTCACTAACCCCTGCCCACTTGTTCAGAATATAAAAAAATATTGGAACAATAAGGCTGGCCCTGTAGTTCAGCAGTTAAGGAAGCTAGGTCCCACATGGCCAACCACTGTTCAAATCCTGGCCTTAGCACCTTGAAAAACACACCAGGCACAAACGTGACTGCCCCAAATGCTAATAGAGTGGAGGAAAAAGGATTGCAGTGTTTCTCCATTAGGGACTTTCTCTCTCTCTCTTTTTCTCACAAGTGGACAAGTCCTCTGTCAATAAAATTTAAAAGAAAACTAAAGAATTAAAGCGAACTTGATTTATTTTGATATGATTAAAATATTTTCAAATAAATTTCAAACTCAAAAATAATGGACCTAGTAGGTAGACCCCATTATAGAAACAAAGCTTTAGTGTATGACCATTACTGATGGTAACCATTTAAAACCCTTTTAGATTCATAGTGATCCTTTTAAAGCACAAATCATAAGGTGTTTTTTCTCTGCCTGAAACCATCAGATGGCTTCCCATTTTATTCATAAAAATAATAAGAGTCCTTTCAATGGCCTATAATATTTTATACCGCTTTCTCATCCCTGGTAACAGTTATTTTATTCATTTGTCTTGTTTTGCTATAGCTATATATTTTAACTGACAGATCTTGATAATCAATACAGGATGATAGCATGCACCTTAGAAATGGCTCTTAAAACGTTTTAGCTTTGTACTGGAACTGTGTGATTTTTTTTTTTTTTTTTGAGAGAGAGAAATGTTTGTTATAGGGCATGTGTGTGCTCCTTGGAGAGACAGAGAGAGACATAAAGCTAGAAATCACCCTCAGGGGGATGGCCACACTGCAATCCCTTCTCCACCATTTCCCCTCGGGACTTTGGGCATGCACACACACACATGCCTGGTGCTAGTTTGAAGCTGCCTGGTCTGGGACTCAAACCGTGGTCAACTATGTGGGAGTCCAGTGATGTAACCCTTATGTCATCTGCTGTTCCCAGAAACCAGATGAATGCTTTATATGATGCAAATGTTTTCATGGAGAAAGCTTTCAAGCATCCTGAACATTTGCTCTCTTGTCCAACAGACAAACACTTCTTAAACACTTTTTGATGATATTTGCTGTACAGTATATTCCAGGCATAACAAAAGTGATAACACATGTGCATAAATATTAATATTATTAAATAAATCAATCATCCAAGGAAAAAATAAAATGCTAAAAATTCCAAGGAAGCAATGATTAAGATCATTTGCTTACTTGCCCAAACAAGTAAATCCTTCTGAGTGAAGTGACAAATATTCAGAAACCTAGATTTGCTCAGAGGAAGATAGTGTGGAAGTTGGAAGAGACATGTATTTTATAAAGTTTTAAAAATAAGTTGGCAGTAATACCAATGCATAATTCATGTGTATTGGCTTAATGCATGTTCTCGGCTCACCTGGATAGCACACAGACTACAGAACCAACACGGAATCTGATGTAAAACACCTCTCTTTCCAATGTATCAGCAACACCATTCTTGTGTGAGGAAAAAAAAAATATGTTACTTCTAAACTTATTGAAGCACCTAACCACAACATCTTTTGTCTAGAAGAAAACACTATATTTCAAATCATGAGAATTGCATGTGAAACTAATTAAGTTATCCTTTAAGTGAAGCCATGTTCATTCCCTTTCGACATTTTTTTCTTTATATGCTCCTTTGACATGTGTTATTTCTTCCGGTTTTGTTTGTGAGGAAGGTACTGCTACTCTATCAACAACAGAGACAGTAAACATGGCTTCCAAGCAAGGAAAAAAGAACAAAAATATTGTAAAAGACTCTCATGTGCCACCTTTACAGGAGGCATCACAGAAACACAGCAGTACAGGAGCTCTTTTAGCAAAAGACCAAGGAGAGAGACCAGTGTTGACATTGACTAAAATCCTTGGAACTTTGGACATGTTTCCCCAGCTACAAATGGTAATAAAGATGCCTGTGTCACAGGCCTGGGATACATGGGTCAAATAAGATGAAGGACACAAAAGTACTTTGTTTTTATTATTATACTTGCTGGGAAAGACATTACTTTAAAAATTTGTAATATACTTACCTATAACTTGATGTTAGGAAAATTCTGAGAATCATCATTTTGTTTCTGACTCTCGAAATGCTCCTTATTTTGAACTATTCCTTGAAAAGCCTATGTTGTCAATCAAATGTGAATTACTGCTTACCTCTACAGGACCACTCTCCCAAAGACTGATTACCTTTTAACCATGACTGGAGATTTAGTTTTCATAATAGGAAATAACAGTTTTGCAGAACAGTCTGGCAGGGTTTTATAAAAAAGCTGACATGTGCTTTTATTAACCATATTTCCTGTAGCTACACAGACAATGAGAAATCCAATTCCATGAGCAGAACCAATTATAACTGAACAGGTACATTTTTTCCCCAGCCTGGTCATGATGTCAAATATTTGATTAGAAAGGTCTTGTGCTTTTAGCTAAATGGGGATAAATTTCTTTCTATTTGCAAGAACAAGCTATTTTTGCCTTTCATTTCACAGCCTCTTAGTATCTTAATTCTGGTCTCTCAATGGCAAATAGAGTCATAAATGTAACACCCTTGAGAAGGGGAAACAATGTTGTTATATTTATTTGAAAACAAATTGTATTAGTTTCAGGAAGGAATAGTCTGCCTTACTCCAGAAAGTGAGGCATTGTGTGACCCGGTAGAGAACAGGGATAAGCTACACAGGGAGAATGGGTCCCAGTGAAGGCAACATGGGGACAGAGTTTGTAACAATGGTAAGAATCTCAATAAAAGAAACAAATAAAAAGAAATTTTAGGATCAAATGGATAAAAAGGTGGCTGGGGATTGGTCTAAGTCCATCACCACGTTACTAATAGAAATACCCGAGGCAGGGGAATTATAAAGACATAATTTTTCACAACTCACACTATTGGTGGCTAAAAAACCCAAGGGAATTGCAAAGTGACAGAAGTCAGGACTTTGAACAAAGCAGAGTGTGGTCTGTATCTATGTGGCTTTCTCTCTACTGCTTTGGTCTCATTCCTTCTGTTGTAATTCAGTCTCGGAAGACCCACCTTAATGATATTCTCATGCCCAAGGCCTCGCTCTGAAACATCATGAAAGAACTAAATCTTCACTTAATACCATTTCTACCATTTATAATACAATCAATATGATCACTTTACCGATGCATAAATTTTGGGGGGACATCCAATCAATTCGCACTAAGACAAAACTCTAAAATACGAAGCTTCCGGGGACAAACTATGATCCAATCCATGACAGACTATAAGTGCATATCTAATGGAAGGCTACAACTACAATAAATAGTTGGACGTGCAGGCCTGAAATAGGGAGGATGATTCTGAATAAAGGCAGTTCCTGGGCAAGAAAAGATATAAACAGAAGGCAAGGTCCTATTACATGCAGGATTAAGAAGAGAAAGCAGGTCCTATTAAATTAAGCATTGCACACAAAGTCGTCTCTTTGGGTTCCACGGGCAGAAAGAAACTTATTGGCAATGTCACCCAAAGATCACTATTTCGTAAAAATACCACATGCTTATTTGAGAACTCTTTATGTTTCTCTAAAATTCTTCAGCTGTAGTGAAGAAACCTGTTGATATTTCAAAGGACTCAAATGTAGATTGTTAGTTACTGTCAATGCTTTACTGGTTAGTGTGAAAGTGTAGAATCACAGATTGCAATTTAGTGACAAAGCCAGAACAAAAGCAATAGTCTTTGAATTTACAAATAAAATGTGTGTGTGTGTGTGTGTGTGTGTGTGTGTGTGTGTGTTTGTTTACTCACATACACACATCATAGATATTTCAATTCCAGATTAAATTTTCAATGTTGCCCAAAGAGAATTTCATCTATTTAAAGTCCAGGAGAGTGGCCTAGTTTGAGCAGTCTCCTCTTGTGAGTGTACCCTTAGGACCTTGGAGTAACTTTGGAACTTGTGCCACTCTGTTGCCCAGTGCTCAGGTTGTCTGAGTTTGCATTGCACACTGGGAGACTCAAGGCTGGCCTGGCAGGCCTCCTCTCTTGAGTGAACCCCTAAGCCCTGGAGTAACATTGGAACTTTTGGCACAGCAGCCCACACACTGCACCCAGCATAGTGCATTACTTGATCCTCTTCACTGAGTTATATCTCCTTAGCTTGCTATCACCTCATCAAGAGCTGAAAATTTGGTAGCAGAGCCAGGTTCCTGAAGATACCCATAACTGCTCTGACCTGGGAAACAGAGCCATCCAACAACATCACACTGGGAACTAAGGATGACATTTCCTCTTCCAGTGCTACAGAATCTACTCTAATGAAGAGGAAAGCATGAATACTACATCAAAAGACGAAAAACTAGCACAGATCTCAAAGAATTATGAGAAAACAAGGGGGTAACTTTCTTCCAGGTGAGCACAGTAGCCTCTCACCAACAATGAATAACACAGAGGAAAACACAGAAACATCACAAAAAGAATTCTGAATATTCATAGGGACAGAACTCAATGAGATGCAATATAAAACAGGAAAATCAGTTCCAAGAAATGAGGAAATCATTTCAGGACATTAAAGAGAAATTTCATAAAGAAATAGACACCCTAAAAAATAATCCAACAGAACTTCTGGAAATGAAGAATACAATCCAAGAAATTAAAATCTCCCTTGAGGGAACCAGCAGTTAGTGTAATGGCTATGTTGCTGGACTCCCACGTAGTCGACTGCGGTTCACGTCCCAGACCCGGTGGCTTAAAACTCACGCCGGGCACGTGTACGTGCGTGCCCAAGATCCCGAGAGGAGAATGGAGGAGACGGGATTGCGGCGTGACCATCCCCCCTGGGAGGTGATTTCTCACTTTCTGTGTCTCTGGTGAGCACACGCGCCCTATAGATAATTATATGCACACACATACATGCCCTCATATGCATATACATGTACACAGAAATAAATGTTCATACACATGTACACATACATACTCATAAACAATTTATTGAGCAATAAATATCATACCCTATTGGATTTGATAGAGTATGAACAGGAAACAACTTAATTCTTGCTATCTTATATTTCCTAAAATATCTGGGAACTAGTGGTTGATCTAACCCTACATAAACTTTTTGGGAAATCTCATAGTTTTTATTGAACAAATAAAATTTTTGTGTAAATAAAAAATCTGTGTAAAGCCACTTAACTGCCACTTAACTCTAGCACAGTTTAGTATAATAACAGAATTCAGGATCTTTCCCTAATTCAAAGCTTCTTGATTTAGTTTAAGCCACTTGTCTATCAAGTCTATAGCAGAGAGAAAATATGTTTTATTAACTCTCTTTATTTCCTTCCTCTGTGCACTAACTTCTCTTTTTTACTTTTCAGCATAGGGCTTAGGGAGGAAAGGTAATAAGGCTAAAAGTTGCACACTTTTGTTATCTGTATCTCTGTAATTTGGACATGACAGGAGTATAAATCTGACCTATCCATAGGGTACATCTGCTCATTACTTGGAAACCACCACATTGGAAATCACACAGAAGCTTCCTTGTCTAAGGCTGACCACTAACCACTATTTCCCTCAGCTCTTCTGCTTCAGGAAATGCATCCATTAGTCAAGATCTCTTGAACTCTCTCAAGTCTACATCTAATTTCCAGAGAACCCACAGCAGAGAAAATATCTCTATACAAATATATTATATAATTATTCATCTTATTTTGAAAGTTTAATCTTCTAGCAAAATATAAAAAAAAGATCATCAGATGAGAATAATTCAAAAACAGACTTTTATAAAAATAAGTTTATGTGATAAAGCATTGGAAAATTGGAAAGAATTATGTACTAAATGAAACTGAGACACTTTGAAATCACCTTCACAATAAATATCAGATGGGGGACCAGCAGATAGCACAATAGTTACTTTGCTGGAATCTCACATAGTTGAACGTGTTTCAAATCTTAGACCTGACAGTTTAAAACTCCTACCAGACACATGGGTGTGAGTCCCAATATCGTAAGAGGAGAATGGACTGTGGCATAGCCATCCCCCCTGGGGGATGAGTTTTCACTTTCTGCCTCTCTTTGTCTCTCTGTGAGCATATGTGCCCTATAGCAAAAAACTCTCTTAAAAAATTTCAATAAAAATAAATAAATAAATATCAGATGGGTTCAATAGCATTTAATACAGACATATATACATTTTTGCACACCCATCTAGACACGCAGACAGATGCATACACACATATGCATGCGTGTATTGTGTAATACACATATATATTTATGTATTCATATAGGCATACATGCATGTATGTGCATATATATATGTAATTAAATTCTTGTAAAAACTAGAAGTACATAAACTTGATAAACACATACTGACCACTGGAGTGGTAATAAGTTTAAAAGCAATAGAAGCACAAATAAAAATGTCAATAGATTTTGCTGTATAAAAATTTAATACTTCCATGTGCCTAATTAGTGGGAAAGAGTCAATATTATGGAATTATAGGAGACTGTGACTAATGTGCAGAAATTTTAAATATATGTGCTGCAATAAAATTGACTTAGAAAAAAATTAAATTTCCTCCCACATTTATTGAGCAATTGTTATGTACAAGAAACTTTACTAAACATTAGGAAGCAATCACAATAACATAGTCTTAGACCTAAAAACTCACAAACTGGCCCAGGAAAACTGGCACAGGTTGTAGGGCATCAGTGCATGGTACGGGAGCCACATGGGAGACCTGGATTCAGATTCCTGGTTGATCTGAACATGCCAAGCATTCCCATGCATGCCAGTGATCCTAGCCAGGTGCAAGGGTGAGGGAGGATCATAGAGTGGTGAGACTCTGTTGGGATGGGGGTGCCTCGCTCTCTCTTTCTCTTCTCCCATACACTCATAAAAAATAAATAAAATATACTTTTAAGAAAAGCACAGAATGTGTTAAGCAAGAGAGACAAGTACAAGAAGAGCCCATTATAACACTTTATAAGAGCTCTGATAATAATTTGTATGGCCTGTTATAAAAACCTGAATTAAAAGAACCAAATTCAGACTGTGAGCTGGGCACTGGGAGGTAGAAGAATGCCATGGAAATTTCCTAGAATAAGTAACAATATAAAGTGGTCTAGAAGAAGGTAAGGGATGGTTTAGAATTTCAGCTCGCACACTTACTGGTAGTTTTCTTTCCTTGGGAAATTTTTATCTAAACCTCAATGTCCTTGTCTGCAAATCAGAACTAATAGCAAAATTCATAGGATATTGAAATTATTTAATGAGAATTATTTAGCTATTTTGAATTCATTAGGAGTCCAGCAAATGGTTATTCAAAAGCAAACAAATAACTAAGATACATCTGAAAGGTTAGGAGCTCAGGAGAGAATAAAGTTTTTGCAAATTATGGCATTTTTCAGTTTATTGTTATTTCTGTCATGGACAAAAGGGGAGGGAGAGAGAAAGGAAGAGAACTAGATAGAATCTTGATCCCATGATCCACCCCAGCCACAGACAGTCCCAGATCATGAGCATGTCTGTACCTGGCACTCAGGGAGGTCTCCAGATATGAAACCAGTACCTTATCATGAGGGTCAGCCTTGCAGAGCACCATGTTTTACCACTGCACCCCACCCAGACCCTGGAAATTTCTTAATACAGCCAAATACTAACTACGTAAATATGAGGCAAGGGATGGAGATGGGATGGAGTAAAGCTCAAGAAATAGTAAGTGGCAGATGGTACACAATTAAAAAGAGAGCCACAAAGCATTCTTCACAGAAAGAGTTTCATGGTGAGATTTTCCTTGCAGAGTGATCAGTGCGTCCATGATGTGGATAATAAGTTGGAATCTGGTGTGACAAGAATCAAAAATACTAGTTGGGAGATGGCCTTCATAATTCATATGAGAAATGATGAAGACCTAAAACAAGGAGCTAAATATTCAAGATAGTAAAGAAATAGAGTCTACAGGATTTGATGGTTGACAAATGGAAAAGGGAAAGAAAAGGAAGACTCATCTGGCTTAGGCTAGTCCATAGATGGTGGTGGCAAATGCAATGATAAGAAACATAGAAGGAGGGTTCAACATGAAAGTGATTTCTTCCTTTTTTCTTTTCTTTTTTTTTTTTTTTTTAAAGACAGTGTAATCATCTTTGTATTGTTCACTGGAACCAAGTTTCTCTCTATTTCAAGGCTTAAGGGGAGGTTACTCATTCTCACCTTAACATAGGCTAATTTTAAATAAGTGAAGTTGAGAGAGAGAGATATTATGTTTGTGCATTATTTTCCGTTCATAATTTTACTTTAAAATAGTTCAATTCTAAATGTCTGTGAAACATTTGTGAACTATCTGCACTGAAATGCTTAGTATGACATTGATTATGAGTCTGTAATTCAGAAAAGTCTGGACTGAGAATGATGATTTAAGTGTCAGCACATAACAATGGTAACTTGAAGTTCTGCGAGAGGGTGAGATGAAGCCTTATCCATTCCATGAGAACTGGTCATGTTCTAGAAGAAGAGCCCACTGAGAATGTTATATTTCAGAAATGTCTTCTATGATGACAATGTAGTTCTGTGATATGCTGTTACCAATTAAGGAAGTGAAAGATTTCCACAATTATTTTCACGTATTAAAGAGAGAGAAAGAGAGGCCACACCATATAATCTTTTCAGGGTCTTGGTGTGTCACAATCTGCTGTCTGCGGCCTCCCAGTTAGCTAGGGTTACAGGTGCTCACAACCATATTCAGCATAGTCAGTTTGGTCCAGGAACGGAACCTATGCTTTCCAGTATCCAGATGATGGTGCTACTTTTGCAATGTCACAGCTGGGCCAAAATGTAGGTTTTTGCTAAGTTTGGTTTGATTTGGTTTGAATTTAGAACAGGTCTTGCTATGTTGTGATCCTCCTGCCTCAGCCTGCTAAGTAGCCTGAATTACAGGCAGGAGCCACCTCGCCTGGCTAGATTTCCACAATATTTTTGTAAGAAAAAGAAACATGCATCAGTCAGCCATGGCTTGAATTTTAATTCTAAAATGACAAATATTTTCCACAGTACTGGGTCTCTTAAATTCTCACTCATTATTTCTGCCTGAAAGGCAGTGACCTAGACTGTGTCTTAGAAAGTTAGCTCAAGTTAATGACTCTTTTTCCACCTCTGAAATTCAGATGCAAAATTATGGAACTAACTTTATTGTGTTTGTGTGTGAGGATTAAGTGAGTTTATAGAGTGCAGAAACCTTAGAATAGTGGTTAATTCATTAGAAGCACTCGGCTAATAAAGCTCTTGGGTTTCTGTCTTTTAGACTTTTTCAATGTTATAAATATGTTTTGGCTTTTGGTATTTGCCATAGGGCTTGTGTGCACATAAGAGAGAGACAGAGAGAAAGTGAGATATCCCCGCCAGGGGGCATGGCCACACTGCTATCTCTCCTCCATTCTCCTCTCAGGATTTTGGGAACGCATGCAGACATGCAAAGCACAACTTTCAAACTGCATAGTCCAGGATTTTAACCATGGTCAGCTGTGTGGAATCCAGTGCCTTAACCACTATGCCCCCTGCTGTCCCTTAGACTTTTTTTTTTTTTTTTTCAGGTTCTTGCCATAGGATGCATGCACTCACCAAAAAGGAAAGAGACAGAGACAAAGAGAGGGAAAGTGAGATATCACCCCTCAGGGGAAATGGCCATGCTTCAATCCCTTCTCCTCCATTCTCTTCTCAGGATTTTGGGCATGTACGCACACATGTCTAATGTGATTTCTTTTTTTTTTTTTTGGAGAAGTTTTTGCTATAGGGTACGTGTGCTCACCAGATAGAGAGAGAGAGAGACAGAAAGCAAGAAAACACCCCCCAGGGGGATAGCCATGCCTCAATCCCTTCTCCTCTGTTCTCCTCTTGGGATCTAGGGCACGCACGCACACGCGCCCAGCATGAGTTTTAAGCCACCGGGTCTGGGATGTGAACCGCAGTCGACTACATGGGAGTCGAGCAACATAGCCATTACGCTAACTGCTGGTCCCCAGTGTGATTGTTTTTCAAGTCTCTGGGTCTGGGACTCAAATCACTGTCAGCCATGTGGGAATCCAGCCACCTTAGCCACCACACCACTTGCTGCCCATTCCCCAGACTTTTCACGTACTCTGTTTTCCTCCTGTATTTTGGTCTTTCTAAGAGACATCTATCTTCTTCGCTCATGGGGTCTACACTTTCCAGCATTATCCCACTCTCACAAAGAACTTCAGTTACCGCTTAGTTCTGTGTGCTGATACACAAATTACCATTTTCGGTCCAGAGTCTCCTAAACTACAGACTCATAGTCAACGTTAAACTAGGCTTCTCAGTTCAGATATTTCGCAGACATTCAGACTGAACACACCTTAAACTCTAACCTTGCTCCAACAAAATGATCCCATCTATGTCCTGTGTTGCTTTTCATCAGGTATTTCTTAATTAATTTTAATACATCTGACCACCACCCACTCTGATGCTTCTGTCAGAAACCTGGATACCTTTTTTACATTGTGCCTTGCTTATTCCTTACATTTCATCAACCACATATCCTTCTGGTACCATATCCTAAAATTCTCTCAAATATGTCTTTCCCATTGCAGAGGCATCCTCTCTCCTTTATTATTGCTTCAGCTTTCAAGCTGGTCTCTCTGTCTTTATTTGGTTTGATTATTGGTTCTACAATTAGAATGACTTTCATAGTTTTATTGAGGTATGATTGATATTGTGACTGTGGTAAGTGTACAATTTAGTGATTTTTTTAGATGTATAGAGTTGTGCAACCATCACCAAAGTCAGTTCTAGAACATTTCCATGACCCAAACTTTTCCTTATGTCTGTTTGCAGTTCATCCCTACCCCTACCCACTACCCCAGGAAATCACTGATTTATTTTCTGTCTCTATAAACGTCTTTTCCAGAATCTTGTATCTAAAATAGAAATTTTATCATTTCCTGACTGGAAATTCTGCAATGACCTCTATTTCTTCCTCTATTGAAAGTCCAAACTCCCTAAAATAGAGCAGTTTAATAAGGACCCATCTTGACCCAGCCACAGTGATGCACACTGCTAACATGCTGTGCTCAGCACGCTATGATCACATGGGAGGCCAGAGTTTGATTCTGTGTCCAACCTAAAGGTTGGGCATGGTGGTGTGCACCTATAATCCAAGTCACTGAGGAAGGCTGAGGCAGGAGAACTGAAACAAAGGGACCTTGCCTGAAAAAAAGAGATGGACACATGGTGTGAGCCTGTAGTCCCACCTGGGAGACTAAGGCAGGGGAACTGCAATGTGGGAAGACATAGTATTTAAAAATAAATTAATTAAAAATAGAAAGGTCCAATTCTTTTTCATGTGGAACACAGCTGTGTTTCTTTTTCTTCATTCTTCACTGCACTAAAAGAATGCAGTGTTTATGTTATCAGATGAAGAGAAAATTGGAACTAATTTGTTCTAAAGCTTTAGCTGTGAGTTTAATGTGGCATAAGATCTGTTTTTGAAGAAAGGTGAAGGTAACAGAAACAAAATTATGTCTTGGAAAAAATAGAATGAAGGGAAGAAATTACTAAAAAGAAGAAAGAAAAGGGATGGTGGGTGAAACCCCCTCGGCCCAAAACCTAGTAGCAATCTTTTGGAAACTGGTCAAATCACACCAGGCGCATGTATGTGCATGTCTAAAATCTCAGGAGGAGAATGGAGAAGGGATTTCAGGGTGGCCATCCCCCCGAAGGGGTGATTTCTCACTTTCCCCCTCTATGTCTTTCTCTGTCTATCTCCTCACTAGCAAGTTCATATGCCCTATGACAGAAACCAAAAGAAAGAAAGAAGAAAGAGGGACCAGCAGTTAGTGTAATGGCTATGTCACTGGACTCCCATGTAGTTGACCGCAGTTTGAGTCCCAGATCCAGTGGCTTATACTCACACCAGGCGCGTGTGCGTGTGTGCCCAAGATCCCGAGAGGAGAATGGAGGAGAAGGGATGGCAGTGTGGTCATCTCCCCCAGGGGGTGATTTTTCGCTTTCTGTTTCTCTCTGTCTTTCTGGTGAGCGCACATTCCCTATAGCAAAATCTCTCAAAAAAAGAAAAAAAAAAGAAAGAAAGAAAGAAAGAAAGAAAGAAAGAAAGAAAGAAAGAAAGAAAGAAAAAGAAAGGAAGAAAGAGAGAAAGAAAGGAAGAAAACGAAAGAAAAGAACCAAACAACTTGTCAACCCTGAGCTAAGAAGCAAGGTATTAACAAAACTTTTGTGATCTGCTCCCTTTACTGTTCTACCTTCATGTTTTCACTCTGTGTTAAACCCATTATAAAGCTCTCCCAGATCATAATGAAATTATCCTACACACTATCATCACCACATGGTCTCCTCTGGATAGACCCACTCGGCGTCACTCTGTATCTGTATATTCTAGTTATTCATTTGATTTAAATCTAGACATCGAAATGCCATTTTCTGAGCTCAATTCAAAATTTTAATAAGAGGTCCCAAATATCCCTGGATTAATCTAGTAACACTTTTCTTTAAAATGTCCATATTATAATCATATTTTTCTATGTGAAATCTATTTGACAGGAAGTTCCAAGTATATTATCCTATTTAATTCACCTCACATGTCTCCAGTTGCTTACCATAGCAAATGGCACATAATTAAGACTTTATACCTGTGAAATTAAAATAAGTATAAATAATGATAATATTAATAATTATTTTAACATTTAAAATAATTACACATAAGTAATTTAAAAGCATTGTACATATAATGCACAATTTTGATGTTATTTAATGAAATGCAAACCAAGGGGTTTTTTAATCTTTCTCCTCAATCCTTTATTTTTTTTAAAGAGAGATTTTTATTATAGGGTGTGTGTGCTTGCTGGAGAGACAGAAAGAAATAGAGAGACAAAAGGTGAGAAATCACCCCCCACCTCCCCTGGGGGGATGACCACATCACAATCCTTTCTCCTCCATTCTCCTCTTGGGATTTTGAGCACACATGCCCAGCATGAGTTTTAAGCTGCTGGATCTGGGACTCAAATCATGGTCAACTATGTGGGAGTCCAGCAACATAACTATTATACTGTCTTCCGGTCCCTCTCCTCAATCTTTTACTGTTATGTATTTATAGTTTTCCTTTAGAGAGAAGTAACAGTTTCTAGACTTTTCCTTGTTTATTATGATTATGTCCATTCTGAGCTCTTTCTCATGCTATCCTTTATAAGCCTTTGGATCTATATAAAGAGAAGGCTACATATTTGCTCTGGAGTTTGTGTTATCACCTACTGGGCAAGAAATTCCTGAATTACTAGCCCTAGTCCTCATCCTAGTTCCTGAAGGTTATTTCAGTTAAACTCTGAATCATTACTGAACAGCTTTTTACGGATGCCAAAGCACATTAGCTAATATTGTGTCTTTAAGATACTCTAATATATTCTCATCTTTCTTCTCCTCATTAGACTGGGGAAGAAGAATCTTGAGCACAATAAACCTACATTCTTTATAAGAATAGCATGTCAACAGGATGTTCTTGGCTTACCTAGTCACTTCCCCCCACCCTTGATGTCTTCCAGAGCTATGCTGAGAACTTTGGCAATCCTCCAGACCAGGCATGTATGACAGCATGCCATCTCAAAACTGAGCTCTTTAAAAAAATAACATCTAAAGCACATTTAAAGAGATTTAAAAACAAAGATAAGACATCACTTCTGATTGCTTTCTTTAATGAATCTCCATACATGAATAATTCTGAAAGTCATTATGTATGTGTGTGTGTGTGTGTGTGTGTGTGTGTGTAATGTATAATAAGAAATGTATGAGAGTACATGAGAACTTTAAAAGAGAGCATCATAGAGAAGAGATAGAAGATTGAGCTCCAAGGCACTAGAACATTAAGAGATAAGGAAGACCAGACCACTGCACTGGTGGTGCAGTGGTTGAGGAGGCTGGATCCCACAGGGTTGACTGCACTTTTGGAGTATGGACCTGACAGTTTGGAAATCATGCCAGGGATGTGTGTATGCATGCCAAGAATCCCAACAGAAGAGATGGAGAGAGATTGTGATATGACCATCCCCCATAGGGAATGCTTTCTCATTTTCTTTCTCTTTCTCTCTCCTGCAAGCACACATGCCCTGTAGCATATTAGATAAATAAATAAATAAGTAAATAAATAAATAAATAAATAAATAATGAGTTAAGGATGAGCCGGCAAAAAATGACAAGTGAAAATTCAACCACTGAAATATCAAGAGGACATGATATTACTAAATCCAAAGAAAGCATTTCAAAACGTAAGTAGTGTTCAACTGTGCCGTATTTCACCTAGTATTCAAATAATATGAGGGTTGAGGATTGACCATGAAATTGGTCAACCTGAGAATCACTGGTAACCACAGAGCATTATGTACCTCTCTGTCTCAGTGACCTCATCTGCAAAATAGAAATAATCACAGCACAGGTCTCCTGGAGCTCTGTGGGGGACTAAATCAGAGAATGATGCACACAAGTGCCTAGCATGGAATCAGTGGGAGGAAAGCTCAGTCATGAGGATTTGGTGTTTTTACTACAAAAGATTGAGATTATCTGGATCAGAGACCTCAGGATGTTTTATTGAACACAGGATGCCTGACAACTCTGTGAGAAAAAATTTGGTTGGTACAGAGTAGCACAGGAAGGGAAAATGGAGAATTGATTGTAGTTCATGAGAGAAGCTGGACCCAGAACCAATAAGGAAAAGAATAACTTGGGTAGGGCGGTTCCCATTCTTGAAAAATGAATTAGAGAACACATGACTTCATGTTTTATCCTATTTCACAAGTGGTAGCTGTGTGCTTTTGAAACATTAAGTAAGACTGTTTTTTTTATTTTCTTTTATACATTCCATTACATTATTTAGCTTACAAAGTGAATATTTCAGCGGGTGAACATTTCTCCCTAGTCCAGTTGATACAACTATAAAATATCTTCAACAGATAATACCGTATTTCTTTGTACCACTAATGTTTGCCTATTTTTCTTCTAAATGTCCTTCCTCAGACCCTACTCTTTCACAGACACTATATCTGGTATTTACATCCACTTACTGTGTTTCTATATCCTTTAGTCAATCAGTTTCAGTCATACAGTGTGGACACTTGGTATATATTAAGTGGGGACATACAATATCTCTCCTTCATAGCCTGACTTGCCTCACTCAGCAGTAAATCTTCCATATTTTTCCACTTTCTGTCAAAAGCCAGAATTTTTTTTTTTTATGGCTGAATAGTATTCCATAGATTATATGTGCCACAGTTTTTCTATCCATTCATCTGTTCATGGGCATTTGGGTTGGTTCCATGACTTAGCAATTGTGAATAGTGCCACAATAAACATCGATGTGCAAGCACTTTTTCTTTTTAAGAATTCTTCTGTCCTTTGGGTAGATACCAAGGAGTGGGATTGCTGGATCATATAGTAGTTCTATTTGTCGATATATATATATATATATTTTTGGAGAGGTTTTTGCTATAGGACACGTGTGCTCACCAGAAAGACAGAGATAGACAGAGAGATAGAAAGCGAGAAATCACCCCCCAGGGGGATGGCCACGCCACAATCCCTTCTCCTCCATTCTCCTCTCGGGATCTTGGGCATGCACGCACATGCACCTGGTGTGAGTTTAAGCCACCGGGTCTGGGACTCGAACCGTGGTTGACTATGTGGGAGTCCAGCGACATAGCCATTACGCTAGCTGCTGGTCCCCTATTTGTAGATTTTTGAGGAATCTCCAAATTGTTCTCCACAGTGGCTGGACCAATTTACATTCCCACCAGGAGTGTTAAAGAGAGTTCCCCTTTCACCACACCCTGCCAGCACTTATCATTTTTTGTTTTTTTTTTAATCTTTGTTATTCTGACTGGGGTTAGGTGGTATCTCATTGTTGTTTTGATCTGCATTTCCCTTACAATGAGGGATGTTGAGCATTTTTTCATATGCCTTTTGGCTAGTCGTATGTCATCTTTACAGAGTAGTTTTTTCAACTCATTCTCCTATCTTTTAATAGGGTTGAAACATTAATTAAGATTGCTAAAGCATTTGATAACAACAACACGTTTTTATAAGTATATATTGTATATGTATTTATATATATATATAGTTTAATATATATTGTGTATATTAGATATTGTATGCCTTCAGAATTTTATAATCAGTCCTTTTTAATTTGTGTCTGCATAAAGAGCAATGAATTTATGAAAGGGTTCTAATGATATTTTAACATCCCTATAAATTTCCATTTGGTTAATTTTGTAGTCAATAACCTTCTGATTTTATAAGATTCCCTCTTAATTTCTCTTTTTATCAGATCAAATATTAGTACTATAACTAGTTTGTGGTAAATATCTTAAATGATATCATGTCCTACAAAGTAGCTTAAAGCAACTTGTTCTAGTACACATGTTTCTTGATAATTAAATATAGGTAGAAGTATTCTAAGACATCATCTTCTCATTGAAGTTAGATTCTGGACAAAACATATAAGAAAATAGGGTTATAAAAGTTTGGCTGAGAGTTTTCCCTTATATCATGCATGTATGAATCGTTTCTCTATTAATTTTTAGAATATTTATGGGCTCCTTGGTCTCTTAAATTCAGTTAATTTTCATTTTCTATACTCTACCCTATTTAAGAGACTTTTTCCCTTTTAATCATACTTTCCAAAATTTGGAAGAAAATATTGATTTTTGGAAGCCTATCTTTATACATTCTTTCATAGCCATCTTATGTTCATTTTATATCCTAACATTTACCCAGGAAATTAGGTTTGGCAAGCAAAGCATAAATATTTTTACTGATGTAGCATTGACATCAATGAAAACATCACTGAAAGATTAAAAGTAATGAGTGGCTTGCGAGAAACTGGGGAGTTGTAACAAAACTTATTTTCTCAAATATATAGCTTAGTCTTATCGATTTATTTCTAGGCAAAGTTTTTATTCTAACATAAATTAAGAACTGATAAATATAGTAATAGAAAATTCAGATAAATCCATTTTAAAAACTGCAAAGCTAGCTGGAAATTTTCTTTTATACTTTTCTCCGACTATTCTTTTGACTTTTTTTGTTTTGATTTACAAAACAAATATGAAGTAGTAAGCTCAAGAACAGAATTAAACATATTAAATATATAGCAAGCCCACATTCAGTTCAATGACTATAAGCATTAAAATCACTATAGAGAGTACAGGAAGTTGGCAATTCCAGTGCCCTCACTTTATAGATATTGCGTATATTAGATATTTTATGCCTTCAGAATTTTATAATCAGTCCTTTTTAATTTGTGTCTGCATAAAGAGCAATGGATTTATTAAATAGTTCTAACGGTCTTTTAACACTGTTAAATTTGGTTAATTTTGTAGTCAATAACCTGATTTTATAGGATTCCCTCTTAATTTCTCTTTTCATCAAATCAAATATTAGCACTATAACTAGTTTGTGGTAAATATCTTAAATGATACCATGTCCTACAAAGTAGCTTAAAGTAACTTGTTCTAGTACACATGTTTCTTGATAATTAAATATAGGTAGAAGTATTCTAAGACATCATATTCATTTAACCAAATAGCTCATTTTTATGATGTTATTGGTCATTTCAAACAAGAATTTCTAGGTTCTGGACAGATAAAACAATGAAAACTATGCTAACTTTCCTTTTTTTTTTCTTTTATTTTCTTTCTTTCTTTCTTTCTTTCTTTCTTTCTATTATCATTATAATCTTCTTCATATTACATTGGATTACATATAACATTACAGTGTATTACATTGCTTTTTCAAAAGTGAATGCCATGCATGTCAGTCAATACAGAGACATTAATCTCCCTGCTTCAACATTCAATATCTTTTCTATGATTTTCCCAATTATTGTAATTATTATTCTAATTATTTTTTAAAACAGTCAATCACTATTTCTCATTTTGTTTGTAAAAAGACTTTACCCATCATGAAATACTTCTGAGACCAATCCAGTTGAGAATACTATACATGTCATCACCAACAGGTAATAAGCCATATCTGTTTCTCACTAACGTCCTGCCTCTCTATTGTTCTCTTGCTATCTTTCTCTATCCTCTTCTCTTCACCTCCCCCATTCCACACTGTCCTATTCTCGTTAAGTACCTTCACTGCTTTTATGTCCTCCAATTATGCTAACTTTCTTAAAAACCAGAAATCTAGTACAAAGCAAATTATTCCAAATTTTATTCAACTATTTTGCTAATCTATTAGGAAAATAATACTTCACAAATTCACATTTTAATAATCACTAACATTGAAAAAAATAATAATCACACATTTGTGATATTTTAGTTCTTTACAACATACTTTAGCATTGGAGAAACTGTACCCACTAGTGTTTCTTAACATCATTTCTCAGTAGAGAACATTCTCAGTTGTTTGAAAGTCCAAGGAGGGACATCATTTTGTTTCATTCAAGTATTTCCAAGCGAGAGTAACTTCAGTCATCTCAGAATGAAACCAATGTTCTATAGATATACATTCTCTAGAGAAATTTGGCATTTTATCAGTAGTTTGATAATTTGTTCATTGTTTGTCGAAAAGGTGTTAAATTCAGACACTGTTTCCAAATGTTGTACTTTAACCAATTCTTTTTCATTTACAACTCATTTAAACTAAATATCAACTATCCAGCTGGAAGTATTCACATAGTACTTGTCAAGCCTAGAGCAAAATTTTGAAAGTTGAGACTTCTTTTCCTCCAGAAGCACAGAAAGAACTTACAAATATTCTATATATCACATTGGGCACAGATCTACCTGCGAGGTTTCAGCTGAAACATGTTTGGCTAATTTAAATCCAGCTCTTCCTTTATTCATCATTTTTCACTCTTTTTCCATCTTTTTTGCTTCTTTCTACCACAGTTGGATACTTACAGTCCATGCTGTTTACTAGACTACAAACCTCAGGCATTCCAAAAGCCTTGATTTATTAATCTGTATCTGACTTGCCCTAAGAACAGCTCAAATACCCACTAACAAATGCTAACATTGTTTGCTACAGAATTTGTCCATTTTCTACAGGAAGTTCATCTATTCCCTTTATTTTTCTTATTTCCCAGATTCAAGTACTCTGTTTTACTTTTTCTTTTCTTTTTTTCTTTTTTAGACAGAGATTTTTGCTAGTGGATAGACAGAGACAAAAAGTGAGAAATCACTCTCGGGATGGCCATGCCACAATCCTTTTTCCTCCATTCTCTCGGGATTTGGGGCACACACGTACACAAACCCAGCATGAGTTTCAAGCCTCTGTGTTTGGGACCCAAACCACTGTCGGCCACGTGGGAGTCCAGCGCATTAACAACTATGTTGTGTGTTGACCCTAAGTATCCAGTTTTTATGTATGTCCATGTTCTACCTTCATCATCTATGGTCTTTGGAAATCACTCTAACAATGATCTTCCCTATTCAGAGGGGAAAATGATTTATAACTTCTATATTAGACCAAGAAGACAGAGAGAGAGCAGATAGATATATCTTTAGAAGCTCAGAGTTGATTAAAAATTCAAACCCTCTTAATGTCTATGCACTATATCAGGTTAACAGAAACAAAACCAGAATACACTGTCCGCAACCTAATCCTATCAATGACAAACAAGTGAATATACTACTATTCTCTAAAGATCTAGATTTAGCCCTTGAGCGTGGGCTTCTTTAACACGTTTCCACAATTCTAAGTGTCACGCCAGATCAGAAGTGACATGTTAGCACCAGCAGCAGCTGTTGAAGTGTTCTCTCTGCACTTTCAGGAGCCATTGCTTTCCTCTGCCTTTTTCAGCTCTCACTCTAATTCCAGCACAGACTTTCTTTTCCGCACATTTCACAGTACTTTGCCATTACTGCCTCCCGTGCTCTTTGCCTTAATGTCTCCTCTGGGTGTTCTTGTCCGACAAAAATCTAGAAATTCCAGCAGCAAAGTGGACACTTGGGCATTAAACGGCCAAACAGAGTTAGTGAAATGCAAGATTTCTGGTCCCAGCTGCTGTCTCTGAAGATGTGGAATATCTCATCTTTCAACCAAAGGTTTGTTTTTCTATCTGGTTATAGACCTTTTCATCAGAACACAGAAGTTACATTTCTCCTGTGAGGTACTCAGAAGTCATAGTCATATATATCCACGACAGGCCAAACCCCAGTGAGTGTATGTTCTTCCAAACTATCCAAAACTACTTCTGACATCAAATCTAACCTTCAGGGAAGAAGAGCCTACCCCATAACATTTCTATTTCTAACACAATTTTATGCTCAGCTTTATTTTTTTAAGTCACTTTCTAATATCAGATTAAAAACCAAATGCACAGTTTTTAAAGATCCTATTTCTGTATCATCTCATAACACTAAAAGAAATTTTGAAGAATCCCTTGTTTTAGATCCCATACATTATTCTCCCAGTAGTTAAATAACACATTAAATAGCAACAAAAAATCATTCCATGCAAAACTGCATAGACCCTAAGGCAGGCTACGTCCCTATTAGCATTCACTTTTACATCCTTATCTGTCCCTGCCTATACCTAAATTGTAATTTCAAGTTTCTACTAAAATTGTTTTTAAGGTTTTTTTTTTTAATTTTAATCATGGTGACATATGTGAGTGCAAGTGAAAGAGCGAGAGAGAGAGAGAGAGACCCTCAGTAGGTCTGGTCATGCCACAGTTCTCTTTCTGCACCCATCAGTATCTTGGGTGTGCGTTTGTCCCAGAACATTTCAGGTGGATTAGGATGGGTATCCAAGCCTGCAGTCAGCCATGTGGCTTCCACCTCTATAGTACAGTATGCTAGCAACAGTGCCATAGAGGTTGGGCATTTAAAGTTGATTTTATTTTCCTTATTTATGCATTGCTAAAGCTAATAACAGTTGAACAATCTTGCCTTGGATATACATTTTTTTCTCATTTTCTGAGCCCCTATAACCTGTCATCATGCATTCTTAATTTCCAAACTGCTTAGATGAACTTGCAGTATTCATAACTGGCAATGAATACTGCTGTAGATGGCTTAGAATTAGTCAACTACTAAGTACTGATGCTAAGTACTTTTTAAATTCTTACTCGTAGACTTACCCATATCTGCCTTGTTATTTAACAATGCAAGAGAAGACTTAGTAAAGTAGATGGCTCATTGGGAAGACAAAAGTAAACTCATACAAGTGAAGCATCTAGTACTCTTCCCTGTGCATGTACAAACACATCTGAATGAATTAAATGCACTTGCATATTTAAACTACAAATAATTCTTACAAATTGTTCTCTGAATTTAAAGCAATAATCCATATACATCCTAAATTTTCAAAGTTTGTTCTCAATGGCTGCAACCTGGCTGTAAAGTCTAAGAATGTTTTATTTAGTCATTTTAAAAGCATAGATGATAAAAGAGCTTTAATGTATATATTAGAAGAAACATAATACATATATTTTTATCACATTTTCATGATCCACCTGCCTCCCAGTAGGAACCACAGCAGATACCATCACCACTGGCTCTTTTGTAGACAGGGTCTTGCTCTGTTGCCCACACTAGCCTTGGACTCCCAATGCTCCTGCCTTGACCTTTCAGGTTGCTGGGATTACGGGATCATACCACCATATACAGCCTGTAGGCAGTCCCCATATGTGAGCCTTCCATGTTGTACCAACCGGCAGAACACAGTGTCTTAACAGTGTTCGTCACCATTGCTGGGTCTGAAACATTTAATCTGTTTTATTATTTGCTCTCGTCTCTGTTTTGCCACGTGAGGACACAACATTCTTCTTTCCAGAGGATACAGCAACAATGCACTATCTTAAAGCTTTGTTAGTGCCTTGGTCTTACACTTCTCAGCCTCCAGAAATTGAGAGAATACATTTCTGATCTACATAAATTACCCACCCACCAATTTTGCCTCTACGTGGGAGAGCCAGTAAGGTGACTGCATCAGGAGATGGGCAGATGATCCAATCAAAGTCCTTGTCTTTTTAAAATTTAAACCACACAGAGAAATTGCATTCTTCGCTAGGGATGAAACTATGAGATGTGAACTCTCAGCAGTGGTGCCACTTGTGTCAACAAAGCTAGGCTGAGAACATAAAAGCAACATGTGATGAAAAGCAAAAGCCATTCTGGGTGTTTTTAAGATGATGGTTCAATCGTTCCTGAAGGCTAACTGTACCCTTAGGATCTCCATGGATACGTGATAAATTCATTAAAACAAAAACAAAAACAAAAACACATTTCAACAAAACTTATCTAAAGTTTTTACTTACTCTTTCTTCTCAACTTTATGTCCTACAATGGCCTGCTTATTGCTGTAATAAATTACTATAAACTTGGTGGCTTCAATAATAAATATTAATTCTACGACAATCCTGTAAGTTGCTAATCTGACACAGATCTCACTATCAAGGTGTTGTCACCTGTACTTTTTTTTCTGGAGGTTATAAGAGGGAGTCTGTTTCTTGTCTTTTCCAGCTTCTAGAGGACAGTTGCATTTCTTGGTTCTTGGCTCCCTTCCTCCATCTTCAAAAACAGTGGCATTGTGTTTCTGGCCATCCTTCAGTGGCCACATTTTCCTTAGCCCTGAGCTCAACTGGAAAATATTCTTTGAAGGACTCTTGTGATTAAATTGGACCTACCTGAATAATCCAGGGAAATTTCATTTTAAGGTTTTCCACTTTAAGCACATACACAAAGTCTTTTTTTGCCATGTAACGTGACATACTCACTGAGAACATGCTTCTGAGCATTTGTACATAGACATCTTTGGTGGGGCAGGAAGCATCATTCTGTCTACCGTTAAAAATGAGGAAAGCATTGGACGTCTCATATCATTCAACTCAGTAACAAAAGTATCTTAAATAGGAGAAGCCAAAGACAACCTGTACATTAATAGCAACCTGTTAACATTATTTGGGAAATATTGAATTATTCTAAATGACTTCTTCAAGATGGTTTTCCTGCAAAGGAGATTTCTACTGATTTTATGTAGTCCTGAGGATGCATTTGGAGATCCTTACTGGATTTCTCCAGCATACAATCAGAATGCAATGTTTGAGATGTAGAATTAAAAGTATTTCCATATCCATATACTTAAAGCCTAAGGCTGCTATCATTCCCGAGAACAGAGTAAACACAACATCTCTCTTTGTTTTACTAATTGCTTTGTTTCCCTAAGCTGCAGCACAACATCTGCCAGGCCAGAATGCACTCCTTGCACACATCACAGAACCACTGCTGGATAAACAACCTACATGTGGTGGTGGAAGGGCAGGCGCTTTCCAGGCAGCCAGCAGGCAGTTTTCATGAGGCAAAGACCTCAAGTAGACACCATGCTGAACCACTCGCCTCCAGATCTTCAGAGGGCTTATGGAGTTGTTGATTCTATAATGATCTCATACTGCCTGCAATTTTATTGATTTTGTTTTTCAATAGGACTGTTAAAGATTACAGTTCTAAGATAGGCAGAATGTGGGCAGATGCTCACATTCTCACACACAGTTCTGCCAAGATATTTTTACATCTTTCTGCACATAAAACAAAATGAAGACATGTGTTATAGATGCATGTTACCAGTAAGCCCTCAGAAGACGGGAGTTTATCGTATGCTCATTTCCTGGATGAATAATTAAAATAATTCTACCTAGAACAAATGAATTGCACTTCCAAAATAAAAGTGATGTGCTTCTGAGGTACCTTATAATACATTCTTAATTACCAAAACGCAATTTGGGTCATCATATCCAAATGTCATCTCTGCTATTTCTAGCTCAATAAAACTTCATGCCACATCTACTGGTTAAGCATCAAAATACAAAATGCTGCAACAGCTTATGCTCTGTTGATGTTCATTCATCTACCATGTATCGAAAAGGCTCATTTCAAATATGGCACGAAAGAAAGAAAAGTAAGCAAAAAACAAACTCAGAAAAGACTTGAAATAAATTGCCTTAAGAAAAACATTCTGGAGGGAAAAATGACAAAACCACAGCCTTACCTTGGGAGACTTAGGCAGATCCACTGTTCTCTCTTCTGGTAAGGTTAGCAGGGTTAACTTTGTTTCCTCCACTATGGGATGTTTGGGAGGGCGAGGCGGAGGGTGCAGGAGAGAGCTCTCATATCTCCGCATCATGTAATATTGCTCTTCAGTGATCTCTTCAACCAGAGTCCTGACTGACAATGATCCTGTTTCCCCAGACAAATTACTCACTAACTGAACCGTCATACTCAAGCGGCCAACAGGAATTTCCCAGCACTCCTTGGGATTGGCAAAATCACTTATGAGTAGATAAGAGTCGGTGATATCTTCTTCCAACTGCAGTCCTGGTATGGCAGCCAAAATGTCCTCTTCTATGGAAAGATCTCTTACAGATACTTTCACATTGAAGGGCAAGCGGAACTGTTGACAGAGTTCTGATATCTGGTACTGTTTCTTATCATGAATCACCTCAACAAAGCCTCCTTCCATGTACAAAGGGAGCAGCGTGGCCTTGTAGGACTTTTTGAGGATCTTTTCACAAGCCAGAACATTCAACACTTTTTTTATTCCCTCACAGAGGACTTCTGTGGTCTCAGAATGATGCACTAGAAACTGATCCCCGACAGATACAGATGACAACTCCTCATGAGGGGGACAAAAGGCTTTGGTGGCCACCACGTGGAGAGGTTCCTTTTCACTGGTAGCTATCTCTAGGTCATAGGCAGTTGGGAACTCTCGTGGCCGCCTCTTGAATTTGCCTTTATAGCTAGTGGGGATTAAGAAGTGTCTTTTTGGAAAATTACTTCTAATTTCTGAAGCTAAGATCCTCGATGCCTGGTACTTTTTGTGGATCACAATGGTTTTCCCAGGTTGTAAAATGCTTCTGGGCAGCTGATTACCTTGAGGTGCTTCTATGATTTCAGCCACTATGGGGAACTCTTTGTTGGTCATTTCAAAGAGATCTTCTGTAGACAACAGCTGAAGAAACCAGTTAGCATCGTAAGAGTCAGTAATGTCTTTAACTTCGACATCTAAACTGGGGAGGATGCGAACTATATCCTTTCGGACTGGGGGAAAAAAAAAGAAAAAGGACAATTACATTTTATGCAGCAATATGTATCAAGACATTTGCTGTCAGACTTTCTCCTAGTAGCATGGCTAATTTTATTTACAAAAAAAAAAAAGAAAAGAACTGAGATGATGACGAATATAAAATTTCTTACAAGTAAACGCCTTTCTTTTTTTTTTTTTCCAAATTCTAAGATAAAAAAGTGTATATAGGGACCAGCAGATGGCATAATGGCTATCTCGCTGGACTCTAATGTAGTTGACTGTGGTTCGAGTCCTGGACCCAGTGGTGTAAACTCTCGCTGTGCACATGTGTGTGTGCGTGCCCAAGATCCTGAGAGGAGAATAGAGGAGAAGGGATTGCAGCGTGGCCATCCCCCCGGGGGAGTGATTTCTCACTTTCTATCTCTCTGTCTCTCTTTGTCTTTCTGGCGAGCACACGTACTCTATGGCAAAAACCTCTCCAAAAAAGAAAAGAAAAAGAAAACAAAAGTGTATATAAAACCAACACCCAAAAGCCTATGGTCAGGATAGGAAATAGATGTTCACCAGTTTCTTTGAGCTCTATGAATCTCATCAAAATAACACCCTCCTCACTCTACCTAAGAATGACCACTCTTTCAACACTTGCATTAATTGTTCCTGTGTTTATATGCATAGTTTATAAAACATATGAATATAGATATGTGTGTAAACATATGTAAATGTTTTTAGGTGGTGGTTTATAATATTACTATATCATTTTAAGTCATATTCCAAACTATTGAATTGTGAGAAAACTCATAATGTATTTTTTTTCTATGCAAATATACATCATGGCTTTACCGACAACCCAATACATGTAAAATTAACATAGAAGAAACTTTGGGTGCTTCAAACAAGGCCTTTCATGTACAAGACTCAACATGTACAGTCTTGATACAAAATTCTCTCATATGGGATACAATAGCATTGCAAAAATGTGAGCTATAATATAATGCGTTTAAGATTGATATATGGAAATGGATACCAAGATACACTGTTTTTCCAACGTCAAAGTGAATTTTATTCCTCCACTGGTGCTATATCATACCTGGAAAGAAAAAAGAGAGGCACAGGGCAGATCACAGTCAGAGGAGGCATTCAGGAGCCCTGGGACACGGTAGGATGCTTGCTAATGTATGTTTTGCCTAACGTGTCACTGGGGACTAATGAGTATCCACACTGTATTCCAGTGCCCACTGTCCCAGGTGCTTTCTTTCTCTTCTTTTCTTTCTTTCTTTCTTTCTTTCTTTCTTTCTTTCTTTCTTTCTTTCTTTCTTTCTTTCTTTCTTTTTTTTTTTCTTTTTTGGTTTTTGAGAGAGAGAATTTTACTATGAGGTGCATGGCTTGCCAGAGAGACAGAGAGAGACAGAGAGACAGAAAGTGAGACATCTCCCCAGGGGAGATGGACACACCACAATCCCTTTTCATGCTCCTCCCCCAGGTGTCTTTCTTAAGGCTACGGAGACACTTAAAATACTGTCCAGAAATTATTTATTTGTTCTCCACATAGTACTCAAAATAGTACAAGTCTAAAAGGTCTACAATTTAAAATAAAGTTATCTGTTAATATTAAAAGGATTTTATAATAGGTTATATGTACATGTCAATTTCCTAGCACAAGTTTTATATCATTTACATGATCCAGCATTTTTTCACAATATCTCTAGCCATAGTATGTCAATATTCTTTCTTCCTTCCATTCTTTTGAAAATGAACAATTCGGAAATCTTAGAAGACAGAATTTCCTTTTACAGAACATTACCCATGTTACTACTTTCTGTATTATTAACTACTTATGCAGCATCTGAAAACTCTACTCTATAATTTGTGTCACATTACTTATTCTGTATAAGAGTTTATGAAGACACAGCATGAGAAAGTATTTCATTTTCTTGAAAATAAAAAAAAATTAAAAATGGTTATAAAGGTCTGCAAAAATTATAGTGACCTTTAGATTATTTTTAGAATTATTTATTTTATTTTATTTTATTTATTATTTTTTAAATTTGACCAGAAAATGACAGCGAGAGAGGAAAAATGAGAAAGCAAGCTGCCAGGTCTGGGACTCAAACCATGGTCAGCCATGTGGAAGTCCAGTGCCATAACCAACACACCATCTGTTGACTCCCTGATTTTTGTTTTTTTTAGGAAAAAAACTGATTAAGGTAAGATGTGTTCTTTCAGTCCTTTTATTATTATTATTATTATATTATTATTATTTTAGAAAGTTTGGCATACTCTAGCTTTTGAGATGGTTGGACCAAGCTTCCTTTAACTCCAAGATAATTTTAGAAACTAAAATCACTTTATATGGATCAAAATATACTGGCTTTAAGAATTCTAGAGCTAGCTCTGGATGAGTATTTTGGCTCACTACTTTCCTTAAGTCTAAGGAATAGTTACAGCTTGGTTAAACAGATGCCAACAAAAACTTTCAGAGAGCTCTGAATTAATTCATCAGAACATTGGGGCCCTAATGCAATCTAAATCACAACTTGAATCTACCTGAATCTGCCCAGTCTCATGCTTTCAGTTACACCAAACATTGAACACAGCCTCATGTCCAGCCAGACTAAATGTAAAAGTCACACTAAAGGATTATTTATATTGATATATTTTATCTGACTCATAATGATAACTTTCAACAAAAAATTATAAAGTATTTTGAAAGAAAGAGAAAGTGAGAAAGAAAGCCACCAGGTCTGGGTCTGGTGAAAAAAATGTATCAAATCAGATTCTAATATGGCAGAAATTTTAGAATTAATAGACTGACCTAGAATTTAAAATATGATTGATATGGTGAATGTTCTGTTTGACAAAGTGGACAACATGGAAAAAATGGGTAATAAAGTAAAGGGAAGAAAACATCAAAAGGGAATGAGAGAATGTAAAAACACAGGAACAGAAGTGAAGAATGACTTTCATGAACTTATCAATAGACCAGACACCACCAAAAACAGAATCAATAAATGTGAAAATATGTCAATAGAAAGTTCCCAAACTAAAAACCAAAAGGAATGAAAACACTGGAGCAAATATCCAAAATTAGCCACAATCATAAAAGACAGAATATATACATTATAAGAATTCTCAGAAAGAGAATAAAGGGGGGAAGAAACCGAAGAAATTATTTGAGGTGACAATGACTGAGAACTTTTCAAAATTAATAAAACTCAGAAAGCACTACAGAATAAAAATAAAAATAAAAAACTTTATACTTAGAAATACCTAACTACAGAAAATCAAAGACAAAGAGAAAAATCTGAAGCCAGGGTGGAAATACCTTACTTAGAGAGAAATGAGGATAAGTTTTACAATGAACTTCAAAATCATGCAAGTAGGAAAGAGGTGCAGTGACATATTGAAATTGCTGTAAAAGAAAACACTGACCTAGACTTTGTATCCAGTGAAATTATCTATCAAAAATGAGAAATAAAGTCTCTCAGATTTAAAAAAATGGGGAAATTTGTCACCAGCAGACTTACCTTGCAAGAAATGAAAAAAGAATTCTTCAGAGAAAAAGAAAATTGTCTAGGTCAAAAATTCATATGTATGCTAAGAAAGAGAAAGAATAAATGAAAAAGAAATACAATATTTTATTTTTTTCTTATTTATAATTAATCTAACAGTAAAGAATTCATTGAAAATAATAATAGCAGCAATATATCGGGTTATAGGTCACAAACAAGTGAAATGAATGACAATAGTATTATAAGAAAGTGAAAGAGATATTGGAAATACTCTGTTACGAGCTACTTGCACTGTCCATGAAGTTACTTGTATTGTTTGACAGCATACTTGGATTAGTTGTAAATGCATGAACATTCAAAGGCAACAACTCAAATATGTTTTGGTTTTTGTTTATAGCATAATTTATCTGTTAAAAGAGGAAAAAAAAAATGGAATAATGGAATCACAAAGAAGCCTCAATTAAAATCACAGTAGAAATGGGGGCCAGAAGGTGGCATGGTAGTTAAAGCACTGGACTTCCACATACAAGATCATGCCCAGTTCAAGTCCAGGACCTGGTATCTTGAAACTCATGCCAGGTGCATGTTTGTGCATGCCCAAAATCCCAAGAGAAGAATGAATGAAAAGGGATTGCAGCCATCGCTTCATTTTCTCTCTGTTTGTCTCTCTCTCTCTCTGGCAAGTGCACACACCTGATGGCTAACAAACAAACAGCACTACAGTCAAAAAAACAAAGAATGTAAAAAAATAGTATATCTAGTTTGGGGATAGAGATAAAGACAGACACTACAAAATAAATCTGACTTAAAGACAATGTAAGACTTTAAGGATAGAAAGAAATTACACTCTAAGATAGAAGAAGAGAAAGAATGTATCAGATGACAACACTATGATCAAAGACAAAGACAAGGGAAATTTGATGTCATCATTGATTATCAAGTACTCTAGCCTCCCAAGATTTTAAATTAGAGCATAGGGACTGGACAGAAAGTCCATGAATAAGCAAGTAAGTAAGACTGTGAATACAAGTTAGGCTTATGAATGGCAGACCGAGGAACATATGAGCTACATTAGGAGGAAATAAAAAATATGTGAGATTAAGAAATCCAAATTAAAGTTAGGAATTTGGCAGAGTGATAGCTTCATAAGAAAGAAGGTTGAAGTTAGAATTTCTATCTTCCTCAACTAACTGCCCTAAGCCATGGATATCCAATTCACTGGCAATTCAATCTGCCTATTTTTTTCCAGCCTCATTTTTAACATCTTTCTCTCGTGTCTCTTAATACATGAAAATAAAACTGTTTTCTATGTTATCTCTATTTTTGCCTATGCTTTAAGTATTCCATAGTCAATAGTTAAAATAAAAACTTATATTAACTTGAAGTTACCTTGAACTTGAAAAACGACATACTCAAGTTTTTTAACTGGAATAGGTTTAACTAATTTTCATGACAGAGTTATTTTATCTAAAGCTCTTTCTTAAAGAAAGATAAGAAAATCAATATTGTACTCTTTTCTTATAAAAAAGTAAGATCTCTTATAAAAGTATTTTAAAACACAGGAGAAGAAAAAAAGCATATAATCTCTGATGATTTTTTTGTTGTAGATTACCACTGCTTATATTTTGGCATGTAAGCATTTATACACACAGTGACACATGTGCATGTGTTATAAATTCTTTAAGAAACAATTGCTATTTTTACCATAACAAGCACTTGTTACTTTGTAATAATAAGCAAAATAACAAAATTGTTATTTTACTATTGAAAAATGTAATCCCCTCTTCCTCCAAAAAAGGCAACAGAGTGTAAGTTAAATTAGAAAATGTCATTTTCCAGAAAAGTTCTTTTTGACTTCAAAATGATAGAGAGATAAGCGGGCAACAGCTCAAGACTAAGAAACATCTCTGGAGGTATTTACAAAGCTTCCAGTTTCAAACTAAAGCAAACCAAAGTAAAAAACAATAGACACTCTTAGACCTTAGTTTAGACTGGCCAGATTTTCTTTTTTGGTGAACATGAATTATTCTGAATCTGTTTTCTGGTTATCCAAAGGGAGCTGTTATGAAAAACGATTTACATTGCATTTTCTCTAAAAAGGTGACATTGGTTTCCTCTGTATGCTGCTGAGTCATTTCACTAAACTTTGTCTTTCTGCCTATTCTTTCAGGGAAAGTCCCTTCACAGTTAGGTGAGTGCTAATCATTAATGCGGTGCTTTTCTGCATTTTTTTCCACTGTTCCACTTTAGTTAACTAAGTTTGAATTTGCTGGATTTTGCTAAAAATTATTCATAAGGAGAAAATAAAGCTTTGTTGGTGTTAGGCAACACGTATTTCTTTTGACAATTAATATACAATTATAGAATATTTTCAAATTGAACTTTGCATATGAGGACCCATACATTGCAATCGTACCTAAATTAGTATTTTCAGAGAAGAAATTATAGGTGTATGTGTATACTCTCTCTCTCTAAATTAGTATACGGTTGAAAATCTGCCGAGACAGTCTTTTTTCTGTTTTTGTTTTATTTTTTTATAGGGGGCGTGTGCTTATGAGAGACAGAGAGAGAGAGAGAAAGTAAGAAATCACCCCTCAGGGAGGATAGACACACTGTAGTCTCTTCTCCTTCATTCTCCTCTCAGGATTTTTGGCAGGCATGCACACACACTTGGCATGATTTTCAAGCCGCTGGTACAGCACTTGAACCACCCAGCCATCCATGTGGAATGCAGTGCCTTAACCTCCTCACCACTGCTGGATCCATGCCAAGACAGTTGTATTCAAGTCTTGAAGGCAAGATGATTGCTTCTCTATATTTTTCAAAATAAGTTTTGTGAATTTTAGCTCAGCAGTTTCTCCCAACTTCTAGTTCTTCCTGCACTATTATTTAATAATAATAATGATTCATGCATTTGTTAGACAATTTTACTTATGTTAGGTATCATTGTCATTTATTTTCCAAGACTATGTATGTATGTATATATATATTACTTTAAACAGTTTCACTTCCTTGACTCAATTATTTAGTTAATTACTGCATTACATTACACAGTTTAGTTTACCTACGTTTTAGACTCATTAATAACTTCTGACCTTGAGCTTTCCTTCATTCTAGAATTTTAAATTAAATTTTGCTTTGGAGTTTATCCACTGGGTCTCAATTCTCTTTGTAGATATTCTGTAAATTAAATTTTTTTCCATTTTATTTCAGCTTAAGCTCTATGTGATTTTCCATTTTGTTAGATAGTTTCCTCTGCCCCTTCTGCTGTTCATGTTTCTAAACAGTGAAAGTACCTTTTGAATTGCTCTCTTAAAGTTAAAAAATAATAAATAAGGCTAGCCCATGGCCTGGTAGTTTAGGGTATTGGATCCCAAGAGACCAACCTTGTGGTTCAAGTCCTGGACCTGGCAGCTTAATAAACAGACCACGTACATGTGTGTGCATGCCCGCAATCCCAAAAGGAGAGAGAAATGAAGAAAGGATTTCTGTGTGACCATTTCCCATGGAAATGGTTTCTTGTTCTCTATCTTTCTCTCTCTCCCTCTCTTTCTCTCTCCCCTCTCTTTCTAGCAAGTGCACACACCCTCTGGCAAATTTTTAAAACAATCGCCAGGAAAACTAAGTTACTTAAAATGAATATACTTGCGCTTGAATGAGTTTATTTGTAAAATTATGCTGTCTTTCGCATCTCCATTTAGTTCATAAAAGCTCAAAAAATGAATAAACTTTTTATACACTATCAGGTGATACATTTCAACATGTTTTTCATTTAATGTTCATGATGGCTAATTTTATATATCAGGCTATAGAAGCCACTTATTTAATCAAACACTAATCTAGGGGCTCCTGTGAAGATATTTTGTAGATGTAGTTAACATGAGACTCTTCAAATCAGTTAAGGTTTTCTGAGTGCAAACTGAATTTTCAGAGAAGAAATTATAGGTGTATGTGTATACTCTCTATCTGGAAAACCATGACCAAAAACATTATAGCTGATATTATAGAAATAAATACACAGTCATGCAGTGTATCATGGTGTTTTGGTCAATAACACACCGCCCATACCACAGTGGTTACATAAGATTATAAAGGAGCTGAGAAATTCCTACTGCCTAGTAGTGACCCTGTAGTCATCAAAACATGGTAATGCAATGCATTATTCACGTGTTTGTGGTGATCCTGGTAAAAAAATAAACCTACTGCTCTGCCAGTTGTGTAGAAGCACACAAGAATAAGTAAATTTTAAAATGTCAGCAGAAGTACTAGCAGATAGTGTAATGGTTATGTTGCTGGACTCCCGTGTAGTCTATGGCAGTTTGAGTCCTGGATTCATAGCTTAAAACTCACGCTGGGTGCATATGCATGTATGCCCAAAATCTTGAGAGGAGAATGGAGGAGAAGAGATTGTGGAATGGCCATCCTCCTTGGGACAGTGATTTCTCACTTTCTGTCTCTATCTGTCTCTTTCTGGCCCTGTAGCCAAACTCTCTTTATAACAAACAAACAAACAAAACAAGTAGGAAAAAAAGTCTATTAGAATAAGGATATAAAGAAAGTATTTTTGTACAGCTGAATGATGTGTTTGTGTTTTAAACTAAATATTATCACAGAAGTAAAATAGCTTTAAAAATTTCAAAGTGGGCCAGCAAGAGCCATGAAAGTTAATATAGTGTCCACGACCAGGATGGGCTGTGTGGTTCAAGTCCTGGACCAGCAACTTGAGAATCATGCAGGACAGGTATGTGTGCATGCCCAAAATTCCAAGAGGAGACTGGAGGAAAAGGGATTGTGATGTGTCCATCCCTCCAGGGGGCAGAGAGGGTTCCTCACTTCCACTCTCTTTTATTTTCTCTCTGGCAGACACAAACGCCCTATAGCAAAGAAGAAAAAAATAGTAACAGTAAAAATAAATAAATAAAATTTAAAGTTACAGTCAGCTAAGGTTAATTTATGGAAGAAAGAAATGTTTTTCGTAAATTTAGTGCAGCCTAAGTGTGTTTATCAAGTCTACAGCAGTATACAGTAATGTCCCAGACCTTCCCATTCACTCGGCACTCACTGATCAGAGCAACTTCTGATCTTGTAAGTTCCGCTCATGGTAAGTGCACTAGAAAGGTTCAGCATTTTATCTTTTATATCATATTTGTACTGTACCTTGTCTACATTTAGATACACAAATACCATTGTATTATAATTGCCTACAATATTTTGTATGTTAAGATGCTATAGAGATTTGTAGCATGGACGCAACAGACAGTCCCTTCTAGGTTTGTGTAAATACACTCTGTAAAGTTAGCACAACGATGAAATCACCTAACCATATATTGCTACAAACACATTCTTATTATTCAGCTATGCACGGCTATATACAAAATAAAAATATGTAACTTCCTCTTCATGCTGTTTGATACTTCTGTTAGCAATAAGATTGCAGCCTAAAGGAAGACAATGAAATGGTAGCTGACTGGAGTATCCACTGCTTCTAAATACCATGTTTACAAAGTATTTTCCTGGACACTTTCAGAAAAATATCACTAATAAAAAGTGAATCAGTAATATAAATACAAATGATATCCACTTTGGTGCCAACAACTTAATATTCTTCCTAGCTATTGAACTCATAAGCATTGTCATAATGGTAAATCAAATCTGGTTTTAGTAAGTGAGAAAATTCTCTAGTTACCTAAATTGGAACTTTGTAATGTACAACATAAAATATATAGGCATAAATAATATTTTAGCTGTTTCACTCATTCATTCGTGTATTTGATTTACTGAATATTTATTGAACATTTACTCTAGCTCAATCACTGAGAAGTAAAACAAATACATAAGAAATTGACTCTGATATTTTTCTAAATTACTGGAAATTATGATTTGCTCAAAATAATAAATTTATGAATTATACATGTAACCATTAAACAGATTAGCAGTTAGTCCTTTGAGAGATTATAGTCAGTCAGGCAAAACTCTAGGGTAAGACTGATTTAAGTAGTGAGGCTTATGGGAAAAATAGATCACTTTCCAATGCTTTCTTCCTTCAAATTTACCACAAAAGCAAAAAAGAGAGAAAAAGGTTCAATGAATCCAAAGGACGTCTGTAATCCTTAATCTAACTGAAGACAGAAATTAGATGGAAGAATGGTAAATGACTTGGAGAAAAAAGAAAAGCCAAGCCTGTGTGTCTAAGGGGCAGAATTCAATAGTCAGCTTTCTTATCCCAGGACACCGCTTAAAAGGCTTAGGAATGGGAATCAGGAGGCCCCTCTAAGAGTGGAAGGAAAGCCAGAGGCATTAAACATAAGGATGTATGAAGAATGGTTGAACACAGGTCTCCACTTTAACGTAAGGAAGGTAGGCCTTCTGGCTCTATCCCACAAACAATAGCGTACAGAGGACCTGTGAATCTGGACAACTAGGCAAAGGTGAGCAGGAGAGAAGCATGGGGTTGAAGCCAAGGGGTTAAGTTATAATCTTTAGGGGGAATGATGAGATCAACATCCTCTTCACTCATCTCCAGTAGGTTCATAACACCCCACCCCCAAGGTTTAAGAAGACTCTTTTCAGGTAAAACTGAATAAGTTCCTGAAGGAAATAAACAAACAAACAAGCAAACAAAAAAAGTACCAAACCTGTATTTGTAAAGTGTATCATTAAAAAAGCTGGCATTAGGATCAGCAGTTAGCGTACTAGCTATGTCACTGAACTCCCATGTAGCCGACCACGGTTCGAGTCCTGGACCCAGTGGCTTAAACTCATGCTGGGCGTGTGTGTGTGCATGCTCAAGATCCCGAGAGGAGAATGAAGGAGAAGGGATTGCGGCGTGGCCATCCCCCCGTGGGGTGATTTCTCGCTGTCTCTCTGTCTCTCTCTGTCTGTCTGGCGAGCGCATGCGCCCTATAGCGAAAACCTCTTAAAAAACAAAAAAGAGCTGGCATTATGAAGTTTAAAATTCATAAACACTGTGTTTGTACTTACTTGTAAGTAAGTACTTTTTTTAGTTGTAAGTAAAAAGTAAATAAATAAATAAATAAATAAGTGTGGACCAGGCCATGCAGCATTAATACAACTGGACCCACATGGAAAGGTCCTGGGTTTGCATCCTGAGATCTCCCTGAGCACCCTGGGTACCCTCATGCATGTGTCTGAGATCCAGGCTGCTGAGGCTTGAGGTGGATCGGGACACGAACACCCTGTTGGGGGTGCTTACCCCTCTCTATCTCTTTCTCTTAAAATAAATATATAAAATGTTAAAAGTATCTCACATGTAAGTATAAAAAAATGGCAAATAATAACCAAGTATTTGATGAAAATATTTAACAAGCATTCTTTTGTTAGATCCAAACTTAAAAATGGGGGTCGGGAGCAAAGGAAAGCCAAGGAAGGACTTAAAATGCAGGGAATAATAGAAAACTGAAGGAAGTACAAATATTCCAGAGAGATGAAATATTACATCCTTAAGACAAGAATAGGGTAAAAAAAAACTTAAATGATGTAAGAAATAACTCTTGGAAATTAAAACTATGATAGCTAAAATTAAAAATTCATTAAAACAGTTGGAAATGTAGTTTAAAAATTTCCCCTGAAGCTAAACCAAAGACAAGAAGACATAAAATAGAAAAGAATCCTAGAATATCAGTATGGGAGCTTCAATATGAGATTAGACATTAAGGAACAAAAGAGAACATATAATTGAGAGGATATTATTGAAGAAATTATATGAGAAAGAAGAAACTGTGTTTCCATGTTGAAAACTGCCATCAGAATGGAAGAACAGGCCCAGAACAAAGCATTTACGGTGAAATTTCAGAATATCATAGGTAATCTCTCAAATGAGCAAAGCTTTCTAAATTATGAGAGGAAATTATTTTCAATCTGGAAAACAAACTATGAATCTTATGTGAATGTAAAATATATTTTTCTAAACATTTCAGCCTCTTTGTTTAATATTTCATGCATCTTTTTAAGGATAAGAGTGGGGGATGGACTCCACTAAAACTGGAAGAAAATCAAGAAAGAGGACATGGGTTATTTGATTCTAGGGAAGTAAATCAAAAGGAAAACACTCATCAAAAGCATGAGTTTAAATGGAAGTCCAGGACAGGACCTAAGCAGCATGTCTAGAGAGCAAACAATTCGGCTTGGAGTAAGAGGTTAGAGGGTTCTAAAATGAAGACCTTCATGGACAAAAATAGCAGAAAGACAGATTTCTTCAAAGCTTGAGCTCTGTGGAAAATTGCATTGCGTGACTTTATGTTTGTTTGTTTGAAACAGGGGTGTGGGAAAATAATTCAAGATTTACAAGAGGATTAAAGAAAATCACTTAAAGAAAACAATAATTGTATTATGAAAAAATAAAATTATGCTTATTCTCCTATGCCACTTATTTCATCAGTGAATTATGACACTGAAAATACAAATGATGAACCATAACTTGCCATATCTAAGCGAATGGGGAAGGGACAGTAGAAATACGAGAGAATTAAATCTTTATTGCCATATGTGAAAGTCAGTAATTACTCTCTAATGTCAATGACTTGAAGAATAGCAATATTCTCATATTATTTGGAAATAGGAATGTGAATACCAGAAGGCAGGAGAAAAATGTTTAAAGCAGTTACCTCAGCCTAGCAGATTATAGGGAAAACTTGGGAATGTCCAAGGGTACAAGGTCTGATGATGATGTTCCTATAGCTCTTCTTACTTCTATTTGACTTTTTTGACTTGGCTAAATATTGAACATTTTTTTTAAAAAAAATTACATGAGAGAAAAGAAGTCTCAGAATAGCAAAGATCAAAGTGGGTTTGTGCTATTTATTTATCATCCATAATATGATATTCAGATACTGCCTTTCTGACACTACCTTTCATTTGTGTGCTTTTAGCCCTCTGCTTATAAAATGGATTAATGTTTTATATATCTGAGCAAAAACATACCCTCAATTTTCAGAGGCATTAAGGTTTTCTTCAAAAAGAAAAGGAAGCTGTACAACTCTGAGATTTTCAGTAACAGAAGAAGTAAGTGTTAATGTATACCTCAAAACATAATGCTTTCTAAAATGTTTCATGGTCAAGACCTCTGGTTATACATCTAGGTCTTTAGATGGAGTCTGGCCTTGTTGCAATCTTCCTGCTTCAGTTTCCCAGCTGATGCAACAAACCCTGCCCCTTTTTGGGATGCAGTCTTTCCATGATGCTGAAGTTGACCTGGAGTTCTTAGTGCTCCCGCCTCGGCCTCCCAGAGTTGATGGGATAACAGGCACACACCACCATTCCCAGCCTTTAGTTTAGACTAGAATGGAACCTAGAACTAGAATGGAACTAGAACTCCTGCTTGGTCCCGGTCTGTGGAAGACAGCATCTTGGCAGTGTGTACCACTGCAGATAGGCTCAGGACCTCTGGCTTTTAAAAGCACATTTAAATATCCAACACAATTTTTCAATTGCATAAGTTAAAAATATCACTTGCTATAGTAATATGAATTTTATCTTTCTCTTGAAAGTCATAAGCCCATCATGAAATGACTTTAGGAGGCATGGACTATTATTCATAACTATTTTCCAAAGACGGACAATGTTTTTTAAAAAATCATTAAATGTGTAGTGAGGGTTACTGGTGTTTCAGGACAAAAACGGGAATTTTGACTCAAAGTTTCCAGGAACAAATATTTTATTTTATTTAAAACTTCCTTTTTAAAAAAAGGAATCTAAATTTTCACATTAGTAATGTATTAAAAACTAGTAATAAGAGTAGAATAGCTTATATTTCTACTTCTTTCTGCTTATTTGCTATGTTGTCTTTTCAGCCAATCAATTATTTCATAGCTTCCTGTAATTCCCAGTTGTTTGTTTATTTGCTTGTTTTAATCTTGTCTTTACTATTAAAGTTTCTACAAAACTTCTTATTCTTCATTAAGGCATCCCCTTTTTCTTCTCACTTTAAAAAAGAAGTACTAGAGCCAAGAGGGGTTTGGACTATGCCTGACATTCAAGATTTGTGGGCCAACATCTCTTGACATCAAGGCAAGTATGAATCTTTGATTTAAGAAAGAATAATGTAACTCAAGGCCCCAGTTGATTTAAAATATATTCAACCTATTATAGTTAGAGGGAAAACACCTGTAATGACAAAAGATTTCTAGACTGGGTCTTTGTGATGGACATCCATCCTCCATTTCCACAGATTGTTCTGTGATCAGTACACAGAGAAGCCAGTCTCATACAGCATCAGTCCTGAACTTGGATATAAGAAATAATGTTTAAAATAATCCCTAAGAAGTTAATGATCTAGAATAATTAACATACAAATTTAATTTTGATATCATTAGAGAATGGAAATAGGACGAAAACATTTTGTGAAGAATTTTATTTTGACCGAAGGCTCTCTTCTGGGATCTTTGTTAGCAGGACACTCAGTCCACCTAAGCAATTCTGTTAGCATCACCTGCTCTTCTGATGTTTATATTTAGTAAAGTGCACTGCTATCCAACCAGTGAATCAAACCAGATGGGTGGGAACAAGATTTACTTCTTTCCCCTTCCAATAGATCTCCAAATTCTGCTGATCATGCTTCCTTAAATACCCACTGAGCCCAACTTTGCTCTGTCTTTCCCACTGATGTCTCTGTTGTATAACCCCCTAGTCCAACCTTAGACTAAACTGGCCTCACCACACTCTTCTGTCCCTCTCCCAGCTTAAAATGTTTTCTTGATTACCCCATAGGACAAATTTTAATCCCTTAGTGTATTTAAGGAGATTTTTAAAAATTCATGGAAAATGTGTGTTATGAAAAAACTAATGCATGAATTTCAAAAAGTATGAGGTCATCAGGAAAGTCATGATTTATTTTCCAATACAAAAATGCATCATGACCTTCCTGATGACCCAATATTTGTGCCAAAATAAATTCATACTTTAATTCCACTGCTTCTGTGAACTTTTAAAAGTCCCCTCATATTTCAACAGCCTCTGTGGTTGGTTCCATTCCCCATCGCAGGTTTTCATATTTGTCTCAGTGACCCTCCAACTTTTCTCCTCTCATAGCTGTGCTATAGCTCCAATCTCTTGACCTGCTTCCACTCGTACAGCCCCTGCTTCCTCCAACCTTGTCCCCTCCTGTTGAGACTGACCATCTCCTCTGCATCCTTCAAGTCTTTCTTCCAATGCTGATCACTCTGAGAATCCTTTTATCATCTCTAATATAAATTCATTTGGTGTCACATCCACTTGACGTATGTGCCTAGTTCCAGGTTTGCTCTTATTTGCAAGTGTGAAGAGATACCACTGGTTATAGAAAATTACCAAATTTTAAAATAAGAAAATGATATCATTTATGAAAATTGAGACACACTCAACTACCCATTTCAATTGAACATACTGATGTAGTTAAGTGAACACTAATGGGAGGCCTAAAACTTGCTGTGGCCTCAATGTTTTTGTAATATTAAAAATAATCACGAGTGGAATTCTTTACCTATACCATTAGTTCAAAATGAGTAGAATGATTTCTGGTGAAATATTTCTGTGTGACAGAATTTAGCATATAGTTCTAAAATGTGCCAAAAGATATGCATTGATCTTTTTTATAATTGTATGTGTGACCAACAATATCAATGGGAGCAGAGATAGATTTTGAGATATCAGTGGAGGTAACTATTGACCAATTATTGTAAAAATTATATGTAAAAATTTACATACCACTTTATTTTCTCAAGGGTATTACATATACTACCTTAACAATTCCTATTTTTCTCTAAAAACAACTTCAAAAAAGTAGGCTAAGGACATTTCTTTGCATAGACACGAGGAGTTTAAATAGCTTGTTTAAAGCCACCACCTAGTAAGTCACTGACTCAGAATTAGAATCTAAGAGTTTAGACACTCAGGTCAGAGCTCTTTGCTTTATACTCACCCTGCTTATGTTCAATAAACTTTAAAATCTAAGTTTTAATACCTGTGGGAGTAACGATGCTCTCTTTAGTTATTTCTATTTTAAAGAACAAATAATTCTAAGAAGATTCCACACTAAAGTCCACCTATTTGAGAATTAATTTATCACATTATTTTTCCCTTGAGTCAGAGGGACTCCAAGACAATAAGAGATTGATAGCCAGTCACGAGTGTTGAAAAAAATAAAAGGCTGCGATAACAACAAAAAAGGGACCTAATCACACGGAAGGCCCAGGTTCAGATCCTGGGTTCACCTGAACAACAGACCAGGTGCACCTGCATGTTCCTGTGATCCTGACTGGTTGGGAGGTTGGGGGTGGGTCATGGCAAGACCCTGTCTGAGGTATCTACCTCTTTCTATCTTCCTCTCAATGAATAAATAAATACATAAAATATTTAAAAATAAGAGTAAGAGATGGGACATGGAAACTGCTCCTTTTCTCTTTCGCTCCGCATCTCAGTATAAGAAAGCCTCTTTCTAGTCAAAAATGCTTTATGCTAAAAGGTGGTTCAACTCAGTCAAAAAAATGAATTAGTATCTTAATCTGTCTGTACCTGACAGTTACAGCATCTTATATTTGGATAGCATTGTACAATTTACAATATTCCTGCATATACATTATTCAATTTGATACTTGCAACAGATATGTGGTCTGCTAATTTATAGATGAGGACTCTAATTCTCAGGGGCTTAATGGAAAAAACAGGGACAGAGTCACATTCTTCAGTCTCTGAACCATTTGTCTCTCTCAAATCTCACATGCTCAGAGAATACCACTCTCAGGGGATACTCACATTTCATCACACCTTGAATTTCATAAACAGGCTTGAGAACCAGAGTGCCACAGAAGTCTTTAGGGATTGGATTTGTTGAGTCCCACTTATTTGAAAAATCTGTAAGTTTCACAGTCCGTGTTCTGTTCTTGGGAATCTTCCATTCCACAATCTCCTTTAGGGTATAAATATGTTCATCTTCACACTCATAAAATTCTCCTTCTTGTGACAAAGGCAGAGTAAATGAGTGGTTTTGATGATTCCTTACTATTCCACAGTTCACCATTATTTCTCCATTGATCTCCTCTACTGAATTGAGCATGATCTGCTCACCCTGCTTTATAATGAGATGCTCTAGTTTTATATCCTTCTGATGATAGAAGCAAGGATGCCCTAGTCTACTTGGTCCAATATGAATGGTTCTTGTAATTTCTTCCATAGTAAGGTATGGAGTTTTATCAGCCACAATCTTAAAAAGACCTAAGAACAGAAATGTATGAGTTAAAGAGAGTTGTTACAATAAAAACTTTCATAAGAAAATCACAATGAGAGTAATAAAACGAGTATGGTGTTGACTTTAAGTGTAATATTCCTCTTTCAAGAGTAGAGATACTTTTTTGATTTTTTAAAATTTTGTAAGAGGACACATGTTCTCTTTGGTAAAATACAGAGAAAGATAAGAGAGAGAGAAAGTAATCCCCATGGAGAATGGTCTCACCACAATCCCTTCTCCCTTTCTCCCAACTTTTGAAATTTTGGTCATGTACACACACACTCTGGTGTGTTTCTCAGGCTGCTGGGTCCAGGACTCAAACTGGCCAAGCAGCCATCAGGGATCCAGCTCCCCTAAAAACTTTACTACAGGTTGGGCCCAGAAGTACTTGTTTTAATCTCATATTTCTCTAGGTAAATTTTAATGTACTTGTTTGTATTGTTATTGGATCATCAGCTCAGGCGACAAAATTTAAGACAAAGGGAAATATATTGAAATAGAAAAGGCTCTATTCTTACAAATCAGAAACATGGATGAGATGATGGCTCTGTGTGAACTACCTACCTGTGCTATCTCAAGGGAGACATTTGATCTCTCAGGATCACTGATCAGATCAATTTTAGAACTGTCAAAATTAAAAAGTGTTCAAGAAGGGAACTGATTCATGGTCACATTATTTGATTAAAAAGCTACATACTTGAAACTAGATAATAGTGATGATTGCACAATATTGTGAATGTACTTAACGCCACCAAACTGTATACATTAAAATAGTAAGTTTTGGGGCCAGCAGGTGGCAGAGTGGCTAAGGGCACTGGACTACCATATGACCAACTGTGGTTTGAGTCCCTGAACCGGCAGCTTACTTTCTCTGTTTCTCTCTTTCTCTTCCTCTCCCTCTCTGTCAAATTAAAATAAATGAATAAGTAAAATTAAATAAAATATTTTTGGGGACCAGCAGTTAGCGTAATGGCTATGTCGCTGAACTCCCATGTAGCCAACCGCGGTTTGAGTCCCGGACCCGGTGGCTTAAAACTCATGCCAGGCACATGTGTGTGTGTGCCCAAGATCCCAAGAGAAGAATGGAGGAGAAGGGATTGCGGCTGGGGGTGATTTCTCGCTTTCTGTCTCTCTGTCTCTCTCTTTCTAGCAAGCACACGCACCCTATAACAAAAACCTCTCCAAAAAATTTTTTTTAATTGTAAATTTTAGTTTATGTGTATTTTATCTACATTGTTCCAATTTGTATGAAATTCGCAGACACTAGATGTATAGTGATACTCAAGAAAGGAAAATGACTTTGGTATTCCCCAAATTTCTCTGATTATGAAACTGTTGGAATAAACATGCCTTGATAAATGACAAAATACTATATCACAGTATATTAGTGCTCCTCTTAGCCCTCATTGGAACATCCCAGGTAATAAAGCAGTTCTAGATTGAATACCGTTGATTACCTATCATTCTTTTTTTCTCATTAGTTCTCCGGTGTTTCCATTACAAAAGGTCACTAGTGTCACTGTTTCGTTAATTTCAATTTCACTAACTTTACTGTTTGAAATTTTTTCTTGAATACTTTCAGGGTCATCACTACTACAATGAAGTTCTGCTGTTTCATATACTGTTTTTTACAGTTGCATGTTTAAGTGGATCTCCTATATAAATTATCTTGTTTTTATTTTATGGGAACATCTACTTTACATCACTTTCAGAAACTTATTTATTGAATAGGTTTTAATAAATATCAGGGAAAATAAAAACACAGGAAATATTAATTACTTTCTTAATACAAAAGTAAATGAATGATAATATTATGTACTAGCATGCTTCAAGAAGACAGTATAATTAAGATAAAAAAAAACTCTTACCAGAATAATGTCATTTAGAAAAATTATTTTTGCTCATACAAAAATAAAAAAAAATTTGTTGTTTTTATATGTAAACTTCCTGAAAAGGTGTTTACATGTATACATGAGAGATGTAATTCTGGTAAGGAATGGGGACGGTAACACGTACAATCTGTCCTGAAAAGCTTTAGAAATTGAAAAGTATTCACTCACTGAATGGTGGTGCTTTAAGACAGTAAGGAAAAGAAACACTTGTTTTAAAGAAATGTCCTTCTTATTATGTCTTGTATTAAGGAAAATTTAATAAGATGGTATTCTTGAATTCGCCATAGTAAATATATTTGTGTGCGTGGGTGGGTACATGCACATGTCTTTAATCTCATTTGTCTGTGTGTGAAGATTTATTTCAGTGAGTCCACAATCATTATCAGGGAATAGAAAATTCAGCAGTTTTTGTAAATTAATTTTTGTAAAAAATAGCTAGCTAGAATCTCATAAAAGGTAGAGACATATAGTTTTATTTCTATCTAGCTGTATTGATGGCATAAGTCACCAAAGAATTAATTCAGCACCATCTTTCTGAGGGAATAGAGTTCACCTAAGGTAATAACAGACCTAAAATATTATGAAGTAGAAAAAGCCTGAAACCCTAAGGGCCACCATTATTTCGAGTTAATCACATTCTTCAGAGCTGTCTTGTTGCATGTCTCTATAGCAAGAAAAATACATCTACGAATCTACGTGTTTTCCCTTAGAAGATGGTGAAATACACAATTTAGCATACTAACTGGCAGAATATAGAAAAATAAATCTGATTAACTTATCCCCTCATATACAATCCAGAATCTTTTCCAATAAAGTCATTTAATATCATATATTCTAGGGCAAGTATTTTTTAAAATATGATGTCATATGGAAACTTAAATTTCACAATGAAGGAAATTAAATACAAACTAAAGCACCATCAAGACTGATCAGCTCTAAATTTGTCCAGTTTTTTCAGTTTTTCAATATTCTTTTTTTTTCCAAAATATAACAGTTTTGTACTGAGGAAATGATGCTTTTTTATTTTTTGGAGGTAAAACAAAGTATATTTCAGGAACTGAGTAATCATGAGAGTTATCATAAAATAAGCCAATATGTAATCTTTATAAAATAAGTTAAGAAGAGAAAAAATAAATTTCTATTTCCATCTTGGATTTTATAGCTATTAAAATAGAACTTGTTGCTATTTAATATGAGAAGTTGTTCAAAGCAGCATGTCCTTTAAGAAGTAAAAGTCATAAGGAAATGCAATGAATCTAGCTGTTGAAAATTACTTATTAAGTGATAAAACACAACACTTAACCATCATACCATGACTGGCCTGGCTGTAATTTATCACTTTAAAGTTATCAAAATATGGATTTATATCTACTATCATTATAAACAAACTTGCCCTTTGAGCTATAGGTAAAGATAAGTTAAATACATGCAAACTGTCCCACATGGGAGGAATCCAAGTCTGGAAACCTCCCTGAGTATTTCGGACACTTGCACATCCACAGTCTGGGGTTGGCTTAGGCTGCGGGTGGATCACAGCATCAAGACCCTGGTAGGAGGGACCAGCAGGTGGCATAATGGTTACATCACTGGACTCCCACATAGTCGACCACGGTTCAAGTCCTGGACCTGGTGGCTTGAAACTCACGCCAGGTGTGTGTGCTTGCATGACCAAAGTCTTGAGAGGAGAAATGATGGTGGTGTGGCCATCCCATAGGGGGTGATTTCTTGCTTTCTGTCTCTCCATCTCTCCAGAGAGTGCATGTGCCTTAGAGCAAAAAAGTCTGTCTCTTAAAAAAAACGACCCTGGTGTAGGTGCTGTGGTGTCCATCTGTCTATCTTTCTCTTTTTGTTCCTCTCTCCCCACCTCTCTTGCACATGGAAGAAATAAATAACATTTGAAAGTAATAATAGGGCTGGCTACATGGCCTGGTGCTTAACACAGCCTGATTCCACAGTCAACCCCACAGTTTGAGACCCAGCAGCTTGAGAAACACTCTGTGTGTGTGTGTGTGTGGGTGTGTTCCCAAAATTCAGAAGGGAGGGAGAGATAACAGAGAAGGGATTGTGGCATGACCATTCCCCGTGGTGGGTGCCTGTTCCTCTCACTCTTTCTGTATCTCTGTTTCTTTCTGACTGAAAAAAAAAATAGCAATAGGTGAATTTAATCTTTTAAATCTTTTGCCTGAATTTTAGGGCTTGAAGAGTTTATATTTTTAATGATTTTTCAATCATTAATAACAGTAACAAGTTAAATTTGTTTAGAGATGTACAAGTTCCAACTTTTTTTTTCCACATGCATCACATATTTTTACAATAATATTTTGAGTCCAGTAAAAGAAACATGAAAATAGTCGTGCTATTCATAGCTGCCAGGCATGGTTCTAGAATTTTGGATCAGAGTTTTGTCATTCAAGTTTCGTATCGTGCCACCAGGCCAGGCTGCCTCCCTCATTGTACCTAGGACTTGCAAGGACATTGTTTACAACATCTTTATTCTGGTTCATGAAGCATGTTGAGGTTCTCACCAGCTGGCTTCCCTTTGCCTGGATTAGCCTTCCCAGGTCCCCCAGTATGAGAAGAACAATAATAATTTCCTGATTCACTACACAATTTATGCTCATCAGATTTTTTTTTCTACTTTTCTCTTTCTACCTCATAAATTTCCACCAAATAGAAAAGTTTCACAAATTAAATTTTCCTTGGCCTAGCTGTGGTGGCACAGGCCGCGGAAGCACTGCTACAAGATGCGGGAGGCCATGCGGAATGGTTCCACATTGGTGTTCCAGGTCTACCAGAGCACACTGTGTGTGCCCGTGAGCACAGCCATGATCCTGGCTGGCAGCAGGGTTTAGGCGAGTAACTCTCACTAAACAGATAAACTGCTTAAAATATTTTCTGCAAAGAAACTGTACTGAAAATAATACTAAGACAAACATAAGTGAGTGGCAACAGCGCAATGGTAGAGCTGGCATTTGTTCTCCCACATAAACATTATGAAGTAACGTAAAAATTGGCTAAAATTTCTTTTCTTTTTGAAAATTTTTTAAGTTTGCCGAAGGGTACATGCACTTGCTGGAGACAGACAGAAAGAGAAAAAGGGAAAGTGAGAAGTTCTTATCAAGTGTGCCTCTCTCTTGCTCCCTCTCTTATAAAAGAAATAAATAAATTCTTAAAAAAATTAATTTCCCAGTGCTATATCACAATTTGACTTAATATACAGAGCATAAGATGAAATAAAACAAATGTTTCACAGAAAATACCATGAGGGTAAGAAGGGATGCCATGAATTCTGTCATTCTAAACTCGTAAGAGACTGAAAAGGTTTTGCGTCTGTACAGTTTAAGGGTTTAATCACAGAGCTCCACATTTCAACTTTCTATTATTGTTGAAAATACTAAATTGTTTGTCTAGCTTTTCCTATTTTAAAAAATATTTTTTCCAGAGGATGTGTGCATACACCAAAAATAAACATAGAGAGCAAATGAGAAAGCACTCACCACCCCCCATAAGGAATGTTCACTCTGCAATCTTCAATCCTTTCTTTTCCATTTTCCCTTACCTTTATTTATTTATTTATTTATTTATTTATTTATTTATTTATCTATCTATCTATCTATTTATATTTTGGGCAAGCACAGACACACACTTGGTGTGTTTCTCAAGCTGTCAAGTCCAGGACTTGAACCACATAGTCAGCCCTATGAGATCCAGCCACCTTAACCATCACACCATGACTGACCTGGCTGAAATTTAACACTTTAAGGTTATCAAAATATGGATTTATACCTACTATCATTATAAACAAACTTGCCCTTTGAGCTATAGGTAAAGATAAGTTAAATACATGCAAACATATAACAGATGATTTTAAATTAAAAAATACATAGATATTTGGGATGCATATTTTAAAATTACTAGTGCAATGAGGTATATAAAAACAGATTTGGAGACAACTATTGTTATATGTTTCTGACCACATATCTTGTCTCTCTACCGGTAAAACAAAGTGTCTCACTTATTTTTTGTGAGTGTGTGCCTCTGCCTCGGAAAACCATAATTCACTCAGCAATCAAATTCCTAAACATTCTTATTATGTACTTGCCTATATAGAGGTCTCATTTCATATGTTTCTTGTGGCCTTTCTCTCTTATTTTTTTCTTTTTACATTCCCAAGATAATTCTTAGATCAATATAGCCTTTAAAATCTATCTTCAATACTACAACGAACTCAGCATTTCCATTAGAAAGTTGCATTCAAGTACTTTACTGATTTCTGATTGAAATAGTATGTATAAAATGTCAAATTCCTCAAGGAAAGTATTGAAATGTACAGTAATAATCGTGTTTAAAGTGGGAGAAAAGTTTTCAGACTTCTCAGAGTCAACTAGAGGACCATTGAATATCATTAATGAGTGATTTTGATGATCTTCACAGAAGGATCTCCAAGAGGAGAGGCAAGGAATGTGAGGAAAGTCAAAATTTGTGATGAGAAAATGTTGCACAATCATTTAATTGAGCAAAAATGTATCAAAAATAGTGACCAAGTTTTTTAAGTGGTAGGTGGGAATAAGCAAGGCTGTAGAATTCCTTATGCTAAAACATCTTTGTTTTAATAACTGAATTGGAACTATCCATAATAGCTGTTAACAATTTTTAATAGCTGTTTTACCTGCAGATAAAAGAATACATCAGAAAATTTTCAATTGTTTTTTACTTGTGTAGTTCAATCGCTGCGTGAAAAATATCTTTCCAAATAATATTAAAACTCCTTGAAAAGAGTGACTGCAAAATCTCACACATTTGGGATATTTAACAAATAATTTACAATAAAAATGCTACTTCTTGAAATCAGTGATGTACCCCGATAACCATTTTAACAGAATTTTAGGTAGTCATGGTTATTGGGGCACATCACTGATTTCAATGACTACCTAAAATTCTGTTAAAATCATAGCTTATGAATAACTGTGTCATATATACTTGTTCATGTTGAAACATTCTCTCAGGAGAATGGAGGAGTGATTGCAGCATCCCATTCCCCATGGAAAAGTGATTTCTCACTTTTCCTCTCTCTGGTGAGTGCACGCACTCTGTGGCAAAAACCTAAAACAACGACAACAACAACAAAAAACCTCTCTCTCCCAAGCACTGAGAATGAGTAATAAATCTGGGATGAGGAAAGAGAATGTGAGAAATCGTTCTTATAAATCCTGATGAAAACAGCCCCCGGAACACTCACAGTCCTGCAGAGAGTGGTTCCTTGTGTTACAGGAACACACATAGAGGCTTCAGGGTTGGGAATAATCTCCACAGATTTGTTTAGGCACCCCAAAATCTCTCACTAAGATTTGTTAGGAGGGTCTTCAAAATACCACAGATTTATTGCTCCTTGACCTAGGTGACTTTGGGCAATAGAATTTTAAGGTAAGGGTAATACGACAATGTCAAATAGTAAAGTATATCTACCATCTTTGGAGTGTGGGTTGTCAAATTAGACAGCCTAGGTTTCAATTCTGGTCCTGCCCTTTCTTGTATGAACTTGAGACCTTAAACTCTCAGGGTTATACTTCCCTTTTCTGTAAAATGGGGATAATAATATCACCTATAATTATATCCCCCATAAATTCATTGTGATGAAGTGAGTTAATATATGTCACATAGCATTTAACACACAGTAAGCAACCAAAAAGCAAAGAACAAAGAATACTGGTTATTGCGACCAGCAGTTAGTGTAATGGCTATGTCGCTGAACTCCCATGTAGTCGACTGCAGTTTGAGTCCCAGACTCGGTGGCTTAAACTCACACCGGGCGCATGTGCATGCGTACCCAAGATCCCGAGAGGAGAATGGAGGAGAAGGGATTGCGGTGTGGCCATCCCCCCCTGGGGGGTGATTTCTCGCTTTCTGTCTCTCTATCTCTTTCTGTCTGTCTGGCAAGCGCACACACCCTATAGCAAAAACCTCTCCAAAAAAAAAAAAAAAAAAAAGAATACTGGTTATTTTCTGTCCTTATTTTCTTTCCCTTTGGGATTCTAAGCCATTGGTTAAAAAGGTCAGACATAAATACCTATAGAAGCTCATTGGCAAAAAGAACAAATAGATACTCCTGTCTGGTTCACATCAGAGGAAATGAGATATATAGAATCCATCACTCAACATCTGGCACAGGCTGTGCAAAAGTTTCCCACATGATAATTTCTACAGATTTTGCCAAGGTGTTTGCATTTGGAAATGGGCCTCAGGTGATTTCTTTAGGTGCACTGCCTTTGGGAAAATATTTCCAGGTTGCTTTGAGTAGTTTGTCTGACCCCATATTTGATAAATTACTTAGAATTTAACCACCATAATTTGATGACCATAATGAGCAGATTATAGGGAGAATAAAAGATGTAAGTATATTTTAAATGCAAATATTGTGCTGCTTATAGTTATTCACAGGTATATATTATACACAGTTACTGAAGTTCCCTTGAACAAAAGAACCAGCAAAAGGTCAAAGCAGTTTTGAAAATGTGTTTTATTCATGACTCTGAAAGGTAGTTGAAGCCAATTGAGGGAGAAGTATACCCTCCTTCTATTTTAATGATCTTAATTTTGCTAATGGAATGTTAGTAGGAAGAGTTTGGGAGCCATGTGGAGCTGATCGTGTTGTTCAGTATTGATGTTGCTGCAAATTAAATGTACCTAAGTAGCCACCTGTTTATGCTTATGATTACATAAAGCCCCATATGTTTCTCTCTCTACACTTGGGAGGTAAATATTGAAAAAATTATTCTGGTGTGAAGGGTGAAAACAGCAGCAATTCCTCTATAACTGTCAACATATGCTGTGGTGTTTCCTTGTAATGCTGTGCTTTGTCTGACATATTTGCTGATTTTTACCATGCAGTGTTCAAAAAAACCTGTTATCCATAGTTACACAAAACAATTAAAAATCAGTTTACATTAAATTCAAATTAAAAAAGAGGTATAATTTTCTGATGTAACCATAAGTTTTAAATGAGTTTCAGAGCTTATGATGCAAATAGATTTTGATTTGCACAATAAAGAAGCTGAACTTGGGTTTCCTGAATTCCCCAGCATATCAAAAAGCACACTTTCTTGGGACCAGCAGTTGCTGTAATGGTTATGTCGCTGGACTCCCATGTAGCCGGCCACAGTTTGAGTCCTGGACCCGGTGGTTTAAACTCATGCCGGGCGTGTGTGCGTGAGTGCATGCCCAAGATCCCAAGAGGAGAATAGAGGAGAAGGGATTGTGGTGTGGCCATTCTCCCTGGGGGGTGATTTCTTTCTTTCTGTCTCTCTCTCTTTCTCTGTCTCTCTGGCAAGCACACGCGCTCTATAGCAAAAACCTCTAAAAAAAAAATACATTTTCTCTTTAAGCACATCCTTTTGGTTCCATGTGACTAGGCAGCAAAAGACGAACCCCAATAACATGAATTTGAAAATGCCACCAGATAAACTTGAAATTAAAATCACTCATATTCCCATTAGAATGAAATAGCTTCTTCTATAATTTTGGCACTTCTTCAATCTTGATATATGCATAGATAAATTGAGATAGAAGTGTTTTCAACCACATTGAAACCGTACTATACATTTTCATTGGAATCCTCTGTGTCTCATTTAACATGGAACCATATTAAACCTCATTCCTTAAAATATTTTTCACAAATATAACTTATAATGGCTGAATAATATGTCATAAGTAATGTATCATAATTTATTCTTTACTGCACTGTTGGGCATTTAAGTTGATTGCATTATTTTACCATTAAAAATAATTCTAAAGTGATTATTTCCTGAGAATTTATTTTGATAACTAGAACCACTGAATGAAAGTCTTAAACATTAGAAAGTCCCTTTCGTCAGCTGATAGCTAGTTTCAGAATGGAAGGACAACGACATATGTATAGCTCTATCATTGATCATTATCTCCTCACATGCCCAAAATAAATATTTGCTAATTAACTGGCAGGTGGTACTGGAAATATATCACATTTATTTTTAGATGAGCTACTCAATCTAAGAAAAATTTATTTTCAGAGAGTTCACAACAATGTATACACACTCCAATTGAGTTTGAACATGACCATTTAGCAATATACTCCTCAATTTTATTATCTTAAATGTAAGATCTTAACTAATTAGATATGTGGAAAAGTTGTCGTTATTGTGTTAATTTATATTAATGAGCCAGAACTAATTTCTGTTATAAGCCATTTTAATTTCTTTTACCCTGTTTCATTTTCCATCAGTGTTTCACTAGATTTATTTTTTTTAATTTATTTTTTATTTTATTTATTTATTTTTTTTAGCTTGCTGAGGGCACTTGTGTTTGCTGGAGAGGGGCAGAAACTAAGAGAAAGAGAGAAAGAGAGAAAGCAAGAAATCACCCTCCATGGGGAGTGGTCCTCTGTTTCTTCCTGCTGGCGGGATTGGGGCACACTTATACACATGCGTGGTATGTTTTTCAGGCCACCTGTCTGGGGTGGGTGGTCAGCCATGTAGGATTCAGCCGCCTTATTCTCCATGCCAGAGGTTAGTCCATTGCTATGGGGTTAGTGGAAAAGTCATGGAGCATTTTTGCTTAGAAAAAAAGTCATGACTTTTCTGACAATGAATATACTATTCATTGATTTTTTTTATTTTACATTTTAGTGATATCTAGTTTTTTAAAAAATGAAATAATTTTTATACTTGGCTATTAAACTTCTATTCCTCTTTTAAAAAAGCTTTTCTAATATACAGAATTTCCTATGTAATCAAATATGTTGTTTATGATTCTTTTTTATATTGGTAACCTAAAAATTGTGTCAAATACAGACTTAAGTTAGATTTACTTAAAATTGAACTTTTAAAAATCTACTTTAAGTTTCTTTTGGTAGGAAGTATAAGGTTGATGATTTAATGTGATCTATTGCTTCCTAAATTGATAGTTAAACTAGAACAATTTACTAAATAACTTTTTTTAGCCTCAAATGTGGAGTACCACCATTATCAAATAGAAAGTAATATTCTATGTTAAAGTCTGTTTCCAAGCTGTAGATGAATGCTTAATTTCATGGGCATGAAGTCAAACTTAAAGCATTGCTCTGATGTTTGTATAAAACAAATGCTGTTGGGACCAGCAGTTAGCGTAATGGCTATGTCGCTGGACTCCCACGTAGTTGACCGCGGTTCCGTCCCGGACCCGGTGGCTTAAACTCACGCCGGGTGCGTGTGTGTGCGTGCCCAAGATTCCGAGAGGAGAATGGAGGAGAAGGGATTGCGGAGTGGCCATCCCCCCTGGGGGGTGATTTCTCACTTTCTATCTCTCTGTCTCTCTCTGTCTGTCTGGCGAGCGCATGCGCCCTATAGCAAAAACCTCTCCCAAAAAAAAAAAAAAAAGAAAAAATAATGCTGTTATTATTAAATTATTGACTTGACTTCTGTTTTTCTATAAGTAACATGTAATATAATTTTTTATTAGATTTGAATATTGGCATGACAAATTTTCTCATTGTTATATTTTTTAATTATTTGCTTGAATACTTTTGCTTGTTTATTCTCTCAAATGAACTTTAGAATTACTCTCAAGAGTCAACATAATTATAATTATAATATGAAAATTATGTTTATCATTATATTAAACTTATAAATTAATACAAGCATAAGTGACATGTTTTCAATATTCAGCTTCCTGATTTGAACATTTAACATATATCTATTTTTAATAAATAAGTAAACGTTTATAATATTTTTAGGTAAATAAGAAGATAAATGAGTTACCCTAATATAGTCTAAGTGTTATTAATGGAAAATAATGACTCTCATAGTTTTATATATAAATATATATTTGTTTACATACTTTTTAATATGTTTTTTAATCCTGTCATCTCCCCAAACTTATTAATTCTAATGGTTCAAATTTTTATGTCGTTTGGTTCTACTTGCTTAACTGTCTGTAAGTAATTGTTATGACCTCAACTCTAAAAGTTTTCCAATTCATTTGTTTCTTGCCATATTATTTACTCAAAATTTTAGAATTCTGTTCAGTAAGAACTCAAAGGCTACTGTTAGACTGTTAGAACAACTCTCCCTTTGAACAACTCACCTAAAGTGTTTTAGGTCTTGGTGCCTCTGGCATTGTTGCCAGTGTGACCCTCCGCTAAATCAGCACGAGGATTGCCATGTTGCAGGATTCTGAAGGTTTTAAATGTCCTGTGGCTAAAAACCTGGAACAATGGCACTAAAAAATATTGAATTGTATACTTCAAATAGGTGAATTTTATTGTATGTAAATACTACAATAAAGCTGTTAACATGAAAAATGGGGAGGTGAGCAGTTAAGTCAAGTCTCAAGAAAACAGATGTTTGTCTCAAATGTTCCTGGTGGGAGTTCAACTTAACAGAGAACTGATGAAATGGGATTTGGTAACACATATATCAACATTTTTTAAAACAACTTTTTTATTCCTAAACCAGTAATTTCATGTAATTGAACGAAATTACTAGAATAATCCAAAATGCAGACAAAACTTTATAAGGCTATTCATTATAGCACTAATTGAATAAAGGACCATATTCAGGATGGATTTAATAAACTGTGAAATATGCAAATGAGGAACTATTACATAGAAAATAAAATTGTGTTATGACGAATTATTTGTTGACACAGGCAAGGCCTCAGAAACTAGTTTTACCCCCATTTTGTTCAAATATGTATCAATATGTATATGGGGGTACAATGTTGTGAAGAACAATAGACACAATGTATCAACTATTAATGGCAGACAGCTCTGGTGATGAGTCAGTCATAAAGAGCTTTTATTTATTTCTCTGCATTTCCTTTTATTTTCTAATTTTCTGCAGGATTCATGTTATTTACAAAACTGGGAAAAATCAATACATTTTATAAGTTTAAAGGGTTAAGCTCCTTATGTCCACCCAAAAGCCTGCACATGAATATTTGTAGCAATTTTATTCATAACTACCAAAACTTGGAAGCAATCAAGATGTCCTTCCATAGTAAGTGGAAAAATAAGCTGTGTTAAACTCAGATAATGAAGTAATATTTGGCGCTAAAACTAATTGATTCATCAAGCCATGAAGGAACCTTAAATACAAGTTAATAAGTGAAAGAATTGAATCTGAAAAGGCTGCCTACTGTAAGATTCAACTCTGTCATTCTGGAAAGAGCGAAAGTATGGAAACAGTCAAAGGATCAGTGGGTGCAGGGGGTTAGGGAGGAGGGTGGGCTGAAGAGGCAAAGCACAGGGGATTTTTAGGTGGTGAAACTATTCAGCACAGTGTGATAATGGTGGATACACATCATCACACATTTCTCAAAGCTCATTGAGTGTACAAGAGCAAGAGTGAACAGAAATGAAAAGTATGGATTTCGATGATAATGATGTATCAATGTAGGTTCACTGATTGCAAAAATGTAGCCCTCTGGTGCGGGATGTCGATCCTGGGGGAGGTTTTGTTATATAAGGTGTGTGGAGTCAAGAGGTATATGGAAATTCTCCACACTTTCTGCTCTCTTTTGTTATAAATCTAAGCTGCTTTAAACACAAAAGTCTATTATGAATAAAAGTGTGCATTTTAAAAGAAGAACTTCTAAATCCCTGAAATATAATTGTGTATAGATGTAGTAATGTGCTCTACCAGTGTTCAGTGTAAAGTAAAAAAACTGAAGAGTCAAAAAGAAAACTTTTGAAGAACCATCTAGCTCCTCGCTTGAGACTCCTTGCATGGTGGTACTGTTTAGGTAACCTTGCAAGAAGCTTTTAGAGAAATTGTGCATGTTAGAAAAGGGAGAGAGGTGGGTGGTGCAAGAACAAGGAACAATGAGAGATTTTAGAAGACAGACATAAAATGTTAGTATAAAATAGTGCAAGCAGTGGAACAACTTGTTTTAAAATCATCTTTCTGGAGACTAGTCAGTGGCACTGTGGTTATAATAGACCCACACAGAAAAGATCCTGGGTTCACATCCCAGGATCTTCCTGTGCACACCATGGATACAAATGTCAATAATCTAAGCCAACTGAGAGGTAGACAGTAGTGTGAACACTTGACCTGGAGTACCTCTGTCTTTGTTTTGCCCACTCTCAGAAGATATAAATAAACATGTCTCAAAACAGTAATTTTTCTAACAGAATTTCAAGTCTGATGCTAAAAGGCACCTAGGTGTGTAAAAAGATCATTTTAACTAAAACTGCAAAATCTATTCATCTTCCAGGTAATATACAAGACAGTTGTCCAAAGACCAAGGATTTAGAGAAATAATCTTACTGAATACTAAAGAGTTGAAGAAAAAGTAGGCCCAAAACATGGAACTAAAATTACTGTGAAAACTAGAATTTCTTTTGCATATTGATCAATTCATATTTTATTGCATAGTTTATACAGAACAATCCTTTTTGTCTAGGAAAATAATTTGCATAATGGACACAGCTGAATTTATTTTGCTTAAGTGAACACAGTGGGGTAGAAGTGCTTTAAGAGAAGTTAACTCAGAAAATTTGAAAGAACAACCCTGATGCTTTGGATAGTAAGTTATCTAAAAGACAAATAATTTTATTTAGGGATGCTCTAAATTATCTTTCATCATAACATCCAAATAGAAAAAAAAATTAATTCTGCCTTATATCTTGCTTTTTTTAATGAAACAGTCCTTCATAAAACAGAAGAAAGGTAATTAATTATAAAGCTATTAAATCTATTTTAAACCTGTCTTGCATAATAATTTTTCTATCAGGTCCTTCTAGAAACTATTTTTGTCAAATAAAATTTAGCTACCATGATAACATAACTTAAAAATTAAGTTTTTGCCATATAGATGAAAATATAACAAATGACCACTGAACACAATATTATGTTTCCTATTCATTAAGTGTATAGTTCTCCACATGAAACAAGGCAATTCATTTTGAAAAAAAAATGCTAATATTTTAGATATTTTTGTACCCAGGCATAAAGGAGCAGATTTCACAAATTTTAATCATTGATATATAATCAATTTTTTGAAAGAGCAATTATATTACTAATTTCTGTCACTGGAATTATTAATACTTTTCTAAAATTTTCACTTACAATAATGACTAATTTTTAAAGGGTCTTACTGTTAAGGCATGTATGCTGGAGGAGAATTCTCCATGACATTTCCACATGGCTCAGAAGCTAGGGGTGGCAGATTTCTTTTGTTTTGTTTTGTTTTGTTTTTGAAGAATTATTTATTTAATTTGATTTATTTTATTATTCCTTCCTTCATTTATCCATTCATTTATTTAATTTGACAAGAGAGAAATAAGAAAGAGAAAGAAAGGGAAAGTGAGAAAGCATGTCAGCAGGTCTGGGACTCAAACCCCCTGGCAGTCACGTGGGAGTGTCCAGGACCTTGACTACCATGTCACCTTCTGGCCCCTGCAGTTTATTATTGACTAGTACAAAATGATAGAGAACTTCTCCCTTTTCAGAGATATCCTAGGATGGGAATTTTCTCTTATCTCCTCAAAAGAGATTTTCTCATATTCTAGAGTAACAAAAAGAATATGTTTTTGGAGGACACAGGTTGGCCATTTTTCTAGTAGCCCCTTATATGTCTGGGATATTTTAAGCTCAGGATCCCTCAGTAAGGTTTTCAGCACTCACCTGAACCTGCTCTGTGTCACTCAATGTGATGTGCAGTCAAGGGGAACCCAAAGAGAAAATGTAGATCATGCTGCTCAGGTAATGATAAACCAATCCATTGGGGTCACTCTTTCCTTATGACCCAATTTATGGAGTGGCATTAACCTAGCAGCTACGTTTATTTAAGAATTACAGAAGCGGGACCCAGTTAGCGTAATTATGACTCCCACGTAGTCGACTGCGGTTCGAGTCCCACCCGGCGGCTTAAACTCACGTGCGTAGATCCCAGCCATCCCCCCTGACTGTATCTCTCTGTCTCTCTCTGTCTGTCTTATAGCAAAAACCTCTCCAAAAAAAAAGAAAAAAAAAAGAATTACAGAAGCCAGCAGATGGCATAGTGGTTACATCACTGGACTATTACATAACCGACAGTAGTTCAAATCTCAGTCTGGGTGGCTTGAAATTTACAACAGGTATGTGTGTGTGCATGTCCAACATCCTGAGAGGAGAATGGAGGAGAAGGGATTGCTATGCGGCCATCCCACCTGGGATGTGATTTCTCACTTTCCCTCTCACTATGTCTCTCTCTCTCTGTTCTAAGGCACATGTTCTAAGGCAAAAACCTCTACCTTACCCCCCACCCCCAAAGAAGAACTGCTCTATCAGGCCAGCAAGTGGTGTGGTAGTTAAGGTGCTAGACTTCCACGTAGCTGACCATGGTTCTACTTAAAGACCTGGTGGCTTGAAAATCATGTCCATAGGTATGCATGTTTGCTCGAAATCCCAAGAGGAGAATGAAGAAGAAGGGATTGTGGTGTGGCTATCACACATGGGGGGTAATTTTTCAAGTTCCCTCTCTCTGTCTTTCTTTGAAAAAAAAAAAATAACACTACCACTTGACCGATCCAATGCATTTATTGGCCAGATATTAATTTAAGTTGTAAGCACTACCTCAAACCTGTTTTTAAAACATGGCTTGGGATTAGCAGTTGGCGTAATGGCTATGTCGCTGAACTCCCATGTAGTTGACCGCTGTTCGAGTTCCAGACCTGGTGGCTTAAACTCATGCCAGGCACATGTGTGTGCGTGCCCAAGATCCGAGAGGAGAATGGAGGAGAAGGGATTGCGGCATGGCCATCCCCCCTGGAGGCTGATGATTTCTCGCTTTCTGTCTCTCTCTGTCTTTCCAGTGAGCGCACGCACCCTATAGCAAAATCCTCTTCAAAAATAAAAAATAAATAAATAAATAATAAATAAATAAATAAAATAAAACATGGCATAAACCCATTAAACATACGAAGAAATTTTATACTTAGTAAGTCTAAAGACTGTTCTAAGATCCATCTAAAATTCCTGTTTTTGTGTTATTTCAAGAGTGGCATTAGTTCAATTTTTTTGTTAATGTTATGATGCTTGATGTATATAGTAGAATCATTAGAAAGAGTGCCCTATATACAGGGGATCTGCAGACACGTATTCTGGCCCTAGCGTTGGTTGAGAAGATCATCTTCTTTTTCTATGATTAAACAAGAAGAGCTTCTGAGCACCGACTATTTAGACCAGTGCTTTCCAATGTGTCAGCAGGATCGCTATTGACCACTGCTGCAGCCATGGTACTGAGCACTTAAAATGCAGCTACTGGAAACTTGGACAGTGAAGTGAGAAGTGCTACAAGTGAAAAATACACGTCAGATTCAAAAAATTTAGCATGAAAAGAATATAAAATATATCAGTACATTTATGTACATTAGTTATTGAAGGAATACCATGTTAGATACATATTTTTAGATAAAGTATTAACATTAACATCAACTATTACTTTTAAAAGTATCAGTGTTAGGGGGACCAGCAGTTGGCATAATGGCTATGTCGCTGGACTCCCATGTAGTCAACCACAGTTCGAGTTCCGGACCCAGTGGCTTAAACTCACGCTGAACACGTGTGTGTGTGTGTGTGTGTGTGTGTGTGCCCAAGATCCCTAGAGGAGAATGGAAGAGAAAGGATTGCAACGTGGCCATCTCCCCTGGGGGGGAGGGTGACTTCTTGCTTCCTGTCTCTCTGTCTCTCTCTGTCTTTCTGGCGAGCACATGCACCCTATAGCAAAAACCTCTCCATATATATATATATATATATATATGTATATATATATATATATATACATATATATATATATATATATAATCTGTGTTAGGTAGCCTCCAAGATGTCCCCCACGTTTTCCTATTGCCTGACTGTCACATCCTTGTACAGTCCCCACCCAGTTTGTACTGGGGTTGGCCTGTATAATCATAAGAATATGGAAAAAAAAAAAAGAATATGGCAGAAGTGATGGACTGCTTCTTTGGAAATTAGGTCATAGCTTACTGTAGCTTCAATCTCGGGCATTCTCTCACTGAGGTCGTTCATTCAGGAGAAACCTTACGGGGAGTGCCGTGTGACCAAGAATGAAGTCTCCTGGAAAACCATGTGAATGAACTTGAAGGATCCTTCAGCTCCTATCACATCTTCACACTGCATTCCCTGCCTTCACATTCACGGCAACTTCAGAAGAGACTCTCAGTCAAAACTATTCCACTCCTGGCTTCCTCACCCTCAGAAAGCATGTGAGGTAATAAATAGTTCTTATTTTAGTGGCTGAATTTAGAGATAATTTATTATGCAACCATGTATAAGTAATAAATACGGCTATCATATATTTTAAATTACATAAGTTGGTCATCCTATATTTTTATAGAACATAGCTTTTGCCTTCTTATATGATGAAGGTTGTGGCTAGGCAGTTAGGTGGAATAAGTAACAGAAAGGAACCCTTGATGGAACACTGAGAGAAACAAAAGGACTAGAAAACAGGTCAATCCACTTAAGCGTAATGGAAGTCACATTCTTCCTTGCCCTTTGCCACTCTGGCCAAGGCTAGCACTATGTGCATAGGTGAAACAATTAAAGTCAGGGACCAGGACCGGACAACTCCTAAGGTTGAAATCTGAAGTACCTGGACCCAGTGAAAACTGTGAGATAAGCTAATAGGCCCAAAATACGTGGAAAATGCTACCGACAAAACAGCTGGTGGCAAAGGGCCACCATTAGGGCCAAAGGGCACCCATACTATGAGCCTAAATGGTGTAAGAATTCTTGTGACCATGAACCACTACTTTGCAAAAGTTGTATTAAAATCCATGAGAGATAGGACACACAGACCCTAAGAACATAGGGCATGGTATAGGCCCCAAATGAAATCACCAAATGGCTAAGTTTTAAAACAGAAACACAACAGCTTAGCTGCTTGCTCTGGAGAGACAGCTTTCAACAGTAATTCGATGAGTAACCTAAGCAGCATGACCTAAAACAAAGGCTTTTTTCCTTGGCCTCACCACATTCCAGGAAGAAGGGAATGGTCTTTTAAGATCCAAAACTTTTAGGCAAAGAGAGTTTCCTGACATTCGTACCCACTCCAGAATTAGGAGAAAAATAACTATATCCATCTGACATGTGATTCCCACCACAAGGGAAACACATGTTCAAGTCCCAGGGAACAAGCACAAACAAAGCCCCTCTGACCCAGATAAAAACCCTTTGCCTCAGTTACTCTTCAGCAACTATTCGGGACCTGTCTCTGCTTGGAAGCTCTGCTTTGCTTTCTCTTAATAAACTCCACCTGCTTACCTACATCTGCATCTCTAACTCTTCACAAACTGCAGACCAGAACCCATGTTCCACTGTGGGTGCTGGGTTTTATCACTCCTGCACCCCTGCATCCCCACATCAACTGTACCACTTACTACATGACTATGGACAAGTCTTTTAGCCATCCAGTGACTGTTTTCTCATCTGTAAAGTGTGATTTCAATTAGTAATCTTTATATACACATAAAGTATTTAGAACTACTTTATATGTAAGAATATTAAGAATGATATCTGAAATATTAAAGTCTTCGTTCAAGTACATGTAATGGAGAAGATACAAGTCTCTCTGGCGTAGAGAAGTAGAGGCTGTTCCATCACTAAGTTTTATTGCCACGTTTTCTACATGCCTCCTACCTCTAGAAACCAAATTCCTACACACTAATAAAATTCAGAGAGTAGAGTCTAAAAATTCAAAGAGAAAAATGTCTTCAATCTAGCCTTGTAAATTTAACAGTGGTTTTATAGATGTAACCACAGCTTCCCTTAAACATATGGCTTAAAGACACTTAATGTAAACTTTTTGTTTGAGAAAAAGAAATCATCTCTGTACATCATCACCGAAAGATGTATTGAAACACTTTTTCTCAGGATATTTCTCATGGCTAAAGAGAAGACATTTACTATTCATGATTCACAACACTATAAAGGAGGAACAAATCTTTCCAGGAGGTAATTCAGAAATTTGGGACCAAACATTACATGATTTAGCAATGTATGGGGATAGGGCAATCAGCTACCAGATATCAGGATATATCTTTGTTGTGTTTGGCAAGAACGGCATGTTTTCGAGCTCATAAAAAGGCACAGCTAAGAAGGTTGTCTTCTAAAAGAATAAATTGTGCTTCTAAAGCAGTATGTTTATTCTCATACATAACTAAAATGATTGCTCTTTATTTCCTTTAATATATTTTAACATTTTTTAGGTGACAAAATAGAGACATATAGAAACATAGTATTAATAGAGAATGCAACTAGAGGTATATATTGAAAGTTTAGCTCCTTATTCACATTTTAGCAAATATTCAAGTTCCAATTCTTACTCTAAAAGTGTCCTTGTCAAATCCCTATGAATAAATTCACTTTTGTTTGAACTTGCATTTTCTAGAGATAAAGCTATAAAGTCATGTTTATTGGCAAAAATGCTGGGTAGCTTTCTTTAGTAGATTTTCCTTACTTACAAAGAAGTCATTCTGGGCACCCTTGTCAAAGTTATTGTTATTTTCATCAAAACTTTTTAAAAGAATTATTTTCTTTAACTTCATTTATTTATTTACTTATTTTAAGAAATTGACCAGAGAAGGACAGAGCAAGAGGGTAGGGAAAGAGAAAGTGAGAAAGCAAGCTGCTAGGTCCAGGACTCAAACTGAGGTCAGTCATGTGGGAGTCCAGCACCCTTAACCACCATACCACCTGCTGACCCATCTTCATCAAAACTTTTAAGTTACATATGAAATTGAGAATCTGTGCTTATATACTTTAACATAGAAAGGTGGATGATGACAGAAAATGGAAGAATAACTACGTGGAAACAGGAAATCACAGTAAGAAAATAAATTTGGAAAAAAAAAGGAACCTCTCAAAATTGTCTTCTTTTATAAGAAAATTGATTTTAAATATTGCTAGGATCATTTTTTTCCCCAGAACTCTAGAATTAGCCAAGGCATTGGTCTAATTATAAAGAAAAATTTGCAAGGCATACTAAAAGAAAAAATAATCACAATTTGAACAACACAGACCAACTATCAGATTCAGATTCAAATATGGTAGAGATTTTGGAATTACCAGGCCAAGAATTTAAACAACTGTAATTAATTTGCTGAGGGGCCTAATGGAGCAATTAAACAACATACAACTAAAAAAGGGCAATGTAGGGAACCAGCAGTTAGCGTAATGGCTATGTCGCTGGACTCCCACGTAGTCGACCGCGGTTCGCGTCTCGGACCCGGTGGCTTACAACTCACGCCGGGCGCGTGTGCGTGTGTGCCCAGGATCCTGAGAGGAGAATGGAGGAGAAGGGATTGCGGCATGACCATCCCCCCTGGGGGGTGATTTCTCGCTTTCTGTCTCTATGTCTCTCTCTGTCTGTCTGGCGAGCGCACACGCCCTATAGCGAAAAACCTCTCCAAAAAAAAAAAAAAAAAAAAAAAGGGCAATGTAAGCAGAAAATGTAATTTATAAGAAAAATGTCTTATTTTTATAATTTTTTAAATGTTGGAGATCCAAAGTATTATAACAGAAATGAAGAATGCCTTTAATAGGCTGATTAATAAATTTGACCTGACTGAAGAAAGTATGTCTGAGCTTTAGGATATGTTAACAGAACCTTTCAAAATGGAATAGCACAAAGAAAAAAGGGCTGAAATAAAAAAGAAAGAAGGAATAAAGAAAGAAGAAAGAAGAAAAGAAAAGATCAGACTATCCAAGAACTATGAGATAACAAAAAATAATATGTGGATAATGGGAGTATCAGAAGGCTAGGAAAGAGAAAAAGGGACAGAGACAATATTTGAGGCTATCGTGACCTGAGAATTTTCCCCAAATTAATATCAGACACCAAATTGTATCCAGGGAACTCAGAGAATACCAGGAAGGATAAATGCCAAGAAAACTAGACCAAGCATACCATATTCAAACTACAGAAAATCAAAGATACAGAAAAAACTCTTGAAAGAAGCCAGAGAAATTAAGCAGTTTACCTATAGAGAAGCAAATATAAGACAATATTATACGATGTCACTTTAGAAGCTATGCAAGCAAGATGAAAGTGGAGGGATTTATTTAAAGTGTTAGAAGGAAAAGATCCACCAACCTAGAAGTATGTATCTTGTGAAATTATCCTTTAAAATAAAGAGAAATAAAGACTTCCAGACAAACAAAAATGGAGGGAATGTATTGCCTATAAACCTGCCTTAGAGGAAAAAATTCTTCAGAGAGAAGGAAAATGATACAGATCAGAAACTTAAATCCCCATAAAACACAGAAAATATAAGTGAGCGTAAAGTGAAAACTTGTTTTTCTTGTTCTTGATTGATCTAACAGGTGATAGTTTGTTTAGAATAATAACAGTAATGTGTCCAATCATGTATATGTATAATGTATATGTATACTTACACATAATTTAAATGAATGAAAACAATGACATAAGGGATGAGAAGGAGAAATTGGGAATATTTTATCATAAGTACTTGTACTATATGAAAAGTGTTGTGGTTTTATTTGAACCATATCGAATTAGTTAAAAATATTTACTGTAAACTACAGGACAACTGCTACAGAGAAGTAAAATAAGTGTAGGTTTTTGAGGAACCCCCACATTGTTTTCCATAGAGGTTGCACTAATTTACATTTCCACCAACAGTATAAGAGGATTTTCTTCACAACCACAGCCTTGTCAGCACATGTCATGCTCAATATTTTTTATTCTGACCATTTGACCTGGGATTAAACAGAATCTCATTGTGGTTTTAATTTGCTTTTGCCTATGACAAGAGACTTTGAACATTTTTTATATGCTTTTTGTCTATTCATAAGTCATTTTGGAGAGTTGTCTATTCGATTCATTTGCCCGTTTTTTAACTGGATTATTCATTTTTTTTAATGGCTGAGCTGCTCGAGTTCCCTATATATATGAAGGTTTCTCAAAAGCCCACAGATAGCACTACCATATGACCCAGTAATACCACTCCTTGTTATTTACCCAGGTGATAGGAAAACACACAGTCAGAAAAATACGTGCACATCCATGTTTATTGTAGCATTATTCACAATTCCTGAAATAGAACAAACCTAAATGTCCAAAACCTGATGACTGAGTTGAAAAACTGTGGCACAAAAGACTATGGAATATTACTCAGTGATAAGGAACAATGAGACCCTATCATTTGATTTAAAGTGGGTGAATATATAAGACTTAATGCTGAGAGAAGTGAACCAGACTTTGAAAGATACAGACTTTAGGGGCCAGCAGATGGCATGCTGGTTGAGGTGCTGAATTACATGGCAGACTCAGTAGTTCAAGTCCCAGAGACAGTGACTTGAAAAACACAGCAGGTGCATGTGAGTTTGTGCCCCAAATCCCAAGAAGATATTGGAGAATAGACTGTGGTGTGGCCACCTAGGAGTTGGTGATTTCTCACTTTCTCTTTGTCTGTTTCTCTCGCAATCTCTCCAACAAGTGCATATGCCCTATGGCAAAAAAGAAAAAATAAATAAAAATGAAAGGTACACACTGTATATCCACACTCAGTTCAGACCAAGTATCTTCACACTATGACAGAAATAGAAAGATTCAAAGATATGATAAAAGAGAGGATAAGTGTAGCTACCAGAGACTTAAGGGAGGAGAGCAGGAGAGCAGATGGTAGTAAGGAGAGGGAGAGGGTAAGTATGAGGTGCAAAAAGAAGAAACATTTAACAGAAAAAAATGTAAAGGTCTATATACATATATATATATATATATATATAGTATAAATAATGATGGGGACTCTATGTAAAGTGTAGAATTAATCTGAAAATGTACAATGAATGAAAAAAAGAAGTAGAAGTATAATAAAACAGTAAATACTGAGATTTACCCAAAGTAAATCCCAGTAAATCTCAGTATTTACCCAAAGTTGAAAACCAATGTTCACATAAATACCTGGATATGAATATTTAAATCTGCTTTATTCATAACTGCCAAAACTTTGAAGTAACCAAGATGTCTTTGAGTAGGTTAGTGAATATATAAATTATAGTACATCCACACAATCAAATATTATTCAATACTAAAAAGAAATGAGTTATCAAACTGTGGAAGACACAAGGATTTTGATAGTGGGGAAGACTGTGTGTTTGTGGGGCCAGGAAATACATAATAAATCCATTTACTTTCTGCAAAATTTTGCTGTGCTAAAAATGTTCTAAAAAGGGAAATTTATTTTTTAAAACACAAGATTATTAAAGTGGTACACTAGAAAATATCTGTTTAGCAAAAAAGAGGGCAGTAATGAAGGCTTAGAAGAACACAAAACACCTAAGATACTTGAAAAATGAGTAGCAAAATGGCAGATTTAAAGCCTACATTATCGGTAATAACGTTAGGTTTAAATGGATTAAATACTCCAATAAAAAGACAGTGATTTGAAGAATGGATTAAAACATGATTCAATCATATGCCATCCATATTTAGATGCAAAAAAAACCCCAAATAGTTTGAAAGAAAAAGGATAGAAGTAGGTAAACCATGCAAATAGTATCCAAAAACACTGGAGTGACTGTACTATTATATCAGAAAAAAACAGCACTTAAAACAAAAATTATTTCTAGAAACACAACAAAATTGCATAATGATAAAAGAGTTATTCCATAAAGAAGAAATAACAATCATAAACATGCACTACTGTCAGAATTCCAAATTACACAAATCAAAAGCTGACAAATTGAAAGGCAGAAATAGAAAAATTTAACAATAATAGCTAAAAACTTTAATATTCTATTTTCAATAATGCATAAATTAGATAGAAGTTCCACAAGGAAATAGAATGCTTGAACAACATTATAAACCAACAGACATCTGTAGACCAGTCTGCCTAATAAGAGTAAAATACACTGGGGCCGGCAGGTAGCATGGCCGTTAAAGGCGCTGGATACCCGTATGGCCAACTGTGGTTTGAGTCTTAGACCTGGTGGCTTACTTTCTCTCTCTCTCTCTCTCTCTCTCTCTCTCTGTCCTGTCTGGTCAAATTAAAATATAAGCAAAAAAGTAAATAAAGTAAACAAAACAATTCTAAAAAAAAAGTGTAAAACACACATTTTTCTCAAGTAACATTGAACATTTTCTAGCTTTAGACTATTTTCTAGCTTAGACTGCATGTTAGTTCATAAAACAAGTCTCAAGGAATTTAAAAGGATGGAATCATGAAAGTAGGTGTTTCAGTCACAGAATAAAATTAGGCATCAAAACCAGAAAGAAATGTGTGAAATTCACAAATGATGAAGCGTGTTTTAAAACAATTTTGGACACTTTAATTTTAAAATTTAACCAGAATTTAATTGAAAGTTTAAAATACAGATTAATAGGAGATGTTGTTATTTATGAAAAAATATTAGTGCTCTTGATTGTTATCTTTCTTGCCAGTGTTGGTATAGAAGGATTGCTGCTCTGTCTGGAGCAATCACCACCATTCATGGCCACCGAGGAGTTCTTTGGAAATAAAGTATTTCTTAATCATCACCAATCATTTTACTCTTCCATTTTAACCTGATATTTATAATAAACTAGTTTTGAAGACATATTTTCCAAATTGCTCAATTGATAAAAGATTATCACACACATTGAAAGCTCAAAGGAATATTCTAAAGAGCAACTTCCTAAATTAAACTGTCAGTCAAAAGCTAAATGTTTTCGCTACTTTAATAAGACATATTTTTCCTACCAGAAGATTCTAGTCATTTTAACTTACTAAATATTTAAAATGTGCTTTTTTTTTTTTTTCAAAACACTGTGGGGATCATAGCAATAAATGAGATTCAGATTCTGCCCTCAGCTACTTTATGATCTATTAGGTAGATGATGCTAGTCAGACAAGAACACAAATAAATTCAATTATATACAAATGTAATGATTAAGAAATGAAAGTCTATAGTGACATAAAAAGGGAATTGTTAGGTATAATTAGAGAATTTGGGAAGGCTTCTTATAAAGCAATGATTCTTAGCTTTGGCTGTTCATTAGTATTACATTCTAGCTTTAAAAACCTGATGACTGGAGCCAGCATATGGTGTAGAGGTTCCATCACAAGACTCCCTCATAGCTGACTGCAGTTTGAGTCTCCGACTTGGTGGCTTGAAACTCTTATTGGGTGTGTGCGTGCCCAAGATCCTGGGAGGAGAATTGAGGAGGAGGGATTGCAGCGTGGCCATCCCCCCGCTTGGGGGTGATTTCTCACTTTCCCTCTCACTGTCTCCCTCCCTCTCTCTCTTTCCAGCAAGCACATGTGCCCTAATCCAAAAACCTCTTGGAAAAAAACCTTGATGACCAGAATTACTCTAGACCAAATAAACCAGAATATCTCACGCAAGTGGCCTGAGGATCAGGATTCTTTTTTAAAGCTCTCTAGGAGATTTCAATGTGCAACCAAGCTTGAGAACCTTTGTTGTAAAGAACAGAGGTGAGAAAGGGATGGTTAGAATTTAACAGTAAGTAGGGTTTCAACTGAAACGAGTAGGATACTCCAGTAATTAGAAGAATCATCTCCTCAAGGAAGCCAACTTATTTTCATTCACCAAACATCAGCCCAATTTTAGCAATCTCTGAAAAGCTTTCCCCTACTCTCCCATGATAGTAATAGTAATCTTGAAAACCATAATAAAAGATGACACTGCGTATAGCCCTTACTATATGACAAATATTTTAAGAACTTTAATTATATTTCAGTATTTAGTCTTCTCTATAATATTAACAGGTGGTATTATTATTTCCATTTCACATGAAGGAGGCTAAATAACTTGTCAAGTTTACACAACTAAGAAGTGGTGGAGCTGGGATTGAAGTATGATTCCAGAACCCATGTTCTGAAACATGAACAACAGTCTGATTCTCCTTATCAAGAGTCTCAGAGTACTCATGTATACTTCAATCATACCATGAAGCACATTATATCGTAAATATAAGATTTTTCTCTCCTACTACTCATTTATTCATTTGATAAAGAATTATTGAGCATAGTCTATGTGCCAGAAAATGTGCTTGGTACAAGAAATACAAAGTCGGATGTCTCATATGTCATTGTCAACTTTTAAATCTAGAACTGAGGTCATCAAACTACAGTCAACAGGCCAAATCCTGCTGGCCACTTGTTTTTGTAGTTTAATCGAGCTACATCCATGCTCAATGATGTATGTCTTGTCTGTAGCTTCTTTAATGCTACAACATCAGAACAGAGTAGTTGTGACAAAGACTATCTGACCACAAAGCCTAAATATTTTTCTATCTTGCCCTTCATAGAAAAAGTTCATTGGGGCTCATCTATAGCCAAGTCTTTAAGGAAGCCAGATATCACATGACCAGAGTGGTTTGATTCCTGGCTTCAGTGGCTTGAAAAACATGTAGGGCACATGTGCTTGCATGTCCCCAATACTGACAAGATAGAGAAATGGAGGTCTAGAGACTGCAGCATGATCTTGTCCTACTGAGGGGAGGGTGCTTTCTCCCTCTCCCTCTCTTTCTCTCTTTCTTTTTTACTCTCTGGCAAGTGCAAATACCCTCTCATTTATAAAGAAAACAAAAACAAATACATAAAAGAAAGAAGGAGGAGGAGGAGGAAGAGGAGGAAAGGAGAAAGGGAAGGAGGAAGGAATGAAGGAAGAAAGGAGAGACAGAGAGAAAAAAAAAAAGAAAGAAAGAAAGAAAGAAAGAAAGAAAGAAAGAAAGAAAGGAAGGAAGGAAGGAAGGAAGGAAGGAAGGAAGGAAGGAAGGAAGGAAGGAGAAAGAAAAAAAAGATAAAGAAAGAAAAAGAAGAAAGAAAGAAAGAAAGAAAGAAAGAAAGAAAGAAAGAAAGAAAGAAAGAAAGAAAAAGAAAAAGTTTGTCAACCCCTAGCCTAGAGAATAAGACAAAAAGGAAAATTAGTGAATATTCAATGAGGTATGTGCTGTGGCATCTAAGATACTGTGGGAACATGAAAGAGATTCAGATTAGTGTAGGGTCAACAAGTTTTTTTTAGTTGGCATAATATTTGAGCTGGTTTTGAAAGGCTAAATAAGGGTAACTAGACAAGAGAAGCTATACTTCTCAGTGAGATCAGACAGGGAAGTTTAGCAGTGATCTCTGGAACTAAAGTGATGCAAAAGGACTAAAGAAGGTAGATCTGTCTAAGCAATGTTCATTAGCTCTGTAGATTCTATAAAAAGGCCTTATGATTTCTTCTTTTAAGCTTATATTTAGTCCATGAAAGAGAAACAGGAAGAAAGAGAAAGCTGTCCCCAACAGGGTCCTCACACCGTGACAGCTCCTACTCTCAGTGGGCATGGATCACAGACGTGCATGCCCGGCTGCTCAGGGAGGTCTCAGGATGTGAACCCCGTTAGTCCACTTGCATTACCACTGTGCCACTGCTTGGGCCCGCTTTGATTTCTTGTTTCTCATTATCCAGCATAGCTAGTGGTACATAAAGTTGAAACTCACTAAATATACCTTTTACTAAATATTTGTTAACACAAGAGATTAATTCTTAAGTGAAGAACTTTTTTTTAAAAAAAAAAAAGGGTAGAAAATATTTGCCTCTATTAGTCCTTAAAATGATTGATTTACATACAGGAATTCTGATTTCTTTTTTAAACTCACAGTCCTAGAGCAACAAAAGAAATGACCCTCATTTCATTCATTTCAACCATATCAGTGTATACAAGTGTTAACAACACAGTTTTGCGAATGAGAAGTGGTTGCAATGTACCTGGAAAATTCATAGGTAGTTCAAAAGGTTGGGGAGACTCACAACCTTCAATGGGCTCAGAAATTTGAGCTATGATCTTCTTAATTTTTAATCCAGTAATTTTAATCACTTCTCCCGTTGATAAACAGCATTCATTTCCAAACATTTCATAAATAGAACCTGAAAAGAAAGAAAAGGAGAAAGAGCTTTTGAAAAGGAATTCAACAGTGAAAAACACAAGTGAAATCAAAAGCTTTATATAAAGTATTTTTCTACCTTCTAAACAGGAATTTAGTGAAGTTTGGCAAAATGTACAGCATGTACTAGGAAAAATATTAGATTTTTACTTCATCCTCTGAGCAAAGTATAAACAACTTTATTTTTTTTATTATTGTAAATTGAATTTACGGTTTCTTCAGCACCTTTAGCTCATCTTTCCAAGGTCAAACTACAAACATGTCTTCTACTGCTGGGATTTATTATCCATTTTTTTCTGGGTCACAGGTTTAGGCTCATATGAGTCAATAATGATCTAAGTGAACACTGCAAGCAATGTTGTAACACCAGCAAACATCCAAGGATAAAGGGTCTGCACATCAGGGCTTTATATTATAAGTATCATATTCATTTATTAAACCTGGTTCTATTCATTACTATGAATATGAGACTCTTTTTTTTTTTTTTTTGCCTTTTTTTAATCTCTTGACTTTTAACAAGCTTTCAATCTTTTAATGGCAATAGGGGCAGACCAGCCTAGATAAACAGAAAATCTTCATTTTAGTTCAGGATTTCGGTCTCCTTTCTGATAAACCTTTTATCACCGATGTTAAAGCTAAAAATCTCATTCATTTATTCTTTTTTTAATCCTATCATATAAGGATAGTGACCAGTAGATGAGCAACAGGAAGGAAGAAAAGGGGCAAAGGTTATAGATAATTTACCCTAAGCAAAGAGGGAGCAATCCCTACCTGCATATCTACCATTTTATAAGTGAATGGTAAAGGCTGATGCAACTCAACATTTCAGAACCGTGGACTTTGAAATAAATTGTTTCTCTTATCCTCAAGATGATGTATGTACTCTTGCTTATACTAGCTGTAAAGCATATGACATGGGCTTTTAGGTTTGTTTATTTGTTTTCTAAATTCTCCTCTATTTAACTCTTCCTCATAGACAGTTACTGGAGAGATAATGACACCTAAAACATCTTACGGTAATAACAGTTACCATAACATTATTAAGCCTAGCATTCCGATCTAGCTCTAAACAAGTCCACAATCATATGAGTCCCAAAATTAACTTACAAAAATCTATAGCATTTCTATATACAAACAATAAGCAAGCAGAGACAGAACTGAAGAATGTAATTCCATTTACCATAGCCACAAGAAGTATAAGGTACTTAGGAATAAAACTAACTAAGGGAGTCAAAAATTTCTACAAGGAAAACTATGAAAACCTTAAAAAGAAATTGTAAAGGACACTAAAAAGTGGAAGGATATCCAATGTCCCTGGATTGGCAGAATTAATATAATAAAAATGGCAATCCTACCCAAATTAATCTACCTGTTTAATGCAATCCCTATAAAATTACAAGAGACATTCTTCACAGAGGTAGAAAAGACAATCATAGAATTTTTCTGAAACCATAAAAGACCCCGTTTTGCTAAAGACATTCTGTGCAAGAAGACTAGAGTAGGTGGCATCTCACTTCTTGACCCCAAAATGTATTACAAAGCAGTGATAATCAAAACAGCATGGTACTGGCACAAAAATAGACATGAGGACCAATGGAACAGAGTAGAGACTCCAGAAATCAACCCGAAAACATACAACCAACTCATCTTTGACAAAGGGTACCAGTCAATCCAGTGGGAAAAGGAGAACCTCTTTAGTAAATGATACTGGAAAAACTGGGTATTCACCTGGAGAAAGATGAATCTGAACCCCTGTCACCATTAACAAAAATCAACTCAAAGTGGATCAAAGATCTAAACCAAAGATCTCAAACTATAAAAATACTGGTGGAAAACACTGGGGAAACTCTGGGAAACATTGGAGTAGGCAAAGACTTCTTAAGCAAGACCCCCAAAGCACAGGCAATAATCCCCCAAATAGACAGGTGGGATTACATCATGTTAAGGAGTTTCTGCACAGCAAAGGACACCATAATTAGAGTGAATCAACAAGCCTTGGAATGGGAGAGAATTTTGTTAACTGTGCCTCAGACAAGGGATTGATTACCAGAATACACAGGGAAATCAAGCAGCTTACCCAGAAGAAAATGATTAACCTAATTAAAAGACTGGAAAATGAGCTCAATAAACAACTCTCTAAGGAAGACATACAAACAGCCAAAAAACATATGAAAAAATGTTCATCGTAAGGGAGAGGCAGATCAAAACCACAATGAGATACCACATAACCCCTGTCAGAATGGCAAAGATTAAAAAAAGAAATAATGATAAGTGCTGGAGGGGATGTGGTGAAAGGGGAACACTCCTACACTGTTGGTGGGAATGTAAATTGGTTCAGCCACTGTGGAGAATGATATGGAGGTTCCGCAAAGACCTTCAAATAGAACTACCATGTGATCCAGCAATTCCACTCCTACATATCTACCCAAAGGACAGGAGAGCACTCAGTCAGAAAAGTGCTTGCACAACTATTTTCATTGCAGCATTATTCACGATTGCTAAGACATGGAACCGACCCGAATGTCCACAAACACATGAATGGATTGTGGCACATATACTCCATGGAATACTATTCAGCCATAAAAAAACAACAATGCCCTGGAATTTGATAGAAAGTGGATGAATATGGAAGGTTTGTTGCTGTGTGAAGCAAGTCAGGCTATGAAAGAGAGAGATTGTATGTCTCCACTTAACATATACCGACTGTCTGCACTGTATGGTAAAGACTGAAAGACTGGAGAACATAAAAGTATTAAAAATTGTAATGGACACTAGAGACAAAGTGGAAAGAGAGTGTGGAGGGGAAGAGTGTATGTAATTAGGGGGGAAATGGAGAGGTAAGAAACTTGTGGGACACAGATAAGATTTATTATCTGTTGACAAGGATGTGTATGGTGGTCTCTACTGGACTGGACTGACATGTATATCATGTTGGGTAAAGTCTTTTCACAATCTAAATGATGTATAGTGATTTAATGTATGAATAATAGTTTGAAAATAATGAAAGAAAAAAGAAAATAAAAAGAATCCGAAAAGGTAACAAAGCACAGTCAAACTGGAATAATTTGAGGAGGTTTAAAATAAGGGCAATTCAGAGCTGGTCAGAAGCACAATGGTAAATTTTGATGTCTTGTGAGGCTGACCTGTGTGTGAAGGTCCCAGGTTCACATTCAGAGACCTCCCTAAGTATACTGTGCACATGAGTGCCTGTGACCTGGGGCTGGTTGAAGCTGGGGGTGGATGACATCATCAAGACTCTTTTGAGAGTGCACTCTCTCTTTTTCTCATGCTATGAAAGAAACACATAAACTTGAATATAAATAAATAAAATAATAAAAAATAAGTAAAATAGAGGTGATTTCCATAGAGGCTCAGTCAATTCTAAGTAGTAACTCAAGAAAATAAATGTCCTGACCTCAGTCTTCCCCTAGTGTAACCCATTAGCCAAATTCCTCTGAAAGCTAGAAGACAGAAGAGCTGCTGATGTCCTCACAGAAGTTAGCCTCTCAGTCAGAGAGGAAATGACACTCAAGCACACAATAATGTTCACTACTTGACCAGCATGTGGAGTAGAGGTTAAGGGGGCTAGATCTCACATGGTCAACTAAATGGTTCAAGTCCTGGGCCCAGCAGATTAAAAGTCACATTGGACACATGGGCATACATGCCCAAAATTCCAAAAGGAAAATGGAGGAGAAGGGATTGAGAAATAGTCATTCCCTCTGGGGGTTGAGTTCTCACTCTTTCTCTCTTTCTCTCCATCTCTCTCTGTTAAGCACACATACCCAAGAGTAAAACAAAACAACAAAAAAGTCCATTACTTAACATGAAGCCCTTTCACAGACAAGCTATTGTATCTGTTCCTTAAGTTTTGTGTATATATTTCCACCCTATTTTCTCACCTTTTCTTGTACTATTACCTAACTACATATGTACTCATATTTTCACAAAAGTGTTATCAACAGTCTCAAGTCTTTTGTGAAACAAATTGTGATATTAAAAAATAATAATTAAAATTCTTCAGTGACAGTTTCCTTCAAAGAACTCAAAATGGTTATTTGCTATGATCCTCATATGGCACTTAATCACATACTAACATTTTACATCTTCAGTATTATCTCACTCTGTACTTGACTTTTTATGAGTTTAATTTTATTACTCCAATTTAATTTTGAATGTTATGAGGGAAAATACTGCTCTCTCTCTCTCTCTCTCTGTGTGTGTGTGTGTGTGTATATATATATATATATATATATATATATATATATATATATATATATATAAAATCTTTCTTTCAGGATTTCAGGTATGCACGTATGTGTCTAGTGTATTTTTCAAGCCAGTGGGTCTGCCATTCGAACTGTGCTGTCGGCCATGTGGGATTCAGCCCCTTAATCACCAGATCTCAGACTGGCCCTTGTATTTTGCATGACTACAACACTGCAACTTTCCTCCTTCATTAAGTCAGCAGAGTAATAAAAATCTATTATATGTCATACATTGTGATTGGCAACAGGTATAAAATACATAATGCATAATCTCTTTCTCCAGAACCACTGTGCTAAAGGAAAAGGACAAGTAAGCAAATGATTACAACAGATTATAAGAAAGCTATGCACAGGAAATATACGGCATTTGGGGAACATAGGGAGGCATTTATTCAAGCGATTACATGAGAAAGAGATAAGAGAAGGATTCCTGGAAAAGACAAAAACTGAACTGAGTTTTAAAAGAAGTATTACAGGAAGTTTCATAAGACAGGAAGAGGAAATAATATTTGCAGAGACACTGAGATTTGAACAGCCTGATACATTCCAGAAACATCAAGTAGTTTGTTATGTCTAAAATATGAAGAAAGGTGAAGTGATAAGAAAGGAGACCAGAGACATGGAAAGAGCCCAGCTCATGTGGGGGCTCTATGAAATCACCAATAATCAAAAACGCCACTCAAAGTCTGTAGCAATCTCAAAATTAGAAAATTTCCATTTCCATTTATCAGGGCCCAAGAACAAATGCCAACTCAATGAGAGGTCATTTGTACTCTAATGTTTGCTATCCAAAGTTTCTGTCCACTGCATCACCTGGGAGCTTGTTAGAATCTCAGTCAGAACCTAGACCTGCTGAATCAGAAACTGCATTTTTAACAAGATCCCCAGATGATTTATAAGTATATTAACGTTTGAAAAGCATTGGTCTAGGCAAGAAATATATAACTGAAATAGACTCTGCTGTGAGAGTGCTGCAAAACCAGAAAGGGGGAGTGGGCATGCCATGCAGAGACAGTGTTGAGTGCCATTGAGGTGAATGATGATGTAAATGGGACAGAGAAAGGGAAGGATTTGAAACAGAAAAACAGTGTAAGATTTTTCCTTGTAATATGAAGTAGAATGTTAACTATACCTAATCCATTTGAGCTGAAGTCTGTTGAGCCTAATTCCAATGCAAAGAATGTCTAATTTTACCATAGATGTTTAAATATCAACTGACTTGGGCTGCTCTTTCAAAGGTTCAATTGGAATGCAAAATGAAAAGATATGTGTACATCAGACCACATGCAAGAGATCTTCAAAAAAGTTCATGGAAATGCACATTATAGAAAAAATAGGCATGTTGGCCAGCAGATGACATAGCAGTTAGGTCACTGGACTCCCACTTGGCCAACAGTGGTTTGAGTCCTAGACTCTGTTGCTTGAAAATCATGCTGGGTGCATATGCCTATGTGCCCAAGACCCTAAGAGGAGAATAGAGAAGACGGGATTGCAGTGTGGCCATCCCTCCGGGCGATAATTTTTCACTTGCCTCTCAGTGTCTCTGTCTCTCTCTCTTCTCTGGTGAATGCATGTGTCCTGAGGCAAAAACCTCATAAAAATTGTCATGATTTAAAAAATTTTTGCAATTAAACAAACTCATGCCTTAATTCCATTTTTCTTCATATCAATTTACAGGTAATAGTAGCCAGAGAATTCTATGATGAGAAAACTCTGTGAATGTTAGTCACCATGGGAAAAGGTTTTGACTCTGAGTTTTTCTCAGCATTTCTCTTTTTTTGGAAAAAAAAAATTAAAAAATCACTGATTTTGGTCATATAAGTAAAAGAACCTCAAGCAAATGCTAATCTTTCACATTTCTCTTAAATATTTGATGACTTTCAATTTTCTTTAACCCAAGAAAGCTGTTAACTTACTCTTCGTAAAGGGAGTGCTCAGAGCTATCCAGCTTTAGGATAGCTTTAGGAAGTTGTGTCTCTGATAGGTGACAAGGACATACAGCAAATCTCAGATCTCCAAAACCATCTGAAACTTCTTGTGCTTTGGTATCACCAATATAATATCTCTTAATATATATTTTTCCTCAATAATAATATTACATTGTGAATTTTTAAAATAGTCAACTTTCATACTCTCAGAAAAATATATGATATACACATTTGCTTTTTAAATATTTGCTGAGATATGCACCCCAAAAATGTTTGTGCATATATAGACATACATATTAAAATGGTTTTTATTTCATTTTAACCACAAGACATGTATTTTGAATATGCAAGTCTCGGATCTATTAAATCTGTACAGACTGATTCTTTCCAAGTCAAAGCATATGTATTCAGGATAATGCCAAACATCAGAGAAAGCTGGAACAAAGCAGCCTGTTTTCAGTGATCAAACATCGCCCCTGAAGGCTGTAATGAAAGAGCCATGTGCCTTTGAAATCACCTTTTCTGTAATGCTACTTTGCTCAATAAAAACGACACATTAATATCCTTTTATGAGCTCATCCCTTGTTTGACAATCCATATAAGCAATGCTGTGATCACATCGTAACAGCCAAAACAATTGGTTCAATAGATTTTCTTCCATCTCCTCTACAAAGTTAAAAAGTGTGGCAGTCAAGAAAGAGGGAACTACATTGTCTGCAAGTTTTTTTCCCCCTCTTTGCTCAAATGCACTCTATGCTCCCAGCTTCCTCCCCAACCACCATACCAGGTCATTCATTCTCTTAGCTCCTCATCAGCTCATCAAATACCAACTAAGTCCTAAAGATTCGGCTCATATTCATTATCTTCTTCAAAGTCTTCCTTGATCCCCAGTCCTAAGAACAAATTAATTTTATCCTCTGTGCTCTAATAGCACTTTGCATGAATCTTCATTATAGCCTTTATGTGATTATTGTCAAGGCCCACTATTAGGATAGTACTTTCTGACCATTGATATTATGCATATTTTGGAATTTTTATGAGTGACTAGAGGAGAGACATCATATTAACTATACTTATATTCCCAATACACATATAACTAGTAGCATAATTTTTGTCACCTAGTAGATCATTAGTGAATATTGAGTTACAACTTAGCTTTACTATAAAATGATGATAAATTATTATAAATATAATAATATTCTCTCTACATCAGCATTTAAATAGATTTATTTAATTTAATTTATTATTATTTTTAAAATTCGCTATAGGATATGTGTTCTCACCACAGAAAGAGAGTAAGAAAGTGAGAAATCAAGCTGCCAGGTCTGGGATTCAAACCATGGTTGGCCATATAGGAGTGCAATGGCTTAACCACCATGCCACCTGCTAGACCCTCTATATTAGCATTTTAAAGCATGGTCAACTAATGGTTTGGTGTAGGTTGTGTCTTCATGTGATATGTTTAGTATAAAAAACACAAGGGCATATGAGAATAGTTGGACTTCTTGTGAATTCCCTAGACAAAGAATATTAAGGGTACATGACTCTATAACACAATTTCTATTTATTAAATTTACTATTTTGTCATGATATTTTTAATTTATATATTCATAGACTTGAGAGGGAAGCTCATGTAATGATCTGAGATAGATTTGGAGGAGTTAGGAAACTATGTCTGCACAGTGTGGTTGAACGTATATCACAGAAGCACACCAGATTGGGGGTGCCAGTGGAGATGCATTTTTGCTTCTTATAAATAGATGTAAGTATCCTTTAATGAAGGGGAGTACAAATGATCACAAAGCAGTATCCTCATAAAGAAAATGTTTAAGCGTGAAATTATTTAATTCGCAATTATACTCCTAGCCTTGGTGGTTGAGACGGCATTAAAAGACCATCATAGTGATAAATTCAGTTTTTCATCTGGACCTCTAGGTAGCCCACCATAGGAATAAACCTTGGAGAAGGTTACATTTGCAATACAATACACATTTACATGACCCATCTTTTTATTTTATTTTATTTTATTTTATTTTATTTTATTTTTATTTTTCTTAAGGGAGATTTTTGCCATAGGGTGTATTTACTTGCTGGAGAAATAGAGACAGAAAGCAAGAAATCACCCCCTCAGGGGGATGACCACACCACGATCCTTTCTCCTTTATTCTCTTGGGCCTGGTGTGAATTTTAAGCTGCTAATTCCAAGACTTGAACCACAGTTGACTTCATGGGAGTCCAGCAACATAACCATTATGCCATCTGCTGGTTCCTACATGGCCTGTCTTATATAATGATGTCTCAATCTTGTGTAAAGTAGAGATAAACTCATACCCATATGTGAAGAATATTTATGAAAATAAACACTTATTATATTTCAATTTATTTATTTGCATTCATTCACTGTACATCATTATAGCACACAAAATGAGATTTTCCATCCAGAGTACACTGTATATTGTCTCAGTCAAATACATCAACAAACATGTTATAGTCAGCAAATAATTTTCCATTTCCTGTTTTCTGTATGTTTTGCTTTTTATTCCCCCATCCTTGATTCCCTATCTCTTACCCTCTGCCATCTCCCACTCTCCTCCCACACTGACTCTGGTATCTATGTTTGCTTTCTATACTGTTCCCCCCACACACATTTTATTGAATTACTAAAGACCTTAATTAATCTAAATATTTTCATAGCAAACACAGGTGATATATACATTTTCATGAACACAAGTCTAACTTTACGCATCCTATAAAGTAGCACCTATCTGGGGCTATATATCTTACTGCAGTCATTGAATAGATTTTTTTTTCCTGAAACTTTTTTTTTGTAACTTAATTTACATTCTTTCCCTAAGCATCATCACAGCATACAAAATGTGATTTCCCATCCAGTATATACTGCATAGTAACTTAATCATACATATTATAAAAAAATTTCCATTTCTAGTTCCTAGAATTATTTTTACCCCTCTTTCTGACCCTCTGTCCTTTCCCACCCTCTTCTCACACTATCTCTGGTGTCTACAATTGTCTTCCATTCCTTTCCCACCCACATTGTATTGATCACACAATTTCATACAAAATCTACTTTCAACGGTGAGTTCACTCGTTACTATTAAGGAAACCAGTTTTAACTTAAATCAAAGAAATACCAAGGAATTTTGCTTAAAGCCAGGAAACAGGTTAGGATTCTGTTCAAATGGTAGGTACATGAACTTATCAGTCTCATGTATTTTTATCTTCTGTTCTGGTTCAATTTTCCTGATTAAATTCTGGGATATAATATTCAACCCCAGACTTGTCCCTATGATTAAGCTGGCCACTTTCTTAGTTTTTGAACTCTTATTTCTGTGTGTCAGTATTTAATTTTCCTGATATAGCACACCCTTGAGAAATTCTTGGAGATCTGGTCTGGTGCTGGTAAATTCTTTCATGTTTTGTTTATCTGAGAATGTTCTTGACTTTTCTTCCCACCTGAAAGATAATCTTGCCAGGTACAGTATTCTTGGCTGAAATTGCTTTTCTCTTAACACTTTGAATATGTTTTCCCATTCTTTCCTCGCTCGCATTGTTTCCGATGAGAGATCTGCTGTTAGCCTGGTGGGATGTCCTTTGTAGGTAACTTGATGTTTTTCTCTTGCCAATCTTAGTATCTTGTCTTTGTCTGTGGTTTTGGTCAACCTGGCTATAATGTGTCTTGGAGAAGATCTTTTTGATTTGATTCTATTTGGGGTCCTTTGTATTTCTTGGGACTGGATCTTCAAATGCCTCTCTAGGTTTGGAATGTTTTCTTGCAGGATTTCATAGAATAGATTATCAATGCCCTTATGGGTCTCTTCACCTTCTGGAATGCCAATTATCCGGATGTTTGGACTTTTGATGGTATCTAGTACTTCTTGTATATTATTCTCAAATTTTGGGGCCATTTTCTCAGTCTTCGTGGTGGATTTTTCCAGGCCAGCCATTTTCTCTTCCACATCTGAGATTCTATTTTCTGAATGATCTACTCTGCTTTTAATACTTTCAAGGGAGATTTTGACTTCCTGTATTATAGACTTCATCTCTAGCAGTTCCTTTTGAGTCTTTTGTAAAGTGTGTAATTCCTCTTTTAGATCTTGCAAGAATTTCCTCATCTCTTGGAATTCATCAACTTCTTTCTCCTTTCTCTTTATCAGTTCATTATCTCTCTTCTCTTCCATCTCTGTTAGCTTCGACATTATGAATGCTCTAAATTCCTTATCAGACATTTCCATGATTTTCACCGAACTGCTTGTGGATGAAGAAGAGTTACTCTTATCCCTTGGAGGAGAGGTATTTTCTTGTTTTCCCATATTTCTTGTGATCTGGCAGTGATTTCTTGTCATCTAATGGATGGTGTGTTTTTTTTTCAAATTCTTGAAGCTCAGTCTGAATGCTCGGGAGCAAGCAGACAGAGGTGATCTAGAATCTCTTTGCTGTTCTGTTGTGGTAGCTGGTGCAACAGATTCAGTAGATATTGAGGAATATTTTAACCCTATTAGTATTTGGATGTTTAGCTACAGTGCTCTTAGATCCTTCTAGTTCGCTGGAGCCATGTGGAACCTTCTTCTGAAGGCCTGGCCTCTTCTGCCGCTAGCTTGTTTGCCGGAGGCTGAATTATCAGTAGAAAGTCTTCATTTCTCGTGTGCCCTGCAATACCTAGTTCGCTGGAGCCATGTGGAACCCTCTTCTGAAGGCCTGGCCTCTTCTGCCTAGTTCGCTGGAGCTATGTGGAACCTTCTTCTGAACACTTTTTTTTTTTTAAGTCTTTGCCACAGGGCATTTGTGCTCACTGGAGAAAGTGACAGAAACAGAGACAAGGAAAGTGAGAAATCACCCATTAGGGGAATGGCCACTGCACCATTTCTTCTTACCCATTCTCCTCTCAGGATTTTAGATACTCACACACACACAGGCCTGGTGTGGTTTTCAAGCTTCTGGGTCTGGAACTCGAACCACAGCCATGTTGGAGTCCAGCACCTTAGCCACTATAATACTTGCTGGCCCTCCCTATGCGATTTTTAAACCTCTAAATATGGGGCTAAAACCTCCGTTGCCCATGGAGGAGTCTAGTGCCTTAACCGCTACACCATCTGCTGGCCCTGAACACAATATTTTAAAGTAGTATACAAATAAGTAGGCATGAAACAGGAAGCTCACAACCTTAGGAAGGGTATTTTATCAGCTAGATACTGAATACACCACCAAGAGATATATTTGAACATTAATAGAAAATGATCTTTCAAAGTCATAGAAATTCTCTTCCCCAAAAAAGATCAGTTTGAAGAGTGCAAAATTTGGATTATTCAGGAAGTCCAGTCTAAAGGCAGAATGTGCTAGTGATAGTGGAGAATGTTGGTGAGACTAAAAGAGTTCATAGAAAAGAAATGGAAGTCTCTACATGTGATAAAGGCTGAAACCTAGAAACCAAAAACAAACAAAAACAAAAACAAAATTAAGATAGTAATAGAATTGGAAACCAGAAAAACCCAGCTTTCCAACCACTCTGAATAAAATGCATGGCATTCAAATGACTAAATTTTAATGGCTGAGGAAGTAGTCACAATTTCATACATTAGCTAAATACTCATCTTAGTGGCAAATGCCATTAATTTAATAGGGTTTTTTTAATATCAGAGGGCATATGCACTCACCAGAGAAAGACAGAAAAGAGGGAGAAAGCATCCCCACAAGAGACCTGGTCACTCCACAATTCCTTCTCCATATCTCCATCTTGTCAGGGTTTGGGGGCATGTCTTCAGCATATTTTTCAAGCCCTCAGGGCCAGGATTCAAGTCATAGTCAGTCATGTGGGAACCTCCTCCCTTAATCACAAAGCATTGGACTGGCACTTAATTTAACTGGCCCTTATTTTGAAACTTCACTAAGAGGGTTTTCAAGAAATTGTGATAATACAAGTTATCATTTTGGTTCTTTGTGCTGATAATTATCAGAGCAAAAGGATTTTGGTAGTGTATGTATAGTAAATAAATATCCTTCCTACATAGTCACAAAATGTTTCCCTACAATGGTGGAACAAATAAATGGTTTTGCATCTCATGACATTATTACTGACCAAATAGTCTCCATATTTTATCCAAATTTTAGCCCTCAAAATGGCTTAATAAATAATTTCTTTTGTGAACACCATTGCATTGGGAGTTGGTTTATTGTTTTAGGAAGGACTTGGTTTCAAATTCATTTTACCTACTTTATTATACTTGCTTATGTTCTAGACTTTCAATGTTAAATGAAGTTACTATAGACCTCTATAGAAACTTAAAACCATAAACCTTGTTCTCTATTTCCTATTTAGTGAATATAAATGTACTAATTGCTTTGGGCAATAATGTATTATAATGGGTTCACACATTACATAAAAAAGCTTTATTATTATATATTTCCCTAATTTATTAGCATTAATTAAATACTTAATTAACTATTCTGCTTATGAATTATAGTTTAGAAATTGAGAATAAAGATTCATAAATTTTTATAGAAATTTTAGAGGTTATATCCATTGAACTAAATAATAAAAACTGTGCTTGTATTTGGTATGTCTTTATTTTTTACTGCCTTTTTATAACTCATTTTTTTATATTTTATCAAAGTGCCATCTGTTATGAACTGGAAAAAGAAAAGGAGTTGAGCCTTCACCACAGGTAGTTTGAGAAGCTCTTCTTGAAGACATTCAGTGTAAACATATACCACAGTCAGAACAGGGAACCAGTTGTAATCTCAAAATGTTCAAAAGTTAAAGTAAAATTTGAACATGCTGGGGAAAGGAAAGTTATAACCTAATTCATAAAGTCTTAATCAGTGTTATTAACTCATCTATCTCAATGACACCAGCAGCCTGAATGCCCTAACTAAAAAACACAGGAATTTTAGTCAACTTGACAGTAATTGTTCTAATTGCAAATTATTGCACTGGCATTCTGAGTTCTACATTACACTCTTCCACATTGTAGGAGGCCATGCGTGAGCCTAATGGACCCTGAATGCTCAAGTCGCTGGATCTATATGGTTAAGGTCTAAAGTCATGAACAGGTTAGATCCCAGGGATGAATTCTGTGAATTCAACAAAAAGAGCATGCCACTTAGTCTCCATGTGAGAAGTGGAAAATATCTACGGTCTATCCCACCATTTGTCCTTCCCATCACTAACTATCCATATTTCCAGTCAAATCCAGATGTGGCCTAATAATCCACAAGATAAATTTCCAAGTAACTATCAATCAATTGAAGATGGCATGCCAGATAAGAATTATTCCCAGCCCTGTCCTGCACTATAGCTTATCATGCTTTCCTGTCACCTTATCTGATATTTATTAAGATTTTAATCCTTGAGTTGGGCTAATGTTCTAATGACTTAGTCAAAAGAAGCCTGGCAGAGGAATACAGATTCTCTCAATCCATCATTTATTTGTTCCTGGCAGCTGTCTGAATTGAGACACAAAACACCTAACTTGAGGACAGTTGTGACTTTATATAGCCCATTGGCATTTGTAGAAGTTTTTAAAAAATTTTTCTGAGAGGTTTTTGCTATAGGGCATGTGCGCTCACCAGAGAGACAGAGAGAGAGAGAGAGAGAGACAGAAATTGAGAAATTACCCCCCAGGGGGATGGCGACACCACAATTCCCTCTTCTCCATTCTCTTGGGATCTTGGGCACACATGCACATGTGACCAACGAGAGTTTAAGCCACCAGGTCCAGGACTCAAACTGTGGTCAATTACATGGGAGTCCAGCGACGTAGCCATTATGCCATCTGCTAGTCCTAGAAGGAGTTTAAATTTAATTCACATGGTAAGCAAATTACCCATAATTCTAATGAGTCTACATGCTAGACAAGAGGTTAAATGCTATCTTATCCTACTTACATGTTACAATGGTTGAGTCTGTATATAAGGAGACTTCATAAAGTTCATAAAAATACATATTATGAAAAAAATCATACATAGATTTCCAATTTTTTTAAACCAACATCCACTCAAATTTTAACTTCATTTTTCCATGAACTATTGGAAGTTCCCCATATACTATCTCTACTGAGTGGTTGTCCAAATAATATAAAACTCTTTTACTGATAGAATTTCATTAATTTTAAGATAACTTGCTTTCTATGGGGCCTGTAGGTGGTGTGGTGGTTAAGGTCTCTCACATGGCCGACTGCAATTCAAGACCCAGACCTAGCAGTTTGCTTTCTCTCTCTCTCTCTCTCTCTCTCTCTCTCTCTCTCCCTCTCTCTCTCTTTCTGTCCCTCCCTCCCTCTCTGGTCAAATTAAAATAAATCAATAAATCAAAAAGTTAAATTAAAAAATCCTTCTTAAAAAAATGATAACTTGCTTTTTTCTTCAGCAATTCTTATTGTGAAAAATCTCCCCATTTTATTAATTATAATCTGTTCATGTAGCTACTTACATTAAAACTATTTTCAAGCCCTTTGAATTCTACAGAAACAATTCTAACTCTTCTACATAGAAACCTTAAAATACTTGCAGATGACTGTCATGAGTTGTCCTGTCTAACAAATAAAGCAGTCATACAATTGGAATATGTTTGCTTACAGCATAGGTGAACTATTAGAAAACTGTAAAATTCATGTATAACTTTTAATGTTTTTAGTCACACTATGTCATGACATTCCAGCCTTGGCTGTCTGAGTAACAGAACTACAGGCATACATCAATGTGTCTGGCTTTCAGGGAGGGCTTGGAGTCAAACCCGGGGCCCCTACCTGGCCTCAGCCTTTGAAGTAACAGCATCTACCAGTGGGCACTGCAGTGGATGGGCAATGTATACCTTTTGACTCCCCAAAATTGAACCACTAAAATCCAACTGTTAACTGGAAGCCTTCCCAATAACGTAAACACAACTTTTAGATGTTTTATGTATTATCTTTTGTATCCTCAGAAAAAAGTAAGCTAGAGAAAAGAAAATGTTATTTAAAAAAATCATAAGGATGTGGAACTGTATTTCCAGAACTGTACTGAATTTTCTAATATATTTATTGGAAAAAAAAATCCACATGTAAGAACTGGACTCCTGCAGTCTAAACTCGTATTGTTTATGGGTCAACTATACTAAGGAAATTGAATTTATAATTATAAACTTCTTCTTAACGAAATCTCTAGGCCCTGACTGTTTTACTGGTAAATTCTGTACTATTTCTAAGGACGTATTATCACTATTTCTACATTATCTTTTCCAGAAAATAGAAGAGAGACTACTTAACAATTTAGTTTATAAGGCTATTATTACTACTATCATACCAAAATTAAACAACACAAAAAAGAAAGCTATTAGAAAAATATTCTTCACTAACACAGACAGAAATTCCTCACAAAATATTGGCAAATAGAATCCAGCAATATATAAAAAGAATTACTCACCATGACTAAGTGTGGTTAATCTGAGACACAAGGCTGGTACAGTATTTATAAAACAATCAATGTCTTAACAGGTCTTAACTATTGTCTACCAGGTTAAAGTAGGAAAAGCATGTGATCATTCCTATTGATATAGAAAAAATGTTTGATACAATTACATACCCATTTAAAATTCATTCAAAATTTAAAAACCAAACATTGTATTGTACTGATATATGTATAAATATATCAATGAAATGAAATGTAGGATAGAGAAACAACCTCATAGACATAGATTCATGTGATTTTTGACAAAGTTGAAAAAGCACTTCAATGGAGGAAAGATAACCTTTTAAACCTAGCAAGTAAAGTGTTGGCAAAATTGGATATGAATAAAGTAAAATAATTAAAATAGTTATCCTAGTACTAAACCTTATATTGTCTACATACAAATATTGACTGAAAATGTATCATGAATTTCAATGTAAAATTAAAGATCTTTTGGGGAAATCGATAGATAATCATCTAGACCTAGAGCTAGGCAGAGTTCTTAGACTTGGTAATAAAAGCATGATCCATAAAAGAAAACTTGAGAAACTAGACTTCCAAACTAAAACATTGCTCTGTGAAGCCAATCTGAAAAGAATGAAAAGGTACAGTTAGGGAGAAAATACTGGCAAACAGAAAACTAGTCTGAGTACATATATTTAAAACATGTAAATAACTCTCACATAGAACAGTAAAAAATTCTAAGTTGAAAATGAGCAACAGGCATGAACAGACATTTCACCAGTGATATACATTTGGCAAATGGATATATTGTTAGCCATGAGTGAAAAGTACATTTCAAACACAACAGAATATCACTACATGCCTATGGAAATGGCTGAAATAAAGATTAGTGACAACACCAAATGCAGGTGAGAGTGCAGAGAAACTAGATTACTTGTACATTTGCTGGTGAGAACACAAAACAGGAAAGCCACTGAGCAAAGGGTTGTTGCTGTTTTCTTTTTTTCCAGAAAGATTTTTGCTGTTGGGTGCGTGAGCTCACCAGAGATACAGAGAGAGATAAGAAGGCGAAATCACCCCCTCAGGGAGGATCACCATGCCACAATCCCTTCTCCTCCATTCTCCTCTCAGCATTTTGGGCATGCATGCACATGTGCCCAGCATGCGTTTTTTAAGTTGCTGGGTTCGGGATTTAAACTGGGGTGGGAATCCAGCAACGTAACCATTTTGCCATCTGCTGGTCCCTACTTTGGGTATTTCTTAAAGAAAAAAAATTAACATGTAGCTATGAGGTAACCAGCATTTTTACTCATATATATTAATCTGAGAGAAACGAAAACTTTAATTTTCATATAAAAGCTTGTATATAAATGTTTATATCAGCTTTATTCATAATAGCCCCAAACTGGAAGCACATCAGATGTTCTCCAACACTTGGATAGTTAAACTGTGATATCTCTCTTCTATTAAATGGAATATTACTCAGCAATAGAAAGGAACAAATTATTGATCATCCCAGATTTCTGGGATTGCCAGAGAATTATGCTACCTGGGCAGGGAGTGGGGGGAGGGAAGCCAATCCTGAAAGGTTACATACTAAATTATTATCTCTTTATATAATGATTTTGAGATGACAAAATTATAGCAATGCCACACAGATGGAAGGCTGAAGGGGTTAAGGAGAGGGTGGAGGAAGTGGGAAGGAAGTGGGGGCAGCTCTAAAAGGGCAGCATGAGTGAAGATAAGAATGCTCTGTACTTTGTATCCGTGTCTATATCCTGGTTATGATACTATACTGCAGTTTTGTAAAATGTGATCATTGAGAGAAATTGGGTGAAGAATACATGGGATCTCTCTGTATTGTTTACAACGGCATGGAACTCTACAATGATCTCAAAGTTTAATTTAAATAAATAAATCCAATGGGTGCACGTGCAACCTTCCATACTAATGACGGACTGAAAAAGCCTAGATCAAAGAAGCACATGCAGATAAGGGGAAGTAGTAGAAGTCTAAGAAAAATCTATAACCCCCAAACTGCAATAAGCCATTATAAGAATTATGACAGCAAATATAGAGGTACTGGGTTTTATTGATATTGGATAAGACATGAGCCTATTTCCACATTGGCAGTCCTAGAGGGTCCCCAAAGCAGTACTGCCCAATCGAACTTTCTGCAAAGGTGGAAATATTTCCATCTAAGCTGCCCAACATTGCAGTAAATGACAATATAGGGTTCATGAGCACTTGAAATTTCATGAGCTTTAAGGTAACTAGTGTAACTACAGAACTCGGGTTTTAAATTTATTTAATTTTAATTAATTAAAAATTAAATAGCCTCATCAGGCTAGTGGCTACAGCACTGAATGGTATAGTTCTATTAAGAGGTAAAGGGAAACTTCAATGAGAGCTGAAGGTTTGCAATTGGTGGACTGCTTCAGAGCTTAGGTAATTTGAGCTTCTGTGTATCTCCTTGATTGTCCTCCATGCTAAGGAAGCCAGCAACAAACAAGTCTAAGTATAATCTCTTACATATGTAGTAGTTGATATGTGATTATAGCCAAATGGGGTCAATCTGGATAGCAGGATATTAATATTGATGGAAAAGGCATTCCAGACAGTAAAAAATTATCACCTTTCAGATATGTGTTAAAGGATTATGTGGCATCCAGTGTCTTTCCAAGATGATCTGATTACAACATAAAAAGTCAGTGATGGGAGAGAACTCAAGGAGAATGGATCTGCATAGGCAATACAGTGTTACTGTTCTAAGAAAGAGTTCTTAAGAGCTGTTTAAAGAGTAGTAAGAGACACTTTGGACAATGAGATGTTTTGCAGGTGATCATGTCATGCAAGAAAATCTTAATAGAATGACAGCCGTGAACATCAAAATTGTCCACCAAGGACAGGTGAAAAAGAAGGTAGAACAAGGAGACCAAACTGACTTCCAGATTGAGATGCTGAGGTCCTTAAGGGTTGATGAGGAACTAAGATTCATTGACGTGAAAAACTTTGGAAAGAAGCAATGAGCTCAGCTCTTGGTACATTGTGTCTTAGAGCAAACAGTCATGTTAAGCACATAACCCTATCTAGTTCCTTTCAAGCAACTGTTTTCAGACAGACTACCCAGAATCACCTGGGAAACATTCAAATTACACATTCAGCAGGGTGGAACCCAGGAACATGTAATATCTTCAAAGTTTCCAGAAGATTACAAAGTTCCATTCGATTTAGAAACATTGCTACACATCACTAAATAGATAAAGAGAAGTCAAGAGACTACATATATCAACTTGGAATATCCTACAGATTTCGGAGAACTAGAAGGAAAACAAAACAGAACTAAAGTAACTATGGCTAACCCATCCCTCTGAGAGTGAGAATAGGTCATCTGGGACATGCATGAAGATGAAAGTTTAAGATTCTTATAATGTACATGTACTTAGCCTACTATACTTCAGCCTAGGTAGAAAGATGCATACATATGTGTTCAATAGTTTTTACTTAGGAAAAAAATGAGGAAATGTTAGTTAACATTTGAGGTACGCTAATTGGAAATGTAAACCCAACATGGTTGGTTAACATGCAAAACATTAATCAGAAGTCCACAGTCTTTTTTTGTGTGAGTGAGAGTTTTTGTTTGTTTGTTTGTTTGTTTTTGCTTGTTTTTTGCTATAGGGCACGTGCACTCACCAGAAAGACAGAGAGAGACAGCGAGACAGAAAGCAAGAAATCACCCACCAGTGGTATGGCCACGCCACAATCCCTTCTCCTCCATTCTCCTCTCAGGATCTTGGTCATGCACACACACTCACCCAGCATGAGTTTAAGCCACTGGGTCCGGGACTCGAACCACAGTTGACTACATGGGAGTCCAGCAACATAGCCATTACGCCAACTGCTGGTCCCAGAAGTCCACAGTCTTAAATCGAGCACCAGGGTTTTGTTAGTTAGTGAAATGTTAATGAGTGATATGATTGGTGATCAAAATGTGATTAGTTCCAAAAATGGCATAGGTATTCTTGTTCTTGTAAATGGATGTAACTGTATAGTGGTAGGCCTAAGCTCTACAGTAGTTCAGCAGCTGGTTCAAGCAGTTTGATTATCTGACTCTAAAGGTAACCGAATCCTGATACTGGAACCTTGTTGCTTGAGTCTCCAATGAACTTTCATGCAATGAACTTTCATCCGTCAGAGAGTTCCAAAAGATACCTGGGATTAGATCAAACTGACATATGTGTCATGGAACTGTTGCGTCTGCTTCAGGAAAAAAAAAATACACACACACACACACACACACACACACACACATATATATATTACACTTAGACTAATTTTGATCTAAAGTTTTCTTTCATTGTAGTTTCCGGCAAATTTTTCAGGGGAGATAACCACAGGCTTCATTCAGAGGCTATAAGTATCCATCTTCCCCTCAAAAAAAAAAAAGAAAAAGAAAAACCGCTAATAATGGGAAATGACCAAATTAATGGTGGTCATTTTTTTCCAAAAAGAAAAAGGTTTGGCATGATTTGTTTTCTAGTTGCCCTTTTTAAAAAAGAATTATTTCATTTTATTGATTATTATTATTATTTTATTTTAACAGAAAGAGGTAGAGGTAGATAGATAGAGCAAGAGAGAGAGAAAGTGAGAAAACAAACCTCGTGGTCCAGGACTCAAACTACGTTTGGCCATGTGGGAGTTCAGTGACTTAACCAACATACCACCTGCCTGCTCCTCTAGGTATTCTTAATGAACAGGAAGAAATTAATATTTATTAATAGGTTACATAAATGAACAGAGGCAGCTGAACTGTGTTGATCAGAGAGTTTGTAATTTTTTTTTTAACACAATGCATCACTGAATAATTCTGCTATGTTTTTCAAAGGGATCTCAATTAGAAAAGCAACTAGCACTAAGACTAAGTGTAAAACATGTACAGCGCTACTGGTCACTGATCTGATGAATGCTGTCGATCAGTAGTTAATTTGCCTTGTCAAGTGTGTGTGTGTGTGTGTGTGTGTGTGTGTGTGTGTGATTTAAATAAAGAGAAAGGAAGACAGAGAGAGTGAGAGTAAAGGCAACTGAGGTAAATGTGTTTGGAGTGGTCTCACCATGTCCTGGTCCTCCTGCCCTAGCTCCCTATTAGCTAGGATTAGTGTCAAGCACAACCACATCTGGCACCTTAAGGTTGGCCTGGAGAAATGCACCTGGGCCTCCCATGTGCTATCTGTGTGCCACCATGGGACACTGTAGGTAGGCCTGAACTCTGTGGATGTTCCTTATAAGAAAAGAACTTTTTTTTTTTTTTTTTTTTTTGTTTTTTTACTATGGGGTGTATGCACTTGCTGGAAACACAAGAGACGTAAAAAGTGAGAAATCACCCCCGGGGGGGATGGCCATGCTGCAATACCTTCTTCATTCTCCTCTTGGGATCTTGGGCGTGCACAGATACGTGCCCAGCGTGAGTTTTAAGTCACCAGGTCTGGGATTCCAACTGCGCTCGACTACATGGAAGTCCAGTGACATAACCATTATGCCATCTGCTGGTCCCAGAAAAGAACATTCTTTTTTTTTTTTTTTTTAATTACTTTTTTTTTGGAGAGGTTTTTCGCTATAGGGCGCGTGCGCTCGCCAGACAGACAGAGAGAGACATAGAGACAGAAAGCGAGAAATTACCCCCCAGGGGGGATGGTCACGCCGTAATCCCTTCTCCTCCATTCTCCTCTCGGGATCTTGGGCATGCACGCACACACGCCTGGCGTGAGTTTAAGCCACTGGGTCCGGGACACGAACGGCGGTCGACTACGTGGGAGTCCAGCGACATAGCCATTACGCTAACTGCTAATTCCCGAAAAGAACATTCTTAATAGAAATTTAAATTTCCATTTTTCCTTTTATCTTTAGTAGATTAATATACTCATTTATGCTTTAAAGGATGTGTTACAATAAGTTATACTTTCTAAGTTATGCTAACTTAGAAAAAAGTGTTTTTCATAATAAAATTATTTCTATACTGAAAAGAATAAGTTCCTTAGGTAAATTATGTGAAAATTTAGGTAGTCTACTAAGAGTTAACAGAAACAAAATCATTCCAGGAGGTATTATCTTCTCTGTACGGCATACATTATTGTAGAGCATATTTTCGAATGTTTTTGTAATTTTTATGTCTGACTGCAAGATGAAGTCTTGACTTCTTTGAGTGTTACAGCCAGCATAGATCTTTCTCATTCCAATCAAAGACTGTTAGCAGAGTAGATATTCTTGGACATTTATGTATTCATTGATCCCCTAAGTATCATTGAGAAAAATAATTATTCTATTTTATTCTTTATTAGTGATGAAGAATGGAACACTTGCATGTGTCTTGGATTGGTCTCTATCACGGAAATTCTTGAGATTTGTTTAGATGGTGTAGAATTTAGTCTTATTCCAAAAAAGAGATTTATTATAAACACAGAAAATTACTTTTTAAAAAATAGGCAAATAATGTGGGGGGCAGAGTGTAGGGGGTAAGAGAAGGGGTTCTAGGGCTTTTAGAGAAGGAGGATGGGTTAGCTTCTGTGGTTGGTTTTGGCTGGGTTAAGCCTACAGAGGCCAAGGGAGGTAAGAGTGTGCCTTCAGCTCACTGTGAGGCAGTGGCCTCTCTGGAGGTGGAGCTGCTGAGTGGGATCCCAAACCCAAGTATCTGACGAGTCTTCCAACATGTACCATCTGTCCTCCCTGGGCCAGTTAAATTGCTCCTTATTTTCCCAACACCAACCTAAAGGAGATGAGCCCTTTAACCTTCCCCCTGGCACCTGATTAACTCCCAGATCTAGAGCCTGCCACTGCCTGGCGCCCATGCATGCCCAGATGCCTCCACCAGGTCTAGCCTAGTCACTAGGATGACAGCCACCTCATGGTCCTGAATTGTCAAAGCATGCAATGCATGTATACTTGACCTGACTTTTTATTTTTGTAGGTGCTTTCTCTATTGTTAATCTCTTAATTATTTTGCTTTTCTCTGAATGAAAAACTCATTGATAGGGGAAGGGATAGAAGACATTTTACATACTTCCCTTTTCCCATACTTAAATTTGAGTACATAAAGGATGCTGAAAGAAAATTTCTGTCAAAGAGTATAAGTAAATTAACCCCATCTCATTTTAGACTTCTGATCTAAAGTTAAAGGAGGATGGATGGGGGACCAGCAAATGGTATAATGGTTACGTTGCTGGGTTCCCATGTAGTCAACTGCAGTCTGAGTCTCAGACTCAGTGGCTTAAAACTCATGCTGGGCACATGTGCTTGCATACCAAAATCCCAAAAGGAGATTGAAGGAAAAGGGACTGCAGCATGGCCATCCCCCTGCGAGGTGATTCTTACTTTCTGTCTTTCTGGCGAGCACTCGCACCCAGTAGAAAAATCTCAAAAGAAAAAATACAAATAAAAAGAAGGCGGATAAACTCTGTATCTGCTCTAAAACTAGTTCAAATTTCCTTTATTGTCAAGATTGATAAAGGATCTGGACAGGTGAAACAGTGACTGATTTTAAAACTACAGGAATAAATACAAATGTTGTATTTGAACAGGAAAGATAGGACAACTATGCTACTAATTTTAAGTCAGAGTGGTCTCTGCTAATGAATCGTTTCTTCAACATACGAGTTTTGATTTCAGAAGTCCTGGAAAAAACTGTTCTAAATGTTTGAAGCTTTTCATGGTGCAGATAGTGAAGTAAACAAAATCATTACTTTGATCTGTGGTTAGAATTCACACATCATTTTTGGGACAGGTATTTTTTTCTTAATTTACACAAATATTGAATCACTAAAAATAAACCTTTCTATCCTAGGGAAAACTCTTCTGTCCTAATTATTCCTTGTAAGTATTACAAAATTATCAATCTAATCTAATTACATAGGCTTGTAGAAAACTGCCATAAAATACTTATGCTAATAAATGACTTCTCTTTAACAAAGAATGATTGTCCAATATTGTAAAAATAATTTGCACACATAAAGTGTTATATTGTATGGAAAGGTATGTTTCATTTAAATACATTTCATGTTAGGCGGTGTGGATGTTAAGGTGCTGGACACCCACATAGTCAACTGAGGTTTGAGTCAGCTTGAAAATCACACCAGGCACATGTGAGTGCATGCCCAAAATCCCAGGAAGAGAAGATAGGAGAAGGAATTGCAGTATACCATCACCTCTGGAGGGGTGACTTCTCCCTTTCCCTCTTTCTGTCTCTCTTCCGCAAGCACACACACCCATATCAAAAAACAACAACAACAAAAACAAAACCCTCATATCATAACGCTTATTAAAACCTTGACTTTGAAAGGTGCAATGATTCTGCATGTTTATTGGAAAACAAATTAGAAGCCATAATTAAAATGTGGAGTTCTTAAATTCAAGAGGTTAAACATCACATCAAAGACAGATATTTCTAAGCACAAATTTTCTGATTTCCTATTATACACTAACTTGAAGTTTCTTTCCCTTTTCAATGCTGCATCACTAGTCATCTAGCAGTACCTCACAAAATCTACCAGCATCATGATAGACAAAAACATGAATTGCTGCTGTTAAGGCAATTGTCCTTTAGTAAATGTTGTTTGATGTCAAATAATTGATCAATAATTTGTACCTATTAAAATGAATTTAGATAATTAACATTCCTAAGCAACAGTTCCATTTCACAGCATTTGGATAACTAGCATATAATTTAAAAATATATTTTTACTCAGTATTTTACTCATTATTTCTTCATACTTATAAAATGAAGGAAACATATAAATAATCTATATTAATATAATTGTATGAAAAATCATTTGCCAGGACTCCATTCTGTGATTTTGTAGTCCATAGTCAAGGTTTATATTTAACAATAAAGTTAGAAATAATGAGAGCAGCAGTTAGCGTAATGGCTATGTCACTGGACTCCCATGTAGTTGACTGTGGTTCGAGTCCTGGACCCGGTGGCTTAAACTCACGCCTAGCGCCTGTGCGTGCGTGCCCAAGATCCCGATAAGAGAATGGAGGAGAAGAAGGGATTGCGGTGTGGCCACCCACCCTGGGGGGGTGATTTCTCGCTTTCTATCTCTCTGTCTCTCTCTGTCTGTCTGGTGAGTGCACGTGCCCTATAGCAAAAATCTCTCAAAAAATAAATAAATAAATAATAATGGGACCAGCAGTTAGCGTAATGGCTATGTTGTTGGACTCCCATGTAGTCGACCACGGTTCGAGTCCTAGACCTGGTGACTTAAACTCATGTCGGGCGTGTGTAAGTGCATGCCCAAGAGCCCAAGAGGAGAATAGAGGAGAAGGGATTGTGGTGTGGCCATCCCCCCTAGGGGGTGATTACTCACTTTTTGTCTCTGTCTTTCTCATGAGCACATGCGCCCTATAGCAAAAACCTCTAAAAAAAAAAAAAAAAGAAATATTTAAGTATGAACACTCTCGGGAACCAGCAGTTAGCGTAATGACTATGTCGCTGGACTCCCACATAGTCCCCCGCGGTTCGCGTCCCATACCCGGTGGCTTAAAACTCACGCCGGGCCCGTGTGCGTGCATGCCCAAGATCCCGAGAGGAGAACAGAGGAAAAGGGATTGCGGCGTGACCATCCCCCCTGGGGGGTGATTTCTCGCTTTCTGTCTCTATGTCTCTCTCTGTCTGTGTGGCGAGTGCACGCGCCCTATAACGAAAACCTCTCAAAAAAAAAAAATGTAATTTCTAATTATACGAAAAAAGATAATTTCTTCTTGGCCTGTAGTGTATGGCCTAAAGGCATTCTAGCAGCCAGATTATTCTGTGGCTGAAGTGTCAAGTCTTATCCAGCACAAAAAAAGTGTTTCCAAAGTTATAAAAACAAAGAAAATCAAACATCAATTAAAACAATATTATCCCTTTTTCTTTTCCTTTTTTTTTAAAACATTTTTTGTATAGGGCATATGCACTTGGATGTGACTCAAAATATAAATTTTGCATATTATTGAATCAATACATTTCCAGAATATTTTTAACTGAAACTGAACATTTAAGATTACCTAATTCCATTCAGTCATTTTAGTATCCAACCACACATCATTGACGCAATAGAGCAAACATGTTTATTTAATGAATCCTTGTCAATTTTTGGTTTCAGGATACCACCAGTTTTGCCTAATTTAAAAGCTTAGATAGAAAAAGTTTTGGATTTCAACATGTGTGAATATAGATCATCTTGAATCTCAAAGGCAGTGTCATACCTGTGAAACACAACAGAATCTGGAAATATGTAGAAAATTTCCACCTTAAAAACTTTTATTTAAAATTATTATTATTTTTAAAATTTGTTGCAGGGCATATATGGTCACAAGAGAGACAGAGAGAGGAGAGAGAGAGAGGAAAGTGAGTAAGCAAGCCACCAGGTCCAGCACTTAAACCAAGGTAGGCCATGTGGGAGTCCAGCATCATAACCCATCCTGCCCCTCTTCTTTAGAAATTTAATGCTTCTCTTTAATAAATCTTTTTTTTTTTTTTTAAGGGCCAGAGGGCACATGCACCCATGAGAGAGAGTTAGAAAGAAAGAGAAGAGAGAGAAAGCAGACCCCAGTGGAGTGTGGTCATACCACAATCCCTTTAACTCCATTTCTCCATTCCATCAGAATTTGGGGCATGCATGCCCATGCAGTCAGGGTGTTTTCAAATTGTCCAGGCCAGAATTCAAATTGTGGTTGGCCATATGGGATGATTCTCTTCACAGAGTTTTGGCCACTGTACTAAAAGGCTTACCCTTGATGCTCTGTTTTTATGTAGTTGAAGTTATTTTTTAAATATAAAATAGGTCATATTTCATTATATTATTTGATTCTCCTCGAGTCTTTATAATCTAATATCGATGTTTCAAATATGTATTAAAATGTGAAAAATGTTTTTGCTTTGTCTGAGTATTCAAAACCTGTTTTGTCTGAGTATTTAAAACCTATGATGGGGGGACCAGCAGTTAGCGTAATGGCTATGTCGCTGGACTCCCATGTAGTCGACTGCGGTTCGAGTCCCGGACCCGGTGGCTTAAACTCACGTCGGGCGCGTGTGCATGCCTGCCCAAGATCCCGAGAGGAGAATGGAGGAGAAGGGATTGTGGCGTGGCCATCCCCCCTGGGGGGTGATTTCTCGCTTTCTATCTCTCTGTCTCTTTCTCTCTGTCTGGCGAGCGCACGCGCCCTATAGCAAAAAAACCTCTCCAAAAAAAAAAAAAAAAAACCTATGATGGGACCAGCAGTTAGTGCAATGGCTATGTCGATGGACTCCCATGTAGTTGGCTGTGGTTTGAGTCCCGGACCTGGTGGCTTAAACCCACGCCAGGCATGATGTGTGCGTGCATGCCCAAGATCCCGAGAGGAGAATGGAGGAGAAGGAATTGCTCGTGGCCATCCTCCCTGGGGGGTGATTTCTCTCTTTCTGTCTCTCTGTTTCTCTCTGTCTTTCTGGCAAATGTACACCCCCTATAGCAAAACTTCTCCCCCACCAAAAAAAAAACAACTATGAGATATGAAAGTAGAATACAACACTATAATTTCCAAATTTGCCCTGATTTTATTATCATGTCCCTAGCTGATCAAATTAAATCATAAAACCAATTAAAATCAAGTAGCCATAAATAATTATATGGACATTAAAATAGGCTAAATTTTTGCCATATGAACTCTCATATATATATATCAAATCTGTAAAAGCCATGTTCACATAGTGTCATATTTTTTCAATTGAAATTAGTAATAAGTTATTAAAAGACAAGAAAAACATTAGCTACTGTTAGTTATTTTTTATTCATGTTTACTTCAGCAAGCAAATTTGTATAGTCCAATTGCCATCAATAAATGTTCATAAAATATCTTAAGGACATTGCTGGTTCTATAATGATACCATTTACTATCGGATTTCTCATGTAAACTGATCAGGAAGGCAGAACAAGAATAAAACTTACTCTAAGTTTAATTGTTAGAGCAGAGATAGACAATATGGCACATAGGTGACTCTGAAAATGTAAATAATAATAATAATCTCTTGAGAGGCCTTCAAGTATTAAATAGCTTTATAAATATGATGAATTGTTCAATTTAATTAAGATTAAATATACTATCCTAATTGTAGTTGTTTAGCAATCCAGGCTGTTGAAAGTCCCATTCTGACATAGTCTTACCAGAGTGGAATATGATAAATTATGAACTGGTTCTAAGAGCATCTGCACCCAAATCATTATGTCTGCTCTCATTACATTCACCAGTGCAAGTTATATGACCACAAAGCACTGGCAAATGTAACCCCACACGCTGAAAGGAGAAAAATGAAATAGGTGAACATCATTTTTAAAAATCTATTTGTTGATTATAAAATCTTCTTCCAAAGAATTAAAAATGACATGACAGTGCAGGTTAATTTATCTATAACATAGATCATAATTATGCAGAACTTTAATCTGGAAGGGATTTATGATGGTAATTATGATATTTCCCAGCAGAGCCCCCAAAATGAGCTACATATCTACAGGATATCACAAGAAGTAAGTTAAGAGACGAAAGTATTAGAACTTTAATGCATATTGATTCACATATTAAAAAAATAAGAAAATTAAATGATACTAGTTTTAACATAAAGATTTACTAACATTTAATTTTAAATTTAACTAGCATTTAGTATTAAAAACTCATTTATTCCTACATCAGATAGTCATATGACATGCATAGTGTACAATATATGAGACAGATCGCCAATTTCAACATATGAGAGTTAAAAGAATTACCCTAATCCATTCATTAACTTTTCAATATACTTCAATATAATGGAGTTTATGTGTCAAATAAGTTAATTTAAGAATTGCAATAATCTAATTTTAACCATACTAGCTGTCACAAAGTAGGAAATAACTTTACAAGATGCCTACAAAGATATTGGAGAATTAAAGATTGCAGAGCCTATCAAGAAGGAAATGGCCGTGACACTTCTATGAGTACAATCTTGTCGTGAGCTTCATACAATTGCTATCTAACGAAACTGCCTGGATCGGGTTTATTAAGATGATTTCACATCTAGATGGTGGCCACAGATATTAATGATATACCTGCTGAATAAATTATATATAATATATATTGGAATTTTGTGAGAAATTTTTAATAGCTGTCATTCAAAAACAAGTATTGAAATGAATTAAGTTAGAAGCCTTAATCACTGTATTACATGGTGTTTAATCAATATTTTCAAAAGTGTTGAAGTATTCAGTTATGGAAACATTTAAAATTTTAACAAAATTTAGTAATATTGCTTTTGCTAAAAATATTATAAGAATTATGTGCTATAATAAAGTTAACTTGTGAGAGAAAAATGGGTTTATAGTATTAATAAATACATTACTTAAAATATTAATTTTATCTTTGCTTTGTTCTTTTAAATTTTTTTATTATTGCTATGCTTTAGAATTAATATAAATATCAATAGAGAAATACATATTTTAAAAATACATCCTCTTTTTAAAAAATTAATGCAGTTTATGATTAAATAATGTCCTGATCAATTAGGTCATAGGTGAGACATCCCAGCCATGAGCTCCTTTTGGGACCCAAACTAGTTTTCTAATTGTCTACTAGAAATTTCCCCACTAAGATGCATAATAGATATTTGTATGTAACATGTCTGAAACAGACTACTTTTCTCACTAAACCTCATCTTCCTCTGGTTTTCCCGATTCTGTCAAAAGGACAAACATTTACCATGTGGTGGAGGTCCAAATTCTTGAATTCATCCTTTAGCCCTCTCACTTCCTCATACCCGTATGAAATCCATTGACAAGTCTGGTCACGCCTCCCTCCAAAACATGTCCTGAACTGCTTATTTCTCTTCACATAAAGCATCACCATCTCTCTTCTGGAAGACGGTGTGATCTTCTACTTGGTCTTTTTATTCTCCTTGGACACCCCCTCTTGCCTGCTCTCTCCAAAACTGCCAGTTCTCCTCCTAAAATTACAGTTAGGTCCTGTCAATTTCCTGCCTCAAACTGGTCATTGCCATTTCTTTAAAAATCCAAACTCCTTAAAATAATCTTGCCCATCTCTTAAACCTCTTTTCATACGTAAAGCTTCCTCTCTGCTTTACGTATTCTCCAGGTACACGGATATTTTTTCTTTTCCCTCACAAAAAGCTTCTTCGTGTCTCTACCTGCTGGCACTACCTGTTCACTCCGGATCACTCATCTCTCAGATCTTTTCTCAGTATTCAGGTCTCCACTCCAAAATCAGTTCAGAATGGCCTTCCCTGACCACCTTATCTCACAGGTCCTGCACATTTTCCCAGCCACACTGGGCTCTACCCAAAGTATTTCTCTGGCCTAAGATTTCTGGGCCTATCCTATTTCTAGTCTCATGCTCATCACCCCTGCCCTCAATCTCTGCTTCAGCTCCCTGCTCTCCTTCCTGTTTCTTACCCAGATGAAGCACGCTCTTCAACAATTTGTTCTTGCCCCGTCTCTGGCAGGAATATCCTTCTTCCAGGGGGTGTGATGTTCAGTTCTCACTTTATTCAAGCTCCTCTCAAATTTTATCTCCGAGATAATCTACCATGGTCACCCTATCCTCCACTCCCCTTTGTTTTGCCTTACTCTCTACTTAGCTCTCTTTGACAATTGCATACATTTTAAATCTTTAATTTGTTTGCCATTTGTCTCATACACTGGATTATAAGCTTCAAGAGAAGAGTTTGCTTTTCCCCCAACTTTAATTCTAACCGTTTGAAATGATGTCTGGTAAAGTTTCATTGGAAAATATGCAAGCTATCCCATGCTATGAAACATGCTTCTATGAATATTCTTGTGTCATCATTATTTTTATATTTTGTAACTATGTTTTAAAGTTAAGTTCTAGGGTTTATTCACAGATTGATGTACATTACTCTGTTGCTACCTAGAACACCTATAGTAGTTTACACAGCACTAACTGCGCCTCTCATTTCTGCACGTCTCTGCCTACACTGGATTTTGTAAAGCTTTTGATATCTATGACTTAAAAAGTAAATAATTATTTCTTCTCTTATTTATACTTTTTTGGTAAATTTGAAATTCTTTTTATGCTATGATGGCATGGGGACTACATTTTACACCTTTTGCCTATTTTTAAATTTCATATTAATTCACTTTTGTTTATTGTCACTTAGTAATTCCTTACACACTCAGGATATGTGCTGTCTATCTGCTGTAGACACTGTGAATATTTCCTTAGTTTTTAGTCTTTCTTTCTTCTACTCCTACGTGTGCTTTGATTTTTGCAAAGAGAAAGTTTTTTATTTAGTAAATTTATGAAATTAAACATTTATAAATTAACATTGATCATTCTAGTTTATAAATTAATTCTATAAATTTACTTTTTAGAAAGTCCCTACTTTAATATCCTCTTTTGGTTTTGCATAGTGGCTTTATTGTTAATGTTTTAATTTTTACTATTTTATCTCCAAATTCATGTTGATATGTAAAAGAGTGGAGAAATTGAAATTAGGTTTTACCTTTCAATAGCAATTGATCACTTTTCCTCAAAATAGAACAACACTAAAGTAACAATAATAATAATGATGATATGATTAACTGCAAGATTACCATAGACCAAGTAATTTTGCTACATGATTTATGATAGCTCATTTAATCTTTACCTCAACCTTCAGGGTTATAATCAAGCCTATTTTTCTTAACAGAGGACAAACAAATGTGGATGTTTGAAGTTGGCCATAAAACCATCTCTCTGAGTATATTACCCACAGTTCCATGCTTACCTTCCCAAAGTCACAAGTGTTTGAGCAATATGCTATTGAGACTAACACAATTCTTGTTATCAGTATGGTTGTCAGTCGGTAGTATTCAATCAAACGCCCCAGTACTTCATATCACTTGACATCAGCCTTTTTCAATTTCCCTCAACTCTCCCTTCCACCAAAATCACCTGTCATGAAGTCGATACTACAGGATGGGAGAAATTTGGCTCCATCCTCCACTGATACAAGAAGCAGAAAGAGGATGAACAATATATTTCCTTGCACTTAAAAAGACCAAAATCTTGGAAAGAAATGCCCAGAAAATGACCAATACCAAATACAAAATAAAGACTGAATAATATTATTATTTTACAAAATAGTACCTAAAAAAAAATCATCAAAAAAGGATGCTATTATAATAGTAGAGTATGAAGATATAACTCTAATAAACATGATGAGATGCAATCCTAAACCTTAAAAAACATGATAGAACAAGAGACAGTAATAAATTGTGAACCATAAATGAACAATGATTAAAGGACTTTTAAAACATAATCTTCTCAGAAAATAATATATATTGCATATGAAAAATAAGCAGTGAGATAAAGATTTGAATAAAACAAAAAGCTGAAGTTATGTGGTATAGAGAGAACTGTTATGCCAAACAAACATACTTCCTTTGAAAATATGTAAAATATTTCAAAGTAAGACATGTTTCATATCACAAAATTAGAAAAGAATAGTCAATTATTTTAAAAGTATCACTATAATTTAGAGAAAATTGCACTTCAACAGAATACAGTGAAATTATTAACTAAAAGCAGGAAAATAGTTAATTAAAATCTTATATGATCAGTAAATAAATAAAATGAATAGTCATTTTATTTAAAAGAAAATAAAGTACAACTTGAACTGAGTAATAATAAAAATGCTATGTGGCAAGATTTATGGGAGATAAAAAAGTACTTTATGAAAAATTTGTTTTAAACATATTTATCAAGAAACAAGAAATCTTTCAAAAATGACTTCAGGTTCAACATAAGAAGCTAGAAAAGATGCAAGATAGCAAACAGAAAAACAAGAAAAAAATGAAAATCAAATCAGAAAACATTGAAAGAGATCAAACAATAGAGAATATTAAAAACAAAAACAAAGAAACAAAAAGTTTCTCTTCAAAAAAATTCATATTCAGTAGTACATACAGGAGAATTCTACTAAATTTTAAGAATTTAAAATTTATTGAGACCAGCAGGTGGCATGGTGGTTAAGGCACTGGACACTCTCACATGGTCTACTGTAGTTCAAGTCCTGAACCTGTGGCTTGCTCTCTCTCTCTCTCTCTCTCTCTAGTCAAATAAAAAATAAATGAATGAATAAATAAAATTAAATAATTCTTTTTTAAAAAAAAAGAATTTAAAATTTACTTTTGGACTGGATGATAGCACAGAAGTGAAATGTGACACTCTGCAAGGCGACCCTCATGAAATATTCCCAGTTCATGTGTGACCTTCATGAGTACACTGGGCACACACATGCCCATGACCCAGGGCTGGCCAAGGGTGGAGATAGACTGTACTACCAAGTCCCTGCTGATGGTGCTGGCTCTCTGTTTCTCTGTGCTTCTTTCATGCATTAAATAAATAAATAAATAAATAAATAAACTTAAAAATAAAATCGACTTTTGGACATACCCAGAAAATAGAAAACAACAAAATTTATGTAGCTCAATTTAGAAAGCTCGCGTTATCTTTTTTGTCATTGTTTTTTAAATGCAGTTATTTATTTCCTTCATAAGAGAAGAAACATTTACTGTCAACAGGGACTTCACTCCATAATCCTCCCCTGAGCCTACAGCCAGCCAAGATTACATGTGTTTCTATGGGTGCATGCAATGTGTTCAGGTAGACCAGGACGTGAACCCAGAGCCCTTCCATAAGGCTCCAGAACTTTGCAGCAATACCCCTACTATCTATGTCACCATGGTCAGACCAAGCTATTAGGGCATTGGGAAAGTCATGACACATTTTTGCATAGAAAAACATAGGAAAATATGTCATGACTTTCCCAATGACCTAATAGTTACCATAAATCTAAAACAGATAAGTCTATTGTCTTACTGCAATTATGATTATATGCTAATATCTTACATTTAATATCAAATGTTTGCATTATGTCTTTAAAATGTTTATATAATATAAAAATTTTTTTAGGGGTTGGCAGGTGGTGTGGTGGTTAAGGTCACTGAACTCCCACATGGCCGACCACGATTAAAATCCTGGACCTGGTAGCTTACTTTCTTGCTTTCCTTCTCTCTCTCTCTCACTCTCTCTTTCTCACTTTGTCTCTCTCTAGTCAAAATAAAATAAATAAATAAATAAATAAAGTTAAATAAAATAATTTTTTAACAAAAGAATTTTTTAATGTTCAAAATATCTTTAAAGGTAATTCATCTAAACAGACTAAATAATGCAAATCACATTATCTTGATGAAATAACATTTGGGAACCAGCAGTTAGCGTAATGGCTATGTCGCTGGACTCCCACGTAGTCGACCACGGTTCGCGTCTCGGACCCGGTAGCTTACAACTCACGCAGGGCACGTGTGCGTGCGTGCCCAAGATCCCGAGAGGAGAATGGAGGAGAAGGGATTGCGGCGTGACCATCCCCCCTGGGGGGTGATTTCTCGCTTTCTGTCTCTCTGTCTCTCTCTGTCTGTCTGGCGAGCGCACGCGCCCTATAACGAAAAACCTCACCAAAAAAATAAAAAATAAAAAATAACATTAAGCTCAATAACTATTTATTATGAAATAATAAATCTAGAAAGTAAAGTGTAGATGGGAATTTTCTTAATTTAGAAAGGGCAAATACATAAGAGCATTACACATAATGAAGTAATGTTATTATTATTTTTTTTTAATGAGTAAGAATAGAGTAAATATACACTATTGCCTCACATACCACTAGAGGTCCTGACCTGCAGTAAAAAAATGAAAAAAAAAGAAACAACAGTAAATAGTTATAACAAATGTTAGGAAAGAGACATGTTGGGGCTGGGAGGTGGCATAGTGGTTAAGGCACTGGACTCCCACCTGGTCAACCACGGTTAGACTCCTGGAACTGGCACTTTGCTTTCTCACTTTCCCTTTCTCTCTCTCTTTCTCTCTCTGGTCTAAGAATAACAAATGAAATTAAATAAATAATATAATTCTAAAAAAAAAAGAAAAAAGACATGTTTCTCGATGTACCTAATGTTACCTATTGGGAAAATCAATAACATAAAATAACTTAGGATCAATAAGGTACTCATTAGTACTGTTAATTGTATTTACTTGTATTTCTTCTCTTCAGTTATCACCAATAGGAAAACAGAAGCAATAGGATATTTGTCAATATAGAATATATATGTCTGTATATATAGAATATATATGTGTATGTATATATATATATATGTGCGTATATATACACACACATATATTTACTTGTATTTCTTCTCTTCATTTATCACCAGTAGGAAAACAGAAGCAATAGGATATATATAGAATATATATGTATGTATGTATATATATGTGTGTATATATACACACACATATACATATATACACATATATATGTATGTATGTATATATGCGTGCACATATACACCCATATACATATATACACACACAGACACACATATGTATATGTAAGCACATTTTAGGAACTTGTCTAGAATACATAAAATCTCTATAGAGACAGTTTTTCAGCTCTAATAAGTAATCTAAAGTGTGTTTTGTTATATGTTATGTTATATAAGTTCGAATTATCTTGATATGAAAGTTTTACAAGAAATAATTTACAAGATATAAAAACTATAAGCTGATAAAATTTCCCAAAAGATACAAAAATCCTTTAAAATTTTACAAAGTAAATTCAGTGATACATAACCAAATTTGTTTTACTCCACCAAATATAGATATGTTTAACCTTCAAAAAATGAATGTAAAAGAAAAAAATTGTTATAGAAGTAACAGAAAGAATATCTGTAAAATTAAACATACACTCATGGTTTTTGAAAAAAGTTAGAAAATGCAAAACTTCTTTAAGTTAAAACAAACATAGTTAATGGTGAATTACTGAAACTTTCTCTTTGTCATTGTGAATGAGAGAAGGAAGTTTCTTATCACACTGTTATTTGATACTATACTAAAGTATTAGCCTGTGCTTTCATGAATAAAGAAAAAAGTACAATCATTGGAAAGAAGATATAAAGTCCATCAATATTCATAAACAACACAAATGTACACATAATAAATTCAAAATGAATATATATTTTTAAAACTCAAATACAACAAAGAAAAGATGGTGATTTTAAAAGATACCATGTATAACGGCATGAGAAAATCAAATAATTAAAAATAAATCTAAAAATGTTTGAGATTGCTATAAAAATTATGAAACATTATTGACAGAAATGAGGAGTCTCATATAACTAGAGAGCTATACCATAATTATAGATCAGAATACCTACAGTAAAATTACACCAATTTTCTCCAAACCAATGTACTACTAATCAAAATTCCAAAATACCTAGGTGGAAATTAGTAGGATAATTAAAAAATGAATATGAGTATTGAAAGAGTCAAACTTAGAGAATAATAATAAATTGGAAGAGCTTATTCTACAGTAACACTTTTCAAATCTGGGTACATGTCAAAATCATCAGGGAGGTATATATATATTTATATCTATATAGATATATAGATATAGATAGATAGATTACATCACAGTAGATTACATCTATATATATATATAGGCATAGATAGATAGATTACATCACGATACTTTTAAGTTGAATTTACCCAACATAAATACACTTCACGTCTGTCAAGTTGAGGATACAAAACACATTATCATCAATAGATAATAACCCATTTCTGTATCCCATAAATGTTTTGAGACACTTGGAAAATGCTTCTCTATTTTCCTCCTTAATTTCTTTCCTTACATTCTCCCTTTCTCCCACCCTCTTCTACATTGTCTCCAGAACACATAACCAATTTCAAAGTTTCTATGTCCTGTAATCACTCAGTTTCTAACCACGAGTGCAGTCAGTATATTTTAAGTGGAAACTTTTTAAAACCTAATTGATGGTTCTACTCATTCATAATTAAATCTTTATCTCTTAAGGAGAGACCCAGGCATCTATATTCTAAATACATCTCAGGCATTTCTAATATAAAACTAAGTTTAAGAAACAGAGTTCTGCAGCATATTAGTATGCAATATAAAGTATATGTTAGATATTGTTGCAAATCTACATTAGTTTAAAAAGTGTGAAACTGACATGAGGATAAGAATTTGATGAATAGAACAGAAGTTTCAAAAAGAGAACCAAGCATGTATGATAATGGTTTATGAATAAGGTAACACAGTAAGGCAATAGGATAAAGCTGTTTAATAAATATCATTCACCAATTGGTTTATAGAAGAATCAAATAAATGTTGGCCTCAACTTCAAACCTTATCCTAAAAAATCAGTCCCAGGTAGATTGCAGATCTGCAGGTGAGAGTAAACATCTCAGATTTTCTAGAAGCTAATAAAGAATATTTTCATGAACTTGGGATAAAAACAAACTCAGAAAATACACCAAAAGGAAAATAAGTATAAGTTGACTATTCTAATACTAAAATTAAAAATTTCCATCCATCAAAAGATACCATTAAGGATATGAATTGTCAAGCTATATTCTGAAGAGAGTATATTTGCCACATAGAAAACTGACAAAGGGTCAGTATCCTAAATATTAGGTTTTCGGGAAAGTCAGGATGCATTTTCTTACGTTTTTTTTTTTTTTTTCACTTTTTTTGTTTTAATTTTTTATATAAATTCAGTCATATTATTTAGCTTACAAAGTGAACATTTCAGTATGTGTGTGAACATTTCTCCCCAGTCCAGTTGATCAGAGTCTCTTCCACCAATAACACCACACCTCCCCATCCCATCAATACTCTCTCTCCGTATCCCTCATCCAAATGTCCTTCCTTAGGTCCCTCTTCTCCACACACTCCACTTCTGGCACTAACCCCATCTCTTGCGTTTGTACAACCTTAGGTCAATCAGTTTCAGTTACAGAGTGCAGACACTCAGTATATATTAAGTGGGGACATAAAGTGTCTCTCTTTCATAACCTAGCTTGCTTCACTCAGCAGTAAATCTTCCATATTCTTCCACTTTTTGTCAAAAGCCAGGGTGGTTGTTTTTTTTTTTTTTTTATGGCTGAATAGTAATGTTTTTTAATGCAAAAATGTATCCTGACTTTCCTGACAATCCAATATATACAAATATGTAATCAAGTTAATAATAAACATTTACAAAATTCAACAGGAAAGTGAACAAGTGGTTTGAACAATCTGCTCATAACAGCATTTCTGAAAGACTAGTAAGTATATGAAAAGGTGCTCAATCTCATTAGGCATCAGGGAGATGAAAACTAAAACATGCACTACCATTATACTTCTATCTGAATGATGGAAATTAAGAAGACTAATAATGTAAAGTATCACCAAGAGCATGTTTTAATTGGAATGCTCACATACTTTTGATGAGAATGCAAATTAGAACAGCAACTTAGCAAACTTTTTTTTTTTACCTACCATAGTTGATTATATAAATACCATACAACATGGCAGTTCAACTTATTTTTTTTATACCCAACTGAATACATATACATGTGCCTTCATGCACAATAATATTCATGACAACATTCCTACTATAAAGTCCAACTTGGGAATAATCTAACTATCCATTGACAGTAGAGTGGACAAATACAAAGAACTATTAATACAGATACTAAAAATGAATGAAATAGAATAGTATGGATTTTCTTAACATATTTAATGTTAAACATATATACCAATCAGAAAAAATTACATGCTATAATTTTTCATTTATATAAAGCTCATAAATAGATAAAATTCATTTGGGGAATACGGTAGATAAAGATTCAAAAGAGGCACAAGAGGGGATTCTAGAGTATTTGTGATTTTCTATTTTTTATTTTTTTGAGAAGTTTTTCCTATAGGGGCATGTGCACTTACCAGAAAGACAGAGACAGAGAGACAGAAAGCGAGAAATCACCCCCCAGAGGGGATGGTCACACTGCAATCCCTTCTCCTCCACTCTCCTCTCAGGATTTTGGACACTCACCCACATGCGCCTGGCATGAGTTTAAGCCACCAGGTCCAGGACTCGAACCATGGTCAACTACATGGGAGTCCAGCAACATAGCCGTTACGCCAACTTCTGGTCCCCTGATTTTTTATTTCTTGACCAGGGTAATGGTAACATGAAAATGCATACTTTGTAATTTAAAAACAGCATAGTGGTAGGAAACATGGAGAGTAATACTATATTCTTTTATAAGGCAATCTAAAAATATCAGTTCTTTTCAACCTAATCCATAAAATCAATAATATTCAATAAAAATGCCAGTTGGCTTTCATACAGAATCAATTGATTAAAAAAAAAAACTTACTTGATAAGTCTATTAATAGCTAGGTCAACTTAGAAAAAAAAGAGTGCAAACAAAGTATTGGTGTTCATACTGACTATACAGTGAAAAATATTCCAAAGTCATAGTAACAAAAAAGTATAATTTTTAGCATAGTAAATAAAAGGAAGACTAATTGGATAAGAGAAATATTTCAGAGAAGTATTAATAATATGTGAACTCATACTACTATGATTTAAAGGAAACAACATAAATTAATGAGAAAAGGATGGCCCACTTAGAAATAGTTACTTGGAAATCAGGTTTAATGTATAAAGAAAACTAAAATAGGACTTCGGTAGACCTCATAGCAGAGTGCCCTTGAAATGAACTAAAAACTAAATATAAAATATAAAACTGTTAGTTGATATAAAATAATATAATATGTCCTGTATAATATCATTATAACCTAAACATGACTTATTACACAAACTCCAAAGTGCAAACCATGAGACAAAAATAAATAAAGGATTTGAGGTTGAATTAAAAACAGAGACATTTGTATGTGACAAAACATGGTCTGATTCTAAATAACCAACTTACAAATGAATTAACAAAATTTATACTAAGCTAATGACGGCCTGTACCAATTTATTGCCTGAGAGGAACAGAGGTGTATGTGCGTGTGTGTTTGTTAACTAGAGCTGGCATTTCTCAGTCTTTCTTTTATTTCATAACATAGTATCAAATACATTAATTTTTCTATGAACAGCAAAGACTTGTGACCGACAATTCTTTATTTCCCAGTAGTTTGTCTGGACCTGATCCTACTACTGCTTCAATTCTACCAGTCTTGGGACCAGAAATAAATATTTGCCTAGAAAAAGTCTCTGAATTGTATGTATTCAAACCCACCATGTAAAGAATCTAGAGTATCTATTTGCGGTTTTAATGTTCTTTTATCTGGATTAACATAGGAAGTTACACAAAAAGTCACTAACTTATTATTTAATCATTTTAATTGAACTGTAACTTTTCAACATAGATTCTTAAAAAATTATCTTATAATTAATAAACATGAATCCCTACACCTTTAAATAAAAAATGTCACTATTTAAGAAGTTAGGCTGCTATAGAAAAATGAGAAAAATATTGATATGTGACATGTAAAAGTGGTTAAGAACTTGAAAAATATTTCTTTCTAAATGCTATGCTTTTGATAGTTGCTTTTGTTTTAGAACAAAAAAAAAACAGATTTTATTTTTAGTATTCTGGAAACATAAATAACCATATCTTGGCCTTTTGGCTAAGATCAAATATAGAAACATAAATATAAGTAATTTTAAACTGTTATTGTTGATCACAACCAATTTCAATGAAAAAGAAATACTGAGTCATCAGAAGTCATGACGTATTTTTCTGTTTTTCGATGCATGAGACCCATTAATTCACCATTTACATTGAACTATTAAAGGCCTACAGAAAAACTCAAGAATCTTTATTTGATTCCTCATCCCCCTCCACCCCATGTCCTATCTACTTTTTTCCTTCTCCAGCACTAATGGATCTTGATCATTCATTCATCAGTTAATTACTCTCTCTTTTATGATCGCCTTTCGTTCAACAGAACACATGTTCTCTCTATTAAAATGTCCCTTTCCAATTACTTAGAGTATGCACTTTATTAGTACTTTCTAGTCAGCTAAGGAATTAAGAGTGCTTACCTTCAAAATAGATGCCCGATTGGATTTCTAGGACTCTAGGGAGAGTCCTGAGGTCAAGGGAGTGCACAAATTCTTCCAGCGATAATGCCATTGCTCTGGCTTCGGTCTAGTGTAGACTGTCTACAGAAACTTGTGACTTCTGAGTGTCACTTTGCTGCAGTAGCAGTCCCTGCTCATATTCCTCCCTCAGACAGGCAGGGATGTCACACTAGAGCCAAACTGGGGTAGAGTAGCTCTGTGTGGGGAGGAGGACAATGAGGAGGGAGGTGGTTGGTAGGGGGCAGGAGACAAAAAGTGTTACATCTCTTTTTGTTCTCCTTTTTTTTTTTTTTTTTTTTTTTTTTTTTTTTTTTTTTTTTGTGGCTTCATTTCCTTCTAACACTTAAGTAGAACAGGATGGGGGTGGGGCATATATGTCTGAACAAGCACTGCCAAAAATGTGAGAATTAATGAGCTCCTCGCTCTGTCTGTTGGTGGCCCAGGTGTGCATCTACAGCAGTGGTGAAACTATTCGAGGTCAGGGCTGTTTGTGGCTAGTCTATCAGAAAGGAACTGGAATGCAGGATGAAAGTCTCATCTTGAAAATGGCATCACATGAATTCATAGCCTCTTTAGTTTATTTCTGAAATTTGGCTTGGTGCTGTATTTGCATACACTCAGTGCTTTTATATTAGATTTGGTCGTAAAAGTGCTCTGTGTCAGCTCTTTTCAGAAACCTGATGCTCTGGAGAGAGTATCGAAACCATATTTTACTATTTCACATTCAAAATTTTGCTGAATGCGAAGGAAGGTGGAGAAGGGGCCCAATATGCCAAATGACACAGTAAATAAATACAGTAAGTTATTGTGAATCTTCTAATCACACTATAATAGAAGGTATTTAAATCAGTTGTTAGGAAACCCGGGTAATCTGGGTTTACGTTTGCTCTTGATTTACAGAGTGACTTCAGCCTTGTCTTCTCAGATTCTCATTCGTCTTGTTTATTAAATGGAGAAAAAGTCCAAGGAACCGAGTGAGTTGTATACTTTCTTCCCAACTCAAAACTGTACAGTTGAGTTCCTGTGTTCCTAACTAAGGAGAGAAAATGCCCAAAGTCAAAGAGAATGAGAGAAGCCTCATGAAAATCAAACAATTCTTCCATCCTGCATGCTTTGTATTTACCGAAAATGGTATTTGAGCACTAGAGTGCACAATTCACAGAGATGTTCTCTAGGTCTCTCATTAAGACAAAGTAAAGGAAGACTGATTGGTATAGATGCAGATGAAAGATTACAAGAAGCTGCACATTCTCTTTAGAAATTGGACTCTAGATTCCATGCCTCTAAACCATTTGACTTTGGGCTGCAAAGTAGGTACCCAGGTAGAGAATGTCAGGGTCATCCCAGCTCTATCATATCTGCCAAATAAAAAATACTGTCTGATTTTGACATTGAGCTTATAAAACACTTTCGGCTATTCATAATCATGTTTTGACACTTGTAATAATCTGTCTGGGTTTATTTCTTTCTTTACAAAACTAGAATTTATGGTTGGTTCTGTCAACAGGTTTTTATCAGCAGCTTCTGCTTCTTTGCTTGCAACTTTTGTGCCCAAACTTGATCAGTCTGCCTTTTGCACCCCTTCCCCCAACACTAGGGTCCTCAATTAGCTGCAAACATTTAGAGCCTAGACACAGATTTGTATATGGTCGAGTATATTTAAAAGGCTTCTGTAGATTATCACTTAAAAATCAGCTTCCATTAAAATTGGTGCCACAAGAAATTTCATTTCATATCTAGTCCAAGCTGGACTTAACTTAAGAAACAAAAAGTTCCAAGAGTTGACTCTATGACACAGTGGTAATGCATTGCTAAGAGAAGTTGGGTTTCATATGGCAACAGGTTTGAATCCCTAGCCCAGTCAGCCTGAAAGATGTTGGCCACATGTGCAAGTGTCCAAGATCTGATGAGCTTGAGGGCTGAAGCAAGGGGATTATAGCATGACCATACTCAGTAGAGGTACGTGATCTTTCTCTTTCTTCCTTTCCCTCTCTTATCCCTTTCTTTCTTTCAGTGCATATGTGCTCTGAGTAAATTTTAAAAATATTAAAGGAAGGAAACCTTCCAAATTAATTCTAGGAACCCTTCATTACCCTCATCCCCAAAATGAATAAGGATATGACAAAGAAGGAAAACTACAGACCTATATCTCTGATTAATATAGATGCAAAAGTTCTCAACAAGATACTTGCTAACCATATTCAAAAGTGTATAAAAAAGGTTATTTATCATGACCAGGTAGGCTTTATTCCAGGGATACAAAGGTGGTTCAACACACACATAATCATAAATGTAATACATCATATTAACAGAAAGAAAGATAAAAACAACATTATCATCTCAATTGATGCAGAAAAAGTATTTGACAAAATACAACATTCTTTTATGATTAACATGTTCAGGAAAATTGGCATAGAAGGATCATTTCTCAGAATAATAAGAGCCACCTATGAAAAACCTATAGCTAATATTATACTAAATTGGGAAAAGCTGAAAGCTTTTCCACTAAAAACAGGTACAAGACAAGGCTGCCCACTTTCTCTGCTCCTATTTAATATAGTACTGGAAGTCCTAGCCAATGCGATCAGATAAGGGAAGGAAATGAAAGACATTACAACGGGGGGGGGGGGGGGGGAGCCAAAATGCTCTGTTTGCAGAACACATGATTGTATATGTAGAAGACCCAATATTATCCATGAGAAAACTTCTCGAATAAATGCATACAGTAAATTGGCACAATATAATATTAATTTACCAAAATCTATAGCATTTCTGTATACAAACAACAAGCAGACAGAGATAGAACTGAAGAAAGTAATCTCATTTACTATAACCACAAGAAGTATAAGATACCTAGGAATAAAACTAACCAAGGAAGTCAAAGACCTCTATAAGGAAAACTATGAAAACCTTAAAAAGGAAATCAAAAAGGACACAAAAAAGTGGAAGGACATCCCATGTTCCTGGATTGGAAGAATTAATATCATCAAAATGGCAATCCTACCCAAATTAATCTACATGTTTAATGCAATCCCTATAAAATTACAAGAGACATTCCTCACAGACCTAGAAAAGACAATTGGAATTTATCTGAAATCATAAAAGGCCCCACATTGCCAAAGCCATCCTGCACAAGAAGAGTGGAGTGAGTGGCAGTTCACTTCCTGAACCCAAAATATATTACAAAAGTGTGATAATCAAAACAGCATGGTATTGGCACAAAAACAGACATGAGGACCAATGGAACGTAGTAGAGAACCCAGAAATAACCCCCAAAACATACAGCTAACTGATTTTTGACAAAGGGTACCTGTCAATCCAGTGGGAAAAGGAAAACTTCTTTAGCAAATGGTGCTGAAAACCTGGATATCCACCTGAAGAAAGATGAATATGAACCTCTGTCACCATTAACACAAATCAACTCCAAGTGGATCAAAGATCTAAACCTAAGATTGCAAACTATAAAACTATTGATTGAAAACACTGGGGAAACTCTGGGAGACATTGGGGTAGGCAAAGACTTCTTAAGCAAGACTCCCAAAGCACAGATAATAATCCCCCAAATAGACAGGTGGGATTACATCAGTTTAAGAAGTTTCTGCCTAGTAAAGGACACAATCATTAGCATGAGTCAACAACCCTTGGAATGGGAGAGAATTTTTGTTAACTGTGTCTCAGATAAGGGACTGGTAACCAGAATACACGGAGAATTCAAGTGGCTTATCCAGAAGAAAACAATTAACCCAATTAAAAGATGGGAAAATGAGCTGAATAAACAACTCTCTAAGGAAGACATACAAACAGCCAAAAGCACATGAAAAAATGCTCAACATCCCTCATTGTAAGGGAGATGCAGATCAAAACCACAATGAGATACCACCTAACCCCAGTCAGAATTGCGAAGATTAAGAAAACAAAAAATGATAAGTGCTGGTGGAGATATGGTGAAAGGAGACCACTCCTACAATGTGGGTGGGAATGTAAATTGGTCCAGCCACGGTGGAGAACGATATTGAGGTTCCTTTAAGACCTTCAAATGGAACTACCATATGATCCAGCAATTCCACTCCTGGGTATCTACCCAAAAGACAGGGAAATGCTCAGTCAGAAAAGCGCTTACACAACTATATTTATAGCAGCACTATTCACGATTGCTAAGACATAAAACCAACCCAAATATCCACGAATGGATGAATTGATTGAAAAAGTGTGTCACATAATACTCCATGGAATATTATTCAGCCATAAAAAACAACAAGGCCCTGGAATTTGATAGAAAGTAAAGGAATATGGAAGATTTTTTGCTGAGTGAAGTAAGTCAGGCTATGAAAGAGAGACATTCATGTCTCCACTTAACATATACTGACCGTCTGCACTCTATGGTCGAGACTGAAAGACTAGAGGACATTAAAAACACTAAAAATTGTTATAGACACTAGAGAAAAACTGGAAGGAGAGTGTGGGAGGGGAAGAGTGCAGGAACAGAAAATAGGGGGAAAAATGGAGGGATAGATATCTGTGGGACACAGACATAGTTTGTTATTTGTTGATGAAGATGTGTATAGTATTCTCAACTGGACTGAGATATGTATCATGATGGGTAAAGTCTCTTTACAATCTAAAGATGTGTAGTGATTGAATGTATAAATAATAATAATAATAATAACAATTTTTAAAATATATTAAAATAAGTAAACAAAAAATATTTCTAAGTCAATGTTCTGTCTTCCTACTCAAAATAATCATTTCATAATATCATCAGTCTCTTACAATTAATTACCTACACTACACCTGCTTCCACTCTTTCGACCTCTGATCCAATCTGCTTCCTTTGTATTCCTAATCTCAAAGACACTGTCATTCTCTCAATTTTTTCCAAGCTAAAAGGTCCAAAGTCATGTGAGATTTTATCTTTTCTCCAGTCTACATATCTGTCTGGTCCTGAAAATGGCAACTCTAGATGAAAATCTAATACGTCTCACTCTGTCCTTGCCCTGGATCCCCAGTGCCACTGCTTTCATGCAGATCATAATCACTTCTGATTCTGCAGGTCAAAAAAATCCTGATGTGAACAAACAAGACATATTGACAGAATATTGGGAAGGCACTTGAACCATCAGGTAGCAAAACGAATTATTAAATTTCAGCCATTAAAACAGGATAATATAGGTATAATAATAATCAGATTAATGAGAGTTCAGAAACTACTAGACTATATATAAAAACTTACTATACAAAAAAGGTAAAATTCTGAAGCAGCAGGGAAGAATGTTTTATTCAACAAGTGATTGTTAAATGATTGAAAAAGAAAAGTTAGTACCCTAATGCTTCATGCAACAAAATTAAATGTAGATATGTTTTCAATTTAAATTTAAATAAAAAAAATGAACCAAAGGAAAAATGAGGATATGTTAAAAAGAGTGCAGGGAAAGAACTAATTATAATCATTAATTGAAGTCTTAAAGGGAAAAACTATAGAACTGAGAACAAATATGTGAAAAACTTCTGTAAATTCAAAAAAAAAAAAAAAGAGTATTAACAAAATAGAAAGAGAAAAAAAAGCCCATATTTCAAATAAAGAATTAATTTCCTGGGAGGAAAAAGAGATCTTTTAAATTAATATGCAAAACAGAAATATTCAAGGATTTCTGCTTCTAGCTATGGACTTGTATCTGAACAACCCTCCTGCCAAATACAACTAGAAAAGCTGGATGATTTCTTAAAAAGCTGTTTTAAGACATAGGAGAGCAGCTGTCAGGCAGTCAGGGCTATAAGAGGCCAAGATCCTGGAGAGCGGAGCGCCACAGGGAGAGGGACCCAAGATTCTGCACTTCTTTTCCCTCTAGGCAGGTGTGGATCAATAATTGGAACCAAGAGAGAAGCTGAGAAGCAGAGAAAAACCTGGTGTTTAAGGAGAGAAGCTGAATCAAATTTTCAGCAGTTCCAGACAGTTAAATCAAAATATCTTACTTTCCCCAGTGACTGTCTATGTATCTCACAATCCCTCATTTTCAAATTCCTGCCTCTCAGCACATTTCATGTCATTTTGAATGCAACTCAATGCAGGGTTCGTATTTCTGTCCAAGTATGTTTATTTTCCTGGCCGACCTAATCTCTATTCTCTTTCCTCTTCTCTCCCTGTTCCCTCTCTTCTCCTCTCCTGTCCTCTTCTCTCTTTTTCTGTCCTCTTCCTCCTCTCCTCTCCTTCTCATCTCTTCTGTCTTCTTGTCAGATGCTGCAGCGTAGAAACACACTCAAGTGCATGTCTTAAAAATAATAATGTGAATGCTGTCACTATCATATGAATCCTACCATGACATTTTCCCTTGCTTCAGAATTCAGCCCTTCCTCAGATCATAATGACTGACCAGAAATAAAGTGCCTTCACTAATAAAACATTTTCCAGTATTTCTCTCCAAATGTTGGAAGTTATGTGAGCTAATGCTAACATTTTCTCAGTCTTTCATATAGCATTTTTAAGGCATGCCTTTTCAAAGGATATTCCCACTTCAATAATTCTTTTCTTTTTCATTTGTTTTATCGTATGTCTGAAGGAAAATCATGAATGGCATTTGTGTTTCTGTATGCAACATCTTAGAGACTTGAAAAAACAACTCAGTCCTAAGCATTACTAAAAAAATAGATTTTAGGGAACCAGCAGTTAGCGTAATGGCTATGTCGCTGGACTCCCACGTAGTCGACCGCGGTTCGCGTCTCAGACCCGGTGGCTTACAACTCACGCCGGGCACATGTGCGTGCGTGCCCAAGATCCCGAGAGGAGAATGGAGGAGAAGGGATTGCGGCGTGACCATCCCCCCGGGGGGTGATTTCTCGCTTTCTGTCTCTATGTCTCTCTCTGTCTGTCTGGTCACCGCACGTGCCCTATAGCAAAAAAAACCTCTCCAAAAAAAAAAAAAATAGATTTTAAAGATTTCATTAAATATTAAACACTGATATATTTAAAAATTAGATTGTTCTCTTGCATTTCAGACCTTAAATAAAATAATGTATTAAATATAAATTATATTATGAAAACAAAACATTGAAATTTATATTATATTCAAATTGTCTACCCTGGTAAATTTAACTAGAATACCTATTTCTTTAACCCAAATCTGTTTGATAGGTAATAGACTATTTGCATAGCCTGACAAATGTAGATATAAAATTGTTATTTACAAACAACTCTTTTTAGTTAGTTGCATCAGACTGAGTCAGTCTGGGATGTACCAGATATCAAAAGCTCGGTAATATCAATAGCATATTTAACTGTCCATGTCAAGTATATCATGGGGAAAATGACAATGAAAGTAACAAAAATAAATTTCAACTATAAAACAATGACTACAAATACACACACACACACACACACATACACACACACACTGAAAGCAGAGTGGTGAGTAATGCAGTTTGGTCAGAAAACCTATCTCCTGCAGTATTTAAATAAATGAAGTCCCTATCTGGTTCCCTTGGCAGATCAGCAATACACACATGGCTGAAGACATTATGTTTCTTGAAAGTTTCCCAGTTCTACAAACTAAGCACATGATTCACAATGTGAAATTATTTTCTTTCCTTTGTTTTTAATTTTTCTTGCCAGAGGGTACACGTAAAGCATCCACAAAGAAGGCACTGTCACACTGCAATCCCTTCTGCTCCATATCTCCACCCTGTCAAAATTTTGGGCACTCGTATATATGCTCCTAGTGGGTTTTTCAAGCCTTCAAGTCCGGGACTCAAACTGCATGACTGGCCATGTGAGATCCATCTGCCTTTACCATCAGGTCATAGAGCTAGCCCGAGATAATTTTCAAAGTTGGAAAATTCATAGATCCAAAGACAAAAAAAAAAAAAAAATCTAGGGCAGAAACTACTTAACAAAAAATCCAACCTGTTGAGAAATTCTCCTATATATATATTTTAAATCTCAAAAAGGGGGATTGAAAAGGTGGCAACAGGAGAAATTTAGATTCACTGTATAGAGAAAGAATGACTTCAGATTTCATTACTTTCTAGTGTATCCAATTTCCTTTCTATTTTTTAAATACATGAAATAGCTAAGAATAAATGAAGTTAAAAACTTTGTTACAGATGGTTATTTTTCACTAAGAGTTATAGTCATAGTTCAAATTACCTTTAGAGTGACTATGTTTTGCAATTAAAGTCTGAGAGTATTGAAACAAGCCTCATCATTTTCTGAGCTTGTTTTTTTAGCAGATGTATTTATTTTATTCTTAGGGATCATGAGTTTATCTTCAGGAGTGTGCTATCAGGGAAGAAAATGCCTGACATAAACAGTTACAATGACATTACATGAGTATTTGTTTTCTGATGGCATGATTCAAAAGTAATTTAATATTTTTACTCATTCCATTCAATATTATTCCTGGAATAAAACTGAATAGAACAAGGTATGGGGAAGCTTGTATCTACAATAACTGTGCCTCAGAGAAAGTAGTCAGAGGTCTTCACATTTGAAATGCAGTTTATAAAGTACAGTAACCATCATTTAAAAAAATACTTAAGTAATTACTCAAATTTTGAGTAGGTTGTAGATTCACAGAAAAGTCACAAAGATAAACCACAGATTTCCTAAATATCCCCTACCCATATCTGTTTCCTCTATCTTAATGTTGAACCTTACTAAGATCCATCTGTCACAACTGAGAAACTAATATTGAGGTACTATTATTGACTAAATGCCACTTGTTTCTAGAATTTTGTTATTTTTTTGCTAATGTCATTTTTCTTTTTTTCTGTATTTAATTCAGGTCACCCCACTACTTTTAACCATCACAGGCTTCTCTGGGCTAGAACAGTTTCTCAGACCTTGTTTCTGATGATCTTGATCAATTGAAGGCCATTGGTCAGGTAATTTGTAGAATGTCCCTCCATTTGGGTTTATCTGATATTTTTCTTTGGTTAGACTGAGGTTGTGGATTTGGGAATAAGATCACAGAGGTGAAGTGCTATTATCACATCATATCAAGGTTGCATGCTGTCAGTGTGACTTGTTGCTGATGACCAAGGTAGTGTTTGTCAGTTTTCTAGACAGTAATGGTTCTTTTCCCCCTTTCTCAATATCTCTCTTGCTCTTTTTCTTTCTTTCTTCCTTTTTAAGATATTTTTGCTATACAGCTTGTGTGCTCACTGGAGAGAACAGAGAGAAACAGAGACAGAGAGCAAGAAATCATCCCCTTGGGGTGATGGCCATACCACAAGCCTTTCTCCAGTCTCCTCTAAGAATTTTAGGCATGCACACACATGCACCTGGCATGAGTTTCAAGCCTCTGATATGGGACTCAAACCACAATTGACTATGTGGGAGTCGAGCATCTTAACCACTCCATCACCTGCTGGGCCCTCTCCTTTTTTTATGTAGTTCTATGTGGAAGCAAATCATTAAGCACAGCTCAAACTTGAGAGGTAGGAATTTATGTTCCAGCTTCTTGGGGGAGGAGTATCTATATGAACTATTCAGAATTCTTCTGCACGAGAGATTTGTGTCTTCTTCCCCATTTGTTTATTTATTCAATCATGTGTTTACATCACCATGGATTCATAGATACTTATTTTGTACTCTGTGTTAGACTCTAATACTACCTTTAAAAAAATATTTGTAGCTCTAATTGTTCTAGCTTTGACCACTGCACATATACATATCTATAAATATTTCTGTATGTATACATATGTATTTATATAAGCTTGCTATGGTTTAGATAATGGTTTGTACCCGAAGATTTATGTTTTCAAATTTGGTTCCCAGTATAATGGCACTAAGAGGTAGTGAGACTCTGAAGAAGGGAGGCCTATTGGGTGGTGTTTGGATCATGAAGGCCTTGCCCTGGTGAAAGGATGAATGTGGCATCATGAGACTAGTGAGTTCTAGCTCTTGTGAGAAGTTAGTTCTAGGGAGAGCAAGTTGTTATAAAAGTAAAACGGCTACTCCCAGGTCTCTCTTTCCATCCTCTTTGCATCTGTTGGCCATGTTGTGATGTAACATCCGAGACTCCTGATACCAGCCTCACACCTTTGGGCTTTCCAGCCAAATAAACCTGTATTCCTTTTAAATCATTTAGTCCCTGGTATTTCTGTTAGTAACACAACAGTGAACTAAGAAAAAGCTAAACATAGTTCATACTGATATTCCCCATTCTAATCCAGTTAATCATGTTTCATTCTAGCCTTCCCCTTTTGGTTATCTTCCTTCCTTCCTTCCTTCCTTCCTTCCTTCCTTCCTTCCTTCCTTCCTTCCTTCCTTCCTTCTTCTTCCTTCTTTCCTTCCTTCCTTCCTTCCTTCCTTCCTTCCTTCCTTCCTTCCTTCCTTCCTTCCTTCTTTCTTTCTTTCTTTCTTTCTTTCTTTCTTTCTTTCTTTCTTTCTTCTTCCTTCCTTCCTTCCTTCCTTCCTTCCTTCCTTCCTTTCCTTCCTTTCTTTCTTTCTTTCTTTCTTTCTTTCTTTCTTTCTTCTTTCTTTCTTTCTTTCTCTCTTTCTTTCTTTCCTTTTTATTTTTTAAATTTTTACCATGAATCAAATATCCCCATAAATTAAATTGCTGACTTTATTCCCTCACAAAAAGACCAACTGTAATCAAATGAGGTGAACATTCACCTCAAGACTACATTGTCTTCATAACAAAACAAAAGATGATGCTTAGAACTGGATCACTTGACCCTTTCTCTTTTTACGTCCTCCCAGTTCAAAATGCTAGCATCTCTTAATAGCCAGCATTATCTCAGATCTGAAATTGAGCTCACCACATTCTAGCCTCAGCACAATCTTCTTTGTAGTCTTTGCTCTTTTCTGGAAAATGGCTTAGTCTGTCCACCATAGCCACGCTGCTTCCTGTCATAATGCCATTTTTCCTGTGCATCCAAAGAATCCTTGCCCTTTTTGTGCTGTGTCACTTTGTGAGATTGGTGTTTGCCACACTTCTTACAGAAAGTACTGTAGGTTTTAGGAACATTTACCATGCTTACAAGTGTGCTATCTGCACAGAAAGAGCTCCTTTGCTTATTTCTAACCTTTCACTTTATTATGAGAAAACTAACTCCTACCATCTGCCATTCAGTTTATTTATTTGTATATATGCACAGATGTTTCAGACCATAGACAAGCTCCTTTGTTGGAAGCAACTTTGCCAACTAGAGTACAATGCTTTGCTTTTCATAATTCCTTTTGTTTTTAGTTTTACAGTTTTGGTCATTTCCAAATTTACTTAAGTCAATATCTTTTTTCTCCAAAATCCTTCAAGAAAATTATGTCATATACTTGTAATACAGTTAGATTCCTTGTTCATGATCTAAATTTTATCCTGGGATTCCTGACAGCTTTTAAAGTTCTATAATACTCAGCACTGAGAGCCTTGATTCTGTTTTCTAAAACACAGAAAGGCAGAATATATTCTGTATTAAATTCCATGTTAATAATTATGTTCTACTGTATGAAAATATTTAAAGGCATGCTAACTTATGAATGTGTATAAAAATGGAAAAAAAAACTAAAGATAATTCAAAACAACTATGGGATGAGTAAGTACAGAGTCTATCCATACAATGAAATACCACAGAGTGGAGAATGGAGAATATATAATACACACATCAAATACAAGTGCTCTTCAAAAAGAAAAATAAAAAAAGATCACAAGATAATATGAATATCAATAATATGATTACATTTAGTATACAAAACTATATTTCAATTAATAAATAGTAATAGAAACAAAGAATAAGGGACCATCCTACAGCCTGTTGTTAAGGGAGCTGACCCACACGATCAACCACACATTTCAAGTCTCAGCCCCAGTGACTTTAAGAACACACAGGACATAAATGTGTATGTGCCCCCAAACTCAACAGGGTGGAGAAATGGAGAAGAAGTGATTGTGACAAGACCAAGCTCTATGGGTATGCACACGCTCTCTCTCTCTTTCTCTCTCTCTGCTGAATGCCTGTGCCCTCTGTCAAAAACATTTTAAAAATAAAAATAAGTTAAAAATTGCTACTGGCAAAGAAAAAGAATAAGAAACATAAAAATCAGGATACTTCTAACCTTAAAGAATACAGAGGTAGTAAAAATGGCCTAGTTCTTAAGCTGACTAGGTGTTTTATCAGCAGTGGTAGTATTTATACTTGTTAAATAAGTACATGTGCTTATGGACTCAGTTATCTATTTAAATGATTAAGTTTAAATAACCAACACAATATACTCATTTATTCATTTATTTAATATTTATTGTCTCATACCATAACCTGGCCACTGAGCTAGGTGTTGATGATTTTCTGTTCACCCCAAACAGGTGTGATCTTTTTACTCATGGATCTTCTAGGCTAGCGTGTATTTGTCTTCTAGACTAGTGTGTATTTATTTGCAAACAGTGGACGATCAAAATTTTTCTCCAAAAATATTTGGAAAATATATAGAAGGTGGTCTGAATCTTACTTCTAGTCCTGAGACATGTACTTAGACTGAGAGAATTGAAGACCTGTGAAAGTTACCTTTTTCCAAGCTTCTATAACATCTTAGGTACAGGGATTCCTTACCTCTCAGACTGGCCTGAATTCTTCTCACTAGAAACACTAATCCAACTTTGTAAAAACTCAAACCTCTTAATCAAGAGTATGGTTGGGGCTGTCAAGTGGCATGGTGGTTGAGGATGCTGGACTTCTACATGGCCAACCACAGTTCAAGTCCCAGACCAGGCAGCTTGCTTTTTCACTTTCGCTCTATCTATCTGTCTTTCCTTCTCTGGTCAAATTAAAAAAAAAAAAAAAAAAAAGATTAAAAAAACTTAAATAAAATAATTCTTTTAAAAAATGAGCACGGCTCACTGCTGTGATCTCATTTGACTTATTATTACCCATAACATATAACTGAAAAAAGTTTAAAATGCTAAGCAATTATAAGAGGAAAAATATAATCTTCCTGAAAATGAATGTTATAGGCCTTTTGGAAGTTTACAATAGTGCCTTACACACATAATGGTGTTTTTTCCCCCAATAAATCCAGCCCCTCTGGCACGGAAATTAAGGTATCCATGATCTAGCTGGAATGTAAAATATTTCCAGTGTTTCTGCCTTGAGTCCTATTATTGGAACAAAGTAAATGACTTGCTCCTCTGGATCCATGTCCCTGATCCAGTGGGAAAAGATTGTTACTGTACGTGACTCTCAGTAGTCTGAGTAGGTCATGCACCCATCCCAGGACACCACCCATGTCCAGGTGCACTGGATATTCTCCTGGTGAGACTGGTTCGCAGTCCCATCCTGACATCAGGCACAGAAAGCTTGGACCGAGAGTGAAACAGCAAGTGACTCCTTAGGGGAAGGCGAATAGATAATGGCTGTGGGCAGTTGGAGGGGCTGTCTTCTACACTCATTTTTTAACTTCTAATTCTAGTACTTTTACCTGTACTTTTACCTTTGAATCCAGTCTCAAGATTCTCTTTTTCCTTAGGGTTCCCATTAGCTGATAATTTCTCATTATGTGGCCTTTTGCATGTTTCTTTGTTTCTGGATTGTAAATCCTTTGGAGAGAGGTTCTGAGTAATTCACTTGACAGCTCCTAGAACTTTACAAGCACTAAGCCAGGAAATAGATTCTACAAAAAGAAGAAAAAGAAAGGATGGGCCAGTGGGTGACATCGTGGTTAATGTGACTGGATCCCACATGGCTGGCTGTGTGGCTTGAGTCCCAGACCCAACTTGAAAATCACACTGAGCATGTATGTGTGTGTCTGTGCCCAAAATACTAAGAGGAGAATAAAGAAGGGATTTCAGTGTGCCAATTCCTGCTGAGGGGTGCTTTCTCATTTTCTTTTTCTCACTGTTTCTTTCCAGTGAGCACACATATCCTATAGAAAATTAAGTAGGAAAAAAAAAAAAAGAATAGATTTCATATATGTGTTGTATTTAACTTAATGATGTGAAGCTGAGCCAAGTTAAATTTTACCTCCACCCTTCTCTTTTACTCAACACGACAGAGTAAAGTCATGACTAATCTTGGACATAGGACAATGACAGGGCATTTGTCTCAATCAGAGATTTCTCAGATAAAGTAAAATTGTATATACAGGCTTTTAATTCGCCAAAGCTATATTTAATCTGTATTTGAAGTTACTATTGACCACATTAAAGAAGCTGATAGTGCTCTTGTGTAAGATCGTACCGTAGAATTCAGCCTCATATACTATATTCCTAGACTTCTGGTATTGAACAGGTAATGACAATGAAGTACTATGAGCTTCTTCGGATTTAATCCAGAAGAAGTAATGCTCTCAAACCAGTTGGAGAATAACACAGAGGCCAAGTGTTACTGCTATCCTGTAAGAACTGCCTGTAAAAATATTAAGAAAAAACGTAATTATTTTTTCTTGTCATTATGTACATTCCTATGGGTTGGTTCCCTTATGGTATATATGATTTCATCTAATAAAAGGATTCATGGAATGAAAAGAATGTTTGAATGCAACCAAACACCATTCGTGTCATTTGTTCCCCATTTTACTGTAACGTTACATGCTTTTCTACGGTAGCACCAGAATATCATTGTAGGATTTCTATAAATTTCTGTTTTGTTTGAAACAACTTAATATTACAAGGCTTGCCCATAGCACAGCTATTAAGCATTGAGCAGAGGAAGTCAGATCCTCCACAGCTGACTAGGGTTTGAGTCCTGGACCTAGTGATTTGAAAAACATGACAGTTGAGTGGATGCAGGATTCTAATGGATGAAAGAGGAAAAAAAATTATTGTAGCATGACAAGATTGACTGTAAGTGCTTTCTCTCTCTTTCTCTTTTTTCATTCTCTCACACACACATACGTACACACACACGGCCTATAGAATAATAAAGAGTAATATTACAGGTAAAATGCCAACTACAATACTTTATAAAAGCATATTGTTTCATTATAAGAGGAATCATTGGCTAGAAATACAACTTGACTTTATTGTGTATATTACCAGTATTGAGACATTTTTTAGAATCAACTCCATATGATTTGAATTTTACATAAATTGAAGTTCCATTATAACATTTTATTATCAATAGATTCATTTTGAACCCTATTTATGGAAAATGTATTTTTGGAAGAGCTATAGAAAATTGTTTTAAATATTTTTGTTAGGATAGTAAATGGTGCTTATCATACCTCTCCTTTGGGAAAAAATAGAATAAAAACAACATAAAATTGAAGTGATGACAGTAAGTATAATTTCACTTTGTTGTTGCTTGTTTTGGTGGGCTACAAAACATACCTATAACCGTGAGCTAGAATTGGAGCCTCCAACTGCCATGCCCAAGTCTGGAACTTGGTATGGACAATTGAGAGATGACTTTTAAATTCTATATGTAGGAAAACAGAAAATAGAAAAAAAAGAAAAGCTCAGACTTTCAGGCCTATTTCTAGAAACTAAACCATGGGCCCTGACTTGGTTGTCCTTACTACTGGGTCATCAGAAAAGTCATGACACATTTTTGCATTGGAAAACGTAGAACAAATACAACATGACCTTTCCAATGACTCAATAAATAAAGGCAGGACAAAGATAATGTGCTCTGTATGGAGACAGGAGGAGAAAAGAGAGAGAGAGAGAGAATCACACATGAACTTTTATTATAATCTTACCAGAAAACAGGCTTCTGAGAGGAAGAAAAAGTAAAAATGAAAGATGGGAAACTGTTTTTACCCTCCAGTATTTAACCAAGAGGGCAGAAGTTCCTATTTTATAGACAGTTGAGATCTGAAAAGAGTCAGAAAATTAGCCCTATATTTGTTTAGCTAATGAATGACTTTATATTTTGAAACCTAGAAGGAGAGTTAGAAAGAATTTCCTGATTTTTACAATACAATGAAAATCTTTAGGGACCAGCAGTTGGCCTAACAGCTATGTCACTGGACTCCCTTATGGTCGACCGTGGTTCTAGTCCTGGACCCAGTGGCTCAGACACACGCCGGTGCGTGTGTGTGTGTGTGTGCCCAAGATCCCAGGAGGAGAATGGAGGAGAAGGGATTGTGGTCTGGCCATCCCCACCTGGGGGGTGATTTCTCGCTTTTTGTCTCTCTGTCTATCTCTGTCTTTCTGGTGAGAACACTTGCCCTATAGCAAAAACCTCTCAAAAAATAAAAATAAATAAAATTTTTATTAAAAATCACCTAGAGAAAGAATTGAAAAAAATATATATATAATATGCATGTATGTGTAATCTATATATGAAATTCCTTCTAACTCTTCCCCAGGTTTCTTTTATTTATTTCATTACCACAGAAATATTTTTATTTTAAAAATTTGTGGCTACCTTACTATGAAAATTCATATTGAAGAATGTAGTGGTACCAGCAGTTAGCGTAATGGCTATGTTGCTGGGCTCCCATGTAGTCGACCACAGTTTGCGTCCTGGACCCACTGGCTTAAACTCACGCCGGGCACATGTGCGTGTGTGCCCAAGATCCCGAGAGGAGAATGGAGGAGAAGGGATTGCAACGTGGCCATCCCCCTTGGGGGGTGATTTCTCGCTTTCTGTCTCTCTGTCTCTCTTTCTTGTGAGCACATGAGCCCTATAGCAAAAACCTCTCCAAAAAAAAGAAAAAGAAAAAGAATGTAGTGATAGCTGAGGGATTGTGTCCACCTAGACTCAATCTTTGTCTTCCGTCAAGCCCCAATTTTTATCTGAAGCGTCTCTTCTCACAGCAGAGATGCTGCCTGGGGAATGGTGAAGATGATTAGTGCTGTCTTCCTATTCCAGTCTCATTCACGTATTCAGACAGGAGTTCTTCCACATAAAAAAAAGAATGACCATTGTTGAAGATACTTTTCATCCATCAGCCCAGCTCCTGCAAATAATAATTCTTATCTTGGAATAGCCAGCAAAGGAAAGGAACCTCTTTCTTTTTTTTTTTTTTGGAGAGGTTTTTCACTATAGGGCGCGTGCGCTCGCCAGACAGACAGAGAGAGACAGAGAGACAGAAAGGGAGAAATCAACCCCAGGGGGGATGGTCATGCCGCAATCCCTTCTCCTCCATTCTCCTCTTGGGATCTTGGGCCCGCACGCACACGCGCCCGGCGTGAGTTTTAAGCCACCGGGTCCGGGACGTGAACCGCGGTTGACTACATGGGAGTCCAGCGACATTGCCATTATGCTAATTGCTGGTCCCGAGGAACCTCTTTCAACATACTTATATCATCTGATCTCCTTCCAGGCCATAGATAACAGAAAAGAGACCAAAACATGAGACAAGGTAGGCCAGTAAGATTCTTTTCCCCAGAAATTTAGAATTTAAAGTAGAAGCTATAGTGGAAATTAAGAATTAAGTATCACCAAAGGTAAAACTGTTAAGAGAAGCAGCCATAAATTCCTGTTTCTGGGAGTTAGCAGTTGGTGTGATAGTTAGGGCACTGGACTCCCACATGGCCGACTGCGGTTCAAGTCTCAGATCTGACAACTAACATTCTCTCTCTCTCTCTCTCTCTCTCTCTCTCTCTGATGAACCCATAGCCCTACAGTAAATTAAAAATAATAATAATTACTATAAAGAAAATTGAAGGGATCATTCTTAAAAAAATTCTTGTTTCTGAAACTTGTGTTTTTTCTGGTTTCTTCATTCCAAAAACCTGGTGGTTCAATATTTCCTTGAATTCCATGAGAAATATTAATAGATTTCTGATCATTTAGATAATTTCTAATAAAATAATTTCAAATAAATTTCTCCTTTCTACTTAAGTTAGCACGAGTCAGCTTATCTCGCTGATATCTGAGAAAATTCTTTTTTCTTTTTTGGAGAGGTTTTTTGCTATAGGGCGCATGCACTTGCCAGACAGACAGAGAGAGATAGAAAGCGGGAAATCACCCCCTAGGGGGGATGGCCATGCTGTAATCCCTTCTCCTCCATTCTCCTCTCGGGATCTTGGGCACGCATGCACATGCACCTGGCATGAGTTTTAAGTCACTGGGTCCTGGACTCGAACCGCGGTCGACTGCATGGGAGGGGAGTCCAGTGACATAGCCATTACGCTAACTGCTGGTCCCAATATCTGAGAAAATTCTGATTAACACATTCTCTCTACTGGAATATGCAGTGCTCATTGTTAAGAACCATGCATGGTTCAATTAACCTGGTAGCCATGCTTTTTAGCCATATTCTTAGCTATCCTGACCCCAGAGTAGAGAGTATCTCATTATTAACTCCAAACTAGCACATAAGCTATAAAGGGCAAACTCTCAACAATAAAAATAAATCAACAAACAAACAAGCAAACCCAGGTTTCACACATGCCCTATCATTAGGACTTTAATCCTAACGAAAGATAATTTAAGGATTATAAATATGACTCTACTAGCAACAGACTTACATTTTAAAAAAAAAGTTTATCTAGGCTGGGTTTCTGGAACTGATTACTTAAATGAAGAAAACCCTGAGAACATATAACAGGTGATAACTGTGACCCACAAAGTCTTATGCAAGAGGTGTTATCCCACAATGAGCTGTACCTTTGATCGGAGAGGCTGATACTAAGGATCATTAGCTGCATAAAGGTAATTAGAGCAGTCTGGGTGCTTTTCTCTTCTCCCACAAAGAAAAAGGGATTTGTGAAGTGCCCCTCACCAGCACCCACACAAACCTAAGTCTGAATCTGAAGAACACTGTGCTGTGAACCTGCTCTATCTACAAAGATAATAGAGCACTTAAATCTTGAAGTGCTTAAATCCAGACTGGGCCAGACTCAGTATTTCCCACTGTGTTATTAGTTAGAAGTAACAGCAAACACTTTCAGTTAGATGAACCTAAGGATTAAAATAATCAAAAGGTTTTAGAATTATTTAAAGGCAAACACACAGTTGGGGATCAAGTAAAAAAACAGAACCACAAATTGAAATCCTTCTGACACTTAAGGTGTTATTTCCATATCTTTCATTTTTGTGTTCTGTGTATGTCATGAAAGAGCCTAAATAGCTCACCCACATTCACTCAGCTAGTTTATAATACAGGTGGAACTGAAATCCAAATCTTTTGACTCTAGTTTTGAGCAATTTCTATTTCACTTATTCTCTGTCTTGAGAGCAACTAAAATCAGCTATGCAAATCTAACTATTCCATGTTTAACTAAATGGTAAATTGCACTAAATGAATGGGTATTAAATGAGGTTGGTGAATAGATGTATTAAGCCCTGCTTCTATCCTTCCTCCTGTCTGGTTCTTTTCCAACACAGTGTAGAGCCATGGACCATGAAATCCCATAGTCTCAGCTCTGTACTCATTTGATAGACCTCAAGTAAGTTCTCTAAACTGTCCAAGTTCTGGATTTCTCACTTTAAAAAGAGATAGAAGCCTGACTCTGCAGAGCAACAGTGATCAAGTGCTCAAGAGAGGTCCAATCCAACATGGTGACAACTGTTCCACTACCCAGGCTGGTCAGCCTGAAGCATGCTGGGCACTTCCAGCCGATAGACTGGAGGACTGGAAGAAGAGGATCGAACCTTGACCAGAACTTACAAAGGTGCACAAACAGTCTATCATGAATAAAGAAAATAAATTAAAGTTAGAAATGGTATAGGGGCTGAATGTGGCACAGTGATAAACTGAAACACTCTGAAAGGCTGATGACAGGAAAAGTTTCAGTTTCATGTCAAGAGACTTCTCTGAGTATGCTGGACATGGTTATGATATGGGGCTGGCTGAACCTGGGAGCTGACTGTGGCATCAAGACCCTGTTGATGTGGACAGGGAGTGTCTTTCTCAGCCTCTGTCTCTCTCACCTATGAAAGAAGCAGAATAAATCATCTGTTTTTAAAAAAGGAGATATACTTGTGGGCCAGTCACTGGGGTAGTGGTTAAGCAGCTAGATCCCATATGGCCGATTGTGCAGTTTTGATTCATAGAGCCTGTGGCTTGAAAGACACCAGGCACATGTGTGTGTGTGTGTGTCGGGGGGGGGGGCAAAATCTTAAGAGGATAAATGGAGAAGGGATTAATTACAGCGTGGCCATCCTTTCTGGGGTTGCTTTCTCACTTTCTCTCTCTGTCTCTGTCTCTCTCTCTCTCCAGTGAGTACATTTGCTCTATAGCATTTTTTTAATAGAGACATTTAATTGTTTCTGCCACTGAGTATTGCTGCGAGAGTTAAGTGATGCAATGCACATGCACGATACTCACACCACAGTAGCTATTAGCATTGCTATATCCAAGTCAGTCCTCCAAACAGCTCTGCCCTCCCATCTCCAATTCCAAACTCAAACACTATAACCTTGAGAATTCTCAAAGTAGGGATACTTATGTTGATGAAAACGATCTTTTAGTGTTTTTGTGTAGGAAGAGTTGAAGTGACTAGATGAGTTGACATTTATTAATACTCTGCTCCAAGTGTCAAAGTCTGGTTTCCTAAAGAGAATAGCCGGTATTTCTGGGCAACTGTCAAACTTTTCCAGTTTACACAGATGCAACAGCACCTGCTGAATTAACCTGTGGCATTTACCAAAGCCAACCCCTGCCAAAACTGAATTTTTCTCCTCCTGGCATGCTGAATAAGAGATAGGGAAGCATTAAACATTTACTGAGACACTTCAAGATAATCTCAGGTAACAGGAAGTGTTTTAAGATTTATTTGGCATCCTTTAAGTGCACATAAGACAGCAGGAGACACATAGGGAATGTTCCTAAGATCTTTTTTTCTTCTCAATCAGCCTCCTCTGTGACTTTTACACTATAATTTATTTTTAAAGAGGCATCATAGTTTTCTGAGTGCCATAACAAAATCCAAAATAAATGTTTGTTTTTTTTTTTTTTTTTTCCCCAGGTAAGCACTATTAAAAGGAAAGGATACGGAATTCATTTAAATACATTTGCAAAAGATTGATTTTCCCAAGGGATTGTACATATCCTATTTCTTTAATTATTCTTGAAGTTTTGCCTATCAACTGACAATTTCTTACAGAAAGAAAGTAAAACAGGCTGGCTTTCCTGACAGCAGAGACTTATGATAATACTAGAATGAAAACAGGTTTGTCACTTTCCTTATCTGTTCTAATGTCTGAGTTACAGGGAGTCAGAAACATAATAACCCTTACTCTAGTGAATGCAGTTGCTCAGAATATATTAACCCAAAGGTAAATTCAAAGTCAACTTTCTCTAGTTTTTAAAGGCAAGTAAACTTAAATCTAACTAAAATTAACCAGTAGGAGAAACTATCCACAATTAGGGTAAAATAGAGTCATATTTGCTGTATTTTTCCAACTGATCATTTCATCGTCTATATCATTATTATAGGGAAGTACATTTTCTTCCACCTGAATTGTCTCTCAGCAACGCAATTGTTTACCTAGCATTATAAAGGCCTATCTCTGTAATCAAAAAGAACTGGGAAGTTCAAAGAGCCCACTATCTCCATTGTTTTGGCCACCACTACAGTGTTGACTGTGAAAAATTTGTCCTGATCAGTACAGTCATTGTTTTTTCACCTCACAGGGGAAGTTTTGCTTTATCGGTCTGCTAACATCAGGGTTTCTCAGCCATACGTAAACTCTGAAATAAACCTTCCCTGGCCTTATACTAAGAGTAGGTCACCAGTCCCAAATCTCCTTTTACCCTATTGCAGTTCCTTTTTCTTATTATCGACCATGGTTTGGGTCTTCCTGAACCTGGTTTTCCCTGCAAAGTAATTAACGCTGTTGGAAAATTGCAATGGTTGCACAACATTGTTAATATGCATCCCTAATGCCAATGAATGGTACACTTTGAAATGGTCATTCTAGTTTTTTTTTTTTTTTTTTTTTTTTTTTTTTTTTTTTTTTTTTGTCACTAACAACTGAACACCACACTGGGTAAATCACACTGGGTGATTTGCAAAGAATAAATGTTTATTTGGGTCACAGTTTGTTTTAGAGATCCAAGGTTAAGGGGCTGCATCTACTGTGGGTCTTCTTGTTGGTAGGTGCTTTCTACAGAGTCCTGAGGTGGTATAGGGTATCATATGGTAATAGCTTGTGTGTCCATGTCTCCATGTGTGTTTGTCTTATAAAGTCACAGCATTCAATCATGGGATCCCTACTCTGAGGACCTTAGCTAATTCTAATAATTTCCCAAAGGCTCCACCTGTTATAGTTGGATTATGTTTCTACTACCTTAATATGGTCACAATGGGAACTAAATTCCAGCACATGAATTTTGGGGAATTATATTCAAACCATAGCAATGAATAAATGATAAAATATAATGAATGCGTATTTCACCACAAAAATAATTATACCTAGCTTTTATTTTTAGGTAACAAAAGGACTGTCTTTCCATAGGCCCTGGGCTGCTTCTATTTAATGTATCTGCCGTATCTATATCTCTGCACGTCAAAAGCAAAGACTTCTTGTGCTAACCACAGATACGCAAAATAAAATTGTTCTTAATACCTTTTTCCTTCTACCCCAGGAGATGGAATATAATTTGTTTCTCATTGAATCCATGTGGGTTTATGATATACTTCTTGAAACCCAGATATGATGTTGTATAAATTTTGAGGCTAGATGAAAATAGGCAACTTATCTTCTTTTGCACTTGCTTCACCTCTTCCCTCAACTGCAGTGTAAGCGATTCAACTGCCCTGAGGCTTCCACACTGTAAGAAAGCCCAAGCTAGCCCACACAGCGAGACCAATGGAGAAGTCCTAAGACTACGTGAAAAGAGAGAAAGAAAGATGCGACCCTTGGCCACTCCCAGATTCAGTCACTGTCTGACTGCAATCAAATGAAACTCAGCACTACTAAAGTAAATTAACTTCTAAAATTATTCAGATGTTTAAATATGAATTTAGCATACAGTGTTTATAAAGTCTAGAGAAGGGTACACTCATGTCCTAGGCCTTCACATTCACTCACTACTCACGCACTGGCTAACCCAGAACAGCTCCAATCCTTTAAGCTCCATTCCTGTTGAGTCTTCTATACTGGTGTACTAATTTTTTTTTATCACTTATACTGTGTTTTATTGTACCTTTTCTAAGTTTAGATACACAAATACTTACCATTGTGTTATAATTGTCTGTCGTGTTCAGTGCAGTAATCTGCCATACAAATTTGTAGTCTAGGAACAAGAGGCTGTACCATATAGCTTGGGTTTTTAGTAAGGCATAGCAGCTAGTTATAAGAACACTATGATATTTGTACAATGATAGAATTGCCTAATTACTATGCAATGATTTGAATATGTCCTCCCAAAGTTTATGTGTCAAAATTTGGTTGTCATGGCAAGAAGAGGGTGAAAACTTAATGTGACTATGAGTTTAAAAGGAAGGGTTTTTGAGAGATGATTATAATTTGATAAAGTCATTGGGGTGGGGCCCCCATAACTGAATGTGAGTGAGTTTAAAAGACAAGAAGAGACGTACTGATACAGGCACACTTGCTTCTACCCTTTTACCACTTATTGCCCCATGCTGTTTCTGGAACCTCCCCAGAGTTCCCACCAGCAAGAAGACCTTCAAAAAGATGCGGCCTTTCAGGCTTAGACCTTCAGAACTATGAGCTGAATACATTTTTCTTCTTTATAAATTACCCAGTCTGTGGTATTCAGTTGTTAACAACACCAAACATTCAACTGACATAAACACATTTATTAGAATATACCTCTGGGGACCAGCAGTTAGTGTAATGGCTATGTCGCTGGACTCCCACGTAGTCGACTGCGGTTCGAGTCCCGGACCCGGCGGCTTAAACTCACGCCGGGCGCGTGTGCGTGCGTGCCCAAGATCCCGAGAGGAGAATGGAGGAGAAGGGATTGCGGCGTGGCCATCCCCCCTGGGGGGTGATTTCCTGCTTTCTATCTCTCTGTCTCTCTCTGTCTGTCTGGCGAGCGCACACGCCCTATAGCAAAAACCTCTCCAAAAAAAGAAAAAAAAAAAAAAAAAAAAAAGAATATACCTCTGTATTTAGGACACACATGATTATATTTTTCAAAGATGACTACAATATCTTCCATCCCATTTGCTCTGCAACTTCTTAAGCAGAAAACAAGATGAGAACCGAGGTTCGAGTCTCAGACCTGATGGCTTAAACTCACACCGGGTGTGTGTGTGTGTGTGTGTGTGTGTGCGTGCCCAAGATCCAGAGAGGAGAATGGAGGAGAAGGGATTGCAGTGCGGCCATCCTCATGGGGGGTGATTTCTTGCTTTCTATCTCTCTGTCTCAAAAAAAAAAAAAAAAAAAAAAAAAAAAGAACTATCATCACGTGCCTTGCTTGATTTCAGAATTGCCGCAACTAAAGGACAGTTACAGGATTCAGTTTCCTCCTGTCTGAGTGAGAATGTCTGTTGCAGTTATCATACATCTTCCCCAAATTGTACAGGGAATAGCCATGGAACAGACAGGTGCTTTTATCTTATAGGACTTCAGGTGGAGACAAGTACTCAAGGAGCCAAACTCAAGAACCTAAAGACCTTTTATTACCAATGAAATAAATTTAAATGGTGAGATTCTGGCCCTTGAATCTAAGCCTGATGCTATAATGTGATGAGAATTTTAGTAAATAGGTTTTTTTTTTTTTTTTTTTTACATTTAAAAACATTTTTGGCATGAAACAGAGAGACAGAGAAAGAGTACGAAATAGAGCAAAACATTGCCCGCCACAGGGCATGGTCACCTTGCAAGCCCATCTCCACTTCTCCTTTTGGAATTTGGGGCATGCATACTCACACCCCCAGAGTATTTGTCAAGCCGCTGGTCTGAGACTTGAACTGTACTGTTGGCTTTATGAGACCCAGCTGTCCTAGCCACTATGACACTAGCTCGCCAAGTAGGTGTTCACTGTGGAGGATTGTTCCTTCACGTAGGAGGGGTGTGAACAGAAGTCTGGGACATTCTTGGGAGACTATTCTTCAAAGATGATTGCAATGACAGCCTCTATTCCTTTGCTCTTCTACATTCCTGCCATTCTTCCCTCAAGAAGAGCGATCTAATCTCCTTTTTTTGTGAATCTAGGTAGGCTTATGACTTATAAAGTCACTTAAAAACAATAGAGTGATGGGAACCAGCAGTTAGCGTAATGGCTATGTCGCTGGACTCCCACGTAGTCGACCGCGGTTCGCGTCTCGGACCCGGTGGCTTACAACTCACGCCGGGCGCATGTGCGTGCGTGCCCAAGATCCCGAGAGGAGAATGGAGGAGAAGGGATTGCGGCGTGACCATCCCCCCTGGGGGGTGATTTCTCGCTTTCTGTCTCTCTGTCTCTCTCTGTCTGTCTGGCGAGCGCACGCGCCCTATAGCGAAAAACCTCTCCAAAATAAATAAATAAATAAATAAATAAATAAATAAATAAATAAATAAAAAACAATAGAGTGATGCAGAAATGGCCTTGAATAACTACAGTGGATTTGTGATACAAGGTTTTCAGCTTCAATCTTGTTCACTGAAGCCATGATCTCCCCAGTAATACAGGCTAAGTACACCAAGGTTGCTATGCTGTGAGGAAGCTCGAACTAGACCACACAAGGACTGCTTGAAGAAGTCCTAAGGGGCGTGTGCTCTCTCTATATCTATCAATATCATCTATATAGCTATACATAGATATCTCTCTATCTGTGTAGAGAGAGACATAGATAGATAGATAGATAGATAGATATAGATAGATAGATAGATAGATAGATAGATAGATAGATAGATTAGATAGATAGATAGATAGATAGATAGATAGATAGATAGACAGACAGAGATAAAGGGAGAGAGAGAGAGAGAGAGCCAGGGATAAGAAAATGAGATCCTGTCAATCCTCAACAGCTTCAATTCAACTACCATTTGACTATATGCAACCTCGTTAAAGAGCCTGAATTAGTACAACTCCATCAAGCCTTTCAAGAATTCTTGTCCCACGGAAATGATGAGTAATAAAGAAATAATGGATAGAAGATACATGGGTAATTAGTTACTCAGTAAAAGATACCCATACTACCCCATCTTTCTTACTTCATCAACATTAGCAACAGACTCCTCTATTTTTTTTCTTACTCTATATGCACAGGACCAGAAAATATAACCCATTTTACTTCTAAAATATAAACTGAACCCCAATACTTCTCATTTTCCCTCCTGCATTCCTAAACCAATTTGCTATTATCTTTTATCTCCCTAATTCAGAAACTTCCTATCTGCTCTCCCTGTACCTACTCCCAACTCCTTGAAATTCATTCTTTGCACAGCAGAGTAATCCTTTATAAAGTAAATTATATCGCTTAATCTTCCTGCTTAAAACCTTCCAAATCTTTGCCTTACAGTTTGAATAAAATCTTAATTCTCTCTTATTATCTAAAGGGGGTTACATTATCTGGCTCTGAGTACCACACTAACCTCATCTCATGTGGCTGTCTTCTTCATTTGCTCTCGTCTAGCTTCACGCAACTAGTTTCTGTGTTTTGAATAAGCCAAACTATTTCCTAGCTCAGGGATTTTCACTCATTTTTCACTTTTAAATGGAAAGATGTATCTTTAGATCTTCATTACTGACCTTTCCTCATCATTCAGTGCTGAGTTCAAAGGCCATCTTAAAAACACACACACACATGAATTATTCACTTTCACAAATGAAGAAAAACCTCTAATTTTTGTTGTGCATTCTACTGTGGAAAAAGGGTACTCAAAAAACTGGAAATTATAACCTAAAGACTTTCAGATGTAGCAAATAGAGTTCAGTAGAGATAAGCGAGAAGAACAAAGCTGATAGAGTAATAGGGAAGGGATTTTTTAGGCTAAGTATGGAAGGAGAATAGTTGTCCATGAACATTTATCTCATTGTGGTCAAATATACCTGTTGTCACCTGTGATCCTTAGAGAATTACTCTGTTGTTTGCTTGATAACCCTTACTATCTGCAGGACAGAGGAGGTGATAAATCCACTTTCCCTTGTTTATATTTGAGGTTTGTGTACATCTCTGGACAGGTGCTACAAAGGCCTAGTTTGAATTAATGTCCCATGAGACACCCTAGACAGAGTCTGGACCCCTCTTGTTACCTTGTTAACTGCGAAGATAGTTCAACTGGTTATTGTCCAAGGTCAAGGATGCCACATCCAAATCACTAAAAAGGGAAAAGAAGAATTTCACCTAGGTTGAAAACCTAGATATTGTACCTGAAAGGAAACGAAATTAGCAAAAGAGAAACACAAAGAGATCAGAAATAGTAAAGCAAAATGTACTAACCTAGCAAAACCTATAACCCAGGCAGTGATTATGTGATGAAGAAGAAGGAAGGCCATGATTTGGGGTGTTGGGCTGTAAGGAGCACCCAAAATCATATCACTGCAATGATGGGTTAGTATTGTTGGCTTCATACCTCACCCTCTAGAAGTCCCTGAAGGTCATACTCACACAGGGAAGTGGGGTAGCTAGAGGGGCGATTACAGTTCCAAACTTCAACATCCCAGAAATGGAAGGGACTCTAGAGACAAACTGCATTTTTACATTTTTTCCTCAGAAAGCCCCATGTTTCATTTCATAAATTAAAACCTTGGCATGATATATTTAATTGTAATTTCTTCCTCGGCCTATGTAAAGTTCAATCTGAAACAATTTCAGAGCATTTCATTTTAATGACTGAAATGTGTATTCAATTCCTATAAAAATCCAAAGCTCCATTCCAAATGCAGTTGACATTCTCCGGCACATCATTTAAATTTCTCTTAGCAATTTTCTGCCTTCTGTGAGACAGTGATATTACATTGCCTCAAGGCATTTTGCATATTTTGTTGATTTTAACATTTAAAATCCTTGTGGTTTTTACTCTCATTATGCCCCCGTTCATGTCCCATATCTCTCTCACTCCTCTCTAGGAAGCAGTGAGCAGGTTTAAATAATTTGTGTGATTTTTAAAAAGCAATTTCTCTGAGACGGTAACAAGTGAGGGTTTGAGACAGAAGCACTGATGAAGATATCAGGAGCCAAGGAAGCTTGTTAAGGTTACAATAGCTACGAGGATAAAATAATATAATTTTTCTATTCCTATAGAAAAGTCCTCAAAAACAAAATGGAAGCTGAGGACTAGAATCACTTTTATGTAGGACAATAAAAAATTAAAATTAATTTTATAAAACATTATGTCAAAAGGCGTGGGGAAAATAGGGATAAGATATTCCAAGCCTTGACTTTTCAAAAATAAACTCTGTTGAATGGAGAAGAAACATTTGAATGAAAACAAAAGAATAAGTTAAAGTGATCTAAAAACAGAGCCATTATTTCTATTGATTGTTTTTTAGAGAACTCTATCATAATGTACTAATGCGAAAAGGAATGACCTGCCTCATGTCTATTTGTTACTGTATATATATATTATTCATATATTCATGGTATAATATTTATACTATGACAGATAGTATTCTTATGTAGTTTTAAACTTTAGGTATATAATAGTCTTTATTTTTTTTCCTGAGTTGTTAGAGGGTATATGCACTCACCAGAGAGAGAGAGAGAGAGAAACAGAGAGAGAGAGAGAGAGAGAGAGAGAGAGAGAAAAGAACCTCCTGATAAGGCAGTTGCACTGCAGTCCTTTCTCTTTCATTTCTTCATCCTATTGGGATTTGAGGCACTCATACACTTGAGCCCAATGTGTTTTGCAAGCCAGTGCCAAGATTCAAAATGCTTGGTCAGCCATGTGGGAGCATGCTGCCCTAAACAACCAGACCATGGATCTACCTCTAAATATGTAATATTTCTTTTCTTTTTCTTTTCTGGAGAGGTTTTTGCTATAGGGCGCATGCACTTGCCAGAATGACAGAGAGACAAAAAGCAAGAAATCGCCCCCCAGGGAGGATGGTCATGCTACAATCCCTTCTCTTCCATTCTCCTCTCAGGATTTTGGGCACGCACACACATGCGCCTGGCTTGAGTTTAAGTCACTAGGTCCAGGACTTGAACCGTGGTCAACTACATGGGAATCCAACAACATAGCCATTATGCTAACTGCTGGTTCCAATATGTAATATTTGTAATAGCTATTTTCACCTTGAATTTTTATTACTAATTTCTTCTCATCCATTTTCTTTGGAGTAGATCGTTTTCATTTACCTATTCATCCATATCAGTGTGATGGGATAATAATGGACCCAGATTCCTTTTTTTTTTTAAGAGGTTTTTGCCATAGGGCACGTGTGCTCGCCAGACAGGGAGAGAGAGAGACAGAGAGATAGAAAGTGAGAAATCACCCCCCAGGGGGGATGGTCACACCGCAATCTCTTCTCCTCCATTCTCCTCTCGGGATCTTGAGCACGCACGCACATGCGCCTGGCGTGAATTTAAGCTACCCACAGTCGACTATGTGGGAGTCCAGCGACATAGTCATTACACTAACTGCTGGTCCCAATGGCCCCAGATTCTTGAGCACACATCACATTGAGAGCTAGGGGTTGCTATTCCCATTCCTCTTGAATGTAGGTGGGCTCAAGAACTACTCTGAACAATAAGAATAACTAACCAGGCAGAATTCATGTTGCTCCATTTTTTGAGTCAGGTTTTGAGAGATTGGGCATTTCTACATTTTCTTGAAATGGTTGTTCTGGAGAAAGCTGGCCACTGTAAAAGTTCCATTACCCTGAGACTATCATGATATGAGGAAGCCCAAGCTTACTGCACGCAAAGGTGGAGACTGACAGCTAACACTGCTCACGGACATGAGGGGGAACAGCTTTTTGATGACCCCACTCAGAAGACACCTGAATGCAACTGTATGACTGAGCCCCTAGGAAGAACCAATGATTGAGTGGGTCATCACCCAGGAGAGATAAAAAATATATGGATATTTTAAACAACCAAGTTTTGGGATGTTTTGTTACATAGCAATAATGAAGAGAACAAATAGATCCAATGGAGAGTGCTGGGAGAATACATAGAAAACAAGAACCCCTTTCTAAGGAAGCAGAAAACAGTTCTCTTTAACATTGTGAGAATTTTTTTCTTGAGAGGTTTTTGCTATAAGGCACGTGCGCTCGCCAGAAAGACAGAGAGAGACAGAGAGACAAAAAGCAAGAAATCGCCCCCCAGGGAGGATGGCAACGCCGTAATCCTTTCTCCTCCTTTCTCCTCTCGGGATCTTGGGCACACATGCACACTCGCCCGGCGTGAGTTTAAGCCACTGGATCCGGGACTCAAACCTCAGTCGGCTACATGGGAGTCCAACGACATAGCCATTATGCTCACTTCTGGTGCCAACATTGTGAGAATTTTTTAAAACTAAGTCTGCATGAACATAGAGAATAAGGAATTAATTACAGCCTGGGTCAGGTTTCATAAAAGGGTCATTGTTGACATCAAAGAGAGTGGAGTCGGATAGTGTGGATTGCTTAAACACTCAGAGCCACTCAAAGATTCAATGAGTTAATCATGTAAAATGCTTAGAACATGATCTGGCCCACACTAAATGATCAATATACATTAACAGCTATTACCACTACTGCTATTATTATTGTTCTCCGCATCAGCTGTCCGCATCAGCAATGCCAAATGCCTCTATCTCTAGATGTAGCCAAAATGATCAGTGACTCTCCCAGGTTAGGTCTGCTGGGTACTGGTGGAAGAAGACTCTTTAGCTAGGTCCTGCCTCTCATACTAATGTTCTTTAGGGCATCTTTGATCTTCAGCAGTAATCAGATAGCTGTTTTGCTACAAGTCACTCTAAGCTGTCTAAAATCACTATCTCTAAATATAAGGTTGTCTGAAAAGTCATGACATATTTTTCTCCATAAAAAAGGAGTCATGGCTTTCCTGACAACCCAATAATAATAGAGAAGACACAATATGGTATGTAGAAGAGTGAATTTAAATCCCTTGATGTTCCAAACAAAAAATAATTATTTACCTACCTCAAGAAGTTTTGGTGAGAATAAAATGGGGTAACACATGTACTTTCCTTAGCATATGGTATAGAGTAAGTGTTAATCATCATTGTTGTCATCATTATTATTACCATTGGCAAGTACAAAATAATATAGTCCCTAGGCCAACTTGGTGGCGTAGTGGTCATATGCTGCTCAAGTTTAGCTGGATCCATAGGAAAGACTGCAGGTTGAATTCCCCCTCCAGGGAGGCATGCCCATGGTCCTGGCTGTCCTGAAAGGCTCAGAGAACATTGTGTTGTGGGACTCTGCTGAGGGTACTTGTCTTTTTCTCTTTCTTTCTCATGCTCTCTTTGACTTTTACTCTCAGAAAATAGACAAACTTTAATAGTAATAACAATAATAATACAGTCCCTATTATATGCTAGTTATTTAATGCATTATTAATAGTCATTTAATCAACCCTTACTTGTAATTATTACTATTTCTAGGAGACAATTGAAGTCAAGACACAGTTAAATATCTTACCCCCTGCCACCTAACAGGTAATCAATGAAGTCGGACTTCAATCCGCATCTGGCTCATTCCAAACTTCATGCCCTTTCTGTGTCATTGCTTCTTCAAAATGATACAATTTAACACCAACAAGAAGTAACACACTTTTATACCTCATTAGTGTTGCCAGATTTGGCAAGTAAAAATCAAAATTATTCATTGTTAATCAGAAATTCAAATGTAACTGGATATCTTGTATTTATCTGGCAACTCTACATCTTAAATTACTTTTAGCTGTTAAACCTAAAAGACATTTTTTATTGTTTTTTTTTTTTTGCTCTTTTCCTAACTATTACAAATCAGAGATCTTACTTTTTGGTACTTATCTCTTCCTTTATTAAATGAAATGTAATTGAGGGAGGGATCTTTCTCTTTATGAGATGTCTCTCAACCATAGATTCACAGATTAATACCCAGACAGATTGAAAGTGCTCCCTGGAGAGACAGGCGCTGTCTCATTCGCATTTGTGTCTCCCAAAACTATATATAACATATATGGGCACTCAAAAAATGCTTGTGGAATGAAAACAGCAGTCAAGTGTTTTAGGAGTACTTCAGCAGGGAAGATTTGTGTGGTGAGAAAACGTTTAGCAAATGGCATGCACAGCAAATGTGAAGCAGCAAGAACTTGATGTAGCTCTTTGGCAACTCAGAAATTAACACTCTTCTTTCTCTACAACCAGAAGAAACTTCAAATCCACTTATCCAAGCCTTATGTAAATACTTTGGCTGCTCCCTATTCATGTTGGAGTTCTAACCAGACAGAAGAGACAGATATGAGCATATCTGGAATGTTAAATACCATGGACTGAAGTTGGGTTCAAAATCATGTTAAAGCAGGAAAAGTTTCACCACCATTCCCATCATCCTCCTCATCATAATGTACCTAGTTGCAAACTGTATCATCTTCAGAATTCCATTCAGTGAGAAAAAATCCTGAAGTTAAAAAAACTTTATGGAGAGGGCAAGGGAAGCCCTAAGTTTTAGTCACAAGAAAGGACAATAGAGTCTCTGAAATAAAATCACAGCTAGAAATGGAGGCAGTGTGTTGGCAATGAAGAAAAGGAAAGAAAATAGTTTTGATCTGTGAGCTGGAAAAACTGGATAGAGATCTGACCCAGAACAGAATAGGTAGAGAAGCAAATGTGTCTAAAGAGCTGTAGCCCATGGGGAACCAGCAGTTGGCGTAATGGCTGTGTTGCTGGACTCCCATGTAGTCAACCGCACTTCACGTCTTGGACCCGGTGGCTTAAAACTCACGCGGATGCGTGTGCGTGCATGCCCAAGATCCCGAGAGAATGGAGGAGAGGGGGTTGCAGTGTGACCATTCCCCCTGGGGGGTTATTTCTTGCTTTCTGTCTCTCTCTCTGTCTGTCTGTCTGGCGAGCACATGTGCCCTATAGCAAAACAAAACAAAACAAAACAAAAACAAAAACAAACAAACAAAAAAAAAAAACCTCTCCAAAAAAAAAGAGCTGTAGCCCAGCTTTGGTGTCCCGCTCTCTTGACAGAGAATCTCTGGAGGGGGAGAGTTTTCCCCTTTGACCAGGCTAAGAATCTGCACTAGCTGCAACCAGAATGGCAGAAGCAGATTAATCCAACCATTATATGTGAATACTATCCATGGTGGTATTTATTTCTGTGGGCATTGCTTCTGTCTTATGTGACCTTATGATTTGCTTAGCATCTCCATGCCACCATTTCCTCATCTGTAAAACAAGGTTAATAATGGTGTCTGTTATGTCTATTGTACAAGGTAAGGCACTCAAGAAATAGTCACTGTAGACACTGAATTATGCAACGGTAGTGCTTTATTAAAATAAAATAAGCTGTAGCCTTGGGAGTCCCAAGCAATTTTGGCCTTGAACTTCCCTGACTCTATACTCAGGGAGGGAAAGACAATTTTCCTCTTTGTAGATCCATCTGTCCCGGCTCTACAACCTTCTGACCTTCCTTTTTATCTCTGACACCCATTTTAAGGCCTACTTCTACAACAGAATGCCAAAGCACCCAAGGAAACTGATGATATAGTGGATAAAGAGTATTTGCAAATTTCAGAGCATGCACGTGGAGGTTAGAACCTCCACGAGACCCAGGAGTGAGCAGGATTGGCTACCTTGGCCAACACAATACACACAAAGATTTCTGGATGTGTAAGCAGTGAAGGCAGTCATTGATGAGGGCAGACATTTGTTTTTTACAATTTATGACAATCCAGAGTGTAGTACTCCTCACGCAATTACACAGGCACAAAAAAAAAAAAAAAAAAAAAAATGTAGCATCACATATTTATTCTGTAAGAGCAGAGGTACTTTTGAATAAGGAGCAAAAAGACGAGCATTGCTGAAGAACAGAAAAGAAAATAATATGTATGTTTCTCTGTAGACCACCAGTATAAATACCTCCTACATTTTCCATTGTGATTAAGGGAAAAAAATGGCACTACATTGTCTTTCTTGGTACCACATACATTTTTTTTCCCTTAAGTTCTAGAAAGTAAAATAGATTATTTTTAATTTTTTCATTCATTCAGTATAGCACATTTAAATTTTCAATAACTCCTAGATATAGCCAGAGTTAGGAATTCAATAATAGAATAGCAATGTGTGGGGCCAGCCAGCAGCATGGTGGTTACAGTGACTGGATCCCACATGACCAACTACAGTCTTGAGTCTCAGATTGGGCAGCTTGAAAAATACACTGGGTATGTGCACAAGTGTGACCAAAATCCCAAGAAGAAGATAGAGAAGGGATTACTGTGTAGCCATACTCTTTGACGGGTACTTTCTCTTTCTCTCTCTTTCATGGAATAAATAAATACATTTTTAAAAATTTAATATGTGAGAAGCCAGTAGGTGGCATGGTGGTTAAGGCACTGGACTCCCACATGGCTGATCAGGGTTCAAGTCCTGGACCTGGCTACTTGAAAATTGCACTGAGCATGTGTGCATGTGTGCCCCAATGTCCTAAGAGGAGAATGGAGAAGAAGAGACGGCAATGTGGCCATTGCCCTGGAGGTGATTTATCACTTTCCCCCTCTCTTCCTCTGTTTCTCTCCAGTGAGTGCACACACCCTATGCAAAAATCTAAAATAAATTAATCAAGAGGGCGTGTGCACATACCAGATAGAAAAAAAGAAAGCACCTCCCAATGGGGCTTGATCATCTTGCCATCCCCTTTTTTCCATTCCTCCATCCTGTCAGGATCCAGGCAGGATCCTCGGTAGGTTTCAGTCCTACTGAATCCACAAATGGAACTATGATGGGTTGTGTGGGCTATAGACCCCTCCACACAGTAAACAACCACTGTGCTATGGAGTAAGCCCAAATTAATATATTTTTAAATAAATTAATAGCCTTTAAAAATTATAAACATTTCCTTTGCCCCTTGCATAGATTTTTTCATTTAAACTCCAAAGGATTTATTCTGAAAAATACACATAACCAGTGTAACAAGATATAACCCTGTATGTGCTTTTCATCATTTTCATCCTCCTGATGAGTTATCATGTCTTTATTTTGCTGACTCACTATTTCTATGAGGGCTGTACTCCTAAGGCAACTAAGTCCTTTAATGCTTTTTGTTTTCCTTTTAAAACTCACAGTCTCCTGGTTAAAGCACATTTACAGCTATTTGTTTTCTTCTTTCCCCTCATTAGTCCTCAATGCAAATGCAGTAGTTATAATTCATAAAATGACAGTATGCATTGCTCTTTCAACATGTTCAGAAATACATTTACTGGTATATTTGTGGATGGCAAACAGTATCAATGCATTTATCCATCTGCCTTTCTACTAAATTGTAGATCAACTCAGGGTATTTGATGTATGCTGCGGACTATAATGCTGTCCTCAACACTTCTAAAATGGATTATATAAAAAGCTATAAGCATGAATCATGATACTTTGAAATCCACTCATCTCAGAATAACTTAATTCTATATTAATTTTCTGGGGAAACACATAGAATCTTTGGAGATTATTACAACTAGAATTTTCTCTCTGAAACTACAAACAATGCAAACAAAATAGCAAAAGCCTCTTTTTTTCAGAGAAGCCACTGATGTTTTCTTAAAAACAAATAAGTAGGAGCTCATCAAAAAAGTCTTGTGGGCCTGCTGTGGTAGTAGTTAAGGTGGTTAAGGCAGCTGAATCCCGCATGGTCTATTACATGGTTCAAGACAATGACCAGACAGTGACTTGAAAATACACTGGGCACTTGTGTGTGACCCAAGTCTGTAAAAGTGGTAGAGACAGACAGGAAAAGATTGTAGTGTGACCATGCTCTATGGGAGAGTGCTTTCTTCCTTCCCCTCTCTTTGTCTTTGGTGAGTGATTTACCCTCTAACAAATTAAATAATAAAAATCATGAAAGACTTCAATGGGCATGTTTGTCTAGATAGGGTGGATTTTTTTTTTTTGGAGAGGTTTTTGCTATAGGGTGCGTGTGCTCACCAGAAAGACAGAGAGACAAAAAGTGAGAAATCACCCCCCAGGAGGGATGGCCACGCCACAATCCCTTCTCCTCCATTCTCCTCTCAGGATCTTGAGCACGCACACACACGCGCCTGGCGTGGGCCACCGGGTCCGGGACGTGAACCGCGGTTGACTACATGGGAGTACAGCAACATAGCCATTATGCTAACTGCTGATCCCAGAAAGGAGAATATTTTTGAAGGCTTTAGAAATGTGCTGAGGCATACAGAATTTGTGGATCCATGATAATGGAAAGAAAGAAGATAGACATTCCCTTCAGTATTTGCCAAATTTTAGAATCAATGAGGAACCAACGGGAAAGAGACAGAGAACTTAGAGAAGCATTGAAAATAGCAATGTGCTGGGGAGATAAAACTTCGAGCTCTGGACTGCCAAACAGCTACTATTTATCATTTACAGATAGATTGTAAATTTTACCAACTGCTTTTTCCACACCACAGTGGTTTTCTTGGGAAAAAAAAAAAAAAACTGACAACCCCAAGTACTGGTGAGCCTGTGGAATAACTGAAACTCTCAAACACAGCACGAGAGAGTTGTAGTATCACAGTCGCTTTGCAAATCTGCTTGGTACTCAGTATCTACGAATGGGAGATATTTGTATCCCATTCCTGTGGATACACTTATGTATGTAGCAGAGATGACTACATATGTTCATGAAAAAACATGTACTCTAGTGTATGACAGCCCAATTTTCATCCTAAATTTATTTATTTCATCAGAGAGAGAGAGAGAGCACCTCTTATAGCATCTTGACTCCACAATTCACTCTCGACTTCAAGCAGCACCGGATCTTGGGCATATGCATGGCCAGTGTACTCAGGGAGGTCTCTGGGCATGACGGTGCAACCGGTCTGCTTCACAGAACATTGTGCTTTACTACTGAGCCACCATCCAGCCTCCAGCAGCACTATTCTTTTTTTTTTTTTTTTTTTTTTGAGAGGTTTTTGCTATAGGGCGTGTGTGCTCGCCAGACAGACAGAGAGAGACAGAGAGATAGAAAGCAGGAAATCACCCCCCAGGGGGGATGGCCACGCCGCAATCCCTTCTCCTCCATTCTCCTCTCGGGATCTCAGGCACGCACGCACACGTGCCCGGCGTGAGTTTAAGCCGCCGGGTCCGGGACTCGAACCGCGGTCGACTACGTGGGAGTCCAGCGACATAGCCATTACGCTAACTGCTGGTCCCCAGCAGCACTATTCTTAATACAGAAAAAAGTCCCACTCCAAATGTTCATCACAGGAAATTGGAGACCTTCTGATACATTCATAGAATAAAATACTACACAGTAATGAGGAGAAATGATTGACTTTTTCTAAAATGTATTTATTTCTTCCCTGAGTAAGAGAGACAAAGAAACAGTAGTCCTAATTGCATTTTAACACTGCATTCTACCTCCAGCTGCAGACAGCCCTGCCTGGGTCACAGGAATGTGTGTGTTGTACTCAGTGAGTTCTCCAGATGCAAACTTGGAACATTCCCATATGGGTCAGCATCCCAGAGTGTCACAGGATGTCAGCTGCACGCCCGTCTCACCCCCAGGGATGAATTACTTCCACATGTGATAGCATAACTTAATCTCTATCTCACCATCATTCGGTGGATCAAAAGAAGCCAAATAAAAAAATAACTCTTCCTGCCCAAATGTATTTATATGAAGCTCAAAAACAGGCCAGAGTAATCTATGCTCTTAGAAATTAGGGTAGAAGTCACTTGGGAGAGGATGGTGACTGTAAGGGTCATGATTGGAAGTCTGTGATGCTGCCAATATTCTATTTCTTGATCAGGTGGCTGGTTACCAGGTGCTTCCTCTTTGTGAAAATTGAGGTGCCCATCATGATTTGTGAATATCTCTGTGTAGGTTATATTTCAGTAAATCATTACTTTAGAAAAGTAAGGTCTTGCCTTATATTTTCATTGGTATAAGGCTTAGTTACCTGTTTGAATTACAAGTAGTATCACACTTTTGGAGATTTTAATACTGAATTTAATTAACATGTTTTCTGCTAACATACTGGATAACATTCTCAGTCTCACATCTCTGCTCAGGTATCATCTCATCATTGAGTCCTTCCTTCAATTAAAATAGCAGCACTTCTCCCTGGTCATCATTTACCTTTTCTGCTTAATTTTTCCATGTATTATATATCTAACTTGATTCTTTATTATTTGCTCCCTTCCCCTTCAAATATAAGCTTCATGGAAACTGTTGTATTTATTATCCCTCTCAACATACTTACATCATTTAAATACTTTGCAAATATATTGCTGAATGAACAAGTGAATATATACTTCCTCAACTATTTAATTATAGTTAAATATACTATATGATATGGCAGTAGCTAACATTTATTGAATTTGTCCTATGCCTTATAAACTGGGATTAAACGGAGTGGGTTTAGGATATTGCCTCATTTAAGCATCACAAAAACTCTACATGTAGATACTATTAATATTCCCTTTTCCAAAAATGAGAATATTGATGAGCAAAGAGAGTGAGTAAATTATCCAATGTCCTTCACAGATAAATTAGACTTTTCTTGCTCTGTTAGAAGTTGGGATAAATTACTAACATTACAAACTATATATGATCCAAACTCCATTCAGGCTAAACAAGGGCCAATATACACATCTTTGTAAGACTTTTTATAATGTTTGTGAACAATTCTACCTTCATGAGACCATGATCCACATCCAAAGTAGGGAAAGACTAGAAATTTGGAAGGGCTTCCTTAGAGTACAGTAGTTGTTTTTTTCAGGTAGTAATTAGTTGATTGACAGGGAGAACTATAGCTTTTTCCCACTTTTTTCCTTCTTCCCTTTTCTTCTCTGGTCTTTGCAGCCCAGTACAACAATCTGAAGATGATCATCTTATTCCCATACTTGAGCTTCAGAAGCTCACAGATTCTCCTTAACTCCCTACACCTGAGTTGAAGGGCAGTGAGAGGATTCTCAATAGCTTAACTAGTGTCTATCGGAATTTAGGAATATACATGAACATAGAATCAGACATTTGCCACTCACCTGAGAAATGCAGAAGTTAAACTAAAAGCTAATGCAACCCTTAATGGCAGAATCTGAAAACAAACAACCATACATGGCCACCGTTCCCGCCATTTGCCATGACAGAGCCAGGATTAATCTATATTGATGATTCCCACTTATTAAGTGGACTACTGGGTCAGTGGAACCTACCAGGCATAGACTCTGAGTTGGCTATAACTGTAAGTCAGTCAGACAGAGTATCATTGATACCTGGAAGTACAGAAATCTCCACAGGTTTCCAGGTAACTAAATGCAATATAAGCTGCCTTTTGGATGTCTGACCCAAAGCAGGCATTGACAGCTTATCTAACAATGGTATCTATCAGAAAATAAAATTGTACGCCCAAAGTAGTAAAAAAGAAATAAATAAAAAATTTGCTCACTTGCTTCTACCCTTTTCTCCTTCATTTTACTACTGATACTTTAGGTTTCAGGTAAGAGTGAGGAAGGGTAAACACAAGGTCACAGCCCCATGTTAGCATGAGTCAACATAGGAGAAGAAGTTGCTTTTAACTGAATGAAGTGTTAAATCATGCAATATCTTCTGGAATTTATACAGTCCTTTTAAAATTACTTCTTTTCACTGAAATTTCTGAGAAATCTGTGGTATCGGTTTCCCCTACATATTTTCAAGGAATGAAGAAGGAGAGATCAAACCTAACATGTTGAAAGCAATAGCAGAAAAAAAAAAAAAATTGGGACTAGCAGTTAGCATAATGGCTATGTCGCTGGACTCCCACGTACTCGACTGCGGTTTGTGTCCTGGACCCGGTGGCTTAAAACTCACGCCGGGCACGTGTGCGTGTGTACCCAAGATCCCGAGAGGAGAATGGAGGAGAAGGGATTGCAGCGTGGCCATCCCCCCTGGGGGGTGATTTCTCGCTTTCTGTCTCTCTGTCTCTCTCTGTCTGTCTGGCGAGTGCACATGCCCTATAGCAAAAACCTCTCAAAAAAAAAAAAAAAAATCAAACTGTCTTGCTTATACCCTACCAAGACTGCATTAGTCTATAATCAAGTTGAATGACAATGCTTATTCTATAGAGAGCTTTAATATATCCAAAAAGTAAGATCATCTTTATGGTCTCTAAAAACACTGAAATGGTACCAAATTTTTGCTGGGAATTCCAGTTTTCTAGTTTGGTTCCAAAAGTCTAGGTTTGTATATCAATCTTGGCACAAATGGGCTATTTTTGATGCAGACTACACACTTAAACAAAGCCAACAGTTTTACATCTGCTCCAATGACCAAATGTAGAGTGAAATATACAGCAAAGAATAACCCCAAAGGGAAGATATAGTTAATATTGGGTTGTCGGAAAAGTCACAACATATATTTTCTATGCAAAAATGCTTCATGATTTTTCCAACAACTAAATATTATATCCATATCCTAAAAGAACATAAGATTAACAAGATTACATAGGAAAGTACAGCCAACTACCTACTTATATGAGAAAATAATAATCACTTTCACTGACTGAGTTATGTTAGTCACTGCACAAAATATTAGCTCATCTAATTCTCAAAACCCACTCATGATGGTCGGATATGGAGGATCTATAGCTGAGTGAAACAAGCCAGGATCTGGAAGAAAGATATTGTATGTATCCACTTAATACATATTGACTATCTGCACTTTATGGTAGAGAGTGAAATATTGGAGAGCATAAAATCAGTGAAATCAGTTAGCGATGATAAGACAGTGTGGAATGGGGTGGGAGAAGAGAAGAGTATGGAGAAGAGTATGGAGAAGGTTAGCAAGAGAACAAATAGAGAGGCATGACATTAGTGGGACACAGAAATGGTTTATTACCTGTTGATGATGATGTGTACAATATTTTCAACTGGACTGGTCTGAGAAGTATTTCATGTTGGGTGAAGTCTTTTTATAAGCAAAATGATAAATAGTGATTGAATGTTTAAAAATAATGGATAATAATAACAATAATCTGAGAAAAATAATGAACAGCTAGTTGATGATGATGAAGATTTTAATGTCTTTTTATTGACTGATAAGCATGGTATTCTTTTTGGAAAAAGAAATGTAATACACTGTAAAGTTATATGTGATTCAATGTAATAAAAACAAGATTATGATGATAATAATAAAAATATAAAAAAAACCCAACTCATGAGATAGGTTTCCTATTGTTCCTATTTTACAGATGAAGCAACTGAGGCACAGAAAGACTGAGAAATCTGTTATCAGTTAGTAGGTGACAGGCAAGACTTGAACCCAAGCAGTCTGGATTCCTCTGATATTTATGTAAAAGAGATGTCTCAAGTGGCAAAACAGAATTAGTCAAAATTCTTCAAAAGTAGTTAAGATGAAATTATAACAGAGTTGCTCCCAAGTGTTTCCTTAAGAACTCAGAATTTCTAATGCCAAAGTTGTCAGTTTTGAAAAATTTCCTCTGCCCAAAGTTGATTATAGCATTATTATAAAATTCTCAGTGCCTATCTCTTCTGGGTTTTCAAACCCCGTATAGTGGGCAGGGATTTCTTTAAAGTCAAATTTAGCTGGAGGGGAAATATTAATCATTAAAGGTGGACTGGCCCCAAAGGCTTTGTGTTTCTGTTCTTTTATCTTTACACTTACTTCTTGTAATACAAATATTACAAGATGATGTATTTCTGCATTTTTTTTTAGTTTTTAAAAGCCTGAATACACGTTGCCTTCATACTTTTATTATTACTTTAGTAATACCTCACCTGAAATAAATATTAAGTGTTCAGAACTAAAGCATTAAATCTCGCAGCTACTAAGAGTTACTGTCAATGGCTTCCAGTTGATTTTATCTCTAGAAATTGTCCTTGGCTTAAAGAAGTTGCTTTGGTCAAGATTAGGACACTCCCTTGGGGGCTTCTTGCATTTAATGAGTAGTCAAAGTTGTAGTACAAATATCTTGATCCTCATGACTCAATTGAGACAATTTAAAGAGCTTTCATAATTACAGAAACCTCCGTAGAAGCAGCTGAGGCACTGGTGTAAGTTATTACAAGTCAGTTTTATCCTCTGCTCTATGTTAGCCTTCCTCAACCTTCACTTGTATTATTCCCCACTAAACCTGCATTCAAATTCCAGCATCTTAGAGTATGTTTCCTGAGAAATCCAAGTTAAAAGGAGTTGTACTAGGAGTGTTCTTTGCAACTCTGGACATGCACGCTCACTATTGGATAGGTGGCACCAAGTACACCATCACTAGAGGTAGGTGGAGCACTCGTAGTACCTGACATACATTTGCACCATCATTGATACCTTTCCCTGTGGTGAACTGAAATACTGGTGGAATAGAATTCTGGTGAAATGGAAAGCACTGACAGGTGCAATGTGTTAAGATTCTGAGAGATTTGGGGGAAAGTAACAGATATAAAAATAACAGGATCAGATGGTTATTGATGGAACTAGTGACATATTGGAAAAAGACAGTTGTCTATGCCTGCTAGTGATGCTTCACACAATCTCTGAGATTGGATGACTTATAAAGAAAAGAGGTTAGTTTGGCCCATGATTCTGGTGGCTGGAAAAAGACTGGCATCTGTTCAGCTCTAATGAGAGCCACATGCTGGCTCATGTTGGGAAAAATGGAAAGGCCAGTAGGCACATGCAAAGAGAGAGAGCAACATACCCGTGACCAGATTGCTCTACGACCACCTGCTCTCAATGGGAACCAGTAAAAGAGAACTTGCCCTCTCCCAGGACATAGTCTTAATCTATTCATGAATGATCATCCCCATGTTCCATACACCTCCCATTAGGCCTACCTCTCAACACTGCCACACTGCCACACTAGGTGTCACATTTCACATGTTGGGGGAGAGGCATTAAAATCACTACAACAGTGAATAGTTGTTATGAATTACCAACATAAGGTAAAGCAAGAGGGTCTCTTTGACACCACGTAGAGATTCATTTATTTCAGCTAATAAGAAAAGGCTGAGAAACATCTCAGGACTTGATCATAAGAGAAACTGCTTGAAAGCAGGTTGTAATGCTCAACTCTAGCGGGTCTGATATTTTATATTCCATATAGAATTATATAGTCTATGGCTCTGATCAACAAAGAGTAAAACCCTGAGACTTGGAAGGGAGTCTGTAGTATAATTTATTGATAGAATTGCTAGGCTTCTCTGAGCCCTGGGCTGCAAAAACATCCCATTCCCCACTTTTAATGATTAGCACTCTCCTCTTACTTGATGACAAGACCTAAGGACAACAAATTCTTTGATCAAAATAATAGTCTCACTTTATTTGCTGACTTCTATAAAAAAATAACTAGGATTGAGTAATGATATAACCAGGTCAGGAAAGGACACAGTATGGTAAGAGAAGAAAGTCACTATATACCAAAGGTACTGATGGACCTAGGAAATATATATGAGTAGTAATTAGGAGAGTTCATAGACTGGATCTTGAGAGTGTTATAACAAGGATGGAATACAATGTTGGACAAGGATGTGTTTATCCATGTGAGATAGCCTCCCATATAAGATTTAATATACTGGAAGGAACTCTGGAAGATGATGCTATTATACAGACTGGCTCTAGGTTGCTTGGGAAAAATGATGATCCATACTAAGTGAAGTGGAATATTGAAACTGCCAGGACAAATGGTGAAAGAAAGAATTAAAGAGCTCATAAGTGCCATATAAGAGTTGATAGACTACCCTAATACCAGGTAATGATTTATAACCCAGTTTCCATACCTGAGCTAGTCCAAATATCTGGAACACATGGAGTGAAGGAAAGGTTGGTTAACTGTGAGAAAGAAACCTGCAGCATCATGGCGAGTGTGTAGGTTCCAGTGGGAACCGTGAACATTTGCTGAAGTAACTGCATTGGAAGAAGGGAATGGTAAAGGTTAGAGGACCGCTGTAAGTGTCCTTATCCCTTATCCCCATTAGATTGATGGGATGTGGAGGTCAGGCTCAGATCTGACTCCCAGGGAGTTCATTTATTAATAGTTTGTAGATACACCCAGTAGTCATTTCTGTAGTCTCCAAATATCTGATTGAAATGGATATCTTGGTCTTTGGCAAAATCTCCATGTCAATTCTCTGATCATTAAGGTAAAAGCAGTTGTGTGGAAAATTAAGGGAAATTCTCTGAAATTTCCTCACAATAAAGATGCTTCTAAAAAATAACAATAATAATTAATATATCATTATCAATAAATAATAATAGTATTACCCAACTCTGAGAGTTTACTACAAAACATTGAACTATACAGTTTAAATGACTAAATTTTATGGTATGTTAATTATATCTCATTAAAACTGCTAAAAAACTTGCAGCTTTGGGAGATGATGTTTATTAGTGTCACTCTTAAGCACCTAGAAGACAAAGGGGTGATGGTCCTTATCAAATCCCATATTGTAGTTTACCAATTTGTTACCAAACTTAAACAGATGGATCCTCTAGGTAACAGTGATTACCACAAATTTAATTAAGTAATAGCTACAATTACAAAAGGAATTCAAGATACATTACCTTTACAAAACAAAATGACATGGCCTTAGGAACATGGGATGTGGCCATTGAACTGGCAAATTGTTCTTTCCATCCCTATCAAGAAAGAGGAACAGAAGTAGTTCACATTCACATTTTCAGACTTGCCCTAGAGCTGTAGTATTTCTGACACCATGTCATAACAGAGTTGGAAGGGACCTGGATGTTTAGACATTTTGAGAAGAGTCAAATTGTTTAAGTTCAATAAAAAAAAATGCTAATCAGACCTGAAAAACAAGAAGTACAAGTACATTGTAGGCCTTGGGAAAAGAAAATTGCTGCTGAGTGTAGCAGACAAACTCCATAAAGAGTAAGTGACATGCCGTATCAATATTGTTTTCAAGAGTCCAGTGGTCTGGGTCAGAGACAACCAAACATTAAAAAAAAAAAAAAAAATCTCATCTGGTAATTCTCAAGTAGAAGGCTGTGTAATGCCTAGTGCAACCAGCTTGGATGTATGGGTGAGACACTGGCTTAGAGAATGGAGCACCATCTTTCATGATATGTCACATATCTGAAGTCAATACCCATTATATTGTTTTGTGCCTCCTATATGTAAACTCATGGGAAAAGGAACCAAGGGGTGTAGATAAAAGTGGCTCCAGTAATCATCAATCCCAGTGACCTATTTGGGATTTTGCTTTCTGTACCTTAAAATCTAGGCTCTGTGGCTGAACAGATTCTCATTCCTAGAGTGGAAACATTTCTTCCAAAGGACAGGATGAGAGTCTCAACTCTTTGGCCAAAGTTGAGCTCTGGTCACTTCAGACTCCTTATATCCAGAGCTTAGCAGGTGAAAAATCATGTAGCCATCCTAGAAGATGTAATTAATCCTGATCTATGTGGAGGAGAGGCTGAGTGTACACAACCGAGGTAGGGAAGAATCCATCTGGCATCCAGGTGAGGCAGTGGGGCATCCATTGTTTCTCCTATGCTATTGATAGTAAATAGGCAAGTGTAGCAGCTATGGTTTGGGAAATATGTGGGAACCAGGAGCTCTCACTTCTCATTGATGAGGATCTATATCATCCACCTATGTAAACCACCGAGACCAACAATGGAGCTCGTCAAGGGTGAAGCAAATTTAGAATAGCTAGTAGAAAGGGAAGATTATATACATTCTTGACATTGCCCACATCATTGGGATCTGCAGTTTTTGCTATTAACTTTTCTTTCTTGTATGTTTCCCTGGTAATAGAGAACAATCAGAATCATATAAGAAACCAAATAGGGTACATTTAATATATGAAGTAAATGGATCCACGAGACACACAGGAATGAACTCTGGTAAATTCTCTAGTGCACCCAGAGCTTTCTTCAATGCCAATGCACCCAGCACTCAGCTGCCAAAAGTATTGACCACTGACAGCTCTTAGCTGAATACCACTCTGGGAATTACCCTTGGTTTGTGAGAGCTTCCTCAGCTAAGGTTACAACCTTTGCCTCTAGGTAGCCTGAAGTCAATGACGGGCCCAAGTAGTAATTCAAAGGCCTGTCCTCTTTGGCTCAGCTGCGGCAATATTGAAGGGTCATCATAATTCTGTTATATCTGCTTCATGGTTAAACTTCTTTCTCTCCCAATTCGACTTTTCTCATCCCATGCTATGTTGTTCTCAGGAACACTCCCCTGTAAACTGTCTGCATGCTAATGACCATTGTAGGGTCCCTTCTCAGGGAAATTCACCTGTAACATTCCATAATTCTGCTACAACAATACTTAGTTTTTCTTACCTAGTCATTATAAATGTATACAAAATTATTTCGTTGACATTTTTCTTCCTAAGGCCATAAAGAATACTTTTAAACTTACACTGATATGATTCTCCTTATTCTCTTGAAGGCTTGGTGTCAAATTTCACTTAATCACAAGATTGCCAGACCAGGTTAACTGCAGGCATAGCCCAGGAGATCTAGCATTTATTTATCAAAAATGCAGTAATCTATTTTTTTCTATTGCTACAGTGATGTTATATAGAAAAATCTTGCAATAGCTCCTTTTAATATGAAACGACTCGAAGCTTTTACTTTACCAAAGCCACCAGTTTCCTGTACCTTTAAGCCTCTGTCTCACTTCAAGAACCACAAAACACTATCATTAACAAAAGCCAACAGTATTTCTCAACCTTAATTCAAATATGATGTTTCAGTTTAAGTTTTATCACAAAAAAAATCTCCATAAAAGTACCTTTTTGCTTGCCTGGATAACTTTTCATTGACAACAAAATAACATCCAAACTCCAACCATATTAGGTCTTCTACATTTTGTCTTTTCATTTATCTCCACCATGGTTCAGCTAAACTGGTCGATACACAATTCACTAACATAGTTTGTCTGTATTCTCTCACAACTCTCCCACTCATTAGTCAAGCCTCATAACTTATGTCACGTGTGATAGCATTTTCATGACCAAAACGAGGAAAACTTGAGCACTGGTTTTCCATTGTTCATGGGAGAAAGACCGTAATCCCTAACACAGCCTAGCAGATCTTGTGTAGCTCTGTCTTCAGCTTTTTCTGGCACATTGCACCCTAAGTTTCAGTCCCACTGACATTTTTCTCTTTATAGCATCTGTCTTATTCTGTTTTGTACAGCTATAGCAATATACCTTAGACTGGATAATTTATGAAGAACAGAAATTCATTTCCTCATAGTTCTTGATGTTGGCATGTCCAAGATAAAAGTACTGGCACCTGGTGAAAGTCTTCTTGCTGCACTATCATGAGGGGAAAAGTGAGAAGGTATCAGAGTGAGTAAAAAGGGGCCAGAATTACCCTTTATGAACTCATTCCCATGACAACAGCATTGACCCATTCATGAGGGCAGAGCCCTCAGAACCCAATCACCTCTCAGAGGTTACACCTCCTAATACTCTCACAGCAGCAATCAAGTTTCCATGTGAGTTTAGGAAAAGACAAACATTTCAATCATAGCGGCATCCACATCCTCCCTGCTTAAGAGTTATTTGTGTACCTTTCTTCATTCATGTAACACTTTCTCCTCTCTGACAGTTCCAGTCCTGTGCCTAGTTCCCTAATATTCTGTCAGATGTAAGATCAGGTGTACTTCCCCATGGAAACTCTACCTTATTTTCTGGAATAGGCAAGAATTCCTTTATCGTATGCTTTCACAGAATACATAATTCCACTACGAACTGTATGGACTGGTTACACTGATTTTCTCATTAATTCAGTACTTTTCTTATTGACTTGAGTAAAGTCTGGATAGAAAATTAGAAGTACACACTTGAGGTATTTCCAGGAGGAAGAGATTAAATAGAATGAAAGGCTTACTCAAGTGTTTGGAAGGATGGGAAGAATGAAACCGTGGGGAAAACTGTCATCAAAAGTCAGGAATTCATAACGTGCAGGAGCTGTTTGAAATCTGGGCCAGGCCCATGTGGTTAACTCACAAGAGAATGCCTAGACGCTGCTGGCAAAACCTCCTATCGCCGTCTGCCAAAGCCCATGCAGTTTTCTCATATTCTGTAGGAGAGTACTATCTTCTGTTTTTCTTTCTTTTAAATCTCCTGTGAGCCTCTCTCCTGGCTAGAATCTAATCTGCCGGTAGGAATTTGGGCAATGTAATTCCCAATCTTCTAAATCAGTTTTGATAAGTGTTTTCTATAAAAGGTGAGATAGTCAATACTTTAGGCTTTGCCATTGTAGTGTGGAAAACAACCAGGCAGTGGAATTTGAATGCTACAAACTCTAAAAAAAAAAAAAAAAAAAAAAAATCCCCGACCATTTAAAGATGTAAAAACCATCCTTAGCTTGTGAGTACAAAACAGGAGGCAGCTGGGTTTGGCCCATAGGTAGACACTGTACGCTGCCAAGCCAACACTCTGGTTCTTACCTAAAGAACTGCAATTATTTTAGCTTTTCAACAAAGTTATAGACGTGAGTTAGGGAAAAGGCAGTAAAGAATAGTAGTAAATGCCAGAGGAGTTTGATCCACCATTACTGAAATTAACTGTGGTTCCTTGACCTGCTCAGCCTCAATCTTATGTATAGCACTCACATTAAATAATGAAATACTTGGGACCAGCAGTTAGCGTAATGGCTATGTCGCTGGACTCCCACGTAGTCGACCGTGGTTCGAGTCCCGGACCCGGCGGCTTAAACTCACGCCGGGCGCGTGTGCGTGCGTGCCCAAGATCCCGAGAGGAGAATGGAGGAGAAGGGATTGCGGCGTGGCCATCCCCCCTGGGGGGTGATTTCCTGCTTTCTATCTCTCTGTCTCTCTCTGTCTGTCTGGCGAGCGCACGCGCCCTATAGCAAAAACCTCTCCAAAAAAAGAAAAAAAATAATAATAATGAAATACTGCTGCACACACCCGACTTCGTAATTTCTTGCATCTGATAACTTTCAGTTCTTGAGGGGAGCTCCATTTTTGGTGTTCCATATCATAGTCAGGTATTTTTCTTCTATTTGGGCTAGTTAACAAACTAAAAACACCTTTACCAAAGGGAAACAGTAGTTGGCAAAAGAAGAAATAGCCTGATTCCAAAACCTCAGGGCTCTGCATTGGGATGTCACTGTTGTGGCAGCATACATTTGCATTTCTGCCACAAATGCTTCAACTATTAGTATGTTTCCTGTGTCATGTGCCTCAGTCCCTGGACTTGCTGCAGCACACTCACTCTTGCTTGAAATAGCTCTAGAAATGCCTACTCTTCCAGATTATTTGCTAGATGAACCACAGCAACACACCCACTATGGTGTCTATTGCCAATATCAGTGAGAAATGCTAAGTGCTAGGGAAGTGGTCCATCATGAGGCATCCTGTCTCTCATCAGGGAGGAACTATCCTTACAGTTTTATACCGCTGACCCTCTAGAAACTTCGTAATCTTATGAGTCTGTAAACTCTCACATTTTATCTCCCTTCATTGGTCAGGTATTTGTCTTGCTGAGGCATCTGTTTAACTTCTTCCTGATGACATGCTTGAATTAATATGCCCCACTATGATATTCCATTGGATAGCAAGACAATCAGGTCTCTCTAGATCAGAAAGCAGTTGTTCTGAGTACCTGTTAACAGAGGTGAGGTAGGGAGCTTTCACCAGCATGTCAATCAATTCACTACTCCCTTTTCAAAAAGGTCTTTCTAAGAAAAATATTGTCAGTTGAACAAACTGTGCGCTCAGAGGCATAGTTCATATTCTGGTGCAAACTTCCTAAATCATTGGGGACAAGTAAGAAACAGTTCGTAGACAACTGTTTCAGGATCACTGCTCTAGTCTAGACCCCAAATGACAGAGATCAGACATGGCCTTGATAAAAGACAGCAAAGTTGTGTTGCTGAACCTCTGGGCAAAGGTTAGGTGTTGTAGGTTATATTTACTGATGAGAACTAAAAAGAAGCATTTGCTAGGTCAGTAGGTTCATATCACATGCCAGAGGCTTATATGTTTTAGTAAAGACACCAGTCTCGGAATACCAGGGCTCCATTTCCCCTGGCAAAGGCTCCATTCAGGCACTGATCAAAAATGTGGCTGATTAGGGAACCAGCAGTTAGCGTAATGGCTATGTCGCTGGACTCCCACGTAGTTGACCGCGGTTCGCGTCTCGGACCCGGTGGCTTACAACTCATGCCGGGCGCGTGTGCGTGTGTGCCCAAGATCCTGAGAGGAGAATGGAGGAGAAGGGATTGCGGCGTGACCACCCCCCCGGGGGGTGATTTCTCGCTTTCTGTCTCTCTGTCTCTCTCTGTCTGTCTGGCGAGTGCACGCGCCCTATAGCGAAAACCTCTCCAAAAAAAAAAAAAAAAAATGTGGCTGATCTAACCCCATAATACAACCGTTGGATGTATCTTAAGGACACTTCTGGACCCAATTACAGTATAAGTCAAGAATCTGGCAGGAAATCCATGGCATAATCAGTTATTAAAGGATTTTTTAAAAAAGACTACATTAGTACTGGCATGTTTAGGGGCTCACGAAGGGTTGGTAATGCACCCAGGAAGTAATAGAAGCTGGAAGTCATCATCATCCCAGGATCTAAAAGGGTTAAATAATAAAACAGTGGGGCCTGCCCATGGCCTGGTGGTTAAAGCAACCATATCCCACATGGCTGACCATGGAGTTTGAATTCTGGATCCAGTGGCTTCAAAAACACACTAGGCATGTGTGTGTGCATGCTCAAAGAGCTGCAGGGAGGAAGAAATAGAGGAGAAGGAATGGTGGCATGACCATGCCCTGTGGGGTAAAAGTGCTTTCTCACTTTGTCTCTCAGTCTCTCTCTCTCTCTCTCTCTCTAGTGACCACATGCTCCAACTGGCAAATTAAAAGATAAAAGAAGACTAAAACAGTGTTATTAGAATTTAGGAAGCTGAAGTTGTGGAGTGAGGAGTGCCGCCTAGCATGTCAGTAATGTCGGTAGAGGAACTGTAGCCACTAGAAAAAGTGTGAACCAGCACGGGGAAAGTACCTCTTCTCTGTCCTCCTGCCGGTGGCTTTCCTGACAATACCTGGCTTTGGCCAAAGCCGACTCTAAGTAAGAGAGCAAGAGCGTCCAGGTGTTGCAGTCCTCACAGCCAGCCTCCCAGGACACACAGACAGCCAGGCAGAGGAAGAGATAGGCTCGTAAAGGCATATAGAGAATTACATGCACTCTTGAGTAGCAAAAAGATAATAACATTTATTCACCCACAAGAGAAAAGTTTTCATAAAATAGGTTATATCCTTCTATAATCAAATACCATGCAGCAATTTTTAAAATGAACTTGCTTCCCAGTGTAAATAAGTCTTAAAAACACAAGTGACAAACAGTGAGCAGCAGCAGGTTACTCACAGTGTAACATTTATATAACATTTAAAATCCAGTAAAACCATATTTTATGGATACATAACTATGTAGGAAAAAGATGTTCTAGAAGTAACTGCTCGGGATGCAGTTCTGTATACATCACTTTTGTGGCTTAAATATATCTGAAATATCTTTATTCTACCTTCATGCTTGAATCATTTGGCAGAGTGTGTTAGTTATCTATTGCTGTGTGGCAGGTTGAACTGTGTCTTTAAAAAAGGTATGCTGGGAGTCTTAATCTCCAGTATCAGAACAAGACCTTAAGTCACTTTGATACAACTGGTTACCATGAGACCACCCTGTGGAGTGGGTCCTTAGTCCAATACATCTAATATCATAAAAGAAGAAACATGAAAGGGTAAAGGCAGAGATCACAATGATGCAGCTATGGGTGAGGAATGCCAGGGATTGCTTACAACCCCCCAGAGTCTAGAAAAAGGTTAGGGCAGATGCTCCCCTACAAGTTTTACTGGGAGTATGGTCCTGCCAACACCTTGATTTCCAATTTCTAGCCTCCAGAACTAAGACAAACTTCTGTTGCTTTAAGCCACCAAGTCTGCGGCACGTCATTAACACAGTCCTAGAATATTAATACAGTCTCAGGACTCTAACCCAAAGTACATGACTGCTTTGAAGTTATCAGGCTCTGTTTGGTACAGGCAGATCATTCATCTCCTGGGTGAGGACAGTTTGTTCTTTTCCTGCCTGGGATAGTTAAGGACCCAGGTTTGCAAGCACAATTGGCTGGGTCCTGCCTATCTCCCCTGACACGCCCAGATCATACAGCTTCAGCCCCTACTCTCAATTATGGCTTTCTATTTTCTTTTTAGGAAGACTTCTCTGTTTTTTATTTATGACATTTCTCTTTCTAGGGTTCACAGTTGGCTGTATGTTTATAAAATATATTTAGATGTTGCTATCATTTATGGGTTTGGACTGAAATGGAGGAAGATTTTGTTTATATTTAATCAGGGATATTGAACTGGATATATGCCATAGTCTCCTTAGACTCAGATTTATTTTTTGTTTCTCATGGTCCTGAGTCAAATCACTTACTAAAGAGCTCATTGAATTCATGAACATTATAAATGAAGAGGCAAAGTACTTAGGGGAATGAGCTACCCTGTGTACTCAAAGGATAACCCTGGAAAGTTCTCAAGAATGGATGCCTTTGGGTTTTATGTATTTGTCTGCTTTCTTAGAAGCGAAGGCACTTTATGATACAGAGGCAAAACACGGTCGAAGAAAAAAGCCTGGATTCTAAGCCTGGCTTAAATGATATCTAATAAACATTTATTGAAATCTGCCATGTGCAATGCAATGCATTAAGCTCTGGATTATGCAGTGTGGGGTGGAAAAAATGGAGGACAATGATGAATGCTATGAAGGAACTTTAAAAAACTCTTGGAAAATGGAATTAAAGTACAAATTTATTTTGGTGCAAAAATTTTTGAAATCCTGGGACCAGCAGTTGGTGTAATAGGTATGTTGCTGGATTCCCATATAGTCAACCGCAGTTCAGATCCCGGACCTGGTGGCTTAAACTCACACCAGGCATATGTGTGTGCATGCCCAAGATCCCAAGAGGAGAATGGAGGAGAAGGGATTGCGGTGTAGCCATCCCCCCGGGGGGTGATTTCTCTCTCTCTCTCTGTCTTTCTGACAAGCGCACGTGCCCTATCGCAATATTTATATATATATTTTTGAAATCCATGACTTTTTTCCATAATGCACATTTTTCTATGAACTTCTTTTTTTCTTTTTTTGGAGAGGTTTTTGCTATAGGGCGCGTGCGCTTGCCAGAAAGACAGAGAGACAGAAAGCGAGAAATCACCCCCCACAGGGGATGGCCATGCCACAATCCCTTCTCCATTCTCCTCTCGGGATCTTGGGCACGCACGCACACGTGCCCAGCATGAGTATAAACCACCGGGTCCAGGACTCGAACCACAGTCGACTACATGGGAGTCTAGCGACATAGCCATTATGCTAACTGCTGGTCCCTCTATGAACTTTTGGAAGACTTTCATGTATACAAGCTTTTGGCTCTGGTTGACAAAGTTGGCATGCTGAAGACCATTCTTATTCTACTATGCCATTGTCTTCAATGTGCTCCAGCCTCATGACCACTTTCTTTTCTTTGTCCAGATCCAGCTCCTTTCCACTTGAAGGTCATGGATTAAAAGGATCTTCTATTCTATTTAGGTATCCTGGTCACTTGTTGAAATATCACCCATTTGCAATCACTCTGCATAGCCTGTTATCACTATCAAACATTTGTTTGGTTGATTTGCTGTATGTTTTTGTTGGTCTTTCTGTCTTTCTTATCTGGTTTCATGCCCTTGTGTATATATGCATATACACATGTGCACATGTATATATATTCCAGGCATCCTTGGAATGATGGCTTCCAGGATCTAAATGGTTTCCTCACATGGCTATGTCTGGACTTCTTGGTCTTGGTTTACTGGACCAGGGATAGAGGCAACTGAAATGAGAAGTGAGAGTAAGAGAGGCTCTTCTTAATATTATACCCAATAATACAATCGTCATTTTCTGCTTTCTGTCCCTGAGAATTTGGATTTATTGATCTTTGAGTCTCATTTCTCAGAGAACACACCAATTCTTTCATAGAGCTAGAAGTTGAGTCTGCCTCCTGGCCTTCTGGACTCCTCATGACTTAGTAATTAAGTAAGGAGGCAGGTTAGAGGTGTTGGGTTTTTGTGCCCTCTAGGATTTTTTTAATCAAGTATACATAGGGTTTCTAGGAGGACTAATAACTATTTTTAGAATTCAAGGAATTTGATGGAACACCAAAGTAGTGAGTTAAATGGTAGCCCCTGAACAAATATGACTACCCAGAACCTGTGAATGTAATCTTATTTGGGAAAAGGGTTTTCAAAGGTTTAAGTTTAGAATCCTTTTTTTTTTTTTTTTTTTTGAGAGGTTTTTTTCTATAGGGCACGTGCGCTCGTCAGACAGACAGAGAGAGACAGAGAGACAGAAAACGAGAAATCACCCCCGGGGGGATGGCCACACCACAATCCCTTCTCCTCCATTCCCCTCTTGGGATCTTGGGCACGCACCCACACGTGCCTGGTGTGAATTTAAGCCACCAGGTGGTCCAGGACTCGAACTGTGGTCGACTACATGAGAATCCAGCAACATAGCCATTATGCTAACTGCTGGTCTTTAAGTTTAGAATCTTAACTGAGATCATTCTGGATTATCAGATGAGCTCTAAATCCAATGACAAGAGTCCTTACAAGAAGAGACAACACGGAAGAGAAAGAATAAAGGCCATGCAAAAATGAAGGCAGACATTGAAACAACATGATCAAGAAACGCTGAGGATCTCTGACAATCTCCATTAGCTTGCAAAGAGGCATAGGATGGATTCTTCCTCTGAGATTCAAGAAGGAATCAGCCCTGCCAACGCCTTGATTTCAAAATACTGGCCTCAAATATGAGAACATAGATTCCTGTTGTTTGAAACAAGCAAGTAATTTTGACATAATGATTACATTGCTGGACTCCCATGTAGTTGACCACAGTTGAAGTACCAGACCCAGTGGCTTAAACTCAGGTCAGGCTCATGTGTGTGCATGCTCAAGATCCTGAGAGGAGAAGGGATTAAGTCATGACCATCCCCCCTGGGGAGGTGATATCTTGTACTCTGTCTCTGTCTCTCTCTGTCTCTGTGGCAAGCACATGCACCATAGGGCAAAAATCTCTCTCAAAACAAAACAAAACAATACAAAAAAAGAAAACACCAAGTATTTTTGGTAACACATTTTAGCAGCACTAGGGTATTAATACAATCTCTTAGCACTTCTGTCCAGCAATAAAAGCCAATGGAAAATCAAAGCAACCCAATAAAAGCAGTACTGAAGCAGACTAGCTCAAGGTTGAGTAGAACTGAGTCATTTTGAAATTAAGAAGAGCCTCTGATGAGAGCAATGACCAAGTGCTCCGTCATAGGGAGAACTATTTGAGAAATGGGCACATAGATGAGAAAAGAGGAATGGATATTTTAAACAGGAATCAGGATAATTACTCAGGGGAAAGCCAGTGACTTCAAGAGTACAGTGAGAGATGATTAACACGTGCCTGTGTTCTGTACCCATGAATATTGACACTGTGGAGCTTTTTGACATAGATTAGGTGGTGCTTGTTGACTCTCCGTGTAGCCTAATTGCAGAAATAGACTTTCTTCTTCTCCAGCCTCTGCCTCTTGTTTCATTGACAGCAATAGCAGCAGCCAGACTTGGTTTGCGAGTAACGGTGCTGGGAGCTGATCAATCAGCCAGAATTACCCCTGAAAATTCCCCGCAGCTGCTGGAACCAATTCAGTTCCAGGAACTTTCCAGGTACTTGCCACTAAGATCTGTCACTGGCTCTACCGGGAGTATGAAGGGAGGTTGGGAGCTCTCAGGTAAGTGAAGCCAAACCGTAAGCTGGTGAGTCAAAGCCCTTTCTCCTTCGGGTCTGTTCAAGGAGGAGACATTTGGGCTCATCGAAATGGAAACTAAGATCATGTAAATTTGAAGGGTGCTTTTCTTTTTTTTTTTTTTTTTTTTTTTTTTTTTTTTTGAGAGATTTTTGCTGTAGGGCACGTGCACTCGCCAGAAAGACAGAGAGACAGAAAGTGAGAAATCACCTCCCAGGGGGGATGGCCACACCACAATCTCTTCTCCTCCATTCTCCTCTCAGGATCTTGGGCACGCACGCACACGCGCCCAGCATGAGTTTAAGCCACCGGGTCCGGCACTCGAACCGGGTTCGGCTATGTGGGAGTTCAGCGACATAGCTATTATGCTAACTGCTGGTTCCGAAGGGTGCTTTTCTAATCTGTGGGCCTTTTTAGCTGGTGACTTGCATGTTGTAACTTGTATCTTGTTGAGTATTTGTGTGGGCAACATCAATTCTAAAGTTTGAGAGAAGGAACCATTTCAGTGTGGTGGGAAGGGAAACGAGGCGCACGTGAATTTGAAATGCACTTTTGTAATCCATGGCCTTTTGTAGTTAGTGATGTTGACATTGTAATTTGTGTCTTCTGCAAGTGTTTGTGTGTGTTGTGGATGGACAATACATGTTCAGTGCCTTCAGATAATGCAGTCTTTAATCAGTTGGTTTAGTTAATAAAGAGCTGTATTTTCTGAATTATCAGTAATTCAAGGTAAATATTTAACATGCTATAAACATCGTTAACAACAAAAATACTTAAAATAGCTTTCTCTGATATCTCAGTTTACACAGATGGCTGAGGCATATGGCTTTAGAAGTGAATTAGGTAGTCATAAATTGGATATTTTATAAATGGGCTTTCCAGATAATTTGAGAGCTTAAAATTATGAGAAATTGAAAGATATTCATAAAATGTGTGTCATTTTTAAGAAAGTTAAAGTACTTTGATTAATAGAAGTATAAAGTTTTCCACTTTTGGCTTTTTAAATCTTACAGAGACAAAAAAAGCTATTGTGTCAGTTAATAAGATTGTTTAGTTCTACATTGAAAAATCTGTCAAGAAAGCAAATGGTTTTAAAAATTGTAAAATGTGGGGCCAGCAGATGGTGTAGTGGTTACATTGCTGGACTCCCACATGGCTGATTGTGGTTTGAATCTGTACCTGGTGGCTTGAAAATCATGCCTGGCATGTGTGCCCAAGATCCCAAAAGGAGAATGGAGGGAGAAGAGATTGAGGTGTGGCACTCATCCCCCACCCCTCGGGGAGCGGTGATTTCTCACTTTCCTTCTTACTGTCTCTGTCTCTCTCTCTCTCTCCAGCAAGCACATACACCCTAAGGCAAAAATCGCTATAAAATATAATAAATAAAAAATTGTAAGATGCATATTCATAAGCTGTTGGTATATGACAATTCAAAATTGCTTACTTCTTGAAAAGGTTACTAAGAATTAAAATTCTAGTTATTATATACATGTGAAATTAGAGAAATTTAAGATTTGTTTTTGAAAAATAGTAAGCAAGGCATAAAAGTGTATTTTTTATTGAGAAAAGAAAAAAATGGTCTAAATCAGGTTAAGGTTACTTTAAAAAATAAATTTATAAAGGAAAGAAACAAGGTAGAAAGAAAACAAAGTAGGAAAGAGATGTGGAAAGAAAGTTATATGTGGAAAGAAGATGTATTTTTGATAAAGGAAGAAGGTACAAATACTGAGAGCCTAAGGCATTTTGTTGAGTTTGAAAGAATCTGTGAAAGCATTGCAAAGATTTATAAGGTTGATTTTATGGAAGATATTTTGTATATGACAAGTTGGCTAGAACTTGTTTTAAAAGACAGGCACTTTTTATTTTAATATATTTTATTTTTTTTAAATACATTCAATCACTACATATAACTTAGCTTGTAAAGTGAATTTTCAACATGAATACATTTTATACCAGTCCACTTGGGAATTCTATACACATTATCATTAACAGATAATAATATTTCTATGTCCCATAAATGTCTTTCTAAAAGTTAAACATGAATTGTTTTCTCATGTTAAAACATCAAAATTTTTCTTAAAGTATTGATCTCTTAGTAAAAAGTAATCATATTGCAAGAGGTTGTCCTTTACATCTTTATAACTTGCCGAAGAAACACTGTGTTGAGTTTTAATTACTTGGTTTACCCCACTCTGAAATTATGGTTAAGGGAAATAGGGATGGAATGTTGCTTTTTTTTTTTTTTTTTTTTTTTTTTTTTTTAATCCCATGAAAAGGAAACCAAAAATACCAACCAGGCCTTATGATCAGTTACAGAAATGGGGATTGTAATAGCTAAGTATATTTTCTCCCATGTTTGTAATATGTGTTTTTATGTATATTATTTATATACTTTTTCCTTACTGCCATTTCTTGTGCTACTTCTCTATGTAAAAACTAACTACTACAAAATATAGACTTAAAACAATATACATTTACCCTCTCCGTTTCCACAGATGAGATGTCTGGGCATTACTTAGCTGGGTCTCTGCAAGATCAGCTTAAGTGCCTTTTATTCCAGATCTTGAGGTCTTTTTCCAAGCTGTTGTTGCTGTTGCTGGGAAACCATAGCTCCTTATGGTTGTAGGACTGAGGTCTCTAATTCTTCTAGGACACCAGATCTCCTCACAGCTCCTTGAAGTCCTTGCTGTCTTTGAAGATGTAAACTGCCCCAATTATGTAATGTCCTCCAATGTCTATAGTAATTTTGTTTGCTTGGAAGTCTACTTTATAAGATGCTAATGTAGCTACTCATGATTTCTTTAAATGGAATATTTTTGTAGTATACCTTTCTTTAATCCTTTATTCTCATCCTACCCATCCTGCAGATTAAGTAAATTTCTTATATATAGTATATATTGGGTTGTCAGAAAAGTTATGACACATTTTTGCATAGAAACAGAAAAATACATCATGACTTCTCTGACAACCTAATTCTTGGGTCATGATTTTTGTTGCTTTGTATTTTCTTTCTTTAAATCCAACCTACCCATGCGTGCCTTAGTACTATCATATTTGAGGTAAGATTATTACCATTTAATGCAATTATCAGTATGTTAACACTTAGGTCTGTCACTTTTCTATTTTTCCTGTTTATTCTCTCTCCTATTTTTTTTCCCTTACCTTCCTGTGGATCATGTGAATATGCTTTAGGATTCCATCTTGATTCATTTACAGTATGTTGAGCATATCTTTTGTTATAATTTTATATTTCTCTGGGTATTACTATATGTGTGTGTATATATATATATATATATATATATATATATGACATTACAGTCTAATGGTGTCAATATTTTACTACATCAAGTTAAGTATGAAAACTACTTCTATTTAAATCAATTTTCGTTCCTACTTTATCATTCTCATGAATTGGTAGTTTGGTTTTATTTAATGAAATGTGGTAATAAATATGTAAGGAGAAAGAGAGTCTATTATATGTACCCAGCATTCTGCTCTTTTGATGAATTGCTCTTTTCTAATGCTTGCAAATTCCTTCTTTTATCATTTTCTTTCTGTTTTGAAGAAACCCCTCTAGCCAATTTTTGAGGAGAGATCTGCTATCAACAGAGGTAACAGAGACCAAAAACCTGCAAAGTTTAAAATATTTGCCATTTGGGCCAGCACATGGTGTAGTAGTTACGGTGCTGAACTCCCACGTGGTTGATTGCAGTTTGAGTCCCAGACCCAGTGGCTCGAAAGTCATGCTGGGCATGCACGCACGCTCAAAATCCCAGGAGGAGATTGTCTCATTGTCTCACTCCAGTGAGCACACACATTGTAAGGCAAAAACCTCAAAAAATTACTAAACATTTGGTCCATTGCAGCTAGACATGTGATTTTTTTCAGGCTGTAGTTTCTTAACTGAAACAATAGGGAACAGGGTTGGATCACTTCTAATATTCTTCTACCTTCCTATCATTTCATGTGGTAAAATCAACCCTCTGATTTCTTATGTAAAAGTGAATTTTCCTCCCAATGACAACTTTCCATCTTAAGTAATAAAGAACTTGACATTGAAAGTAAGTGATTAATGAATACTTCCTTATTTTACTATGCCAAGAATACAACATGAAGGTGAAAAGAAATCAATTTCAGTCTGCTGACTGTGCTTCAGGTGATTAGATTTATGGAACTGGAGTTCGGGTTCCCATTGTGGCCTGGCAGGAGCCCATACTGTTTTGCACCTGCCATGGAAGTCAGCAGGTACCAGTACAATCTGGAAATGTGCTTCCACAGACGCTGTCCTGCACTGCGACTAAACAGTTCACGCCATCCCACGGCTCACAGAACAAGTGCCCTCCTTTTTGAATTCTCAGTACCATTATTTCTAGAAGAATTATTTTCTGGTCATCATTTTGGGGATGCTTACTAGGTGAAATATGTGGATAACTTTCTGAGATATGCTTTTCTAATTTCAGTCCAGGAAGCTGGAAGAAGAAAGAGACATTGACCTTGTTTTTGTTTCTCATCTTAGGAGCTGAGAGTCATCTACAGGTATTTTTAAAACAAACAAGAAAATGAGTAGAAAAGGCAAATAGGAAAAATGAAAAAGGTTGGGGAAAAGTTATGACGGCTATTTTAAGACAATTAAAATCCGGGTATTTCTTAACAGTTTTAAAAGGGTCAGAACAGTCCATTTATTCCATAATGGACATCACAGACTGGGCACCTGCAGCTTAGTCAACCACACTCGAATTAGCCTTCAGACAGGTTTTGTTTGTTCAACAAAAGAACAAGAATTTTTTTTTTTTTTGGCTTAATTGGTTGCCAACATTAAAAAATTTTAGATGTACTTTTGCACCACATAGCAAACTGTTGTGGGAGTTGGGTGGGGTGGTATATGACATGCTTTTCAGGCACAGAATGTTTTCTAGTCCAAGGAGGAGCCAGCCTCTTTCATTATTCCCATTGGTCCCTGTGTCAACAGCAGTCGCCGTTTCTTACCACTCACGCTTTTGTGCTTCGTGTAGGAGAGCTGAGGGTGCTAGGATATCCTGTATCCATTTTCCAACTAAAAGTGGGAAAATGCAAGATGGGCTAAAAAGCACGTGTTTTACTAAATATGGAAGACAATAATTTTGCAGAGAGGAAAAATATTCTTAGCAGAAAATACATATGCTAAGGATGTTTGCTGTAATGACACGACTTGAGCAAGCATTCTTGAACATACATGGTCTGCTTCCTTCACTCACAGTACCTGCTGGCCCTGCAGGCATTACATCTGCCACTCCTTTCTCAACAATAACAAGAGGATGCTATGACAATCATGTTCTTCTCTGGTTTGATTTTTGTCTCTAAGCCCATGCAGCAGTCTAGATGCAATGGCTTTTGTATAGGAATAGGTATATTCTAATTTCTATTTAAGAAGTTATTAATGACTCAATTTAGTTCTTGTTATTCATATTCTACAGCTGACCAGACTGCACAAATTATATCATAATACTGAGGGACTGGGCTTCATTCCTTTATTTTTATATTTTTTGCTTAAATATAACATAACCTTGAGTGTATTAACACCTATGACCTGACTATGTTGAGACTACTACATCAGAATAAATGAGCACTTGATTTTCTACGTAAGATTTCAGATATTACGGATAATTTTCTACAGCATCCTGAGAGCTGTTATGTGTCATAAGGCATCTCTCCCTTCCCCTCTCTGGACTGATTTTAACATTAAAGAAAGAGATTTCAGATATTCTATAGGGACCTTATGTTTGCTTCAAAGGTTTAGAAATCCCTCCATTGGTTTCTTTCAGGATTTGATAATAACAATGTCTCCCTGGTGTTTGTTATCTGCCAGGTTAGAATTTCAATTCACTTTTGAGGAAGCTGAAAGTTCAGAGTGTTATATATCTACCTCATTTCCATTGATTTTTGGACAATTTATATTCCACAAGCCACTTAGAGCTTACTTAACGTAGATCCCAAGACAGAGCTTTTCCTTTTAGTTTTAGAGAGATAATATTCTAATACTCTGCAGACCACTTAAATAGACCAAAGTTGTGAACAAATTCAGATAATATTTCTACTCCAAGGCTCCCTAAACTGTGGAGAGATTTTAGGAAATAGTATCTAAGTAAAAATTATTAAGGGAGGCACGAACGAGTGTCCTCTATCTTTGCTTAGTATAGTGTTGAATAAAAGTGTATATTGATCCTGTTAAATAGGGGTGTTTACTGAAACACGGAGACTAGGAAGGCTGTGGAGTTTTGGCCTATAGAAATATTTTATAGGGTAAAATTACACACTACACTGGGATATGAAACAGAATCTTGATTTCTGCTATTCTGTTATGAAAAAATGCTTGCCAGAATGCAAAGAAATATGCAGTTAGGCAGAGGTGGTCTTCCAAAGCTAACAAACTGTCTTATATTTTCAAGTAAACTATAGTCAGTGCTCTCTTGCCCTTTAGTATTAGTGTCTAACAAGGATTTTTTTCCCCTAAAGGGTGCATGCATTATCATGACGGCAGCAGGAAAAAGTGAGAAAGCATCCCCATGAGAGATGGCCATGCTACAATTTCTTCTCCATTTTTACCTCTTTTTGGAATTTTTGCATATGCCCACTGTTTTTCAAGCCATTGGGTCTGGGACTTGAACCTTGTAGTTGGCTATGTGGGATCCAGTCATCTTAACCATGATGCCACTGGCTGACCCAGTACTAGGAAGCTTTTCTAGATGCAAGGAACCTCTTGCTTTATCTACAATATTTTCTGAGAACAGAGCAGATGTGAGACAGAGAAGGTGTTGGTGTCTGACTTCCAAGCTTATTGCATGAATGCCTGGAACCCAAGGATCTCAGAAAGATGTCTATTAAATAACCGCATTAGTGTAGAGATAAACATGCATCCTCTTCATGTCCATGTAAAAGTTATCTTCCTTTTCCTTTATCTCTCACTGTCAGAGATTATTTGGTTGCTATGCAACAGCACTTGTAACCAAAAACTCTTCCTTACTCCAAAGACTACCTCTTAGGAAGGAGGATAGGTAAGAAGCTCAGACTAGAGATTGAACATGTGTTTTCAAGATCACTTGGTTAAAGGGCCAGCAGGTGGCGTGGTGGTTAAGGCATGGGAGTCCATATGGCTGACTGCAGTTTGAGGGCTGGACCTGGTAGCTAGAAATTCATGCTGGGCAAGTGTGTAGGTGTGCCCCAAATCCCAGGGGAGAATGGAGAAGGGATTGTGGTATGACCATCCCCACCTAGGAGGATGATTTCTCAGATTCCCTCTCACTATCTCTGTCTCCCTTTCATGAGTGTACATGCCCTATGGCAAAAACCTTTAAAAAAAAAAACCCAAACCCTTGGTTAATCCTCATAGATTTCCAGTTATTTTTCTGTCTGTAGCCCATAGACTCTCACCATTTCCTTAATGCAAATACATAGAAAAAGAATCTTAGGACCAGCAGATGGTGTAATGGTTACATCTCTGGACTCCCATATAATCAATTGTGGCTCAAGTCCTGGACCTGGTGGCTTAAACTCACACTCACTTTGTGCATGCCCAAAATCTTGAGAGGAGAATGGAGAAGGGATTGTGGTGTGGCCATCACCCCTAGGGGTTATTTCTTGCTTTCTTTCTCTCTGTCTTTCAAGTGAGCACACGTGCCCTATAACAAAAATCTCTCAAAACAAACAAATAAATGAAAACCCTAAAAAACTCAACTCAGGGACCAGCAGATGGTATAGCAGTTACGTTGTTGCACTCCCACATGGCCAACGGTGGTTTAAGTCCCAGACTTAGTAGCTTAAAAATCATGCCAGGTGTGCATGTGTGCATACCCAACATCCCAAGAGAATGAAGAAGGAATTGTGGCATGGCCATCCCCCCTGGAGATGATTTCTCGCTTTCCCTCTCACTATGTCTGTCTCTCTGGTGAGCACATGTGCCCTAAGGCAAAAACCTCTAAAAAAAATTTAAAAATTCAACCTCATCACAGCCATTTATGGGAAAACTGGTTCAGGAATGAATAGGAAGCCCTTATCTATGAAAAGCATCATTGCCCTTTCAAGACATCTGCCTGAAGGGAGGTGGATGGCTGGAACATGGCCACACACTGGACTGTGCAGGGACCTCCTCAAGGGTATACATTATGAAGTTTCGAATATGAGTTCTGTGAAAAACAATTTAAATTCCCCTCTTCCACTACCTCCTGATGAATGGCCACTGTAGTAAAGTTAGCATGATGTATATATTTTCTGCTGTAGAGAAAGAGGATTACTTTTATTCTTTGCTGGAATGCTGGAGACAACATGGGCTTCTGAGCTTTGTGGACAGCCACACCTGTGGTGATTTTGGTGGTATAGAGTGGTAGAATGATTCTCTATAGGATGAACACAAAGAACATTACTGGGGTTAAAAAAAAAAATGAAAAAAAACTTGGTTGAGTGGAGCCAATAGGTGGCATAGTGGTTACAGCCCTGGAAGCCTACATGGCTGACTGTGGTTAGAATGCCAGATCCTGCAAATTGAAATGTACACCAGCCTCATGTGTGTGTGCCCCAAATCCCAGGAAGAAAGTAAGAGACTGAATCGTGGTGTATGGTGTGGCCATCTCCCCTGGGGAGAGATTTCTCACTTTCCCTCTGTTTCTCACTGGCTTTTTTCTATCTCTCTCTGGTGAGCACCCATGCTCTATGGCAAAAACCTAAAAAAAAAAAAAAAATCATGGTTGAGTTTGTGAAGTTATTGTTAAACGCTTCTGTTTAAATTTAAATCAGTTTTCTAGGAAAAGAGCAAGCTGCTTTATGTGCATTAATACTAATAAAAGTCACAAATGTTCTAATAATATACACAGCAAATCAGAGTTTGATGATTCCCATAATGATACTACTTTATGAGAAAATCAATGAATGAAGAACAATGTGAATAAAGTGCCAAATTCTTGGTCCATCCCTGTTACATCAGGGAGGAGTGTGTTTAAGGGAAAAGAGAGAGTTGCCATTTCAGGTTCAGACAGAAAGTTGATAAATCATTTGTTTCAATTTTCTCAGCTATAAAATAGAGATGATAATTACTACTTATCAAGTTTTTTTTTTAAATAAGGAAACAGTTAAAAATGTGCATTACATAGATATTGACATATAAATATAGAAACAAAAAAGCAACCAAACCAAAAAAAGTAGAGCCCCTGGTCCTTTTTCTACTCCACTCACCTGGATTTTCAGTGTTCAATTTAGAGAATACAAATGCATGGAACTAGAGCTTGGACTTTCTTTTTGTGTTCTTTCTTCCATGAATGAGAGACAGTTACAGAAGGAGACAGGCATCCCCAACAGGGCCATGACTCCATGATTTACAACCCCTCACACTAGCCCACCCAGGATTCTGGGTATGTACAGGGAGGTCTCCAGACATAAACACAGAACCTTTCTGCATTGCCCACGTGGGTCAGACGTGCAGAGTTTTGTGTTACCTCTGTATCTCCATCTGTCCTCCTAGTTTTGCTTTTAACACAATGTTTGTGGCTTAATTTATCAATGAACAGGGGAACAGGCTATTTATTTTTAAGTGAAGGTATGAAAACTAAGAGGAGAAAATGATGTGCAAACAGTAATTGTATTTATAAAAACTTTATTTCACTCTTACTTTAATTAAATCTTTTATAAGCACCATGTCAGGTCATGAACCAGCAATCTAGAAAGAGGACACTGGAATGCTCTAGTCAATAACAAACTGCAAGCTGATGATGTGAAGTTACAGCCTCATGGAGCATGTGAACAAGACCACATTTAGAAGGGGTCACTTGAGACTCCCAGGACAATGCACAAAACAGGAATCTGGCATTGATTTGTTCACACTTTGTTTGGACAGAACCCAACACTTGTGCATGTAAACATCAAAAGAAACATTTTATCACCTTGACAGTTTACAGTTTGCTAAAACTTGACCCTGAAAGCATAGATGTTGTCATCTTCTTCTTTTTTTTTTTTTTTTTTTGACCAGTACTTGGCCACAGGCTGGCATGATTGATTCCTTTAAATTTTAAATGATGCTTAAAGGCTGTGTTCAACATTGTGCGAGTCATCAGCAAGGCCTTTTGATGTGTGCATTTCTCATATGTGATCACCAACCCATTATTTACTTAATGAAACTGTGAAAAACTATACATTTTCAGCCAAATGTTTTAATTTGGTCCTATATTAAAAGACCCAATTGCCAAAGTGTTTCAACAGAAATTGAATTCACAAGCATGTACACAAGAATCACTATAAAGAACATTGCTTCCTGGTTTATGAATAAAAAGTTTATCTTCTACTTACACTAAACATACAAAAAATAATCTACAAAAATCGTTTACAATTGATTTTTAGCTAAGGAAAAAGCTTTCTTCAGGGGAAAAAAATGACTGTGTGGTGGTAGTATTTTAGCCATCAAAAAAGGAATGTAAGTAACCAATAAATATAATGTGCTTTCTCCATATAGACATATTTACACTTGAGTCTTTGGCTTATGTTATTGTCTAAAAAGAACTTTAAATGATCCAGCCATCATTGCACAATAAAAGAAAATAAGCCAGTTATATATATTTATATATTTATATAGAGATCTGCTACACTTGAAACATATAAAAAAATGAACTTTACTACGAATTTGCACAGCTTTTCTTTTCTTCTTCCTTTGAAGATTCAACAGCGTTTCTTTAAAAAGGGAGAAAAATGTCACATAGAAAGTATTATTTCATGCAACATGTAGGGGCTGCTCTACTGAAACCAGGAGAGAAAAGGCTGCATATTCACTGTACAAACACTGATAAGTTTTCATTTGAATTGATTTCTTATTAAATATAATTTATGTGGCACGAAATGTTGATGCTTTAATACAGTAATAGAAACTAATTAACTCCTTTTTTTTTTTATTAAGATACACAACTTCATAAGAAAAATACTTTTACCTCTCAAATGTAAAAGTCTCCCACCCCCCACATTAAAATCTTTCTGCACAGGTGTAACAGGTACACAGCTGCTGGCTCAACAGATGTACAGGTTTCTGTCTGGGTGAACTAAGAGGATTCCAGGTACTCCAAAGCTACATCATAGCAGAAACGGTACTGCTCCTGAAAGATGGCAAAACAAGATAGTTGTGCAAGTTAGCAAAAAGAGAGCTTGTGGGAGAATAATAAAAACTACTAAATGAATACTTCACAACCAAGTTAGATTATTCAAGAATTACAAAATTGTTTCTTCTAGATACAAAATTGGTATCTGGGCACACATATTTTACACTTGAGTCTAATGATCTCTATTTAAGAAAAAGGAACTTGATGTTAAAAAGATAGTTTAATCTCCCTAATGTTCAAATGGCCAGAATTTATCTGATTATAATAGTAATAACTGATCATTACAATTTCCCAGCATAGAGAAATATGAAGAATCAAGAAAAAGAGCTATACGCCTAGACTCAGAACCAACTGTTAAAATGTCACCTTAGTTTACTTTAGTCCTTTTTCATGCAGAGTTAAAATAATAATCTTAAATAAATATAATTATACATATTTCAGAATTTCATGTTTTGCTTCCTTTTATTTAACATTGTTCTAAGTCCTTTTCTGTGTTATGTACTGCTTCTTTTAATCCCACACAAAATCTAACATATGGAGTGTTTGTTAGGTTTCTTTTACTTTTTCTCTTTTATAATGCTACAATGAACATATATGAATATTTTTTCTCCACATTTCAGATAACTTCTTTAGGAGAAAAAAAAAGAAAATAAATTAAAAAACCCCATCATTTTAAACTGTTCTTTTGTGATTTTAGGTTCTTAATTTTTGGTCCATCAGATGTTTAAGCAAATTTCAAGAATGATTAGTGACACATTTTTTCTGTCAACTTATACCTAGAAATTTGTTTCTGTTGTTTTCATATGTTTAAAACCACTCAATTGGTAATAAAATTTGAGTTAGAACTGCCCTTTCTCTAAGGCATCTATTTACTTCTTGCCATTGTTAACAATCTAGAAAAATTCAGAGACCATATTACAAATTATGACTTACAATATATAACTCATTAACACTTTCTCAATTCAGTCCAAGTGGGTAAAATTCAGACTGCACTGGAGAACATCAAAAATGCATATTATTTCTAAAGATAACTTCCAGGTGTCTTCGGCAATAAACCATGGCAATAAAACTTTTCCCATGAGGTCTTTCTCATGCCTACCCCAATTACTAAGTAGGTGTGCCTTAAATTATCCCACCACTGTGGCAAAAGTACTAATAGAACCAAAAAGTGCTTGTAAACAGTTATACCTCTTTAAGCAGTATCTAGCAATTTAATTTACATTCTTAATTTCCTTATCTTGTCAGCATTACTCTGCAGCACATTGAAATAATTGTTAACCTGGATTAAATGGGGTTTTTAGTCAAAATTCATGGGACATCAATGTAAAAGACAGTAGTAATTCTTTAGAAGTTTCTAGAATGGCAAAATTTAACCACAAAATTTTTCTTTAAAAGAAAGGCTTAATCAGAGTTAAATTCAGAGGTAAAAGTTGAATTCCAAATCCAGGCGTGATCCCACTGACGACCTGAGAGACAGAGGCAGAGTTTACATTAAGGAATCTTCAAACTGCCAGGAGTGTAAGGACATAATCACGACTCGTTCATTTTGTAAGAAGATTTGAGAGTTCTGCCTCAAAAATTCCTTATATCCTACTCCCTTTCTCTATTTCCAGGACTCCAGCCAAGACTAACACCTTGTCCAGATACCTGAGATAACCTAGGGGGCTGAGGGGGACTACAGGAGGCTGCAGAGGACTAGTAAGAAGGGCAGAAGCTTGCTACCACTCCTAAAAGCGAAACAATATAAACCTAAGCCTTCAGATTTTTGTCTCAGGAAGCAATGCACCTCTTGTGTGAGCAATCCATGAGCAGGAAGTGGTGAAAATACTTCAGAGGTTGCCTGAATTGCTCATTTTAGTTATCTGATCATCTTGATAAATGTAGGGCAAGCAACAATAATGCTCTGGTTTTCTGGTTTACTTTTCTGCGAGCACTAACTACACAGGTGCTCCTAACCCGATCCCACCATGCACATATGTGCAACCCACAGACATCTCTCTTTAGAAATAAAATGTGTTAGAGAAGTTTAGCTTCCTTTCTGACTCCACACACAGCTTCACCCAGGTGAACCCTCACACACACATAACTCAATGTCTTACTTTGTACGTTGCATTCTGATTTTATGAGCCCTGGGAAATTCTCGTGGCATAATAAGAACTGTGCCCCATAGCAGATAAGGGCTGAGAAATGTCAATGATGTAGCTCAACAATTTACAATTTGATCCAGAACCTGAAGAATGATGGATAATGACTAACCGTATTTTAGTTTCCCTTTAAAAACATTGGGTGTTTAAGCAACTAATGTAACCGCTGGATATTTCCCTCAGGTGAATACTTTATCAGATAAATCGGTATGCTTTAAGAAACCAAAGGAAGTGAGACGATGGCATGGGGAGCAGAATTTATCCTTACTATAAAACCATTTGCCAAAGCTTATTGCAGCAAATAATTATCATTATAGGAAAATGTCTTGCAAATTTTCTAAATGGAAAGAAAATCATTTTCTTCATTATGAGCAGTTTACATGATGTGTTTTAAGTTGATGTGGGTAGAGGGGTGTATTCAGCAATATCAGTGACCAAGGAAATTCCCCCTAACGACTCACTTTCATATCTTATTCCTTACATGTGTATAAAGTTAAGTCAATAGGTAGGGATATGAGTAACCAATCCCTAGCCCCTCTAAGTCTAAGATTCTGTGACTCACCGGGGCTTCCACCATGTTTGGCTTGCTGTTCCTTAGTGTCTTTACGGCATGGAAAACATCAACAACATTTTGCCGTTTCACCATTTCAACAACAATGCCTATCGCACAGAACATGCCACTGCGTCCACCGCCATTCCTGAAAACAGAAAGCAGAGGAATTTTAAATAGTAGCTTTGGATGACGATAGGTCACACCATCCTACGTAGGGTCTTCAAAAAGGTCACAGAAAATGTCTTTTATGAAGAATTATGCATGGATTTCACAAATGTTTTATATCATCATAAACTTGTACTTTAATTCCATTTTTCAACTTTTTGAAGACCCTTCATATATGTTTTTTGGGAAAAATACTGCCTTTTTCATTTCTACTTATCTGATAATTTTGCTTCATACTTGTGTATGTATGTGAATAGGGCGAAGAGGAAACTTGAGGATGAGATTAGTTCACTGGCTTTTTTTTTTTTTAAATTTTTTAAAGGTTTTTGCAATAGGGCATATGCACTTGCTAGAGAAAGAGAGGGCGAGAGAAAGTGGCAGTGAGAGGGAAAGTGAGAAATCACTTCCCCAGGGTGATGGCCGCATGGCAATCTTTTCTCCATTCTCCTCCTGGGATTTTGGCCATGCATACACACATGCCCAGTGTGATTTTCAAAGCCACCAGGTCTGGAACTCAAAACGTGTCAGTCATTTGAGAGTCCAGTGCCTTAACCAACATGCCACCTGCTGGCCCCGTTTAGTAGCTTTCTCAAGGATGTATTATAATCATAGATTCCTGCCACCTAGATACCTTGAGATTTTATACATTTGTACCCTGTGTAAATCAGAGAAGTTGTTCAAAGTCATGTTCAAATGAATTTAAATCATCAAACAACTATATTGTGATCAGTATTTAGAAGATAAACATTGAAGTTAGTAGTTAATTATAGAATCATGAGACACAAAGACTGTTTTAAAGTAATATCTACAGGGGGTTATAAGATGTGAGTTAGGAACTCTTTAACACAGAAAATACGGAGGTTACTGAGGAGACGAGTACCAGGTTCCCCTGCAGGGCAGAACAACCCTACTCACAGGCAGTGGATAATCGTCCGGCCTTCGCCTTCCTCGCACTCCTCCTGCCACTTTTCCACCTGCAGTATCAGTTTCAAAAATGACCGTTTGGAGCCAGGAACCTCTCGGTGAGAAGCCCATCCAAGATACTGAAACTGCTGCACCATCAAATAACCTTCCTGTGGCTGTCGAGGGCAAAGCATGTTTACGTAAATAAGTGGGGACTAGCATTTTTTACTAAAAAGTAAAAGGTACATGCAATTTACAGTAAGGATGACACTCCCACTGAATTGTGTCAGCCTGATCATCAGTTCTAAATATGTACACGCCAGCGCAGAAACCTTTGAGGTGACAGCAGCAGGAAACATGAGCATCAGCCCTTCTACCTGCTTCTGCCTCATATCGAGTCATCAGTCTCTACGATTATACCTCCAAGGAATTCTTGAGCTCACCCTCTTCTCTTTATTACCACTGACAGGGCTCTACTTGTGATAACTCCCAATCAGAAGTTATAATTACCTCCCAGTTGATCTCCCTGAATAAACTTTGATCTTCTTCCAATTCAGTATTGCCACAGGCACCATGATGCTTGTGGAATGCAAATACAATTCTGTTATTCCCCTACTTTAATGGCTTCCACTCGATCTTAGCCAAAAATCTGAATCGCTGCTATGGCCTGAGTTAAATCTTTACGTGATCTCGCTCCATGTTCTTCGCCAGTCTTCCTTTTACTCTAACACAGTTCGATTTCAAAACATTCTTGCCTTCTTTCAGTCACTTTATCTATTTTTTTTTTCTTGAGGGCTTTATACATCCTGTCTCCATTCTCTCGAGTACTTCATTTTTGCTTGCCCCTCTCAATTCCAAACAAAATTATTCATTTTTACCAGGTTTGTCTGGGATTTGTCTGGTTTTAGCACTGAAACTTGTGTGTTCTGAGCATACTAGAATGGCTGGTTATCTCACCATCCAACAACTGTTACTGATTCTTTGAATTTTGAGTTAAATATCTCAGAGAGTTTTCTTTGATCTACCAGCTTCATCTGATTACCCATATTTCTGTACTTCTTCTCTATAAATATGTATCAATTTTTAGTAAATAAATGATATAATCATTTGATGCTTTTAATCTCCTAATTTTAGAAGACTTATTTAATTTTATTAATTATTTTTATTTTTTGATTTAACCAGGAGACAGGAAGAGAGGGAGAGTGAGAAAGCAAGCCACCATGTCCAGGACTTGAATTGTGGTCAACCATGTGTGAGACAAGTGCCTTAACCACCATGCTACCTGCTGGTCCTGAAAAAAGGTTAAATTTTTAAAGGCCCTGGACATCTATCTCTTTTTTTCCTTAACTCTGTATCACTAGAACTTTACATAATATTTTCCAAATAGAAGAATTGAAAGAATGAATCAAAATCTTAAATCTTCAGATGAAAATACAAGGGAGAATATGCACTATGTAAGTATGCCATCTCATCAGGTGTCAGATGTGAGGTTCCATTGACAAGCTCTCCTGAATCTGTTGGGTCATAGGTCCTACCTCGTATAACATCTAACTTGGTACATACTAAACATTTGATGATGGGATGACATTAACTAATGAGACGGGAAACAGGAAAAAAACAATTATGTACTAATAAGGACCAGAACACCATATATGGAGGAAATTAAATTAACAAACATGCTGGCAAAAAATTTTAACATAGATTTCAATTCCTATTCCTAGAATATTTTTCACATAAACAGCTCTGTTAACAGGCAAATCTTACTTTCTTAATTCAGCAGCTACAGTTTCTCAGCAAAAATATTACTAGAACCATAACATAACAGATGTGCAGACATAATGAGGTTTCATTTAAATTAACATCTAAGATATGCATGCATATTATGACATGATTGAAGTTATCCTTTTTTTCTCCACTGAAATGAGCAATAGAATTGGATATGATTTTATTGCCTGCTCATAATTATATGCATATAGACTTATTAACCAGACTCTCATATAGCCAGTTTGATATGAGTAACATTAAAATACGACAGTCCTAATCATGCACTTAAAATAATCCACATACACAGAGCTGGGGCTTTTAAAAATAAAGACCAATCTTTCCCTTTAAAAACCGAGTAACTCCATTGAAGTTGCGAATGCTTTCTTTTCAAATTCTGCTTGCTATTTAATTACACAGTCTTAACATTTTTTATTAATACTTTTTTTTTTTTTTAAAGGAAAGTCCTCCAAACTTGTCATTTAGTGCAAAGCCCATGAAAAGTTGAGGACAGAATGAAGGACAGAGGAGCTGTTCTAGCTGGGAAAAGGCACAGTGGTAGCAGAACTGGTTCAACATTTGGATCCTGGCAGAGTGAGAGGTTGAGACAGTTAGGAAGATAATACTGCAGGGAGAAGCAGAATCAGTGACGGCTGTGTTCTATATTTCCTTTAGGCTTGGGTTTTTCTCTTGCACATAGGACTCCGGATAGTGACATGGAATCCTTCTATAACAGCTGATCTGACAAATCCCTGCTTCCTCAGTAACGTTTCCTAGACATTATGATTTTCTTATTTTCCAACTGTACGCCTTTTCTGGTCTGGATGCCAATAACAATAACACATGCAGTCATCCTTGAGGTAAATCTACATATGCTCAGATGCCAAGCCCAGACAGTCAAACTCAATGAACTGGTGTATTAGAATTTAGATTTCCAGATGGAATATGTTAGTATAATAAGTGACCACAAAACCTACTTTCTGCATTTCTGCTTTCCTATGTTTGAGATGCAGTTTTATTGTAGTACTAAGGTATAAAATGATTACCAGCTTTGGAAATGATTATGTAGTGCTTATTAATCCCACTCTCCCTGTTGTCTGAATGGGATCACACCACATCATGTTATGATAGGCGTACCATAGATCAGCTCAGATAGAAAGATTAAACAATGACTCACTCTTGTTAGATTGCATATCCTAAAAATCCGGTTGATCACGTCACAGTCCATTGAACAAGACATACATTCCACTTGTATAGGGCCGTATCGTAGCATCCCTTCTTCTGGCCAGTACTGAGGGCAGCCCTGGATGATGTATGTTTCGAAAGAAAAAGAAAATTAGTATATTTTCCCTAAAAAGGGCATTATAAAGCAGATCCTTGCATTTTATTACAACTGTATTAAGTTGTGTTCAAGTACATGAAAGCAACCCATAGCCATTAACCTGGGACAAGTCGACTTCATTTAACATCACAATGGAGGTACAGCCATAATCATACACCAATCTCCAGAAGTCTTTCACAGTGTTTGGCAGAGGGTACTGTGTGACAATGAACGCGGCTGGTTGTCTGTAGCTCTGTGAAGAAACAGAATAGATGGAGAAGTTTAAGTACTTAAAATGCATGATCAGTTTACAAACAGATTCAACCCACTCTATTGTAGGACCAGCAAGATGCGCTAGCTTCACACAGAGATGGGGCAAGACACAGCTTAAGACGTGAAATAACAGATCTGGTTCATTGGAATGTAGTGAAACTAGCGATGAGCTAATGTGGTGGGAAGACATTGGTGTTCCCAAAGGAATTCAAGTTAGAATGAAATTTTTACTTCATTGAGAAAAGTATATAACAAACAAATGCAAGGGAAGAAACTAAGGAATATCTTGAGGCTAAGATCCTCTTTGAGATACCTGTTAGGGTAATAAAGTGATTTCAAAATCCCTGGTGTATCTGTCAGTCAGTGTGTGTACATGACCATTTGTTTCTCCAATAAAGAAGCTCACAAATACTTCCTATTCACGTGCTTTTACATTGCACAGAGAGATATTATAGTACATTTTCTATATCTTGTAGCTAATCCACTTCCCATGGTTTCCTGGGCATTTCTAATGTATATCAATGGTCAGAAGGGGAGTTTCAATCACTGAACATTTTCAAGTGCCAAAGAGGAAGATCATGAACTTTCTGAGTCCATATAAAGGGGTGATGGCTCCTTGTTTATCACATGCCTTTTGATTATGACAAGATACATTATCTCAACCACAGGAAGGAATAATAAAGTAATGTTTATCTGTCCTAGAAATCTCTTATTCTGCAGATAGATTATCTACATTAAAATAGAAATAGTATTTCCATGTAACAATCTAAAGTAATTATTTGTAAAACACCACTACCACCACAACAAAAACAACTAAACAGCTGTTTGGAATATATTTCTCTAATACTGACAAAAATTATGACCTAACTCATTTGTTCTATACTACTTTATGAATCCTTCTAGTATCTTAACATCAGTGTAGCAACTGATCCTTGGACTTCATTGATAGTACCACCACCTGGGAAATGCTGCCATCCAGGGCATTCTACTCTATGCAAGACTGCAGGATAATCTGAATAGCCAGTAATTAATGTGGTTACTTGTAAATGTCTTCAAGGTCTTACAAGGTTATTCCTGAAGGTGGAGTAAGAACCCCCTAAGGAATGTATGTAGACTCATAAGAAAGGATCAGAAAAAAAGAATTAAGTTTTTCTTTCAATTAAATGGTTGCTCCATGGGAAAGTAAGTTAATGCAGGCTGACAGCTATTTACTAATTTTTTGAGTCATTAAGACAGGAAATACAGGAGGAAGAGATGATAAAGGAGAAGACTGAAGATTTCTTTCTTCTTTTTTTTTTTTCTTTCTAAATTCAGGAGAGCACATGTAAGACTTTGCAATTAAAGAGTCCTTGGCCTTATCTCCGTATTCTTTACAGATTTGGCAAAAATGTGTCACCATGATGACAGGAGGTGAAGGTAGTGAGAAGAATGTTGAACGATGAGTCTTGTTCTTATAAACCAAACCAAACTACTTCTTTGAAAGCTCAACTACACTTACTAAACCACAGAGCAGCTTCGATGATGAAATCTATCTTTCTTGAATCACAGGGGATTAGGCAAAGAATAGAAACAAGTATAATAAAAGGTTCAGTCAACACAACGAAAAGGAGATAACCTAAAAACAGAAAAATTTGACAGAGATGCCAAAGATGAAAACAACACAAAAACAGTATCAATACTTTCTCCAACATTATTTTCTCTTACACACAGCACACCCTTTTCCATTCCAGTTCTAGATTTGAAATGGAGAAGTCTGCTGTGTTTTCTCTGTATTCAGTACACTTGCCTTTCCAGACAATTAACATTGTTAGAAACAATATAATTAGGACCCAATGTGTTCAATGGAAGTGATTAATGACCAGGCAAGACTGGTTATAGCACAGATGGGAGGTTTCCATTTGAGCTTGCCTTGACAGTAGTCTACACAGTAGCACAAGAGCAAAGTAGCTGGCTAAGACTACTCGTAGGAGGAGAATGTGGCTTGTTCTAAGTCTCTACTATCAGGGTACTAATTTAGAAGGTAATTTTAGAAAACAACGAGTACAATGACTTAGAAAACCTTTTAAACTAAAAGATTCGGAGCCTTCATAACCTTATTTTTTCCTAAGGTAACCAAAGCAAAGTGGCCAAAGACATAATTTGAAACTGTCTTCCCATATTATATTTTCAACACACTGAATACCTGCTGAAACATCTATAGTTTGTGAAGACTGGAATGGGAAGATATTTTTTTGTTAGGATGGATATATTAACACTTTCATCTATGCCTTTCCTAGTTAATTATAAAGAGTATTAATAGCCAATAAAACAATTTATCTGTACATTACTGATAATTGTTTCTCAAATTTACACAACTTTGGTAGGATATGGCATTCTGTAATTTTTTTTTCAGGTGTTTGCCATTGGGCACGTGCACTCACAGGAGAGACAGAGAGAGAAACGTGAGAAATCACCCCCCACCCGGGGGGGATGACTACAACACAATTCCCTCTCTTTCATTCTCTTGGGATTTTGGGCATGCACAAATAGGCACCTGGCATGATTTTCGAATTGACAGGTCCAGGACTCAAACAGCAAAATCAGCCATGTAGGAGTCCAACACCTTAACCACTGCTGACCATGGCATTCTGCAATTTTAAAGATTAATTCCTAACTACAGTCTAGATTAGGCATGACTTTCTTTACTGAAAACAAGATGAAAAAGACAACCTGCAGTGTTTACTGTAGGAATACAGTAACTGACAATTAAGTGCCAAATCTATAGAAAAGTTACCGAAATTACAGTTCCTAAGAATCCTTGTAGGGGAAACCCAAAGTCATTTTGCAAACAAACAAAAAAATAGCATTTCAATGAAAGTTTCCAGTTTTCCTTTTAAGGCCATTTTAATTTCCTAGAAAACTATCAAGTGTTTAGTTGCATTATGTATGTTTTCATGGTACTTTACACTAACAAAGCAGCCAGTCTCTTACATCCATAAGAGCAGCATTGATGTAGTTACTACTCTCCCCATCAATTGTAATTAAAAAAGGCAGACATCTGTCAGGTGGCAGCATGTCCATGAAACGGTTCTTGTCATGGTTCCTTGGCAGGCATGCTATACTGCAGTCTTCAGCTTGTAGTCGAGGGGTGACTGAATTCAAAGTCTAAAAAGAAAAGGGAGTCCAGGTTAAAAAACAGTGACCCATTTAATAGCATAACACAGATCTGTCAAGTATTTAGAGGCCAAATAGAAAGTGAAATGATTTGTGCAGGCCAGTGGTATCTGCCACTATGACAGGCCCACAGACTTGGTGGTTAAAGCTAACGAAGCCGAGAACTAACAAAGAAACAAGATATACATTGTTCCATATGGTTCATCTTGAAAGGAAACAGGGAGCCAAACAACACAGCTACCTGCAAGATACTTTGCCCAGTCAAAGAAAATGTAGCCAAGTTGTTAGGGCCCTTCAACAGAGTTGCAGCATTTGTAATAATGTGTTGCATGCTATATTTGAAGACATACTATGGCAGTTGGAAAGAGCTCTGGATTGAAAATCAAACCATTAGTTTCTTAAAGCTAGCCTTGACTACATTTTCATACAGTTTCAGGGATGTTTTAAGGGCAGTCAACATATTTGGGGCTATTTAAAGACAACTTCAGCAATTATTAATAATGTGCCTGATCTCTTCACATTATAAGTGACTCGAAAGGCCAAGTCTATGAGTCTGCATACAAAATAGGTTATAAATACACACAAATTACCACAAACTTTGACTTTACTGATACCTTTCCCCATATTCTCCTCTGAGTCTCAACTCAACTGTCCTTCAGGATATCACAGATATGAGGTCATTAAGACAAAAGCATATAATGAGAGACCAGGTATTAAAATTTACCTAAAGTAGAGTCAAATACTATAGATTGAAATTGAAAATTTCCTTAAAAATTGTTGGTGCTCAGAACAAATTGTAATAAGTTATCAAAAGAGACCTTCGAAATAGTCAATACCTGAAATTCATCTTTGAGATGTGAAGAGTTCGTCTGGGAGTCTATTCTAATCATATCGAAGTATGCAGCTTTGAATTCACAGACAGGTATGGCAGTTTCTCCACATAGGCAGGCTTCTAAAATGGCATCATGAATAAAAATGTACTGTTCCTGGCGAAAGAAAGAAAAAGAAAACTTCAATCTAGGATAATACAACTTTTCTGCCATTAAAGGGAATGAAGACAGAATTTTCCCTATATGGAAATAATAATTAAAAACACTAATCTTTTCCTTTAGGATTTGATAAGTCAGTATAGCTAATATATAAAAAAAATTATACTCTTGTGTTTGATAAAGGTTAGAAGACCAAATAAGAAAAAAAGTTCATGAAAGATAAATCAATGTACCTCTGTCTGGACCATATTAATACGCCGAGATCTCAAGGCTTTGACACAGTTGTAGATGTCGACAACACCCTCTCTTTCAGCCATGTCCAGCATGATGTCAATCACAATGTAACAACCAGTTCGTCCAGCACCAGCACTGAAGAAGAAATGGAGTTAGGGACCAGCAGTTAGCGTAATGGCTATGTCGCTGGACTCCCACGTAGTCGACAGCGGTTCGCGTCCCGGACCTGGTGGCTTAAACTCACGCCGGGCACGTGTGCGTGCATGCCCAAGATCCCGAGAGGAGAATGGAGGAGAAGGGATCGCGGCGTGGCCATCCCCCCTGGGGGTGATTTCCTGCTTTCTATCTCTCTGTCTCTCTCTGCCTGTCTGGCGAGCGCACGCGCCCTATAACAAAAACATCTCAAAAAAAAAAAAAAAAAAGAAATGGAGTTTAAAACATTGTAAGAACCACGTTCGTCTTTGTAACCCTAACTGAATATCTTTTTCACTGTCACGCAGAACCAAATCGATGAACAAAACACAAGACACGTAATGTCTAAATGCTTTGTAAAATCTTGTTAATGTAAAAATAACTTTATGTAGAGTATGTGCTTTGTGATAAAATAAGGATTGGAACAAGAGTTCCAAATTATTTCCAAATTGAAAATGTGTGATGCATCGTTCAAGTTCTACACTTCTCTCAGTCTTCATTTTATGTAAATATACAGAATTTCAGGCTCTGAGGATTGATCATATAGTGGACTCATGCTTTAAAATGAACAAGTTGAAATGCATTTGTACTCATTTAGTTGTAAGTCCTTTGGTAAACAGTGAGAGAATGCTGGTTCCCTATTTTCAAGAGACTCTTGTAAATACTACAGCAAAAGAACATTAATTCCAAAGCCTTCAAGTGGGAAATCTAAAAAGCCACAATTCACAGGAAATGCTGAGTGTGGAAAGAAAATGATGGTTATTGAAGGGAAGGAGACCAATAGTAGAAAGAATATTCAAATTGCAATGTAAGGGGAAAATAAAAATTAACTGCTAGGTGTAGAATATGATCAACACCAGGTCACAAAGATAGCCACTATCTCACTGTATTTTGTTCAAAAGTTGAATCATAATATACTTTATTAGTTATTACCCCCTGGGAATATTTCTCTGATATTATGTATACAAGTCAATAGAGCAGGACCAGCAGGTGGTGTAATGGTTACGTCTCTGGACTCCTACGTAGTCCACTGCAGTTCAAGTCCTGGACCCAGCAGTTTAAAACTCATGCCAGGTGTGTACATGTTCAAAACCCCAAGAGGACAAGGGATTTCTGGGTGGCCATCCCTCTTGTGTGTGTGTGTGTGTGTGTGTGTCTGTGTGTGTGTGATTTCTTACTTTCTGTTTCTCTCTCTGGTGAATGCACATACTCTATAGCAAAAATCTCTCTCTAAAAAGAAAAGTCAATGGCACAAAGAAGTTAAGGTTTTGTGTTTTGTGTGTGTGTGTGTTTTAAATAAAGATTGTATTCAGCTTCTTTTCTAAAATTCTAGAGATGTCTGAGTGTAAAATGACACCTCTATTTTAAGAAAGCATCTGAGAATCTTGGAGCACTTCTGAAGCAAGCAATTTATAGGAAAGTAAACTTCTATAATAAAACTGAATTGAAAACCTATTCATTACATTTTCTAAATGCTTAGATTGTCTGGTAACATCATGTCTTTGTTATACAGTGTTGGTCACTTGGCTTAAACCCACTGTGCTTTTAGAAATTTAAGCAAAAGATATTGTGGCTATCTCTATTTCTTTTATTCCTCTACCATCTTCTCAATCACTGTTCCCAAGATTTGAGACAGGAAAGTAATTGAAACAAATGTACATCAGATTTCTTCAGGAGGATTGAACAGAAGATTTTTTTTCCCAGAGTATATAGTATCTGATCCCTTACCTTTTTTTCATTCTGTTTATTTTTTCCCTGTTTTATACATGGTCATTTAAATCCTGAATAGATTGGATTTTGAGAAAGAAAAGTAAAAAGCTTAAGTACAATCTCTTATGCAGTTTGAAAGGCTAGTCTTTGAGAATTGTGTACCTAGTATTTAGGAAATGTTTTTCTGATTTGACACTTATTTTTCTGTTCACATCTCAAAACGAGGCCATGTAATTTGCTTTTAGTGTCTCTGAATGCTTGTTTTAAGAGAACTCTCTAATCAGAAGAAAGTCTGGATATAATGTTCTTGTTTTTGGCATATATTTGCTGAATCTCACTGATGCACTTTTCAAGGTCCTCTGATGGGATGACTTAAATTTTTTTCCTTTAAAAGATAGCTGTCTTACAGCACACATTTTTGCAATTTAGGCCATTTAGTAACTCTGAATGTCTCAAATTTAGTCTTAAAAGCTGGGGTTCAACTGGGAATTTACTAGATTGGCAAGAATCTCTATTTTAACCTATGATTCTGTACAGTATGGGATTTGCAAAAATGATTAAAAAAATCACAGATGTTGCCACTAAATGGCAGAGTTTCTACACTTGTAATTTTGGTTAACATTACACACATTAGGATGAATGTATGTATTTTTTTAAGCTTCTATTTTATATCTTACTTACAACTAAGTTTTATTTTGTCGTCGTTTTAGCTTATCTGTATGTAATACATGCAAGCTGGAACTTTGTAAGCACACATTAGTTTTTGTGCTTAAAATTAAGCCTGGTCTTGACACTCCTTAGAAAAAAAGGATAAAGCTGAATGCAAACAGTCAACACTATTTGGAGTACCACTCACCTGCAATGCACCACAATGGGGCCAGCACTGGGAGGGTTGGATAACTTGACTCTTCGAATAAAGGAAAGAAGCCCTGTAGCATGGTATGGCACGCCATGGTCAGGCCAGCCCGTGAAATGGAACTGTTTAACTTCACGAATTTCATTGTATCCCCTCTGTACAAAAATGTAAAGATTTGTTTTAAAAGGACCAGAATAAAATCATTAAACACCATGATGAGTACTAGAGCTGACTGACAGTGATCACAAGGCCTTCTAACAAAGGATGCTGGACTAACATGGCCTAGGAGCCTAACCTTAGTGTAAAACAACATCAAAGAAAGAAAATTAAAAGTCTTGCTCAGTTCTATAAATCTGGGTAAATTTTATTGACCTTGACAGCTTGTTTCTTGCTGGGAATGACAACACATAAAATTATGAGGGGAAAAACGCAGAAATGGGAAAGCTAAAATGCTGCCCTACTGACCTGATGCATTGAGTTTTCAAGTGGTGTATAAAAGCAACTTTCCAGCTTCTCACCCCACAAAGAGATTTTTAATGCCTTGCTTATCCATGTTGAAAATGGTTTTGAAGCATAGCATGTAGGGATTTTCCAGGACAGTGCTACTCTAGATTGGTTTGTGAAAATATACCGACAGCTAAACTGTTCTTTGGGCAAACTATTTTTCTTAGCTCTGTGAAATAATTCAGCACACAGAGTATTATTTATAGTAACAAAAATACAAAATGAAAAAAGCACAGCATCCATTGTTGTGCTTCTCTCCTATTGGGTTAATTTAAGAGAACCCAATACATGCACATTTCAAAGCCTTTTCCTTCCATTTTGTTAAAAGAAGCCTGTAGATTAGGATAGCACAGCTTGGAGAGCCTAAATGAAATACTGCAGAATTTATTTTTAAGAATCCACATTTGTAGCAAAAGAAAAAAAAAAACAATCTCTATAATTCTAACTCTACTGAGAGCTATCTGAGAAATCACAATTTCGACGATTTAATCAGGAAAGGTAGAAACATATGAACTAAATAAACCAAAGGGAGAGAAAGAGTTTATGTTTAGATTTTATCTTATACAGACTAATATCACCCAAACCTTGGAAGCCAGCGATTATGTCTTATAATTCTTTGTAATTCTACTTCCTAGCATAATACTGTACACAGAACTGGACTCAGCAAATAATTATACTAGTCATAATGATAAGAACTGTCATGAAACAAAGAATGTGGAAAAATCACTGCCCCCCCCAAAAAAGCACCATTTTCTAGTCCTAAATAACAATAATAAATACAATGATGTTTCAGTAAGGACTGCATTAAATTTGTGTATCAAGCACACCTATATTCTAGGATGTGATACTTGTCTCTATTCCTTGACATTTTATGTCCTTTCATACACTTTTGTGTTTTTATTCAGTTAAGACCTGTATTGTTCTTGCTATCCATTCTAAAATATTTTACATTTTTTAAAATATTGGGATAGATTTTTAGTATCTTTCTTTTTATTGATAATATAAAGAAAAACTATAATGTATGAATAGTCGTATTTAGTCACTTAAATTAATGATTGAGTTTCACTTAAAAATATCTCTAGTTACGGACCAGGAGATGGCGTACTGGCTATTTTGCTGCACTCCCATGTAGTTGACCACAGTTTGAGTCCCAGACCCGGTGTCTTAAACTCATGCCGGGAGCCTGTGTGTGCATGCCCAAGATCCTGGGAGGACAATGAAGAAGAAGGGATTGCGGTGTGGCCATTCCCCCTGGGGGGTGATTTCTTGCTTTCTGTCTCTCTGTCTCTCTTTGTCTTTCTGGTGAGTGCACGAGCCCTATAGCTAAAACCTCTCAAAAAAATTGTTTTTTTCTACTTTACTTTGTATAAAATAATTTTATTTTCAGATACATTTTGTCTCTTCTAATAGTTCCACAGTTCATTCCTTTTGTCATCTGATTTTGTTTGCTAAAACTTTCCAAAATGTTGACTTCTACATCTGTGGTTGAGCTTCTTTAATGTACTGAAATAATGAAATTTCCTGTTGGATCTCACCACAGTTGAAATATCTTTATAATCTTAGATAAAAAAAAAAGGAAAAGAAAAGAAAAGTGATAGATCTTGTTGTAGTATTGTTCTAATTCACTGCTGGATTTAAATTCTTAATATTTGGTTTTGAAATTTTTTTTCATGTTCTTAAATGAAATTGGTCTAAAACATGTGCATGCAGAAGAGAGAGCAAGCAAGCTTGAATGAGTGCTATCTTCACCTGACTCTTATCACTATAGGTTTTAAGATACATTTTGTTGGTCTTAAGGTACTGTATGGCTTACATGGTTCTGCTAACATATTCTTTGAAGAATTAAGAAACTTTCACTATAAAATTACCGTGCAATTTAAATGGCAAATTGTAACAATCATTCTGTTTTCTTCTACCATCTGTGCTGGTTTCTAACTCTTTTTTGGGCCAATTTTAAAGAATTTTTATTTGCTAAAGATTCAGTGTTTCTAGAATAAAATTTGTGTTTCTAAGTTTATACATAATTTTCTATAACTTTCCTAATAAGAAGTATAACTGTATTTTTGTTCCCCAGTGTTTTCTAATATTGCACATTTTGTTCATTGTAGCATGTTTAGTTACTTCATTGAGCTTTTCAAGGAACTAGCTTTTTAATTTATTTTTCTTGTTTGTGTTTTTTATACTTAATTTTTCCTTTGTTACATATTATTGATTTTTTTCTGATTTCCTATCTTTAGTACTTTTTTAAACATGATTTTAAACTGACTTTCAACATAACAACTTAAATAATTCTCTTAAAAATAAAAGTCATTATCATGTTACCCCTGGTCTCTCTTAAAAATAAAAGTCATATCATGTTACCACTGGGATCAAAACCCTCCATAGCTATTTAACTCACTTTTAATACAAACTCAAATCATCAGAATGCCCGGAAGGCCCTACTTATCTAGCTCTGTGGTTTCTGACTTCATTTCATATTTCTTTCCTCTTCACTTACGCATCTCTGATAACTCTGCCTCCTGGCTATTTCTCATTGTGACTGGAATGTACATGCCTCTCAGGCCTCTGAAATGATTCTTCCCTCTATCAGAAACATTCTTTCCTTAGACATAACCCATCATTTCCTCATTTCAGGTCTTTACTCACATTATTTTCTCTGATCATGCTTTTGAAATTGTAAAATATCTCTTCCTTATATCAACAATATTCATTACTTCCATTCTCAACCTACTTTCAGGCTGCTTTTCATACTACATGATATATTTGTTTATTTAGGCAGTAGCCTGTCTTTTCTTAATAGATTACACACACTACCAGAACAAGGATTTTAACATGTGTCCCAGGTTTATAAATATGTCTGGCACATGACAAGCTCTGAATAAATTATCTGTGGGACAGACAAATGGATGGACAGATTTATAATATCATCAAAACAAAAATGGACAGGGATTTAAATAGAAAAATGTTTTGAAAAACATATTTCATTAATTGCCAGAGGGTATTATTTCTTACTACAAAGAGATTAGAGAGAGAAAGAGAAAGCATTCCTAATGGGGCATGGTTATGCCACAATCCCTTCTCCTCCATCCTATTAGGGTTTAAGCATGCAAGCACATGTACATGCCTGGCCTGTCTTGTAAGTTGCCAGGACATGATATGAAACATAGTCAACCATGTGGTATCTGGCTCCCTTAACCACTAGGCTATGGGGCCAACCCAATATTCATATTTTTAATAGAATTTTAGAATACTTACCCTTTCCAGGGTGAATGTCCTAACTACATATTCAGCAAGTGGTTCCATTTCCACACAAGTTACTTTGAAGTCACCATATACTTCAGTATCATCAGGCCAATATTTGTAGCATTTAACCTGAATGATAAGAAGAAAACATAGGCAGACCTGACTACATAATACATGTTAGTCAAGATGATCTAATTCCAGTGATAAATTTTTAGGTCACGATTAAAACACAGTTTAAAAAAAATCTATAAATAATCAGTTATATAATAAATAGGAAGGTTTTGTACAATCTACAAAAAATATACAAGCCTGATTATGTAATTAGATTCAAGTATAAAATCAAAGCTTATTTTATTATGCAATGAGAAATCACATTATCTCTCAGTCACTAAAGGTCCAGTTAGGAGCACTCAGTTTATATACTATGCCTATAATTTCTTTAGAAAACAAATGGATGATGCAGGAGTTCTCCCTTCTACACAGAGGATATGCTTCAAGACCTCTCATGGATGCCTGAAACTGCAAATAGTATCATGTTCTCTATATATGATTGTTTTGCATTGATAACCGAGACAGCTACTAAGTGACTCATAGGTAGGTAACATATGTGGCATGGATATGCTGAACAAAGGGTTAATTCATGCCTGGGGCCTTATGCAGCATGATGGCATGTAACTTAAAACCGATAAATGATTTATTTATGGAATTTTCTATATAATATATTCAAACCATAGTTGATCACAAGTAACCAAAACTAGGGAAAATGAAACTACTCATAAGGAGGGGCTAGTATATTCCATTTTAAGTGTGTTATATCATTGCACATTTAAAGACATGAGTGAGTCTCAACTATACATATTTATGAGGTAAACCTTTTTTTTTTTCCTCTTACCCGGCCAACCTCAACTAAATTTGTAACCATCACGATGCAGGCAGATTGTTCTTGCCAGATCATTCTCCAGAAATCATAAACTGTTTCATGAACCGGGCCTATAAAAAAGTTAATTTGAATACTAAGTTATCAGTCAAATTTTGTACTCAGTAAAAAGTTTACATAAGATAAAATGCAGAAGAAATACATAAATAACCAGAAAGGATCATTAAAGGCATAATACTTTTAAAAATGTCATTAAAAGTACTTAAATTCAGTTCATATGTAAATTCACACCATAGGCAAAAACATAGGCATATATATGGGCTCTTTTTCAATGTGCCCTCTTTTAAAAATTTTTTTTGGGATTATTTTATTTATTATTATTATTCTTTTAAAAATTTTTATAGGACATGTGTGCTTACCAGAGAGAGACAGAGAAAAAGTGAGAAAGCAAACCTCCAGGTCTTGGACTCAAACCACAGTAGGCCATGTGCAAGTCCAGTGCCCCAACAGCCACACCACCCTGCTGGCTCTGGTCAATGTGCCTTCTTTATGTACCAGTTTAGGAGATGATATTGTTAGTTTCTAGGGTACATGTCTTTGTCATTAAGTTACGAATATGTAAACAATAGGAGCTTATGCCACCATCAACCAAATAACATGTATTACCAATTAAGTACATGTGGATCACTTATAAATAGGGCATTCCTATAGGTTCATGAAGAAGCATCCTTACATATAAGGACACATCCTAACTTTATCATACATTATCATGTGCACACGTAAATAAATAAAATTTCTTAAAAACAAAAAGCAATTGGGGAACCAGTAGTTAGCGAAATGGCAATGTTGCTGGACTCCCACGTAGTCGACCGCAGTTCGTGTCCCGGACCCGGTGGCTTAAAACTCACGCTGGGCGCATGCCCAAGATCACGAGAGGAGAATGGAGGAGAAGGGATTGCGGCGTGACCATCCCCCCTGGGGGGTGATTTCTCACTTTCTGTCTCTCTGTCTCTCTCTGTCTGTCTGGCGAGCACACGCGCCCTATAGCAAAAACCTCTCCAAAAAAAAAAAAAAAAAAAAAAAAAAACCCTGCAAAATATAAAGCAATTGTAGCTTTTATTTTATTCTTCATTTATATAATGCAGATGTGCAAGTTTCTCGTCTGATGGCCAGTAGTCAATTCAGTCAGATAATGAAAGATGCTTTTCTGATTGGATTCTTTTATCCTCCAATGTATCACTATGGGAGAAGATTTTCCTATTTTCTTATTTTCCAAAAAGAATGTACTTGACACAATCCCTCTAGCTCTTTGCTGTCTCAGTGTTAGTCTGTCAAGCAATCACGGGAAGGTAGCAGAACATTTCATCCTAATGATCTTGGGTTCATTATAACCCAATGGTCTTAGGTATTATCATGTTCCAGGCTGACGAACTATATTGAGAAGACAGGCACTTTATACAAGATGATACCTCTTTCTTTTCGCTCAAAATAAATGATTTGGGCCACCAGATGGTCAGGTGGTAAAGGGAGCCAGATCCCATATGGCTGGATGTGTGATTCAAATTCTGGTCCCAGCGGCTTGAAAAACACACTGAGTGTGTGAACATGCAGTCCCCAAATCCTGACAGGATGGAGAAAGGAGAAAGGATTGCAGCATGACCATGCCCCATGGGGGAATGGAGAGGGAATGTATTTTTCTCCCTCGTCTCTGTCTCTCTTTCTCTGGTGAGTGCACACACTCTCTGGCAATGAAAAAAAAAACTAAGTAACTCCTCTGCCCAGAATTATTAACTAGTGCTTTGAGATACCTGGGTACCAAGGACCAATCATAGTAGCTATCAACAAGTTACTATCAGTAACTATCATCTCTTTTAGTTTTAATTAAAAAGTAAATCAAGCTTAAGTTTTTTAACTGTTTATCACAGATAAAAAATTTGTACTGTAGAAATGAGTAAAGAGCAGTGCTAGGAGGGCTGATATTTTTAAAATTAATTCAGATAATATTACACAAAAGAAAACTTCTATGGATGAATAAGCAAGTTTGTTTGTTTGGCAACACTTATAAAGATAGAATTTTTACCTTGGGTTGCAATGTAGTGACTTGGTCTCTGGTAGCCCTAAAATAGGAGAATAGATTCATTATCATTTTATATCAGTATGAGAGATAAATGAATGAAGGCATAAAAAGATGAAGACAACCACCTGTTAAGGTTAAGTTATAATAAAATAGTAAAATATCCAGAAATGAGTAGTGAACACATAGTAGTTCACTTCTCAAACCTATGTCATCTGAAAGGTAAGCATAAAACAAAAATTAAGTATTTAAAAGGCTCTGATTAGAATATATATTGTATAATTGAGTTTTATTTGCTATGGAATAACCTTATAGATTTTGTTTGGTTTTACTAAAATGTTTATGCCTTCATGTTAATCTTTAATCATTCATTTCTGGTAAAGTTGTATTTAAAATGATTAATTCTCATTTTGTCATCCAAAAGTACAACACACTGCATTACACATGGACGAGAACATATTAGAACCATAAAAAAAAATAACAGAACATTCCAATGTTAGAGCTGGACAATGCATGTGTGCCTCAAATCAAAGTCCTGCTGAGACATTTTTAGAGAATATTCCTGTTCTATGAAATGTTTAGGAATCTACAAAAACTATTTTGTGTGTGCTGATAATGTTAGTTTACACACACATACTTATAGGTACACACATATATAGGGAAAGAATACTTTTCACAGATGCATCTTATACTGAAGAGAGAATTTAGTAATTCTTTTTTTAAGTGCTGAAAATTCTATGTAGTTAAATGTTTAGTATTGTTCAATACATTATTTCTGAAGAAGAATAAATTGTTGCTCTTGGTTGGTTTTAATTACAACAGACTGTAAGTTGGAAAAAATGATGACATGATAGGGTTAAATTTTGAATTTATTGTGCTTTAGAAAATGTCTGTGGCAGAATTTATGCACATACTGGTGTGGGCAACTCAATGTGCACAGATTAATGCATGTGAATGGAGATCTCCAACCTAACATTTGTAATATTTGTTTCTTAATATATCAACATAGCATAGTAATTTATGGAAGAATTATTTTCTAAACTGCATAAGCATTTCATCTCCTGTTCTGAATAAAAAGTAACCAATTGCAGAAGATGTCTTTTAAGTACGATAAGCTAATGTGAGAGAGAAAATCACAAAATTGTGTAGTAGTCAGCCAAAATACACTGGGGTCTTAACATACAGGTTGGATAATAAATCTTATTAAGAACATAGTTCTACTGTATAAACCATTAAACTATAAAGTAGTGTTATAACAAGACTCCAGTGTATATGTCTTGGCAGAAAACCCAGGTTACACTAAATAGGTAAGAACGATCACAGATTTGTAAAAGAACTGTTCATTGTTTTTTTATTCTAAAAAGCAGACCACTAGCTTTCTTTTCCATGATAACATGTCTGATAAATTTAAATAATGAGAACAAGTTTATAATCAGAAATTTAACCAATGTACTCATATATTCTACTTAATAAAATACATTAATTCAACTTCAAAAATAATTACAATTCACAAAATACCTATAAAACATGAACTTAATAAGTGTGATGAAAATGATTTCCTATGTATGCAAACTAGAAAAAGCTGGGTCCCGATTTTCATATCTTTTATCTATAGAAACGTATACATAAAATGCTGCAGCATTTAATACTCCTCTCTTCTGAATTATACTTATTGCATACTTTGAATCAAGTAATTTCGGCACATCTAGATTTTAATTGTTAAGAGCTGAAGTTTAATGAGTGCTAAATAAGTACTAGGCATTGTGCTAAATGCTCATCATGCATTATTACATCATTTAATTCTCACAACAAATAGATGAGGTTAGTACTGTTAATATTGTTCCCACTGTAAGATGGGAAAACTGAGGCACGCAGAGAGAAGTAGTGTTTCCAAGATCTCCAGTGTGATTCTGAACCAGGTAATATGACCAAAGATCCTGTCTTCCTTCTATTCCCTCCTTGCCATGCTTTTTGATCATTTTTTCCTTTACATAAAAAAATTTGCACGTAGATATGAATGTAACCAAAATTTAACAGTGGAATATATTTGTATGATTCGATATATATGTGTGATATGTGTATTTTATAATCACAATTTAGTAATTACTTTGTCCGAGTAATTGTATTCCTTTACAAGCCAATACCACACACCACAAAATAGTATCCCTATTCATTTTAACATCAGAAGTCAAATGTAAAAAGTAAAATTTCAGTAACACTAATACACATCATACTATCCAGCTTCTCACATATGTTTGGGGAAGGGTAAGAATAAAAGCCAGAAACAGAAATTATCAACAAATAAAACTGGAGGACATAAATTGTCAGAGCTAAAAAACGGTCCTGTTTTTCTAAACAAGAAGAGGGAAGGAGGTAAGATAGCTCTTTACACATGTAAAAGAATTACAAAAAAATGAACATAGATATACTGTATGAAGCCATTTAGGTGAAGCATGCAGAGATAACTAGTAGTAAGCATTAGTAAGAACTGTAATTAAGAATACTGATAGGAAATATTGATAATAGGGTACTGTTATTTACATATAGTGGTACTTACATCCCTGTACAGCCAAATCTACAGCCCAAACCAAAGTCAGGTGTGAAAGAAAGCACAACAACGTCAGTAAGTACTAGGATGTAGAACAAGGAAAAGTGTACAGTTTGTTCTTTATTTTTAAAAGCTAGTAATTACTTTATAGGTAATAACAAGCGAAAAGGTTCATGTAGTGAAGCCAATAAAATGGATCAGTGAACTATAAAAATACTTACATCTATATAGTTGGCATTTATGTAATCTGAAGAAGGATCATCCTCAACAGGTTGCAAAATTACTCTTGAATGATCATCTAGAAATTTTAAATAAAAAAAAAAAAGAAAGCTATTAAACTCCCGCCTGGTCTGAGACCATGTCACTGGTAGAGACTTAAAATGATTCAGTAATTGGTGATACTCTATCCATAGTTTTCTACCAAATTGGTCATGTAGAGAAATACAAGAAGGTTAATCAACACCTACTTACTACTACAATGATGATGTACTGCGAATAAACCTTTGATGGATGGCATGGTCACAGTTAGGAAGTTTCTAGGGAACACGGAACTATCTGATTAGTCATCCTCTAAGCCATGAGCTTGGCTAATGAACTGAACTTGCCTAACTTTCACTTTTGTTTCTTAGGTATAATTTTAAATGGGTAGGGCTGGATTTTTTTTTTTTTTTTTCATTTTATAGCAAAAATGCTAGAACTAGACAGTGAATTTTGGACCTTGCTCTCCATTTTATTTCTTTTTACTTCTATCTATCTATCTATCTATCTATCTATCTATTTTTGCCATAGGACATGTGTGTTTGCTGGAGAGAGACAGAGACAGAGGAGAGAGAAATTGATAAATCATCTCTCAGGGAGAGATAGCCACACTGCAATCCCATCTCCTCCATTTTCTTCCAGGGATTTTGGCATACACGCACATGACCAGCACAATTTTCAAGTCACTGAGCCTGGGGAACTCAAACTGCAGTCAGCCATGTAGGAGTCCAGTGCCTTTTCTTTTCTTTTTTTGTTTTCTTTTTCTTTTTTCTTTTCTTTTCTTTTTTTTTTTTTTTTTGAGAGGTTTTCGCTATAGGGTGCGTGCGCTCACCAGACAGAGAGAGACATAGAGACAGAAAGCGAGAAATCACCCCCCAGGGGGGATGGTCATGCCACAATCCCTTCTCCTCCATTCTCCTCTCGGGATCTTGGGCACACATGCACACGCGCCCGGCATGAGTTTTAAGCCACCAGGTCCAGGACGCGAACCGTGGTCGACTACGTGGGAGTCCAGTGACATAGTCATTACGCTAACTGCTGGTTCCCAGGAGTCCAGTGCCTTAACCATGATGCCACCTACTGGATCTTCTGCTCTCTATTTCTTAATTCGTGAGAGTCAAAATTACAATCTGACAAACTGTTGAACTACCCTAAAATAACTGAAATTCAGGATAAACCAATCTGAGTAAATCAGTAGCTAGTTGTAAGTTAAACTATCTGCGACTTTTCTAACTGTTCCTGTGATAGTATGATAAAGACTTTACTTCTCCCATGTGAACATGTCGAAGACATAATCAGGAGGAAAGCCTTATGATAAATAATGGGACCAACTGGAATTCAGGCACTAATTCCAAGTAAGGAAGAAAGGTATACGGAAAGAATAACACTCCAAACTTCCACGTGTTTGGTGGGAGTGTCACAGTGATGTACAACTGAAAAGATCTTTTCCATTATCCTGATGTTCTTAGCTGTTTAATAACACACCCATGCAATATGAAATCAAATAGCAAGTTATCTCCCTAGGGTGAAGAGTGAGTCAACTTAATTCATGATGATAGTAGTGATAATTTCAGAGTCGCTGTTAATAATCAATGCTGTTTTAATATTAAGTAGATTATTAGATAAACAGATGTGCCAACCTCTGGGGATCTCTTAAAGTTTAAAACCATGTAAGAAGTAATTGCAGCTCACTATTTGTCTTTGTACACACAATATTTACATTCACCAAGAACTGTATGGGAACTTACATGCTATAATGTTTCCATATCGGTTTTTTGCTCTGTTTTGATCTTTTTTAGCAACATCCCAAGATGCTGACTGTCCTTCAAAGAAGCTCTGAGGGAAAAAAATTAACAAGCAGACCAAATTTAATGTATTTTTTTTTTTGAAACAGGTTTATCTGTTCTGAAGGCTAAAATAGTAAAAGCCACTTTCACAGAGAAGAAGAGACTTTACAGTAGTAAACAAGTTTCATTCTCAGATCTTAAGGCTGGTTTGCTGAACTCATACTTCTACATTTTGTTATGGATTGAGTTCAAAATAAGGACAAGGAATGACTTTAGAGAAAAAAAGGCCTGGAAAGTATTTCAAATTTAAGACAGCTGTAACTTTCTGAGACGTAGGTAGAAAACCTTTTCCATTTTTTTTTCCAAAACATATTGAATATTAATGTACCAAAAACTGCAAAAAGTACTTTTAAGGGGTATCTTGTAAATATGAACTCTTTAGCATTTTTAATGCAAAAAGAAAATCTACTTCTGTCCATAACAACTCGTTTAATCAGACACACTATAACACATTTCAGTTGCTTTGAAGATCACAGAAAAGACTGAGCCTCTATAACAGGAGGCTACATGAATGATTCCCCTTCTCTAAGAATTGGGGAACAGATTAATTTATCAATTGGCTTAATTATCATATGTGACAATTTAAAATATGGGTATATATTCTTTTTGCAGAAAACTTCATTTTTGCTCAACACAGGAAATGGGGTCTTCAAAGAACCAACGGTCTTTTAAGCAAGCTACACAGGAATATACGTGAAATGAACAAAAAGAACCAGCTCTGGCAGAATATTCTAATTCCTCATGCTTATTTTGTTACCACAGCATAATGTTTATGGAAAATCTCTAAAACCAACTTTTGAGATTTAAAGATAATTTTATTTACTCCCAATTAAGGTATATAAGTAATCTGTAGATAAAATACAGAGTTTAAAAGATTTTTTTTTACTACAGTTAGGTGTATTTTGGATGTGCTTTCAAAGCAAGGTATTATACTTTGGTTCACATATGGGTAGTGGACAGATTTTTTTCCATGCCCCTGAGAGACATTTCTTGGTAATTAAAAGTGGCAAAGTAATTTTTCTTTTTCCGTTGTTTACTGAAATATTTGGTTTAAATCATGTCCTCTGTAAGATAAATCATAGTGTCTTAGTTAGAGTAGGAAGGGGAAATAAGGTTGGAAGAAGAATTTCTCAGATCCTTCTTTTGGCTTCTGAATGTTGTTTATTGGATTTGCAGTGCTGTTTTTCCTCTACCACCCTCAACCAATAACCTACAAAATTAAATGGAGAATGGCAAGTCATACAGTTAGAGCACAAAGCTTCATATGATTTCTCAGTACATGGTCAACGAACCAAGTGGCAAACACATACCGGCTACTTAAGTCATTCACATGACGTAATTCATAATGATAAAATGTGACTCAAGGTATCCTATTCACAGGATTTTAGAATGGAAAAACATAAGGTCTAACAAAGTGTTTTTCACTAACCTAGTAAATAAATCATAGAATACAATTTTAAAAATTCTTTAAAAAGTTATAATAAAATTAAAAAATATATATTATTTGTATTTAACCACATAATGAATTTAGACCTAGATACAGCCCTGGGGAGCACACTTCTCTTTAATTTTACACCACACCCAACACACACACACACACACACACACACTTGATTGTACAGCACAAACACTGGATTAGAGAGCCTACAGAGCATTCTATTCCTTGTTATGTTAAAGGGAGGAAAAATGTTACATTCCACTGACTACAATGGTTAAAAATCAAATGTACTAGAGCACTGAAGTGTTCACCTCGTATTCCTCTTTGAACCCATAGCTGTCTGACGTCTTCATGAGGTTGATGTGCTGCAGTAAGTCGGCCACTCTGATGGCAGGGTGCAGCTGTCCTGTCTGATAAGGGGATTCTGTCCCCTCACAGAGGTAACGAGGCACGTCTAGCAGACGACTGGACTCTGCTGTGGCACTGTGGTTCTCATCTGGCATTGTGCAGATTCCAGAAGATTAAAAAAGAGACAAAGTTATCTTGTTTAATGCATATCTATGCAAAGAAGTTTTTAAGATTTTAAGAGATCTTTCTGGTAACAGGAAGAAGGGGAAGAAATACCAGACAGTATAGGCCTAGGGCAGTCCCTGTATAAAGATGAAGCTCAGTGTCTGCAGTGGAGTCTATCGTGTGTACATCAGCAAGACAACAGATGCTGTGAGATGCAGGGAGACATCTGATCGACTTTTGAAAAGTATAAATGGGAGATTTTGCTGAGTTCTTACTTTTTCTTGCATCTGTAGTCAGCAGTATAGAGTAGGACCAGAGGACCACATGGTCAATTGGAGAGGTGTTTTCATCACCAATTAAGTTGAACAAACGCCTTCCCACCCATAGCCCAAACCTCCCAGAGGCCCAGTCTACACAACCCATCCCCACGGGGCTGTTCTTCTTACTCTTGTGTCCCTGGTATGCCTGACCATTCTGACCACAACCCTCTCTAGACTGGGAAACCTAGGCCTTGTACAGAGTTTCCCCCTAAGCCTACTCTATCTGCTAGCCAAGCTACATGAACATTTATATTCAATCTGTACTTCCTTTGTTTATTATGATTATTGATTTTATTGCTTATGTATTTTGACTCTCCTGGGTATTGTGTGAGAGAAACCAGGGAGTCTTCTGAAGCAAGTGGTACCTCCTCTGGAATTCCTCCTTGACCCATCCAGGCTGAGTTACTAAGCTCCTTCATACACCCATGACCTCTCGTTCTTTATGTGTCATTTCACTTGCCTGAAATTTGAACATTTATTTACTTGTCTATTTTCCTCACCAAACTCTGAATGCTTAAAGTGTAGACAGAGAGTCATATTTCTCTTTTTACTCCTAGCACCTAGGGAATAACAGTCACTCAATAAATACTTCAATGAATGAGTTAGTTAAATCAGCTGAATCCCTGACCACCCATATTTAGGCACAGGCCCCATCCCATTGTGTTATTAATTTAAAATGAAAAAGAAACTTTTAAATCCTTTTTTGTCATAAGAAGGAAGAAAGGAACAAGAACATTTTGCCTATGAAGAATAAACAATATTTTAATGACCAAGGTACTAATCATTACAATAAGAAGCATGCTTATATTTATCACATTTAAACTTACCACTTATAAAAAAACAAAAAGAAAAAAAAATGAAAACAAATGTTTTAAGGAGTGTTACTTTAAAAAGCATTATACTGCCATACTCATTAACAGAAGAGAAAGTACACTCTTAGGGGAACTTTTGTTTTTAATGATAATGCATACTGTAGAGAACGATATTTAATTAACAGTTAAACATATTTCAATTGCTGGTACATTTGCCTGTTCTATTACCAACTCTACAAATAGGATATGGCAAAAAATGAATTGTTGTCCCCATGATAAACATTTTTTCTTCCTGGAGAAGGGAAAAAAAAAAAAAAAAAGAACCCTACAATCAGATTTATGTGCCTCTATAATTTAGCTTGATTGCATTTATCTTTACCCCCTCTTATTTTAAGCTAAATGCATTTATTTATTTATTTTTTAACATCCACTCCTAAAAATACCACAATGAATCAAAAAACCCTTGATAGATTCTGTTGTGATTTAACCACTCCATGAATTAATGCCTTTTTACCCAGGTTTGGCCCACCCCTGTACACATAAACATTTGCTATCAAACATGATTCAGAGAGTTTTTCTTCTTACTAGAAGATCACAATCTACCTTTGCTAAAATATTACAATTAACAGAATGACAAAAAGGATATACATCTTCCCAGTAAAATTAAATTGAGAAGCACCTGATTTGGGCACTGTACATAATATACAGTTGAGGATGAGAAGTAAGCAAAGCATGATGTCAGAGGGGCAAAATGCAATCACCTAAAGTTGGAATACGGTAGCCAGGGATCTGTGGGGCAGCTCTGGAGCTACACTACCTGCTGAAGCAGCAGTTATTTACAACTGTAAAAGGCTCCATGAAAACCACACAATTCACTGATATTCCACAACTTATAGATGATTGTGTCCCAATATGAAATAGACAGTGCCTTTTGTTTTGCATTAAGCTTTAATACAGCAGTACAATGAGCAGTAAAGTCTTTAAAATAATCACATAAGAATTATTAATCTCAATACATTTCTGCTTCATTAAACCACCTAATAATGTGACTAGTACTGAGGGTACATGTACTAATCATCATCCCTATTATGCATTCAAGAATAATAACTTTAAATATATCCTTGATTGAAAGGTTTTCTAGAGTTCTTTGCAATACACTTACCAGTTATAGGAACTTAAACCCAATGAAGCAGTAAAACACAAAAAACAAAAATATGAATCAACACAAAAAGTTTCTAAGCCCTTTAAAGTCAGTAAGTAGATATTAAGCAATATTTGAGGCAATTTCAAGAATTTCTTTATAAATTACAAAATCAATTGGATGCAAACCCGTAGATATCATGATTCCAAGAATGATGAAAAATGCAACCAATTATGTCTATATCTAATCTGATTAATGACAAATTTAGCTTTTAGAAATGTCAATATTAATAAAAAAATCAGCATGACATTCACAATGAAATAAAATACATAATGGATGTTTGTATAAATAGATTTTATGACTTTATTGTGTTAACTCTATCCTTTCTTAAACATGAATATCCTTTTCACAGGGACAATTATTACAATAACTGTTTAAACTTCATTGTTTGTAAAATTCATACGCATTATCTCCTTCTCTCCTTATAAAAACCTGTGGATAATGTGTAGTAGGAATAATTATACTGTTTTAATTATGAGGAAGCAAAAAATGTAAGCTATTTCTGCAAGTTCATATTGTAAATCCATACAGAGGAGCACTAAGGCTGGGACCTAATTCTACATGATGTCAGAAAGATACTGTAATGAAATAGTAACTTTTAGACAACTACTTTTTTTTCCAATGAGTTTAACATTTTAATTGAACTTTACTTATAGCATTCTATAATGCTTAACAGAAGATGACATTTTCAGAGGCACTGGGTGTCACCCCAATAATCATTGTTTATGATTATTTCCTAGATGGTCAGGCCACCCCTTGGGAAAAATTCCCCAGTTCACTTTCCTCTCATTAACGGTGTGGATATCCAAGGGAAAGTGGAGTCCAAGACAGAGAATATCAACCTTTAGATACTTTTAGAATATATATTCTTCCTTTTGAAAAAATTTGCTACAGGGTATGTGTGCTTGCCAGAGAAAGACAGAAAAATGGAAAGTGAGAATGTAACACCCCCTGCCCCCCGCCCCATGGAGAAGGGTAACACTGCAATCACTTCTCCTCCATTTCTCCTTCCTTTTGAAATTCTGGGTATGCATGCACATGTGCCCTATGTTTTTCAAGCTGCCAGGTCTGAAACTCGAACTGTACTGTTGGCCATGTGGGATCTGGCCACCTTACCAATCACATCACTGGCTGGCCTTAGAATATATATTCTTTGTATCAATTATAGAATTAAAATTTAAATATTAACTTATGAATAAGAGGTGTAGTTTACTTAACTGAACTAGTTGTATTGTTCCAAAATAGTTTAAAAAGCTAATCAAGCATTGAATGTAGCATAAGCATAAAATAAAAAGATTTGTGTTCATAGAAATAATATAAATAACAAACATGACATTTGGGCATTTTTAAGATATATTTGTCTGACAAGTTCCATGTTTCTTTGGTTAAATCTTAATTAGAAACACTGGAGTAAAATCGATAAGGAACATGTGAACATACAAGAAGCTGGTCATGCATCATTGATGTATAATTAGTCAATGTATAGAGCACTGAATGAAATGAAGCCCATTGTCTTCTTAAATATATAGCCAGATTAAACATATAGAGAGAATTTTATATCTAAATAGGCCTTAATTACCACATTCAATATCGGTTGTCTTAGAAGTGATATAGCAGTAAACAAAGTGGTTCGTCCTAAGTTACTTACAAGGCAATTTGACTTATCTTGTAAGGTTCATGTATAATGCCAAACCCAAATAAAAATTCTAGCAATTTTATCTGCATAATTTTCAATAAAAACAAAAAATAAAGCAAATGCATGTGTCCTAATGTGTACCTTCGAAGTGTTCATTTGGTGCTATAGTGTTAGGAGGGCTTAGAAAACTTCTTTGCATGATATAGACTTGTATATGTAAACTAGTTATGCAAGTGCTGGTACTTAACATCTGTGCATATCGGTTCCTCTACTAACCTGGATATTACATTAATTATACATCATTGACTGTTGAATGTATACACTGTATTTTTGTTCCAAATCTAACAGAACTTAGAAATAAAGACTGGGTGTTTTCCATAGAATACCTTGCTAACTTGAAATCGACTAGACCTGTTTAGGTTGAACACAACTGCTCTTTTTGATAAGACCACGACCGTCAATTTTCAGAATAAAGCTGCTTCCTGCACTATAAATAATTACCATGTGGACAAAGCTACAATCCATGCAAGGAGGTGTGATCCATGCAAAAACAGATGATAAAGATTTAGGGCCTCACCTAACACAGCAGTCGGCACAAGTGGATCATTGGTCACTGCAGGAAAACAAAGCTCATGAAGGAATATATTGCTCTAAAGTTGTATTTTAAATCTTTTATCTTTAAAATTTATTTATGCCTTTTATAACTACTTTTTAAATTTGTTATAAAGCACAAGTGCTCATCGGAGAGGGAGAGAGAGAGAGAGAGAGAGAGAGAGAGAGAGAGAGAGAAAGTAAAAAGCACTCCTGGAGGGGATGGCCACACTGCAATACCTTCTCCATTCTCCTCTCAAGCTTTTGGGCACACATGCACACGTGCCCACATGTTTTCCAAGTCCCCAGGTCTGGTACATGAACCGTAGAGTTGGCCATGTGGGGGTCCAGCCACCTTAACCACCACACAGGGGCTGGCCTGATTTATTCTTTCTTAAGAAACGTAACTATTAAACTTTCTCTGATTACTGTATCTTGCAAAGGTAAAATTCTCTCTTCCAGCTTGGGTTATCTCAAAAGGTGTATCTATAATTATAATTCAGTACTCTGTTCAATTTAAAAAGCTAGAAGATTCAACTTGACATTATGAAGATTATAAAATTAGGAGAAAAGGAACCACATATTTTAGACCTATCAAATGTAGGTACTTGAAGAAATAATTATCTCATATTCCTTCTAAATAAATCTTTTCAGTTAACTGAGAGGCAACAGACTTAATCCTTTATGTAGGTTCAAAAGTGGGTATTTATAGTTACACTGATGAATTCAAACCTCCTAATAAGGTACTAACACAGGCAATAGATAGAAAAATTTTGGGGAAAATGCTTTCAAACCTTTAATTGATTAACTATTAAATCATGTGATTAGAGAGATGATACATCTATGTTTTCAGTAAAATTTTCAATTGTAATGTATTTCATTTTTTCTCTATCATTTATCTTATAGTAAAATAAAAATAAAATAGAAAGTCTCTACCAAAATTAAAATAAATTTCAAAATGACTTATATGGCATTGTAAATGATAAATTTTGTGATGGGTTTCATTTAGGCCAAGGATTACTAAAAAAATTTCTAAATGCTGAACACTTCAGAAATTTGCCTCTGAGAAGACATAAAGACATACAACCTATATGTTCTTTTCAATCCTAGGACTGTGTATGTTTACAATTTGTATAAGATATTATGCTACTCTTTTTTAAAAGAATTATTTCATTTAGTTTTATTTATTTATTTTTTAATTTGACCAGAAAGGGATAGAGAGAGAGAGACAGACAGACAGACAGACAGAAAGCAAGCTGCCAGGTCCGGGACTCAGACTGCAGTTGGCCATGTGGGAGTCCAGAGCCTTTAACCACCATGCCACATGCTGGCCCCCTTTACTACTCTTATTCACCTCCTTTATACCCAAGTTTTATAAATTGGGGCAAGCATATCTCTGGGATTTGTAGAAAATTTTTCTGTGTACACATGGTCAGGGATAATAAACCTTATTTGCTACTTCACTTTAGTTTGAAGATTTCAAGAAACAGGTAATTTAACTTAAATTTAGCTAACTTAAATATAGATGATATAGAACAGAATATAAAAATCACAGGAATCTGAAGATAAATAGCGATATCGATTGTGGGATAATTATTCACATAATCTGCCATACTCAGTGGAAATATTCTAAAGCCCTGCCATCATAGATCAACATGAGGAACCCTTAAGATGGATAGAAGGATTTCACCATTCCTTGCAAATAACCAACTGAAGAGACATTTGGCTTTACACTGGAGACTTAAGAACATGTAGACAAATCTTTCCCCTGGTTAACTTTTATCAATGAAACTCTCCAAGAGCCTGGAGGAGACTATTTTAATGGAATAATTTTACCTACACCAATAAGTCCCAGAAAGAATTATTATGTTTCTTCTTATCGCAAAAGAAATTTTATCTTACCCAAAGGAAGATACAAGTGTCAAAATAATGATAAATTCCAAAATAACCTAATTTTGTGTGTAGGTAATCACATATTTAAGCTAAAGCAATTACATATGATATGGTCTGAGTAGTATGTATTTGGAATATCTCTTATGATACAATAATAAATTCACAGAGTTTGAAGTTCAGCTCAGTCTAGTATCGCGTCTGAAAACAAGTTTTTTTGTAAATTTCATCCTATTTTCTTTTAAAAAAAAGTCTTTCTAGATGCTCCTTCTCTCTTTTCTTACTCTCACAATTCCAAAGATAGTGTGTAGAACTCAAGTGAACTTTCTGCGCTTCAAAAACCATTTACTGTAATAAAATTTTAATTGAGAACTTACATCTTGGACTGAAATTATGTTGGTCCATGAAAGTGATGGAAAGAGGATCTTCTGCGTGTAGAGTGCTCTGATCAGCGTAACTCCGATCCATAGCATTCACCATGTGAGTCATTTCTTGCCGAGTGTTTCCCATAGCATCTTTGCGCTTTTTAGCGAGCTTGCTGCCAAGGCAAATATAAAAGAGAACCTTTAGGGTGAGGCTTTAAAGGGAGTTGACACCAGCAGTCAGCTGTTCAGGTGAGCTCAAGGACAGAGTTGTAGATGTGGTTTAGAAACCTAAGACCTGGTCATGATTTCAGGAACTAAGTTTGACATTCAAATAGTTACAACTGTTGGTTGCTACAAAATATTTTATCAAATGGAAATTTCTATATTCAAACTGTGCACACAAATTTCTAATCATTTCCTGTATCTTATTTTGTTAAAATAAGTATCATACAAGTGTAGTTCTATTATATATATATATATGTTCTATTATATATATATATATATATATATATATATATATATATATATATATAATTTATTATTATTTTTTAGTGGTTTTTGCTTAGGGCATGTGTGTTTGCCAGAGAGAAGGGTGGAGGGAGGGAGGAGAGGAGAGAGAGAGAGAGAGAGAGAGACAATGAGAGGGAAAGTGAGAAATCACATCCCAGAGGGATGACCATGCCATAATCCCTTCTCTTCCATTCTCCTCCCAGGATTTTGGGCATGCACATACATACGCCAAGCCCAGTGTGATTTTCAAGCCACCGGGTCTGGGACTTGAACCACAGTCAGCCATATGGAAGTCCAGTGACCATAACTCCTCTGCCATCTGCTGGCCCTTATAACTCTATTTTTCTTTGGGTGGGGAGAGAGGTTTTTGCTATAGGGTGCGTGTGCTTACCAGAAAGACAGAGAGAGACAGAGAGATAGAAAGTGAGAAATCACCACCCATGGGGGATGGCCACGCCGCAATCCCTTCTCCTCCATTCTCTTCTTGGGATCTTGGGCACGCACACACAGGCACCTGACCACGGTCGACTACATGGGAGATCAGCGACATAGCCATTACGCTAACTGCTGGTCCCTATTACTCTATTATTTAAAAGCACAAATAAATACTTCCTTAGAGGAAGAAAGAAAAAAAAAAGGCAGGAAAATTTAAGCTAACCCTAAGTTTTGGTGTTTTTCCTGAGTGACTAATTCTGATAAACTTTCAGACATTCTTTCTGGCTATAACATGATTATTTTTTTCAAATTTGTTTTACTATAGTCACCCACTTAAAATAGAGAAAAAGTCCCATTCCACATTCTCTAGCTATTACTATTACTAAATAAAACCACAATATGTGAAACATTAACGTATATAGCAATATATTTATAACATGGACAAAACCCAATCTGAAGACTTTTAGAATCAAGCACAGCTAGATAAAATTAAAATACACAAGGATATGCGACATTAAATCATGTACTGTGTAAGAAAAGTACAGAGAATAGTTTTAAAAATGCTATGAAAAGTTACAATGCAAATCACCATCATCGTCGTGGAGTATTGGCTTGGTCAAATCCTAAAAACGTGACTTAGAAACTTATGGCAAAGTATCCAGTATGGAAATGCCTTAGAAATCCAAGAGAACAATGATTTAGGGGATTTGGAAATAGGCAGAATTAACGTTTTAAACTACGCAGATACTGACTTCGTTATCTTACATGTTGAGGTTACAAACTACATTCTGGCTCTGGTGCATGTTCTCCATGAAACATGCAAGGAAAACAACGATTAAAGGTATATAAAATATTTAAATCACATTAACAAGACAATTTATATATGATATAAATACAGACACTCTGGAAGTGGTACTTCATAAATTTCATTACTGAGTTTATGGCTGCAGTTTACGTTGTCTTGGAAAGATTCTGTAGTTGTTTTGAGAATATAATTTCTCGGCCAGATTGTAAGGTAAAACATTTTCTTCTGATGCTCCTTAGTATCTCTACCAGAGAAAATGTCCCACAAATACTAGCAGGCTCACTTAATAGATTTCACCCATGTCTAATGGTTTTTCCTTTACAAAGTTAATTTAGCTATTTGAGGGCAACTCCAGTGTAGGATGTTTTCTCTGAGAAATATAAGATGTGGCCTCAGGAGCTATGCACCCAACACACACAACAAACACAGTGATGCAGCAGATCTGATAGCTAAATAAGATAGGCAAAAACTAAGATTTGGGGATAGAATTTTCTTTTTCAAATCATGATGATCATCACAGGATTAGTAACAAGAAGACAATGACAAAAGTATAACAGAAATGACTACACCACCACCGTAACTACCACCACACCATCATGAACATAGCCATCATTTATTAGCAATATTTGATCTGTATATTGCAAGACCTATTGCCTCTCTCTCTCTCTCTTTTTTTTTTTCCTTTGAGGCTTTGGGGTAAAGACCTTGTATAAATTTACCGTTTCACAGAAGTAACACCAATGAGTGATGCTGTCAGAAGACACCTTTGTAAGGGTGATGTCAGCAAAGAACTGCAAAGCAGTTTAGGGGGCAACTTGTTTAAATGAACTGGCTTTTGATCTCAGTGTTGAGTTTCTAACTTAATGTTTTTTAAAGACAAGTCAAAAACATGAACATTTATATTATTTTTTTTTCAAGTGATCTTATTTTTGAAACAAGTGTTTGGGTCTTATTAAAATCATGCGGTCATATTTTGTCTATTGATTTCTACTTTCTAAATATTCCTCTAGGTCATCCTATAGAATGTGTACATGTCCTTTTGACCTACAATAAACTTGTGCCTCAAATATCTGGTTATCTTTTAACCATTCTGTTTCAGCTTAATGGCATCTGAATAGGAAGGCTTTATATGTCTGATCCCTATATATCCTGTCCTAGGTTAGATTTCATTGCTAGGGTTTTTTATAGCATCACATTCTCCCTCTGTAATAACACTCAACATATACACTGCAAGTCTATTTCAGCTGTATTCCCACTGTGTATTCCATGAAGAGAAGGACCAACTGTATTTTCCTAGCACATGGAGGAGTACCTGAGTACCTGGTATGAAGCGAGTATTCAATAAATACTTGTTAATTACTTCTTGGCCTTTTGGCTAAGATCAAGTGCAATAAATACTTGTTGAATAGATAAATTAGCCCTGTTGTATGCTTGGCAATTTTCATTTGTTAATTCAATGAATTCTCAGATCAATCCACTGATAAAGGCATGAGGGTATTAATCGTATAGATGAGTTCATCAAGGCTCAGAGGAGTTAAATAACTTGCCCATGGTTGTTTTCCTAATAAGCAGTGAAAAATGACCTGGTTCCAAAGCCTAAGCTCTTAGACTGCATATGGTTTGTACATTGTTTTAATTGTCATATTACAAAGTATTCTATAATACAAAGTGCTGCTTCTTCTAAGAGTTAAATATTACTTGTTATAATATTTGAATATTTAAATATGAGTATATGAATATAGCCCAAATGTCTTGCCATTAAAAAATTTTAAAACAGCAAATAAATAAAGAATAAGAAAAAGAAAAAAATTAAAAATTAAGGGTCCAGCCCATGGCATGGTGATCATGATGACTGGATGTCACGTGGCTGACTATAAGGTTTGAGTCCAGGACCCAGTGGCTTCAGATATGGGCTGGGTTCATGTGGTCGTGTACCCCAAATCCTGAAGTAGGGAAAAAGAGAGGAGAAGGGATTGTTGTGCAACCATTCTCTACACTATAAAGGAAGGGTTTTCTTTCCCTCTCTCTCTCCCCTCAACCCCCTCAGGTGGGCACACACATCCTGTGGCAAATAAAAAAAGAAAAAAAAAAAGGTTTTAGAAATGGGTTACAATCTTTGTGTCTTGGGCAAAAACAAAGAGAGAATTCATTCCTCAGAATACCTGAGATATTTAATTGGATAAAAATACCAAAACATGGAATTTGTATTCAAAATAACGTTGACATTTGAAGATGGGCAATTCAAAGCAAATAGAAAATACAAATTTAAACTTTGAATCTTTACCTTAAAGCATGTATAATTTATATGTATCTTATGATTGAGAAAAATAAGATGTAATGAATGTGCCAAATAAATCACATGTGAAAGTTTTCATGTAATAAAAGATATTTCCTCTTCAAATTCACAAACCTAGAGTAGTTGACAAATTACAGGGGAATATAACCTTTATTAATATTTGCCAGCCACGCATTATCAGCTTGTTTTTTTATACCATAATCCTCACAACAACCCTGTGAGGTAGGCTTTCATTTCATTATTACAAAACAAAGAGACTATAACATCAGTGTTCAGTGTTTGGATAAAAAACTGACATCTATTATGACAATACCGGTGAGTATTAGCTCAAAGATCACAACTGGTTTTAAGTTCTACTCTAATATATTTCTATGTTTATATAAAAAAAATCTCTAATTGAGATTAGTGTTACTGGATATGTTTAAGGCAGCCTTTAAGAGCACATCTCTGACATTCTATGTTTAAAAATGCCAGCAGCCCTAAGTACTGCAATAATATTAGCATAACTTGCTACATTTTTAGAACACCGAAATGTTATCCAACCACACCAAAAGGGAATCCTGTTCTAATATTACAGTCATTGATGGTTACTGGTAAGCTATTGACAGCCTCCTGATTAGATGCTTATTGATTCCAGTTTACATGATGCTTTGTCTCCCCATGAGCATCTAGCTTACATAATGTGCACTTCAGGGCAGTTAAGAGATTCATTTTGCAACTACTTGAGTTTGACAGATGTGCTAATGGCTTTCATTATCAAAGCAGCCAACAGCATAAACTTTTGCAGGTGGATGTATGGGTGGGCCACAGAGAGAAGTACTCCATCATTGTATGAAATAGAACAGTTAATTACCTTTGGCTTCATCAAACATGATTTAACAAGGATATTATGATTCAACACAATAAGCTAGGAGCACTGTTAGTTTACATTACACCTGCTTGTTTTAGCAGATTTCAGGGAGCAATCTGCTTATAATATTTAAAATGCTAGTGGAATTGTGTTATAGTCATTGCGACTCATAAAATGTTGTTGTAAAGCTATAGTATAAGCTTACCTACTAGCATAAATGCTGTGTGACATATGCCCCAAACCTACTTAATCTTAATCCTTAATCCTTGCAAGGTGGTAAATTAAATCTCTGTCAAAATCCAAGAATGCATTGTCGTACTATTTTGAATTGGATAAATAAATATTCTGGCATCAAAGATGACAAACTAAAAATGACTCATGAAACAGTATGTATAGTCCTCTCCATCCTTATCCAAATGAGCATTCCATAACTAAGTCTAATGAGTCACAGACTCTGAAAGGGAAAAGGAGATACGTGAGGAAACTTTATGCTTGCTCCTGAGTAGGTTGACAGGAAGGTATTTTGGCATTGGTTTTATAAATTTTTGTCCTTTTGAAGTTATTATGAACAAAAGATCCCTTTGGTCTAAAAACAAACAAAACCTGTTTCTTTATTGTTGCAACATTATGGTTTTTATCCACTTATTTTTATAAGAGCATACTGATTGTCTTTTTTTCTTTTAAAATTTTTTACATAGGGCACATGTGCTTACTTCAGAGACAGAGAGACAGAGAGCGAGAAATCACCACCCAGGGATGATAGCCATGCCACAGTTCCTTCTTCTCCATTCTCCCCTTGGGATTTTTGGGGCATGCAAGCACACACTCTTGGCCTTAGTTTCAAGTCACCAGGTCTGGGACTTAAACCGCAGTCCGCCATGTGGGAGTTCAGTGCCTTAATCACTAAACCACCTGCTGGCCCCACATCCTGATTGTCTTAATGGCAAGACAAAAAAAAAAATTCTAAAGTTATTACCCATCCTGGATTCCTGAAAATGTGGAGAGAGATGTTAACACATGCAAATCTGACCTGATTTGCATCCTAGGAAGGTATTTTTGAAACTTCTTTTATAAATGTATCACGTGGCTCATTTTGTCAAATATAACAGTATTACATAAAGATAGGGATTAGTGAGTGATCTCAACCACTATCTCTACTTTACCAGATGAGTGAAGTACCATATTACTAAGATAAGGCACAGATTTGACTTAAGTAAATAAATGATGTTTTTGGCTGTAGACTAATGCTACTTATGGAAAATTGTAAATAAAAATTAAAAGTAGCTGAACATACAGAAATACAATATCCCTTTTTAAAAAGATTAGCAAAATAGGTAATAGATAAAATTTATAGTTAGAGTGAGAAAAATATCTTTTAAAAATGCCATCAAGATTACAAACATTATTTATTTTATTTATTTATTCATTTATTTTTTGAAAAGGGATACTGCATCTTTAACACATGTAAAGTCGTACATCACCCATTTTCTACTTACAGGTAGTAGGAGTAAGAATAGTAGCTCCTCCTGGCAAGCAAATCACAGACAGTGGAAAAAGAGAAGCAATGGTGAATGAAAAGCGTGACTCTGTCACATTCAATAAAGCAGAAAAATGTGCGTTAAAAAATAAAATAAAATAAAATAAAATTCATGTATTTTTGCTTTGCATTTCAATTGCTCATGCATTGTTAGATTTCCCTTGCCATGCAATAAAACAGACAGATATGCAGTAGAAAAATAAAATTTTAAATATATAATTTAGAAAAAAAACATGCTGACATTTCTTTTATTGCCAAGAAATTGAAAAATTAAATGAATTGTGTATTTTCAACATGCAGTTAAGCATAGTATCATCCATTACCATCTAAATGTATGACAGATGGAACAGCTGTGCATAGAACTTGTATAATAGTTGGACATTTTTTTCTTAGATATAAGACATAGAGGTCTCTTGTGTTAATATATATTATATGCAAAATAGCACCTACATTTCTATAATAATCTTAGTGGTACAAAGATATACACATATTATGTGAATATACATATGCACCATAAACTATATATATATATATATATATGCAAAGATATTTCTACAGTATATGCATGTGAACATGATATCAAACACAAGCATTTACTGTATTAAAATATAATTTCAAATTTGTGTTTGGAATTATTAATGTGTTCATGCTGTGCACTTAAAATACAATAGAGAACTGATGAAAAAATGGCATACATTTGGAGATAATTTAACAGTGATAAATAAAAAATGACATTGCGTTTTGAAAGATGCAATATCCCTTTTCTTAGCCTATAAACTTACTTTATTATACCCTCATCTGTAAAATTCTATACAACTGAATTCCAAACCAGATTTTTTACAAAACTACCAAAAAATACATAAAACTTCTTTCAACTTGAGAAATATACCTACATTAATTATTCCCAGAGAGGGATGTCTTGAGAAACTTAATGATTTCCCATAAAAACATGCAGATAAGAGCCTGAAATAATTTGCTCTTCTATTATTCCTATTAAAAGTTGTATATTAAAAGGGAAACTATTTTCTATGAAAACATAAGTTGTGATTAAGGCATATATGATCCACACATGACACACACTCTTTATGAATAAAAGTCATTACAAAGTTGCTTAGGTAATTAAGGGTTCAAGTAATTTAGATATAATAGTGTATCAGAAGGTAACATATTCAAACATGAAACTTTATCTAAAAAAAATCACATCTTTTCCTGATCTTAGAGGTGACGACAAGGAAGGGAGTCAAAAGCTCTTGCATACTTTGTATAAAAAGGCAATCAATTAAAGCACAATTATAAAAACTCAAATGTTACACATTTTAAAAGAGGCTCATTTATCTTAACCATTTAAAATGTGAACCAGAAAAAGCATTTGTTACACTGTGATTTTAGAGAGCTGACTGCATCTTAGCCCCTTAAAAGCTTGCTTAAGTGACGTTTTGTGTATATTAGGAAATTTATTTTTGAAATTTTGTGTTATTCCTAAACTGAGCGCCATGGCATAAGAATGGCTATCAAAAACAAAAATCCGTTTCCAAATAAATAACAAATAAAATGAGTAAGTTTAAACCAACTCGGAGTGAAGACATAATCAGAAGCCACTTTCCAATCTGAAGTAAGCAGAACCAATTTAATTGTGAAACACGGTTTTGTGAACTCTAAACTGTTGAGTTCAGATAACTCTCTAAAGATACATTAAAACCAAACAGATACATAAGATCTTACACTTACTTGTGATGATGTTATTAATCTTATTGGCAAATATGTACTAACAAATATTGGCAAATATGTACTAACAAATATTTTATAATAACATTTTTAAACCTTCCTGCCTTACATGTGATGTATTTTCCAACCACAGAAGTAGACAACAGCAGAAAGAGAAAGCACTATTTGGGGAAAGCACGTATGTAGCTAATTTAACACAAAACACTATGATGCATACCTAATGTTTCTAATGCAGATGTGTCTTCGCCAACATATATATCTCCAAGGGACCATTGTAAAGAGGCAATATATTAAAATAAACTCTGATGGAATTGTTAAGACATGTAGTATGAGTCTTATCTCTAATGTTAATGCTTTATTGCGAGTATAAAATAACTATTATATGATTCAATGTAATATAAGCAACATCATTTATTCTATTATTCAGTAGTATTTAGAAATTACAATCACTTCTACACACAAAGACTGTTATTAGACTATACTCTGTATGTAATTTTTAAAAAAGTTCTTCCAAATTGTAGCATCATCGAAAATACATCGTTGGAAGAACTGGAGAACTGTGTTAGTTTCTCAGACAATGTCTTACAGATTATAACCTGTATAAAGGACAAAAGCTCGAATGATAAAAACTGCATACTTTGCAATTATTTTTTTCAATGTGAGTATACTTTAATTTCCAAGACAGATTTCAGCGTAAAATCCAGCAGGCCTTAATATCTTCACATAATTCCAGAAGATGGCGATATTGGTTGACATAGCATAAAGGCTAATGTTCAATATTTTTTAAAAAATTTACTCTTTATTTTAAGAGGCTAACAATTTTAGTTGGTGAATATTTAATATACAATCACATCTCTAAAAATGTTTATAGTCTTCTCATACCTTTTTTGTAGCCAAGACTTAGAAAAATAGAGTAAAAGTACAAAATAATTCCTAGACCATAGCCCAAGTATCAGAATAAATCCATACTTTACTATTCTTGGTAATAACACTTCAAATACCAAGTAAATTAATATCTCAAGTATCCTTGCATTTGAGAAATTTAAATTTGTACATTAATTTGAAGGGTAATGTAACAAAACATATAGGTTTATATTCAAAATTAAACTGCAAATAACTAAATGAAGGACTTATTTGAAAAGCATGAGTATTAGACTCAAGGTGGTGGCAACACTTGAAATTCTTACTTGTTCTAAGTTAAAAGAGCTTACAGGGAAAAAAAGTTTTGTAAAACTTGTGACATAAATGGTAACTGAGTGATACAGGACAAAGTCAGTTCTTACCTCTTTTTTACAATTAATATCACAACTAGGAGGAGGAGGATGAACACCAGAATCCCAGCACTTATTCCTGCTATTTTCACCACTCTGTCTGTCTGCTTGGCAGGATCTGGAATCACTTCTGGTTCTTCTGTTGCTGCTGCTAAAAGAATAAGATAACTAAGTTATACTGCAAGCCAGTTATCCCAGAAAGGAAAATTATTCCCAGTCCCAAATTATGACCAAAATAAAACTTTTTTTTTTTTTATATTTGAGTAAAAATAACGTAGACATATAAATACAGACACATGCTAAACTGCAAAATGAAATTTAGGTTTGAGATGGGGAAAAGCTTTCTGATTAGGGGGTACAGCTAATGTAAAAAAATAAAATGAAGGCCCAAAAGTAACTATTAAAGTGAATGATGAACTATTTCTTCCCCCAATGTTCATAAAAGTTAGAAGACAAGATTTTTAGCAAATACTACACTGGAAAGAGATGGGGTCAGAGTTAGCGATTCATTTCTTTTGAAGTTCATTCAGAACACACATCTGGACTCAAAGGCTAGTGCTGTGCTGGCTCTTTAAGGGACTGTCAAAGACACTTGTCTGGGACACAGGGGTTAGGTTAAATGCATGCCTAACAGCTGGAGATTTGCGTTTATGATTTAATAGAAGACTTCATATGAATACCTGGCTTAGCAAAAGAAAAGAATAAGCAACCAAAGCAGACATCAAGGAGTATTTCACATCCTCTTACAAACAAAACCCAGAAAATACATTTAGGAAATTTTGAGAGGATACTTCTTAAAAAACAAACAAACAAACAAAAAAAGTTAGATTTGGCTCAGTGGCTTGGGGGTTAAGGCAGCCAGATACCAGACGACTAACCATGAGGTTCAAATCCTGGTAGCTTGAGAAATACATGGCACATCTGAGTGTGTACCTCAAATCCTGAAAGTTGGGAAAGATGGAGAAGGGACTGTGTGGTGTGATCATTGCCCATGATGGATGCTTTCTTCCCTCCCTCTCTCCCTGTCGCTCTGGTGAGCACTTGCACCCTCTAGTGGTGGTGAGGTTTTTTATCTTTTTCTTTTCTTTCTTTTTTTTTTTTTTTTTTTCATGATCTAGAACTCATGTTTGTCCATGGCTGGGGGCCAAAGAAGGGTTTGAATTTTTTTTAAGTGTATTTATTTTGCGTTGTTTTAATTTTTTTTTTTTTTAGCATGCCTTCACTCACCTCCTTTCTTTCCAAAGGATGTTTTCAAAACATCCTTTCTTGCCCATATACACAGGTAATTTGAATTCTAAATCTTTACTAATTTGAAAGCCCTTAGAAGTTTCTGAAAACATATTCCTTTTCCCTCATTTACCTTAAAAACTAGCAAGAAAAGTTTTATTTATACTTTATAGGTTAAACAAACCCCCAAAAAACTAAGGCTTAGAAGAGAGGGATAGATTACAAATTGTTTGAAGACAGAGACAAATCTAATACATCTTTTCTATCTTCTAACACAGCATTTCTTTTCTTCTTCTCTTCTTCTTCTTCTTCTTCTTCTTCTTCTTCTTCTTCTTCTTCTTCTTCTTCTTCTTCTTCTTCTTCTTCTTCTTCTTCTTCTTTTTTTAAGAGAGAGGGATTTTTGCTATAGGCACATGTGCTTCCCAGAGAGACAGAAACAGAGGGGCAGAAAGCGAAAAATCACCCCCTTAGAGAGGGAAGGCTATGCTGGAATCCCTTTCCTCCATTTGTCCCCTAGGATTTTGGGCAGGCACACACATGTGCCTGGCGTGAGATTTATACTGCTGGTTCTGGGATCCTAACCATGGTGAACTACCTGGGAGTCCAGCAATATAATCATTACACCAAATGCTGGTCCCTAACACAGCATTCCTTTATCATTGTAAGCCAAACAGTATGATTGAAAGTACATACAAAAATAATAATAATAATAATAATAATAATAATAAATAATGTGAAAAAATAAAAAAAAATAAAATTAAAAAAAAGAAAGAAAAAAAGATTCCAGACCCACTGGCCCTATAGCTAAGAATGTGTGTCACAAAGGACCAGCTGATTCTCTGGGTTAAGCACATTCAGGAAATGGCCTTAAAGCATCCATTGCAGCACCCTGGTTTAGAGCCAAGAGAAAGTGGTAGCTGAAGGACTGGATAAACCAACAAATCTCAAAATTGAATTTTGCATCTTTCTAGTAGATGATTTAATGCCCTTTCAAGAACTGTCCATTTTTCCACATTCTGACCTTTTTTTCTTTAGGTTTTTTTCTCCTTGGCTTCTTTACTTCTTCCCAGTCCCAGTTCTGTATATCTAAATATCTGCTCCAATTCTCCCACCAGCCAAAATTTCTGCCATAATGGGACTGACAGAGTTAACTTTTAATATTTCCAAGTAAGAAACTTGAAAGAGCAAATATATCTAATATTAATATTGTTTTATAAAATGGTAATTTAAAGCTAAACCAGTAGGACAGACATCATTAAAAAAATAGAACACAGCTTTGTAGAACATTTTCTGTAACTGTCCTAATTTATCTTATTTCAATTGCACATGATGAACCTTCCTATGAACCAGTCTTTTGTAATCACAATTCTCAAGCAGTAAAAGGGAGCCTTTGGATTATTTTTCAGGTAAGAAAAGGGAGTTTCCCTTTCTGACTTGACACTTTCTATATATCTAGGCTAGAGAAAATCTTCACCTTATAGTTATGAATAGAGGTAGCTCAATATTTACCACATTTCAAACTATTTTATGGTTCAATTAGTCAAAACATGTAGAAAATGTGTTAGAGATCTCTGCATTCCAAGGAGTAACTTTTGAAATATATACATCCATCTATACCATTCTATACAGAAATGCAGACATAAATACTGAAAACAGGTGAAGTATATTCCAAAGTTGGATATAAAATCTTTTTTTTAAGATAAATTTTTGTTATAGGACACATGCACTTGCTGGAGAGACAGAGAGACGGAAAGCTAGAAATCACTCCCTAGGGGGTGGCTGTGCTCTAACCCTTCTACTCCATTCTCTTCTTGGGATTTTGAGCATACATGCACATGTGCCCAGCATTAGTTTTAAGCCACTGGGTCTGGGATTTGGACAGCAGCCAATTATATGGGAGTCCAGAAACATAACAACCATTACGTCCTTTGTTGGTCTCGGATATACAATCTGAAAATAAATTTATTCTTTGAAATTTTCAAGAATTCTCTAGAAGAAAAATCAGTTTATTGATGAGGACAATTTTACTGACTGGCTGATTGCTAGAGAGGACACAAGCACTCACCAGGGAAAGGCAGAGGGAGAGAGAAGAAGAGAGGGAGAAGAGAAAGCACCTCTCAGGGGGTATGGCCGAACTAAAAATCCTTTTACTTCTTCTCTCCCTCCTTTTTGTACTGTGATACATTCTGGGTGTATTCACACTAGCCAGCATGTTTCTCAAGCTACTGGGTCTGGGCTTTGAATTGCATGGTTTGCCTTGTGAGATAAGGCTGCCTTAACTACCAGGCCATGCTCGCCTGAGGTCAGTATTTTATACTAGGTTTTAATTTAATAAAACAGATGCTCTTATGTGATAGTTCTCTAATATGTTATGCCATAGTAGCATATATTATAGTAAGAATCTACAGAACTGCCAGGCCTCTCCAGAAGCAGATAAATTAATATACATAGGTGCAAAAATATAAATCTATAAATAACATACATTTCCTAATAAATTAAAATAAATATATTTTCAGAAATGAGAAGTCAGATGTAAAAGTAAATTGATAAACAGATACAGGAGAAACTTGCAGGAGTATTCGGAGCGCAAATCTTGGAGACTTTCATAATCTATTATGCAAATCAGTGCTACTACTTTAAAGTGATAATCTATGTCTTTGTTAAAGACTAGACTTTATTTTGCATTTACCAACTAGTTAAAAAAGAAAAAATAAAGTTCATTTATTTGAGTTGGATAAAAAGGTACTTGTTTATCATGATTACAATCCTTGTGCAAAGAGTTTTTTCTCAATCTTCAACATAATCATTAAACTTGAGTACAGAAGGTGAAGCAAATTCTCCCAGTGCATATGGTTTGGTAGTTGTTTTCCCTCTTTGCAGATCCTCCTCCAAGTCTCCAGCTGTGACATTTATCACCATTATTACCACTCCTACTACTGACAGTATTTCTCAGTATATATGTATTTTCATTATGTATAAATTACTACTTTGGATATTTTAATCACACATATTTTTCTAAGATCTCAGTGTCCTAGAACAATGGAACATAAATATCATACTTAAAATCACTGAAGCTTAGGTGACTCATTAAAGGAAATACGAGCAGTAGCCCCTAAGGGAGCATTTTCTATTTTCTTCAAAGAGACCAAAAAGCTATTACAGTGAGTGTACCCTTAAACCCCATTCATAATTAATGCACATACACAAAGACAATGAGGAGTATCTTTTTTCAGAAATGCTTTTCTTTGCCATAAATCTTTACCTTTTTTTGTCTACCAACAAACATTTGAAGAATCCCTAGTGTTCTGAAGTCAAGTCTTTGCACAGTGAGGATAAAACTAAGGCGAAATTTCATTTTTATTGAGCAAATTTATGAGATGCAGTTTTAGCAGGCAAGAATAACTAAAGTAAAATTTTAAATTATATTCTCACTCCCACTACTTAAAAATAAAAGTAACTTTAAAGTCACACAATTTACCTAAAAAGTTAAAACTATTCTAACAGCTGTGATCATATGAAATCATCTTCTACTTTGATGGTGGTGATATTAGTGATGGAGGCCTCTGAGTACCATGTCTTACGTGATGTAAGAGTCTTCAGAGACATGATAGTCACTCATACTCTGCAAATTCTTCTGTTATTTCACAAGTGCTTTCTTTCTTTCTTAGTTCTGAAAAATTGTTCAAACTCACATCCCAATTACTCCTTAAAATCCTACAATCAGACTTATGTCCTCCAAGCTGACCAGACTACCGTCATCAATGTATTTGATGACTTTCTAGTTAATGAATTCAATGTATGCTTTTCATATCTTATTTTACGTTAGTTCTTCATAGCATTTGACATTCCTGTCTATTCTTTCCTTCTTAAAATCCTCTTCTTGGTCTCTCCTTTTCAGGTCTCCTTTGAAGCTCCTCCTTATTTGTTCATTCTGTAACAGTAGGTGCCATTTTTTTTTAAAGAGAGTTTATTTATTTATTTATTTTTGCATGGCGCGTGTGCTCCTTGGAGAGACATGGAGTGACAGAGAGACAGGAAGAGAGAAATCAACCCCCAGGGGTGATGGCCAGGCCATAATCCCTTCTCTCTTCTCCTCTCAAGATATTGGGCACACATACACACATGCCTGGCATGAGTTTTAAGTTGCCAGGTCCAGGATTTGGACCACAGTCAACTATGTGGGAGTCCAGCAACGTAACCATAAGGTCATCTGCTGGTCCCTGGTAGGTGCCATTTTAATTTCCTCAGGTACCTGGGCTTCTTGACACTGTTTTCTATTCTTTCTAACTTGGCACTCTTATCCACTTCCATCACTTCAGTCATCAACCATAAAAATCATGCTCAAATCAATATTCTCTAACCAAGAAAATTCATGTAGTCATCTGATTATTGTGTCATTACTTCAATGTACAACAGTCACCTTAAACATATCATGTCTAAACTTGAACTCATAATCTAATCTCCCAACAGTTTATCTTCTAATGTATCCCTTTTCAGTAAATGGTAAAACTGTCCATACAGTTGTTCAAACCACAAACCTGGAAGTTATTCTTAAATTATCCTGTCTTTTCCTTTTCTTTTTTAAGAATTATTTTGTTTAATTTTATTTATTTACTTAATTATTTTTAATTTTACAAGACAGGAAGAGGGAAAGAGTGAGAGAGGGAGAGAGAGAGAGAGGGGAAAGAAAGCAAACTGCTATGTCTGGGACTTGAACTTCAGTCGACCCTGTGGGAGTCCAGTACCCTTAACCACCACGCCACCTGCCAGCCCCTGCTCCTGTCTTTTCTCTTCTCTAGGATTAACATGTATTTTATCATCCAAATTCTAGTGCTTCTGAAAGTGGAAGAAGATAGTCAATAATTATGTCAAGATATAAGGCAAAACTAGAATTGTCCTGGGCAAATTGGGATGCATAATCATTTTACTTCTCTTTCTCATATAATTAGTTACAAAGTCCTACCTTCATATCCCTTTTTCTCACCTCCACTGCCAGTACCTTGAGACAACTCTTCTCTGCTCACAAAGTAGCCAGCGGTCTATCTTATCTCTCTGGTCTCATTCTCTGCCCATTCATATAAAAACTCACTTGGCATTTGTATAACCTCAATTGGATCATATTACCCCAGTGATTAGGGCCCTCCAAGAACTTCCCACAGCTATTAAGATAAAATCCATGAATGTAAGAACTCCATTTATTTTGTTCACCATTGTATTTCTGGTAAGCTCTGGAAAGGAGCAACAGTACATAATGATCATAAACTTGCCTAAGGTAGATCGCACTGCCATATAAAAAACAGTTACTTTCTTAAAAGATATGAGGACATATGTGATCACACACATTTTATTGTTTTATTTTATTTTAATTAATTTTTTTGGAGAGGTTTTTGCTATAGGGCACGTGTGCTTGGCAGAAAGACAGAGACAGAGAGACAGAAAACGAGAAATCACTCCCCAGGGGGGATGGCCACGCCACAATCCCTTCTCCTCCATTCTCCTCTAGGGATTCTGGGCACGCATGCACAAGCACCCAGCATGAGTTTAAGCCACCGAGTCTGGAATTCAAATTGCGGTTGATTACATGGGAGTCCAGTGATGTACCCATTATGCCATCTGCTAGTTTCCACATTTTATGGTTTTAGATGTTCACATGGAAGTTGAAACACACACTTCTGAGTTGTCACTGGAAATTCAAGGCCCTACTGCTAGTCATTCTTTCATGGTGCTACCCATATCCACGATCTGCCACTAACCCAAAGTACAGGAAAATTTCAGTGTCATGGAAAGCACCAGAGATTTGAAACCAGCAAACTCCATTTTTATCTTAGTGCCTTCTCTTATTTGTTGTGTGCCAATAAGCAAGTTAACAACTCTAAGAGTGAGTACCTTCCTCTGTAAAATAAAAATAGTAACAGTACATGGCTTTTAGGAGTATTCATATCATGATGTGGAATACCTTAGTAAGTGGAAATGTTTATGATGGTGGAAGCAGTAGTCAATGCTGCTGCCTTGGGTAGATATGACCTAGATGTTAGATGTTAGCCTTTGGGGGTCCATGATACAAAAATGAAAAACCATGAATAGGGGAACTGCTGTTACTAAAAAACAGCTTATAAAAAGCCATAGCAGTCTATTATATAAATATAAAATGATGGGTTTTATAGAGTACATGTTATTAATTAATAGTCTGTCATAGTGGCAGTCTGCCTAAGCCTCACGGGCATCTTGAAGTATGTATTATTTAAGTCAATGATCCTTTGAAGTCATTCTGCTTCATCATCTCATATGATCTTATGAAACTTGTCCAGTCTTAGATTGCTGACTAGGAAAAACAAGAGTCTATTAGAGGTTTTTATTTTTTTATTATTATTAGGGAAAAAATAAAGAGCTATGTGCCACACATTTTAACAGTAAGTAGAAAATAATTTATTATTATTTAATAAAGATATGGGTGTTACTTGAAAATTTCAGATGTGGAAAATAGTAGTGCAGAAGTCTATGAAGTCTTTAGACAACTTTGAGATTGAAGTATAGATGAAAATTACAAATATTAAAAATTAATTTCATGCTGCTTAATGCATATCCTTGTAGACTTAGCTTTTCTAAATCTGTTATGGGTTTAAAATGATAGTGCAAGATGTTACATAAAATTCTAAAGATACAAAAATGCTTTTTTCAAAACAATGAAGTAGCATATTTCAGGAATCTATTTGAAGGTAGAGAATATACAAAACTTTATTCTGCTTTATGGTAATAACAAAGGGGCAAATATTTTATCATACATTTGAATTTTTCAAGTTACTCATTTAGTGAAATCCATTCACCTGGGTAAAATAAAGCTTTAGTGTACTTACATTTTTTTTTTTTAAGTTTTAAGTTTATTTATTGAGAGAGAGAGAAAGAGAAGAAAAGACAGATAGACACCCTTGACAAGATCTTGCCCTGCCACGATCATCTCCCCAGTCAGCAGGATGGTATGCATGTGCAGGTGTACCCAGAATATTTAGGTGGATCTGGGGTCCGAACCCTGGCTGCCCTTGTGGCAGTGTTGTGAAGTACTACCCCACTGCACATGAAAGGAAAGGAAAAAAAGGAAAAAAAGGAGAGAGAAAGAGAGAGAGAGAGAGAGCAAGAAGAAAGAGAGAGAGAAGAAGGCATTTCAGACAAGAAACAGGTATTTATATTTTAAGTAAGTGTCTCAGAAAGTCATTGCTGTAATAATCAAACAGATACCAGACATCATAGACCACACCACAAGGTCTGGTCACACTACATTCTGCTTCCTCCAGTACTCTAGCCCACTGGATCCTGAATAATCATACATGTGCCCAGGTGCTTCAGAACTTGATAAGGAATTCAAACTCCGGTTGTGAGGTGGGACCTTGTTTTTGCTAAGCAGGATATTAACACTGTGCCAATAAAGCTGGCCCTCAGTGTTATTCTTAACCACAGTTTTGTCTATTAAATTACCTTTAAAAGCTAAATTCTTTATCCAAACTTTCATTTTTCATTAACTAGCCTGGCTTCATATATTGTCCTCATCAGATTAAACCTACATATTGCTACCAGAATGGGTTTTCTTTTCTTTTCTTTTCTTTTTTTTTTTTTTTTTTCTGGAGAGGTTTTTGCTATAAGGGCGTGTATGCTTGCCAGAAAGACAGAGAGAGAGAGAGAGAGACAGAGACAGAAAGTGAGAAATCACCCCTGGAGGGATGGCCACGCTGCAATCCCTTCTCCTCAGTTCTCCTCTGGGGATCTTGGGCACGCATGCACATGCGCCTGGCGTGAGTTTAAGCCACCGGGTCCTAGACTTGAACCACAGTCGGCTACATGGGAGTCCAGCAATGTAGGCATTATGTCATCTGCTGGTCCCATCAGGGTGGGTTTTCTAAAATACAAATACGATAAAATGACTGCTTTAACTGCTTGATATTCAAGAGGAAAAGGAAAAAGTTATGTCATATAAACCCTTTATAACAAGCTCCAGTGGCCTTTTCACCATCATCTACTGACAATTTCTTTCGGTTTCATATACCCTAATTGTTTACAACTCTCTGCGGATCCCTAAATATCCCTTTCTCTATTTTCAGGCATTAGCAAAGTAGGGACTATGGGTTCTATCTGACCAGTTCCGACTAAAACAGAATTTGTAAATATTCAGGTTTACAAGATAAGGCCAAATTGTTATCAGTCTATATACCCACCAGCAGTGTATGCTAATTCCATTTAAATTACATTTTCCCACTCTATATTATCAGCTTTTTGTTGTTGTTGTTATTGTTGGGTTTGTTTTTCTTTAACTGCCAGAGGGCACACACATTTGCCAAAGAGAGAGGCAGAGAGAGAGGGAAAGGACACTCTTGTAGGGTATGGTCTTGCCACAATCTCATTTTCTTACATTTTTTTCAGCTGAAAATATTTAATATGCTAAGGTGCCATATTTTAGGTTAATGTGTACTGAACCTCACTGGTGTGTTTCCCCCCCCCCTCATTCTATTTATATACTTTAATGTATAATAGTTCCTAATTTTAATGAAGTCAAATATAGCTATAGATTTTTATGGTCCGTGCTTACTGTTTAAGACTTTTTTTTCCCCATAACTTGAATTCCTCTACATATTTTTAAACTTTGATATCTGCTATAATTTTTTTTTTCTTTTCTTTTTTTTTTTGGGGGGGGGGCTGTTTCTTGCTACAGGGTGCATGCACTCACCAGAAAGAAGAGAGAGACAGAAAGCAAGAAATCACCCCTCAGGGGAGATGGCCACGCCACAATCCCTTCTCCTCCATTCTCCTCTCAGGATCTTGGGCACATATGCACACGTGCCCAGTGTGAGTTTAAGCCACTGGGTCCAGGACTCGAACCACCGTTGACTACATGGGAGTCCAGACATAGCCATTATGCCACCTGCTGGTCCCATATCTGCTATGATTTAAATGTGTCTCCCTCAAATTTTTTCTGTTGAAATTTGGTTGTGATGAGATTAAAGGGAAAAAACTTAATCTAAGCACGGTTTTGAAAGGGCTTTTAGGGCTCATATTTAGTTACCCCTGATAGAATCTTGCTAATCTTTATAATGTGCACTTATTTCTCCAAATGTTTTATACACAGTTGTTATTTATTTTGTACTTGAAAATGCCAATAATAACTGATGGCTATTGAGGATTTAGATCTATTGTTTCTATTAACTTACACAGTGAGTTACTTTCAAGAATGTCTGGTGACTTGATTGCGAGTGAATTGCTTTCTATTAGTCTGTTGAAAACATCCAGGTATAAATTGATTATGATTTTATCTAAAAAACAAAAAGGAATTTGCATCTTTCTCTGCCAATATCCATGAGATATCATAGGACTCAAACCATTTCTGTATAGGAGTCATGGTGTAGGCAACCCTCTCATTGCCAACCTGAAAGGCAGTGTCTGAAGGGAAAAGGAGCTTAACAACTTCCTTCAGGTACTGCCGACCCCTCTGACAACTGCTCACTGTTCTGGGGGTCAGTCACATATCCTTCCCCCGACCCCCACCAGAATAATAAGTCTTCAGCGATCTCCCCTGGCTGTTGTAAGTATAGCAATGTATCTAAAGGTGTGTTCTTCCCAGGGCAGAATGGTTGTGCAGAGGTCTGCAGAGCATCTAATCTGGAGACGTTCAGAATTGGAAATCAGATTTAAGATTTTACATTCTTTATTTTCTCTGAAGACTTTACTCATAACTACACTCTCACCTGTAAACCCTAGTCATTATTTTTCCATACCCTGCATATAAAATTGTGTGGTATTTTTCAATAAGTTTATAACTTACACTAGACTGGGGGCTAGTTGAGGGCAAACATCATCCCTTGATTTATACAGGGTATTATTTTCAGAATCCTCCTTACATACCAAGATCTGTGGATGCTCAAGTGTTCAAGTCTTTTATATAATAAAATGGCATAATAATTGCATATAATCTGCACACATCCTTCTCCTATGTACTTTAAATCACCTCTCTATCACTTGCAATGTCTAGTACAATGTAAATGCTATTGAAATAGTTGTTGTATTGGTTTTAAATTTTATATTCATTTGGGACTGGAAGGTTGCCTGGTAGCTACGGGTGCTGGATTCCCACATGGCCAACTGTGGTTTGAGTCCCAGACGTGGCGGCTTGCTTTCTCACTTTCTCTCTCTCTTGGACCCGGTAGCTGACTTTCTCACCCCCCACCCCCACCCCTGGTCCTTTTCTGGTCAAATTAAAATAAATAAAAAAGTTAAAATAGTTTAAAAAATTATATTCTTTTTAATTGTTGTCTTGTTATTTTATTACCTTGGATATTTTTCATCCACAGTTGGTTGACTCCATAGATGTGAAACCTGTGGTTATGGAGGGCCTACTGTAATCTCATTATCCTTTTTTATGTACAATGGTTCACACAATGACTGACATATGGTGACGTGTAGCATGTATTTGTGTAAAGAATAAATAACAAATGAAAAGTGCTCATAGTTTGCCAAGATGTTTCACCTACCTAAGAGCATATCTGAGCTACAATATACTGCTTAAAGGCTGAACATTTTTGAAAGAAATACATTAATGCTATGATTAACTGAACTATAACCATGAAGTCTATAACCATTCTCGAAAAAAAAAAAAAAAACTACTCTACATACTATTAATTTGTACAAATTTGAATATTTCTGGGAAATACACTAATAAGGAACACACCAGGAGCCTGCGTGTGGTGTAGTGGTTAAGGTGCTGGACTCCTACATGGCCAACCATGGTTTTAGTCCCTAAGTTGGCAGCCTGAACATCACGCCAGGTGCAGGTGTGTCTGCGCCCAAAATCCTGAGATGAGAATGGAGAAGGGGTGGCATTATGGCTGTAACCCCCTGGGGATGAGTTCTCATTTTCTCTCTCTCTCTAGTGAGCGCAAGCTCCCTATAGCAGAAATCTTTCAAAAACAAGAGAAAAAGAAAACAAATAAAAAGAAAAGCAAGGAGCACTCTAATCAAGTGGCATAAAAGTATTTTTGGTAAAACAAAACACCTTTGCCACTTATGAGCTAGGTGACCTTGGCAAAGTTATTTAACCCCTCTACTTCGGTTTTCTAATTGGTAAAACAGAACGATAAAAATATCTAGTTGGTGTGGTGGTTAAGGGCCTTGGACTCCCACATGGCTGACTAGGGTTCAAGTCCTGGATCTGGTGACCTGCTTTCTCACCCCCCATGACTCTGGCCTTCTCTGGTAAAATTGAATAAATAAATAAATTTAAATAGAATAATTGTTTTTTAAAAAATCTATCTTCTAGATTGATGTAAAGATTAAACCTATTTAAATACTTAAAGTACTTAGGGTCTGTACTATCACTTGATAAAGACTCTGTAAGTATTAGGATACATAAAAATCCAAACAAAATCCTTCCTCTAAATTTAGATTTCTGAAATAAAGATATTAAAGCTTCAAATACATAGCAGTAGATAGAGAGCAGTCTAATTTCTAAATTTATAGAGATATTAATTTGTTATTGTTCCAGGCCAGCAGGTGGCAGTTTGGTTAAGGTGCTGAACTCCCATGTGGTCAATGCAGTTTGAGTCCCAGACCCGGAGGCTTGAAACTCATGCCAGGCCTGTGTGTGTGAGTGCCTCAAATCCCAAGAGGTGAATGGAGGAGAGGAGATTGTAGCATAGCCACCCACCTGGGGGTGGGAAGGTAATTTCTTGCTTTCTGTCTGTCTCTTTCTTTGTCTCTCCAGCAAGCACATACATCCTATAGCAAAAATCTCTCCAAAACTCTTACTGTTCATCATTTATTGAATACTTGATAGATACAAAAACACTATAATAAGGTAATAAAAAATAGATGAACAAGTCCTCTTTCTTTTTTTTTCTCCTTTTCTTCTTTGTCTTAGAGAGAAAGAGAAAGAGAGAGTGAGAGAGAGAGGGAGAGCAAGAGAGAGTGTGCGTGCAAGAGAGAGAGAGAGAGAAAGCAAGCCACCAGGTCCAAGACTTGAACCGTGAGTTGACCATGTGTGAGTCTAGCACCTTAACCTCCATGCCACCTGCCAGCCCCAACAAGCCCTCTTTCTTAAGAGGGTAAATAGACCTGAAGCAGAAATATTGTAAGTACGTAAATGTACTTACTAGCCCAGTATGATAAGTACTGCAGAACATATATAAATGGAGCTTCTACACAGGGAGATGAAATTGCATCTGGTTTGTAAACATCTTAAAACACTTCTTAGAATCATTCAACATTAATTTTTTTTTTTTAATTTTTAAGGTAAAAAATCTCAAGAAGATGGTAAGTGGCATTTTCGCAATCATATATTAGTTTTTGACACAATTAAAAATATATCCCATGCTTTCTGATTTCCACATCAAAAAATGTGATTAGTGACTTGTATTAAGAGTTTTTTTTTTTTTAATTTTCAAATAATCTTCTCAAAAAAAGTAAAAGAAGTAAAAGAAGGAGGGGATATGCAGGGACTTAAAAAGTTTATGGAGGGACCAGCAGTTAGCGTAATGGCTATGTCGCTGGACTCCCACGTAGTCGACCGCGGTTCGAGTCCCGGACCCGGCGGCTTAAACTCACGCCGGGCGCGTGTGCGTGTGTGCGTGTGTGCCCAAGATCCCGAGAGGAGAATGGAGGAGAAGGGATTGCGGCATGGCCATCCCCCCTGGGGGGTGATTTCCTGCTTTCTATCTCTCTGTCTCTCTGTCTGTCTGGCGAGCGCACGCGCCCTATAGCAAAAACCTCTCCAAAAAAAAAAAAAAAAAAAAAAAGTTTATGGAAAAATCAGATGAACTAGGAGTTTATTTTGGAGCAAACAGCTTGATATCGATGAGAATTTTTTTTTTCATAATTGCTATTTTCCATTAACTTTTTGTAAAACAGAAATGTCCATCTCAACCACGACCTAATACAAAGAAAGTGAAAGGTGGGAAAATAGAAATACAAATCAACTGTCGGGCAGTCACAAACCCTTTCTGGAGAAAATGTACATTGGATAGACAGATGGATGGATAGAATTTTAAAAGAACTCATAAAAGTAAATTTTTTTAGAAAAAGAGATGTTCTATGCTCCATGAAAAAAGCATTTCTTTCTTTTGTTTCCTTCCTTACATTAAATAAACATATGATTTGCCGCTTCTGGATTGTGCTGGCACAGTTTTAGGCTTCGCAGTATCATCACTGAGTGAGAGCATCTCTGCTCCCTCGAAGCTTACATCCCTGTGTTGTGAAGCAATTGAACCCAAGGAAAGAAGCAACACCTGGCAGTGAGGAGTTCGGCACTGAACATTAAAATCGGAGGATAAGCTGGAGCGGCCTGGTGGTTACATTAAGATTTGGAGAGGGAAGACTTCTTTGAAGATATGGAGGTGGATGGTGTAGCTTTTAACTGAGACGAAGAAGAAACTATCATATCACTAACAGAAAATGCTTTGAGTGTCTTGTCTGTATAGCAGATATTAAAGAGAGTTTAGAGATTATGGAGCTGTTTACTTGAAAAACAAGTCTGACCCCTGATTCAAGTAATAAAGGAGGTCAAAATAATAAGAGTGGAATTTAAAATTACTTGATTGGGGGTAGCTCCATAAAACAGAGTTAAAGCACTATGAAGAAAAAGCAGGATCCCACAGTCACCTGAGGATCAAACCTCAGACCCAGTGTCAACGTGCCTGGTGAGCTTGTGTGCCTAGGATGCTGATGGGATGGAGAAATAAAAAAAAAAAAAAAAAAGGTTTGCCATGCGACCAGGCCCAGTGGGGGTGCTTTCTCTCTCTCACGTGTGTACATTTCTTATGGGACTGAAAAATTAATTAGTGAAATCAAAAGCATAAAAGTTGAGTAATATGATGTTATAACCCTAAGGAAAAATGAGCCAATCAGCATTTATACCAAAGGTAAAGAAAGGAAGGGGAGGACATAGTGGTTAAGGTGCTGGACTCCCACATGGCCTACCACAGTTCAAGTCCCTAAACTGCTGGCCTGAAAATTATGCCAGGCACATGTGCATGTGTGCTCCAGATCCCAGAAAAATGAAGGAGAAGAGATTATGGCATGGCAACTCTGGGGGTGGGGGGGGGGAGGTGATTTCTTACTTTCCCTTTCATGCCTCTCTCTCTGTTTCTTTCTGGTTAGTGCATGCGCATGCTCTATGGCAAAAACCTTAAAAAGGAAAAGAAAAAAAAAAAGGAAGGGGAAAAGGGAAAGGGAAATGATAAGGAACTACACTTTCAAATAGTGATTATTGCATATGGGGCCTCCAAACAGCAATGACCTACTAAGAATAAAATAAGGTGAGCTGAAGATTATAGGAAGTGAAGAGAAATAAGTTAAAGCAAATGATGCTGAGTCATGGATCCACACAGTATTTATAGCAAAGTAGGCTACGGAACAACTAAACCTGAATCTTAAAGTGACATGTTTAGAAAATAATAAAGGAGAATATCTGAAGATGTTAGGAAAAGAAAGCTTCATGATAATGTCAGTGATATTTTTTCCTCTCATAAACTACAGGATCAGAAAAGTCTCTTCTTCAGGGAAAAAATGTGTAATATTAAAATCCAGGCACTGCATGTAATTAAAAAGCAAATGCACTTGACATTTTTGTTGGCACAAACTCAGAATGCCAGATCTGGGCCAGTCATCCAAATATGCCATTTAAAGCACAAATAGGGAGGGAAAAAACCACAACTGAACATAACATAATTTAAATATTAGGGAGGAAGAAATAGAGATCAAACAAAATCTTCGACAGTGTTCAAATTATGAGAATGTGAGCTCAAATATATATGGCCTATCTTTTTACCTATTCTTCTTATTTTTACTTGAAAAATGGTTAAGACTGGCTGCTTTTTTTTCTGCTTTTAGTTATGAATTCTACTTTCATTTTGAGCAGGTCATTTTCCACTAAGGCTTGGATAATTCATTAATCTGGCATATCTCAGGAGAACACACAACATGGTTTAAATCATATTAATAGAGGTTGCACTGCAATTTTCACAGGTGTTTGTTTACTAAATTAGAGACTGCCTTAATACTGAACAGAGGAGCCAGATTAAAGAATGATTTTATTTGCGTTCCAACTTTTCCAAGGTAATTTATTATGTCTGAATTATTAATACGTGTTTTAGAATTTGAGATTAGTTTTTAATCCCAAAATATCCTTTGGCCTTGGGTTAGTAAATTAAAACCACATTTTTGAGTGGCTCTTGATCAACCGAAATTACTAACTAGCATTTTTTTTTTTAGAGAATCACTTAATTAATTTATTTAAATTTGATCAGAGAGGGACAGCATGAGAGAGAAAGAAGGAAAGTGAGAAAACAACCCGACAGATCCAGGACTTGAACCGTGATCTGCCATGTGAGAGCCTTGTGCCCTTAACCACCGTGCCACCTGCCAGCCCCTAACTTGCAATTTTTAATGGTCGAAATATCTACCAAAAGAATGTATTCAAGGTACTTTAATATACTGCATTTTGTCCATGTTTAGACAGTAAAATAACTTTTTTACTTAAAGCTTTCTCCCTGTCTTATTGGAACCATGTCAGTAGAAAAGCTCCATCTCTTCCATGAAGCCTTTCTCGACCCTTCGGCCTACTGTGGTCTTCTGAATTCCCGTGTGCTCTTCTCTGTACTCCACCTCACAGCTTAACAGAGGTTGGGTGGAGTTTTAGGAAGATCAAGAGTCTCTGATGTCTTCATTCGCTGATATGTAGACTTAGGAAGTTAGAAGACTTAATTTAATCTCAGTTTCTTCAACTATAAAACATGGCAATAATATTCTTTCATACATATTCTAAGAATTAAATGAGTTAATGTTAAAGAAAGCTTCTAACAGTTTGTGTGTGTGTGTGTTTCCATCTTTCTCTCTCCTTTTTTTTGAGGGCACGCACCTGCATCTCCAGTCTCTAACAAGAGTAAGAATTCACAAAATACATGATTACTAAATCCCTCAGTTACATTAGAGAGTTAACCACCAACATTCTGTATGCTACTGTTTGAAAAATAGTTTTACAGTGTAAATGCAAATTGACTATTAACCTTCTGCCTACTAGTCCTAAAGCTAGGGTAGCTGGTTTCAATTAGTTGTCATAAGAAATTAAGCGCCTCTCAGTGGTGCCTTCAGCTCTCTCATATGCTGAGCAATGAGCTAGTCTCTGGCATTGCTGCTTCAGATTCCATGACGACCACTTTATAAACACTGTGTGTGTGTTTTGGAGGGCGGGGGGTTGGATGGGGTGGTAGTGTTTATTTTGTCTTTTCTGCTATCCAAACTTTTGGTCCCTTATTTTTCTTAAAATCATAATCTCAGCAGCCTTCAAACAAGTGACTTCATTTTTCTTTGACCTTTAATATATTTGCTTTTTCAATTACTTTCAAACTCACTGAATCCACAGAGCACATACTTCTTCCATTTCTCATTTTGAGTTTCTTTTTTTTTTCTGGAGAGGTTTTTGCTATAGGGCGCATGCGCTCACCAGACAGACAGAGAGAGACATAGAGACAGAAAGCGAGAAATCACCCCCCAGGGGGGATGGTCACTCCGCAATCCCTTCTCCTCCATTCTCCTCTCGGGATTTTGGGCATGTACGCACACATGCCCAGTGTGAGTTTTAAGCCACCGGGTCCGGGACACGAACCGCGGTCGACTACGTGGGAGTCCAGCAACATAGCCATTACACTGACTGCTGGTTCCATCATTTTGAATTTCTTAAAGCAGCTTTCTAAGCACCTCACTCCAAATGAGTCCCTACTGCTGTCAATGACTCCTGGCCTATGGAGAAAAGGGAAAATCTGTATTCATTCTGAGGAAATCTCAGAAGCACTGTCCTGTAGTGTCACCTGATCACACAGCTGGCTGTGAGTCCTCAGTATGCATGGGAGGCCCACCTCACCTGGATGAGGATAACAACTTTTCTTCAATTAATGTATGGTCGATTTTATCCTGCTCATGAACTCTACTAATCCTTATATTTTAAAAGCATATTTCTTTCTTAATTCCCCCCTCCTATATGTTTCCACATTTTGGGGAGACAGGAACTAAGCTTTTTAAAGGAAAAGTGTGGTATTCAGTAAACTGTACACATACTTTGTGGATGAGGTGGTACATTGAGCCTACCCTTAGCCACTTGGGATCCCTGGGTAAGCCCCAAATGTTCTAACGTAGAGATTAAAAACTGAAATGATAACATCCCATCCTTGCCACATTTTCCTTCTTTTTAAATATTGAGCAACTGCTCTGACCTGTAGTGAACTGAGCAGTCCGACTGGAAGAAGTAAGCAAAAAGGCAGAAGAATTGTTAAGTAGAAGCTGAGCTCTAAAAACCAAGCATAATTGTAGAAGTAGAGATCTATAAAGATATTCGATAAAACAGTAATATTGTCACATGTGAATATTAATACTTATTTCAATATTCTTAGCTGAAGACTGATTTCTAATTGCCTCGACAAGAATCAACCTGTAGTTAGTTAAAAGTGAAGAATCAGCTGAAATCATAGACTTTATTTTTCTTCTTTGTGGTCTGAAAGATTATAATTCTTTCAGTTTTTTAATAATCAAGATTGGTCTTCATTATAATGCTTTCATTTCCTCCTTCCAACTTCTTTCTTTTTATTTTCTCCAGATCATGCATGCTCTATTTCAAACTTCCTTCCTTTATTCTATTAGATTTGTGAGGTATCTCCAAATAACCTTGACCTGTGCTACCAGGAATAAAAATAAATTGGTATGGGAGGTGCCTAACACAGGCTCACCAATTTCACCTACAAACATTGCATGTGTTGTGTCCATATTGCATTATGGTAGGATGAACAGACAAAATTTTACCTGCCCCTGTTTTATTAAAAGAAGACCCAAGGTCAAAGGAATTCAATCCAAAGTGGCAAGTGAAAGCTGGCCCTGCCTATTCCTGATAGCAAAATGAATGAACATTGACAGCTACTCTGATTTCTCTTGTAAGCAGGCAGGTTTCAGGTGGTAGGAACTGAGATAAAAGTTTCTTGGCAGAAAATAGGCATGTTTATTTACTAACAAATAGTAAGAACGGGTAGGTCTAATTTTACCAAATGGTAAGACCATCATCATGCTGATAGGAGAAAGATTATGTCCTGGATTTATTATAAATTGCAATGCATTTAATGGAAACAATTGCAAAGTTGCTAGATAGTCTTATACTCCAGAAATTTAATAAAACGAATTGACCATGATACAACTATTCTTAGAAAGGTAATTGCATTGGAATTAGAGTTTCTCTAGTTATGATATTATAACCTATTTCATTTTACCTTCTTAACTTCCTCTAACCTGCCTTATAGGCTCAAAGAAATAGAACACCTGGACAATCTCTGAAGGCTCTATTTTGTAGCATGAAAGAAAGATCTGAAGTATGACATGTGCTTTGGAGGAGACATATGCTGGTTTTTGAAGGATCTTGGCGGTAACTCTAAGGGAGGGATGGGGAGAAAAGGGGAAAATATCCTTCCTTAAGGGAAATAGCTTATGGAAGACGGAAGTATAGAAAGATGCTTCTTGTAGGTATAAACATACTAGTATGTATTAAAGTCAGCCAATATGCCTATATTTATTCCTTCTTCACTACTCCATGCTTCTACAACCATCCTTTAGGACAAGAGGGGGCCTTAGATAACTACAAATGGTACTCTTTGGCCTAGTGGAATAAAATGGGGTGAGTATATAGTTGGAAACAGATAGGTCCGATCTGCTCCATTTTCTTGGATTTGTAAAGCCAGCTGGCTTTTAAAGTTCAGCCACCATGATCTTATGAATCTTCTTGTTTGTTAGCAAAATTTTTAAGGAAAAACAAAAGATTAATAATTCCCTATGTTTGCATTTACAATAAGTGTAAAAATTTGCTATCAGATAAAGAAATAATTTAATATTTCATAGTGGATGAAACTTGAATGACAGTTTAACTAATCTCTGAAAGTCACTAGAATTTACCAGTGCATTTACAGAGAATTCTATGCAATCCACCATCATAAGAATAAAGGTTTTGGCTAGTTATGCACAGCTGACACCCACTTCTGGAAGAAAACACAGAGAGGATGCCCCGTCCTACGTGGCACAGTGGGTAACATGCTGTACTGTGGAGGTAGAAGCCATATGCCAGCTGTGGTTGCAGTCCTTATCCTGCTTGGTTTGAACACACACTGGACGTGTGCCTACTTGGCCCAAATCCTGCTGGGTTAGAAGACTAGAGGAAAGCGACTGCAGCATGACCAAGCCCTGTGGAGAGTGTCCCTCTGTCTCTCTCTTATGCAGATAAGCACTCTATCATAAATTCAAGAACAAAAAGAGGTAAAGAAGGCAGAGAGCCTCCATCTGCAATCACTAGTCACCAGTCTCACAGGGATTGCGTGGTCTATACACCTATACTAACTTCTGACCTTGAATTCTTTACACCTGAGTCCAATTTTGTCCATCAAACCTCTCTGGAAGTTAGATGTACAGTCCCAGGCCCTGCCAACGTTCTCTGCTCTTCTTTAGCCCTGCAGCTGATATTGCCACCCTTCACCTCCTGATATTCATACTATCCTCACCACTGAGTCTACCCCAGCATCTTCTCTATTTTGGTATGGTTTCCCATTAAAACTTGCCTGGAAAGTATTCTTTTCAAAAACATAAAAACAAAGGAACGATGAGTTCTCATCTTTTATATTTTAGAATAGATATATTTGATCCCTTATTTTAAATGTAAATAGAGAATATCTCTAAGGAAATCAGATGATTCACAGATTTTAGTCTCTGTCTACTCATATTATTTATCTTTTCCAAATAGGCATTTAACCTACTCCTGCATTTCAAAGCTACTTAAATATTCTAAATCAGAACAGTAACTCAATCCTTTAAGCACATAACATTTCAACCCATATGAACACACTAAAATAATTCCTTGTAAGAGCTGTGTAAACATCTGGACAAATCTTATCCTATCATATCACTGTGTACTTTAGTTACTGAAAGTCTATTCTGAGCACATGACCATAACTACTTGCACTATAACAGATGATGTTCTTGATATAAGATTATGTTGCTATGGCATCAGCAAACTATGAATCCGCTTGTTTACCAGAAACATTTTTAAGTCAAAAGAAAAGATTAACGATTCTTTTTTTTTTTAATGTGTTTAGTTTTATAAAACATGTAAATTCAGTATGAAGTTTAAAAATTAGTAATTTTGCATTTTCTTAGTGTCCAAAAACTGGAACTCTATATTAACTAATCTCTGATAATTCCTAGAATTTATCAGTTGAATTTGCAAACTCAGCAAAATAGCCCTGCAATTCATTAATGTGTACCAACAGACTGAATCTGAGAATAAAATATAAATTGTAATATTTATCTTTATAATTAAGGTTACACACAGTGCTAGTTTGTTTTTCAGTACAATAAGTATATCTCTAATATATGTGAAATAAATTCTATGAAGCTGAAAGAATTTGCCAGTCCTTTGAAATTAGATTATCTCACGTTATTTCCAAATCCCTAACAAACAGTGAAACATAGTTTTGCATTCTGCATGTATGAACTTGGCTGACAGAAAAGATTTGCATAAGGCACTCTCTTCCTATGAGGCCAAGTTTTTTTTTTTCCCTTCATTAGTTTGTATGAAATCATATTCCAAAGTCTCTGATTCGACAGACTGTTTTCTCCAACTTTTGTTATATTGAAGCTATTTAAGTTGAACCTCAAAGGAGACAACACATTCTTATAAATCTTTTGCTAAATTGTCCTACTTATGTAGGAAGAGTAAGTAAACACATCTAAGCAAAGATGAAAATCAATGATTTGTAGATTAGGAAAATCTTAGTTCTATTCCAGCTCAAATAAAATAAAATGTGGACTGAACAACATCACCTCAGAGGAAAGGTCATAAAATAATTTTCTATGCAAGTTTTAGTTTCCCAGGGCCACTGTAAAAAAAAGATCACAGATGTAATGATTGAAAACAACACACATTCACTCTCTAACACTTTTTGGGAACCAGAAGTCCAAACAAGGTATTACTGCACCCAAATCAAAGTGTCAGGAGAGCTAGGCTACCTCCTTGGCTGGAGAGAACTGGTTCGCGTATCTTCTAGCTACTGGTGGCTATTGGCATTCCTTGATTTGGGGCCACATCATTCCATTCTCTGCCTTTTTGCTCACATTTCTTTTTCTTCTCTGTTAAATCGTCCTCTGCCTCACTCTTTTAAAGATAGTATGACTGGATTTAAGACCACTTAGTTAATTCAAGATAATCTCTTTCTATCTAGATCCTTTACTTAATATCTGCAAAGACTTCTTTTCCTTAAAAGGTTCTAGGGATTAGAACTGGATTAGCTTTAGGTGACCATTATTTGCCTTACTAAAATAAGCCTTCTCTCATGCTTTAAATAATCAAGAGAATCCCAAGAGATCTAAGTGGAGAGAGAGAGAGAGAGAGACCTAAGTGATGGTATTGAGGATAAAAAGCAAGGATGGTGAGGGTTTGCCATACTTGATAGATCTAGGTAGGCAGGTCTACTTCTCTTCAGGTACCACCATTTGTTTTTATTATTAACATAAACTCTCATCATTCTCCACTCACTCATACAAACAGTAGCTATAGAAGGTCTCGTATCTTGGTTCAAAACTTTACCATTTGTATATGTGTGAAATGGTTTTTTGTGTTTTGTTGTTGTTGTCGTCTTTTATTTTTTATTTATTTATTTATGTATTTATTTATTTATTTATTTATTTATTTTTTGCTATGTTCAGTCACCAGAAAGAGAGAGGGAGAGAAAGAGAAAGTAGGAGGATGACCACACCACAATCCCTTCCCTTCTATTCTGTTCTCAGAATTTTGGGCATGCATGCATTTGTGCCTGGCAGGTTTTTCAAGCCACCGAGTCTGGGACTTGAACTGTGCTGTTGGATATGTGGGATCCACACCACTTGGCTGGCCTCAATGGTTTTTTCTTTACATTGGGTATAATAACACTATCCAGTCATAATTGCTGTTTCCCAATAGCTGGGAACATCTGGACAAATCTTATCCTATCATATCACTGTGTACTTTAGTTACTGAAAGTCTATTCTGAGCACATGACCATAACTACTTGCATTATAAGAGATGATGTTCTTGATATAAGATGATGTTGCTATGGCAGGGCTACATAGAAAAAAGGAGTAAGAATCACCGCTTGTATCTGAAAAAAATGAGTCAGAAAGAAATGACTGCATGATCTTAACGAGTTACTCTGCTTTTTTTTTTTGAGGCCAGTATTTTTATCTTCAAAATGAGATAAATGATTCCTACTCTCTTGCTTTGTTTAGAAAATTTTTAAATATATAGTTTATATAAAGTACCTGGAAGTGCTTGGCACATAGAAGAACTTAATACACAGTTACTGGTTTTATTACTAGGAACTAAGCTATTACTGACAGGTAAAATATTATATATTTGACAAGAATATGTAATTTTGAAAAATGATAATAAATGTGCTTTTTGTAGAGTGTGTCTTATGCAACAGTCATTTGCTTGTTTTTAAATGGAACAGGGATTCAGCATTAGTTGGGAAGCTATTACTCATTTTTGAGCCTTTATCTTCGCACTGCAGTAAGTAGACTATATCACACTATAATTGCATCTGGCCCAACACTCTAACCAGTGTTCTATTTCATTCACTTTGTATTTATTAATCCATTTAATAAATATTTTTTTGAGTCCCCTCTGGGCTAGCTGCTGGGGGAGAATGAAGTCTGATGGACTCCCTGTTCTCATGGAGGCTGCACTCTAGAAGAGGAGACACATATTAAACTAAGAATTAATTACAATTAATTTCAGTGCTACATAGGAAGAAGACAATTTACTCTCTTTTCAGGCATGGCTTATACATCACAGTGTCCAGAAAACTTGGGGATTCTTGATGGACCTTACTAATAATCCCACAATTTACAACCATCACTTGTTTGGCCTCATTAATACACATGGCTAACACTCATTTTCACTTAGAGAAGAAAATAATGATCATAAAGTGATGACTGAACTATTTTTACTTACTCGTCATTTCTTGGAATAATGGATACATAAATTTTTTAAAAAGCAGAGTTACTAGTATGTTTTCTTGTTTGTCTCTCTAATCAACAAGTATTTACTGACTGGCAGTTCATTTGTTCATTCATTAGAAAAATAAATGTTAGGCAGTACTGCTAAGTCAGGCGGTACGGTTATCACATGGAAATGAGTAAGATGGTTCTCGTGTTCAAAGAGTTCAAAGAGTCTTTCAGGATATTGGGTTCATAACAGTCAAACTGACCTTTTTTTGTTTTTCTTTTTTTTTTTTTTTCGAGAGGTTTTTGCTATAGGGCGTGTGCGCTCGCCAGACAGACAGAGAGAGAGACAGAGAGATAGAAAGCGAGAAATCACCTCCCAGAGGGGATGGCCACTCCACAATCCCTTCTCCTCCATTCTCCTCTCGGGATCTTGGGCATGCACGCACATGTGCCCGGCGTGAGTTTAAGCCATGGGGTCCGGGACTCGAACCATGGTCAACTATGTGGGAGTCCAGCGACATAGCCATTACGCTAACTGCTGGTCCCTCAAACTGACCTTTTAAGAAACTTTTTTTTACAGCTTTCTGTGTTGAATGAATAATCATTTCATAATTTTATAAATGCCAAGTACTCTTTTTTTTTTTTAAGAATTACCTTATTTAACTTTAATTATTTTAATTTGACCAGAGAGGGAAAAGGAAAGGGAGAAGGAGAAGGAGAGGGAGAAAGAGAGAGAGAGAAAGTGAGAAAGCATGCTGCTAGGTCTGGGCCAACCAGGGTTGGCCATGTGGGAGTCCAGCACCCTTAACCATCACACCACCTGACAGCCCCGCCAAGTGCTCTTAATGTATTATTTCAATTAACTTTCACAAGCACCTATGAGACCTGTTATGTCTTCTTTTCTAGGTGAGGATGAAGATACCTCAAGGTTGGTATCACTTCTTTCCTAGTCTACACTGCAGCAGTTCCCCTATTGAAGTTTCTGATGGCAAATCTTACTCATCTCAATTTATCTGCAGCTTTAACATGCCATGACGTTTTTCTAAAACCCCAATATGATCCTATCATTAACCAGATAAGTAGTTTGCACAGAGTTCAGGGAAAATAGAAAAGGTAATATAAATTATACAAAACCCACTATTTAGCCACTGAACACAGTATTTAGCCACTGTGTAAAAATGCATAATAATGTGGCAAAAGCTCATGACAAAATAATACTATTAATTATAAATCAAAAGCATTACAATTATAAAAAATTATCTAAGCACTTGATAAAAGGATAAAAATATAATAGTTGTTTATGATATTGTTTCAGAACAGTTTTAAGTGTTATTACATGTTGAGTATTCCTTAGATAAAATTTTTGGGATCAGAAGTGCTTCAGACATCAGGTTTTTTCAAATTGTGGAATATCTGGATATATATATAATGAGTTCTCTTGGGCATGGTATCTAAATCTAAACACAAACTTCATTTATGCTTCACGTATTACTTATATACATAGCCTGAAGGAAATTTTTTACAATATATTTGTATTGGAATGTTTTGACTGCAACCCATCATATGAGGTCAGCTGTAGAACTTTCTATTCGGTGCTCAAAAATTGCTGGATTTTGGAACATTCCAGATTTTGGATTTTTGGATTAGAGATGCTCAACCTCTATACTGTTTAAAGCAGAAGAGAAAACAAGACCCTATAGTATTATCCGTAGCTAGGCCCTTGCTCTCAATATAAAAGTTAATCCTTGGGGCTGGTATGTGGCATGGTGGTTGGGGCACTTGGCTCCCATATGGGCAACCATAGTTTGAGTCCCAGACCTGGCAGCTTGAAAGTCATGCTGGTTGCATTTGTGGGTGTGCTCAAAATCCCAGGAGGAGAATGGAAGAGAAGGGATTGCAACATAATCATTCCCCCTGGGGAGGAGGGGGTAATTTTTCCCTTTCCTTTCACTGTCTCTCCAGGAAGTGCATGCACCCTATGGCCAAAAACAAAACAAAAGTTAGTATTTATCCTTACAGTCTTTCTATAATGTATCAACATTTTTTTTTAGCCTATTTTTAAAAACAGTTTCTGTGCATTTTCCTGAACATTCTATTAAGTTTCAGGTCTACACATTTTAACCTGTGCTGTTCCCTATGCAGAACAACTCTAGTCCTTGTACCAACTCATTTTAAGTGTCATTCTGTATGAAATACTTTTTCATATCTAGGCACACTGCATCATATTATTAGTTCAACTATCAGGTTCTCTCACTATTCTTAAATTTTAGGGAACATGGACCACATTATTCCTTTATAGCATTTTCTCAAAGTCTAAAATAGGATGTGTAGAGAGTGGATATGCAACAAAATGATGTTGATTAAATATTTTTATAAAGTTTTAAAAGTAAGAAACTTTGATATGATTCTTTTATGATTTCTGATTCAAGGTTAGACTCCTATATAGACTGCATTTTGAGATTACCATAACCCTACTCACCAACTCTGCCATTCCTAATTCTTCAATGTACTAATAGTTCAGATTCAAGGTGAAGTTAGAATTGTGCTGAATTCTCTGTAACTTCAATCATGCAGTTTCTGCTGTGAGTACTTTGGCAACTGAAGGTCACATTTCTTCCTTTGCCTGCTATAAAAGACTTGAGAGCATGTTCCAGATGTGGTCGAGAATGAGAACAAGAAAGAAAAGGCAGGATCTTCGTTTTCAAAAATATCAATGTCTTAAAGTTGTGTTCCTTAGAAGCAAGCAGAGCCTGAGACAAGGATTCAGATGCCCGTAGTTTTCAAGGGAGAGGTTTCAGTTGAAAAGGAAAGATGAAAGCAGAATAGAACAGGGAATGGAGCTAACTTAAAAGTGTGTTCTTAGTTGGAGCCTAATCTCAACACAGCTTTGGCACATGAACTGCCTCAGAACTGACCTCACTTTGAAATGAAGGAGCTGGACTTTTGTATGTCTCATGCCAGTTTAGTCATTGCTGTGAGCTCATAGGCTTGGGGTTGGCCCTTAAGACCCTGGGCAAATCCAGTGCTTTTCAAGCTATGGGCCATTAGCAGGTAACACTCATAGACATTAAGGGTTTGCAAGCTTAGTAAAGGGATCTGGCCAGGGCACCAAAAGCAACTAAAGTCATACTAAAGCACAACCTCCACGTGACAACATAATTGCCTCTTTAAAAAGAATATAAGGTGGCAAGAAAAGAGGCATTTTTGAAAGATAAAATTGTAAGATGTCTAACTTAACCAACAGTGTCTCTAGCTCAGGCAGCAGTTACTCATATTTATCCATGTACCCTGACATTATCTATAGAAGGTCCTTAAAACCTGATTCTTCAATTACGTGAATGTGTCAAGTGAGACAGACGTTTCTTCATTTCAGACTCTAGCTGTGCATCTTGAAATTGCTTCCGTGGATTATTTTAATCTTATCAAAGCCTTCATATGTGTGACTCAAACTGAAAAAGGAGGACTTCTTTCTTTCCACAGAGCAAGTCCTACCTGGCTGATCAGATAGGAGCTGGATTTGTCTTTCAAAAGAGCTCATTCTTTGTACAAAGTATTTGCCTATCTGGTTTGCTTTTTATATTTCTAAGTCATAAAACAAGCTCAAGAAGAACTTCAAGTTGGTGTAAAATAAAAAATTCCTCTAATCTAAAATGTAATTCTAAACACATGGAGGGACCAGCAGATGGTTGCATCACTGGACTCTTATGTAGTTGACCATGGTTCGAATCCCAGACCTGGTGGCTTAAACCTCATACTGCACATCTGTGCATGCGTGCCCAAGATCCTAAGAGGAAAATGGAGGAGAAGGAACTGAGGCATGGCCATCCCCCCTGGGGGTGTGTGTGTGTGATTTTTTGCTTTCTGTTTCTGTCTCTCTTGTAAAGGCACATGTCCTATAGCAGAAATCTCTCTTTATGAAAAATAAATAAATAAGTAAATAAATAAAATTCCACATGGAAACTTATGAATATTTGAATTATTGCAAGATTAAATCATAGCATCCATTTTCTTTCCCAAAAATATTTATTAGACACCTACCAGTCCTAAAGAAACACATGATATGGCAGGTAAGATAGTGAAATAAAATGAAATTTCAAGTTTGGGAGAGATGTCAGATGCCATTACGTACATCAGTGATTAGCAAGCATATATTACCAATGAAAATTTTAAAAATAAAATCAAATCCTATGTCAAAGTTCAATATATGAAATAAAAGAGATGACAAAATAGCTGAAGGGGAAATAATGAATCATACCCTTTTTCTTTAGAGAAATTTTTTGCTATAGGGTGCATGCACTCACCAGAGAGAGAGAGAGAGAGAGAGAGAGAGAGAGAGAGAGAGACAGACAGAAAGCGTAAAATCACTCCCGCCTCCCAGGGTGGATGTCCAAGCTGCAATACCCTCTCCTCCATTCTCCTCTTGGGATTTTAGGCACAGGAGCACACGTGCTTGGCACAAGTTTTAAGCCGCGGGTCCCGGACTCAAACTGCGGTCGACTATGTGGAAATCTAGCGATGTAACTATTTCACCATCTGCTGGTTCCTGAACCAAACCTTTTAATGCTTTAACTTCATCTTGCCCCACATCTTTTAAAATAATTAGTTTGACTGGATTTATAGGTTAGGAAACACATATTCAGGCAAGTAATTTGGGTAAGGCCACACAATAGACTTACAGCCTCCAGGTCATCTGATTTCAAGCCCAGTGCATTTTTTCAAATTTCAGGTAAAGGTATAGTTTCTATCCTCTGAAATTTTGCTCTTTGGGAAGAAAATACATATATCAAAAAGAAAAAAGAAATGTACGATAATGATATAAATTGTATGACACTGTGTGTGTGTGTGTGTTTACTACAGAGGAAATGTTGTGATTCACAAAGAGAGCTGTGAACTAGAACTCCCCTGAATAATTCTCAAAAGAAAGTGACAAAGTAATTTCGATGTCTATGTAAAATTTCCGAGTATTCCACTTAAGAATAGACAATGGTAGGATGAACTGGACTGGTGAGAAATGTACACATATTGGAATATTCACTTTGTAAGCTAAGTGACATGATTGGGTATATAAAAGAAATAGAAATAAAAAGAAAAAATAAAATAAATTTTAAAATAAATAAATAAATAAATGGGAAAAGAAAAAAAAAAAGACAATGGTAATCACCTTTTGTTATTGTCATTGGGGGTTGGGGTTTAATGAGAAAATACCATATAACCAAAGCTTCAATTCTTTTTAAAAAGTTAACTATGTGCTTCTCCTCTCTAACCCACCTACTCCCAAATGTTTCTGCAATCACTGTTTGAGGTCAGTGGCTCTATATTCTCTTCCTTCTTCATCTTTCAATTTGTAGATCCTAAAGTAATTTAAGATAGTTTAAAGGACATTACAAATCTAAACGACAAAGACAAAGAAATGTATTGCCTATTTTCTTTATAAGACAAACTTCTGGGAGTCAGACAGTGACACAGCAGTAACAGCCACACTCTGCAAGGCTGATTCACATGGGTTCACATCTCAGGACCTCCCTGGACACGCCGGGTGCACATGTGCCCATGACCCAGGTACAGCTGAGGCTGGGATAGACTGTGGCATGAGGACACTCTTGGGGTGCTATCTCTCTGTCTCTCTCACAGATAAAATAAGAAATGCTTTTAAGAAGATAAGAAAAGCAAAGCATCTGAATGGTCCAATGACCTGTCTGAATCAGTGTGCTCAGTCTCGTGTCTTGTCTTTCTCAGCACCCTCACCCAGTGTCAGGGTCCTCCAGGTGTGACAAGCTACCAAGCAAGTGTCACAGGCTTCAGCAGGCCAGTGTCGCAGCAGTCACAATAGTAAGGGCTTCCTGGGGAAGGCAGGTGTTATTTAACAGTTCAAACATTTGCGGTTTGTCCTGCCTGCTCTGATCTCAAAATCCTGTGTGATTTTGACTTATGTCCTGCTCCTAATTTTCAGCTTCTGCATAATGCAGATACTGAGGCCACCTCTGCTGCTGCTGCCTCCGTTGGGCCGACAAGTTCTCCTTTTGACTTAATCTTCCCTTCTATTGGGCCGACAAGTTCTGCCTTTTGACTTAATCTTCCCTTCTAACCAATGCTGTTTGGTTTCTGCTCCACCCTACCCACCTGCTTTTGGGCTCTGTGCACTGTTTTTTAACTCCCTTGTGGTTTTCCTCTTGGCTTCTGGTTCTGTGTAAAGAATCATGATGCTTCCCACAAGTTTAGCCAAGTTATTTAATTCAGACCAGTAAAGGAGAGTCACTGTTTTGTTAAAGGTTTGGAAAGACCATTGCTCTTACAGCTTCTTCTAGTCATACTTTGAAGAGAGTAATTCTAAGGTTCAATTTTATGAGACAACCTCAAAAAGAGTTCCTGGAAGTGGAATAAAAGTACAAGTTTATTCTGGTGAAAACAATTTTAAACCCATGGATAATTTGTTTGTTTTTTTGTAAGATACACTTTTATGCACTTGTTGTAGATCCTTTATAGATAATCCCAGAAAATTTCCACTGAATACATGGGTCATTATTTATAATACCTTATTGCCCTATACATTATTTGTAACTAGACAGAAAAATAATCAAGTAAATATCAAATATAAAGAATTTAATTGTAAGGATGAAAACATTCCCCTTTAAGAAGGGGAATACTTTCAATAAATTCAGTTTCCAAGGGTCAAAAGATTTTGTAGGCTTTCTAGGTTCTACACTTTTTACATTTTATGTAAGCTCCATGAAGAAAGGAGTCAGGAATGTCTGTCCCAGATCTAGGTCTGGTTAAAGGAAGAAACAGCACAGTGAGTGCACGTATCAGGCACACGAAGAACAAACGAACGCTCTGGATGATGTTGCCTGAACCTGACCTCAGATCTGATTTCCTTGGATGATACAGATTTCTTTAAAATCAATGTTGATAACCCAGAGGCATACTTTGAACTACTTGTAAGTTACCTACCTTCCCAGAGACAGGAGCACCTAAGATTTTATGTCTGAATAACTGATGGGCAGATGGGTGAAGGTAATACAGGGCTGTTGAGAAGCAGGACAGGAAGTGGGGAAGCTGGGAGTCGAGCATATATTTAGTCTTTCCAAACTGTTTCCAGTTGTCTGTACTCCTCAAAGAATAATTTTAAAAAGGCACTACTGATTTTGGAAAATAAGGGTAGCAATTAGGGCCTGGCACAGATCACAGAGTATGTTCCTAATCTGACAGGGATTTTGTGGGGAATGTCAGGAGATGCTGAGGTATAATGGTAAGTCCTGGTAGAAGGCAGCAGTTGTTGAAGTCAGATTTAAAGCATGAAAATCCAGCTGACAAATCTCTTTCCGAAGAGTTTAGGACTATATTCAAATTTCATGAGATCACAGTTATCTTCACAGTTTTTACCTTGCCAGATTTCTGAGGAATTTAGAGCAGCATATGTCTACTATTATTGCACTGAGAAAAGTTTTTGTTTTATTTTACTGACACGTGATTTAGAAGTTAAATGATAGTTCCATCAGGTTGTCGGAAAAGTCATGATGCCTTTTTGAATAGAAAAACATGTAATGAGTTTCCCAACAACCTAATACATTAAATAAAAGACTCTGTATCAAAAAGTAAAGCTGGCGATTAAAGATCCACCTCACAAGTCAGGGCAGTTTAGTATAAAACATTGGGTTTGATTAGGTTTCAATGAATGCCAAAGATGATTTCAAGCCCTCAGATAGCACTCACTCAACTACTGCTATGTTTTTTATACAAAAAGAGTATATTTTGGGACCAGCAGTTAGCGTAATGGCTATGTTGCTGAACTCCCATGTAGTAGACCGCGGTTCAAGTACTGGACCTGGTGGCTTAAATTCACGCTGGGCGCGTGTGTGTGCATGCCCAGGATCCAGAGAGGAGAATGGAGGAGAAGGGACTGCGGTGTAGCCATTGCCCCTGGGGGATGATTTCTTGCTTTCTGTCTCTCTGGCGAAGCACATGCACCCTGTAGCAAAAACCTCTCCAAAAAAAAAAAGTACATTTAGAAAAAAATCAATAGGAAGATCTATACACACAGTTAAAGCAACTAAAAGTCTAAGTGTGCCTCTCTAGAAAAAGATGTTTTTTTCTAGAGAGACCCCAATCAAGTCCTCCCTGTTTTCAGAAATAATTTAAAAATGTAATGGAAAAGCTATGACAAATATTTAAATTGACAGTCAATTTTTGCTAAGCAGTTTTCAACCAATGGTATTTAACACCAGTTTCCCTTTGATAAAAGAAATAAAAATTAGGAAAATCTTCATTGAATAAATATATTTCCACTTTTAACAAACAAGTTATATTCATTCACAAATCCATACATTCTCTCATTCATATAGTCAGTAAAATTTTATTAAGTATCCACAGTACTGTAAAGTCAATGGTTAGATACTGTAAAAAAAAGAAAAACAAGTTTTCCATTTTGTAAAACCTATAGTCTTTTTAAGTTTTTAAATAGGCCCTCAGAAGGAAAAACAAATTTGCCAAAGTTTTATAATTTACAACTCTTTCTGGACAGCCAAGTCCTTGTGTCAAATACTGTTTGTTGCTTTATTTATTTATTTTTTTTTTTGAAGAGGTTTTTTTTTTTTTTTTTTTTTTTTTTTGCTATAGGGCACGTACGCTCGCCAGACAGACAGAGAGAGACAGAGAGACAGAAAGCAGGAAATCACCCCCGGGGGGATGGCCATGCCGCCATCCCTTCTCCTCCATTCTCCTCTCGTGATCTTGGGCACGCACGCACACGCGCCCAGCGTGAGTTTAAGCCACCGGGTCCGGGACTCAAACCGCGGTCGACTACGTGGGAGTCCAGTGACATAGCCATTACGCTAACTGCTGGTCCTGTTGCTTTATTTTTAAATGAAAAGAAAAAAAAAAGGATTGGGTAAACAGAAGTAGATGTTCAAGACTTGATGACTGAAACATAAATTGTAAAATACTTAAATCCTTAATAAACTTGTGGATTGAGTGAAATATTTAAATCAAAGTGACAATGGGTTAAAGAAGTATATATTTAAAACAATATTAAGTATTTCATAGCAATGTCAGAAAAACATATTAACCAGGAAAAAGATGAGGGTGAAACAGACACAAACATTTTTGTAACTGCTTATTTAATGTTGTTTGTGTTGGCTAAAAAAATTCCAAGGGTGGTCATTTTCTGCTGCTTAAAAGCCTTTCCATTCAAAAGACCTTGCCTAAGAAAACAAAGATATTAATTCTTTTATTTAATAATAATAATAATAATAATAATAATAATAAAAGCTTACTGAATCCTTTAGAGCTTTCTACCAATTATCATCTGGACCCAAGATGGCAACCTGGTAATGATGCAATATAATGAAAGTCAGAATTTCACTTTATGATCTGTCACTTGAAGCTACACTCATTAAAATACATCATGCCCATGTGTGGGCATATCTAAATTCTATTCTGGGGAAGAGAAGGGAAACAAAATATTCCAAGACTCTATGTGCTTATGGAAGTTCAAGAACAAACCTTTCTTAGAGCAACTAAATAGAGACAGATCTCAAAAATAAACACTGATTCTAAAGGTTAAGTTCTAACACAGTTCTCAGTAAAACAGACAGTGACTTCTAGAGGTATGTTGGAGATGGATAGGAACATTTTGGTAAGCCCACGATGAGAGTGAGGGCTCTATATCCTGCAGTGGGAAGACATAATAGGTCTACAAGGTGAAGGACAGCCTGCATAAGTAGTTGTTGGATTCTGTGATTCCATAAACAGTGGTTGTGTGGGATCATTTTGGTATAAGTACGTATTACCTTATTTCCTTTAGTTCTTCTTTATATTGTTAGAAAAGTTTATTCTTTTAAAATTATGTATGCTGGCAAATGAATCGATTTTGCTTCATGACAGTAAAGAGAGTCTTATAAAACAGTTGTTATATTTGGTCTCTGGTAATATTGGGAAACCTTTCTTCCAAAGTATGCTTTAAAATATGGTCAGAAAGAATACAGACAACCAAGGCCTGTCCAAGTGCCATGAGAAGATGAGTTCAATGACGCCACCATGTTTTACGTGCATTTATGCTTTATAGTGGCTACATCATGTTCCTAGAAGCAGCTTTATCTGGGAAATGCTTTAGAGACAAATAGCTTGTCTTACAAATAGGTAGCTAGGAACACAGCTGAACAGAAAACAGTAACTTAATAGGTAAGAGATGAGTGCCTGAAGGTCATACTCACATCGGATTCATTTTTGTATTTTTAAGCCTGTCTATCCTGAATACATGGCACTGTAGGTACTTAATGGGACAGGATACTAAATAAATATGGAAGGGCTGGCAAGTGGCTCAGTGGCTAAGGTGCTGGATTTCCACATGACCGAGCATGGGTCGAGTCCCAGACCCAGTGGCTTGCTTTCCCACTTTCCCTTTCTCTCTCTCTCTCTCTGATCAAATTAATAATAATAATAGTGACAAATAAAATGAAATAATTATTTTGAAAATATGGAAAATAAAGAATGACCACAAATGAAAGAAAAATAGATACATCAAAAATTATTAAGAATTTTTTTTTTAAAAAAAAAGACAGCCAATAACCCCTGAACTTTCTGAAAGTGACTGACCTGATTCCTCTGTTTCCTCCCTAACTCATTCTTCAGTTGTGCTTGAAAAACGAGTTGTGTTCACTATACTGCCACCTTCCTCTGCCTTTTTTTTGTGTGTGTGCCTTCTTTTAGTAAGGAGGCCTGCATATTTGATCTCTAGACTTGCATCTCTGTCATTGATAGATTCTCTTTGGGAGAAACAAGAGATACTCTACACTAAGTCATTTAAGTCTTTCCAGATTAGACTGAATTAACTTACATCTCAGGGGACACGTGAAATAAGAGTCTTCTATCCTCAGGTCTCTCTACTTCCTGCAGAAAAGTTAATTTAGGTCATTTTCTGATACCCTGCATGATGGGCAACTGTTCCTATAAATGGAACCAAACAAAAGCATGATGCAAATGTGGGACAAGCAGTCCTTTGAGAGAGCTGCCCAATGAAGGAGGGTCTCTCAGAGCCTCCCAGGACATTTGCCTAGGACGTTTAAGAGTGCACATCTTAACACAATTATTAGAGAATCAAATTTAGAATTTATTATTCATCAAACACTAATACATTCAGGAAATGTCTAGCATAATTAGAATCTTAATAACACACTTATTTTAACTAAGTCTGGCATAGCAGAAAAAAGTGGAGAGAAAACTAGTCAGATTGAAGGGATCTGCAAAATAATTTTAGCATCATTTCAGTGAGTAAATATATTGCTCATAAACACAGGTTACGGGAGATGCACAGACTACTAATTTGGTAGATTCTAAAACTGAATTCCTCTATAACAAAAAATTAAAAACAAAAAAGAAAACAGAAGTAATCCAGAATTGAGCAAGATGAAACATTATTCTACATCCTATTTTTCTCTACAATGTATTCCTTTACGTATTGTTATTATTTTTTATTATTGCCAAAGGGTGTGCCCATTCACCAGAGAGAGAGAAAGTAAGAGAAAGTACCCCCGCTCCCATGGAGCATGGTTACACCTCCATCCCTTCTATTCCATTTCTCCATCCTGTCAGGATTTGGGGCACACATGCACCTGCACTGGGCATGTTTTCACGTTGCTGGAGCCAGAACTCTAACTGTGCTGAGCCATGTGGCATTGGCTCCCTTAATTACTAGACCACAGGCTGGCCTTGCAATGCATTCCTTTAGATGACTGTATACATCATGGAAAATTTTGACTTTAAGGTTTTTTAAAATACTTATTATATTGAGAGTAAAACTGAAATTTTTGCTTTACCGAAAATTTCCATGTGGTTTTTACACTGATTTCTAAAACCATATGTTCTTTATCAACAAACAGGATATATAGCTGAGCTGTTTCACAGCAATGTGGGACAGACATCATTATATTGAACCCTGAAAAAGATTTTTCTCAAAACATCTGGTAAACAGAAGTCAAGCAGAACTTAGCTGTGATGTGCACCTCTTTCTAATCTTTTTTCCCCCTCAACTTGGTTATATATCTTAGAAAAGATGTAACTATTTTTTCCCCAGAGGAAACGTGCTTTATGCATTTTTTTCATGATATTGTGACATTCATCCTGTCATTCTTCAAATTACCATGTGAATTTTCAAGTAGAGATTTTAAGTTAGATTTTTTTTTTTTAAGTTTCTCTTAGTGATTTTAAAAATACTCTCCACATTTGTCTAGGCCAACTGGCTTACCTAGTGAATCACAGTTGATTTACTCATGGTTTTATCCAGTTTGATTAGTTTTTGACAAATTTTAATTTTTAAAAAAATTTAAAAAACAGTTTACAACTACTGAGTGAGCTGCCCCACTTAATATGAGAATGTCTGAAGAATTCTGAAACCAGAAATTGTCAATGATTAATAAAAGCATATCACTAATCAAGATGACAAATAATCTACTGTAGCTCAAGAAATGTGAAAAGACTACCAAGCACTTAAAGACATTCCAAACAAACTAAAGTCTTTCTAGGCTTTCTCTAAGGAGCAGCCTTCAATAGAACTCTGCATAGTTTGTTGACTTTTTTCATTCATCACCTTGAAACAAAATGCCCTACATATATGAAATAAGTAACTGTGTTCATGGGATCTTCATTCTTTATGGGATAGTTTTAAAAGATAATAGTATAATTATGTAAATCATTTACCAATTTAACATCATAAAGTGTTCACTATATCTACCCATCAAATAAGCAAAGTTTTTTTTAGAGTTTTATTATTTATTCATTATTATTCTCATTTTAAAATTTGCCAAAGGGCATGTGTGCTCGAGAGAGAGAGAGAGAGAGAGAGAGAGAGAGAGAGAGAGAGACAGAGAGAGAGAAAACAAGCTTCCAGGTCAGGAACTCAAACCTCAGTCAGTCATGTGGGAGTACAACATCTTAACCATCACACACCACCTGCTGGCCCCAAATAAGGAAAACTGTTGACAACTGCAACCAATTAATGATAAGGGTGTGGAGAAATGAGCAGTCTACTATATTGCTTGGAAGGTAAATTTGTGTAATTTGGCTATAAGTAGTTAAAAATACCTACTTATTAATGACCTAGCAATATTCTTTTAATAATTTATCCAGTGAAGATCTTAGTGTAGGATATTATTTCATTATTGCATGTACTACCAAGAAATCTGCAGATTCATATCCTAAATATAGTAGTGACTAAATAAAATATCACATAGTGGAATATCTATATTACTTAACATATGAGCAAGACAAGACCAAAGTATGTCTTAGACACTTTTTTTTCTTTTTTTAAAATTTCATTTTCTTTTATACATTCAATCACATTATTATTTGGCTTACAAAATGTATATTTCAACAGGTGAACATTTCTCCCTAGTACAGTTGATAAAATTACAAAATATCTTCAACAGATAATACCACATTTTTTTTGTGCCATTAATGCTTTGCCTCCCTATTTTTCTTCTAAATGTCCTTCCTCAGATCCTCCTCTTTCATACACTATATCTGGTATTTACAACTATATACTGTGTTTCTATATCCTTTAGTCAGTTAGTTTCAGTGACAAGAGTGTGGACACTTGGAGGGGACATACAATGCCTCTCCTTCATAGCCTGGTTTGCTTCACTCAGCAGTAAATCTTCCATATTCATCCACTTCCTGTCAAAAGCCAGGGTTTTGTTACACATTTTAAGCTAAAAGCAGTATTCAAATCACTACTTTCGGATGATAGCAATTTAAAATGCTGTGTAATTTCCTACATATAGACATACACAGAACTAAAGATAAGGTCAACTCATGGCATGGAGGTTTAGGTGGCTGGATCCCACATGGCCTACTGCATAATTCAAGTCCTGGACCTGATGTCTTGAAAAACACACCAGGTGCATATGCGTGCATGCTCAGAGTCCCAAAAGGAGAGAGAAATAGGGGAGAAGAGATTGAAGTTTGACCATTCTCCATGGAAAGTGCTTTCTTTCTCTATCTCTCTGGAGAACAAACATGCCCAGATAGGTCTCTACAAGTATAAATAAGTTTAGAAAGAAATCTTCATATTATTAAATACATAATAAATGTTGAAATACAAAGCAAATACATCCAATTTTCTGTCTTCAAAACAATATTAGATTAATGACTTGTTTTAAAGAATCAAAACTAAAAAAAGACAGAATACATTTCAGACAAGAAAAATTTGTGAAGACTTTTATTTTTTCCATACAGCGTATATACTTGGCCGAGACAGAGAGAGAGAGAGAGAGAGAGAGAGAGAGAGAAGTAAGTGTGAAATCATCCCTCAGGGAGGTTGCCATACTGAATCCCTTCTCCTCTACTCTTCTTCTAGGATTCTGGGTATATATGCAGCACAATTTTTAAGCCACCAGGACTGGGATTCAAACTGCAGTTGGCCATGCGGGAGTCCAGGCACCTTAACCACTATGCCACCTACTGGCCTCAAGAAAATATTTCATTAGAGGAGGTTGTTAGCAAATTTTAAATCATAAATCTGTAAAAAAAGTGTAAATATTCTATCAAAATGAAACTAGAAGCATTCTATTTATAAGAACAGATCTTGGCAGAGTAAGGGAATTGCCATGAGAAAGGTCATAGCTCATGATTTAACAGAGATGTGGCCAATGTCTTTTTTTAACCCAAACCTGCAATGTACTTACAGCATAGAAATGTCATGCTGCCCCACCGATAGCCATCTCCCTTGAAGTCTATACAGTGATCTTTTCGTTTTCAGAAAAGATAAGTTCCAAGACCTCCAAAGGATGCCGAAACCCTGGGTAGTACTAAACTCTATACCATACCGTTTCTATACATACTTATGATAAAGTTTAATTTATAGGATTAGAGAGAATAAAAAAATTAACAATAAAATGGAACAATCATAAAAATATAGTATAAGAAAAGTTATGTAAATGTGGTCTCCCTATTGCTCTCTCTTTAAATATTTTCTTATATTGTTCTGCTGGAAACATACTGTGGAAAGTGAAGCCATGGATAAGGAGACTACTCCTGTATAGCGCTTGACAGAGAGGAAGCTCACACCAAGTGCTATCTCAGTGGATGGCTAAATTCTGTGTTTACAGCTGGTGTAATAGTCAACCATAAGAAATTAAGTGAAAGACAAAGATGTATGCAGGGAATGGCTGTTGTTAACATAATAATGTCAATGTGAAATTAATAAACACACAGGCTGGCAGATGGCATGGTGGCTCCGGTGCTGAATTCCTACATGGCTGACCATGGTTAGAGTCCCAGACCTGGTGGCATGCCTTCTCTCTCTCTCTCTCTCTCTCTCTCTGGTCAAATTGATGAATAACAATAAATAAATAAAATAATTATTTTAAATGATTAATTGATTAACACACATATGCCAATAGAAGGGATGTGCTAGGAAGAGGTAGAGTAAAAGCCTGAATTACATGAAGTGAAGTGTTAACTCCCTATTTGTGATCCCTAATTTTTTTTCTCTTTTCCTTTTCTCTCTACTAAAAGTTTCTTATTTGTTCTAGTCTCTAGTACATGGTTAGACCACCAACAATGTACAACCTTTATTTCAAACTCTCTCCTGATGTTTGAACTTGTCAGAAAGATAACTGGGCAGCACAAAGGTGCTTTTCATGAAGGACTCACAACCAAGCTGGTGGTTATCAGGATCAATGGAGAAATGTTTTAGTACCCTGAAACTCTATCCAAGAAGTACAGACCAGTTGGGTTTTCATCTAGAAAACAATAGCAGCAAACAGACCAATGAAGGAGGAGTGTACAAGAATTAGGTGGCTTCCTCAAAAAAGGCCAAGAATGTAAGTTTATAGGCTCAGATGCAAAGCCAGGTGTTGTAAATAACACCTATAGCCAGCAATTAAAACAGCATTTTCTGGGGCTGGCAGGTGATGTGGTGATTAAGGGCACTGGATTCCCATGAGGTTGACTTTGGTTTGAGTCCCGAAACAGGAGGGTGCTTTCTTGCTTTCCCTCTGTCGCTCTGTCTCTCACTTTGTCCCTCCTCTCTGGTCAAATAAATAAGTAAGGAAAACAATAAAGTTAAATAAAATAATTCTTTTAGGAAAACAGCATTTTTCTGAACTGGCAATATGGGAAGCACACATGCACACACAAACATCTATCAAGAACAGTGGCACTGCTTTAAAGGGTCCATTTCTGTGTTTGTTAAAGGGTCAGTGATACTCAAACTGTAAACATATTTTGTCAATACTACATCTATACAAATGTGATGAGAATCACCGCTATTATCATATTTGCAAATAAATGTTTTCTTCTTCTATTTATTTATTTATTTAAGTTTTGTTGTTGTTGTTGTTTTGGCCATACAGTGTGTGTGCTCTAGTTAGAGACAGGGTGACAGAGAGAAGAAAAGTGAGAAATCACATGCCCATGGGGGATGGCTATGCCACAGTCCCTTCTTCTCCATTTCTACTTTCAGGATTTTGGGCACACATGCACAGTAGAGTGTTTTTCTATTTTCTTTTTAAATAATTATTTTATTTTATTTTATTTTATTTTAGTCATTCATTTTATTTTAATTTGACCAGAGAGAGACACAGAGAGAGAGAGAGGGAAAGTGAGAAAGCAAGACACTAGGTCCGAGACTCGAACCACAGTCAGCCACGTGAGAATGTCCAGTGCCTTAACCACCATACCACCAGCTGGACCCCCACAGTAGAGTGTTTTTCAAACTGCTGGGTCTGGGACTTGAACTGCACAGTCGGTGATCCAGCTGCCTTAACCACCATGCCACCAATTAGCCTACAAATACATGTATTTCTATATTTCCTAAAATAATAAATGATATGGATATCGAATTTCTGTATAAAGCAAGCAGAAATGATAACCTGTTTACCAGTAAATCCAGGAGAAGTTCTTGAATGAAGAATAGGAAATATAAATGAAACAAGATTCCAAAAAATGAAACAGGATGAGATAACTCTATAACTACTCAGATGTTAGGAATACTATTCATTTTTTTCTATCTTTAAAACAAAAAAATACCAAACTACTCAGATGTTCCAGTATTTTTTATCCCATATTTACAATATTAAAGAAATTTCTATTTTAAATTGAGAATTTCTCCATGCTTTTTGTGTCATAGAGCCTACATAATTTGTGACAAAATTAATCACATATAATAATTTTATAATTTAAAATAGTTTTAAGCACATAAAATAAACTAAATATATATCATTTACTGTCTTTTCCTTCTATCAATCACACTTAGTGGTCACTGTTCATTCAAGGAAGAGGCAATTAACTTTCTACTCTAATGCTATTTATTAAATCAGAGAGATAATCTTTAAAGTAATCCACATTTCATTAAAAACTGAATGGAATTAATAATTTCAGACTCTAAACTGATCAAAGATAAGGGATACTTTGTTTGTCTATAATAGAGAAATAATCATAAGTGAATGCTCTATAACACTATGCAAATGTGTTTCAATGAGCCAAACTGGATTTTAATCATTTTCCCCTGCAATTGAATAAATATAAAAAAGAGAGAGGCAGAGATCATGTTACCATAATATTGCAATAAAACTAATGTAATCCTTTCCGTGTAGGGATTGGCTCCAAAGACTTGCTTTTAATTGCTAAGAAAAAAATCACTTAGACTTTTCCGTAATTTGGCATTTGTCTTCTTCCAAATCAAAAGATTAAAACAGGGATTCTCCTTCCCCTGTACATACTGAATATCAACAAATTTTTATGTGTGTATGCAGACATGTTGCTTGAAAGGCTGCAGCTTCTGCATTACTTAGAAATCTTTCCCCATATCTAAGTCCATTGTTTATGAATGCTGCCCTACACACATCTGCAGAGCACCATTTAACTACTTTTTTTTTGGGGGGGGCATATAACAAGGAATCATTCAAATAATGCATTCCTTGTTTTTTTCTGAACCTTCAACATTGCAGAGACGTTAACATTCCTATTTCTACTAATAGTTTATGCATGCAATACAGGCTTTTTCTGTCAAGTTCTTCAAAATTCTTCCCTACTTCTGCCTATTGACCAATTCCAAAATAATTTCCATATTTCTAGTTTACAGTAGGAACCTTATTTTCATATGCCAAAATCTGTATTAGTACCTGTTAGTGTTATAACAATCTATTATACATGTGTGGGTTAACACAAATTTATTATCTTACAAGTTCTGGAAAGCAGAGGTCCTAAATGAGTTTCATGAGACTAAAAACATGATGTTGGTAGGATTTTGTTTTTTCTGGAGACTCAAGGGGGCATCTGTTTTCTTGCTTTTTCCAAATTCTAGATGTTAACCTTAGCTCCTTACTCATGGTTCCAGTTCCCCTTCCAAGCACATTAGCCCAACCTTTGCTTCAAGCATCACATCCCTTCCCTGACCTTGACCTTTTCACTCTGACCTTTAAGGACCTTTTTGATTACAGAGTACAACTGACAAAAGCAGAACAATCTTCACATCTCAAGATCTTTAAATTAAGCACAAGGGCAAAGTTTCTTGCCAAAGTTTCTATTAGGATTAGAATGTAGATCTATTTGGGGGTCATTATTCATCCTGTCTCAGAGCTCCAAACCAAGAATTTTAATTATATTGGATCATTGGATGCATTTTTGCATAGAAAAACATAGGGAAAAAGTCATGACTTTTCCAACAGCCCAATATTACAAATAATTTATCCATTTAATATTATAAGATTCTCTAGATATATTAACTGGCTCAGTTTTGATTGACAGATTTTAGAAAAGGGATTGCAGGGACCAGCAGATGGTGTAATGAATGGTTAAGTTGCTGGATTCCCACGTAGGTAACCACAGTTTGAGTTCTGGACTCCACAGCTTAAAGTTCATGTTGAGTGTGTGCATACGGACGTGTGTGTGTGTGTGTGTGTTTGTGTGTTTGTGTTCCCAAAATCTCAAAGGAGAATGGAGGAGGAGGGATTATGGTGTGGCCATCAGATGGGGGATCATTTCTCACTTTCTGTCTTTCTATCTCTCTGTCTCTCTGGCAAGGGCACATGCCCTATATCTTTCTAAACTCTTGCTTAAAAACAATAGAGATTTCAGGGAGTGATAATCCTATCACCAAGAGTTTTGCCATCTCTGTTCATAAATGTCCGTGAAAATGTTACATGATTGGTAAAGTTATTTTAGCATCATAAGTCACTTAAGGCAACATTCTTAGAATTAGAAACAACAAGTAAATTAGACCTTGCTGTTGATATAAAGTGATAAATTATAAAATTCTCCATGATAGGCAAATGGCACCCTCAATTTAAGGGTATCAGTATACTTCACTGCATAAACAGTCTCTGAATTGTTCTTTAATCACATTAAAGAAATGATTACTATAATTAAAATCTGGTAATTACATTGCCCTGGTTGACATGAAGATGGTAAATGAGCATATATTAGCATTCAAACTAGTGATTCTAGATGGGCAGGGTGGAATGAATGTGGCACTTTGGAAAATATATAGGGACCTGATTTCTGATTTCATACTATCAATAGTCTGTTCTATTTTAGAAAGTAAAATCATCAATAATTATCTTTTTTTAAAGATTATTTTATTTGATTTTAATCATTCATTTTCATTTATTCTTTCTTAATTTGACCAGAGATGGACAGAGACTAGGAGAGAGAGAGAGAGAAAGCGAGAAAGTAGGCCCCAAGGTCTGGGACTCCCACATGGTGACCAGTGCCCTTAACCACCATGCCACCTGCTGGCCCAATAAGTACCTTCTTATCATTAAGAATAGGCATTGACTTAGAATGAGGAGGGATATTGACTTAGAAGAGGTGTTACAAACTATTTAATGGAAAAAAAATCATTTTGTAAAAGAAAGACTAAATGGAATATAACATTTCTTACTTATCAATATTATTTCCATTTCTTACTGTAAGGCCAATCAGTGAAAACAACATAAGAGTCCCAAGAGTTGAATTCTCTGTGCATGGATTTCAAAATTACTTTTCGACCAGAATAAACCTGTACTTTAATTTCATTTTACCAAGAGTGTTTTGAAGTTACTTCATATTTGTTACTGTTTTTTATATAACATATTTTTGTATAAAAGAATGGTTTTCAATTCTATTTTTAAAAACTGTTTATTACAAATACAGAACGAATGTTCTTGAAATCTTTAAAATACCTACTAAACAAACAAGGAAAATCTTTGGAATATGTAGTTCTAAATAACTTGTTTTTCTTTATACATGATAGAACACATGTGCACACATGCCTGAGAGAGAGAGAGAGAGAGAGACTGATCCTCCACAGAATCTGCTCACATCATAATTCCCTTCCTCCAGTTTTTAAGCCCATTGAATCATGGGCACTCACAAGAATGCCTGGCATGATTCACTCTGACTAGACTGGAGAATTAAACAGCAGTCACCTTGCCATGTGGGATTTGGGTTCTCTTGAGTTACTGCTGTGCCACAGAATCAGCCCACTAAAATAACTTCTGATTTTGAGAATACCATGAATCTATTTTCTTTCTTTCTTTTTATTTTTTAAAAATGTTTTTCCCATAGGGCATGTGTACTCACTGGAGAGGGGGAGAGAGAGAGAGAGAGAGAGAGAAATCACCTCCTAAGTGGTACGGCCACACCAAAATCCCTTCTATCCTCTCAGGATTTTTGGCATGGACACACATGTGCCCTGCATGAATTTCAAGCTGGTGGATTTGGGACTCAAACCACAGTGGGCCATGTAGGAATCCAGTACCTTAACCACCACACCACCTAATGGCCCCTATGATTCTATCTTTTAATGGCAATAGATTTTTTTACTATTGGGTTGTCAGAAAAGTCACAACCTATTTTTCCATGCAAAAATGAATCATGACTTTTCTGACAACCCAATATATCAAAGCCTCCATTTTCAGTCTTCCTCCTATTCAAAAAGTCCTAAAAGGACTCACGGATTTCAATTCAACTTTCTTACATTTCTAAAGTTATTTTCTATAAAACATGCAACCAAAAGAAATGTCAAACTAATCCACTTAGTTGCACAAGAAAAAACTACTCATCCTTTATCTCACTTTCCTTCTTATATGACATATAATCTCAATAAGTTCTATGGACTTATTCCTAAAAGTTTCAAATACGGCCATTTTCCTCTCATTTCCATTGCATTGCCTTGGTCCCAGCCACCATTATGCTTTGCGGGTACAACTGCAATATCATTGTGAGTAGCACACACTCTTCTTAACACAATGTTACAATCTATTTTCCATGGAGCATACAGTGATCCTTAAAAACAACTGAAATCATAATTCCCAGTTTCAATGCTCCAGTGACTCTCCCTCACATTCAAAGTAGAATGTCACTTCTCTATCAAGTTTTACAAGGCCTTCATGACCCCCGCTATTCCTTGAATATCTAACATTTGTTTCTAAGTCAATGACTTTGCATTTGCTGTTTCCTCTTTTTGATAAATTCTCCTGGAAGTTTAAAAGACAGATTGATTTTTTTTTTCTTTTCATTTAAGTCTCAACTAAAACATCAACTCAGAGAGGATTTCTCTAAAAGCTTATCAAAATTAGATTTATTGGGTCTGGCAGGTGGCGTGATGGTGCGGGCACTGGACTCCCACAAGGCACACTGCTGTTCAAGTCCCAGACCTGGTGACTTTCACACTTTCTCTCTCTCTCTTTTTTGGTGAGTATATGTGTCCTATAGCAAATTTAAAATAATAATAATATCAAATAAAAATTCTTTTAAAAAATTAGCTTATTCAGAGATCTCGATGAAAATCACATCACACTACTGTTTAATGAATGTCTTAATAATTTTAAATAATCTTAATATTTAATTCATACATACAGATTTTCTATCTCCCCACCGAAAATATAAGTTCCTTGAAAAAAACTGATAAGTATTGTTCATGAATCTAATTCTTTCTCCTAGAATCATGCCTGATACATATGTGTTGTATAAATCTTTTTTTGTTTAATAAATGAATGGACTTATTGGAGAGAATTCCCATATAGCTTGTTACAGTTACAACTTTCTGCCCTTGCTTACTCCAGTGTTAAAAGTCCAACTGACTTAAGATAGAGAGTAAAATTAATCATTTTATGAGCTGACTCCGTGGCCTGCTGGTTAAGGTAATCAGACTGCACACAGCTGACCATAGGGTTCAAGTCCTAGACTCAGGGCATAGGCAAGCATGCCCCCAATCCCTTGAGGATGAAGAAATAGAGAAGAAGGAATATGGTATGACCATTCCCCATGGGTGTGCTTTCTCTCTCTCTCCCTCTCCTCTCGGGTGAGTACATGCACCCTCTGATGGGTGCACACATACAAGAATTAATCATTTACCAGAGTTTTTCCATAAACCACAAATTCTGTTTTGGAAAACTCTTCATCCCTTTAGTAGAATACTTATAAACAGTATACATATCATACTTACAGTACACTATTTATATATTTTTCTGGACTTTAAGTTTTCTCAGGTGTTTTTATGCATCACAATTTGGAACATAAGCTTTTCAAAGTCAGGGAATTCTACATCATATGCTTCCTCTATTTACAACAATGTAAATACTCTCTACCTATAGGGTAACGGAGGTAGAAAATTTAACTATAGTCATGAGCTGCTTAATGACCGGAATACATTCTGAGGGCTCTGTTGTTGTACATTTAAATTGAAATAAATCATAGAGTTTACTTACCCAAACTTAGATAGTATAGCCTACTATATACCTAGTCTATATGGTATAATTTTATAAGAGCATTGTCATACATGGAATCCATTGTAGACTAAAATATTGTTACATGTTACATGACTGTACTTTTAACACTTATTTTCCTCATTCAAAAAATATAAAAGCTAACCTAAGAAATAATGAAATTAAGAATACAGGTGAAATTTTTACTACATTTTGTCTAGGATAGATTTGGGAAAGCAAAAGCAGATTAAGAATTTCTAGTACACTTGATTTTAGTCAACAGGTTGATCAACAGTTCGATTTATATTAATTTTCTCTTTTTTTCTGTAGAAGAATAAAAGTAAAATGAATACCTTAGATTGTTTCTAAATTAGGCCAATAAAATATTTAGTAGGTATAAAAAGGAAATTGATACACCTTTATGGCATTGATAAGACTCATTTTGAATTACCCTACTAAATATTTTGAATAACAATATTTATTCATTCATCTCTTTCAAAAAGATTGATATGTTTCTACTAAATAAGAGGCACAGAGTTAAATATAAGCAGGTTGTCACTCTTATCCTCATAAACTTTATAGTTCATCCAAATAGTTCTTCATTTTCATAAACTTTTCAGAATAATAAACAATTTAGACACATTAGCCTTTAGAACCATTATAGAAATTTGTATTGTACTCTAGTTTTTAAAACCAAAGGGAAAGCCCAGCAGATGTCATAATGATTACGTTGCTGGATTCTCACATAGTAGACTGCGGTTCAAGACCCAGACCTAGTGGCTTAAAACTCACACTGAAGACATGTGCGTGCATGCCCAAAATCCCAAGAGGAGAATGGAGGAGAAGCATTGCCATCCCCCTCAGGGTGTGATGTCTTGCTTTCTGTCTCTCTCTCTGTATCTCTAGCATGTGCACGAGCCCTATAACAAGCAGATACAAATCTATTAATGGCTATTTTTTTTTAAGTACCTTTCTCTATTTTTAAAAGGAAGAAAAAGAAACACAACTTACAAGAAGAGAAATGGCACAGCAGAAAGTACTGGTTTCTACTAGAGGTTAGTTCCACATCATGAACCCCTGATTTAAGTTTTATTAAAACTGCACTTTTTCCTGGGTTGGTTTTACTTAGCCATGTTTTTGTTTTCCTCAGGCTGTAGCCTATTACTCTGTCAGCAATACACTTTGTTGTAGTTCCCTCCTTTCTGAGTTCAATAAAAACAAAACATTGAGTCAGATTAACTTTTGAAATATAGTGCATAGATCTCATAGATAGGAAGAATGAGGCATATTTCCCCCCCTGCACAAGCAAAGACTGTCAGCAGCAGCTGGAGTGCTTAGGTACTGACAGGTAAACGACAACGTGGGCTCACCAAGTTTTGAGAAGGGGTGGTGGCTTTCTCAGAGCTAATTGCATCCTAGGGTCCAGGAAAAGCCACGTCCTTGCCCAAATCTTCTTAATGGTTAGGCTAAATTATCAGTGGATACTAGTTTCCATCACCTTAAAAAGTGGTATAAAAAGAATCTTAAAAATTGATTCCTAGGCTGGCCCTGTGTTTAAGAAAGCTGGATGCCATATGGCCAAGTGTTTAATCCTGGTTCTGCCAACTAGAAAAACACACCGGACATGTGGACCTGAGCCCAAATTCCAGTAGGATGGAGAAATGAAGGAGAAAAGGTAGTGGTGTGGTGGTGGCGGTCAGGGTGTACTTTCTCCTCTCCCTCTCTGACTCTGTCTTTTTCTCTCCTGAGTTCAAGTACTTCTTGCAAAAGCAAACTAAAATTATTCTGTATGGTTTTTCTTTTACCTTCAACATGTAGCTGACTAAATGTAAAGTATCTTATGACAGTTAAGAAATAGGGAACCAGCAGTTAGCGTATTGGCTATGTCGCTGGACTCCCACGTAGTCGACCGCGGTTCGTGTCCCGGACCTGGTGGCTTAAAACTCACGCCGGGCACGTGTGTGTGTGTGTGCCCAAAATCCTGAGAGGAGAATGGAGGAGAAGGGATTGCGGCGTGACCATCCCCCCTGGGGGGTGATTTCTCGCTTTCTGTCTCTCTGTCTGTCTCTTGTCTGTCTGGCGAGCGCACGTGCCCTATAGCGAAAACCTCTCCAAAAAAGAAAGAAAGAAAGAAAGGTTAGGACTTTAGACCCTGAAAAATAATTTTATATACACACACATATACATATATATATTATTATTGTTTTTTTTTTTTTTTTCAGACCTCACTCCTGGTTTTAAACCACCCTGGTTTTAAACCAGGTTATAGTGTAACCTCTGTAAAGGATACACATACTACAAGGATGAAATTTAGGAGTGGATGATATGGAGTTGCATTCAAGGTCAAGTTCAGCAGTGGTGAACAAGATGGGGCTAAACTCAGTCAAACAGTTTCTACACACACAGCTCTAACCAAGTGGAACTTCCTTAGTTTTACTGTAATTTCTTGACAGATTAAGTGATTTTTTTTCTTCCTCTCATGTTTGTTATTTTTTGAATGTCTGTCACTTAAGACATTTTCATCCATCTGCACACTCAGAGAAAAGGGCACCAATGAAAAATCTGACAAAAAGGAGCATAAGACAAAATTAAAATGATAAAGAAAATGCTTTTAAAAATCCTACTTTTTATCACATAGTTACTGAGTAGACAGCAAAAGACAATTAAGAATAAAGGAAGTAAACAAAGTATTACCAATATTTGTATAATTTATAATTTCTTTTGGACAAAATCTTCCATATGTGACAAGTGAATTTTTCCCCTTAATATTAGAAAACACAGTTAAAATTCATGCTAGCCTCAACTCAAGAATTTTTGTAATGGGGTGAGAAAGGACCTAAATCATCATTGCCTAGTATAAATAATAATCTGAATAAATAATAACATGAGATCATTCTCAGTGTGAGAATATGTATATGTGTATATATATATGTGTGTGTGTATATATATATATATATATATATATATATATATAAACTCCAGTCTATAAATCTTTCACAATCATATGCCAATTTTAGCTTTATCATAAAAATGAATAAATTGATATTAAATGAATTAATGTATATATTAGGTTTTAGAATCCTCTTATTTACTCAGCTTCTAGGGAAATGATTTCATCTCCCCAGCTAAAACCAAATTCTATAAACAACCTGAAGCCAGTCATTGGCAGAGGTGAATGAGATTTGTCCCAGTGATTTTCTTGGGACGCCTGACCATCAGCAACAGCAGTAAACTTTCTAGAAATGTGAATTTTGGGGCCTCTCCCCAGAATTACTGATTTAGAAACCATGAAGTTGTCAGCCAGCAATCTGCTTTAACATAGCTGAAGGTGATTATGACTTAAGTTTAGCTTAGAGAACAACTGATTTTAAGCAATCTAATTCATCCCCTGGTCTGGGATCCCTTGTCTGGGCAGATGAGGACATGTTCAGCTCAAGGTCTTTGCACATGTTCCCTCTGTCCAGAATGTTCCTCCTCCACTGGGTAACTCTCTTGTTTTCCTCAGGTTTCTGTTCAAACATCACCTCACTGGCCTTTCTCTGATAACTACATAAAACAGCAATGCCCCAAATTCATTAATTCCCATCTCCCCACAATTTACTATTTTACTTTTCTTCAAAAGACTTAGAACTATTGACATACCATATATTGCTATTTGTTTAATTAATTAATTATTTTAATTTGACCAGAGTGAAAGTGAGAAAGCAAGCTGCCAGGTCTGGGACTTGAAAAGCAGTCAGGCATGTGGGAGTCCAGTGACTTAACCATCACGCCATCTGCTGGCCCCAACATAGTGATATTTGTTTGTATCTGGTCTATAACCATCCACTGGAATTTAAGTTCCATAAGGCAAGGGCTTTGTTCTACTTATTCACAATCCAGGGCCTAGAACATTGTGGGTATTTGCAAAATGAATGACTAGAATTATGATATCCAAATGAAATCAGAGTAAGTCAAAGAATGGCTCCTGGTCCAACATTCTCTGCCAAACAATTTCAAATGAAGTTTGGAATAAAATCCATTTATATGCCCTGAGAACGTGTTTGGCAGTGTGATGGAAATAGCCACATTTCATTAAATTGAAGGAAAGAAAACCTAACACGTTAAGTGTTATGTCTAAATAAATTTACATCTGTTACAAATTTGATAGTGTTTATGAAAGGAAATGTCTGATTTTTTTTAATGGACAGATTTGACCAACATAGAAACCCATTCCTGATGCATATTTTCTCAGTGATATCTTACCTAAAGAAGAATTAGATAGCATAATGACTGCAGTGAACATAACAGCCGGAGTACCACTCTCCTTGTCTCATAATATACATTTACATCACCATTTATTTTAAACATTAAGAGGTTTACTCATGATTGTTTAATAGGAAAGCCAATGTGTATATCCCCTTTATGTGTTGTGTTTATCAGGTGTAGGTTCCAAGAAGGCAGGAAACAAGAAATCTATCATTCTGGAAATACTTTGGAATGTTTCTAATGTGTTAAAATGTTTCAGAATGATCACGTTATTCCAATATGTATGCTAATTATCCTTAGCTTTTAAATTATTTCATAATTTAGACTTTTAAAAAAATGTTCTGGTCTTCAGTTTCATTTCTAATACTTGTATTTTCTGACAGGACCTCATCTAATTTGTTGACATGGATCACTTTAGACTTCTCTCCTAATTTTTCTACTGGTGTCATTTGCCCTTCTGCTGCATATCACAGGTTCAAATATGCCAATAATAGGCATTGTTTTTAAAATGTCTATTTCTGCATTTCTTTAAGTCTATCTGAATTCCTCCGGGAATTTATTCTCTCTTATACATGATCAGTAGTTGTGGCTCCATTGGTATTTCCCCTTTGAGAAGCAAACATGCACAAGTCTCTACTACACTAAATAATTTTTCCTAAACTGGTGTTCCAGTAATCTCATTCCTCTCAGTGAAAATTTTCTGGAAAGGTGATTGCCCATGACTCCTTCATTTTCTCAGCTCCCGTTCACTCCATAATACCTTAAAGTCTTGCTTCTAACAAACACATCATCTTTGTGACTAACAGCCCTATTGAATGCTCACTTACCTAAACTCAACCATAGATACCCTTATGTGCAAAGCTAGTTTCCTCTACTCAATACTATTTTCTTTCAACTTTTCTAGGATGCTTAAAATGATTACTGTATCTAATCCCCTTTCTAAAATATCTTCCGTCCTCAGTTATGTGACAAGGTACTCCACTGCTAACACCCTTCAATCTGATAACTCTTATTTTAGCTTCTTTTCTACCTCATTTTCTTTCTCCCACTTTTTTAGTGTGGGTGTGCTCTAGCAGCTCTTCTTATTTTTCCATAATTTTTTTCATGGGTTTCTACCACTTTCACAGCTTCTAAGTCTAAATTCTCTAGTTGCAGAAATTCTCCAAATTGTAATTCATTCTTTGCCAATTGCCTCTGTCATCAAATGTTTTCTGGTATCCCTACACTTGACATTTCTAAAATGTAATACAAATAAAGATGAAAATTTCAGCCTTTATTTTTTATCCCTTAGTCTCTATGCCTGAATACCTTCCTAGCAGGCTGGCTTAGGACAAGGGTTCAGCATTATATTCAGGTCTTCCCTCATTCCCAGTAGGTTCATACAAAGGCATGGTAGCTATTCTCTAGTGAAGTTTCCATATTCTATTGGAACTTAATCTCTAATCCCCTCCATCTGTTATAGTATCGCAGCTTTAAAGTTCCTTTAGATTTTGAAAATACTCACATTTAACAGAAAATTGGCAAAAACACGATGCAAATTTTTTTTCACTTAACTAAGCATTTAGAATAAGTTGCTAACCCGATGCCCAGAATATTTTAGTGAGTATTTTTTACAAACAAGGATATTCTCCTATAGAGCACAAAATAAACATCAAACATGGGGAAACTGTAATGACGCATTCTTCTTATTATCTAAATTTCCTGCCCATTCGAGTTTTACAATTGTCCTAATGATATCATTTATAAAATGATGCAATTGAGAAGCACGCATTGTATTTAGTTGCCATGTCTTTCTGGTGTCTCTTAGTCTGGAACATCTCAGACTTCCTTTCATTTTGATGACCTTAACACTGTTGAAGACCACTAGTAAGCCACATAGTAGAATGCCATCAGTTTGGATTTCTCTGATATTTCCTCATGACCAAATAAATGTTATGCATCTTTGGCAGGAAAATCACAAGAGTGAAGCTGTGTTTTTGTTGTGTGTTGGTGGTAAGCCACAGTGACCACCCAGGGTTGATGCTGTTCACCTTGATGACTTCACTAAAGCATCTGCCAGGTGAAACTGTTAATTTTAGTTATGACTAAGCTTTATGAGAAGGCACTTTGAAACTACGTAAGTGCTGGTTTCTCACCTACCTTTCTACACATATTTATTTACATCTGTAAGGACTGGTGGTTTCCCACTTATTCAATGTTGTAACCATCACCGCTGTCATTTATTTTCATTCTCAAAGTGACCTCCATTTAGTCAATGGAGTCCCCCTAAACTGGCAATTACATCCTCCTGATATGTCTCCATTATTTTTTAAATATTTCTTTGCTTTCTGGTGGTGGTCAGGGTGTGTGTGGGGGGTTGGGGGTGGGGGTGGAGGGATGTAGGGAACAACAGAAACAACGAAAAATGTTCTAGGTTCATCTTGTCCTTTCCCTGCTCCACCCCTGGATTAGCCATTTTGCCAAGGAGACACAGTTCCTCTTATTCAATAATGGTTTTAAGACACCAAGCTTAGTATGTTATGGGTGTTTACTAACAGGGTATTTTTGCTCCCAACTCCTCAGTGGACTGAGCTATGGGACACATACACACACACATGCACATACCTCTCACTTTTGCATATATATTTAGTAATATAATCTAACAAATTCAGAAGCATTTAAAACAATATTAATTACTTTGAGATTGAATCTATGATATGGGCAGAAGGCAAGTAACACCAGCAGAAAAGTTTAAGGAAAAAAGTCTATCAAGTGATTCATCTCCCTTGGGAAGAAGCAGAGAGAGAGAGAGAGAGAGAGAGGTCATCTCTGCTGTCACCTCCATCCTGGTGACAATATTCCTCATTCCACACAGGCTCTGGCACCTGCACATGGGCCAATCTCTGTGGATGCCCACTTATGTAGATAGTCAGACTCTAACACTCTGGCAGGCCACCTTCCAGTGCTGACATCCTCTTCGCCCCACTCAGACGCTGGCATCCCCACCCCAAGCTGTCCACCATGTTTAGCCTCTAATGCCCCAAACCAGGCTGTGTCCCCCTCAAGACTCCCCCCAACTTTGTCCCAACCTGGGCTCTGATTTCCATGCTGGGCCTTCCTTGGCTCCAAACCCCCAAGTAGTCCACAGCTATCTGTGGATAATTTTCTTTCCTTGCTCCAGTTCTGTTCCCCATCAGGCTCCTTTTCTCCATGTAGTTGACCCCTGAGGCAGATTGGGCTCCGACATGCCGTGTCCAGCTGTCCCCTTGTGAGGCTGCCACCCTCGCCTGCCCAGCTCTGACAGCTCTGCTGGGTCATGCTGCCATGCCCTCTCCTGCCTGTGTGTGTGCATCCTTCTTTGCTCTGCTCCACTCCAGTGGCTTCAGGACGAACTCTTCAGGAAATGAGGACAGAGAAGAGAAAAAGCAAAGAAGGAAAAAGAACTATGCTAGGCATTTAACTGCAATGCCCTCCCCCCCTTTTTTACCTGTAGTATTTTTTGCATCAATCTGATGTATATATATATATATACACACAAATAAATACATCAGATTGATGTGTGTGTGTGTGTGTGTGTGTATCTGTATCTATATCTATATATGAAGACATGATTTTTTTTCTTTTATTTACCCAAAATATTACATACAAAATTAAATTGCTTTCTCCTCAAAAGTTTTCACTAATTCACTCTGTGTTGGCAATATATTTTAAATTCAAGGTCCTACAAAATGTGAACACAAACTTTCTAGGTTTTCTTTCTCTGCAGTCACATAAATGAGACTTAGAAAACTATTATTCGTTAGATGTACAGTATATTATCTAGTCATATGGCTTTTGTTCTACCTTATTACTTCTCATTTGAATTACCTTCTCTCTCATTTCCAACTGTCAAAGTAATATTCATCATTAAAAGTGCATTTTAATATGTTCCTTCTTCCATAAAATCCTTTCCTTAGCTTTTCAAGCACAAATTATGAATAATATCAATAATGACAACAATAGCAACAAGAATTATAATAGACATCTCCTGAACATATCTCACACGCAAGGTACTTTACTAGAAGGTTTGTATCTATTAACACTGTTGTTTTATCAGTCCTAGAAATTATTTTCAACCCCATTTCCATTGTACCTACAATACAGACACAGAGGCATCACGTGCCTTGCTCAGGGCCTAAAAGCTAAAAAATGGCAGACGAAGGTATTGGATCTGGAACTGTCTGAATCCAAGGCTAGCGCTGTTCAAACACTTACTCCTTACACTCTCAATCTTTTCCTTCTGAAGAGGCACGGTTCCCGTATTTTTTATTTAACGTTCACACAGTACTTAGGAGAATAAAGGCTCCTGTGTGCCACAGGCCGCGAGGATATGAAATGACATTTTAGATAAACACTTAAAGGATTTCATATTTCTACAAGGAGGTAATGGTGAGACTGCATGACTTTCATAATCTCCTAAATTAAATCCTTGAATCGTTTGATGCGGATGCATAATACATAACCTCAAAAATAGAAAGAAATCCTATCACAACAATCTTACTCTTTCCATATATTTACAAGTGTTTTTGGTACTTTCAATATTAAAAACCAATTTCTCTAAAACATCAAATGTGGGGACCAGCAGGTTGCACAGTGGTTAAGGCACTGTGCTCCCACAATGCTGACAATGGTTTGATTTCTAGATGCAGCAACTTGAAAATCTGGGCATGTGTGTATGCATGCCTGACATTCTGAGCGGAGAATGGACAGTGATTGTGGTGTGGCCATCTACCCCAGGATAATTTCTCACTTTCCTTCTTTCTGTCTCTCTTCGGTAAGTGCACATGCCCTATAGCAAAAACAAAAACAGAAACAAACAAAAAAATTAAATGTGATCTTTAGCTAACAAGAAAGTTACAAATTTATTTTGACAAAGGGAAAATAGAATTCAATTTTTAAGTATACATTCCCAAGAGCACTTGGGAAATTGTCAAAGAATGAGAAAAACATATGGTAATACAATAGCAAAAATTAAGGAATATTTTAACCAACAAAGGTCCTACAACTAATAACTATAATGAACTAGCCTATGATAGTTACTTTCCTCTTTGTAAATTTTTCCCTTCACTTTTTTGCCAGAGGGCCAGCATACTGGCCAGAGAGAGAAAGAAGAGAGAGAGAGAGAAAGGAGAGGGATGAAGGATCCTCCAGTGAGGCATGGTCACTCTGCAATTCATTCTCCTGCATTTCTTCTTTCTGTTGAGATTCGGGATGTACAGACACACACACACACACACACACACACACACACATACAGCTTCTGAGATTCTAACCTCAGGGTATATGAAATCTGAGTCCTTTAGTCACTAGGCCATGGAACAGCCTTCATCTTTATTATTTAAACTTGGCTTGAAACTTAAGTGATGGGTAGAAAGTGGATATCTTTATTGGGTTCTAAATATTTACCAATTTAAGATTACTAAATTCTTTACCAGTTTCCTTTTTGCTTCATATTTGTCTCTCTCTATATATATATGTGTGTGTGTGTGTGTGTGTGCATGTATACATATATATACATATAAATATATGTATATGTGTGTGTATATATATATATATATATATACGTGTACATAAATATATGTATACACATACATTGGTTCTAAATATTTACTGATTTAAGATTACTAAATTCCTTACCAGTTTCCTTTTTGTTTCATCTTTATCTCTCTCTCTCTCTCTCTCTCTCTCTCTCTCTATATATATATATATATATATATATATATATATATATACACACACACACATATATGTATATATAAATACATGTACACACACACACGTATATTTTCCTTTTCTCATATCTCTGTCATTTTCTTCAGGTCTTTGCATTTGGCATGATTGTTACCTAAACATTTCCTCAGCTGCTTTGGGCTCTTTTCCTGACAAGACTCCATTGAGCAGGAGATATTTATACCTTCTCATCCTGGAATTAGTCCTGAGAAAAGTGCAGACAAGATGGACTGTGTGGCCTTTTCTTTCCTCCTTTTCTCTTTTTCTTCATTTAATTTCATGCTCATTCTAAGCATAATAGGATGACTTTGGGGTACCCACAGATGCCTCTGTGAAGCTTTCCCTTCCTTTTCGCTCACTTTCTCCTTGTTAATTGCTATGATTTGTCAGCACTGGGTCAGTGCATAGCTAATGTGAGTGAAGAGTATTCCACAAGAGAGATCTAAGGTCAGGTTTTCATGAACAAAATATTCCCAATGTTTGCTCCTCATGTTCTGTTTAATACTCTTCTACTTTCCACAGTCCATAAAATCCATGTTATCACTCATTTTCATCTTCAGTTCAATCTTTTTGTTGTTTTCCTTTCCCATGCCTGAGATATACTTAAATACCTGTTCTTACTTTCTTATGCAAGAGTTTTAAATCCTGAACTGCAAATATATATGTATAAGGCTGTAGAAAGACTGTAAAAGTATGAAGGGGTAATGAATAAACATAATGGTCTATGATTCTTTTTTTTTTTTTTTCTTTTTTGGAGAGGTTATTGCTATAGGGCACGTGCACTTGCCAGAAAGAGACAGACAGAGAGAAAGTGAGAAATCACGCCTGGGGGGATGACCACGCCACAATCCCTTCTCCTCCATTCTTCTCTTGGGATCTTGGGCATGCACGCACACGCACCCAGCGTGAGTTTAAGCCACTGGGTCTGAGACTCGAACCATAGTCGACTACATGGGAGTCCAGCGACATAGCCATTGTGCCAACTGCTGGTCCCTCTTATAAATTTTTGCCATAAATCTTTTTTTTCAGATATATTTATTACAAGTATCTTTTCTCTATGAATTGCATTTTACTATAATAATAGTATCTTGATAAAAAGAGGGTCTTAAGTAGTGTACCATTTTTTCTTTTTGATCAGTAAATTTTTACCCGTTTAAGAAATCGTTCCCTATTCTAACATTTATAAAAAGTTCTGTTTTCTTCTTAACTGTCTCCCTTTAATCTTTAAAATTTAGCTCGATGGTTTGTTTTTTTTTTTTTTTTTTGGAGAGGTTTTTGCTATAGGGTGCGTGTGCTCACCAGAAAGACAGAGAGAGACAGAGAGATAGAAAGCGAGAAATCACCCCCCAGGGAGGATGGCCCTTCTCCTCCATTCTCCTCTTGGGATCTTGGGCACGCACGCACATGTGCCTGGCCTGAGTGTAAGCCACTAGGTCTGGGACTCAAACTGCGGTGGGCTACATGGGAGTTCAGCGACATAGCCATTACGCTAATTGTTGATCCCAGCTTGATGATTTTTATACAGTGTGAGCTACAGGTCAGAATATAACGTTTCCCATGTACATATGGAAAACCAGCACCATTTACCGAAGAGAATTTAATCCTCCTCCTGACAGTTTTATCTTGTCAAAAATAAGGTGAACATATGTGTGTGAGACTGTTTTTGGAATTTCTCCTTCATTAGTCAGATTGTCCACTCTTGTACCAATTCTTATACACTGTTAATTCCTATAACTCTATCAGAGACCTTAGTAACATCTGGGAAATTTATTTTTCTGAGTTTTTTTTTCAGTGTGGAAATATTCTCTCTCTCTCATCAGATACATTCCTACTCCAATTTTTAAAAATTTATTACAAATAGCATTAATCTAAAAATACTGTTTCATTTGTTGCAGTTGAGCTACAGATTTTTGGGTATTAATTGTATAACTACTCACTTCAGACTCCTTTCTGAAAAGGATTACCAGTTCTATTTGGTTTTACTAACTGTTGTTCTAGATTCCTTCAAGTATTTGATTAAGCTTTATACTTTAGGTTAGAAATTCTCTACATTCTACAGATAATAGCGACCCTGTGATCCACCTGGACATTAATGTCATCCTCCCTCTCCTACGGATTTGGGAATAAATGAAAGGTGCTTCTAGCCTGCTTTTCAGCTGATAACAGGTTAAGGTCAATACTTGAAGCAATTTAATTTCCATCAAATTAAAATGGTTAAATTGTCTTCACGTCAGTTCTAACTTTTCCATTTCTCTCTGCATCCCAGCATCCTAATTACAATCATCCTGTCAGACATAATCAGTATAGTAATACTCCCTATGCAAACTGTCATAATCTACTTAAGTTTAAAGCAAAGAAATTTAACTTTCAGCTACTTAGGGACTGGGATGAAAACCATGAGCATGTACCTGTGACGGTCCCCGACTCATATCTTTTCTGATTCAGTGACTGGGATATTTCTTTGGGAACATGACGGGGGAAAGTCCACTTATATAACAATGTGAGCAGAAAGGGAGATTTGTGTGTTCATTTTGGGGTGAAATAAGAAGAAATCACTTAGACTCAGGACATTCCAGATATATGGTAGTTATGAGAGAACAGACACCAACTTTTAGAATAATTCAAAATGTCAAGAAAGATAAATGCCCTAAATAACATAAGTGATACCCCTTTAAAAATTTTTTGCTATAAGGTGTGTGTGCTTGCCATAGAGAGAAATAGAGGAACAGAGAAAGAGCAAGGGAGAGAAAAGGGGGAGAGAGTAAGAAATCACACTCGGGGGGGACTGCCCATTGTCCTCCAGGGATTTGGGGAGTATACACACACACACACACACACACACACACACACACACACACAAATACCCAGCGTATTTTTCAAGTTACCAGGTCCAGAACTCACTGTGTAGTCAGCAATATGGGATCCAGCCACCTTAACTACCACACGACCAGAGCTGACTGATATCAGTTTTTAATTTGAAGTTCCATTCTTATGTTAGAGAATCATAAAAAATGTTTGAAGTAAAATGTGTGTGTGTGTGTTTTTTTACTTTAACTGTAAAATTTAAAGATATCCATCAATGAAGTCAATTTCTCATTAGCAAAACATGGTACAATCTTATGCCACTGAGTTATGTTCATTTCATGACATTTAATAGAATTTTAATATCTTATCATAATGTCCTACATTTAGAATCTAAGTAATAAGAGGTAATAGCTAGATTTCCTTTTGATTCTCTACTCTAATATATCATTCTCTTTAATTATGATCAAATCATTAGACTAGGTCCTTCACAATGAAATTTAAGTGCCTAGAGAGCAAAGTAGATACACAATATAGTTTATAAGAATGGCAGTGATTAGGTTGAAGAGAGAATTTTAGCTAAATTGTCTTCCTATTTACTCTAACAAGTAGCCATTTGAGTGAATAAGAAACCACTGATTGTCACAGAATCCATCAGAAGAAAACTCATTTGAATAAAATTGATATACAGACAGACTTGAATTCAATTCAACTCAATTCACATTAGTTTATAGATTATATATATATTTTTTGAGAGATTTTCACTAGAGGGCACGTGCGCTCGCCAGACAGAGAGAGACAGAGAGATAGAAAGCGAGAAATCACCCCCCATGGGGGATGGCCACACCACAATCCCTTCTCCTCCATTCTCCTCTCGGGATCTTGGGCACGCACGCACACACGCCTGGCGTGAGTTTAAGCCGCCGGGTCCAGGACTTGAACCGCGGTTGACTACGTGGGAGTCCAGCGACATAGCCATTACACTAACTGCTGGACCCTATAGATTATATTTTTAATGATCTTTTAATTTGAATCAAATAGTCTCAGCTTAGGAAAATTGATCCTGTATTAGGAAGCTAAATATGTATCACAATATAAATGCCTATTTAGCGGATCAAAAAAAATACCAAAACAAAACCTCTAGTTATACACGAGATGTGTCTTAACTCAGGTATAAACTTCTCTGATAACTCTCAGAATAGTACACAGCACTGTAACTAGTTTGATCAAATATTAAATATCTACCTTAAATTGAGTTTAAATTTCAATTACCAATTCAAATATTTATTATCTCTAAAATGACAATATGAGTCTCATCCCCTACTTAAGTATCCCTGGCATATAATGACGTACAAATCTAGTTAGTAAATTGTGGCTTCAAACTTGGCAAAGAAGGCATTCATTCATTTTTAATTTTAAAATATAAGACACACTACTACACATGATTGGGAAAGGAAATCTGTGTGGTAATAGGCCACCACGAACTGGGATGTCTTAGAGAGGGATACCAGGTTTTCCAGAAGACCAAGTTCTTTGCTGGAAGAGCTCAGAAAAGGAAGGGTATGATTGGGGTTGGAACACAGAACTCGCCCATGGGAGTGATCCAGGATGCAGAAAGGTCCATTCTACCCAGGAATTCTTGGTTAAGTTTGTTGTGCTCACTCAAAACACCTTGGGGAATGAAGGACCTATCGTCTCATAAAGTTTCAGAAAGCTGTAATGAAGCCAGCTCTGGGAGCTTCCCAATCTCCAGAGACATCCCTCCATACTCAGTGCTACTTCTACTTACAGTCATGCAATTTTTTAATGTTTCATTTATTTTTATTTTTGTAATGGAGAAATATCTTATGTACTTACCTACATACACATATATAATAACAAAGTGAACTCGTATAACGTATACAATGTGATAAATGTTTACCTAGGTATACACCTGTGAAATATTGAATTATTCCTTCCCTAGAAATTCCTTTCATGGCCCTTCCTGCTAAATACGGTCATGCTAGTTGGACTATTAAGTATGTCTTCAAAATGTCCTTCTAGAAAACTTTTTATTTTTCTGTTGAAAGTTTTCATACTAAAGCTGACTATACTTGCATGATATAAGTTGAAAATGTAGGTGGAAAATAGAATGATGTTACTTTAATAATTCCATGTATTCTTCATATATGGAAAAGCACTAAACATTCATAGAAGAAAATACATTGGATTTGGACAGAAATCAAACAAAACAAAATCTCAGTATTTTTCTTAACATTAGTTAAGTACAACTAAACATGAAAGTTTAGTTGTATGTTTATACTTAATTCTTTGTCATTACTATAAAAGTGATGTAAACTTATTATTTACAATATTCTTGACACTATTCAAATGTAATATTTACAATATGTTCAGGATTATATAAGCATTTTATATATATGTAATATATATAATATACATATATATTTTATATATATTTATACACAGACACACACATTATTTTAATCCTCACAATAGGGGTATGTACTCTAACATTTTTATTTTGAGAATGAAGGCTTACATAATTTGCCTAGTGTTAAAAAACAAATAAAGGATGAAGTCAGGATTTGAACCCAGAGAGTCCAGAATCAGAGTCCTTTCTCTTATTCACTAAACTCCATTGTCAACTTGAGATCCAGAAGTACAATGTTAGATTAATAAATGAAGAAAAACTACCCCAATGAATTCTTTGTTACTACCTCTGAGTTTCTAGCAAATATTTTATGCTACATTACAAGCTGCATTTCCCTGTTCTCAACCCTCCTAAGGTCTAAGTAACAAATGCTATTTGTCATCATAATTTTATTTGTATTGGGAGAGGGACAAAATGACAAAGAGCTCACACAAAAGAGCAAATAATTAAACAACTGAGTAAGACAACTTAAAATAGAATCATTTCTAACTATGTTTTCTCACTTATAGAAAAACAGCATCATCAAATCTAAAGAATTTTCTTAGAGGCTGATGTGAGACCCTGTCACATTTCTGGCTCTATTTTAAGTCTAGAAAAGCATTAGGGATACACACCTAAATGTTGCCTGCTATTGTCTTCTAAAAATCTCAATTCTAATTCCCATCACAAGCTATGTTCTTAAAGTAAAACAAATGCTTCCACATCATATGCATCTGTATGTATTTCCTCTTTCCCTTCATTAAGAGTTGCTTTTTTTTATGCTAATGATGAATCTTAATATTTGAATTGAACAAGTGTATTTTTTTCTCTTCTGTGAAGCTTCTTTATTATCTTTAGGAGCCCAGGGGAAAGCCTTTCTTTATTGCCTTCACAAAGCAAGAGCAAAACACAAATGCTAATTGAGCAGATTGATGATTAGATGGAGAAAAATGAAGAAAGGAATGATGCCAGCACAAACAGAATATGGCCATTCATTTTTACCCCAAATGAATCAACTACTGCTCATGAATGTGGGTCTAATACTCATTCTGGCAGCAAACCACCCAGAGCGCCAATCTTTGCAGAGGAATGCAGACAGCTTTTTCTTGTTTCCTGTTAACGCCAAGTAGCTCTCTCTCCCCTCCTGGCTCAATCAAATAACTTAAATGAAGGATTATAAGCACAGAGATTGTAGGGGATTTCCCCCCATTCCAAATTATTAAATATACATTCAATAATGAAATTGGGTCTTTGCTCAAACAAAGTAGGCAAATAAACCATAATATGGTATGTGAGGTCAGCAGACATTGTCCTGGCAATGGGTTATCATAGATCTACCCTTTGGCCATTCGTTGATTTAAAAAATCATAATAATAAGTATTTCCAGTCAAACTGTAGTATTAATGAAGATATGGACCAGCGTCTACACCTGTACCCTTATAAATGCATGAACTACCTTGGTTCTTACTATGGCTGATTGTCTACCACAAAAAGTAACAGGTTTTTAAACAAGCAGCTTGCTATTTTGAGCTGCTATTGCTGAACATTTCCTAATACATTGGGTGATCAGCAGCACAAAACCTTTCAGACACTAAATGGCAGAAGTAAGCCCTTCTAAGGTTTTCTAAATCCTTCCTGTTCTCATAACAAGATTCCTTCAGTCGAGTACTAGAGGGTGGGAAGTAGCACCCGATTACATGTTAAAGACACCTAGTGAGTCAGAGAACTGGGCTGGCAGTCTAACTGGGCCCTTCTACAAATATTCTGTAATAGAACTGCCACATTTAATTAGCCCTAAGGCAGGGAACAAAGCTCTTTCATTTTAGAAGGGTGAATGGAGCTTAAAAAAAAGAAGGCAGCAGCAAACCTCTTACCTTTTGTAGCAATTCGTACACACTGGGTTTTAGTTTCCTGATGGAAAAAAAAATGAAAAAAAAAGTCAAAGTCTAGATAATGTTTCCTATTTCATAAACTATAGCTATTAATGAAGATCAACCTGGGAATATAAAATAAAATTATCAACAGCCAAAGTACAATACTAAGGAAACTTTTTAAAAAAAATATGTATCCTGAGAACTTCTTTTAATCAAAAATAAAACTTCAAAAAAATTTCCAGTATTTTCTAAAGATATCTGTTTCACCTTGTTAGCTTGTCTGGGAAAAGTAATATAGTGTCCTATTTCATTTATTGTACTTAACCTGTGTGTGTGAGAGATGTACTTATAAAGCTAATACATGGCAGATCCAAACATAAGTTTAATTTTCAATGGATAGCTGCACACTCAGACTGAAGCTGAATATTACACACTCACTTGGATCATAGCTTGACTAAAGAGCTAAATAACAGTCGTTAGAAAAATCATCAAAATGTGGCATCACAATTGCAGTATAATTTTCAGTCCTTTCAATTAAGCGGTTAGGAGTTAAATATTTCTCAGCCTAGATTATTTTCCTCTTCGGGCTAGTCAGAGGGGATAGAGAAAGCAGAAGCAGAAGGAGAAGTAGGAAAGAACAAGAATTATTTTTATTATTTCTCAGTGATGTGAGTTGGTAGTAGGAGATCAGTCCTTGCCAGGTATGTCTGGGTCCCTGCCCATCTCCTCCCAGGCTTCATTCACTCAGTGTTTGTCCTCGGATACACAAAAGCTTGGGAAAGGTGACTGTGAACAAAATAGAGGCTATTTGTTCTCCAGATGCATTTATAACTCCATCTTGAGCAGTTCCATTGATACATGTTGACAAGTCAAAAGAGTTTATAATTTGCTCTTAAGCATTTACCATTTTTTAATTAAGCAAATAAAGCATTGAGGGGTGAGTTAGTAATTAAAAATAAAATCTTGCACTTCTATTACTTCATTGTGACTAAAGGCCTTCATAGCAAGCTACAAGAAATTATTTCACATTCTCAAAAAGACCTAAACAGATTCTGATTTCCTAAAAGTAATGGCTTTTAACTCTGCTGGCATTAGCAGCCTCTGCTGGTGGGAGCCTGGTCAATTTTAAAACTCTTTTTGTCATGACAACTGAGCAATACATTGTTGTTACTCTGTACTTTGATTAAACTACATTGTAGACATATTAACAATTAGGTGAGAAAGTTCGTATCAGAGCCTTTAAGGGGTGTCAGAGAAAAATCCTTTCTAAGTAACAGACATTCATTAACACTCCTCTTATACAAGAGACCAAACAACAAAAGTTAATTTGGAAACTCTCACTTCTCCAAAGATGAAAAGCCCAACACAAACCTTTCTTTTACCTTTATGCTACTTTATACTAGAATGGATTGATAATGTTCAAAGTATTCTCTCTCTCTCTTTTTTAAGTTTATCCATTTATCTCTCATGAGATTGAGAGAGAGAGACAACCTAACAAGGTTTTCACACTGTTATTGTTCCAGCTCAGACCAGAGGCACACGTGCATCGCCCTGTGAGCACAGGGAGACTTTGGGAAGCGAACCCCAGATCTTCCTGGGTGGGTTGCACTGCAGATGTGTTACCACTGTGCTACTGACTGGCCCTACAAAGCACTGTGTTTCCTGAGCAGCCCAGTCACACCGGTGGCACTGAATGATGTGGTGATAGGAGGTGGGCATCAGACTTGCCTCGATAGACTCCAGTAATACAGAGATAAACTAGAACGAGAAAAGTGCTTCTTCAAGCCTTCTTGAACCACCTCTGGCTTTGGAGTATACCTTAGAAGATGCTGTGGCACTTGTTTTTTTCCATCTACTATAATCCAACCACGCAGGTAAGCAGAAAAATAAAGCTCACATTCAAAAGCAGCTCATCAATCCCCACATTCTCACGAACCCTGCAGAAATGCACATGGACTGCTCCATCTTCTAATTAGACTGGTGTGTGACACAATGTGACTGACACGAATGTGCAGCACACAGGTCACATCACCTCCCAGGTGCCACCTCAGGGACTCAATTATACAAACCCAGAAATTTCCTGCATAGCTACGAGCCCATAAAAATGTCATGATCCTCCTGGAATTTAAATTGCAGAAGTTCGTACGCCCATCATTCTCTTTCCTATCTCCCTCTGCCAAATATATATATATATATATATATATATATATAAATAAATAAAGTAAGTTATAGGAAAGAAAATCTTTCAATGAGAACAGTATGAGGTACAAAAGGCCAGGTTGTTCCCCCACACAGGGAACCATTGGTAGTTTCTAACTTCCTGCTGTGTCTTCCTCTTCTATATTCATTTGGGATCAGCAGCGGTGTTCGGAAGTGACTGTGTCCAAGATGGGAAAAGGAGGGGCCCCGAGGAAACAGGAAGCGGGCTTGCACAATGGCACAACACCCAGGTGCCGCCCAGAGGCCTTCTGTTTAGGTTCTGTCGGATATACCACAGGCGTCCTATTACTTTGTAATCAGAGGATTGTTACTTGTTATTTACTGCTTGGCTTGAACCCCCTGGAAAGTTTATAAGGGTTTATTAGCCTGCTGTGGAACAGGCATTCTGTTTATCCTGCAGTAAATTTAATCTTTTGAAGTGCGCCAGCAGCGGAGCAAGGAAGCCAGAACAATGCGCAATATTTACTGGGGGTGGAGTCCCAGTCGCAGCACACCTACTTTCCAATCATTTTACTCACAACTGCTATTGTGGGCTTTCCAGACAAGGCGCAGCAGAAGCAGTTACTAGGAAACAAGGGTCCTGTGAAATCTAACTGGTAGCCGCCTCCACCCTACAGCAGGCCTAGAACTGTGCACATGGCTAGGAACAGAAACACCACCCACCACCCCTGCACATCAATTTCTTTTCTTTTTTTTTTCACCTTGACAAATGTTGCTGAGTATTTATAACATTTGACTCCAGCTTTTCCACAAGGCAGTGAAAAAGCAATCTCGGAGGAAGCTCACCTTCTCCACACTGCTCATTGCCTGGAAATAGATGTTGTAGCCTTTGCGTGGAGCCAAAGGGGGATTCCAGAAGCCTTGATAGGTCCTGTTGTCACCCACTGTGAATGGGGCAGGTTCGGGAAGATTCCCTGGAGGCAGTTCCGCGGCAAAGTAGTAGGGCGCACCCCCGCTCATGGCATTTTGGTAGGTGACAGGAACCTGGTAGCATTCCATGGCTCCGGCTTCTCTCTTGGTTCGGTGTGGATGCAGCTCCTCCACCACAATCTGATAAGCACTTTTGGAAAAAGGGAAAAAAGGTACGTATTTAGAGATATGAGACAGAGGACCAGCAGTTGGCGTAATGGCTATGTCGCTGCACTCCCAATGTAGTTGGCTGCGATTTGAGGCTTGAACTCAGTGGCTGAAACTCAGGCCGGGTACGTGTGCGTGCGTGCCCAAGATCCCAAGAGGAGAATGGAGGAGAAGGGATTGGAGCATGGCCATCTCCCTGGGGGGTGAGTTTTCACTTTCTGTCTCTCTGTTTTTCTGGCGAGCACATGAGCTCTATAGCAAAAACCTCTCAAAAAAAAAAAAAAAAGAAAAAAGAAAAGGAAAAAGAGATATGAGACAGCAAGTTGTTTATGAAGGAACCAGAGGTTTCAAATTAACATGCCATATTTAAAAATATTTGTTTCAAGTCAGTCTTAACCCTTTGTGCTTTTCCTTTCAGCTGTTTTGCAATACAATCATACCCAGTTTCTGCTCCCCGCTGCCCCACCACTGATGTAGTGAGGGAGAGCTGAAAACAGGAAGAAAACCACCACAGGATGCTCCCTATCTTCCAGTGTTGAGAAATGTGTCGCCTAATAAGCTCTTTGACGTTAGCCAGAGACACATCATAGATTAAGCTCTTTGTCTAGTATTTTCAAATGTTTAAAATGAACATTTTCCCTTGAAATGATATTAAGGAAGGCCCAGCTCCGAGGCCCAACAGAGCGGCTGCCTCAGGGCGGCACTGGAAGCACCAGGGTGCAGTTGTCACAGCCTCAGAGACAGAACGTGCTGACAGGCTTCTCCACCTCCCGACCTTGCCACGGCACCGACATCGGCTCAGAGCTACGCAGATCTAAAGTACAAGTGACATGCGGCAATACGGGCACAGATGGACAGAAATCTGTCCTCGCCACCGAAATAGACGGCCTCCTTCGTCTGGAGTGGTTAATAATAAAATGTTACAAATTGTAGAAACAGATGGCATCTGGCCTATTAAAGCTCTAACCTAAACCTTGTAATACCTTTTGTAAAAGTCTTAAAACTTTTCTGCCATCGCTGTTATTTTATAGTGGAGAATAAGGAAAAAATAAATAGTGCCAACTTTTGTATAAAGATCTCCTGATCTCTAGTCATTTCTTTTTTTATACATTTTTGAAACTGCTCTATTAACATTTTTTTGTAGGAAAAGCTTTAGATAAAACATTTTTAGATAAAACATACCTAGGAAAATTGATATTAATATTAATGTGTTATATATTATTAATATATGTTAACGTCTCAAAATGCCCGAATGTCATGAAAACATGCACTGTAGTAGCTTATATAACTTGAATATAAATTAACCGTGTGTAAGGTCTCATGTTCAATTTTGAGTCTCTAGGCTAAGATGCTCCTTCTATTGTATATGAGGAAAACAGTCTCCATTCAATGGATCTTCAGCAGGAATAGAATATTTTCTTTAAGAAACTACCAAAAAAGAAAATGAAGGGAAGAAGAGAGAATGAGAAACTGAACTTACCTCTGTTAAAATGGAAACAGTTCAGAATCTGCACAAAATTTTAATATAAATTCTGTAATAACTCCAAAAATAAAGACCCTCATAGACTAAAAGAGTTACTCTCTTTAGAAAGAAAGGATAGAGCCATAGATGAAAAGAAAGGCTAACATTACAATTTAATTTATAAATCAAATATTTTCTTTTTCTCCTAAGTACTCAAGATACTAATTTCCATTAAAATGTGGCTAAGAAACTTGTAGGTTAGTGTCAATCTCCTGTTCTCTAGCAAGAAAACAGAAATTATATTAATGTCAGGAAGTATTTGAACAAGCAACTACGACAGAAGTGTTTTCCCACAAATTATGTGTACTACATCATTTTCTATACCCCTGCCAAGCTGTGTTGTTTACTTTCTACGAGTGCTACTGATAAGATGCATGCTCTATGAACCTTCCATAAGCAGGTGTTTATCAATTTTAAAATACAGGAAATACATAAGGATAGCCCTAGAGAAAGAACAAATGAATGATATAGCTGACATATGTTATACTGAGCAAACCTGGCCCATTTATTGCTTAATTTTTAATTTATAATTGATATTTATATGTTTATGTTTGCATGTCCTCTGGATGCATCCATATTCACCTACAATCATACATCCTATCCAAACAAACCTAACCTTATACTTTGCCCTAATGAGCAATCATCTTAAACATTATTTCTTGAAAATGATTTCATGCCTCGATAGAAACCTAGATAGACTCAGAAAAACTAGAGAGCAATCAATGTTTATTAATTCTATTGAACTGACATAGATTCTACATTCCAAATTAAGGTTACTTCACACAAGACATTTTGTTTCTCCAGATCTATGAAGAGCAAAGCAAACTGCCAGTGCTGGGGAGGGATGAAGGAAGAAAAGGTACATACAATCTGTTCTCTGGGTAAAACTCAAGAGTGTGGTTTTATAAAAGACAAGAAATCAACACCTTGGATTAAACTTTCTGATTTGGCATCATTCCCAATGAAATGAAAGTGAAATTATTTCAGTTTTACAAGTTGGGAATGTTTTTATAAGAATACACATTAAGAAAATTATTTCCCCACTTTTTTTTTTTTTTTTTTTTTTTTTTTTTTGAGAGAGAGAGCTTTTTAGTGTACTCTTGCTGGTGAGACAGAGAGCGACAGAGAGACAAAAACCAACAAGACCAGCAAATGACCTAATGGTTATGTTGCCGGACTCCCATGAAGTTGACTGCGGTTCAAGTCCCAGACCAGGTGGCTAAAAACTCATGCTGGATGCATGGTGCACATGTACCAAAATCTCGAGAGGAGAAGGTTATCCCTCCTGGGGGGTGGGGGTGATCTCTTGTTTTCTGTCTCTCTAGTGAGCACACACACCCTACAGCAAAAATCTCTCTCGCTCAGGGGAAAAAAAAAAAAAAAAAAAAAAAAGGCAAGAAACCAAGCAGACTACTAATACACAGACAGAAAGACTTCTGAACCCTAGCTTCCTGGCAGATTTCTGAAATATTATTTGTGCCTTAGTTGACTTCACAGAAAGTGAAGCAGAAATAGCTAGATCTCCATCCATTCCTCCCATCCAACTCCACACGCTGCCAAGAGCTGTGTCTTCCTAACACACAGCTCTGTTTTGGGTGATTTTTCAACCCTAACTATACTCAACTCCACAAATTGATATAAAAATCATCACATTTCATATTCAAGTATGGTTTCAAATTAGGATAATGGACATTTAAATAAATACTTGGGGAATTAATAAATTGTTTTTGCCTTTTATACTGATGTTTTTGCTTAGTTATAACTCTCCAAGATATTTTATATTTCTCTGTGAAAGAGTACTCTTTTCTCCTCAAAATTTCTGAGCATTATTTGCATAATGTTCCAGTAAGAAAATTCTCATTTCCTCATTTTCATTCCACAGTTATATACTGAACAGTTACCATGCAGGCACTAAGAATCGAGATGAAAAAAAGTCCCACTTCTTATGGTCCTTATATTTATTTTTCTTTTCTGAAATGTCTTGTGTTCTTTGTTAGAATGCTTCCTTGCCCCTCTTAAGTCTGATACAGGTTTAAACAACAAAACCCCAAATACTGACTTTCTCTAAAATCTTCTCCATTTGTGAATCTGTAATTGCCCATGGTAAGCACTTAAAGTGACTGAGACAGCTACCTAGATATAGATTTTCAGAGTCATCTTAAGTCATTTCTTTATTCTTTTTTGTCTTCACACTCTAACCTAGCTAAAATTATACTATTATTCTTCTATCACATCACCCAGAAATACCCTTTCCAGTTTAAAATCTTGGCACATGCCTGTCTGCTATAATGCTATCTCTCCTTTCAGAACCCTCTTCAGCATGCTATCTTTTTCAGCATACTGAAAATATGAAAAGTGTATTTCCATGTAATGATTCTGTTCAAAATCCTCTTGTGGCATTTTACTGTCATTAGCTGGGCTAGGTCTTCAATCAGCTCCTTTCAAGACCCATCACTTAGTGCATCTATTTTATCTTTTTTCATGCACATGAAGACAGCATGTGTATAATCTGTACAGAGATCAACTGTAATCATAGTAAGTCCTTAAAAAGTGTTTACACTTAGCAAAAAGTGACTGCAAAACTATCCAAAAGTTACTATAGGGACAGATCTCATCTAACCTTGGATGGAACCCCAAACTATAAATGATTAAGTTCATGCTTAAAAGAAGCTATCTTTTGTTCTCTGTTCAGTTTGAAAGGCTGTTCTCCAACCACATCTCTAGTATTATAAATCTGTTTTTATACTTGTTACTTTCTTATTTATCATCACAAATTAATTATAAAACAGAAAATAAAACATGAGAAATCAAATTAGGAGTGATTTGACTGATTGCATTAAATGGGCCTTGTGCTTTTTCATTCCTGTATTTGCCTAATTACCTAATGGTACTTAACTCTAGTTAGATCAAAATATTACTTGAGCTTAGTACTCTACAAATTAAAAATACAGTATTCCAAACCCATCTTAACATTTTTACTCATTCTTTCCATATTTCATATATTCTTCAGTCCTTTCAATTAAAATTTTAAAATATTACTACAATTAAGTTAAAATCAATATAACATCATAAATCTTCATTTGATATTGAAAATGTGATTTACCTTTAAAAAATTAACAATGATATTTTTCACTGTACTTTAATCTAACTTGATTAAACATTATTAGTATGCAGTCATTTTTAGTTTTGGGGTTGGCCAAATGATGACTACTCATACAAGTTCTGCTCACATATAAGACTAAGAAAACATGTATAGGAGATTTTGCCATTAACTCAAAAAGATATTATATGATACATATGGTAGATAGTCTTCCTGATTTAAGACTTACAAATGTTAGAATTGAACCCAAAATTAAGAATAACAGTCTACCATGGATTTTTAAACTCATTAGAAGTAAGTCATCTATGAATTTAGCTATAATTTTGTCTTGCACAGCTTCTTGATGAGAGCAAAATACCAATTATGCAACAATAAAAAACTCTCTCATATTTTCTCTAAAATGTTTCCTTAAAGCTTCAGGAGAAATTCCTAACTCCATTGTTTTACTGTAACTCTTGAGAACAGACATCTGAAGTTTCCATAGTCGCCATTGCTCATACTGTCCCACTGCCAGCATTCTGATCGTAAGAGCAAAGGTTGAATTATTTTCCCTGGTGACCATCATAGTCCCTGGTCTCTACCATAAACACACATGCCAACTCTCTCATGATTTGCCTATTTATGTAAGAGGAACTATCAGTTCCTGAATCAACAAAGCTCCAAATCCTGCCATTAACTTTAAAAAGTTCTATCTTTAACCAAGTTCTAGCTCCCAGTAAAAAAATTTTTTAGGATGCCTTTTAATACAGCATATGTTCTTACAGTATTCTGCTATTACTTTCATCTTTTGAAAACAGTTACACTGAGCCAATCTTTTAATAAATGGGACATTTTAGTGGAACATGGCATTCACTATAATTTAAAATTACACTTCTTCAGGTTAGAATTTTAATTAATTTATGAAGAAAATATTCCTTTTAGGAAAAAAAGAAAAGAAATCATGTATTTTTAGGAATTGATTCTAAATGTGGAAAATATCCATTTAATGAATCATAGTAATGATTGTCAGGTGATGACAGTTATAAGGATAGATCCCCGAAAATTGGTAAGAAGAGTCAAAGTTCTAGTTAAGTCAGGAAGCAACTTTCAGATTTTGGAATGATTATAAAATCAAAACTTATGTGTCAAAAAACCACACTTGCCAAGATTTCACTATACATGTTTTAGATTAGCACAGGGAGGCAGTCTTTACGGGTGACAGAAAGACGGAGTAGTTGATGATACTGATTTCTATATTATTTAGAACTGGAGTTTACTCTGGTGTTTATTCTGCAAATGACATGATATCTTAGAAAATAAAACCCGGTGTAAATACTGGCAAGGTAGGCAAAATACACAAAATATCTTCTTATTCCATAGATCATGCATTCTTTCATTTAGGATAGCAATACTAAAAATATTTATTACTTAATAACCTAAAGACATACCTTGAGTTCTTAGATAACTTTTTATTCCGCTATCACTTCGACAATATAAGCAGCCATTGTCGTGTGCCTAGCCTCCACTCCAGCTCCACTCCCACCAAGCATCATACATCTTACCTACTGAAAACCTTGTGGAGAAGGCAGAGACTTGCCTGTGGTACCATTGCTCTTTCGTTTTTGTTTTTTTTTTTTTTTCTCTTTAAATTTATTTATTTTTTATATTAATTCACTATACATCATTACAGCATACAAATGAATTTTCCATCCAAAATACACTGCATATTGGCTCAATCAAGCACATCAACATACATGTTTTCAGCAAATAATTTTCCAATTCTTATGTCTTATATACTTTGGGTTTTGTTTTGCCATCCTTGATTCCTTATCCCTCACCCTCTGCCACGTCCCACCCTCCTCCCACATTGTCTCTGGTATCCATGGTTGCTTTCTATGCCTTTCCCACCCCCCCCCCATTTAATTGATTTGCTAATGAACTAAATTAGTCTAAGTATATCCAATAGCTAGCACAGCTGATATATACCTATACATGAACCCAAGTCTGACTTTAGGCATAAACCCCAGTGAGTAGAATGAACATATTATAAAGTAGTACCCAGCTGGGGCTATATAGCTTACTGCAGGCATCAAATATTATTTTTTTTTAAATTTCAATATGAACAGTTTTACCGTTTTTTTTTTTTTTCTCCTGCAACTCTTTTTTTTTTTTTAATTACTTAACATTCATTCCCTGAGCATCATCACAACGTACTAAATGTGGTTTCCCATCTAGAATAAACTGCATAGTGGCTCAATCATGCATATTATCATCAATAATATTCCATTTCTACTTTCATACACATATATACGTATATGTGTTTTTTACCCCATGTTTGACCCTCTGCCCTTTCCCACGCTTATTACACTATCTCTGCTAAATACAGTTGTCTTCCATTCCTTTTTCCCCAACATTTTGTTGATCACACAATATCATAAATAATCTAACTACTTTCAGCAGGTAATTTCGAGAAGAGTAGTTTTGAACTGGTAATGATATTTCCTTGAAACTTAAAGCCTAGAAACAGGTTAGTATTCTGTTCAAATAGTAGGTACATGCACCTATCAACAGCTCATGGCAGGACAAAAATCCTTTAAAACTGGAAAACAAAGCTTAGGAGAAAAGCAGCAATAATTTAGTCAAGTCACAGAATGTTGTTTCATCGGTTCAGTCTCATGTACTTATTCTTTCTTCTGTTAAGGTTCGATCTTCCAGATTGAATTCTGGGATATGATATTCATCTCCAAACATTGTCCCTACAATTAAGTTGCCCATTTTCTTAGTTTTTGAGCTCTTATTTCTGTGTGTCTGCATTTAATTTTACTGACATAGCACTCCCTTAAGAACTTCTTGGAGATCTGGTCTGGTGCTGGTAAATTCTTTCAGGTTTTGTTTATCTGGGAAAGTTCGTGTCTTTTCTTCCCAAATGAACGATAATCTTACTGGGTACAGAATTCTCGGTTGAAATTGCTTTTCCCTTAATACTTTGAATATATTTTCCCATTCTCTCCTCGCTCACATTGTTTCCGATGAGAGGTCTGCCGTTAGTCTGATGGGATACCCTTTGTAGGTAACTTGCCTTTTTTCTCTAGCCAGTCTTAGTATCTTGTCTTTGTCTGTGGTTTTGGTCAATCTGGCTAGGTTGTGTCTTGGAGAAGATCTTCTTGGGTAGATTCTATTTGGGGTCCTCTGGATTTCTTGGGACTGAATCTTTGAGTGCCTCTCCGGGTTTGGAAAGTTTTCTTGCAGGATTTCATGGAATAGATTATCAATGTCCTTATAAGTCTCTTCACCCTCTGGGATGCCTATTATCCGGATGTTTGGACTTTTAATTGTATCTAGTACTTCTCGCATATTATTCTCAAATTTTTGGGCCATTTTCTCAGTCTTCATGGTGGATTTTTCTAGGCCAGCCATTTTCTCTTCTACATTAGAGATTCTATTTTCTGTATGATCTAGTCTGCTTTTAATACTTTCAAGGGAGATTTTGACTTCTTGTATTATAGCCTTCGTCTCTAACAGTTCCATCTAATTCTTTTGTAAAGTGTGAAATTCCCCTTTTAGATCTTGCATGAATTTCCTCACCTCCTGGAACTCTTCAAGTCCTTTCTCCTTCCTCTTCAGCAGTTCCTTGTCTCTCTTCTCTTCCATCACTGTTAGCCCTTCTTCAAGAGACAGTCAGCTCCATGGCTCCTGCAATCTAGCCATTTTGGGAGAAAGGAAGATGTCCCACTGCTAACTGGGCCTCCAGCATACAAAACCCGCATGACTGAACCTCCAAGTTCGGGAAGAAACTGACCATCCACCAGATGACTAGAAATCGCTGCAGGACCACAAGAAATATGGGGAAGCAGGAAAATACTTCTCCCATAAGGGAAATGGATAGCTCCTCTTCATCCACACACAGTTCAATGAAAATCATGGAAATGTCTGATAAAGAATTCAGACCATTGCTCTTTCTTAATGTGGCCCATAAGCACTTCTCATTGGGAGCATTCCAACCTTCAGTCTGGATTAGTTTCAGTCCAGTTTCTATGTTTCTATTCGTGCTCTTTCTAAAAATGTACAACTGCCCATGATAATTCCTGCATATAGTCCTTCTGTGGTCATGGTCAGTTTTTAGGCTGTCACTAACCAGCCTCTCGTTCTAGCCCATGCTTATATCTCCAGTTTTAGCTGCTGTCATTCCTCCTCACATCCTTAACTCTCCCTTCTCTAGTCAGAGTCATCCTTGCACTAACTCAGGTCTGCTCCTCAAAACTCACCTCTACGATCACATTATTACTATTTTTTTTTTTTTTTTTTTTGCAGAGGTTTTTGCTATAGGGCACGTGCGCTCGCCAGACAGATAGAAAGCGAGAAATCATCCCCCGGGGGGATGGCCACGCCACAATCCCTTCTCCTCCATTCGCCTCTCGGGATCTTGGGCACACATGCACATACACCCGGCGTGAGCTTTAAGCCATCAGGTCTGGGACTCGAACCATGGTTGACTACCTGGGAGTCCAGTGACATAGCCATTATGCTAACTGCTGGTCCCACTAAGATCATATTTTTTATCTGCTGTCACTGTACTTACCATATTTTATTGTTATCCAGTCACTGATTTATAAGTTTATCACCTCCAAATGTGGGCACATACTGAATCATCTTATGTGGATTTCTAACCCAAGTATCCACCTCAGCTTCTGGTACATATAGAATGGTACTGAATAAACACATTTATAGAAACTATTGGTGATTTTAGCGTTCTTAATGGTCCTAAGTCAAATATGCACCCTCTTTATAACAAAGAGAGCCCAGTTGTTCTGATAGATGATTGCATAATTATGGTTTGCTTTGCCATTAGGAAGACCAGGAAGACGGAATGCATATTTCCACTAGAGTTGGGAAAAATGGATGATGAAATACAGTCTGACTGAGGCTAGCAATGTCATCAAACAGGGAAGGATAGAATCCAGTGTTTAGAGTATATGACCGCAGACAAGCTAATCACTGGATGCTCTCAGGAGGGTTAGCTTGGTGGCATATAGACATTTGTGAAGAGGTGGAGGGGAAGTGGTAGGGAAAGGGTCATAGAGTGAAATGGCACTGAGCACAACCAAGAGGAAATTGTGGTAGGTCAACATAAATAAAGAGGCAATTGGGTGTAAAGTCAAATAGTTTCAAGTACACTTAAAGGAAGTAATGGGAATCAATCAAAGTTTTCAGGTAGCAGACCATAAATTTGGTGTTATGCAAATGAGCATATCAAATTAGAAAATAAAGTTTCTCAAAGAAATTAGGGTATCAGACCAGATAAGCCTCAAGATAAGTCAGTTTCCAACACGGAGATTGAAGGCAGGAGTGTGGTCAGAGGAAAGACGACAGCATGTCTTGACTGAAGATGACCAGGGCAAGAAGGCCGGGTTCATATGATGCCAAGCTGCCTGACTAGACCAGTCTGGTCCTGCCATCTGTCATCCACCTGTAGGTGAGCAAGGCAAGTCACCACAAAAAACTAAAGATGGACTTAAAGGGATTCGAATATCAGTTGAAAAACAGATTTTTTCCCTAGTAGGAAAGCTGATTTAAAAAAAATAAAATAAAAATATATTATCATTCAATTATTTCTTCTTGTAGTATTCCAGGATTTATTTTTATTTATTAATTAATTTATTTTTGAGCATTAATCTCCTGCAGTGTGCAATTTGGAGTTCTCAGCCACCAGGCTCTATTCCAGAAAACATCTTGCCAACAAATACAAAGCGGGGCATTTCTGTGTCAGAGAAAGAGTATACATGATTATCAAAGATTATTTTGCACAACCATTAGTTCAGACTATATAAAGTTTCGGCCCTTAAAAATCATATGATAAATTGGGACCAGCAGTTGGCGTAATGGCTATGTCACTGGACTCCCATGTAGTAGGTCGTGGTTCGAGTCCCGGGCCTAGTGGCTTAAACTCACGCCAGGCGCGTGTGTGTGTGCATGCCCAAGATCCTGAGACGAGAATGGAGGAGAAGGGACTGCAGTGTGGCCATCCCCCATCACGCCGGGGGGGGGGGGGGGGAATGATTTCTCGATTTCTGTCTCTCTCTTTCTTGCGAGCGCACGCACCCTGTAGCAAAACAAAAACAAAAACAAAAACTTCTCCAAAAATAAAAAAAAAAATTACTTGATAAAGGTAAATAAAGTAAAAGAAATATTTTTTTTATTTTAAAATGTATTATCAGTAACATATTCACTAACTGAGCAAAGTTTCTGAGTACCAGCGATAACCTAAGAATTTAAAAGGCATTTTTTTAATTGCCAGAGTGTATGTGTGTGTGTGTGTGTGTGTGTGTGTCTGTTTGTGTGTGGAAAGAGAGAGAGAGAGAAAGAGAGAAAGCACTTCCCAATAGGATGTGGTTTTGCTGCAATACCTTCTCCTCCATTTCTCCACCCTGTCAAGATTTGGGGCACACACACAAATGTACCCAGCATGATTTTCAGGCCACCAAGGTTATGTTTGAACCAAGGTAGGGTTCCCTTAACCACTAGGTAATGGGAGCTGGCCCTACCATGATTTTAATAGTCTGTGACAAATCTAGGCAGAAGCTCTGTGGTTTTTTGTTTGTTTGTTTGTTTTGAGAGGTTTTTGCTATAGGGCATGTGCGCTCGCCAGAAAGACAGAGAGAGACAGAGAGACAGAAAATGAGAAATCACCCTCCAGGCGGGATAGCCACGCCGGAATCCCTTCTCCTCCATTCTCCTCTCGGGATCTTGGGCACACACGCACAAGCGCCTGGTGTGAGTTTTAAGCCACTGGGTCCAGGATGCGAATCGTGGTCGACTACATGGGAGTCCAACGACATAGCCACTACTCTAACTGCTGGTCCTGAAGCTTAGGGATTGTGTTGAATTATTCTAACATTTTGATGTTTGCATATTTATAATTAGATAAATATCAAAATCTCAGATATTTCCTTTGGAAACTTGTACACTTTGTGGACATTTTGTAACCAAACTTTAATAGAAAAAAATTTTTGTTTTGTTGAGGTCACTTTATCTTTACTTTTGTAATACCTAGAACAGGACCTGATACTTAACACAGGGTCAAATATGTGGAAACCATGAACTGAATAAGAGTTACGGAAGATAGGTTATACAGAATAGTTATAAAATAATAACAATACAGTGTGTTTCCGACTTATGGAAAGTAAAGCTGAATTTACTCAGATACCTAACTCTTAAAAAGATAAATGCAAGTAGCTGGTAGTTCATTTAAATAGCAGTAGCAGAACTGAACACCTACAAAGTAAATTTTATCACAGGTAGGAACATGTGAATGACCCTGATTACTTGTCAATAGAAAAAGATGTTAAGTGCAGGCATTCTCTCTTTTTCCTTTGGATCAGCAATCAGATTTTCTCACAGATCATTGATTCATGAGTAGCACTATGTACTTACTTTGAATTTTCAAGTAGCCAGTGCTTCACAGTGTTTATATTGTAAGTACACTCAGCCATCTCTCTCCTCCTGGTGCAGCGTACCCATGATTTTTAGTCAGAAGGGACTTAAGAGCTTTCTTTAAGACTCGTCCTGTTATGAGTATACTATATTAAGAAAAAGTTTTACTTCTTTACGATGATTTTCTTTAACACTGTTTAGTCCTTTATTTGAATACTCAATATGTGCTTATAGGTTGACTATATTCATTTTACACATAGAAAAGGATTAAACTTATTAATCTTTAAAATTTATTTTATTTATTATTGTTATTTTTTTAAAGTTTGCCTATAGGCATATGTGCTTACCAGAGACAGGCAGTGAGAGAGAGAAAGCTAGAAAAAAAGCCACAGGTCCAGGACTGGAACCACAGTCGGCCATGTGGGAGGTCCAGAGCCTTCACAACTACATTATCTGCAAACCTCTTGGTTACAAAATGTCCACAAAGTATACAGGTTTCCAAAGGATATATCTGAGATTTTATTTATCTAATTATAAATATGCAAACATCAAAATGGTTAGAATAATTCAACACAATCCCTAAAAAAAAAGACATGGCTTATAATTTCCTGAAGGATGAGGAGAAGTAGGTAGCATGAAAGATTTTTATATTGAAAAGATAATGAAAATGACACATTGAACTTTATTATTTACTAGGGAACTCCTGATAAGAAACAATTCAGGAATTAAAAGGTCACATAGGCTTCGTTTATTATAACTCTTCTGCTCTTATTTTCTCGAAGCTTCCTATTTTTCAATCACTCTTTTGAAATTATTCATCACTGATTTACTGCCTGGGACAGGAGTTATTTTCTCATCCTATTTCCGACAAATATCTTCAAAGCTCATATGCCATAGATACCAACGAAGGAAGTGAAATGAAATGGGACTAGAGGAGGAAGAAGGGCAATGCTCTTAAATCAAATACCACACAGAGCAATGAATGTTTCAGCTTGTGAATAGCTCAGAAATTTCCTGAGAATTTTGCTTTTAACTACAGGTCTAAGTTGCAGGCTTTGTCCAAATGAAAAACAAGTCAACAAAAACACAAAAATAAAACCTCCTTGAGAATACTTGTCAAATGAATGTATCAGAAATGAGCCACTTCATAGGCTGATGAGCAATCATGAGATACCATTTCTCTACTAGCTGTTTTGTTCTTTCACTATTATTTCCCCCCTCTTACCTGATAGGTGCTCCTTTGGCTTGAGCTGGTCTCAACAATACAGTTATTGTGGTGGCAGTTTCATTGAGGGAAGCATCAACCCCTTCATAGTCCGGTAAAGTTGGAGCTAATAAGAGTGATTAATGACAAAAAACCAAAGTTCAATCAATTCACAGAAATGTATGTCTGGATGAAAACATGATCCTAACTCAGGAAAAATCTATTTACACTCAGATTGCCTACAATGTACCTTATTTTGTAACATAGCATCTGCCATTGCATGTTAACCCTGGGGACCTAAAGCTTCAGACATTACAAAGCCAGGGTTAGTTGCTGAAATTGAAATAATAATCTGGTGACCTGTGGCTCACATTGCAAATATCCTGAACAGATGCCTTTGGTTTGGTTTCCTGAGACCTTCAAATCAGCAATGGGATGGTAGGAAGGTGGTGACCGAGCAGATTCTGGGGAGCACAGGTTACTGACTGGCACATGGAGCTCTTCCCAGGGAAGTGGTGCCATTTATGTTCTGACAGATAGGGAGAGACCCAGTACTGCTCTTCTCCGGACTGTTTCCACTATGGTGGTCATGATGGAAACATTGAGCAAGTGTCATAAACAGCAATCTTTTAGTAAATAAGAAATGATATTGAATAAACTGGAGTAGAGTTAGGACATATTAACGAATAATATTTAGCAAGATTTTAATCAGGGTTAACTGATGATTTGACTGAAGGAAAAATAATATTAAACAGTCTAGTCAAATGCAAACTATAAAATTGTGAAGAGAATGAAACATGAAGTTTAATTTTGTTTCTTATCCTAAAATTCTCTCACATGTCCCAATTCTGAAATTTAGGTGCATTCATATGTGATTTTTTTATTTTCTTTTTTTCTCTTTGGAGAGATTTTCGCTATAGAGCGCGTGTGCTCGCCAGACAGACAGAGAGAGACATAGAGACAGAAAGGGAGAAATCACCCCCCCGGGGGGATGGTCACGCCACAATCCCTTCTCCTCCATTCTCCTCCGGGATCTTGGGCATGCGCGCACACGCGCCCGGCGTGAGTTTTAAGCCACCAGGTCCGGGACTTGAACCGCGGTCGACAACGTGGGAGTCCAGCGACATAGCCATTACGTTAACTGCTGGTTCCCCATATGTGATTTTTAAGAGAAAAGGCAAGGCCATATTTGCTTAAAATGATCAAAATGTCAAGGAAAATGGGGCACAGTATGTAGCACTATATAATATTGGCGCAAAGATTTTTTTTTTCCTTCCTCCTTTTGGGGCTTTGGACATACATGCACAGGTGCCTGGTGTGTTTTTTAAGCCCCGGGGTCCAGGACTTAAATTATGTAGTTGGTCATATAGGACCTGGCCACCTTAACTACCATGCCACTGGCTGGCTTGAACGAGATTCTTTTACCATTCTTTTCATAAAATCTATTTATAGTAAAGAACTGATACAATAGTAATTACCAACTACTCAAAGTTTACAAGGTTTATTAGCATTTATAATGAACTTTGAAAGACTTTTAATAAAGATAAAATGCAATTTTTAAAAATACCATTGTCAAATAAGAGATGTGTTCAGGTTTGGACATACTTGTATAACCAATAATAATTTGTATTCAGGTAATTCTTTAAAGTGTCTTTAATTGGGACCAGCAGTTAGTGTAATGGTATGTCGCTGGACTCCCATGTAGTCCACAGCGGTTCGCGTCCCGGACCCGGTGGCTTAAAACTCACGCCGGGTGCATGTGCATGCGTGCCCAAAATTTCAAGAGGAGAATGGAGGAGAAGGGATTGTGGCGTGGCCATCCCCCTTGGGGGGTGATTTCCCGCTTTCTGTCTCTCTGTCTCTCTCTGTCTGTCTGGCGAGCGCACACACCCTATAGCAAAAACCTCAAAAAAATAAATAAAGTGTCTTCAATTAAACATAAATATAAAAGGTTCAATAAGTCAGATAAACTATACTCAGTGTGTATGTGATTATTCAAAACACAAATAACCCAAACTGCATTTTATTTATTTGAATACCTGAGATATTGGTGGTCACATTGATGGCTGTGGCTGGCCCAAAACCTTTGACTGTGCTGGCTCTTATGAAAAACTGGTAGGTGGTTCCAGGGTGGAGATGCATAAACACATGGTGTGTACTGTTCCATAAATTTGATACTGTCTGGGGAGGTCCTGCCACTGGAACTGCAGGATCAAACGATCTGATGCTGCTATAGCTAACCTGTTTTAAGAAATACATTTTCTATTACATATCCAGTATAAGTCATAATAATAAATTGTAAATAAGCCCCTTTAAAATAAGGCAATATGCAAGAATATCCTTGTGAAGTCAATCTCTACTTCTGTTTCTTTTCATTTTCGCACTATTATTTCTGTCATTCTGTACTCTACCCTTCCATCCACAGATCTACCTAGAGTATACTGACCAGACCAACATGCATCTATTTTCTTCTGTCCAAAAACACCAACTAAACACACTTAAATATGCATGCAGAAATGCGAAATGTTATGCTTGCGTACTTTAATGTTTATGAATGTAAAAAGTGTTCAATAACTGTTTATTGTTAATATTATTGTATACTTTGGCCGAGTTACATAACAAATTTCATGTAAGCAGTACTTGAACGAGTAGGAGACCTGGGTCTTCTACATGGTTCTGATATCGTACAATGGCACTCGACTGCTTGTGCAACTGTGGCTGAGCCTGGGGTTTCTTAAAAAGGATACAGCTGATATTTTGGACTGAATAATTCTTTGTTGTGGAGGGTGGCCCCTATCCATAAGCCTGAAATATAAGACTGCGTCAGGGATGCCCGGTCCATGATCCAGTCAGTAGCCACTAGAAATTTAAGCATTTAGGCTCTAATCAACACTGACCAAGCAGGAACAGAACTATTCATCTGTGCAATTAAAATGATATTTTTATTTCTCCTTGTTAGCGTCTTATATTTCTCATATTTGAAAAGATAATGAATTATATTCAAGATTAAAATGAAGTTCTATGATAGGTCAATAATCCTTTTTTTTTTTTTAGTTTTAACTAGTTAATGCTGAAAAGAACTGACATTCCATATCCTCTCTTAAATCATAGTATGATATGAGTTTCTTAAGTTTATAAGAAGTAAGATTTTTATGTGTGATTATTCATGATAACCATCAAACACACTGTATTTTTATTATCATTTTAACCTTTATATAACATAACTTACATTGATGGACAATTCTGCTTTTCAAATACTAGAAAAACATTTTTAAAATATGCATATATTTTCATAATTTAAAAGTTCTAGAACTATATTTGTTCTGCAACTTAATTTGAAATCAAAGCATTTGTAAATTAAAACAAAAAAGAACTAATAACAGTTTCAATCCCCTAATCCTCACTTACTCCTTTTTTATTATTTCTCGCTACTTTTTTCTTTTTCTTGCTCTCTTTTATTCCTTCAACCTACATTCCAATTAATTTGGTTGATCTCCCAGTACCTCATATTGAGTGATGATTCCATTTGGATCCAAAGGTTCTTTCCAGTTCAAGAAGATCTTATTTTCAAAGGATGTTCCTTGAAGAGATTTGACTGGTACAGGCCCGGGCACTACAAATACATGGATTCTTATTATAAAAATCACTACATTAGAAACAAAATATAAATTATGTAAGCTAGACAGTCAACATTGAAAATGAAATAAAAATGTGTCTTTGTAAAGAAAATCAAACATATGACCATTTTCTTACTTTATTTTGGTAAAAGAAAATTAAAGTACATATGTAAGGTTATAAAGCCGAAGATGGATAAATGCAAAGTTGTTTTTACTTGAAAGAATATTCTATCACTTTAGAGGGTGGCATAAATTATCTAGTTTTCTCTGTTGTATATTTTTAATAACATGCAGATCTTATTTGTAATTTGTTTTTAGAAGAGAGTTATATTTCCCTTAAAGATTTTTTGAAGATTATGATAATCCTCTAAAGAGTCTCCATAAACAAAGTTCAGAAAATAATGGAATTATAATAATAATTAATACTCATTGGATTCAAAACCCAAATTACATAGAATCAAATTGAAATGTCCATTAATAGTCAAGCTGATTTTTATAGCTACATTTGTTGTCTATAGCCTAAAAAAGGGCAACATTGATTATTACAATGCTTTAAAAGTTATTAAAGATGAATAAGTTCAAATGACATTGCTTTTGTCTTTTAAATGAAATTCACTTTTTATAGAGATAAGAATCAAAATCGTTTTTAATATCAGTCTTGTTTAGCATTCAACAATCCACGTAACTACTTTTGAAGTGTCCCCAGGTATAACCAAATTGAGGAGACTTCAGTCCTTGTTTGCAAATGTAATTTAACTGGCATCACCCAGTGGCAATGCTGCATGATGTGTCGGATATACACAAAATACAAGGCACATGATACTTTTGCTTCCGTGTATCTTATTTTCATATATATTATTTCAATGACTAGTTAAGTATTTATTCACATAGAGTTTCTAGTCTGATAATGTTGTAGAATACGTAACTGTTGTCTTAGAAACTTGTTTCTTTTGAAAACATCAACTTAACATTGGATAAGTACAATTTTTAATTAATATTTTCCCTTAATCTAATGTTTCAGTGAACTTCACACATGACATTATCTAGAAATGTAGTTTCAAAGTATACAGCCATTTTGTGAATACCGAAATAAATTAAAAATCACTGGATCAAAGGAAATGCATTGCATCGTGGCTAGCAGCATCAAGAAATTTTGAATGATATGTCAAAAGAGGAAGATTTATTTCAATGTACAAGGAGTCTATGGATGATGTTATGACCTCTGAGACAGGCAACATAATTTGGCACGTTAATAATAAATTCATAAAGGAAAGAAACTCACAGTAAAAAGAAAAGAGCTAGCACTCAACTTCAGTTAGCTGAATGTTCAGAATGACGTTAACCAAAGGCATCTACTCCTTCCTACCCCACCATCCTGCTTCTTGAGTACTCCATGGTGTTTGCCCAGGCCATGAAGCTGATCAAAGTGGACAAACAGTTACGGCCCCTCTGTGTAATCTTAATCTACAGTAATTCTAAGGCTGCAATAGATTTTGATTCTTTCCCAAGGGTCTATCTGTTGTTTCATTCTATTGAAATGACATAAGCTTATAATTATAATTATAGGAAAGATATTTCTTCACCTTCATATATCTCTTATAAAAGGAAGAAGGGGATAAGAACTTAAGTGAGGAAGCATTTATCTGGTGGCATTATAACTGCTTCTGTGCAATCAACATAATTAGACCTTACAAATACTACAAAACAGCATAGATACATTTCAAATGATTTAAAATGGGATGGTTTGCAATGTTTGGACAATTATATAATGAAAAAAGGGGTAGTGAGCCAGCTAGTGCTGTGGTGGGTAAGGTGGCTGGATCCCACGTGACCAACTGTACACTTTAAGTCCCAGACCTGGCAGCTTAAGAAAAATGCTGTGTGTGTGTGTGTGTGTGTGTGTGTGTGTGCATGTACATGGAATTAAAATCTATAAGGACTAAGAAATGGAGAAGGGACTGAGGCATGACTATCCACCATAGGGGATGCTATATTGCTCTCCTTCAGGTGAGCTCCCTTTGACAGGTTTTTAAAAATAATAAGGGAACCAGCAGTTAGCGTAATGACTATGTCGCTGGACTCCCACGTAGTCGACCGTGGTTCGCGTCCCGGACCCGGTGGCTTAAAACTCATGCCGGGCGCATGTGCGTGCATGCCCAAGATCCTGAGAAGAGAATGGAGGAGAAGGGATTGCGGCATGACCATCCCCCCTGAGGGGTGATTTCTCGCTTTCTGTCTCTATGTCTCTCTCTGTCTGTCTGGCGAGCGCACGCGCCCTATAGCGAAAATCTCTCCAAAATAAAATAAAATAAAATAAAAAATAAAATAAAATAAAATAAAATAAAAAGGATGTTAAAATTGAAAAGCAGTTTCTCTAGAATTTTTGTGTTTCTATGCTCCTCTTACACACTCTAGTTTGTCAGCAAGAGTCACCTCAAGTATCATAGGTCATACTGTTAAGAGGGAGAAGTCTGTGACAAGTTATGGACAAGGAGTGCCATACTACTGATCGCTTACTTGAACTGGTGTAGTAGCTGAGTACCATAGCTACATATAGGCACCTACAAAATATGCACATAAATAGATGGGGATGGGTAAAACTGGCATACACCAAATATATTCAATAAACGTCCAAATCTGAATAAAGATGTCTATAAACATACAGACCATGTTTCTAAGTAGTTATAACTCATGTAAATACAGCATGAAGTTACTAAAGCCATTATCATGGCATTGTATGGACTGCAAGAAATGTCAGTTTTCATTTCCACATCAACAACTTGTAATGAAGACAGAATGCTGACTTTTGTTCTCCTACTTGGAATTTATATGAGAGCTGTTTCAGCTAATTTTTTTTTTTCAAATATAACTCTCAAAATGGAAAAGAGTGGAAAAAATATAATATGGGAGGGGCAAGATTATATTAAATAAGCATTACAGACTTTGAAATGTAATAACTGTACATTTAAAAATAACTTGATATTCTCAAAAAATGTCCCCAAACTAGATTTTTTTGCTGAGCTAACTTCATAACATTGATTTTTATGAACATTGAAATAAAAAATGAAAACAAAACCTTATACAAGAATTCCTGCCCATGCATTAAAAAATGTATACAATAAATTAAATATAACTTCTACCACAGGGTTCTGGTGGGAAATCATTCTAGCTTTACTCTCAGGATTTATGGCTGTCTCCAGAATTCTTTTCATAAAATAATCTCATTTTATTAGATGGCTGATAATTGATTTTTTTTTCTATGTATGTAGAATAGCAATAATTTAGTAAGCAGGTTTAATTATATCATCATAATCCATCGATTTTTGCAACAATGGGTTATGATTTAGATATTCTTTTCCCTCTTAGGAACATTAAGATACATCAAGTATTCTACATAGAAACTAAAGCTCACAGAGGCATATTTGAAAGTTGAGTTATTTGCAAATACTTCATAGAAAGTTTGTACATCAATCATTTAATATTACATATAAAACAAAATAAAAAACACAAAGTAGAAGAAACTCATTTGTAACTATGTCATGAAATAATAATTTCCAACTTAATGCAGTTAAAACTAAAAATTTGTCAAAGCAGAATTTAAAATAAAACTAGAATGGAAAATAATAAAATTAGGATTGAAAGTTAAAATATTCAGTTAATTTCATTTTACTTTTACATACTATTCCTGGATAAAATAAACAGCACATTCATGAGTATGATCAATTTAGGGCATAATTTAAATTCCATAGCATTTCATTCCTTGATTACTAATCTAGTCATGTGTATACAAAAATGCGTTTGAAAAGTTAATGCAATATGTAAAAGATTATACAAGCCTGACTATCTCCTTTTTGTGGGAACGAAAGGCAAACTAATAAACCATATCAAAAAAATGTCATCAAAATGAATTGCATTGTCAGAGGGTGATTGGCTAATGTACAAAAATGTAACTGAGTCTAACATTACCAATTTTAAAAATAATTTTTTTGGTAAATTTTCAGTGCAGGCAATCATAAATATGAGCACAGTCATTTCTACAAACAGGTATAGTGTGACATAGGTACAATGTATATAGACACAGCGTGACAAAGACATTGCAACATTTATTATAATTCATAACATGAAAGATGTTCAGATCTTCTAAATCTATGCTTAGATTTCCCATTTCTGGCATACACTTACCTCTATGTATTCTTTCTTGTACAAATATGTGTTCAGTTCTATGAGGGTCTGTATATCCAGAGGGATGTATGAATGCTTGTGAATTTATATATATGGCAGGGTTTATTGTTTAAATGTTGATGCTGCTTTGATTAGGTGCAATTTCAAACATGATAGGTGAGGTAATCATGTTTGATTCCTTCATACATGAATAAAGTACATTTATTATAAAGATTTAGTTCTATTCTCTGAAATTTTAGGAATATAAATATGGCCCCATGAATAACTTCATGACCACATTGTTTCTATGAAAGTAGGAGTTAAATGAAGTTAAAGAACTTACTTCTCCTTATTACAACAACAACAACAAAACGGGACCAACCAAGGCCATTTCTATTTCTCAGCATGGGAGGGCCTGAAGTGGTAAGCAGTATTTCTAGAATCTATAGCATATTAACCTAGTTCAGAATGATCTTATACTTGATAGGCACCAGAAGATACATCTGAGCATGAATTTTAGAACTTGAAGGAAGGTGGACAATCTATTGGGTTGTCAAAAAAATCATGACTTATTTTTCTATGCAAAAACACATCATGACTTTTCTGACAACCCAATAGTTACGGAAAACATCCGGTTTCCTGAATCCCCAATAGAAAGGTAGGGCCAGTCAGGTGGTATGGTGGTTAAGGAGGCTGAATCTCACATGGCTAACTACGGGGTTTGAGTCCCAAACCTGGCAGTGTGAAAAACCCACTGGGTGAGAGTATGTGTGTCCCAACATCCTGTGGGGAGATCAGGAGAGGCCAGGGAAAGAGACTGTGGCATGGTCATTCCCCCTGGGGGGATAGTCTTTCTCTCTCTGGTGAACACATATATCCTATAGCAAACTCAACAAAACAAAATAAAACAAAACAAACTAGTAGCTCCACTCTGAAGCTATTCTGGGATAGTTTCAAAAGGTGATGGGCCCTTAAAGATAACCTAACTTGAATCATTCATTTAGAAATGTAGAACCAGCTGGGTGGGAGGTTTTCAGAGGTTACAGAGGTATTAAAGCCAGGACTTAACACTCATGACTCCTGACTTCCAGTTTAGCCTAGTCTGAGCTCACTATATACACCACTTTCCCTACATGCCTCATTCATAAAAGGAAATTTTGAAATAAAATACCTTATATCAAGAGCATGTATTACTACTATAATTCCATTATTATTATTTGTAGGATTTTTTGTATACATCAGGAAATGTACTTATATAATGACATACTATAATGCTGGAGTAGGTGTATTCATATTAAAGTTACATAAATATTAATTTTATTATTGTTTGTACAGTTAATTATTCAGAAGTAACATGCACAAAAATCAAGCCAAATACCGTACAGTTACTTGTATGGTAATAAGATGTATAAAGAGTGATAACTTGTCAATGTCTAATAGAGGTCTCTATTTAAAAGTAAGAACTGAGCCTTTGATATTTGGACTCACACACAAAAAGATCTAAAACTAAATAGAATAGGTAAACAGTGCTGTTTCCAAATCTTAGTAAAATAAAACAGGTACTATTATTTTGTAAGGTGCAAAAACCTGAACTTCTTAATCAAGTGCTTTGTATCAGGTAAGTTATATAGGGCCATGGGAAGTAAAACTTATTTTTGCATGTTTGATAAGGGTAGGTAACTTTAGGCTAAGCTTCTGTGCTGCAAGTGGGGGACATCACTGGATGGTGGCTAAGCTCACAGTGGGTGCCTAGGTTCAGTTTCTAGCCTCGCCTGGAGAGCCAGGTGCAATGGTGAACATCTGTGTTGCTAGTTAACTAGGAGGCTGAAAAAGGAAGGTCACAAATGCTGAGAGACTGTGTCAAAATATCTGTCTCTTTCTCGCTCTCCCTTCCTCCCTCCGGCATGCTCTCTCTCTCATTAAAAAATTAATACATACCTTTATTTAAGCTTCCAGTAAGTTGCCACTTCTACATCTTTATAAGAAAAAGATTCGAGTTTGGGTATTTCTCTGAAGACTATTCAGTTTAGTTAAATGAAAATTCTTTCCAAAGTTCACCTCATTAAAAGATTTTAGCATATTTCAGAATCCAATTCAGTATTGGGTAATCGAGGGAACATTTTAAGCAATTACATTATTCTAGTTATATAATTCCCCCCTTTTAAAACAATGAAGTATGAGCATACCATCTTCATCAGTTTGAATAATTGTCTCTTCACTCTCCTTCCTTCCTTCTGGATTGGTTAGAATCATCTTGAGGCTGACGTTTGTATAAGGTGGCAGATGGTTCACAACATGCTGAGGGGCTTTGGGGTCCATGTCCAAACAGTCTGCCTTGCTCTCATTGTGACCACGGAAGTAATGGTAGCAGATAGTAACGTTGAAAGTGTGGCAGCGGGTAATGTTGTAACCCAAGGATTCCCAGTCCACAGCTATGCGCCGTGCCTGTATTTCAGCAATCTTTAATGTCTTTGGAGTTCGCATAGGTTCTGAAAAATAAATTGCAGACAGCTGTCAACTTTACCATGAATAATCTTGGAAAAATAAAACATCAAGCAGGCTATAGCATATGCAAATCCAGGAAAATGTAAAAGACAGTGTTTATTTTCATTTTCTTTCTTTATTCATGATCTCATTCTTGATGGTATCAATCAAAAACTATGATGTACCAATAAGAAAAGAAATTAAATTAAATGTCAACAATCTCTAGCACTCAGGAACTTGGCAAAAAAAAAAAAAAAAGAAACTTGACCTTTGGCCATATTGCCTAATAGTTGCTACTATTGTGACTGCCCAATTCTCATGTCTCTCTTTTCCTTTGTCATTATTGAGCAAGTGAATTAGCTAATATATCATAATGGATAAGAGTCAACACGTTATGCTCCGTGATTTGTCATGTCACCAAGCTATGTTGTATACTAATTAGTCTAATTGTAACGCTAAGCAACCATTTACAAAAAAATGATGCAGATATTAATTAGCATTAATTATTTTAGTAATGATGTTATTCATCAAAGCAAAAAACAAAATGTGAGAAAAATTACAAGAACATGTGGAGAGTTACACTGTCTTCTTTCCTTCTTGGTCCTCTTCTTCTAGACAATATTCAAGTCTCACAATCCATTGTCTGTTACCCAAACCAAACTGGGAGGTGAATTTCCATTCAACTGGAAAATGCTGGCAGAACTAAACACTCCAAAGACTGGAATCCATCCATCACTCCCTCCCATGTGTATTCTTTCCTCATGCAAGACTAACTTTAATCTTCTAACTTAATCAAAATAATTACTCTATGAAAGTCATGGCCATGGCAAAGTCTACTCTGTAAAGAAACGAATATGCAGCATAACTGTAGTAGATTGTTTTGACACAAAATAAAAAAAGTCAAGGTCAAGGCCTTCCTGATATCTTCCTTAACTCACTAAGGGTAGTTAATACTTTTGTTAAATAGAAATTGGTAGGGACAAAAAGAAGGGAAATAAATAAGACAAAAAAGTATGAATGAGTTTTGTTTTGTTTTGTTTTCTAGTAGAGGTTTTTGTCATAAGGCACATGTATTCACAGTAAAAATAGAGAAAGAGAGTGAGAAGGAAAGTGAGAAATCACCCCACAGTGGGGATGGCCACGTTGCAATTCCTTCTCCTCCATTCTCCTTCTGGGATCTTGGGCATGCATACACACGTGTTCAACTAGAGTTTCAAGCCACTGGTCCAGGTCTCAAACCACAGTCGGCCATGTGGAAATCCAGCAACATAATCGCTACACCATCTGTTGGTCCCCAACTGGGGTATTTCAATAAATTTTTATTTTCAAGATTTCAATGTTTTGTGTAAATAATCAGCATGCTATACAGATGATAAACCCAAATTTGGATTCTAGATCAATGTATTTAATGTGTGAGCTGAAAGAAACTCTGATGGCTATTTAATTTGAAACCTCAAAACTATTCTCTTTCTTCCTCTCTCTCTCTGTAGACACACACACACACACACACACACACACACACGTGTGCACTTACATATATACACATGCAAACTAATTTTGGGTAGAATGTAAAGCTTAGTTTTTAAGTATTAGTTGCCAATCTTATGACTATTCATAATATCTATTCCCTCTAGGTTACCATTCTTATTTCATGCAGTACCTTAAGCATATGAGACAGGCTGGAATAAAGATGTAGCTCTATGAAGATTTTTTAAATTGGCATTATATGTCTAGCTCTATACTAACATTTTTTCTTCCAGGCACAGAGTGAAACGATGATATTTTCAAATCAACTTAGTTAGACTGGAAATAGCCTTTGGTGCTACTCACCAGATGACCAGGTAGTTGTAAATAGTCCAGTCCACACTGAATAGATAAACTGTGATGCTGCTGCATGCTAGGTAGCAACCAGGTGATATTTAGTGGCCATGTTTAGTTCTAATCTCTTTTAAAAGTATCCAGAAAGAAAAAGTAAGATTTTTTAAATGAAAATATCTGGAATATATGAATGAATCACTCCCATATAGAAATGGGGGAAAACACCAATAAATAGCTACTTCTTTACTTAGTTGTCTTTATCAGTTGTATACTTGTTTTTTATACTCCCTACATTTTGAACCTGATGTTTTCTTTTATAGTGAATTTCTCTATTTCTTTTTTTCTTTTTTTTTTTTTTTGAGAGGTTTTTGCTATAGAGCATGTGCACTCACCAGAAAGAGAGATACAGAGAGACTGAAAGTGAGAAATCAGACCGTAGGGGGGATGGCCACGCCACCGTACCTTCTCTTCCATTCTCCTCTTGGGATCTTGGGTACGCACGCGCACGTGCCCAGCATGAGTTTAAGCCACCGGGTCCGAGACTTGAACCATGGTCAACTACATGGGAGTCCAGCGACATAGCCATTACGCCAACTGCTGTTCCCGAATTTCTCTATTTCTTAGCATAACTCTTTTTTTGTTTTGTCTCAATATTCAGTTCGCTCTTATAATTTCTTTTTTCCTTTCTTTAATATTATTATTACTATTATTATGCATACATTCAATCACTAAACATCATTTAGATTGTAAACAAACTTTATCCAGCATGATATACATCTCGGTCCAGTTGAGAATACTATAACATCTTCATCAACAGATAATAAACCATATCTGTGTCCCACAAATATCTTACCTGTCCATTTTGTTTTTCCAAAATTATCTTTCCTGCTCTTACAATTTCAAAATATAATTTAAAAAGTATATCTAGATAGCTTACATTCTGTGAAGGAAGACAGAGTAGATTCTCAATTCTTACATAGCTGAGAGTTGGCAAAAGATGTATTTATTACCAGTAATGTATAAAAATGCATTGGGTTGGCTTTAAGTGTGAATTTATCTTTGGTGAATTTAAATACTCCTTACTTTGGCATTCATAGTGAATTACATTAAAAATTCTTATTTAATGTCAGAATAGGTTTATTAGTCCTATATGAGTGGTCTTAAAATGATCATGAAAATGTGTATTATGAAAAAACAATGCATAGATATAAAAAAATTCTGTAGAAAAATAAACTTATATTTTAATTCTATTTTTTCACAAGCTATTTTAAGTCCCCTTGTACATGGGTATAAACCACTACCAAAACTTCAGTGATCAATACTTCATTAACTGATATGGGGTAAAAAGAAACCGAATAGGTTGTGGAAATAAATAGTTTTCTAAAAGGCAAAGAATCTTTCAAAAAGGTCAATATGCTTTCTGAGGTTTATATTTTTCTCTGTGGCTTGAATAAATGTCTAAAACTGCTTTATTATTTCTAAAATAGTGATTTAGGCATAAGTTTTATCTTAGGATATTCAAAACATACACACAAAATGAAAACACGTGCACACACACATGCACATACATGCCGAGGATTCAACACTCAATTGTTTCGACTCTCAGTGCGCCTACAGGAACTGAGAGGGTGTCACAGTCTAGTTTTGTTTCTTCTTTTATTCATTTTTGAGTTTAACTGCTTACTTATTTCATGAGCAAGAGAAACAGAGATCAGAAAGACAGGCAGTCCCAACAGGGTAAAGATACCAAGATTGCCACCCTACCCCATCTTCATTGGCATGATTCTCAGGCACACAGGTGCACACTAATGCTCAAAGAGGGCCCAGGATGTGAACATAGGACCTTCCCCATGTGTGTCCAGGTGCATTACCACTGGGTCACCATCCAGCCCTTAATTATGTCTTCTTTTTCCTTTTTTTCTTTTTCTTTTTATGATGAAAAATTGTGTATTTACAATTAGTCTGCTGGACTCAATTTAGATGATCCCAATTTCGTTGGCACCATCAAAGCACCATAATCAGGAGCCAGTTGCCTTCCTCTTTCCATCAGGCCTGTTTACCTTGGCCACATCATTACAGAGCTTCTTCACAGCCTATTTAATCTGGTGCTTGTTGGCCCTGATGTCAACAATGAACACAAGTGTGCTGTTGTCTTCTACTCCTTCCTGGTAGACTCAGTGGTCGGGGGAACTTGATGATGATATACAGTCAAGCTTGTTTCTTCTAGGGGCTGCCTCTGAAGACTCAATATCTTGGGCCTCTAAGAGTAGGTGATGTGCAGAACTTCTTTTTATTGTGGCTAAGGCATCTGTCTTCCAGCATCTCCTTCCAGGCCTTCAAAGCCTCTGCTTTGGCGTCCCCTTTGGGAGGGGCAGGAGCTTCCCTTTTTGCTTTTGGTGCCATCTTGGCAAAAAGACTAATTATGTCTTCTCTTAATTGGCATATGCTTTAATTTCTAGTTTTATTGAAATGAGGTCTTCCTAGGTGTGTTGTATATATACATATATACACACATCACATACACACATGCGTGGATACACACATGCACAGATACATACACACACACACACACAAATAGTAAGGACTATAACATGCAATTACTTTGAATTCCATTAGGCAGACATCAACCAACAACTGTATGCCCCTGAATTTTTTTAAATGTTAATTCTACATAAACAACAGTGACTATTCCATTATAAATTATACAAATATCATTATTTGAATTATCATAGAAAAACTGAGAGCAAAAATATACTGTTTGGAAACCTCTGTGTTATGTAAGAGCTGGCAGAAGGGCTATTTTAAGAATTAGATAATGTTTTAAAAACTGACCTACCAGATTGAATGGCATGTAGTTTATAATAAATAGTGTTTATAACAATATATATAACCAGGATTGTTGTAAAACAATGGAGATATTCCCCAATGTACTATCAGTCAAATGTTTTGGAATCTGCTAAAGAGTCTTTCTTCTTCAGGCCAGGTGGCATAGAGGTTACGGCACTGGATCTCATATGACCAACTATTCAGTTTGAGGCCCAGATTCAACAGCTTGAAAACATAATGGATCCGTGGGCTTATGTGTCCAAAATTCCAAGAGGAGGGTACAGCAGTTAGCGTAATGGCTATGTTGCTGGACTCCCATGTTGTCGACTGCGGTTCACATCCTGGACCCGGTGGCTTAAAACTCATGCCGGGCGTGTGTGCGTGCGTGCCCAAGATCCCAAGAGAAGAACGGAGAAGAAGGGATTGCGGCGTGGCCATCCCCCCTGGGGGGTGATTTCTCGCTTTCTGTCTCTATGTCTCTCTCTGTCTGTCTGGCGAGCACACGCGCCCTATAGCAAAAACCTCTCCAAAACAAAACAAAACAAAACAAAACAAAACAAAACAAAACAACAACAAAAAATATTCCAAGAGAAGACTGTAAGAAAAGGGACTGTGGTGTGGCCATTCCTCAAGGGGGCAATTTCTTACTTTCCTTCTCTCTTTTTCACTTTCTGGGGAGTGCATGTACCCTATAGCAACAAAATAAAAAGACCTTATTGCCTCAATTTTTGACTTTTGTTTCTTAAATTTCTACTGACTAACCCATACATGTTATTTTACATAAGAGTTCTCTGTCTTTTTTTATTGTTATTATTATTTTTTTTTTGCATTTTGTTTTTTCTGGTAAAAATAAATTTGGGAAAGAAACAAGAAATTGAAAAAAGTTACAGAATAAAGTCTTATCAGAAATGTGGGGAGAAAGACAGCCATGAAGTGATTTTCATGAAACCAATAGTTAAATTATAATATTTAGATGCCTGGTGTGAGTGTCAACCTGCTGGGTCTGGGACTTGAACCATGTTCGGCCCTGTGGGAGTATAGCACCTTAACCACTATGTCACCTGCAGGCCTCAGAATAAATGTATCTTTTAAAGTGAGATTCAGGATGGTAAAGAATATTGGCCAAGGTCTTACTCCATCTACCTGGTTGATGAACGGTTAGGTTGTTGGTGTACATTCTGTGTTTTATGAACTGTGCTGGACAAAGCAAACACATAAAACCTGAACAGTAAGAGTTAAAAGATCAAATTCATTTTCATATGTGGAAAAAAATAGTGGTTTTATTTCTCTTGGTAAAATATTAGAAAATTATATCATAGGGTTAAGGGAGAGCTTAAAGAAAGCGAAAACATTATTATATGTATATAAATATAAACATATAGTTCTAAATATAACCATATATATGAGCAGAGGAATTAGGAAGGCGTAGGTTGCTTAAGCCAGAGAAAAGAGTTGGGGTTGGGGAGCAGAAAGAACATTAAAAAGCAGCTGGGAGAATTGGAAACACAAGCAAAAATCTGATTTTTTTCCCCATTCTCCTCATTAGCTGATGAACTCAGTTCCTCTTATTGTCTTTTAGACAAATGTACAAACAAACTGGCATAAAGCTCTCTTCTATTCATTCACTGGTGATAAATCCTAAGAAAACATTTACCTATTAAATTAAACAAAACAAAGAAAGCCAAATACAATGAGATGTGCAGGCTTTAACTGGTTTATTATCTTCCTACCAATGTTGATTAGCAGGGTTTACTAAATCTTCCCATTGCATTTTTACTCTCAAAGTTCACCTATTTTTATTTTTTCTTAGATTTTTACTATAGGACATGTGCACTGGCTAGGTAAAGAAAGTGAGAAATCACGCCCCCAGGGGAGATGGCCATATTACAATCCCTTTTCTTCATTCTCCTCTAGGGATTCTTGGCAAGCACACACACATGCCTGGTGTGATTGTAAGCCACCAGGTCCAGGATCGTACCCACAATTGACCATGTGGAGTCCAGCACCTAACTACTATGCCACTCGCTGGCCCCTCACTTTATCTGTTTCTTAGCTGTTACAGTGAGAAAGGCTATGAGAAATCTAGACAAAATAAAGAGAAAAGATGGAAAGTTTACATAGTAAATCTATGGTCAGAATTCCATAATTAGCAGGTAAATAAGTAACATATCACTATCCTTATTTAAATTCTAAATTCAACAAGCATGGGATTTATGCCTGTAATAATCTATGTCAAATATTTAACCCACTTGATAGGATAAAGTGAAGAACTGCTCAACAGTTCCTGTAAGTATTGTTAATAAAAGTAAAGGCAACAAGAACAAACAAAGCCTGTTGGCCCTCGGATCACCTCTCAACAGCAAGATGATTTAATAAGTGGTTCTCGAAAACAGATAAAAAAAGGGAATTCCATTTTTTTTTTGGGGGGGGTACTTGCTAAACAACACGGGACATGACAGGTCAATATCCATGTCTTCTGTAGTGATAATCTCTCGTTATTCTGAAAGAGTTGTAGAAACAAAAGCTTAAGCAGCTACCAGAGAATGGAGGGCAGGGATCATATTTCCCTAGAATCATTTTTTAATGATAAAACTTATTATCTAGCTGTCAGTCAGAGAAAAATAGAAGATGTCCCACAGCACTTGCCAACAACAACAAAAAAGGGAAGATCTTGTCAAAGATGTACACAAACTAAGAACACTGAAGCATGACAGGAGCTTCATGCTCCCGGCTGCCTTTTCATCAGAAATCTTAGCAGTTGACTTTAAAATACAATTTCCATTTCTTTTATCAAAACAAATGCAAGAAATGTGAATTTTCAGACTGCCAAAGAAAATATTTGTTAGTGTGAAATGGAAAAGAATCAAGATGAAATTTTTGAACCAAGGTGAATTTTTAAAAATAAAGAAAGAAGGAAGAAGATGGTGTCATTCCTCGAGGGAGGCAAAAGTTCATATCTTTGGAAGATGTTATCTTTCACTCTTACCTTTAGGTACTTTGTATTTTTATTCGTTTCCTCATGGCAAAAATTTACGATAATCAAGATTTTACATTTTTCCAATATTATAGCATCATTAGTCCTGCCAAAAAGATTTCTTCTGTGCTCCCATGAGTCAAATTGAGTTAATAAGTTGGTGAGATGACTTGATTAGTACTGTAGCATGAGGGAGCCTCGGGTCCAGGAATAATCACAAGCCAACTGTCAGCTCTTTTGGCTTTCTGGCTGTGTTGCTGAAGTGACATGCTTGGACTCTGGGGGGATACAGAGTGACAGAGGGTGCATGGCTCACAGAGCTTTCCTGCGGAGCCACAGTATTATTTACCCAGTGCCATCAGAACCACACTAAACACATCATCAGATAAAATCAAAGCAAGCCAGGTCCACTGCTCTTAAGGTACTTACTTAAGTTCATTGGAAAAATCCTAATAAAATTAACATAGGTCTTTTGTACAGTAAGGCCAAGGAAATTGATTGATTTTAAAAGAACATTACTACTAAAGTGACATGGGAAAATAGGCAAAGATGATTCTTTTCCCCAATTCCCACTGAAGACCTTATTGTGAAGCCTCATTCTTAAAACATGGGCATTAATGGGACAAATAAATGGGATATTATCTGTTGAGGATAACTTTATAGTATTATCACCTGGACTGGGGAGAAACACACGCATGTTGGAATATTTACTTTGCAAGCTAAATAATGTGATTGAATGTATAAAATAACTTAAAATCAAATTTAAAAAAATGTGGGCAGCAGAAAACTTGGAGGCCATTCAATGTTTTTAGTAACATTTTTATGTAATGGTATTAGACTATGTTGGCAAAACATGTAATTATAATCAATGAAATGTCTAAATTTAGAGAAAATAGAAAAAAAGGATTTTTATTAATTTATATTAGAAAGAAGAAAAGAATAATTTACTTGTGTAAAAATAGGCTTTATTTTTCAAATATAAAATTTTAGCAACAGCATGAATCGTGGACATAATAAAGTGATTTGTGTATAACCCTAAACACTGTAATACAGAAAACAGTGCCTTATGTGAAACATAATGTGACTTCAGAAGAATAGTGACAAAATTCTAAAGAGAATTTTCAATGCCTTCTTTATCCCTAAAAAAAAAAAAACAAACAAATAAAAAAAGAGAGATAAATTACCTACCTTTCAGGTTGTTCTAAAAAGTGAAATGAATATCTTGTATGCCAAGCACAGTGTTGGACCATAGCACATGCTGGAAAATTTTACTTTATGAACAATAAAGCAGTGACTTTTAACATGTTTTAAATCTAGGAGATAATAAAAATAAAACCTAAGAACACAGTTCTTCCCAATGGTAGTTGCAAAGGTGATTTCCAATTCTTCATCCCTCCACATATTCAGTTTGCTATGTGATTTTTCAATTCTTCACAACAAAAAAACAAGGTATATTTCCTCATCCTTTGATTTTTTGCTTTGCCTTTGCCTTGCTTTGGTCAACAGAATGAGACAAATGTGGGAAGTGCTAGTTCTCAGCAACAAAGTCCTGTGCTTTTTTTTGCAAACAGCCAGAACTAACTCAGATGGCAGAGACCTCATGAGGACTGCTGCTTGGAGGGCACACCCAGCAGGAAGGCTGGGTGACTTAATGACTTTAGGTTGAACTCCACTTCAAGGAGGAAAAAGTCTGACTGCAGTGAAGTGACCAATCAGAACAGTACCAGTTTTAATAGTGGACCAATGAGACTGCTGCTTGAGTTGACCAGTCAGAGCTAAACAAGTTTCATTCCTTTATTTGCAAATACAGATCTAACTGAAGAAATATTAGGAGGGGATTTCCCTGTAAAGACACATCTTCAAACACATTCAGAAGATGGACTTCTAGCAATCCTGGCTATTTTCCTTATGATATCACCTGTAACAAAGCTTCTTCAGTCACCCAGCCTTCCTGCTGGGTGTGCCCTGCAAGCAGCAGTCCTCATGAGGTCTCTGCCATCTGAGTTAGTTCTGGCTGTTTGCAAAAAAAAAGCACAGGACTTTGTTGCTGAGAACTAGCACTTCCCACATTTGTCTCATTCTGTTGACCAAAGCAAGGCAAAGGCAAAGCAAAAAATCAAAGGATGAGGAAAGATACCTTGTTTTTTTGTTGTGAAGAATTGAAAAATCACATAGCAAACTGTTTGCAAAAAAAAGCACAGGACTTTGTTGCTGAGAACTAGCACTTCCCAGTTAGCATAATGGTTATGTTGCTGGACTCCCATGTAGTCAACCACAGCTCGAGGCCTGGACCTGGTGGCTTAAACTCGCTATATGCTTATTCAGTATTCTGTTCTTAATAATAGAAAACATTTATTAAATGTTTGGCATGTCAGGCACTGTGGTAATATATACCATACTTTAAAACATGACTTGCAATGGATTTTGAATTTTCTTCATTTTCTCTATGTTCTTTGAGGGCGGGTTAATTTCTTCATTATGTTTTCACAGAGAATAACATATTAAATACTGGAATTATAATCCTACAAGTCATAAAACATACCAATGCTTTATTCTAAACTTTAATAGTTGAAATAGTCATTTACCAATAACTTACTCCACCACTCTAACATAACATTTGTTAAAATATTTTAATTTTTATATCAATATGATTTTTTGTAGGTTCATACACAATTAGTCTTCAGTAACACCTAGATTTCCTTACTTCTGAATGGATAAGATAGACAGAAAAAAATATTTATATATATATTTTCATCGAATCCTCTGTAACACTACAGTTACAGTACACATTTTCCTCAATCACACAACTCTCTTGGAAACCTTTTATATCTGTCCTTGAATGAGTCAGTCCATTTCACCAGGAGCATTATTATAAAGCATATTAGTTAGTAAGATATTAACAAGGCCCAGTATAGGAGAGGATATCTATGACATGGAATTCTCCCGGCCAAAATATAAATCATAATATTACATTGTAATGATATTCCAAGCAGGAACTACTCATTTTGTTTCTAACAAAGACTTTGATTTTAATACATTAAATTGGATTCTTCTTTCATTCCTTCTAGAAACTTATTCAGGAAACTAATTTGCTTTTGATCACATGGAGAAAGAAGGAAAAATTCTAAATTGCAATAGAAATAGCTAGAGCATACAAATTTCAAAAGTGATCAAGGCTATTGATACACTTTAACATATTGTTTGATTTTATAAATGCAAATGTCTGGTGACATGCTTGTTTCAAGGGGAATAGAAAGACAGATAAGGACTGCAGAGTTGATGATCATTTGTCCATTTCCTTTTCTGAAGCCACCATTTATTCTATGCTTTCCTGCATGATTAACAGCTTGTGCATCCTTCACATGTAATCAATAGTTGTGAAGTTTTATATTAGGTTTAGAGATGAGACAGCCTTGATTATAAATTTCATCGATTTGTACAGCTTAGTTGCAGAAATCCCTGTTCATTTTTCAAAGATTAAATTAAAAGGAGATATATAGCCTGCACATACTAGAAATGCTAGTGTGATTATAAGGTGTGACCTCTCTATACTCATTCCTCTAGATAAATAAAACCTCGCTGGTGCACTAAAACATGAATCAGCATGTCAACAAGCATCAAGCTGAGATAGTAAACACAGTGCAAATGTGACAAAAAGGATTACAAAACTGCAAGGAAACCTGCCTTTAGACTATAATTAATACAGGCGACTTGCAAGGATTAATTGCTTCAGCTCATTTGTAAATTAGGAAATTGACAGAGATAAGAGTAATGAACTCCTTAACTTCTACCTGGAAAATCAGAGCCCATACTAAAATAGATGATTTAGGATCTCTTTTGAGATAAAGGAATGATGACAAATTTTAAAAATTACTATTAAAATAAATATGGTTATGTTGAAGTTAGCCAATAACCTAGTGACTATAAAATTCATAGCTAAACCTGCATTATACATATCTTAACCTTAAAATTTTTTTAAATACTTATTTATTTATTTATTTCCATTTGTTGTTATTATCATTTTTAAATTTTGACCAGAGAGAGACAGAGAGAGAGAGAAAGGGAAAGTGAGAAAGCAAGCCTCCAGATCCAGGACTCGAACCTTGGTCTGCCACATGGGTATCCAATGCTCTTAACCACCACACCACCTGCCGGCCCCCCCCTTAAAATTTTTAAAGTAGTGCTATAAATGCTACACCCATTATTTTAAGGTCTAAGGTTGTCCAAAAAAGTAATAAATATCTATACACTCAGAAATCATCAGGAGGGACCAGAAGGTGGTAAAGCATTAAAGTCTAATAATACTCTTTGAGGCAACTCACATAGGAAGATTCCTGGTTCAAATCTACAGACCTCTCTGAGCATACAGGGCATGTATGCTCAGGGCATGTATTCCCATGACCCAAGGCTGGCTTTAAAAATTAGAAATGGCTAGTATTTTCCAACTTTGAAATCTTACTTTTCCCTTTTCATGTTCTATCATGGCTTCCAGAAAAGTATTTCACCTCCGTTCTTGTGAAATAGCTCTCATTATTCTAAGTGACTATGTCCCAGATCTGCATAAGTCCTATATATGATGACACATAAAACATAAATAAAAGGTAATTCATCAGGACATACATCTTAAAAAATTAATTTCCCTACTTTTGAAATTATATCCAGCCATACCTTTGTGAACATGGGTTAATCAAATGTTTCGGATTGCTTTTTACCGGCCTTGAAAGAAAAGGAAACTATATTGAACTATACATGCAATAAAACCCTTATGTATCATTAAATATTGTATGCAAGGTATTTAACAAATATATTGTCTATGACAATCTACTGTTATATCTTCAAATGGTTCCACAGTAAAGGATAAAATGATACTTTGATTTGGTTGTCTAGTGGGTATCTCTCAAACAAAAATCTCCAATTCTGAGCTAATGTTGTTCAATAACCCATTCTTAACAGCTGTCCTCATATAAGTAAAATAACTCATGACAGTTGGTCCAGCCCCAAAACCTTACACTCACCCTAAGGCCCTCCTTTACCTGATGCCTCACATCCACTTCATCAATCACTTTGGGGTTGTTCACTCTGCAGCCTATGTTTAGAAGTTGACCACTAAATCACGACCTCCCACTTAATCAAGATCTCCATCACTAATATTCCTTTGATATTAGCCTCGATCATCTGGGGTTACCATGAGTGAAACTGTTTCCAAAATAAATTGAAAAGAACCCTGTTTTCTCTAGTGCCCCTCTTCCACGTAGCTGTCCTAAGGTCTGCACAAATCTTCAAGTGACTGCACACCTATGTCATACGAAGAGAGAAAATCCTCACAATGAGTTTCTAGCAGTCTTGTATATTCTGTCTTCCTAACCCACCTGCAATGATCTTATTTCCAACTGCTCTCAGCCTTGTTCACTGCACTTAAACATGGCGACCATGTTTCTTGCCTCAGATGGGGCCTATGCACTTGTTTTGTTATCGGCCTACAATGTTCTCTCACCAGATATCCATTTCTCTCACCCCCTAACATCCTTCAGGACTTTACTCCTTTGTTATTTTCTTTGACAACCTTATTAAAAATATGGTATCTAGGGGTAGGCAGGTGGCATGGTGGTTAAGGCACTAGACTCCTGCATGGCAATCTATAGTTCAAGACCAGGACCTAGTAGCTTAAAAATCATGCCAGGCATGTGTGCATGCGGGCCCAAAATTCCAGGAAGAGAATGGAGGAGAGGAATTTCAGTATGGCCATCCCCCTTGGGGGCAGTTTTCACTTTATTACTGTCTCTGTTTCTCATTTTTCTCCCCAGAATTTATGGCAATCTGATATCACTTATATTTTACTTATTTACCTTTAATGTTTTCCATCTTCACATACTGACATACTTGGTACATAAGCATTGCTTGATGAATTTTGGGGCTGATAAACAACTGAATAAATCTTTGTATCTTCCATTGTCAGTAAATTCTTGGCACATAGTAAGCAAGCTACAAATTTTGGCTGGTTGAAGGATACTCTTTAGTAATAGAAAAGTCAACACCAATATCCTATCTCTGGATTTAGTTATAAAATGAGACTCAAACAACTGACCAGACCCTATCTTTAAAAACAGCCTGGACAAGTTTTAATGCTTTAGAAGCCAAGATTTCAATTTCAATAATAAAAATGTCAAATTACCTGGTGAAATCAACTGAGGAGAGAAAAGGTTATTACAGACCCTTGAAAAACTAAGATGTAAATTTTTGACAGAAGGAAGTATACATTTAAAGATGAAAATTTAAAAAGTACTTAAAAGATTTTATCTATTGTGAATATCAGAGTAGTTGTGAATATCAGTCTAGTTTAATGATATTCACTTTGAACTGCCTTTTATTGTTTTTTTGATCTTTCAAGTATTTTTCTTATTTTCTTAACTAGAGAGCAAGTTTCTCCAGGGCAAGGAACATATTTACTACTTCACTTATTTTTTATTCAGTGCTAAGCACAGGGTAAGAAAGTGATGAATATATTAACTTTAAGCAATTTTACCCTAAAGGAGGTGTTATGAAATCTAAGGGCTTTGAACATAAAATATCAAAATAAACCTCATGAAGACAGAAAAAAAACTCCTTGAAGCCAAGAGATGTTATTTTCATGGTACAGGAAGAGCAGACTTTTGGTGTTTTAGGTTATTTGACATTTCAGTTTAAAAATTAGATGTTCTGCATAAATTGAGTTTAATTCATAAACGATTTTGTTTTCGGTTACACTGTAGAACAGATGAAGCCATTAAATGCACATTAAACTTCTTTTTCATTCGCATCAAGACCTAAAGAGTTAGTTTGTTCATTAGAGCCTGAACCAACACTGTTATACTATGAGTTCACTGTCAGACCTGCTGATTCCTGGGGTCAAGTCCCTCCATGTACTGCCATTTTTTTTTTTTTTTTTTTTTTTTTTTTTTTTTTTTTTTTTTTTTTTTACCAGCATGATTATTTCAGTGGGCTACAAGTTTCACAAGAATATTTCCTGGCCTCTATATGTTTCTCTTTCTCTCTCTTTTTTCCTTCATTTTTTAAAGGTCCCTGTGCTCCCTAGAGACAGACAGCAAAAGAGAAAGAGAAAGTGGTAAATCACCTCCCAGGGAGGTGGTCATGCTGCCATAATCCCTTCTCTTCCATTCTCTTTTGAGATTTTGGGTACACACGCACATGTGCCTAGTGTGTTTTTCAAGCAGAACGTGCTACAGTGGGATGCCATGAAAAGTCACATACACATACCAGATAGGTTAAGGGAATGGATTGTGTAATCAGACTTTGGATAACATACATGAGTGAGTAGCTTGACATCCATACCCATCACTCCCAAATCCATGATATAGGAGAAACGTACTTATCTCATAGACTTATATTAAGAATAAATTAACCTGCTAAATAAAGTAGCTCGAAAACTAACTGGCCTACTTTATAAAGAAAATGTAGCTATTAGTTTTATTATAGTATATACTAGTGGTCTGTAAGCATTATCACGTATAAGAATAAAGTCTTTGAGGGACCAGCAGATGGCATTGTGGTGAAGCCTCCGGATTCCCACAGGACTGAGCAAAGTTTGAATCCCAGACCTGGTGACTTGAAAATTATGCTAAGCACATGTATGTATGTACCCAAAATCCTGAGAGAAGGGAAGAGAAGGGACTGCAATATGACCAACCTTCCTGGGGGATAATTTCTGACTTTCTGTGTCTCTCTCTCTCTCTCTCTCTCTCTCTCTCTCTCTTTCTCTCTCTGTCCAGTGAATGCTTGTTCCCTTTAAAAAAAAAAAAATCTTTGAAAGTTTCAGAAGAGTTTTTTTTTTTTTTTTTTTCTATTACTAATTGAGTGACATCTCTGGCAATTTATTTATCTTCTAACCCTAGGTGGGAAGTAAAAGTATTTGGGCCAGCAGGTGGCATATAGATTAAAGGTCCTGGACTCTCACATGGCTGACAGTGGTTTGAGTCTCAGACTTGGTGGTTTGCTTTCTCGCTTTTCCCTCTCTCTCTGTCTCTCATTGGTCAATTCAAAAATTATAATAAAATTGATAATAGTAAATTTAAATAAAATAATTGCTCTTAAAAAGAGAGTAAAAGTGTTAATTTTTAAAATGTTTTACTTAATAATTTTTTGGGAAAAAACATGTTTTCTGGATAATTTCAGGTCCTTCAAGAATAGGTGTGTTAAATACAAGAGAAAACATCTAACTTGAAACAAAAAAATAACTAAAATCTAACACAAATCTTACAATTTGAAAAGTTTACAAAAGAATAGATAAATGTGGATGAACTAACCTCCCCAACTCATTCTCATACATAAATGCAAACTGACTTTTTCCCTATGAGTGAAGTTTTCAATACATCATTACACACCAGCAATGAATATTACAAAAATTCTTGTTTTGAATGTTAAAGTTATATGAAGAATTGCTTAAAAGGAATTTTTGTTTATAGCACAAGGACATTTCCAGTACCGAGATGTTATGATCAAACAGCAGCTATTAGTAAAATGTCAATATTCGCTAATATTTTCTTGGAATATTATAATATGTTTTCCACAAATGTAAAAAAAGGAATTTGGTTAAGTACAAATGTCTGAGGATGTAACAATAGATAGTTTGCTATGAATTTTTCAAAACTAGGTTTAATGAGATATGCATGTAGTTAAATTGGATTGTTCTGAAATTGTAATGAAGACTAGTTTTACATATAGGAAAATATATCAAGACAATTACCAATATATTATGGTAAATAAATCAAATTATACAATCCAAATAAAGTGTACTTTAGTATTACTAATAGTTCATTAGCATACAAATTTTGTCTGCTTTTAGAAAATTTATCAGAGGTCAGCAGATGGCATATAGGTTACACTGCCGGACCCCCACATAGTCGACCACAGTTTGAGTCCTGGACCCAGCAACTTATAATGCACACCGGGTATGTTTGTGTGTGCCTGAGATCCCAAGAGGAAAATGGAGATGGGATTGTGGCGTGGCCATCCCTTTGGAGGTGATTTCTTGCTTTCTGTCTCTGTCTCTGTCTCTCTCTCTCCAGTGAATGCATGTACCATATAGCAAACAACAACAAAAATACAAGGTCTTATAAAAACCATGAAAATGCAGAATTTAGCAACTGCAGTATGACATGTATTTCTCCTTTCCTTTTATCATTTATATGCTTTGAGGATGCATTGTTCTGCTTCATCAAGGAATGAAGTACACCAGAACTTTACATTTTAAAAACACTTTGATACATGTTCCCTAAAGCAGAAGGAAGTGTTAAACCTTCTAGCTCAAAGCTGAACTCACATAACTGCCAAAAGCCATGGAGAACTGAATGGAATGTATTCAACATCTTTAAATGTTACTTATGTTCATGTAAAAGAAATAGTTGTAGAAAAAAGAACGATCAGTTACTATATCCAGTTCTGAAATGAAAAGGTGTTAATAGTACATCAATTTGTGTTGTTACACACTTACTACTATTTCCTCTCATGGCTTTAAAAAATGTAACAAAAACATCTGTGTTAAATCATAATACTTGTGGCAGTTTGGGAAATGAGGACGTTGAAGCTTCTGTGGTGGAAAACCTTGTTCCCTCACAGTGGTGGATCTGTATCACTGGGCAAAGACTCACATTGAGAAGTGGAATTGGGATGGCATCTCCGGCTGAGCGAGACAGCCGCTACATGGGCACTGCCAGGGTTCGTGCCAGGGGAAGCCCCCATTTTCTCTTTGATGATACAATTATAGTTTACTAACCATTTCATAACTGCAATTTAAAAAAAAATGTATTTGGATTTGAAAATAATCTCTCAACTTCTTCGTTATGTCACCAGACCATGACAAAACTGAACCAAAATCATAAATAACACCCACCAAAATAGCAAAATTTTTCCTCACTCAAAATTTCTTATTCTTAAGCATATTCTTAAAATAGCAATAATATTTTCATGTCAATACTATTGAAAAAAATCAGCCAATGTTTAATGCTTCCTCCATATAATGCAAAAATAGCAACCTAATTTAGTCATTATAGTGAATAAAATATAGCAAAAGCAAATATTGCCAAGACAAACCCAATACTTTTTTTAACTGTGGCTTTCTGATGTAATTATCTAGTCAAAAAAAGTGGAGGGCATTTAAGTCAAATATTATGTCATAAAAAATGTCTTTTATTATTAGTTTTTTAGTTTGCTACAGGGCACATCTGCTCACAGGGGTTAGGAGGAGATAAAGTGAGAAATCATCCCCTAAGAAAGAATAGCCATGCTACAATTCCTTCTCCATTCTTCTCTTGGGATTTGGGGCATGTAAACATACATGCCCAGCGTGATTTCTCAACCTCTGGTTCCAAGATTTGAAACGAGTTGTTGGCCATGGAGAATCCAGCTGCCTTAATCTCCATACCATCAGTTGGCCCTGGAAAATGCTTTTTAGATGTATTATTTCATTTAATGGCCTCAAGAACTGTAAACTGCAGGTATTTTTCCCTCCTGATTTTATAAAAGTATGAACTAAGACTAGGAAGGGTTTAAGTAATTTACTGATGATTCAGTCAGTATTTAAATCCAATTCTGACAGACAAGAAAACAATATTTTAACATTATCAAGAGATTGCATTAAAAATCTGGAGGGTTTGGTCCCCATAGCACAGTTATGGCAGTTCAAATTCCTGATTAAATGACTTAAAAAACACACAGGGCACACAGACATGTGTACCCCAAATCTTGATATAATTGAGAAATGGAGGAAAGAAACTGTGATGTGAGCATGTCCTGATGGAGAGGGAGCTTTTTCTCTCTATGTTTCTCTGTCTTTATCTCTGTCTCTTTCTATCTGACTCATGTGGATGCTCTCCAGCATTAAGAAAAGACAAAGAGGGGGACAGTCGGAGGGGGACAGTCGGTAGCATGGTGGCTAAAGGTGCTGGATTCCCACATGGTCGACCACAGTTCAAGTCTCAAATCTGGTGGCTTGCTTTCTCACTTTCCCTTGTCTCTCTCTGTCTGATCAAATTGGAAAAATAATAATACATAAAGTTAAAATAAAATTCCTCTTTACAAAAAGATAAAGAAATCTTGGGAATGTAAGTAATGATAAATAAATGATTTCTACAGTGTCTCAGTCAGCTTGGCTTGTGATGAACTCATGACTACAAACAAGGTGTCTTATACAACAGAAATGCATGTGTCACAGTTACGGAGACTGCAGGTTTGGGAACCAGTGCCAGCATGGTCAAGTTCTGGTGAGGTTACTCCTCTGGGTTCCTGACCACAGCCTCCTAGCGTTATTCCCACATGGAAGAAAGTGTGCAAACTCCTGTTTCTTCTTCTATTTTCTTTTTCTTTTTCTTTTTCTTTTTGCCATAGGGCATGTGTGCTTGCCAGAGAGAGGCAGAGAGATGAAAGTGAGAAATCATAATTCTAGGGAGAAGGCCATATCACAATTCCTTCTCCTCCATTCTCCTCTCAGGATCTGGGTACACATGCACAGTACTACTACTGCTTTTTGCTTTTTTTAGGAAGAGATTTTTGCTATAGGTTTCATGCACTCACCAGAGAAATAGAGAGAGATAGAGATGAGACAGAAAGTGAGAAATCACATCCTTGGGGTATGGCTACACAACAATCCCTTCCCCTCCATTCTCTTCTTAGGATTTTGGGCACATACGCACACATGCTGGCATGATTTTTGAGTCGCTGGGTCCAGGACTTGAAACGTGGTTGACCATGTGGGAGTCTAGTACCTCAACCACTACGCAACCTGCTGACTCCACTCACTACTTTTTAAATTTCATTATTTTTTTACAGAGAGATTTTTGCTGTAGGATGTATGCACTCACTGGAGAGACAGAGAGATAGGGCAACATAAGAGAAACAGAAAAATAGAGAGACAGAAAATGAGAAATCACTCACCAAGAGGAATGGCCATACCACAATCCCTTCTCCTCCATTTCCTCTCAGGATTTTGGGCACACAGACACACACACACACACACACACACACACACACACACACACGTGCCTAGCATGAGTTTTAAGCTGCCTGTTCTGGGACTTGAACTGTGGTCAACTATGTGGGAGTCCAGCAACGTAACTATTATAGCATTTGCTGGTCTCCCTGCTACACATTATTTTTAAGGGCAGTAATCTAATCACAAATGCCCCACCCTCATGACCTCTCTTAACTCTACCTCCCAAATGCCCTACTTCCAAACTCCATCGCACTGGGAATTAGACTTCAACAATGAATATTGAGGAGAGAAACACTCAGCTTATAATACAGAAAAATGGAGTAAAATTTGTTAGGACACTAAAAAAATGAAAACATCTATCATGTACCAAAGGTTAATTCATATTAAAATAACATCAGAGTAATTAAAAGCAAGTAAAGGGCTACATTAGCCTTTGAATGAGCTCCATAATCCCCCTAATTGTCCTTTTTTACATGTTTCAGAAGTTTGAAATGTAAGATTAGTTATGATATTCAATGTAACCCACTTTTTTTTTTTTGGCTATAGGACACATGTGCTCCCCAGAGAGACAGGGAGAAACAGAGACAGGAAGTGAGAAATCACTCCCCCAAGGGGATGGAAACATCGCAACCCTTTATCCTCCATTCTCCTCTTGGGATCTTGGGCACACACACTCAGGCACCCAGTGTGAATTTTAATCTGTTGGGTCCAGGAACTAGAACCCTGGTTAACCATGGGGGAGTCTAGCGATGTAGACACTTTGCCATCTGCTGTACCCCCCACTTACATTCTTAATAATTCTCACATTATTAACGTATCACAAGTACCACAACGATTGTGCTTATCCAACCATCTCATTTATTTATTGGGTTGTTGGAAAATCATGACGCATTTTTGCACAGAAAAACAGAAATATATGTCATGACTTTTCTGACAACCTAATAAAAACTCTGTGTATTATTCACATAACTTTAATGTTCTTTTCAAATTTTTATTCTTTCTTGCTAAATGGTTACAACTAAAAACTATCAATGTCTCTGATTTGGTTCAACAAAGCCTAAAAATAGTAATGAATATAACTAGGTCCTTAACATAAAGGGTAAACAGGAGCCAGGGTCAAAACATAATGTGAAAACCCTCTGTGCTAAGACCAAGTAGTGATTAAGAGAAACCAAAAAAAAGAAAGAAAACTCAGCTTAAATATTTGAAACTTGAATTTCCTTTACTGATGATCCATTCAACCCTAGAACTCAATGCAATGTCTATGATAACATATTTCCAAATAGTTGCTTAAATCCATTAACACATTTTCATTTACATTTTGTAGAATTATTTTTATTTAATTTAATATCATTTATTTTATTTTTATTTGACTAGAGATAGACACACAGAGAGAGAGAAAGAGAGGAAAAGTGAGAAAACTAGCTGCCAGGTTTGGGACTCGAACTGTGGTCAACCATGTGAGCGTGTTCAGTGCCTTAACTACCACGCCACCTGCTGGTCCCCACATTTTCATTTTCTAAAATGAGCTCAATAAGCTTGGAGTAAATCACACAATTTTTTACAGATCTAAATCAAAATAATGTTTTCCAGGATGAAATTGATAACTTTGGTCACCGCAGATTAGAAGGGATGCAAAGGAGACACTTCAGATTGATTCTCCTAGAATCAAAAGCAGCCGTATCTGTACTATTTCTGAGAAGCTTGTAAAATCACTAAAAAAATTAATGATAGATACAATGCACTCAAAAAAAAAAATTAAAGCCTATTGACAAAATGTCTACAGCGATGAATACTGTTAGGCATTGCGTAAGGTTAACACGGAGTAGCTGTACATAGTGGAAAAGCAATCCCTGTCTCGTGGAAATATTGGTAGATATTTCATATAACAGTCAAGCAAACCATGGCTGTGCGAAGGATATGTGCTTGATGGACATGTGGAATAAACAAAGGTAAATGGCTCCAAGACCTTTGGTACCAGCCAAAAGTTACCATCCCAGAGAACCAGGGTTACAGATACAGGAAGGAGGCAGTGGATTCAACCCAGAAGGAGCACATGTTTGCAGAAGGGGAAGTTGGCAGTTTGAAAAGAGAATTAAATAAAACTTGAATGTCAATACAGATATTTTGATTCAGTTCAGAACGGCTAAGAGTCAGGCATAATATTACCTGATCTCGATTCAATGTTGAAAGGAATAATAGAAATTGTGAATATAATCTTGTATTTTCAGTGTATTGAGTGAAAAAATGGGCAGTAAGTACAAGACTGCCTTGTCGCAGTGAAGTATACTTTCAAGAGGAAACAGGCTCATGTGGATTTTCAAAAATGAAGGTTGAAATCAAAACATTTCTTGCTGACACTTATCACATTATTAAAGATCATTTCAATAATTTCAAGTTGCATGCCCAGATAGTCCAATTTTATGAATATATTCAATTTATTAACTAGTCTAAATTTATCACACTGGGGCCAAAATATAACTGTATGTAATTTGGAGGATCAGAAAGATTTCTTAAGATGACTGAATAGCAGTACAAATGACATCATGAGTTTAACTCCAATGTACTTTAACATACATTTTTAGAGAAAGAACTTGATGTCTTATTGGTAGGTATATTTAAAAATCCATCCGGGACCAGCAGTTAGTGTAATGGCTATGTCGCTGGACTCCCACGTAGTCGACCGCGGTTCGAGTCCCGGACCCGGCGGCTTAAACTCACGCCGGGCGCGTGTGCGTGCGTGCCCAAGATCCCGAGAGGAGAATGGAGGAGAAGGGATTGCGGCGTGGCCATCCCCCCTGGGGGGTGATTTCCTGCTTTCTATCTCTCTGTCTCTCTCTGTCTGTCTGGCGAGCGCACGCGCCCTATAGCAAAAAGCTCTCCAAAAAAAGAAAAAAAAAAAAAAAAAAAAAAATCCATCCAATACTGGGACCAGCAGTTAGTGTAATGGCTATGTCACTGGACTCCCACGTAGACAAAAGTGGTTCAAGTCCCGGACCCAGTGGCTTAAACTCATGCCGGGCGCATGTGCATGCATGCCCAAGATCCCAAGAGGAGAATGGAGGAGAAGGGATTGCGGCGTGGCCATCCCCCCTGGAGGGTGATTTCTTGCTTTCTGTCTATCTGTCTCTCGCTGTCTTTCTGGTGAGTGCACATGCCCTATAGCAAAAAAAAAAAAAAAACCTCTCCAAAAAAAATAATAAAAATCCATCCAATGCTGTAATGAAACTTGAACATTTCTACTCTTCAATGCAATTAGAGTATATAAAAATCTACTTGTTATGTCCTAAGATAAACTATATAATGCTATACCTTCTGAGTAAGACAAGCTTGCCAGCATAACTCTAACCGCTTGTCAAAAGTAATTCCCAGTAAAATATGTCAGTCTTCACATTGAGAACTGCCCATCAGTCACCAAGTATTTGCTAGAGGTCATTCTCACTGACCTATAAATATGAGTTAGTCCTTACTAAGAGAAATAAGGAACACGAGAACATTCAGAAAAGCTAGAACTTAAGCTCTAACTCAGAACAGTCATCATAGCTATTGATGATATCATTTTCCTTTTTTTTTTCCTTTAATTTGTCAGAAGGGGTATATGCCTGCCAGAAAGAGACAGAGAGAGAGAGTGGAGAGGGAGAGTTCAGCTCCCATGGAGTGCCATCATATTGCAGTCCCTTCTCCTCCATTTCGCTATCCTGCTGGGGTATGGGGCATACCCATACACCTGTCCAGCATGTTTTTCAAGCCACAGAATCCTGAATTTAAGCTGCACAGTCGGCTATGTGAAATCCAGCTCCCTTAATCACAGGTCATAGGGCCTGTCTGATTTCATCTTTTTTTTTTTTTTTTTTGAGAGAATTTTGCTATAGGGCACGTGCGCTTGCCAGAAAGACAGAGAGAGACAGAGAGATAGAAAGTGAGAAATCACCCCCTAGGGGAGCTAGCCACACCTCAATCCCTTCTCTTCCATTCTCCTCTCAGGATCTTGGGCATGCATGCACATGCGCCCAGTGTGAGTTTAAGCTACCAGGTCTAGGACTCGAACCGTGGTCGGCTACATGGGAGTTCAGCGACATAGCCATTATGCTAACTGCTGGTCCCCTGATTTAATTTTTTGATGTGAAGTCAGTATTACCACTTTAATTTGAAACACAATTTTACATTTGCTTAAAAATGTACCTATAAGTTTCTCAAGTTGCATTAGACTCCCTTATGATATCTGTAGATATAAAGGTGATGAAATCACTCATCTTTCGACAACGATGAATTCCTTAGCAAAGTATTGTAATACAATATCCTCAGTGATCCAAACTCTGCTTACCTCTTTGCCATCTTTGTTCACATTGCTACTTCAAATGTTTTGAATACCAAACCATCTGAAGTTCTCCATATCCACATGCATTTTTCTTACCTCCACAGTCCTGTTCTAGTTGTTTCCTCAGATAAAACATGCTTCCCTCTGTAATAGCCTCTGCCTCACCCAATCATCCCATTTGGCAAACATTTCCTCGCCATCCTTTAACATCAATTTGCTCAGGTATTTTCCAGGAATCTTTCTCTGATCCCACATCATCCCTGAGCTCAGTTAGATGTCTTTATAACTCTTTGCAATTCTGGTATCACAGGCTTTATATGTCTAAATGATCAATTTATATGCCTCCTCTACTACTGGAGTGTGAGCACTTCTAATTTCTATTTCATTTTTATATTCCCAGCGTATAGCATGCTATCTAACACATATGACGTTTATTCATAAATGACTTAGACTAACTGAATGCTCAATTTTACCTGTGAAGGTGGAAGGGAAAATGTTGGTAAAGGTTTAATAACTTTAATAAATTTATTCTTTTAATGTTAATTGTGCACTCACTGTGCATGTCTGGGCATGATTGGTGAAGTAAATATTGATGTGACTGACAGCCGGTTGTGAGGCGTAGCTACAAATTTGTTCAACAATTGAGCTACTTTTAGAAACTGACTTGAATTTGATTTTAACATACCATTATTTTCTCTTTTTTTGAGAGAGATTTCTCTGCTATTAAGGTGTATGTGTTCTCCAGAGAGACAGAGAAAAACAGAAAGGCTGAAAGTGAGAGATCACCCCTTGGGGGATAGCCATGCTCAGCAATCCTTTCCTCATTCTCCTCTCAGGATTTTGGGCACTCGAGCACACGCACCCAGCATGAGTTTCAAGCCTCATGATCTGAGACTTGAACCATGGTCAGACACTTGGAAATTCAGTGCCCTAACCACGATACCACCTGCTGGCCCCTATACCATTCTTCTTTTTTTCTTTTTTTTTTAATGTATATTTTATTTTAAAGACACCAAGCCCCTATTTTCTGCACTTAGTTTTGATCATAGTAAATATGTATTCTATCCTTCTTGGATGAAAACACATTAGAGAGAAAATCATGATATTGAAGTTATTTTTTTTTTTTTTTTACACTGAAGAATTTAAGTCAATATGAGATCTTGGTATTTAATTTTACAATATAGAGAACATTATTTCAGCAAATTAGAATGACTTTCTTATTGGTTAGCAAAAAGAAAACATTCATTTATTAAAAAAACAAAAATACAAAAACAAAGCAAAACAAAAAAACTATGGTAAACCAGAAGCACGTGATACAGTCAAGATAAAAATAAGTTTATTACAGATTTAGAGCTTTGGAAGAGTTCCTGGCAGGTTATCTGGGCTGGCAATTGCCCTGCTGCTCAGCAAGATCATTTTCAAAACACGGCAGACAATGCTTCTATGTACTTACAAAACACCTCCAGGGAAAGAAGAGTCATAATCTCCCTTAATAATTCACTAAGCCCTTTCTAACATAGAAGCTAAATGTAGTTTAACACATAGAGTTCAGAGGCCATATTCTTTTGCTTTCACTTTATTGACAAATTAGAAGAGCCTAATTCAGTAAATGCAGTTTGAGTTCTCACAAGCAACTCAAACTCCTGTCAGAAACTGAATTCATCTTTTTTACCTCCTTTCCAAACTGGCTCCTAAATGTACAATCATTCTTCTACTGACTGAAACCTAAGACTCACCCCGGATATAGTAGTGCTCCCTTCTGTCATAAGTCACCTCTAATGAAGTTCTAGATCTTAACTCTCTGTTACCCTGAAATTATCTTTCCTCGCTAGCCTGAGAGGTCCCATTTAGAATGAAACAGTTTCTAGGTTCTCACCTCCACAAATACCTGGCTGCCCCTAATTTCTAACTACAGAGGAAAATACTTTCAGCATAGCAGTTACACAAAAATGGACACAGAATGTATCTACAGTATTGTTCCAAGTAACTACACATAGAATGTACACCCAGACAAGAAAAAAAAATACTAGAAAGAATCAAAACAAAATATTAACTGTATTCACTGTTTCTTTTGTATATGCACATTTTTTAATTAAACATATCATTGTTTTTAAACAGTGTGTTGCTACGTTGTGATTCTCCAGCCTTAGTCTCAGTAGCTGGGACTGTATACACATCCAGTTTTTAGGATGGAGGAGAATAAACTCAAGCCTCCAATGTGGCCTCAGTCTGCCAAGTAGCAGCATCTACAGATACACATTAATGTACTAACAACTAAATATTTTGGGAAAAATCAGGAGTCTTCTCTGCAATAACCTTCTGAACAGATAAGATGTGTCACAACCAAAAAGAAACAGATAAGATGTGGGTAATAAGACATGTCATAAACAAAAAGGAATGACTGCAAAGCTTACCAAAAATAAGCTAAACTTTTTAAGGCTACAGAGAAAGCCACAACTCTGGGACCAGCAGATGAAGTAATGGTTATGTTGCTGGACTCCCACATAGTGGACTATGGCTTGAGGCCCAGACCCAGTGGCTTAAAACTCATGTTAGCTGTGTGTGCTTGTGTGCCCAAAATCCCAAGAGGAGACTGGAGGGGAAGGAACTGAAGCATGGCCATTTCCCCTGGGGAGTGGATTTCTCACTCTCTGTCTCTGTGTCCCTGTCTTTCTGGCAAGTGCACATGCCCCATAACAAAAAGAGCTCTTAAAAAATAAAAAGAAAGAAAATCCACAACTCTGTATATGCACTAGCAAGCAAAAATATGATGTAATGGCTAAGAGGAAGGCCATTGGAGTTAGGCCATTGGATTCAAATCTGGAGATCATGAATAGCTCTGTGAACAATGGCAAGTTATGTGATCTTTCCAAACATCAGTTCATTCATCTGTAAACTGTATATAGAAAGGAGATTGTGTGGAACAATGTATGAAGATGAACTTGTTATTATCAAAAACCTCATTTCAAAATTTAAAATGTATAATTCTGATTTTAAAAACAAATTATCGGATCATCGAAAAGATCATGATACATTGCTGCATAGAAAACCAAAACATAAAAGCTGTTTTGATCAACAAGGATATGGGACTCTCAGACTTCTGCATGACTTCGTTGATAGTCTCCTGAAGCTCCTACAGGGAGATACACCGTTCTGTAAAATGTAGTTTGAAAACCAGTTTCTCACACTAAGGTAAGTGTGTTGTAACTTGCAGTGTTTAACGATATACATTCAATAACAATTGAGCCAAACAAATTGATTAAGTAATATTGCTGCAAGGAGTGTAACATTTCTAGTTAGACAGACTTAAAAGCTATAGAAGAAGCAAATGAATGAGTTCGATTGCACGGCCTATAGAGATACGTGTTTACCAAACTGGCATATTATAATCTAATGCATTCAACTGGGCAGTTTTCCATGCTTGTAAGTACCTAGCCTATTTTATTTTTTTTAAAGAATTAATTTTATTCATTATTACTGCTATTTTTTAAATTTGACCAGAGAGAGAGAGAAAGAGAAAGCAAGCCACCAGATCTAGGACTCAAATCTGTGGCTGGCCATGTGGGAGTCCAGTGTCCCTGCTACCATGCCACTTGCCAGCCTCACCTAATTTATTTTTATCAATTAAGATTTACAATTCTTTTTAAATGCCATCTAGCTTGTATGATATAAACCTTCATGTTTTATTAAACATCCTTGTATTTTCATAATTAAGCTACTTATCTGTGACTGGGTAAATATGAGCAGAGAGACAGAAAATGCACAAACTCCACAAGGAGACAGCCTCAGCGTAGAAAGCAGAAGGAACCGATCCATCATCCAAAGGCTTCTTGAGTATAAACATTTATAGGCAAACAGCAACGAGGTCAATAAATAATATCATAGTGACTTATGATTCACATAACTCCTGTTAGTCTTCTAGCCATCACACTTTTCAGCAATCAGCAAGGGGGTCTACAGCATTATTTGCATCTAAATGGCAACAAATCTAGGTTATCCTGAACTTGCACTGTGGCATGTCTGTGTTGTACAAATATCCTGGCACTAGCCTAAGCTATCCAGTCCTAATTCAAGAGGAAATTACACATCAGAAGTAAAAGAAATTATTTCCACAGTAATCTAAAACAAATTTTGGTATGCATGCATGCATGCATGCATGTATGTACGCATCTGTGTGCATCTATTTTTATCTCTAAATGATATTTTTGTTGGATGGATATAGGATACTGAGTTCAGAAAAGCAAGAAAAATATTGAATTTCACACTACTCCTTGTCTTATATTAACAACAAAGCTTGAGACTTGCAGATAGCATAATGGTTATGTCTCTGCACTCCCACAGAGTTGAGTATGATTTGAATCCCAGACCTAGCTGCTTAAAACTCATGCCAGGTGCCTGTGTGTGTGAGGGCCCAAGACCCGAGAGGAGAATGGAAGAGAAGCGATTGCAGCATGGCCATCCCTTCAGGGGCTGACTTTTCACTTTCTGTCTCACTGTCTCTCTCCAGCAAATGAAGTAACTGCTCAAAACAGAAACAAAAACAAAAGCAAAGCTTGAAATATCCGCCATCCCACCACTGATTTTCTATGACAGAGTAACATGTGTAGGACAGCCAAATAATTAGAATTGACTGTTTCGATTTTTATATATATAATGACCTCCGAATTAAAGGGAAAAAAATAAAGAAAAAGGAAAAGGAAAAAACCTTGTTCCTTTAGCTGTGATCTTCATGTTCCCATTTTTACTACTATAAATAAAATGATGACATCCACAAAACAACTGTGGCTTGTCTTCTAAATCATTAATAGATTTAATACCATCAGTATTAATATTGATCCTGAGGGCATCACCACCATTAACCTTTTTCCACTTGAGAAATCATTTGAATCTTGGTTGCCTTCTATTCATTCTATGGTTTTAAATCTGAAGAAAAAAAATTTTTCCTTTTAATCCTTGATCACCAACTTTATTTAGCTTTATCTTGTAAAAAACTTTTTCCGGCAGTTCTGAACCATAAAAAGTCTGAGCCCCCATAGCATTTCCTTTCCATGTAACATTTGCCAATCCACTTCCTCGAGTGGATGTCTCTAAGGTAAGATTCTATTTAGTCTTAAACAGAACGGTCAAAAACAGTATTTAAACACTGTATTTTTTTTTTTTTTTTATTAAACACAAGTCATCTATTTTTGAAAAGCCAGGTGAAAAAATTAAGTAACATCAGTAAGTTGAAGCTTACTCATCTTTTAGACTAATATATAACCCATTAATTGGATGAAATCTACCAAGATAAAAAGCGAACTTAATAGGTGCTTGATTCTTTCCACTAATAAAAACATAAACAACGTTCAGCATGAAAATATAAGGAAGCAAACAAGGGGCACAACAAGGGTATGTTAATGAATGTGTAGTTCTTATATTGTTACTCCTTTAAATGAAATTTCATAGATCAAAATGACATTCTGTTTTAAACAGATTGTTACCCACGTGCCAATTTCACTCAGGTAGAATGCAAAGTGCTTTACAATATAAAAGGTTTTTAATATTTACCTTCTTGCTAAAATACATTTCACAAACTTCCTTAGGTATAATGAAAAATTCAGAACTATATAACAGAGGCTTGATGATATTTTCTCAAAGGATTTATTTATAATAGTGCTGCTGACATGGGCAGTTATTTCCAGGAGTAAGCTAAAGCTGTCTATGAGAAAATAATAGCTGAGAAAGTAAATTTACTCAAGGACCAAGTTGACTTTATCCCCAAAGAGAAAGACTCCAGTTTTATATAGGTTTCTCAGCTGTGGTTATTCCTGTTTCCTCAGTAATTCCACAATACCATGATCAGGTGCAATAAAACGGAAAATCGGTAATCAGTAATCTAACCAGTCTGAGAACGGCTTCTAAAATATGTATGTCACATATCTGTATTGGTATCAATAAACATATTTTAAAAATAGCTTAAGGAAAGCATGTACTAAGCATCAACTATAGACCACTTACTTATTTAAGTGCTTTATATGTCATTTCCTTTAACTCCAACAATTATCATACAAGATTTTTCATATTATTATCCCCATACTAGAAACAGAATTAAATTTTTTTCCCAAGAACTAAGTATAGCAGGAAAAATTCTGATTCTTTGATATTATATTAAATCTAATGGAATGTGAAAAAATGTTAACCGAAATAAATGTTATCAACTAATTTATCTGTAGCTTTTCAGTTTTATAATATTTTGTCCTCCTTATACAATTTTAGACTTACTATTAATTTCAAAGATGACTGCTATTAACTTTTCAAGCATACCAATTCTAGCCTTTGCCTATTCTTAAACATATGTTAAAAATTGATATTATACGCCTGATAATAAGTTTGGCATTTCCCTCCTACTGCTAAAAATGTTGAAACTAATATTCTTAAAGCTGTTTTAATGTAAAAATACAATTTTTTTGTTGTACTAATTCACAGTCAAACAAACATAGGAGCTGTTTCCAACCTGAAACAAGAGTATTTTCAAACATAAATCCTTTTATCAATTTCAGACTATTTATTTTGGAAACAGTAATTCTACTTCTGAAATCTATGAAAAAACAATACATATGCATTGCTGCAAGGCAATTTGTGACAAATGTTCAATGCTAAGAGTACTGAGCTCAACTAGAAATCAGGAAGGAGTGTATGTGTGCACTGAGGACTATATGTATGTAGTGCTTACGGAAAAGCTGCTTATTAAATATTCACCATGCTCAAGTCTTTGAAAGATAATATTCCCACAACAACACACATAATAGACACAAAAACGAAAAGTTACTTGATGATAATGTATACTGTAACATCTTTGACTTGATTAATATGTACTGTAT